>OZ012735.1:0-1290557 GCA_963859935.3 Lathyrus sativus
GTTGGTGCTTATATTCCTTAAGTCAAGTTGAGGATAATATTGAGGCTGCCATATGTTGTCAATGCACTAACTGACTTTTAGAACCCTAGTTAACTCATCTTGGCCTTTAGAAAGTAGTGAGGTAACCGGCTTTGGTGCAGACTGAAGTTGGTTGACACTCGATACTACGCTCATTGAGATCTTAAACTTGGAGGGTTTTGGTTGGCAAGTAAGTTGCCTTCTGAACAACCACCCTTGTGAAGGATCAATGATATTGAGATCCCTTAGAACCTGGTTACTTTTGTAGGACAGGATGAACCATCTAACTTCAGGGGAGGGTACTTGCCTTTGAACCTCATGCAAGCCTTTAAACCTAGGGCTATGGTGTGACTTGTTTGTGTGTGTCACATGTTTGTGATTGAGCATGACATCATGACATCATCATGCATCATAAGCATATCATTTTCCCTAACCATTTCAAGGACCAAAGGATTTATCTTTGTTCTTTGTTGCAGGTCATGGCTTCTGCTCGTAGAAACACCATCAGGATCAACTTTGTAGGGATACCTGCTAAGCTCAAGGAGTTGGTTTCCCTAGTGCCTGATCATTCCCAGTTCAACAAGAGACATGGTCACTTATTGGATCTAGTTACTTCAGGGTTCAGTTAAGACATGATGAGTGTGCTGTTTCAGTTCTTTGACCCTAAACACCATTGCTTTACATTTCCTGATTATCAGTTGGTTCCAACCATGGAGGAGTTCTCTAAACTTCTGGGTATACCTGTTCTTGATCAGAAGCCATTCACAGGCTTAGAGAAGGAGCTTAAACCAGAAGTTATTGCTGCAGCTCTACATCTGAAGAAGTCTGACATTGTTCTAGAGACGAGAAGTGGAGTTAAAGGTATTCTTGCCAAGGTATTAGTGGATAAAGCTCAAATGTTCTTGAAGGCTATGAGCTACGATGCTTTTGAGGAGATCTTAGCCTTATTGATTTATGGCTTAGTGTTGTTCCCCAATCCTGATCAGTTCATAGACGTTCATGCCATCAACATATTCCTGAGTCACAATCCAGTGCCTACCTTACTAGGAGACATCCTACATTCTCTTCACACCCGTACTACAAGGGCAAGAGGAACTTTGATGTGCTGCATACCTTTACTTTCTAGGTGGTTTATTTCTCACCTTCCTCGCTCAGTAATGAAGAATGAGCAAGGGTTCAGATGGTCCAAGAGGATCATGTCACTTTCTCACTCAGACATCCATTGGTGCTCCAGATCTATGGAGAATGTCACCATCATTGACCGTTGTGGGGAGTTTCCTAATGTGCCACTTCTAGGCATAAGAGGAGGCATCACCTACAACCCATCTCTAGCTTTACGACAGTTTGGTTACGCCCGGAGCGATGGTCCACATGACATGTTGATTCAGGGCATTGTGTTTGACTACGACAACGATCTTCAGGGTTACCGTCAGAGATTCATACGAGCTTGGGGAAAGGTAAACAGGATTGACAGCAAGACACTGGAGCCTAAGTACACCATTCCTATGGAGGCTTATCTCAGATGGGTACGATTTCGTGCTCAGACACTCATGATGCCATATCCTGCCATCCTACCAGTTACCATGGAACCTGTTGCTGAAGGAGACACAGCTTATACCATCCTTCACCCAGACATGCCTACTGATATGGAAGACTTGCAGAGATCATGGATCCAACTGAAAGAGCAAAGGGATACTTTCGAGGCTCATTACAAAGCAAGCCAAGCAAGGATCCTAGAGCTAACAAAGCTACTTCATGAGGAACAAAACCTCAACTCATACCTCAACACAAAGAGGAAACGTCCATGGGAGACTTAAAACCCCATCTTTTGTACTTATTTCGTTTTCATTTTTTGTAAGCCTAAAAGGCAAAACAAGTTATTACTAATAAAAAGTTACTTTCTTGATTGTTTAAGCAAATTTAAATCCTGCGGTCCTTGAAAACATTGCATATGCATTCCCATATCATTGCATCACAGGTTTATAATTGGGCACAGGTTTCTCATCTCCTCGCTGTTTATTTCAGCAATGGCTCTTGAACAATCAGTTAAGGATCTCCAGGCACAGAATGCACAGTTCCAAGAGCTGATCCTGAACCTATCCAAGGGGCAGGATGAATTGAAGACACTGCTGGCCAAGAAGACTAAGAAGGCTAGAAGGTCTGCTGGGTTGCTCAACATGGGAAGAAGGTTCAAAGGTCCTGTCAGGACCAAGGAACAGGTTGAAGACTATGAATCTGAAGAATCTGAGCAGGAGAGAGGCAGTCTCCACAACACTATGGGGGACTCTGATTCTGAGGCTAACTACTACCATGAGCCTAACGAAGACAAATTCAAGATGCTGGTGGATAGAATGGATGCTATGGAATTACAGAAATCATCTGGGCTGGATTTTGAGGATTTGAGCTTGATATCTGGGGTGGTCATACCCATTGGGTTCAAAGTTCCTACATTTGTTGTCTATGATGGGGTCTCTTGTCCCAAATTGCATCTGAGGTCTTATGTCAGAAGAATTCAACCCCACACTGCTGATAAGAAGTTGTGGATCCATTTCTTTCAAGAGAGTTTATCTGGAGCTCAGCTAGAGTGGTATTATCAGTTGGAGAGTGTCAACATCAGAGATTGGAATGACCTTGCTGAAGCTTTCTACAAGCAGTATCAATACAATGCTGACTTAGCCCCCACTCGCATGCAGCTTCAAAGCATGTCTATGGGTGCCAAAGAAAGCTTTAAGGAGTATGCTCAGAAGTGGAGAGACTTAGCTGGAAGAGTTCAACCCCCTTTGACTGATAGGGAGTTGGTTGATATGTTCATGTGTACGCTGAATGGTCCGTTTTACAGTCATCTCATTGGAAGCTCATCATCTGGCTTCACTGAGTTGATCATGACAGGAGAGCGAGTAGAGAATGGTATCAAGAGCGGTAAGATCCAAGTGGGCACTTCTTCATCAGGTGTTGCAAAGAAGCCTCCTACTGGGAAGAGAGAATCTAATGATGTGTATGGTCAGCCTGATCGTAACAGAAGGCATCAGTCTGTTAGTGCAGTTCATATTTCAAATCCAACTCCTGCAACAACAGAGCAACCTCAAGGCAACCAACAGAGGGCTAGAAGACAGTTCACGAAGATCAACATGTCAATGGCTCAGGCATTGCAACACTTGTTGAAAGCTGAACTTATTACCCTGAGGGAGGCCCCTCAGAATCCCAATGTTACCTCTCCCAAGTACAATCCCAATGCACGATGTGCATATCATTCAAACTGTCCAGGACATGATACTAATAACTGCTGGGTCTTGAAGAACAAAATTCAGGATATGATTGATGCTGGAGAAATTGAGTTTGATCCACCAGGTGCTCCAAATGTGATTACAGCTCCAATGCCAAATCACGAGAAGACTGTCAACGCCATTGATGAAGATATTGATGAAGATCTGCATGTCTATTCAGTTATGGAGTTGAACACACCATTGTCTGTTATCAAAAAGAGGTTAGTACAAGCTGGGATCTTTCCAGGTTGTCATGAAGATTGTCTATATTGTACCTATAAGCCGGATAGTTGCTTCATTTTGAGAGATGGGATTCAACATCTCATGGATAAATATACTATAGTGTTTGAAAGAAGACCAGCATCTGTAGAAAGTATGGTGGATCATCTGACTCAGGGTAAGAAGATTGAAGAGGTTGACATGGTTGACAAAGTACCACTAAGAATCACTTCAAAGGGTCCCATTAAAATCACTCATCAGGGCCCAATCAAGATTACTGCTGAAGGTCCTGTGAAAGTTGTTGTTGAAGCCAGAGTAGCTCCTCTGATCATTACCACTCCTGGTCCTATTCCTTATACGTCTGACAAAGCTGTGCCTTGGCACTACGGGTCTGATGTTTACATCCATGGTGTCAAGCAGGAGCCTTTACCTGATATGCCTGTCGACATTGATAATATTGCTGGATCTAGCAAGATCACTCGTAGTGGAAGAGTCTTCTCTCCTCCAGTTGCTTCTAAGAGTGCAGTTACTCCTGCTGTTACTTCCACCACTGATGCTCGGGGCAAGGGTCCTGTTATTGAGCCTGTATCTACTGATGTGCCAGCTGCTGATGACCTCTCTAAGCAGATGGAAGAAGTATTGAAAATCATTCGCAAGAGTGATTATGATATTGTTGATCAGCTGGGGCATACTCCCTCAAAGATTTCTATGCTCTCCCTGTTATTATGTTCTGAGGCTCATGCCAAGTCATTGATCAAGTTTCTAAAGATGGCTCATGTACCCAGTGCAATTTTTGTGGACCAGTTTGAGAATTGTGTTGCTCACCTGACCTATGACAACGGGTTAGGATTTTCTGATGCTGACTTGACCCCTGCCAAGAGGGATCATAACAGGGCCTTGCATATTTCAATTGAATGCAGGGGCACTACCCTGTCTCATGTGCTGATAGACAATGGTTCCTCTCTGAATGTGTTGCCTAAGGAAGTCCTGAACAAGCTGAGTCCTGAAGATACGGTATTGAAGCCCAGTAATATTGTGGTAAAGGCTTTTGATGGTTCTAGAAGAGTAGTGCATGGGGAAATTGATCTTCCAATCAAGGTTGGCTCTCAGGTGTTTACTGCTACGTTCTATGTGATGGATATTCGTCCTTCGTACTCATGTCTGCTTGGTCGTCCCTGGATCCATGGGGCAGGTGCTGTGACCTCCACATTACATCAAAAGTTGAGATATCCGGTGAATGGAAAAGTTGTTACTGTCTTTGGAGAGGAAGAATACTTTGTCAGCCATGTAAACACTTTCAAGTATCTGGAAGTAGAAGGTGAATACATTGAAACTCCATGTCAGTCATTTGAAGTGGTTCCCTGGGCTGTTAAGGATTGTGTGACTCCTCCTGCTGTGAAGAAGGTTCCTGTGGTCATCAGAAACCCTCCAACAATGGCAATGGCCTCCCTCAATGATGCAAAAGCTGTGGTGGAAGAAGGTGGTTGTACTATTTGGGGTCAGCTTCCTGATATTCCATACAAGTCTGACAAGTTTGGTTTGGGTTTCACTGCAGAGTCCCAGAAGGCTGTCCGTCGTGCCCGTGCTGTTCGTATCACCAATCAAGGGGTTATCAATGCTGTGGGAGATCAAGATGAAGACTACAACTTGGAGGCATGGATTTTTCCTACTGTGGGTGCTGGACTCAATAATTGGACAGCTGAAGATGTTATCCCTATCTCCTTTAGTCAGGAGTAAATACTATTACTGTGTTATGTTTTTAAATTTATAATTTCTGGAACAATTAAAACTTTCAAGCCATGTGCCTTACCCGGGGCACAATGGTGTGCTTGTTACGGGTTGTCATTTCATTTGCATACTCCATTCAATAAAATCAGTGGACGTTTCGTTTTCGTAAATATTGTGTTCCTTGTCTTTCTTTTTCTTTTATTTTTGCTTTATCAGCTATGTGTTCTTACACACACCCACGTCACTAAAATGCAGATCCTCATCCACTCTGGATCCAGTTGATAACAGTTCTACTATTGCCAATTACAATTTCGAGAATCCGATCTATCAAACTGAAGACGGAAACGAGGACGATTGTGAAATACCTGTAGAGCTTGCTAGGTTGTTACAACAAGAAGAGAAAGCTATACAGCCACATGAAGAGCCAGTCGAAGTTGTGAATCTGGGAACTGAAGAAAACATAAAAGAGGTCAAGATAGGGGCTGATTCAGAGGACAGTGTCAAGAGCAGGTTGATTCAGATGCTACGTGACTATGTGGAGATCTTTGTTTGGTCTTATGAAGATATGCCAGGGTTGGATACAGACATTGTGGTTCACCGTTTGCCAGTGAAAGAAGATTGTCGTCCAAAGAAGCAGAAGGTTCGTCGTATGCGTCCTGAAATGTCAGAAAAGATCAAAGCAGAGGTAATGAAACAGTTCAATGCAGGGTTCTTGGCCGTAACTTCTTATCCTCAGTGGGTTGCAAATGTGGTACCAGTTCCTAAGAAAGATGGTAAGGTACGTATGTGTGTAGACTACAGAGATCTGAATAAGGCTAGCCCTAAAGATGACTTTCCACTTCCTTATATTGATATTCTGGTAGACAACACTGCTCAGCATAAGGTATTCTCTTTTATGGATGGTTTCTCTGGTTACAATCAAATCAAGATGGCACCTGAAGATATGGAGAAGACTACATTTGTGACACAGTGGGGCACCTTTTGCTATAAGGTAATGCCATTTGGTTTGAAGAATGCAGGGGCAACATATCAGCGTGCTATGGTGGCTTTGTTTCATGATATGATTCATCATGAGATAGAGGTATATGTGGATGATATGATAGCCAGGTCTCAGAATGAAGAACAACATCTTGATCATCTGCACAAGTTGTTTGAGAGGTTGAAGAAATACAGGTTGAGATTAAATCCAAACAAGTGTACTTTTGGAGTTAGATCTGGAAAGCTCCTGGGTTTCATTGTCAGTGGAAAAGGTATTGAAGTGGATCCTGCAAAAGTGAAAGCTATACGAGAGATGCCAGCTCCCCGTACTGAGAAGGAGGTTAGAGGTTTCTTGGGACGATTGAACTACATTGCAAGATTTATTTCCCAATTAACTACCATCTGTGAGCCAATCTTCAAGTTGTTGAAGAAAGATCAGGTGATGGAATAGAATGATGAGTGCCAGACTGCCTTTGATGAAATCAAGAGATATTTGCTAGAACCTCCAATTTTAATGCCACCAGTTGATGGAAGACCCTTGATTATGTATTTAACAGTATTAGACAACTCAATGGGGTGTGTATTGGGGCAACATGACGAGTCTGGTCGAAAAGAGCAGGCAATATACTACCTTAGCAAAAAGTTTACCGACTGTGAAACAAGATACTCACTGCTCGAGAAAACTTGCTGCGCTTTGGCATGGGCTGCTCGCCGACTAAGACAGTATATGTTGACCCATACTACCTTGTTGATTTCGAAGATGGATCCAATCAAGTACATATTTGAGAAACCTGCTCTCTCTGGAAGAATTGCAAGATGGCAAATAATCTTGACGGAATATGATATACAGTATACTACTCAGAAGGCCATTAAGGGGAGTGTTGTTGCTGATCATTTGGCTCATCAAGCAGTAGATGATTACCAGTCAATGAATTTTGAGTTCCCTGATGAAGACATTATGTCTGTTACCAAAGAACCTGGACAATATGACGGACCTGAACAAGGATCCCGATGGACTATGGTTTTTGATGGTGCCTCCAATGCACATGGTAATGGTGTTGGTGTTGTGATTAGTTCCCCTGAAGGTTGTCGTACCCCGATTACTGCCAGACTTTGTTTCTATTGTACCAATAACATGGCTGAGTATGAGGCATGTATCATGGGTATGCAAGTTGCTATTGATATGAAGATTCAGTTCCTTGAGATGTATGGAGATTCAGCTCTGGTAGTAAGTCAGATTAAAGGAGATTGGGATACAAAGCATGATAATCTCATTCCTTACAGAGAACATGTGTTGTCTTTGATCCCACATTTCAAAGAGATTACTTTTGGACATATTCCACGAAGAGAGAATCAGTTGGCAGACGCATTGGCCACCATGGCATCTATGTTTGAGATCAGCTGGGATGATGAAGCTCCCAAGATTACCATTGATAGATTTGAGAAGCCTGCATACTGCAATGAGATTGACACTGAAGGGGCAAGTGGACTCCAACATATGAGGGACCATTTGTAGTCAAGACAGTATTCTCAGGAGGTGCCATGATACTGACTACAATGGATGGTGAAGACTTCCCACAATCTGTAAACGCAGACATAGTTAAAAAATACTACGCATAAAAAGAGACCCGCTAGGTTGACAGGCCTAGGCAAAAATAAGGGCATCCCGGCAAACCAAAAGGGTTTGGGCAAAAATTAGGGATATATATATAAAAAGATGTACACCCGGCAAGTCGAAAACCTGAAAAGGCGGCTTGGGCAAAAAAGGGTATCCCGGTGGATTGAAAACCTGAAAGGGCAATCCAGGCAAAAGTTAGGGATTAAAGCGTATGACTATGTCTCGTTTGGATCACTCATGAAACTGCAATCAGTTGTACTACTTACTCAAGCTCAAACAGATAAAGCTCAATCCAATCGTTTCCGTCTCAACAGCAAGAAGATGAGATACTTGAGTGGCAATAGTAGAATTGAAACTCAATAGGATTATTTCCCACATAGCTGATTCTTTTTGTAAAACTTCATGACAAAATTCTCTTACTAGGGTTTATGTCTCCTTGTACAAACTTACCCGTGCATGGGTCACTTTTGATATAAATAAATTCCATCTTTTGAATCCAGATTTACTTTTACCCTATTTACATAAGCGAAACGTCCATTGGTTGTGTTTGAATGTATGTATGCCTTTGAATATGATTGATGTTTACCAGAAATGCATGTATGCTTTTAATATGATTGATGTTTACCAGAAATGCATGAAAATGCAGTAATAGTATTTACTAAGGACGAACGAGGGAAGGATTTCAACGAAGCTTCGCCGGTTCATCTTTACAAGACAGTTACAAACCATCAGTAGGACTAATCCATTTTCACAAAGTCTAATCTCCCCTGGAATTTATATCCATCTCTTTTATCCTCATACGGATATACGGGAAATTACTTTCCAATAAGGGCACGATGAACGAAGACGGGATGTTATACTTATCCTACTATCAAACGAAAACGAAGGTTATCTATACCCTACTATCCCCAACAACGGGAGGTTATCTATACCTTGTTATCCCCAACAACGGGAGGTTATCTATACCTTGTTATCCCCAGCAGACGGAGGGTTATATATTCTTCAACAACGAATCGGGATTTATTTTCCTTGGCCAGCAGTTGTTATACAAGGATATCCAGACACTTCCAGCAGTGTCATATCATACATACATCATTTACATCATACCATAACATATATGTCTATAGTACATTACCTAAGTGTATCATGTCATACATGCATACATAAAGCATAAACTAATGTTGTTATACAGAATGCTACCTTGTTTTCAGGTTAATTATCCAACAAACAAGCTTATGATCTTTGGGACTGCTTTATTGTAACCTCAGGGTTACTTTATCCTCCTGATGAGCTTCTTATTACTTTGGGACTGCTTTATTGTAACCTCAGGGTTATTTTATCCTCCTGATAGCCTCTCATGACTTCAAGACTGCTTTAGAGCTACTGATTGCTCTATCCTCCTGAAATCATCCTATTACTTCAAGACTGCTTTAGAGCTATTCATTGCTCTATCCTCATGAGGTCATATTACTACTTCAAGACTGCTTTAGAGCTATTGATTGCTCTATCCTCCTGAAGCCATCTAATTATTTCAAGACTGCTTTAGAGTTATCCATTGCTCTATCCTCCTGAAATTACATTATTATTTCAAGACTGCTTTAGAGCTATCCATTGCTCTATCCTCCTGAAATCATTACTTCAAGACTGCTTTAGAGCTATTGATTGCTCTACCCTCCTGAAGACATATCACATTATTATTTCAAGACTGCTTTAGAGCCATTCATTGTTCTATCCTCCTGAAATCATATCATTGCTTCAAGATTGCTTTAGGGTTATCACTATTGATTGCTCTATCCTCATGAAGACATGCTGCAACATCATTATTATTCCAGACTCCTGACAGCTTTCCTCATACACCCATATTTTGAACTGCTCCCCCCCTAGTGGCATCTTTAAGCCCACTCAATCATATTCGACTAGCCATCTGTACCACTCTAGTGCACTGGTGAGTGCAAATTTTTGGGCTTTTGTGTTCAATCCCCTTCAACCTTCCAGGTTACGACTGGCAAATATACCAATCTAACCCCTCAGGTTTCAGAAAATTGAACAGGGGCAGCTGTTGCACCCCAAAATTTGCCCTCACAATACAAGACTTTGTGCTTCTTGAAGGTTCACAAGGTTCACAAACTTCTCAACATCTACAAGACCTTTCATGAGGTTCATGAAGTCCATAGGTTGCTTCTTGAAGGTTCACAAGGTTCACAAGATTCACAATGTTTACAAAGCTTTCCTAAGGGTCATGAGGTCTACAAAGCCACTTCATGATGTTCACAAAGTTCACAATTGGTCAGAAGAGTTGACAATTCCCTCAGACAATGCACCTCCTAAGCAGTGCATCCGAAACTAGGGTTTTGACTTTAATCAGGCTAAATGGACTTCCAAGACTTCAAGTGAGCTTCATAACATCTTATATGTGTATAAGAACCCCCATGTCAAGTTTCAAGACTTTTCTCAAAAGTTTGCTCAGTCAGATGATCAGATAAGTCAAAAGCAGTCAATGCAGTTAAAAAGTCAAACTGAGGTCAACTGTGGTCAAACCAAAGTCAAACTTCATGATTTTTTGCCAACATCAAGTATATGAAGTAAAATTCATCATTTGATCAAGGGTTGATCATGATTCATCAAGGAGATTCCAGATCATCAATAATCAGGAGTTTCTAAATTAGGGTTTCCTCAGTAAAAGTCAACTGAACTTTGACCAGGCATAACTTTCACATACTTCATCACCAAGTCTCCATCCAAAGCTCATTTTGAAGGAAATTGAATTCTCTACAACTTTGATGTTGAAGGTTAAGCCCAAAAATGCTTTATTTGAAAGATATGATCTAAGACATTATGGGTCATTTCAAAAGTCAACAAAAAGTCAACAACTTCAAAAGGGCATAACTTGAGATTGGTAAATGATATGGACCTGAAACCAATGGGGTTATTTAGAGGACTCTTCAAGCTTTCCAAAAAGTCCAAGAACACCATCATACCTTTAAAATTGAGAGAAATGTGCCCTTGCAAAGTTGGGCAATTTTGTGATGGTTTATGTTGAAAATGGAGGCTTAGAAGTATTTCTTTCCAAATGGGCTGCCTAATTTATGACCCAATCCATCTCATAACATGGTGCACGACCCAATTGACCAAAATTCATCATTTTTATTATTTTTTATTTATTTATTATTGATTTAATTCATAAAAATCATTTTAAATAAATAAAAAATATAAAAATCTATTTTTGGGTGAAGATTTTGTTTCTAGAAATTCATAATCATTGATTGAATTAGAATGAGAAGGAAATCATGTGATCTCTCCCAAATTATTATTTTTTATTTATTTATTATTGATTTAATTCATAAAAATCATTTTAAATAAATAAAAAATATAAAAATCTATTTTTGGGTGAAGATTTTGTTTCTAGAAATTCATAATCATTGATTGAATTAGAATGAGAAGGAAATCATGTGATCTCTCCCAAATTATTATTTTTTATTTATTTATTATTGATTTAATTCATAAAAATCATTTTAAATAAATAAAAAATATAAAAATCTATTTTTGGGTGAAGATTTTGTTTCTAGAAATTCATAATCATTGATTGAATTAGAATGAGAAGGAAATCATGTGATCTCTCCCAAATTATTATTTTTTATTTATTTATTATTGATTTAATTCATAAAAATCATTTTAAATAAATAAAAAATATAAAAATCTATTTTTGGGTGAAGATTTTGTTTCTAGAAATTCATAATCATTGATTGAATTAGAATGAGAAGGAAATCATGTGATCTCTCCCAAATTATTATTTTTTATTTATTTATTATTGATTTAATTCATAAAAATCATTTTAAATAAATAAAAAATATAAAAATCTATTTTTGGGTGAAGATTTTGTTTCTAGAAATTCATAATCATTGATTGAATTAGAATGAGAAGGAAATCATGTGATCTCTCCCAAATTATTATTTTTTATTTATTTATTATTGATTTAATTCATAAAAATCATTTTAAATAAATAAAAAATATAAAAATCTATTTTTGGGTGAAGATTTTGTTTCTAGAAATTCATAATCATTGATTGAATTAGAATGAGAAGGAAATCATGTGATCTCTCCCAAATTATTATTTTTTATTTATTTATTATTGATTTAATTCATAAAAATCATTTTAAATAAATAAAAAATATAAAAATCTATTTTTGGGTGAAGATTTTGTTTCTAGAAATTCATAATCATTGATTGAATTAGAATGAGAAGGAAATCATGTGATCTCTCCCAAATTATTATTTTTTATTTATTTATTATTGATTTAATTCATAAAAATCATTTTAAATAAATAAAAAATATAAAAATCTATTTTTGGGTGAAGATTTTGTTTCTAGAAATTCATAATCATTGATTGAATTAGAATGAGAAGGAAATCATGTGATCTCTCCCAAAATAGCAAGCACTCATGATCAAATATTTGAAATTTATACAATGATCTTTTTGAATATTTTTTGGATCAAATATCCACACAACACATCAATGTTTCTGACCTAAATCCATCACACATATATACTAAGCACAAACCCTAGCCTCATTCACGAATTTGCAGCAGCCTAAAGGTAAGATCAAAAGCACAAAAATCTTTCAAAAAGTCATATTCGGGTTCTCAAATTCAGAGCATTGCAAGGATGTTTAGAATGAACTCTAGAACGATTCTGGGTGGTTCAATTGGATTTTCATTGCAGGAACAAGAATTCACCATGATTAGGGTTTTCGGCCCTCTTTAGGGTTTCACGATTTTCAAATGATAAATGGATTTGAAAAACATAGGACGATTGAAAAACTCAGTAGCAATACAATGGTGCAATCAATTTTGTGAAATTTTGCCGTTTGGATGAAGTTTGTGTTTCGCAGGGTGGAAGAACTCGTAACAATATTCGTAGGAGAAAACGTTGCAAAATCCGCAGCTGGCCTGGGTTCAAACCTCAGCCAGGTAAGTTTCCGCTTTTTTTTTCTTTCCTTTTATTTGATTTAAATATTATAATATTAAAAATTAAATATATTATGTATATTTCTCAATAATAAATAAATAATAATAAAATATGTCTGTTTTCTTTAATTTTAAAAAAAATATGTTTTTTTTCACAAATTTTGTTTCTATATTTTATGTCTAAATTGTAATATGTATAAATTAGAAAATTTTTGTATATAACTAAATCCTATTTTTTTTATATAAACCCTAAAAATTTATTTCTCATATAAACCCTAATTTCATAAAACTCTAAAAATATTTTTTAATACAAATCTAATCCTATTTTTTTTTTTTTGTTATTTTCTAATATAATTATTATATATGAATGTTTACTATAATTCTTACAAATTTTTGTAAATATACTTATAAACATTTTTTTTTACATAACTTTAGTTTATAAATAATTGTGCTTATAATAATTAGATTTTTTGTAGTAACTTCATGATTAAAATATAATTTAATAATTTGTAAATTAAAACAATTGTTTATTCATATTTGTTTTTTTAGTTGATTATATTAAAAAATTGTTAATTTCTTATTATTATAATATTTGGATTAATTTTGTTTATTCTTATTTACTAACCCATTTATATTCTAATCATGCTTATTATTTTGTTAAATATTGCTTACTAACCCCCTTTATTATTATTGCTTATTTATATTTTATTTATCTTTGCTATTTAATTATTTTGCTTATTATTTTGTAATTGTTTCTCGGATGTAAAGTTGTTTAATTATTTAATTATTATTATGGTTAGTAATTAGGGAGTGTAACAACATGTATGTAATATTAAAATAAATTTAGATCACTTTTAAATAAAGATAATTAAAATAAACACGTCACACACGTAAGTCGATTTTAATCGCCGTCTCACTTCCTAAGGATATCCCTCAAGTTGCCTACGAATAATGGTTAAGTGGGATGTATAAAGCAAGTTCCTCAAATAGAAAAATCATCAAAGTCCCTTATGGTTGCCTTTACGAATCGAGTCCCTTTCGAAAAATGATGATGGTCCCTTATACGTGCTTATTACATCCCACAATGGCCTTCAAAGTCAAATTGTCCCTCACATGTCCCTTAACATCCAAAGTAAGGACTACCTACTCCATTTTAGTAGGGATAGTCTTACTAAGGAAAGGATAAAGAATAAGAAAGACCTTAAAACATTAGGGTAGGCTACTCCTAGATACTTGCTCACTTCAAAACTTTTTCACACTTAAACAAATTTCCAACAAAATTTTCAAACAAGTTTTTTTCACATCCATACACGGATTATTATTAAACTATTCTGAAATTTTTTGCTATTCACACACTACACTTTCAAAACAATTCAAAAGTGAGCTTAAGTACCTAAGAGCCCATGGATAACCATGGATGAAAAGGGTGCTAACACCTTCCCTTTTCATAACCTACCCCCCGGACCCAAAATATCCTCTAAGGTCTTTCCTGTTCTTTTATAACCTTTCCTTATGGATAAAATAAAAGTCGGTGGCGACTCTTGCTATCCGCAACATTGTTTAAAGTCAGTTCTCCCACCGTGTTACAGAGTCACACAATCCTTAACAGCCCAGGGAACCACTTCAAATGACTGACATGGAGTTTCAATGTATTCACCTTCTACTTCCAGATACTTGAAAGTGTTTACATGGCTGACAAAGTATTCTTCCTCTCCAAAGACAGTAACAACTTTTCCATTCACCGGATATCTCAACTTTTGATGTAATGTGGAGGTCACAGCACCTGCCCCATGGATCCAGGGACGACCAAGCAGACATGAGTACGAAGGACGAATATCCATCACATAGAATGTAGCAGTAAACACCTGAGAGCCAACCTTGATTGGAAGATCAATTTCCCCATGCACTACTCTTCTAGAACCATCAAAAGCCTTTACCACAATATTACTGGGCTTCAATACCGTATCTTTAGGACTCAGCTTGTTCAGGACTTCCTTAGGCAACACATTCAGAGAGGAACCATTGTCTATCAGCACATGAGACAGGGTAGTGCCCCTGCATTCAATTGAAATATGCAAGGCCCTGTTATGATCCCTCTTGGCAGGGGTCAAGTCAGCATCAGAAAATCCTAACCCGTTGTCATAGGTCAGGTGAGCAACACAATTCTCAAACTGGTCCACAGAAATTGCACTGGGTACATGAGCCATCTTTAGAAACTTGATCAATGACTTGGCATGAGCCTCAGAACATAATAACAGGGAGAGCATAGAAATCTTTGAGGGAGTATGCCCCAGCTGATCAACAATATCATAATCATTCTTGCGAATGATTTTCAATACTTCTTCCATCTGCTTAGAGAGGTCATCAGCAGCTGGCACATCAGTAGATACAGGCTCAATAACAGGACCCTTGCCCCGAGCATCAGTGGTGGAAGTAACAGCAGGAGTAACTGCACTCTTAGAAGCAACTGGAGGAGAGAAGACTCTTCCACTACGAGTGATCTTGCTAGATCCAGCAATATTATCAATGTCAACAGGCATATCAGGTAAAGGCTCCTGCTTGACACCATGGATGTAAACATCAGACCCATAGTGCCAAGGCACAGCTTTGTCAGATGTATAAGGAATAGGACCAGGAGTGGTAATGATCAGAGGAGCTACTCTGGCTTCAGCAACAACTTTCACAGGACCTTCAGCAGTAATCTTGATTGGGCCCTGATGAGTGATTTTAATGGGACCCTTTGAAGTGATTCTTAGTGGTACTTTGTCAACCATGTCAACCTCTTCAATCTTCTTACCCTGAGTCAGATGATCCACCATACTTTCTACAGATGCTGGTCTTCTTTCAAACACTATAGTATATTTATCCATGAGACGTCGAATCCCATCTCTCAAAATGAAGCAACTATCCGGCTTATAGGTACAATGTAGACAATCTTCATGACAACCTGGAAAGATCCCAGCTTGTACTAACCTCTTTTTGATAACAGACAATGGTGTGCTCAACTCCATAACTGAATAGACATGCAGATCTTCATCAATATCTTCATCAATGGCGTTGACAGTCTTCTCGTGATTTGGCATTGGAGCTGTAATCACATTTGGAGTACCTGGTGGATCAAACTCAATTTCTCCAGCATCAATCATATCCTGAATTTTGTTCTTCAAGACCCAGCAGTTATCAGTATCATGTCCTGGACAGTTTGAATGATATGCACATCGTGCATTGGGATTGTACTTGGGAGAGATAACATTGGGATTCTGAGGGGCCTCCCTCAGGGTAATAAGTTCAGCTTTCAACAAGTGTTGCAATGCCTGAGCCATTGACATGTTGATCTTCGTGAACTGTCTTCTAGCCCTCTGTTGGTTGCCTTGAGGCTGCTCTGTTGTTGTAGGAGTTGGATTTGAAATATGAACTGCACTAACAGACTGATGCCTTCTGTTACGATCAGGCTGACCATACACAGCATTAGATTCTTTCTTCCCAGTGGGAGGTTTCTTTGCAGCTCCTGATGAAGAAGTGCCCACTTGGATCTTACCACTCTTGATACCATTCTCTACTCGCTCTCCTGTCATGATCAACTCAGTGAAGCCAGATGATGAGCTTCCAATGAGATGACTGTAAAACGGACCATTCAGCGTACACATGAACATATCAACCAACTCTTTATCAGTCAAAGGGGGTTGAACTCTTCCAGCTAAGTCTCTCCACTTCTGAGCATACTCCTTAAAGCTTTCTTTGGCACCCATAGACATGCTTTGAAGCTGCATGCGAGTGGGGGCTAAGTCAGCATTGTATTGATACTGCTTGTAGAAAGCCTCAGCAAGGTCATTCCAATCTCTGATGTTGACACTCTCCAACTGATAATACCACTCTAGCTGAGCTCCAGATAAACTCTCTTGAAAGAAATGGATCCACAACTTTTTATCAGCAGTGTGGGGTTGCATTCTTCTGACATAAGACCTCAGATGCAATTTGGGACAAGAGACCCCATCATAGACAACAAATGTAGGAACTTTGAACCCAATGGGTATGACCACCCCAGATATCAAGCTCAAATCCTCAAAATCCAGCCCAGATGATTTCTGTAATTCCATAGCATCCATTCTATCCACCAGCATCTTGAATTTGTCTTCGTTAGGCTCATGGTAGTAGTTAGCCTCAGAATCAGAGTCCCCCATAGTGTTGTGGAGACTGCCTCTCTCCTGCTCAGATTCTTCAGATTCATAGTCTTCAACATGTTCCTTGGTCTTGACAGGACCTTTGAACCTTCTTCCCATGTTGAGCAGCCCAGCAGACCTTCTAGCCTTCTTAGTCTTCTTGGCCAGCAGTGTCTTCAATTCATCCTGCCCCTTGGATAGGTTCAGGATCAGCTCTTGGAACTGTGCATTCTGTGCCTGGAGATCCTTAACTGATTGTTCAAGAGCCATTGCTGAAATAAACAGTGAGAAGATGAGAAACCTGTGCACAATTATAAACCTGTGATGCAATGATATGGGAATGCATATGCAATGTTTTCAAGGACCGCAGGATTTAAATTTGCTTAAACAAACAAGAAAGTAACTTTTTATTAGTAATAACTTGTTTTGCCTTTTAGGCTTACAAAAAATGAAAACGAAATAAGTACAAAAGATGGGGTTTTAAGTCTCCCATGGACGTTTCCTCTTTGTGTTGAGGTATGAGTTGAGGTTTCGTTCCTCATGAAGTAGCTTTGTTAGCTCTAGGATCCTCGCTTGGCTTGCTTTGTAATGAGCCTCGAAAGTATCCCTTTGCTCTTTCAGTTGGATCCATGATCTCTGCAAGTCTTCCATATCAGTAGGCATGTCTGGGTGAAGGATGGTATAAGCTGTGTCTCCTTCAGCAACAGGTTCCATGGTAACTGGTAGGACGGCAGGATATGGCATCATGAGTGTCTGAGCACGAGATCGTACCCATCTGAGATAAGCCTCCATAGGAATAGTGTACTTAGGCTCCAGTGTCTTGCTGTCAATCCTGTTTACCTTTCCCCAAGCTCGGATGAATCTCTGACGGTAACCCTGAAGATCGTTGTCGTAATCAAACACAATGCCCTGAATCAACATGTCATGTGGACCATCGCTCCGGGCGTAACCAAACTGTCGTAAAGCTAGAGATGGGTTGTAGGTGATGCCTCCTCTTATGCCTAGAAGTGGCACATTAGGAAACTCCCCACAACGGTCAATGATGGTGACATTCTCCATAGATCTGGAGCACCAATGGATGTCTGAGTGAGAAAGTGACATGATCCTCTTGGACCATCTGAACCCTTGCTCATTCTTCATTACTGAGCGAGGAAGGTGAGAAATAAACCACCTAGAAAGTAAAGGTATGCAGCACATCAAAGTTCCTCTTGCCCTTGTAGTACGGGTGTGAAGAGAATGTAGGATGTCTCCAAGTAAGGTAGGCACTGGATTGTGACTCAGGAATATGTTGATGGCATGAACGTCTATGAACTGATCAGGATTGGGGAACAACACTAAGCCATGAATCAATAAGGCTAAGATCTCCTCAAAAGCATCGTAGCTCATAGCCTTCAAGAACATTTGAGCTTTATCCACTAATACCTTGGCAAGAATACCTTTAACTCCACTTCTCGTCTCTAGAACAATGTCAGACTTCTTCAGATGTAGAGCTGCAGCAATAACTTCTGGTTTAAGCTCCTTCTCTAAGCCTGTGAATGGCTTCTGATCAAGAACAGGTATACCCAGAAGTTTAGAGAACTCCTCCATGGTTGGAACCAGCTGATAATCAGGAAATGTAAAGCAATGGTGCTTAGGGTCAAAGAACTGAAACAGCACACTCATCATGTCTTCACTGAACCCTGAAGTAACTAGATCCAATAAGTGACCATGTCTCTTGTTGAACTGGGAATGATCAGGCACTAGGGAAACCAACTCCTTGAGCTTAGCAGGTATCCCTACAAAGTTGATCCTGATGGTGTTTCTACGAGCAGAAGCCATGACCTGCAACAAAGAACAAAGATAAATCCTTTGGTCCTTGAAATGGTTAGGGAAAATGATATGCTCATGATGCATGATGATGTCATGATGTTATGTTCAATCACAAACATGTGGCACACACAAACAAGTCACACAATTGCCCTAGGTTTAAAGGCTTGCATGAGGTTTAAAGGTAAGTACCCTCCCCTGAAGTTAGATGGTTCATCCTGTCCTACAAAAGTAACCAGGTTCTAAGGGATCTCAATATCATTGATCCTTCACAAGGGTGGTTGTTCAGAAGGCAACTTACTTGCCAACCAAAACCCTCCAAGTTTAAGATCTCAATGAGCGTAGTATCGAGTGTCAACCAACTTCAGTCTGCACCAAAGCCGGTTACCTCACTACTTTCTAAAGGCCAAGATGAGTTAACTAGGGTTCTAAAAGTCAGTTAGTGCATTGACAACATATGGCAGCCTCAATATTATCCTCAACTTGACTTAAGGAATATAAGCACCAACCAAGAAGTCGCACTAACTATGGCCACCAGATCAACCGTATCGATATACGTCGTACAGTTTCCTTGGTCTATTGCCATTTACCTAAGGTACACTAGATCCGGGTTAGGACCTTTCACACATAAGAGTACCCCAACAATATAATAATAAAGCAAACAAGGCAAACAATTTAAAGTGATCTTAATTCCTAAGGGTACCCCTCTTAAATAGATCCCCAGCAGAGTCGCCAGTTCAGTAACACGGTGGGAGAACTGACTTTAAACAATGTTGCGGATAGCAAGAGTCGCCACCGACTTTTATTTTATCCATAAGGAAAGGTTATAAAAGAACAGGAAAGACCTTAGAGAATATTTTGGGTCCGGGGGGTAGGTTATGAAAAGGGAAGGTATTAGCATCCTTTTCATCCATGGTTATCCATGGGCTCTTAGGTACTTAAGCTCACTTTTGAATTGTTTTGAAATTGTAGTGTGTGAATAGAAAATTTTCAGAATAGTTAATAAATAATCCATGTAAGGATGTGTTAAGAACTTGTTTGAAAACTTGTTGAAAATTTGTTTAAGTGCGAAACAGTTTTGAAGTGAGCAAGCACCTAGGAGTAACCTACCCTAATGTTTAAAGGTCTTTCTTATTCTTCATTCTTTCCTTTAGTAAGACTATCCCTACTATAATGGAGTAGGTAGTCCTTACTTTGGATGTTAAGGGACATGTGAGGGACAATTTGACTTTGAAGGCCATTGTGGGATGTAATAAGCACGTATAAGGGACCATCATCATTTTTCGAAAGGGACTCGATTCGTAAAGGCAACCATAAGGGACTTTGATGATTTTTCTATTTGAGGGACTTGCTTTATACACCCCACTTAACCATTATTCGTAGGCAACTTGAGGGATATCCTTAGGAAGTGAGACGGCGATTAAAATCGACTTACGTGTGTGACGTGTTTATTTTAATTATCTTTATTTAAAAGTGATCTAAATTTATTTTAATATTACATACAGGTTGTTACACTCCCTAATTACTAACCATAATAGTAATTAAATAATTAAACAACTTTACATCCAAGAAACAATTACAAAATAATAAGCAAAATAATTAAATAGCAAAGATAAATAAAATATAAATAAGCAATAAATAATAAAGGGGGTTAATTCTAAGTTTACTCGGCAAGACATCGCATCTTGTGCCTACGTATCCTTACAGGAGTGGAATCAGAGTAATCGCAGTTCCCCTCAAAAGGGAGGTTAGAGATCTCTTGACAGTGGTCAAGGTCTCAAGGGGAATAAACGCGCCTTAAGGACACGCTTACGCGGAGTGTAGGAACTCCAAATTTCTACGTTGAAATGTTAAGTTGTAATTAGGGTTAAATTAGGGATTCCACGGCGGGAAACCCTAAAATGAGCGCGGCGGCTCTTTGACCTAATGCTAAGGGTAAAATTGTAATTTTGCCTGCGGCGAGGCATTTGTGAAAATTAGGGTTTGTAGTTTGTAGTTTTGAGGATTTGAAATTGAATGTGTGAAGTTTTACGGACTATTGGCGCGGCGGCCAAACAGTTAGACCTAACCTTCGGATGTGTGCAATGTGACAGAAATAATAGTAAACGCGTGAGATAATTGAATCATGCAAACAGAGAGATAATGTCATAATTTAAACCATGCAAGCAGAAATTTAAAGGCAGAATTTAAAGAGCGATTGTTAAGTTCGCGAGGTTACATGAGAGGAGCAGATACAATATGATAATGAAATTTGAATTGAACAATAATAAAATAAAATAAATAACGGTTCTAGTTATTATTTTAAAAAAAAGATTTTAGTTATTATTTTAAATTTATCTAAAAAAAAAAATTTTCTTAAAAATAATAGGTTTTCATATTAATTTGGAAAAGATGTTAATGTTATTTATTTTAAAAAACAGATTTTTATATTATAACAAATTTTAATAAATTAATGATAACAATAATAATAATAATGGTAATAATAATGATAATAATGATAATAATAATAAATAATGATAATAATAATAATAATAATAATAATAATAATAATAAAGCAATAATGAATTTTAAATGTGCCAAATAACCCAACAATGTTGCTAACGCAGAAATGCGCTCATCGCAACCAGATCTAAATCGGACGAAACAAAATTTATCGCAAAGAAAAAGAAATTAAGCAAAAAATAGTATTATTGCTCACACAAAAATGCGATCATCGCAACCAGATCGAACTAACACAAATGTCACGCGTCATGCACACAAATGTGCAAACATCGTATCGACATAATTCGATCAAAAATCTTATATATATAAACTCTAACAATTTAAAAATTATATATATATATGAACGTAACAGTAATAGATAAAAAAAAAGAAATAACGGTAATAGATGAAGAAAAAGAAATAACGGTAAAAGATGAAGAAAAAGAAACAACAGTAATAGATGAAGGAAAAGAAATAACGGTAAACGATGAAGAAAAAGAAGCAATAGTAATGGATGAAGAAGAAAACTAAATAACGGCAAACGGCACTCACTCCTCTTAGGTTTTTTTCATTCTCTCCTTTTTTCCAACAAGGCAACACATGTATATATAGGGAACAAATTAGGGTTAACACCAAATTGTCAATAATGTCCCTAAAGCCCATTTTAAAGCCCAAACTAAATAATTAGTTAAGAAAAAATAAAATTTAAATAATTTAAAATAATTAAAATAAACTTAAAATAAAAACTAATAATCCTATTGATTCCTAAAATAAAAAATATTATAAAAAGAACAAAATTTTTTTCAATATTTTTTTATTTTATGATTTTTTGGATATTTTTATGAATAATTTAGAAAAAAGTGAAAAAAATAATATTTTAAAAAATGATTTAATTAAAATACGAAAATAATAATTAAATAATAATAAAAAACTATTTTTGTTATTTTTTTAATGAAAGATAGAAAAATTTAGAGTAAAAATAATAAAAAAACAAAAAAAAGTGACAAAGGTGAGATTCGAACTCTCAACCTCTCACACTCATAACTCCTTACACATGTCCTCCTGCCAATTGTGCCATTTTTACTTTTTAGAAAAAAAATGCATGCCATATGATATTTACCTGCAAAAAGTCAAACGACTACACAAATTTGTTAGTAATTGATTAAATGCAATGAAATGCGACGACAAATCTTAGGGCAAAATTTGGGGTATTACAGTTATTATGATAATATTTCTCACCCAACCTCTCTTTGATGTTGGCAAAAAAAATCATGAAGTTTGACTTTGGTTTGACCACAGTTGACCTCAGTTTGACCTTTTAACTGCATTGACTGCTTTTGACTTATCTGATCATCTGACTGAGCAAACTTTTGAGAAAAGTCTTGAAACTTGACATGGGGGTTCTTATACACATATAAGATGTTATGAAGCTCACTTGAAGTCTTGGAAGTCCATTTAGCCTAATTAAAGTCAAAACCCTAGTTTTGGATGCACTGCTTAGGAGGTGCATTGTCTGAGGGAATTGTCGACTCTTCTGACCAATTGTGAACTTTGTGAACCTTGTGAATCTTCATAAGATATCTTGTGATACTCATGGGAGGTATTGTGAAGCTTGTGAACCTTGTGAACATCATGAAGTGGCTTTGTAGACCTCATGACCCTTAGGAAAGCTTTGTAAACATTGTGAATCTTGTGAACCTTCAAGAAGCAACCTATGGACTTCATGAACCTCATGAAAGGTCTTGAAAGCACTGTGGGACTTGTGAACCTTGTGAACCTTCATAAAGTAGCTTGTGGACTTTATGAACTTCATGAAAGGTTATGCAAGTTGTTGGAGAACTTGTGAACCTTGTGATCCTTCTTAGAACACAAAGTCTTGTATTGTGAGGGCAAATTTTGGGGTGCAACAGCCTGCAACAATGAAAACCTGGGCTCAGCAAAACGCATGGTCTCCTGCATATGCTGGCAAGAGGAATGGTTACACAGCTCAAGTAATAAATTGATAGAAGTATTTCCCTTTGAGCTCACCACCAGCTGCATCACTTCATGACATCTGCAAGCACCAAGTCAGCCAACAGAATGGTAGCATTAGCATCACAAGAGAAGGAATCGAACTGAACAAATACTTGCGGATAGTGGACCCTGATGCGGTTAAGGATTGAATAGCATATAAGGAAATACTTAGAAAGTGTGAGATATATTTAAATTAGTAACACAAGCACACAACCGTCATCGGTTTTCAGCAGCCTAACGATAATACAACAAACACCAGCACGAATAAATACAAAGGTCATATATCCAAGGATTAAGAACGAGTGATTACCTTAGCAGCTACTCAGAAGCGTTGACGGTATGACTTGGCCTAACATCGCCTTTTCTCGTGATTCCTTTCCATTAGGTGATCTCTTATGGAGGCCCCTTCATACCCCTATCAACTTCGCCGTAGAACGAGTGTCGTAATCTCACTAAGGCATAAGGCTTGAATGTCTTCAGACCCGTGGAACAGTTCATGAGATTTTCGCAGCGCGATGCCACCACAGCTTGAACAAACCAGAAATCCTGCGCAAGAAGAGGGTGTGTAGATATGTTTGTAAAGATATTGAACACAACGACAAACCAGCATACAACAAAGCAGCTACCTTATGTTATTAACCTTTACTGCGTTTCAAAACAACTGAATGTCAAAACTGTTTGTGAGTAAGCGGCTATATCACCTGCACGACGAGAAACCAATTGCAGAAAGAGAGTTACCATATAATCAGGCAAGCAATGATGAAGCCCAAGACCTTCTCCACCTGTACCTGCCACATCAGAAAGTAACGGTTAGAGGATATTCTCTGAAGATAGGATATGCTATTCAGAACCAAATCGAATCCAATTTCTGAATTAAAGAAAATCACAAGATTGGAATGTCATTTAATTGGATCATTACTACAATCGGTTAAAAAGAGGAAAGTTTTCAAACATGATTGGTCCCAAATTGGAAATCCCAAATCAAGCATTCATCCGGATTTAATCAAATTCAATCAGGTAACCTAGTGGTGAAGCATATATAAAGAGATGAAGGGAGAAGAAAAGGGGGACGAAGTCAATAACACAGAGAAAAAACCCCATACGAAATCCTAAATCAAAACCCTAAAAAAGTGAGGAAACTTATCTCTCTCAATCATCCGCCGCAGATTTGACGGACCAAACCCTCGCATCCATTAGCGAAATCCATCGACGTCCCGCCTCAAACCACCGCGAAGTCGCCGGCGACGCTAATCATCACCATCGGGGGGTAATATTTTCTTTAAGTGACATTCCCCTTCATGATTGATTTTGTTTTTGCGTTTCTGTTAGGTTATATGAAATCGAAAGGGGATGAATCAAAGAGAAGCCGCGAAATCAGGAACAAGTGAATCGAGGAGGGTGAACGGCGCGGCGGAGAGGGATTCAGGGGGGGGGGGGAATTAGGGTTTTCCATATTGTTGTTGTTTTTATTGTAATCCAATGATAAACACACACACAGACACTACACCCTCACCACACGCTTAATCACCCTAACTAACCACTTAATTAGTTTCTATTATCAGTAAACACACCTTAATCCTTTCTTTAAAAAATCAAACTAACGTTTCTTTTTAAAATCAACCCTAATTAATTTAAATTTATTTTTCTAAATAAACAACAATATATGTTTTTCTCTAAAATTATTTCACACTAAAAAACAACTTCTAGAATAATTAGAATTAAATCAATTAAATCCTTTTACTTTTTATTAATAATAACCCGGTAATCAATTTCTCTTTATTTTATAAAAAAAATAATAATAATAATTAGCCTCACTTTTTTCTAATTAACCTATTTAATAATTTATAATCTTTTATCTTAATAGCAAGATAATAAAACTTTTTTCTTTTTTAAATATCTTGATAATTAAATGATTACCCCTTTTGTTCTAGCAACATTTTAATAAAATATTTATTCACTTTTAATAATAAAATCTATTTAGTGATAATTAATAAAATAACCTTTCACAATTAATATAATTCAATCTAAATAATCACTCCTTTCTTTATAATAAAGTAAATCATTGTGATACATAAAAAAAAACCTTAGGATTTAAAATTAATCTAACTTCTCCTGTAAAATCGGCTCGTCTAAAAATCAAATACAACTTTTCTCAAATCAATCTCACAAAAAATATCTTCTCCTAAATAATCCAACTAAGATCAATCAACATCGTAAAATACAATCAATCGTACACTCACGACACATGCACTTACACTCAGCGCTTTCATGCGTATACACTATTTATCTTTATCTGCTTTATCTTATTCACAATGCACACACACTCACTCAGCGCTTTCATGCGTTCGTGTATGGTTTATCTTTCTGCAATTTACTCTTCTGCAATTTATTCCATTGCATTTACATTATCCTATTTATATCCATGCATCGCATTCTGTCCAAAGGGAAAACCTACACATGAGTCAACACTTGTGTGTAGTGCACATCATCTGCATCATTCTCCCCACGATCCTTGATCACATTCAAGTTGATCGCTTAAGTTTAGGACCTACCCCATAGGAAGGACCTTAATCTTTACAACTTAGACAAAACAATCAAACACAATACAACTCTCTCAAACACAAATAGAGAATAGATGTTAATCATCTTAAGTGAGATATAATCTCCACCCCCACAACAATACAATCAAACATGTAGGGACTTTGCCTTAAGAACGATAAAGGCATGCTTGGCGACCATCCGAGTATGTAAGACCTTTTCTTAAGATGATGCAAAGACCATTTCCTACGACTCCCTTTTTACGTTTGTGGCGGTTATCTCTCCCTTAAAATGAAGACTCGTCTCTTCTCCTAAACCCAATCAAAACAACTACCCTAAACCCGTAGGAACTCTGACCACAGTCAAAGAGCTCCTCTAACCCTTTAGGGTGGACTACAAAATACTCTGATTCCACTCCCGTAAGGATATGTAGGCACAAGGTGCGATGCCTTATCGAGTATACTTAGAAGTAAACCACTAGGGTCTTTTAAACCATTAAGCAAATAACACTTAGCAATAAATAAACATAAAACAAGAGGTTCCTGTAGAGTACTACAGAAACTTAGGATGCTAATACCTTCCCTAAGTTTAACCAACCCCCGAACCTATAACAATCAAACCTTGCATTTGCATTGCATTGTGGGAATTTCGATCTTTATCCCTTCCTTTGGACAAATCAAAGTTCGGTTGCAAAAATGAATATAAGATTCAAACTAATCAATAGTTTGGTATCCGATTTTCACCGCGACAGAAATGGCGACTTCACTGGGGATCCTCTAGTGGGTTTCCCTATCTTATTTTGTTTTGTTTACTGCTTTATATATCTGCCTACTTGATTAATTGTTTACATGCTTTCTCTTATGTTTCTTTTGGGATTGTTGTCCTTGAGCGGTGAGATAAAGTTCTGCACCCGAACTTTGAGAGAAATTAAGATAGGATGGGATATATTCGAGGAGGCTTATAGGGAGTGGAATCCCTACTAAGTTGAATCGAGAATCCCGCTCAGTTGAGGCCCTTTCGAAATAGTACTGTTGAACGATCCATCGTGAAGACACTCACTACTTTCGACTTTGGAGCCTATGATATTGAGGACCGTAGTTACCTTAACCCAACTTTGGCCTTTATTAGGACGTAGTGCGAGGCTATGAGGGGGTACCCCCGAAATAGTGCTACGCGATGCTACACTCAAAAGAAGTTCTCTTGAGAATATTATTAACCCCCGAGTACTTGGGAAGTTGATAATATCCGAAAGATGGGCTAATGACTTTGGGAACCTTATTAGAACCTTGTTCTACAGGTACAAACAACATTTAGTCCTTAAAACTTTTGGGAAGGGTACACCTTTACTCCATGCTCATTGCAAACCTAGGGCGCCCCTTGTTTATTGCCCTTATGTGAATACTTGTGTTTGCTGCATTCATATAGCATCATTCTGCATTGGACTTCATGGGATTTACTTTCGTTTATGGACATTGTAGGTCACTATGGCTTCAGATAAAAGACATACTGTGAAATATACTTTTAAGAGTCCCAAATTGGATGACCTAAAGAAGTTGTGGGGTTTCATCGAAGATCAAGAAGGATTCAAGACCAAGTATGGGAAGCTGATATCCTTGTTGGGTTGCTCAGTGAATGAAGGACTTCTTGCCACTCTGCTACAGTTCTATGACCCTCTCTACCATTGTTTCACCTTTCCAGACTTTCAGTTGCTACCTACATTAGAAGAGTATTCTTTTTTGGTTGGTCTACCTGTCCTTGAGGAATCTCCTTTCCCCTTCTTGGAAAAGGACCCCGATGAGAAAGACATTGCTAAAGCCCTCCGTTTGAAGGTATCTGACGTCAAGGCCAACCTAGTTACTAAGGATGGAATTCTTGGTTTAAAGACAGGTTTCCTAATTGAGAAGGCTCCATTCTATGCTGGTTATTCTAATAAGGCTCCGTTTGAGGCGATCTTTGCTCTGCTCGTTTATGGGTTGTTCTTATTCCCAAGTTTCGAAGGGTTCATCGATCTCAAAGCATTCAAGATCTTTATGAAGAACAACCCAGTACCAACTCTGTTGGGAAATGCATATCACTCTATACATCTCCGAAACCTCCGTGGTGGAGGGATGATTACTTGCTGTGTACCTTTACTTTACAAGTGGTTTATTTCGCACTTGCCGAAGTCTAGCTCTTTCACAAACATCGGCAAAGAGCATTGGTCTCCAAGGGTTATGGCTTTGACCCATTCCGACATTGATTGGTACAGCCGAGTGTATGATGGAGTATTAATCATTGATAGCTGCGGTGACTTTGCTAATGTACCATTGCTCAGCTTTGATGGAGGAATCAGTTACAATCCTATCTTAGCTCGCCGACAGCTGGGATACCCGTTGAAGGAACCTCCCAAGAGTGTTCAAGTAGAAGGTATGTTCTTCAAAGATGATATAGAGCTTCTAGGAAGAGTTCTGGATGCATGGCGTAGGGTATACAAGAAAGGGAAGAGAAGTCTAGGGAAGCCTAACTGTGTGTCTCTAGAACCATACCTCCAGTGGGTCAGACAAAGGGCAACCAATCTAAAGATGCCCTATTCCCGTCAAGATCCCATAACTCCCAGGAGAGAGCCCACTTATGTCTTTATGTCTAAAGCCGAGGAGTTAGAGGTGTCTTTAAGAAAGTCTCAACATGAGCTGGAGTCTTGGAAGAACAAGTACCAGGTAGCAGTGGCAGAAAATGATGAGTGTCAAAAGGAGAAGGCTGAACTCCGGAAGCAGAATGCTGAACTCCAAAAGGAGAAGGATGAACTTCAGAAACAGCTACAATTAAAGGATGAAGAGTTACTTCCCTGCAAGAAGAGGAAAGTCATGGAGGATTTATTTTTCTCCGACCCACAATGCACTATTTGGAAAATAATTGTGGACAACCTCATCCGCGAGAAGGCGCAATTAGAAGAGCAGCTCAAGCAGCAGCATTCAAAGCTTCTTTAGTGTCTTTACTAGCTTTTATTTAGCTTTTATTTGGGACTCTTTAAAAGAATATTTATGTAGTCCGTTTCAAATTTAATAAAACGTTTTCTTTTACCGCAATGCCTATAAATAGAGGAATCCCATGAAGTCCTAATCATCTTGCATTGCATTCTTTTTCCATTGTTCACTTCAAGAAACTCAATTTCGTTCTGTAGGTGTTGTAATCATGGATTTCAGAAGAGAAACTTTGAAGTACACTTTTCAGAGTCCCAACCTCGAAAGCTTGAGAGAACTAGCCGAACTTGTCGAGGATCGCTTTGCCTTCGCAGCAGAATATGGAGGAGTCTTCCGCTTCCTTGAGCTAAGGATGAAAGGAGGATTGTTGGAAACGTTGGTTCAATTCTATGACCCGATGTATCACTGCTTCACTTTTCCGGACTACCAATTGATGCCGACCTTGGAAGAGTACTCAGAACTCTTGAGGATGCCCGTGACTGTTCGACCCTTGTTCACCGGAAGGGAAGACACGCCCAGTCACCAAGAAATTGCAAATGCCACTCATCTCAGCCTAGAAGATGTCCAGACACACCTGATCACCAAGGAAGGAGTCCTTGGGTTCCCCGCCGACTTTTTGATCGAAAAAGTCCGTTACCATGCTGAAAGAAAAGAGGTTCTCATATCGGAAGCCAATTTTGCTTTATTAGTCTATGGGACTTTCTGGTTCCCTAATATTGACAACTTTATTGATATGGATGCAATCAAGCTGTTCATACTCAAAAATCCAGTACCCACATTGCTTGCTGATACGTATTTCTCGATCCACTCGAGGAATGCTGAAGGAGGAGGACACATTGTATGTTGCACCGCTTTGCTGTACTCATGGTTCATCGCTCGTTTGACTCGGTACCCGTCCCTTTGGGATGAAGTAGCAACACCTCGATGGTCCGAGATACTTATGGCCCTCACCCATTCGGACATTGTATGGTATGATCCCGCCTATGGAGGCATGCCTATGATTCCTAGCATCGGAGGATCCCCCAACGTACCGCTCATTGGAAGAGAAGGATGTATAAGTTACAATCCTGCTTTGGCCCGTAGACAGTTTGGACACCCCATGATCCAAGTACCTGACCCGGCTTCATTAGAAGAGATCTATTTCAAGGGAGAAGAGGATCTAGACCTAAAGACTGTCATCATTTATGCATGGAAATACATTGACAGGGAAGGAACAGCTGCTTCAGGATACCCCGATTGTACTGTCTCTGAAGAGTATCTACATTGGGTGCGAGAAAGAGCCCTCGATCTCAAGATGACTTTTCCTTTCCATGAACCTATGGTATTATCTCCTCACGACCCCGACTGGTTCGAAGAGGAGGAAATTGAACAAGTAAGGATTGCTTTGGATGAAGCCCGGAAGTTGAGGACTGCCTGGAAGAATAAGTTCTTCACCCTCAAAGTAGAGAAGGAAAGACTTCAGAAGACACCAGAAATAGAAGTTGCCAGGAAGAGAAAGGCACAAGGAGATTTATTTTCTCCTCATGCCTCTTCAAGTACTATCACCAATGATGATCTCCCCTCAACTACCATGGCTTGGAAGGAGTGTGTGGAACGACTCATCATCGAGAAAGCGGCGCTACAGGAGCGTATTGATCAGCTAACCGAGGAGCTCCGTACAAAAGAGAAGACTATGGGATAGAGTTCTAAGTTTTCTTTTGCTTTCGTTGTAATAAACTCTTGAAAGAGTACTTTGTTTTCATTGTTTCTCTAAAATAAAAAGTTTTTCAATTATCCTACATTATAACACTGAAAAACACTTTGAGTTTCTTGAAGTCTCTCCTGCATCTGCATCATGCATTAACATCCTGCATTTCGCATGGCATTTTACATTTTGTGCACGTGTCTTTCCTTTGTTGTGGCTCATTTCGCTTTTCCATCTTTGCTGTCAGTCGCCGTCTCGACCATCTGACCAAGCCGGAAGTATCATTAAAGGATAGTGAGGAGAACAAAGACATGGATCGTATGACTAGCTTCAGAGTAAGGTCTAATCCGACGCTTCGCCGTCCCTCCGACAACTTTGTTCCTATGCAACTTCAGCCTATGCAAGAAAAGGAAATGGACGATCCAGAGTTTACAGCATTCAAGAACGAATTTCGTGACTTCGAGGAACGATGGAAAATGATGAAGAGGAACCGTGCGCCTGATCTTCATGCTCATGACCCGCACCTAGTTCCAAACTTAGTTATCCCCCCAGGATTCCAGATGCCCGCCTTTGAAGTGTACAAAGGTACAATTTGTCCAAGGTATCATTTGATGATGTTTTGTCAGAAGATGACCGCCTATCTTGGGAACGATCAACTATTGATTCACTGCTTCCAAGAAAGTTTGGGTAGAGCACCGCTAACATGGTATATGAAGCTACAAGTGAATCACATTCAGTCTTGGGAAGACTTAACTTTTGCTTTTGTGAAGCAATACCATCATAACTTGGGTATAACCCCAAACAATAAAGGTGACTGTGGACCTTCCAGAGAATTCATAACTCCGATACCCCATCCTCAGCACCAATACGCGATGCCCACTCAGTGTGAACAACAACCACATCTTAGGCAGAGGTTGGCCTCTCCAGACCAACCACAGCACCGACAATTTCGGAAAAGGTATCAAAGGATGACTCCAGATGCACCAAGGGAAGTAATTCACCAGTTTGATCCCATCCCGGTGAAGTACGCTGATTTGTTTCCAGCTCTAATTCAAAGAGGGCATATCCAGACTAAAGCCCCACCCAAGGTACCTAAGAGGTTTCCATATTGGTACAATGCCAACAAATTTTGCCTGTATCATCAAGGTGCTCCCGGGCACGACATTGAGAGTTGTTACGGCATGAAAGCAGACGTTCAAAATTTGGTCAAAGATAGAGTCTTGTTCTTCGAGGGTTCCGTCCCTTATGTGCGAGATAGCCCCCTATCTCGACAAGGTTCATCCTCCCCAGGCATGATTCAAGGTCGTCAACGCCGTGACTGAAGGCTGCGCACCAAACATTTCTGCATGTCTTTCCCGTCTACATGAAAGCACAATGAAGATCCTGGAAAGGACTCTCCAGAAGAACCTTCATTTTCTTTCGTTTGTTTGTGTGTTTATTTCTTTGATTGAAAGCATACTTTGCATGTAAGAACTTTCTGTTTCGAATAAGTAATGTAATAACTGTTTGTCTTGAAGAAATCCATTCGTTTTCACTCAAATAGTTTTTTCAAAATTATTTATAACGCCGACTTTTACCCATTCTCTTGCTCTGACAGAGAATTGGAAGGAGGATGATGAAGTAAAACACATGGTCTCTTGTTGTATGCTTTGAATAAAAACCCTACTGATGATGTAAGGCATTATTTTAAACCTCCTGAAAGCCAACATAGTCAACCCTTTCTTTTAAACCTTGATTGAGGATCCGTTCTCTTTCTCCCAAACTGAAACATCATTTTCTTAACCTGGGGCAGGGTAATACCAAAAATGATGAACATCTCTCAAAATTGGGTGGGCACAAATATACTAACCCTTTCTACCCCCCATTTTACAAGTCATAAATTAAGCCCATATACAACCCTCAAAGTCCTAATTGAAGTAAGGTCTAATTCGAAAGCATACTCGATGAGATAGTGTGTCCTGACTCCTTGAGCTATGCTCAAATTTAAATCGGCTTTATAAATAATGATTCAATTTGTATCCTAACTAGTGGTTTCAATCACAAGTTATTGCGATACCCTTTTTCAAAACTTCAAGACAAACGCGTGTTGCATTAACCATTTCAAAATGGATATTTCAAATGTGTTAAAAACGCTTGACATCTTAGAAAGACCACATACAGACGTTGATGATGATATTTGAAGACTTTGCTGACTTGGGGCAAGTCATTCTTCCCAAGAAAATTTCATCCGCGCAAGTCTTGGTTTCAACTAGAAGAAATTCAAGGACTCACTCACCACCAATCAGGGGCAGTTACGTCGAGATTCGGTGAATCTCTAGAGAGTTTGAAAACAGTGGGGCATTTGGGCATCATGTTTTCTGTAAAATCCTCTCTAGATGGTGTTTTTTTAAAATATGTAACTTGGGGCATTTGAAGATTGGAGCAAAAGATGTATATTTCATCCTCAAGAAGATCAACCCCAACATGTTCAACAACTACGAAGACCCAGGATATTTATTTTATCCCCTATGAAACTTCGGTTTGGGTACCTCCGTCTACAATTTCATACAACATGCCAAACTTATCAAGATGCTACATCCCCAAATGGATTAATCACTTCTCCTCAAGAGAATTTTGAAGTTTTGAAGCAGGAATGGGATCCTATACTTAGTTCTCCATCTACCCCCAGTGGTACTTCTATCTTTGAAGATTGGTCGGATGTTTGTTTCGAGACGTTTATCCCGTATTCGGTCGTTGCTTTCGTCTGTCTTGTCAGCATAAGCACACACATATCATATAAGTAGATAGCATAACATTTGCATTTTGTGCATCCCTTGTTTGTTTTACTCTATCTCTTCGATTACATTTACCTTTGGGTATTTGGGCGTGCCTTATTCCTTCCAAATAGAATTGTCAGCCCTAAGCAAAGAGTCAATATTTCTATTTCCCCACGAAGTTCGATCCTCGTGGAAGACAGTTGTTTCAGTACATTCCTATTGGAGTTTATGCCTCTATGGTTGAGTCTTGCTTGACAGTTTCTCTTCGGTTATTTCCCGAATTGAACCTCGGTCTTTGACAATCACACTATGAACATCTCCCGCTTTTGAGCATGGGTCAAAAGTGCACTTATTTTGCACTTTGACATTATGAGGATCACCATTGAAGACGTGACACTTCTTCGGCAACACTACAAGATTTCCTCAACAACTTACAGCTGAATAACAGAAGATCTCTTTATTTGAGCAACTCGTTTTGGGCCGATCTATTCTCAAAACGACAAACAACAATATTCATCAAGACAATTTGTCCTTCCCCAGTGGACTATTTCAAGATTATCAAGTCAAAGGACATTACAGATACTTCCCCATTTGAGGATTTCTGCTACTACAACGATCTCATACATTTTTACAATTACAGCAAAGATACCTCAAAAATGATTTTCCCTAGAGAGTTCATTATGAGTACAATCAATGACATATCTCCTCACAAGAGGACACTCCACGTATCAACCGGTTTACAACTCTTCTGAAGATCCCCGGTGCACATTCTACAAATTGCTAATTCAATACAAATTGCATCTACAAGTACAAATACAAGATCACATCTACAAAATTCTACAATTACAAATGACATCGACAACATCTACATCAACAATTCTACAGTGCTACAATTCACAACATACAATCTACAATAACAATATGACTCACAGCCAAACATCTACAATCTACAAATTTACAACCCCTCTATGAAGATGCTCTCGCGAGTTTCCATCATTTTGGGTAGAAACCGAGACCAGCTCATGGTTCCCATACCATGGAGCAAGGGGAAGTTTGACATCAGAAACCGAGACCAGCTCATGGTTCCCATACCATGGAGCAAGGGGAAGTTCGGCATCTGAAACCGAGACCAGCTCATGGTTCCCATACCATGGAGCAAGGGGAAGTTCGGCATCTGAAACCAAGACCAGCTCATGGTTCCCATACCATGGAGCAAAGGGGAAGTTCGGCATCTGGAACCGAGACCAGCTCATGGTTCCCATACCATGGAGCAAGGGGAAGTTCGACATCTGAAACCGAGACCAGCTCATGGTTCCCATACCATGGAGCAAGGGGAAGTTCGACATCTGAAACCGAGACCAGCTCATGGTTCCCATACCATGGAGCAAGGAGAAGTTTGACATCAGAGACTGAGACCGGCGCATGACTCCCATATCATGATGCTCGGGGAAGCTCAACAACTACAACAACATCTACAACTACAATGACATCGAAGGCCGAGACTAGCTCATGGTCCCCGTACCATGATGCCAGGGTAGGTTATACATTTTACCGTTTCAGCTGAGTTACAAAATATAAAATAATAAAGATCCATTTTGAGTTACTATTGACCACCACCTTGGTAGTCAAAGTATCTTTCGATCACAGATCGTCAAAATCACCGCATCCTTGATGCATGAGTTACCGTTACACGTTTGGAGATTTCCCATGAGTGATTGTTCATGTCCTCGTAGGGTCCCGCCTTGTTGGATCTGTTGTTCTTCTGTCTAGCATGTCGCGTCCAGTGCATCCCTTATGACCTTCACCTTACAGATTTTTGTCTGCCCTGCATTTTCATATCATTACATATCATATGCATTCGGTGGTTTCTTATGGCCAAAAATTCGCGCAATGTTTGTATTTAAGTCCCTCCTATCTCGTCGAGACGAAGATTTCAATCTCCATGTCTCCGAATAGGAGTAACTTAAATAGGGGCATCTGTTGCACCCTAATTTTTGACCATAAGATACCCTTTCGTTTTCTATTGTTATTCGACTTTATTTTAATATTTATATGACTAACCAATTCTTGTGTAGACGCAGTAATATCGAGTGGAGATAGCGTTCGTTCTCATGATCAATCATCCACACATAGCTAACCTTGGTCCACCGTTTTATTTGTTTTATTTTGTGAAGCTAGTACAAAACAGATTTTCTCTAAGGAGTCACACCTATCTGGTCCCAAAGATGTCTATTCGAGAATTGTTTGGATCTTTGGGATGTTTTGTTTGACCTCAGAGAATATGAGATGAGTTTAGAAAATCCATTCTAAAGTTTGGTTCAGGTCCCATACTCCTCAGGACGTTGGCCCGTTATCTCTATAAAATTCAAGATCAGGTTATAAGTTTCATGCGATGAGATCAAAATCCAAAACAAGTGCATGAGTGGTTTGTGTATGAAAGCTAAGGCAACGTGGAAGCTGGCATCACCCAATTGACAACTGAAAAATGGATAACTACTACTACACGTTTTTTTACGCTTTCGGAAGCTAACCGCATACAATTGATTGGCAAGCATTCTTTTTATTATCCAAAGATTACAATTGAAAGTTTATGATTTTGAAGAAACCAAAGAAGAACTCGTTGTTTCTTGATCAATCAATAATTCAATGGCAGCTCAAATTCATCAATCATAAACACAATTCATACTTGAGCTTCTACCATTCAAAGACTAAACAGGAAAGCATGAAAGTCTATTTTCACAAATACGTTTTTCATTATTACAAGGGATATATTGTTTTCAAGCAATAAACTTAAGCACTACCGCATGAGCTTACAATCAATGTTACAAAGACCCATCAGAGTCTGGCTCACACCAATCTAAATACCTAGCTACACTGTAAAGGCACTAATTGCAAACTGGTGTGAATCAAACAACGTGAAGCTGGTTGACCCCACTAAATCCACAGTCTTAAATCAAGCATCCATTCCCTTTCAGAGATTACAACGTCATGTGCTATTTGTGAAGGCAAAACGGTTATTAAACTGGACTAACAGCCAACAAACATCAGAATATCACAATGAGGTATTTCTATAAGTGATGATACAGAGGAGATAGGCGCATTGATAATTTCCCTAGGCATCGAGGCCCCTCCATCAAACAGTTCTGCAAACAAGTCAGTTCCATGGCTTCGAACCGCGACCTCAATATCGACCTTGAACTCGCTGTGAATCTCACGAAGCTCTCGGAGAGACGCTAACACTTTGAACCGTTGAAATACCGGCCAATACCTGTCACAGATGATAACGATGTTAGCGGTGAATCGTATCATAACCAACTTCATACTTCTAAGATCAATGTTACAGAAATAATAGGAGTAATAGGTAACTCATGTAGTGTGCGCCTCGCCAAACTCGCTCCAGTTTGCTCAATTCCATTCATCTATTCTCGTGGCAGCATGACATGAGAAGAGGCATCCGCTTCTGAACCGCATCCATACGAAAGAGCCCTGCTCGAACCTCCACAGCTTTTGTTGAAATCTACATGTCAAATTGAACAGATAAGTGAGAGAATTGGCAAGGAGAACTGTTAGAGATATTGAACTTATTCAAGAGGACGACTTGCTGAGCTGATACTAGTATAATCAATCTATCCAAATAGTCGAAACGGTAATCATAAGATACACTGAACGACTCTATTCTGATACCCAGAGAGTGCTCACGTCACAGCAGTAGAAAAGATCTTATCAGTGAAGTGATTGTTATCGGCAAACCGCCACGAAGGCTTTCCAACCACCAGATTGTGTGCCTGAGTAACACGGTGGGAGAACTGACTTTAAACAATGTTGCGGATAGCAAGAGTCGCCACCGACTTTTATTTTATCCATAAGGAAAGGTTATAAAAGAACAGGAAAGACCTTAGAGAATATTTTGGGTCCGGGGGGTAGGTTATGAAAAGGGAAGGTATTAGCATCCTTTTCATCCATGGTTATCCATGGGCTCTTAGGTACTTAAGCTCACTTTTGAATTGTTTTGAAATTGTAGTGTGTGAATAGAAAATTTTCAGAATAGTTAATAAATAATCCATGTAAGGATGTGTTAAGAACTTGTTTGAAAACTTGTTGAAAATTTGTTTAAGTGCGAAACAGTTTTGAAGTGAGCAAGCACCTAGGAGTAACCTACCCTAATGTTTAAAGGTCTTTCTTATTCTTCATTCTTTCCTTTAGTAAGACTATCCCTACTATAATGGAGTAGGTAGTCCTTACTTTGGATGTTAAGGGACATGTGAGGGACAATTTGACTTTGAAGGCCATTGTGGGATGTAATAAGCACGTATAAGGGACCATCATCATTTTTCGAAAGGGACTCGATTCGTAAAGGCAACCATAAGGGACTTTGATGATTTTTCTATTTGAGGGACTTGCTTTATACACCCCACTTAACCATTATTCGTAGGCAACTTGAGGGATATCCTTAGGAAGTGAGACGGCGATTAAAATCGACTTACGTGTGTGACGTGTTTATTTTAATTATCTTTATTTAAAAGTGATCTAAATTTATTTTAATATTACATACAGGTTGTTACACTCCCTAATTACTAACCATAATAGTAATTAAATAATTAAACAACTTTACATCCAAGAAACAATTACAAAATAATAAGCAAAATAATTAAATAGCAAAGATAAATAAAATATAAATAAGCAATAAATAATAAAGGGGGTTAATTCTAAGTTTACTCGGCAAGACATCGCATCTTGTGCCTACGTATCCTTACAGGAGTGGAATCAGAGTAATCGCAGTTCCCCTCAAAAGGGAGGTTAGAGATCTCTTGACAGTGGTCAAGGTCTCAAGGGGAATAAACGCGCCTTAAGGACACGCTTACGCGGAGTGTAGGAACTCCAAATTTCTACGTTGAAATGTTAAGTTGTAATTAGGGTTAAATTAGGGATTCCACGGCGGGAAACCCTAAAATGAGCGCGGCGGCTCTTTGACCTAATGCTAAGGGTAAAATTGTAATTTTGCCTGCGGCGAGGCATTTGTGAAAATTAGGGTTTGTAGTTTGTAGTTTTGAGGATTTGAAATTGAATGTGTGAAGTTTTACGGACTATTGGCGCGGCGGCCAAACAGTTAGACCTAACCTTCGGATGTGTGCAATGTGACAGAAATAATAGTAAACGCGTGAGATAATTGAATCATGCAAACAGAGAGATAATGTCATAATTTAAACCATGCAAGCAGAAATTTAAAGGCAGAATTTAAAGAGCGATTGTTAAGTTCGCGAGGTTACATGAGAGGAGCAGATACAATATGATAATGAAATTTGAATTGAACAATAATAAAATAAAATAAATAACGGTTCTAGTTATTATTTTAAAAAAAAAGATTTTAGTTATTATTTTAAATTTATCTAAAAAAAAAAAATTTCTTAAAAATAATAGGTTTTCATATTAATTTGGAAAAGATGTTAATGTTATTTATTTTAAAAAACAGATTTTTATATTATAACAAATTTTAATAAATTAATGATAACAATAATAATAATAATGGTAATAATAATGATAATAATGATAATAATAATAAATAATGATAATAATAATAATAATAATAATAATAATAATAATAATAATAATAAAGCAATAATGAATTTTAAATGTGCCAAATAACCCAACAATGTTGCTAACGCAGAAATGCGCTCATCGCAACCAGATCTAAATCGGACGAAACAAAATTTATCGCAAAGAAAAAGAAATTAAGCAAAAAATAGTATTATTGCTCACACAAAAATGCGATCATCGCAACCAGATCGAACTAACACAAATGTCACGCGTCATGCACACAAATGTGCAAACATCGTATCGACATAATTCGATCAAAAATCTTATATATATAAACTCTAACAATTTAAAAATTATATATATATGAACGTAACAGTAATAGATAAAGAAAAAGAAATAACGGTAATAGATGAAGAAAAAGAAATAACGGTAAAAGATGAAGAAAAAGAAACAACAGTAATAGATGAAGGAAAAGAAATAACGGTAAACGATGAAGAAAAAGAAGCAATAGTAATGGATGAAGAAGAAAACTAAATAACGGCAAACGGCACTCACTCCTCTTAGGTTTTTTTCATTCTCTCCTTTTTTCCAACAAGGCAACACATGTATATATAGGGAACAAATTAGGGTTAACACCAAATTGTCAATAATGTCCCTAAAGCCCATTTTAAAGCCCAAACTAAATAATTAGTTAAGAAAAAATAAAATTTAAATAATTTAAAATAATTAAAATAAACTTAAAATAAAAACTAATAATCCTATTGATTCCTAAAATAAAAAATATTATAAAAAGAACAAAATTTTTTTCAATATTTTTTTATTTTATGATTTTTTGGATATTTTTATGAATAATTTAGAAAAAAGTGAAAAAAATAATATTTTAAAAAATGATTTAATTAAAATACGAAAATAATAATTAAATAATAATAAAAAACTATTTTTGTTATTTTTTTAATGAAAGATAGAAAAATTTAGAGTAAAAATAATAAAAAACAAAAAAAAGTGACAAAGGTGAGATTCAAACTCTCAACCTCTCACACTCATAACTCCTTACACATGTCCTCCTGCCAATTGTGCCATTTTTACTTTTTAGAAAAAAAATGCATGCCATATGATATTTACCTGCAAAAAGTCAAACGACTACACAAATTTGTTAGTAATTGATTAAATGCAATGAAATGCGACGACAAATCTTAGGGCAAAATTTGGGGTATTACAGTTATTATGATAATATTTCTCACCCAACCTCTCTTTGATGTTGGCAAAAAAAATCATGAAGTTTGACTTTGGTTTGACCACAGTTGACCTCAGTTTGACCTTTTAACTGCATTGACTGCTTTTGACTTATCTGATCATCTGACTGAGCAAACTTTTGAGAAAAGTCTTGAAACTTGACATGGGGGTTCTTATACACATATAAGATGTTATGAAGCTCACTTGAAGTCTTGGAAGTCCATTTAGCCTGATTAAAGTCAAAACCCTAGTTTTGGATGCACTGCTTAGGAGGTGCATTGTCTGAGGGAATTGTCAACTCTTCTGACCAATTGTGAACTTTGTGAACCTTGTGAATCTTCATAAGATATCTTGTGATACTCATGGGAGGTATTGTGAAGCTTGTGAACCTTGTGAACATCATGAAGTGGCTTTGTAGACCTCATGACCCTTAGGAAAGCTTTGTAAACATTGTGAATCTTGTGAACCTTCAAGAAGCAACCTATGGACTTCATGAACCTCATGAAAGGTCTTGAAAGCACTGTGGGACTTGTGAACCTTGTGAACCTTCATAAAGTAGCTTGTGGACTTTATGAACTTCATGAAAGGTTATGCAAGTTGTTGGAGAACTTGTGAACCTTGTGATCCTTCTTAGAACACAAAGTCTTGTATTGTGAGGGCAAATTTTGGGGTGCAACAGCTGCCCCTGTTCAATTTTCTGAAACCTGAGGGGTTAGATTGGTATATTTGCCAGTCGTAACCTGGAAGGTTGAAGGGGATTGAACACAAAAGCCCAAAAATTTGCACTCACCAGTGCATGGAGTGATATTGATGGTTGGTTGAACATGATTGAGTGGGCTTAAAGATGCCACTAGGGGAAAGTTCTTCAGTAGTATAATGAGAACTGTCAGGAGTCTGGAGTAATACTGATGTAACAGCATGTCTTCATGAGGATAAAGCAATCAATAATGATAACCCTAAAGCAGTCTTGAAGTGATAAATCTGACCTCAGGAGGATAGAGCAATCAATAGCTCTAAAGCAGTCTTGAAGTAATAATGGCTTCAGGAGGATAGAGCAATCAATAGCTCTAAAGCAGTCTTGAAGTAATAGAATGGCTTCAGTAGGATAGAGCAATCAACAGCTCTAAAGCAGTCTTGAAATAATAATGTGATATGTCTTCAGGAGGATAGAGCAATCAATAGCTCTAAAGCAGTCTTGAAGTAATGATTTCAGGAGGATAGAGCAATGGATAGCTCTAAAGCAGTCTTGAAATAATAATGTAATTTCAGGAGGATAGAGCAATGGATAACTCTAAAGCAGTCTTGAAATAATTAGATGGCTTCAGGAGGATAGAGCAATGAATAGCTCTAAAGCAGTCTTGAAGTAGTAATATGACCTCATGAGGATAGAGCAATGAATAGCTCTAAAGCAGTCTTGAAGTAATAGGATGATTTCAGGAGGATAGAGCAATCAGTAGCTCTAAAGCAGTCTTGAAGTCATGAGAGGCTATCAGGAGGATAAAATAACCCTGAGGTTAATAAAGCAGTCCCAAAGTAATAAGAAGCTCATCAGGAGGATAAAGTAACCCTGAGGTTACAATAAAGCAGTCCCAAAGATCATAAGATTGTTTGTTGGATAATTAACCTGAAAACAAGGTAGCATTCTGTATAACAACATTAGTTTATGCTTTATGTATGCATGTATGACATGATGCACTTAGGTAATGTACTATAGACATATATGTTATGGTATGATGTAAATGATGTATGTATGCTATGACACTGCTGGAAGTGTCTGGATATCCTTGTATAACAACTGCTGGCCAAGGAAAATAAATCCCGATTCGTTGTTGAAGAATATATAACCCTCCGTCTACTGGGGATAACAAGGTATAGATAACCTCCCGTTGTTGGGGATAACAAGGTATAGATAACCTCCCGTTGTTGGGGATAGTAGGGTATAGATAACCTTCGTTTTCGTTTGATAGTAGGATAAGTATAACATCCCGTCTTCGTTCATCGTGCCCTTATTGGAAAGTAATTTCCCGTATATCCGTATGAGGATAAAAGAGATGGATATAAATTCCAGGGGAGATTAGACTTTGTGAAAATGGATTAGTCCTACTGATGGTTTGTAACTGTCTTGTAAAGATGAACCGGCGAAGCTTCGTTGAAATCCTTCCCTCGTTCGTCCTTAGTAAATACTATTACTGCATTTTCATGCATTTCTGGTAAACATCAATCATATTAAAAGCATACATGCGTTTCTGGTAAACATCAATCATATTCAAAGGCATACATACATTCAAACACAACCAATGGACGTTTCGCTTATGTAAATAGGGTAAAAGTGAATCTGGATTCAAAAGATGGAATTTATTTATATCAAAAGTGACCCATACACGGGTAAGTTTGTACAAGGAGACATAAACCCTAGTAAGAGAATTTTGTCATGAAGTTTTACAAAAAGAATCAGCTATGTGGGAAATAATCCTATTGAGTTTCAATTCTACTATTGCCACTCAAGTATCTCATCTTCTTGTTGTTGAGACGGAAACGATTGGATTGAGCTTCATCTGTTTGAGCTTGATTAAGTAGTACAACTGGTTGCAATTTCATGAGTGATCCAAACGAGACATAGTCATACGCTTTAATCCCTAACTTTTGCCTGGATTGCCCTTTCAGGTTTTCAATCCACCGGGATACCCTGTTTTGCCCAAGCCGCCTTTTCAGGTTTTCGACTTGCCGGGTGTACATCTTTTTATATATATATCCCTAATTTTTGCCCAAACCCTTTTGGTTTGCCGGGATGCCCTTATTTTTTCCTAGGCCTGTCAACCTAGCGGGTCTCTTTTTATGCGTAGTATTTTTTAACTATGTCTGCGTTTACAGGTTGTGGGAAGTCTTCACCATCCCAGCTGATCTCACACATAGATGCCATGGTGGCCAATGCGTCTGCCAACTGATTCTCTCTTCGTGGAATATGTCCAAAAGTAATCTCTTTGAAATGTGGGATCAAAGACAACACATGTTCTCTGTAAGGAATGAGATTATCATGCTTTGTATCCCAATCTCCTTTAATCTGACTTACTACCAGAGCTGAATCTCCATACACCTCAAGGAACTGAATCTTCATATCAATAGCAACTTGCATACCCATGATACATGCCTCATACTCAGCCATGTTATTGGTACAATAGAAACAAAGTCTGGCAGTAATCGGGGTATGACAACCTTCAGGGGAACTAATCACAACACCAACACCATTACCATGTGCATTGGAGGCACCATCAAAAACCATAGTCCATCGGGATCCTTGTTCAGGTCCGTCATATTGTCCAGGTTCTTTGGTAACAGACATAATGTCTTCATCAGGGAACTCAAAATTCATTGACTGGTAATCATCTACTGCTTGATGAGCCAAATGATCAGCAACAACACTCCCCTTAATGGCCTTCTGAGTAGTATACTGTATATCATATTCCGTCAAGATCATTTGCCATCTTGCAATTCTTCCGGAGAGAGCAGGTTTCTCAAATATGTACTTGATTGGATCCATCTTCGAAATCAACAAGGTAGTATGGGTCAACATATACTGTCTTAGTCGGCGAGCAGCCCATGCCAAAGCGCAGCAAGTTTTCTCGAGCAGTGAGTATCTTGTTTCACAGTCGGTAAACTTTTTGCTAAGGTAGTATATTGCCTGCTCTTTTCGACCAGACTCGTCATGTTGCCCCAATACACACCCCATTGAGTTGTCTAATACTGTTAAATACATAATCAAGGGTCTTCCATCAACTGGTGGCATTAAAATTGGAGATTCTAGCAAATATCTCTTGATTTCATCAAAGGCAGTCTGGCACTCATCATTCCATTCCATCACCTGATCTTTCTTCAACAACTTGAAGATTGGCTCACAGATGGTAGTTAATTGGGAAATAAATCTTGCAATGTAGTTCAATCGTCCCAAGAAACCTCTAACCTCCTTCTCAGTACGGGGAGCTGGCATCTCTCGTATAGCTTTCACTTTTGCAGGATCCACTTCAATACCTTTTCCACTGACAATGAAACCCAGGAGCTTTCCAGGTCTAACTCCAAAAGTACACTTGTTTGGATTTAATCTCAACCTGTATTTCTTCAACCTCTCAAACAACTTGTGCAGATGATCAAGATGTTGTTCTTCATTCTGAGACCTGGCTATCATATCATCCACATATACCTCTATCTCATGATGAATCATATCATGAAACAAAGCCACCATGGCACGCTGATATGTTGCCCCTGCATTCTTCAAACCAAATGGCATTACCTTATAGCAAAAGGTGCCCCACTGTGTCACAAATGTAGTCTTCTCCATATCTTCAGGTGCCATCTTAATTTGATTGTAACCAGAGAAACCATCCATAAAAGAGAATACCTTATGCTGAGCAGTGTTGTCTACCAGAATATCGATATGAGGAAGTGGAAAGTCGTCTTTAGGGCTAGCCTTGTTCAGATCTCTGTAGTCTACACACATACGTACCTTACCATCTTTCTTAGGAACTGGTACCACATTTGCAACCCACTGAGGATAAGAAGTTACGGCCAAGAACCCTGCATTGAACTGTTTCATTACCTCTGCTTTGATCTTTTCTGACATTTCAGGACGCATATGACGAACCTTCTGCTTCTTTGGACGACAATCTTCTTTCACTGGCAAACGGTGAACCACAATGTCCGTATCCAACCCTGGCATATCTTCATAAGACCAAGCAAAGATCTCCACATAGTCACGTAGCATCTGAACCAACCTGCTCTTGACACTGTCCTCTAAATCAGCCCCTATCTTGACCTCTTTTCTGTTTTCTTCAGTTCCCAGATTCACAACTTCGACTGGCTCTTCATGTGGCTGTATAGCTTTCTCTTCTTGTTGTAACAACCTAGCAAGCTCTACAGGTATTTCACAATCGTCCTCGTTTCCGTCTTCAGTTTGATAGATCGGATTCTCGAAATTGTAATTGGCAATAGTAGAACTGTTATCAACTGGATCCAGAGTGGGTGAGGATCTGCATTTTAGTGATGTGGGTGTGTGTAAGAACACATAGCTGATAAAGCAAAATAAAAGAAAAAGAAAGACAAGGAACACAATATTTACGAAAACAAAACGTCCATTGATTTTATTGAATGAAGTATGCGAATGAAATGACAACCCGTAACAAGCACACCATTGTGCCCCGGGTAAGGCACATGGCTTAAAAACATAACACAGTAATAGTATTTACTCCTGACTAAAGGAGATAAGGATAACATCTTCAGCTTTCCAATTATTGAGTCCAGCACCCACAGTAGGAAAAATCCATGCCTCCAAGTTGTAGTCTTCATCTTGATCTCCCACAGCATTGATAACCCCTTGATTGGTGATACGAACAGCACGAGCACGACGAACAGCCTTCTGGGACTCTTCTTCCACCACAGCTTTTGCATCATTGAGGGAGGCCATTGCCATTGTTGGAGGGTTTCTGATGACCACAGGAACCTTCTTCACAGCAGGAGGAGTCTGTTGCACCCCAAAATTTGCCCTCACAATACAAGACTTTGTGCTTCTTGAAGGTTCACAAGGTTCACAAACTTCTCAACATCTACAAGACCTTTCATGAGGTTCATGAAGTCCATAGATTGCTTCTTGAAGGTTCACAAGGTTCACAAGATTCACAATGTTTACAAAGCTTTCCTAAGGGTCATGAGGTCTACAAAGCCACTTCATGATGTTCACAAAGTTCACAATTGGTCAGAAGAGTTGACAATTCCCTCAGACAATGCACCTCCTAAGCAGTGCATCCGAAACTAGGGTTTTGACTTTAATCAGGCTAAATGGACTTCCAAGACTTCAAGTGAGCTTCATAACATCTTATATGTGTATAAGAACCCCCATGTCAAGTTTCAAGACTTTTCTCAAAAGTTTGCTCAGTCAGATGATCAGATAAGTCAAAAGCATTCAATGCAGTTAAAAAGTCAAACTGAGGTCAACTGTGGTCAAACCAAAGTCAAACTTCATGATTTTTTGCCAACATCAAGTATATGAAGTAAAATTCATCATTTGATCAAGGGTTGATCATGATTCATCAAGGAGATTCAAGATCATCAATAATCAGGAGTTTCTAAATTAGGGTTTCCTCAGTAAAAGTCAACTGAACTTTGACCAGGCATAACTTTCACATACTTCATCACCAAGTCTCCATCCAAAGCTCATTTTGAAGGAAATTGAATTCTCTACAACTTTTATGTTGAAGGTTAAGCCCAAAAATGCTTTATTTGAAAGATATGATCTAAGACATTATGGGTCATTTCAAAAGTCAACAAAAAGTCAACAACTTCAAAAGGGCATAACTTGAGATTGGTAAATGATATGGACCTGAAACCAATGGGGTTGTTTAGAGGACTCTTCAAGCTTTCCAAAAAGTCCAAGAACACCATCATACCTTTAAAATTGAGAGAAATGTGCCCTTGCAAAGTTGGGCAATTTTGTGATGGTTTATGTTGAAAATGGAGGCTTAGAAGTATTTCTTTCCAAATGGGCTGCCTAATTTATGACCCAATCCATCTCATAACATGGTGCACGATCCAATTGACCAAAATTCATCATTTTTATTATTTTTTATTTATTTATTATTGATTTAATTCATAAAAATCATTTTAAATAAATAAAAAATATAAAAATCTATTTTTGGGTGAAGATTTTGTTTCTAGAAATTCATAATCATTGATTGAATTAGAATGAGAAGGAAATCATGTGATCTCTCCCAAATTATTATTTTTTATTTATTTATTATTGATTTAATTCATAAAAATCATTTTAAATAAATAAAAAATATAAAAATCTATTTTTGGGTGAAGATTTTGTTTCTAGAAATTCATAATCATTGATTGAATTAGAATGAGAAGGAAATCATGTGATCTCTCCCAAATTATTATTTTTTATTTATTTATTATTGATTTAATTCATAAAAATCATTTTAAATAAATAAAAAATATAAAAATCTATTTTTGGGTGAAGATTTTGTTTCTAGAAATTCATAATCATTGATTGAATTAGAATGAGAAGGAAATCATGTGATCTCTCCCAAATTATTATTTTTTATTTATTTATTATTGATTTAATTCATAAAAATCATTTTAAATAAATAAAAAATATAAAAATCTATTTTTGGGTGAAGATTTTGTTTCTAGAAATTCATAATCATTGATTGAATTAGAATGAGAAGGAAATCATGTGATCTCTCCCAAATTATTATTTTTTATTTATTTATTATTGATTTAATTCATAAAAATCATTTTAAATAAATAAAAAATATAAAAATCTATTTTTGGGTGAAGATTTTGTTTCTAGAAATTCATAATCATTGATTGAATTAGAATGAGAAGGAAATCATGTGATCTCTCCCAAATTATTATTTTTTATTTATTTATTATTGATTTAATTCATAAAAATCATTTTAAATAAATAAAAAATATAAAAATCTATTTTTGGGTGAAGATTTTGTTTCTAGAAATTCATAATCATTGATTGAATTAGAATGAGAAGGAAATCATGTGATCTCTCCCAAATTATTATTTTTTATTTATTTATTATTGATTTAATTCATAAAAATCATTTTAAATAAATAAAAAATATAAAAATCTATTTTTGGGTGAAGATTTTGTTTCTAGAAATTCATAATCATTGATTGAATTAGAATGAGAAGGAAATCATGTGATCTCTCCCAAATTATTATTTTTTATTTATTTATTATTGATTTAATTCATAAAAATCATTTTAAATAAATAAAAAATATAAAAATCTATTTTTGGGTGAAGATTTTGTTTCTAGAAATTCATAATCATTGATTGAATTAGAATGAGAAGGAAATCATGTGATCTCTCCCAAATTATTATTTTTTATTTATTTATTATTGATTTAATTCATAAAAATCATTTTAAATAAATAAAAAATATAAAAATCTATTTTTGGGTGAAGATTTTGTTTCTAGAAATTCATAATCATTGATTGAATTAGAATGAGAAGGAAATCATGTGATCTCTCCCAAAATAGCAAGCACTCATGATCAAATATTTGAAATTTATACAATGATCTTTTTGAATATTTTTTGGATCAAATATCCACACAACACATCAATGTTTCTGACCTAAATCCATCACACATATATACTAAGCACAAACCCTAGCCTCATTCACGAATTTGCAGCAGCCTAAAGGTAAGATCAAAAGCACAAAAATCTTTCAAAAAGTCATATTCGGGTTCTCAAATTCAGAGCATTGCAAGGATGTTTAGAATGAACTCTAGAACGATTCTGGGTGGTTCAATTGGATTTTCATTGCAGGAACAAGAATTCACCATGATTAGGGTTTTCGGCCCTCTTTAGGGTTTCACGATTTTCAAATGATAAATGGATTTGAAAAACATAGGACGATTGAAAAACTCAGTAGCAATACAATGGTGCAATCAATTTTGTGAAATTTTGCCGTTTGGATGAAGTTTGTGTTTCGCAGGGTGGAAGAACTCGTAACAATATTCGTAGGAGAAAACGTTGCAAAATCCGCAGCTGGCCTGGGTTCAAACCTCAGCCAGGTAAGTTTCCGCTTTTTTTTTCTTTCCTTTTATTTGATTTAAATATTATAATATTAAAAATTAAATATATTATGTATATTTCTCAATAATAAATAAATAATAATAAAATATGTCTGTTTTCTTTAATTTTAAAAAAAATATGTTTTTTTTCACAAATTTTGTTTCTATATTTTATGTCTAAATTGTAATATGTATAAATTAGAAAATTTTTGTATATAACTAAATCCTATTTTTTTTATATAAACCCTAAAAATTTATTTCTCATATAAACCCTAATTTCATAAAACTCTAAAAATATTTTTTAATACAAATCTAATCCTATTTTTTTTTGTTGTTATTTTCTAATATAATTATTATATATGAATGTTTACTATAATTCTTACAAATTTTTGTAAATATACTTATAAACATTTTTTTTACATAACTTTAGTTTATAAATAATTGTGCTTATAATAATTAGATTTTTTGTAGTAACTTCATGATTAAAATATAATTTAATAATTTGTAAATTAAAACAATTGTTTATTCATATTTGTTTTTTTAGTTGATTATATTAAAAAATTGTTAATTTCTTATTATTATAATATTTGGATTAATTTTGTTTATTCTTATTTACTAACCCATTTATATTCTAATCATGCTTATTATTTTGTTAAATATTGCTTACTAACCCCCTTTATTATTATTGCTTATTTATATTTTATTTATCTTTGCTATTTAATTATTTTGCTTATTATTTTGTAATTGTTTCTCGGATGTAAAGTTGTTTAATTATTTAATTATTATTATGGTTAGTAATTAGGGAGTGTAACAACATGTATGTAATATTAAAATAAATTTAGATCACTTTTAAATAAAGATAATTAAAATAAACACGTCACACACGTAAGTCGATTTTAATCGCCGTCTCACTTCCTAAGGATATCCCTCAAGTTGCCTACGAATAATGGTTAAGTGGGATGTATAAAGCAAGTTCCTCAAATAGAAAAATCATCAAAGTCCCTTATGGTTGCCTTTACGAATCGAGTCCCTTTCGAAAAATGATGATGGTCCCTTATACGTGCTTATTACATCCCACAATGGCCTTCAAAGTCAAATTGTCCCTCACATGTCCCTTAACATCCAAAGTAAGGACTACCTACTCCATTTTAGTAGGGATAGTCTTACTAAGGAAAGGATAAAGAATAAGAAAGACCTTAAAACATTAGGGTAGGCTACTCCTAGATACTTGCTCACTTCAAAACTTTTTCACACTTAAACAAATTTCCAACAAAATTTTCAAACAAGTTTTTTTCACATCCATACACGGATTATTATTAAACTATTCTGAAATTTTTTGCTATTCACACACTACACTTTCAAAACAATTCAAAAGTGAGCTTAAGTACCTAAGAGCCCATGGATAACCATGGATGAAAAGGGTGCTAACACCTTCCCTTTTCATAACCTACCCCCCGGACCCAAAATATCCTCTAAGGTCTTTCCTGTTCTTTTATAACCTTTCCTTATGGATAAAATAAAAGTCGGTGGCGACTCTTGCTATCCGCAACATTGTTTAAAGTCAGTTCTCCCACCGTGTTACAGAACTGGCGACTCTGCTGGGGATCTATTTAAGAGGGGTACCCTTAGGAATTAAGATCACTTTAAATTGTTTGCCTTGTTTGCTTTATTATTATATTGTTGGGGTGCTCTTATGTGTGAAAGGTCCTAACCCGGATCTAGTGTACCTTAGGTAAATGGCAATAGACCAAGGAAACTGTACGATGTATATCGATACGGTTGATCTGGTGGCCATAGTTAGTGCGACTTCTTGGTTGGTGCTTATATTCCTTAAGTCAAGTTGAGGATAATATTGAGGCTGCCATATGTTGTCAATGCACTAACTGACTTTTAGAACCCTAGTTAACTCATCTTGGCCTTTAGAAAGTAGTGAGGTAACCGGCTTTGGTGCAGACTGAAGTTGGTTGACACTCGATACTACGCTCATTGAGATCTTAAACTTGGAGGGTTTTGGTTGGCAAGTAAGTTGCCTTCTGAACAACCACCCTTGTGAAGGATCAATGATATTGAGATCCCTTAGAACCTGGTTACTTTTGTAGGACAGGATGAACCATCTAACTTCAGGGGAGGGTACTTGCCTTTGAACCTCATGCAAGCCTTTAAACCTAGGGCTATGGTGTGACTTGTTTGTGTGTGCCACATGTTTGTGATTGAGCATGACATCATGACATCATCATGCATCATAAGCATATCATTTTCCCTAACCATTTCAAGGACCAAAGGATTTATCTTTGTTCTTTGTTGCAGGTCATGGCTTCTGCTCGTAGAAACACCATCAGGATCAACTTTGTAGGGATACCTGCTAAGCTCAAGGAGTTGGTTTCCCTAGTGCCTGATCATTCCCAGTTCAACAAGAGACATGGTCACTTATTGGATCTAGTTACTTCAGGGTTCAGTGAAGACATGATGAGTGTGCTGTTTCAGTTCTTTGACCCTAAACACCATTGCTTTACATTTCCTGATTATCAGTTGGTTCCAACCATGGAGGAGTTCTCTAAACTTCTGGGTATACCTGTTCTTGATCAGAAGCCATTCACAGGCTTAGAGAAGGAGCTTAAACCAGAAGTTATTGCTGCAGCTCTACATCTGAAGAAGTCTGACATTGTTCTAGAGACGAGAAGTGGAGTTAAAGGTATTCTTGCCAAGGTATTAGTGGATAAAGCTCAAATGTTCTTGAAGGCTATGAGCTACGATGCTTTTGAGGAGATCTTAGCCTTATTGATTTATGGCTTAGTGTTGTTCCCCAATCCTGATCAGTTCATAGACGTTCATGCCATCAACATATTCCTGAGTCACAATCCAGTGCCTACCTTACTAGGAGACATCCTACATTCTCTTCACACCCGTACTACAAGGGCAAGAGGAACTTTGATGTGCTGCATACCTTTACTTTCTAGGTGGTTTATTTCTCACCTTCCTCGCTCAGTAATGAAGAATGAGCAAGGGTTCAGATGGTCCAAGAGGATCATGTCACTTTCTCACTCAGACATCCATTGGTGCTCCAGATCTATGGAGAATGTCACCATCATTGACCGTTGTGGGGAGTTTCCTAATGTTCCACTTCTAGGCATAAGAGGAGGCATCACCTACAATCCATCTCTAGCTTTACGACAGTTTGGTTACGCCCGGAGCGATGGTCCACATGACATGTTGATTCAGGGCATTGTGTTTGACTACGACAACGATCTTCAGGGTTACCGTCAGAGATTCATACGAGCTTGGGGAAAGGTAAACAGGATTGACAGCAAGACACTGGAGCCTAAGTACACCATTCCTATGGAGGCTTATCTCAGATGGGTACGATTTCGTGCTCAGACACTCATGATGCCATATCCTGCCATCCTACCAGTTACCATGGAACCTGTTGCTGAAGGAGACACAGCTTATACCATCCTTCACCCAGACATGCCTACTGATATGGAAGACTTGCAGAGATCATGGATCCAACTGAAAGAGCAAAGGGATACTTTCGAGGCTCATTACAAAGCAAGCCAAGCAAGGATCCTAGAGCTAACAAAGCTACTTCATGAGGAACGAAACCTCAACTCATACCTCAACACAAAGAGGAAACGTCCATGGGAGACTTAAAACCCCATCTTTTGTACTTATTTCGTTTTCATTTTTTGTAAGCCTAAAAGGCAAAACAAGTTATTACTAATAAAAAGTTACTTTCTTGATTGTTTAAGCAAATTTAAATCCTGCGGTCCTTGAAAACATTGCATATGCATTCCCATATCATTGCATCACAGGTTTATAATTGGGCACAGGTTTCTCATCTCCTCGCTGTTTATTTCAGCAATGGCTCTTGAACAATCAGTTAAGGATCTCCAGGCACAGAATGCACAGTTCCAAGAGCTGATCCTGAACCTATCCAAGGGGCAGGATGAATTGAAGACACTGCTGGCCAAGAAGACTAAGAAGGCTAGAAGGTCTGCTGGGTTGCTCAACATGGGAAGAAGGTTCAAAGGTCCTGTCAGGACCAAGGAACAGGTTGAAGACTATGAATCTGAAGAATCTGAGCAGGAGAGAGGCAGTCTCCACAACACTATGGGGGACTCTGATTCTGAGGCTAACTACTACCATGAGCCTAACGAAGACAAATTCAAGATGCTGGTGGATAGAATGGATGCTATGGAATTACAGAAATCATCTGGGCTGGATTTTGAGGATTTGAGCTTGATATCTGGGGTGGTCATACCCATTGGGTTCAAAGTTCCTACATTTGTTGTCTATGATGGGGTCTCTTGTCCCAAATTGCATCTGAGGTCTTATGTCAGAAGAATTCAACCCCACACTGCTGATAAGAAGTTGTGGATCCATTTCTTTCAAGAGAGTTTATCTGGAGCTCAGCTAGAGTGGTATTATCAGTTGGAGAGTGTCAACATCAGAGATTGGAATGACCTTGCTGAAGCTTTCTACAAGCAGTATCAATACAATGCTGACTTAGCCCCCACTCGCATGCAGCTTCAAAGCATGTCTATGGGTGCCAAAGAAAGCTTTAAGGAGTATGCTCAGAAGTGGAGAGACTTAGCTGGAAGAGTTCAACCCCCTTTGACTGATAGGGAGTTGGTTGATATGTTCATGTGTACGCTGAATGGTCCGTTTTACAGTCATCTCATTGGAAGCTCATCATCTGGCTTCACTGAGTTGATCATGACAGGAGAGCGAGTAGAGAATGGTATCAAGAGCGGTAAGATCCAAGTGGGCACTTCTTCATCAGGTGTTGCAAAGAAGCCTCCTACTGGGAAGAGAGAATCTAATGCTGTGTATGGTCAGCCTGATCGTAACAGAAGGCATCAGTCTGTTAGTGCAGTTCATATTTCAAATCCAACTCCTGCAACAACAGAGCAGCCTCAAGGCAACCAACAGAGGGCTAGAAGACAGTTCACGAAGATCAACATGTCAATGGCTCAGGCATTGCAACACTTGTTGAAAGCTGAACTTATTACCCTGAGGGAGGCCCCTCAGAATCCCAATGTTACCTCTCCCAAGTACAATCCCAATGCACGATGTGCATATCATTCAAACTGTCCAGGACATGATACTAATAACTGCTGGGTCTTGAAGAACAAAATTCAGGATATGATTGATGCTGGAGAAATTGAGTTTGATCCACCAGGTGCTCCAAATGTGATTACAGCTCCAATGCCAAATCACGAGAAGACTGTCAACGCCATTGATGAAGATATTGATGAAGATCTACATGTCTATTCAGTTATGGAGTTGAACACACCATTGTCTGTTATCAAAAAGAGGTTAGTACAAGCTGGGATCTTTCCAGGTTGTCATGAAGATTGTCTATATTGTACCTATAAGCCGGATAGTTGCTTCATTTTGAGAGATGGGATTCAACATCTCATGGATAAATATACTATAGTGTTTGAAAGAAGACCAGCATCTGTAGAAAGTATGGTGGATCATCTGACTCAGGGTAAGAAGATTGAAGAGGTTGACATGGTTGACAAAGTACCACTAAGAATCACTTCAAAGGGTCCCATTAAAATCACTCATCAGGGCCCAATCAAGATTACTGCTGAAGGTCCTGTGAAAGTTGTTGTTGAAGCCAGAGTAGCTCCTCTGATCATTACCACTCCTGGTCCTATTCCTTATACGTCTGACAAAGCTGTGCCTTGGCACTACGGGTCTGATGTTTACATCCATGGTGTCAAGCAGGAGCCTTTACCTGATATGCCTGTCGACATTGATAATATTGCTGGATCTAGCAAGATCACTCGTAGTGGAAGAGTCTTCTCTCCTCCAGTTGCTTCTAAGAGTGCAGTTACTCCTGCTGTTACTTCCACCACTGATGCTCGGGGCAAGGGTCCTGTTATTGAGCCTGTATCTACTGATGTGCCAGCTGCTGATGACCTCTCTAAGCAGATGGAAGAAGTATTGAAAATCATTCGCAAGAGTGATTATGATATTGTTGATCAGCTGGGGCATACTCCCTCAAAGATTTCTATGCTCTCCCTGTTATTATGTTCTGAGGCTCATGCCAAGTCATTGATCAAGTTTCTAAAGATGGCTCATGTACCCAGTGCAATTTCTGTGGACCAGTTTGAGAATTGTGTTGCTCACCTGACCTATGACAACGGGTTAGGATTTTCTGATGCTGACTTGACCCCTGCCAAGAGGGATCATAACAGGGCCTTGCATATTTCAATTGAATGCAGGGGCACTACCCTGTCTCATGTGCTGATAGACAATGGTTCCTCTCTGAATGTGTTGCCTAAGGAAGTCCTGAACAAGCTGAGTCCTGAAGATACGGTATTGAAGCCCAGTAATATTGTGGTAAAGGCTTTTGATGGTTCTAGAAGAGTAGTGCATGGGGAAATTGATCTTCCAATCAAGGTTGGCTCTCAGGTGTTTACTGCTACGTTCTATGTGATGGATATTCGTCCTTCGTACTCATGTCTGCTTGGTCGTCCCTGGATCCATGGGGCAGGTGCTGTGACCTCCACATTACATCAAAAGTTGAGATATCCGGTGAATGGAAAAGTTGTTACTGTCTTTGGAGAGGAAGAATACTTTGTCAGCCATGTAAACACTTTCAAGTATCTGGAAGTAGAAGGTGAATACATTGAAACTCCATGTCAGTCATTTGAAGTGGTTCCCTGGGCTGTTAAGGATTGTGTGACTCCTCCTGCTGTGAAGAAGGTTCCTGTGGTCATCAGAAACCCTCCAACAATGGCAATGGCCTCCCTCAATGATGCAAAAGCTGTGGTGGAAGAAGGTGGTTGTACTATTTGGGGTCAGCTTCCTGATATTCCATACAAGTCTGACAAGTTTGGTTTGGGTTTCACTGCAGAGTCCCAGAAGGCTGTCCGTCGTGCCCGTGCTGTTCGTATCACCAATCAAGGGGTTATCAATGCTGTGGGAGATCAAGATGAAGACTACAACTTGGAGGCATGGATTTTTCCTACTGTGGGTGCTGGACTCAATAATTGGACAGCTGAAGATGTTATCCCTATCTCCTTTAGTCAGGAGTAAATACTATTACTGTGTTATGTTTTTAAATTTATAATTTCTGGAACAATTAAAACTTTCAAGCCATGTGCCTTACCCGGGGCACAATGGTGTGCTTGTTACGGGTTGTCATTTCATTTGCATACTCCATTCAATAAAATCAGTGGACGTTTCGTTTTCGTAAATATTGTGTTCCTTGTCTTTCTTTTTCTTTTATTTTTGCTTTATCAGCTATGTGTTCTTACACACACCCACGTCACTAAAATGCAGATCCTCATCCACTCTGGATCCAGTTGATAACAGTTCTACTATTGCCAATTACAATTTCGAGAATCCGATCTATCAAACTGAAGACGGAAACGAGGACGATTGTGAAATACCTGTAGAGCTTGCTAGGTTGTTACAACAAGAAGAGAAAGCTATACAGCCACATGAAGAGCCAGTCGAAGTTGTGAATCTGGGAACTGAAGAAAACATAAAAGAGGTCAAGATAGGGGCTGATTCAGAGGACAGTGTCAAGAGCAGGTTGATTCAGATGCTACGTGACTATGTGGAGATCTTTGTTTGGTCTTATGAAGATATGCCAGGGTTGGATACAGACATTGTGGTTCACCGTTTGCCAGTGAAAGAAGATTGTCGTCCAAAGAAGCAGAAGGTTCGTCGTATGCGTCCTGAAATGTCAGAAAAGATCAAAGCAGAGGTAATGAAACAGTTCAATGCAGGGTTCTTGGCCGTAACTTCTTATCCTCAGTGGGTTGCAAATGTGGTACCAGTTCCTAAGAAAGATGGTAAGGTACGTATGTGTGTAGACTACAGAGATCTGAATAAGGCTAGCCCTAAAGATGACTTTCCACTTCCTTATATTGATATTCTGGTAGACAACACTGCTCAGCATAAGGTATTCTCTTTTATGGATGGTTTCTCTGGTTACAATCAAATCAAGATGGCACCTGAAGATATGGAGAAGACTACATTTGTGACACAGTGGGGCACCTTTTGCTATAAGGTAATGCCATTTGGTTTGAAGAATGCAGGGGCAACATATCAGCGTGCTATGGTGGCTTTGTTTCATGATATGATTCATCATGAGATAGAGGTATATGTGGATGATATGATAGCCAGGTCTCAGAATGAAGAACAACATCTTGATCATCTGCACAAGTTGTTTGAGAGGTTGAAGAAATACAGGTTGAGATTAAATCCAAACAAGTGTACTTTTGGAGTTAGATCTGGAAAGCTCCTGGGTTTCATTGTCAGTGGAAAAGGTATTGAAGTGGATCCTGCAAAAGTGAAAGCTATACGAGAGATGCCAGCTCCCCGTACTGAGAAGGAGGTTAGAGGTTTCTTGGGACGATTGAACTACATTGCAAGATTTATTTCCCAATTAACTACCATCTGTGAGCCAATCTTCAAGTTGTTGAAGAAAGATCAGGTGATGGAATAGAATGATGAGTGCCAGACTGCCTTTGATGAAATCAAGAGATATTTGCTAGAACCTCCAATTTTAATGCCACCAGTTGATGGAAGACCCTTGATTATGTATTTAACAGTATTAGACAACTCAATGGGGTGTGTATTGGGGCAACATGACGAGTCTGGTCGAAAAGAGCAGGCAATATACTACCTTAGCAAAAAGTTTACCGACTGTGAAACAAGATACTCACTGCTCGAGAAAACTTGCTGCGCTTTGGCATGGGCTGCTCGCCGACTAAGACAGTATATGTTGACCCATACTACCTTGTTGATTTCGAAGATGGATCCAATCAAGTACATATTTGAGAAACCTGCTCTCTCTGGAAGAATTGCAAGATGGCAAATAATCTTGACGGAATATGATATACAGTATACTACTCAGAAGGCCATTAAGGGGAGTGTTGTTGCTGATCATTTGGCTCATCAAGCAGTAGATGATTACCAGTCAATGAATTTTGAGTTCCCTGATGAAGACATTATGTCTGTTACCAAAGAACCTGGACAATATGACGGACCTGAACAAGGATCCCGATGGACTATGGTTTTTGATGGTGCCTCCAATGCACATGGTAATGGTGTTGGTGTTGTGATTAGTTCCCCTGAAGGTTGTCGTACCCTGATTACTGCCAGACTTTGTTTCTATTGTACCAATAACATGGCTGAGTATGAGGCATGTATCATGGGTATGCAAGTTGCTATTGATATGAAGATTCAGTTCCTTGAGATGTATGGAGATTCAGCTCTGGTAGTAAGTCAGATTAAAGGAGATTGGGATACAAAGCATGATAATCTCATTCCTTACAGAGAACATGTGTTGTCTTTGATCCCACATTTCAAAGAGATTACTTTTGGACATATTCCACGAAGAGAGAATCAGTTGGCAGACGCATTGGCCACCATGGCATCTATGTTTGAGATCAGCTGGGATGATGAAGCTCCCAAGATTACCATTGATAGATTTGAGAAGCCTGCATACTGCAATGAGATTGACACTGAAGGGGCAAGTGGACTCCAACATATGAGGGACCATTTGTAGTCAAGACAGTATTCTCAGGAGGTGCCATGATACTGACTACAATGGATGGTGAAGACTTCCCACAACCTGTAAACGCAGACATAGTTAAAAAATACTACGCATAAAAAGAGACCCGCTAGGTTGACAGGCCTAGGCAAAAATAAGGGCATCCCGGCAAACCAAAAGGGTTTGGGCAAAAATTAGGGATATATATATAAAAAGATGTACACCCGGCAAGTCGAAAACCTGAAAAGGCGGCTTGGGCAAAAAAGGGTATCCCGGTGGATTGAAAACCTGAAAGGGCAATCCAGGCAAAAGTTAGGGATTAAAGCGTATGACTATGTCTCGTTTGGATCACTCATGAAACTGCAATCAGTTGTACTACTTACTCAAGCTCAAACAGATAAAGCTCAATCCAATCGTTTCCGTCTCAACAGCAAGAAGATGAGATACTTGAGTGGCAATAGTAGAATTGAAACTCAATAGGATTATTTCCCACATAGCTGATTCTTTTTGTAAAACTTCATGACAAAATTCTCTTACTAGGGTTTATGTCTCCTTGTACAAACTTACCCGTGCATGGGTCACTTTTGATATAAATAAATTCCATCTTTTGAATCCAGATTTACTTTTACCCTATTTACATAAGCGAAACGTCCATTGGTTGTGTTTGAATGTATGTATGCCTTTGAATATGATTGATGTTTACCAGAAATGCATGTATGCTTTTAATATGATTGATGTTTACCAGAAATGCATGAAAATGCAGTAATAGTATTTACTAAGGACGAACGAGGGAAGGATTTCAACGAAGCTTCGCCGGTTCATCTTTACAAGACAGTTACAAACCATCAGTAGGACTAATCCATTTTCACAAAGTCTAATCTCCCCTGGAATTTATATCCATCTCTTTTATCCTCATACGGATATACGGGAAATTACTTTCCAATAAGGGCACGATGAACGAAGACGGGATGTTATACTTATCCTACTATCAAACGAAAACGAAGGTTATCTATACCCTACTATCCCCAACAACGGGAGGTTATCTATACCTTGTTATCCCCAACAACGGGAGGTTATCTATACCTTGTTATCCCCAGCAGACGGAGGGTTATATATTCTTCAACAACGAATCGGGATTTATTTTCCTTGGCCAGCAGTTGTTATACAAGGATATCCAGACACTTCCAGCAGTGTCATATCATACATACATCATTTACATCATACCATAACATATATGTCTATAGTACATTACCTAAGTGTATCATGTCATACATGCATACATAAAGCATAAACTAATGTTGTTATACAGAATGCTACCTTGTTTTCAGGTTAATTATCCAACAAACAAGCTTATGATCTTTGGGACTGCTTTATTGTAACCTCAGGGTTACTTTATCCTCCTGATGAGCTTCTTATTACTTTGGGACTGCTTTATTGTAACCTCAGGGTTATTTTATCCTCCTGATAGCCTCTCATGACTTCAAGACTGCTTTAGAGCTACTGATTGCTCTATCCTCCTGAAATCATCCTATTACTTCAAGACTGCTTTAGAGCTATTCATTGCTCTATCCTCATGAGGTCATATTACTACTTCAAGACTGCTTTAGAGCTATTGATTGCTCTATCCTCCTGAAGCCATCTAATTATTTCAAGACTGCTTTAGAGTTATCCATTGCTCTATCCTCCTGAAATTACATTATTATTTCAAGACTGCTTTAGAGCTATCCATTGCTCTATCCTCCTGAAATCATTACTTCAAGACTGCTTTAGAGCTATTGATTGCTCTACCCTCCTGAAGACATATCACATTATTATTTCAAGACTGCTTTAGAGCCATTCATTGTTCTATCCTCCTGAAATCATATCATTGCTTCAAGATTGCTTTAGGGTTATCACTATTGATTGCTCTATCCTCATGAAGACATGCTGCTACATCATTATTATTCCAGACTCCTGACAGCTTTCCTCATACACCCATATTTTGAACTGCTCCCCCCTAGTGGCATCTTTAAGCCCACTCAATCATATTCGACTAGCCATCTGTACCACTCTAGTGCACTGGTGAGTGCAAATTTTTGGGCTTTTGTGTTCAATCCCCTTCAACCTTCCAGGTTACGACTGGCAAATATACCAATCTAACCCCTCAGGTTTCAGAAAATTGAACAGGGGCAGCTGTTGCACCCCAAAATTTGCCCTCACAATACAAGACTTTGTGCTTCTTGAAGGTTCACAAGGTTCACAAACTTCTCAACATCTACAAGACCTTTCATGAGGTTCATGAAGTCCATAGGTTGCTTCTTGAAGGTTCACAAGGTTCACAAGATTCACAATGTTTACAAAGCTTTCCTAAGGGTCATGAGGTCTACAAAGCCACTTCATGATGTTCACAAAGTTCACAATTGGTCAGAAGAGTTGACAATTCCCTCAGACAATGCACCTCCTAAGCAGTGCATCCGAAACTAGGGTTTTGACTTTAATCAGGCTAAATGGACTTCCAAGACTTCAAGTGAGCTTCATAACATCTTATATGTGTATAAGAACCCCCATGTCAAGTTTCAAGACTTTTCTCAAAAGTTTGCTCAGTCAGATGATCAGATAAGTCAAAAGCAGTCAATGCAGTTAAAAAGTCAAACTGAGGTCAACTGTGGTCAAACCAAAGTCAAACTTCATGATTTTTTGCCAACATCAAGTATATGAAGTAAAATTCATCATTTGATCAAGGGTTGATCATGATTCATCAAGGAGATTCCAGATCATCAATAATCAGGAGTTTCTAAATTAGGGTTTCCTCAGTAAAAGTCAACTGAACTTTGACCAGGCATAACTTTCACATACTTCATCACCAAGTCTCCATCCAAAGCTCATTTTGAAGGAAATTGAATTCTCTACAACTTTGATGTTGAAGGTTAAGCCCAAAAATGCTTTATTTGAAAGATATGATCTAAGACATTATGGGTCATTTCAAAAGTCAACAAAAAATCAACAACTTCAAAAGGGCATAACTTGAGATTGGTAAATGATATGGACCTGAAACCAATGGGGTTATTTAGAGGACTCTTCAAGCTTTCCAAAAAGTCCAAGAACACCATAATACCTTTAAAATTGAGAGAAATGTGCCCTTGCAAAGTTGGGCAATTTTGTGATGGTTTATGTTGAAAATGGAGGCTTAGAAGTATTTCTTTCCAAATGGGCTGCCTAATTTATGACCCAATCCATCTCATAACATGGTGCACGACCCAATTGACCAAAATTCATCATTTTTATTATTTTTTATTTATTTATTATTGATTTAATTCATAAAAATCATTTTAAATAAATAAAAAATATAAAAATCTATTTTTGGGTGAAGATTTTGTTTCTAGAAATTCATAATCATTGATTGAATTAGAATGAGAAGGAAATCATGTGATCTCTCCCAAATTATTATTTTTTATTTATTTATTATTGATTTAATTCATAAAAATCATTTTAAATAAATAAAAAATATAAAAATCTATTTTTGGGTGAAGATTTTGTTTCTAGAAATTCATAATCATTGATTGAATTAGAATGAGAAGGAAATCATGTGATCTCTCCCAAATTATTATTTTTTATTTATTTATTATTGATTTAATTCATAAAAATCATTTTAAATAAATAAAAAATATAAAAATCTATTTTTGGGTGAAGATTTTGTTTCTAGAAATTCATAATCATTGATTGAATTAGAATGAGAAGGAAATCATGTGATCTCTCCCAAATTATTATTTTTTATTTATTTATTATTGATTTAATTCATAAAAATCATTTTAAATAAATAAAAAATATAAAAATCTATTTTTGGGTGAAGATTTTGTTTCTAGAAATTCATAATCATTGATTGAATTAGAATGAGAAGGAAATCATGTGATCTCTCCCAAATTATTATTTTTTATTTATTTATTATTGATTTAATTCATAAAAATCATTTTAAATAAATAAAAAATATAAAAATCTATTTTTGGGTGAAGATTTTGTTTCTAGAAATTCATAATCATTTATTGAATTAGAATGAGAAGGAAATCATGTGATCTCTCCCAAATTATTATTTTTTATTTATTTATTATTGATTTAATTCATAAAAATCATTTTAAATAAATAAAAAATATAAAAATCTATTTTTGGGTGAAGATTTTGTTTCTAGAAATTCATAATCATTGATTGAATTAGAATGAGAAGGAAATCATGTGATCTCTCCCAAATTATTATTTTTTATTTATTTATTATTGATTTAATTCATAAAAATCATTTTAAATAAATAAAAAATATAAAAATCTATTTTTGGGTGAAGATTTTGTTTCTAGAAATTCATAATCATTGATTGAATTAGAATGAGAAGGAAATCATGTGATCTCTCCCAAATTATTATTTTTTATTTATTTATTATTGATTTAATTCATAAAAATCATTTTAAATAAATAAAAAATATAAAAATCTATTTTTGGGTGAAGATTTTGTTTCTAGAAATTCATAATCATTGATTGAATTAGAATGAGAAGGAAATCATGTGATCTCTCCCAAAATAGCAAGCACTCATGATCAAATATTTGAAATTTATACAATGATCTTTTTGAATATTTTTTGGATCAAATATCCACACAACACATCAATGTTTCTGACCTAAATCCATCACACATATATACTAAGCACAAACCCTAGCCTCATTCACGAATTTGCAGCAGCCTAAAGGTAAGATCAAAAGCACAAAAATCTTTCAAAAAGTCATATTCGGGTTCTCAAATTCAGAGCATTGCAAGGATGTTTAGAATGAACTCTAGAACGATTCTGGGTGGTTCAATTGGATTTTCATTGCAGGAACAAGAATTCACCATGATTAGGGTTTTCGGCCCTCTTTAGGGTTTCACGATTTTCAAATGATAAATGGATTTGAAAAACATAGGACGATTGAAAAACTCAGTAGCAATACAATGGTGCAATCAATTTTGTGAAATTTTGCCGTTTGGATGAAGTTTGTGTTTCGCAGGGTGGAAGAACTCGTAACAATATTCGTAGGAGAAAACGTTGCAAAATCCGCAGCTGGCCTGGGTTCAAACCTCAGCCAGGTAAGTTTCCGCTTTTTTTTTCTTTCCTTTTATTTGATTTAAATATTATAATATTAAAAATTAAATATATTATGTATATTTCTCAATAATAAATAAATAATAATAAAATATGTCTGTTTTCTTTAATTTTAAAAAAAATATGTTTTTTTTCACAAATTTTGTTTCTATATTTTATGTCTAAATTGTAATATGTATAAATTAGAAAATTTTTGTATATAACTAAATCCTATTTTTTTTATATAAACCCTAAAAATTTATTTCTCATATAAACCCTAATTTCATAAAACTCTAAAAATATTTTTTAATACAAATCTAATCCTATTTTTTTTGTTGTTGTTATTTTCTAATATAATTATTATATATGAATGTTTACTATAATTCTTACAAATTTTTGTAAATATACTTATAAACATTTTTTTTACATAACTTTAGTTTATAAATAATTGTGCTTATAATAATTAGATTTTTTGTAGTAACTTCATGATTAAAATATAATTTAATAATTTGTAAATTAAAACAATTGTTTATTCATATTTGTTTTTTTAGTTGATTATATTAAAAAATTGTTAATTTCTTATTATTATAATATTTGGATTAATTTTGTTTATTCTTATTTACTAACCCATTTATATTCTAATCATGCTTATTATTTTGTTAAATATTGCTTACTAACCCCCTTTATTATTATTGCTTATTTATATTTTATTTATCTTTGCTATTTAATTATTTTGCTTATTATTTTGTAATTGTTTCTCGGATGTAAAGTTGTTTAATTATTTAATTATTATTATGGTTAGTAATTAGGGAGTGTAACAACATGTATGTAATATTAAAATAAATTTAGATCACTTTTAAATAAAGATAATTAAAATAAACACGTCACACACGTAAGTCGATTTTAATCGCCGTCTCACTTCCTAAGGATATCCCTCAAGTTGCCTACGAATAATGGTTAAGTGGGATGTATAAAGCAAGTTCCTCAAATAGAAAAATCATCAAAGTCCCTTATGGTTGCCTTTACGAATCGAGTCCCTTTCGAAAAATGATGATGGTCCCTTATACGTGCTTATTACATCCCACAATGGCCTTCAAAGTCAAATTGTCCCTCACATGTCCCTTAACATCCAAAGTAAGGACTACCTACTCCATTTTAGTAGGGATAGTCTTACTAAGGAAAGGATAAAGAATAAGAAAGACCTTAAAACATTAGGGTAGGCTACTCCTAGATACTTGCTCACTTCAAAACTTTTTCACACTTAAACAAATTTCCAACAAAATTTTCAAACAAGTTTTTTTCACATCCATACACGGATTATTATTAAACTATTCTGAAATTTTTTGCTATTCACACACTACACTTTCAAAACAATTCAAAAGTGAGCTTAAGTACCTAAGAGCCCATGGATAACCATGGATGAAAAGGGTGCTAACACCTTCCCTTTTCATAACCTACCCCCCGGACCCAAAATATCCTCTAAGGTCTTTCCTGTTCTTTTATAACCTTTCCTTATGGATAAAATAAAAGTCGGTGGCGACTCTTGCTATCCGCAACATTGTTTAAAGTCAGTTCTCCCACCGTGTTACAGAGTCACACAATCCTTAACAGCCCAGGGAACCACTTCAAATGACTGACATGGAGTTTCAATGTATTCACCTTCTACTTCCAGATACTTGAAAGTGTTTACATGGCTGACAAAGTATTCTTCCTCTCCAAAGACAGTAACAACTTTTCCATTCACCGGATATCTCAACTTTTGATGTAATGTGGAGGTCACAGCACCTGCCCCATGGATCCAGGGACGACCAAGCAGACATGAGTACGAAGGACGAATATCCATCACATAGAATGTAGCAGTAAACACCTGAGAGCCAACCTTGATTGGAAGATCAATTTCCCCATGCACTACTCTTCTAGAACCATCAAAAGCCTTTACCACAATATTACTGGGCTTCAATACCGTATCTTTAGGACTCAGCTTGTTCAGGACTTCCTTAGGCAACACATTCAGAGAGGAACCATTGTCTATCAGCACATGAGACAGGGTAGTGCCCCTGCATTCAATTGAAATATGCAAGGCCCTGTTATGATCCCTCTTGGCAGGGGTCAAGTCAGCATCAGAAAATCCTAACCCGTTGTCATAGGTCAGGTGAGCAACACAATTCTCAAACTGGTCCACAGAAATTGCACTGGGTACATGAGCCATCTTTAGAAACTTGATCAATGACTTGGCATGAGCCTCAGAACATAATAACAGGGAGAGCATAGAAATCTTTGAGGGAGTATGCCCCAGCTGATCAACAATATCATAATCATTCTTGCGAATGATTTTCAATACTTCTTCCATCTGCTTAGAGAGGTCATCAGCAGCTGGCACATCAGTAGATACAGGCTCAATAACAGGACCCTTGCCCCGAGCATCAGTGGTGGAAGTAACAGCAGGAGTAACTGCACTCTTAGAAGCAACTGGAGGAGAGAAGACTCTTCCACTACGAGTGATCTTGCTAGATCCAGCAATATTATCAATGTCAACAGGCATATCAGGTAAAGGCTCCTGCTTGACACCATGGATGTAAACATCAGACCCATAGTGCCAAGGCACAGCTTTGTCAGATGTATAAGGAATAGGACCAGGAGTGGTAATGATCAGAGGAGCTACTCTGGCTTCAGCAACAACTTTCACAGGACCTTCAGCAGTAATCTTGATTGGGCCCTGATGAGTGATTTTAATGGGACCCTTTGAAGTGATTCTTAGTGGTACTTTGTCAACCATGTCAACCTCTTCAATCTTCTTACCCTGAGTCAGATGATCCACCATACTTTCTACAGATGCTGGTCTTCTTTCAAACACTATAGTATATTTATCCAAGAGACGTCGAATCCCATCTCTCAAAATGAAGCAACTATCCGGCTTATAGGTACAATGTAGACAATCTTCATGACAACCTGGAAAGATCCCAGCTTGTACTAACCTCTTTTTGATAACAGACAATGGTGTGCTCAACTCCATAACTGAATAGACATGCAGATCTTCATCAATATCTTCATCAATGGCGTTGACAGTCTTCTCGTGATTTGGCATTGGAGCTGTAATCACATTTGGAGTACCTGGTGGATCAAACTCAATTTCTCCAGCATCAATCATATCCTGAATTTTGTTCTTCAAGACCCAGCAGTTATCAGTATCATGTCCTGGACAGTTTGAATGATATGCACATCGTGCATTGGGATTGTACTTGGGAGAGATAACATTGGGATTCTGAGGGGCCTCCCTCAGGGTAATAAGTTCAGCTTTCAACAAGTGTTGCAATGCCTGAGCCATTGACATGTTGATCTTCATGAACTGTTTTCTAGCCCTCTGTTGGTTGCCTTGAGGCTGCTCTGTTGTTGCAGGAGTTGGATTTGAAATATGAATTGCACTAACAGACTGATGCCTTCTGTTACGATCAGGCTGACCATACACAGCATTAGATTCTTTCTTCCCAGTGGGAGGTTTCTTTGCATCTCCTGATGAAGAAGTGCCCACTTGGATCTTACCACTCTTGATACCATTCTCTACTCGCTCTCCTGTCATGATCAACTCAGTGAAGCCAGATGATGAGCTTCCAATGAGATGACTGTAAAACGGACCATTCAGCGTACACATGAACATATTAACCAACTCTTTATCAGTCAAAGGGGGTTGAACTCTTCCAGCTAAGTCTCTCCACTTCTGAGCATACTCCTTAAAGCTTTCTTTGGCACCCATAGACATGCTTTGAAGCTGCATGCGAGTGGGGGCTAAGTCAGCATTGTATTGATACTGCTTGTAGAAAGCCTCAGCAAGGTCATTCCAATCTCTGATGTTGACACTCTCCAACTGATAATACCACTCTAGCTGAGCTCCAGATAAACTCTCTTGAAAGAAATGGATCCACAACTTTTTATCAGCAGTGTGGGGTTGCATTCTTCTGACATAAGACCTCAGATGCAATTTGGGACAAGAGACCCCATCATAGACAACAAATGTAGGAACTTTGAACCCAATGGGTATGACCACCCCAGATATCAAGCTCAAATCCTCAAAATCCAGCCCAGATGACTTCTGTAATTCCATAGCATCCATTCTATCCACCAGCATCTTGAATTTGTCTTCGTTAGGCTCATGGTAGTAGTTAGCCTCAGAATCAGAGTCCCCCATAGTGTTGTGGAGACTGCCTCTCTCCTGCTCAGATTCTTCAGATTCATAGTCTTCAACATGTTCCTTGGTCTTGACAGGACCTTTGAACCTTCTTCCCATGTTGAGCAGCCCAGCAGACCTTCTAGCCTTCTTAGTCTTCTTGGCCAGCAGTGTCTTCAATTCATCCTGCCCCTTGGATAGGTTCAGGATCAGCTCTTGGAACTGTGCATTTTGTGCCTGGAGATCCTTAACTGATTGTTCAAGAGCCATTGCTGAAATAAACAGTGAGAAGATGAGAAACCTGTGCACAATTATAAACCTGTGATGCAATGATATGGGAATGCATATGCAATGTTTTCAAGGACCGCAGGATTTAAATTTGCTTAAACAAACAAGAAAGTAACTTTTTATTAGTAATAACTTGTTTTGCCTTTTAGGCTTACAAAAAATGAAAACGAAATAAGTACAAAAGATGGGGTTTTAAGTCTCCCATGGACGTTTCCTCTTTGTGTTGAGGTATGAGTTGAGGTTTCGTTCCTCATGAAGTAGCTTTGTTAGCTCTAGGATCCTCGCTTGGCTTGCTTTGTAATGAGCCTCGAAAGTATCCCTTTGCTCTTTCAGTTGGATCCATGATCTCTGCAAGTCTTCCATATCAGTAGGCATGTCTGGGTGAAGGATGGTATAAGCTGTGTCTCCTTCAGCAACAGGTTCCATGGTAACTGGTAGGACGGCAGGATATGGCATCATGAGTGTCTGAGCACGAGATCGTACCCATCTGAGATAAGCCTCCATAGGAATAGTGTACTTAGGCTCCAGTGTCTTGCTGTCAATCCTGTTTACCTTTCCCCAAGCTCGGATGAATCTCTGACGGTAACCCTGAAGATCGTTGTCGTAATCAAACACAATGCCCTGAATCAACATGTCATGTGGACCATCGCTCCGGGCGTAACCAAACTGTCGTAAAGCTAGAGATGGGTTGTAGGTGATGCCTCCTCTTATGCCTAGAAGTGGCACATTAGGAAACTCCCCACAACGGTCAATGATGGTGACATTCTCCATAGATCTGGAGCACCAATGGATGTCTGAGTGAGAAAGTGACATGATCCTCTTGGACCATCTGAACCCTTGCTCATTCTTCATTACTGAGCGAGGAAGGTGAGAAATAAACCACCTAGAAAGTAAAGGTATGCAGCACATCAAAGTTCCTCTTGCCCTTGTAGTACGGGTGTGAAGAGAATGTAGGATGTCTCCAAGTAAGGTAGGCACTGGATTGTGACTCAGGAATATGTTGATGGCATGAACGTCTATGAACTGATCAGGATTGGGGAACAACACTAAGCCATGAATCAATAAGGCTAAGATCTCCTCAAAAGCATCGTAGCTCATAGCCTTCAAGAACATTTGAGCTTTATCCACTAATACCTTGGCAAGAATACCTTTAACTCCACTTCTCGTCTCTAGAACAATGTCAGACTTCTTCAGATGTAGAGCTGCAGCAATAACTTCTGGTTTAAGCTCCTTCTCTAAGCCTGTGAATGGCTTCTGATCAAGAACAGGTATACCCAGAAGTTTAGAGAACTCCTCCATGGTTGGAACCAGCTGATAATCAGGAAATGTAAAGCAATGGTGCTTAGAGTCAAAGAACTGAAACAGCACACTCATCATGTCTTCACTGAACCCTGAAGTAACTAGATCCAATAAGTGACCATGTCTCTTGTTGAATTGGGAATGATCAGGCACTAGGGAAACCAACTCCTTGAGCTTAGCAGGTATCCCTACAAAGTTGATCCTGATGGTGTTTCTACGAGCAGAAGCCATGACCTGCAACAAAGAACAAAGATAAATCCTTTGGTCCTTGAAATGGTTAGGGAAAATGATATGCTCATGATGCATGATGATGTCATGATGTTATGTTCAATCACAAACATGTGGCACACACAAACAAGTCACACAATTGCCCTAGGTTTAAAGGCTTGCATGAGGTTTAAAGGTAAGTACCCTCCCCTGAAGTTAGATGGTTCATCCTGTCCTACAAAAGTAACCAGGTTCTAAGGGATCTCAATATCATTGATCCTTCACAAGGGTGGTTGTTCAGAAGGCAACTTACTTGCCAACCAAAACCCTCCAAGTTTAAGATCTCAATGAGCGTAGTATCGAGTGTCAACCAACTTCAGTCTGCACCAAAGCCGGTTACCTCACTACTTTCTAAAGGCCAAGATGAGTTAACTAGGGTTCTAAAAGTCAGTTAGTGCATTGACAACATATGGCAGCCTCAATATTATCCTCAACTTGACTTAAGGAATATAAGCACCAACCAAGAAGTCGCACTAACTATGGCCACCAGATCAACCGTATCGATATACGTCGTACAGTTTCCTTGGTCTATTGCCATTTACCTAAGGTACACTAGATCCGGGTTAGGACCTTTCACACATAAGAGTACCCCAACAATATAATAATAAAGCAAACAAGGCAAACAATTTAAAGTGATCTTAATTCCTAAGGGCACCCCTCTTAAATAGATCCCCAGCAGAGTCGCCAGTTCAGTAACACGGTGGGAGAACTGACTTTAAACAATGTTGCGGATAGCAAGAGTCGCCACCGACTTTTATTTTATCCATAAGGAAAGGTTATAAAAGAACAGGAAAGACCTTAGAGAATATTTTGGGTCCGGGGGGTAGGTTATGAAAAGGGAAGGTATTAGCATCCTTTTCATCCATGGTTATCCATGGGCTCTTAGGTACTTAAGCTCACTTTTGAATTGTTTTGAAATTGTAGTGTGTGAATAGAAAATTTTCAGAATAGTTAATAAATAATCCATGTAAGGATGTGTTAAGAACTTGTTTGAAAACTTGTTGAAAATTTGTTTAAGTGCGAAACAGTTTTGAAGTGAGCAAGCACCTAGGAGTAACCTACCCTAATGTTTAAAGGTCTTTCTTATTCTTCATTCTTTCCTTTAGTAAGACTATCCCTACTATAATGGAGTAGGTAGTCCTTACTTTGGATGTTAAGGGACATGTGAGGGACAATTTGACTTTGAAGGCCATTGTGGGATGTAATAAGCACGTATAAGGGACCATCATCATTTTTTGAAAGGGACTCGATTCGTAAAGGCAACCATAAGGGACTTTGATGATTTTTCTATTTGAGGGACTTGCTTTATACACCCCACTTAACCATTATTCGTAGGCAACTTGAGGGATATCCTTAGGAAGTGAGACGGCGATTAAAATCGACTTACGTGTGTGACGTGTTTATTTTAATTATCTTTATTTAAAAGTGATCTAAATTTATTTTAATATTACATACAGGTTGTTACACTCCCTAATTACTAACCATAATAGTAATTAAATAATTAAACAACTTTACATCCAAGAAACAATTACAAAATAATAAGCAAAATAATTAAATAGCAAAGATAAATAAAATATAAATAAGCAATAAATAATAAAGGGGGTTAATTCTAAGTTTACTCGGCAAGACATCGCATCTTGTGCCTACGTATCCTTACAGGAGTGGAATCAGAGTAATCGCAGTTCCCCTCAAAAGGGAGGTTAGAGATCTCTTGACAGTGGTCAAGGTCTCAAGGGGAATAAACGCGCCTTAAGGACACGCTTACGCGGAGTGTAGGAACTCCAAATTTCTACGTTGAAATGTTAAGTTGTAATTAGGGTTAAATTAGGGATTCCACGGCGGGAAACCCTAAAATGAGCGCGGCGGCTCTTTGACCTAATGCTAAGGGTAAAATTGTAATTTTGCCTGCGGCGAGGCATTTGTGAAAATTAGGGTTTGTAGTTTGTAGTTTTGATGATTTGAAATTGAATGTGTGAAGTTTTACGGACTATTGGCGCGGCGGCCAAACAGTTAGACCTAACCTTCGGATGTGTGCAATGTGACAGAAATAATAGTAAACGCGTGAGATAATTGAATCATGCAAACAGAGAGATAATGTCATAATTTAAACCATGCAAGCAGAAATTTAAAGGCAGAATTTAAAGAGCGATTGTTAAGTTCGCGAGGTTACATGAGAGGAGCAGATACAATATGATAATGAAATTTGAATTGAACAATAATAAAATAAAATAAATAACGGTTCTAGTTATTATTTTAAAAAAAAGATTTTAGTTATTATTTTAAATTTATCTAAAAAAAAAAAAATTTCTTAAAAATAATAGGTTTTCATATTAATTTGGAAAAGATGTTAATGTTATTTATTTTAAAAAACAGATTTTTATATTATAACAAATTTTAATAAATTAATGATAACAATAATAATAATAATGGTAATAATAATGATAATAATGATAATAATAATAAATAATGATAATAATAATAATAATAATAATAATAATAAAGCAATAATGAATTTTAAATGTGCCAAATAACCCAACAATGTTGCTAACGCAGAAATGCGCTCATCGCAACCAGATCTAAATCGGACGAAACAAAATTTATCGCAAAGAAAAAGAAATTAAGCAAAAAATAGTATTATTGCTCACACAAAAATGCGATCATCGCAACCAGATCGAACTAACACAAATGTCACGCGTCATGCACACAAATGTGCAAACATCGTATCGACATAATTCGATCAAAAATCTTATATATATAAACTCTAACAATTTAAAAATTATATATATATGAACGTAACAGTAATAGATAAAGAAAAAGAAATAACGGTAATAGATGAAGAAAAAGAAATAACGGTAAAAGATGAAGAAAAAGAAACAACAGTAATAGATGAAGGAAAAGAAATAACGGTAAACGATGAAGAAAAAGAAGCAATAGTAATGGATGAAGAAGAAAACTAAATAACGGCAAACGGCACTCACTCCTCTTAGGTTTTTTTCATTCTCTCCTTTTTTCCAACAAGGCAACACATGTATATATAGGGAACAAATTAGGGTTAACACCAAATTGTCAATAATGTCCCTAAAGCTCATTTTAAAGCCCAAACTAAATAATTAGTTAAGAAAAAATAAAATTTAAATAATTTAAAATAATTAAAATAAACTTAAAATAAAAACTAATAATCCTATTGATTCCTAAAATAAAAAATATTATAAAAAGAACAAAATTTTTTTCAATATTTTTTTATTTTATGATTTTTTGGATATTTTTATGAATAATTTAGAAAAAAGTGAAAAAAATAATATTTTAAAAAATGATTTAATTAAAATACGAAAATAATAATTAAATAATAATAAAAAACTATTTTTGTTATTTTTTTAATGAAAGATAGAAAAATTTAGAGTAAAAATAATAAAAAACAAAAAAAAGTGACAAAGGTGAGATTCGAACTCTCAACCTCTCACACTCATAACTCCTTACACATGTCCTCCTGCCAATTGTGCCATTTTTACTTTTTAGAAAAAAAATGCATGCCATATGATATTTACCTGCAAAAAGTCAAACGACTACACAAATTTGTTAGTAATTGATTAAATGCAATGAAATGCGACGACAAATCTTAGGGCAAAATTTGGGGTATTACAGTTATTATGATAATATTTCTCACCCAACCTCTCTTTGATGTTGGCAAAAAAAATCATGAAGTTTGACTTTGGTTTGACCACAGTTGACCTCAGTTTGACCTTTTAACTGCATTGACTGCTTTTGACTTATCTGATCATCTGACTGAGCAAACTTTTGAGAAAAGTCTTGAAACTTGACATGGGGGTTCTTATACACATATAAGATGTTATGAAGCTCACTTGAAGTCTTGGAAGTCCATTTAGCCTGATTAAAGTCAAAACCCTAGTTTTGGATGCACTGCTTAGGAGGTGCATTGTCTGAGGGAATTGTCAACTCTTCTGACCAATTGTGAACTTTGTGAACCTTGTGAATCTTCATAAGATATCTTGTGATACTCATGGGAGGTATTGTGAAGCTTGTGAACCTTGTGAACATCATGAAGTGGCTTTGTAGACCTCATGACCCTTAGGAAAGCTTTGTAAACATTGTGAATCTTGTGAACCTTCAAGAAGCAACCTATGGACTTCATGAACCTCATGAAAGGTCTTGAAAGCACTGTGGGACTTGTGAACCTTGTGAACCTTCATAAAGTAGCTTGTGGACTTTATGAACTTCATGAAAGGTTATGCAAGTTGTTGGAGAACTTGTGAACCTTGTGATCCTTCTTAGAACACAAAGTCTTGTATTGTGAGGGCAAATTTTGGGGTGCAACAGCCTGCAACAATGAAAACCTGGGCTCAGCAAAACGCATGGTCTCCTGCATATGCTGGCAAGAGGAATGGTTACACAGCTCAAGTAATAAATTGATAGAAGTATTTCCCTTTGAGCTCACCACCAGCTGCATCACTTCATGACATCTGCAAGCACCAAGTCAGCCAACAGAATGGTAGCATTAGCATCACAAGAGAAGGAATCGAACTGAACAAATACTTGCGGATAGTGGACCCTGATGCGGTTAAGGATTGAATAGCATATAAGGAAATACTTAGAAAGTGTGAGATATATTTAAATTAGTAACACAAGCACACAACCGTCATCGGTTTTCAGCAGCCTAACGATAATACAACAAACACCAGCATGAATAAATACAAAGGTCATATATCCAAGGATTAAGAACGAGTGATTACCTTAGCAGCTACTCAGAAGCGTTGACGGTATGACTTGGCCTAACATCGCCTTTTCTCGTGATTCCTTTCCATTAGGTGATCTCTTATGGAGGCCCCTTCATACCCCTATCAACTTCGCCGTAGAACGAGTGCCGTAATCTCACTAAGGCATAAGGCTTGAATGTCTTCAGACCCGTGGAACAGTTCATGAGATTTTCGCAGCGCGATGCCACCACAGCTTGAACAAACCAGAAATCCTGCGCAAGAAGAGGGTGTGTAGATATGTTTGTAAAGATATTGAACACAACGACAAACCAGCATACAACAAAGCAGCTACCTTATGTTATTAACCTTTACTGCGTTTCAAAACAACTGAATGTCAAAACTGTTTGTGAGTAAGCGGCTATATCACCTGCACGACGAGAAACCAATTGCAGAAAGAGAGTTACCATATAATCAGGCAAGCAATGATGAAGCCCAAGACCTTCTCCACCTGTACCTGCCACATCAGAAAGTAACGGTTAGAGGATATTCTCTGAAGATAGGATATGCTATTCAGAACCAAATCGAATCCAATTTCCGAATTAAAGAAAATCACAAGATTGGAATGTCATTTAATTGGATCATTACTACAATCGGTTAAAAAGAGGAAAGTTTTCAAACATGATTGGTCCCAAATTGGAAATCCCAAATCAAGCATTCAACCGGATTTAATCAAATTCAATCAGGTAACCTAGTGGTGAAGCATATATAAAGAGATGAAGGGAGAAGAAAAGGGGGACGAAGTCAATAACACAGAGAAAAAACCCCATACGAAATCCTAAATCAAAACCCTAAAAAAGTGAGGAAACTTATCTCTCTCAATCATCCGCCGCAGATTTGACGGACCAAACCCTCGCATCCATTAGCGAAATCCATCGACGTCCCGCCTCAAACCACCGCGAAGTCGCCGGCGACGCTAATCATCACCATCGGGGGGTAATATTTTCTTTAAGTGACATTCCCCTTCATGATTGATTTTGTTTTTGCGTTTCTGTTAGGTTATATGAAATCGAAAGGGGATGAATCAAAGAGAAGCCGCGAAATCAGGAACAAGTGAATCGAGGAGGGTGAACGGCGCGGCGGAGAGGGATTCAGGGGGGGGGGGAATTAGGGTTTTCCATATTGTTGTTGTTTTTATTGTAATCCAATGATAAACACACACACAGACACTACACCCTCACCACACGCTTAATCACCCTAACTAACCACTTAATTAGTTTCTATTATCAGTAAACACACCTTAATCCTTTCTTTAAAAAATCAAACTAACGTTTCTTTTTAAAATCAACCCTAATTAATTTAAATTTATTTTTCTAAATAAACAACAATATATGTTTTTCTCTAAAATTATTTCACACTAAAAAACAACTTCTAGAATAATTAGAATTAAATCAATTAAATCCTTTTACTTTTTATTAATAATAACCCGGTAATCAATTTCTCTTTATTTTATAAAAAAAATAATAATAATAATTAGCCTCACTTTTTTCTAATTAACCTATTTAATAATTTATAATCTTTTATCTTAATAGCAAGATAATACAACTTTTTTCTTTTTTAAATATCTTGATAATTAAATGATTACCCCTTTTGTTCTAGCAACATTTTAATAAAATATTTATTCACTTTTAATAATAAAATCTATTTAGTGATAATTAATAAAATAACCTTTCACAATTAATATAATTCAATCTAAATAATCACTCCTTTCTTTATAATAAAGTAAATCATTGTGATACATAAAAAAAAACCTTAGGATTTAAAATTAATCTAACTTCTCCTGTAAAATCGGCTCGTCTAAAAATCAAATACAACTTTTCTCAAATCAATCTCACAAAAAATATCTTCTCCTAAATAATCCAACTAAGATCAATCAACATCGTAAAATACAATCAATCGTACACTCACGACACATGCACTTACACTCAGCGCTTTCATGCGTATACACTATTTATCTTTATCTGCTTTATCTTATTCACAATGCACACACACTCACTCAGCGCTTTCATGCGTTCGTGTATGGTTTATCTTTCTGCAATTTACTCTTCTGCAATTTATTCCATTGCATTTACATTATCCTATTTATATCCATGCATCGCATTCTGTCCAAAGGGAAAACCTACACATGAGTCAACACTTGTGTGTAGTGCACATCATCTGCATCATTCTCCCCACGATCCTTGATCACATTCAAGTTGATCGCTTAAGTTTAGGACCTACCCCATAGGAAGGACCTTAATCTTTACAACTTAGACAAAACAATCAAACACAATACAACTCTCTCAAACACAAATAGAGAATAGATGTTAATCATCTTAAGTGAGATATAATCTCCACCCCCACAACAATACAATCAAACATGTAGGGACTTTGCCTTAAGAACGATAAAGGCATGCTTGGCGACCATCCGAGTATGTAAGACCTTTTCTTAAGATGATGCAAAGACCATTTCCTACGACTCCCTTTTTACGTTTGTGGCGGTTATCTCTCCCTTAAAATGAAGACTCGTCTCTTCTCCTAAACCCAATCAAAACAACTACCCTAAACCCGTAGGAACTCTGACCACAGTCAAAGAGCTCCTCTAACCCTTTAGGGTGAACTACAAAATACTCTGATTCCACTCCCGTAAGGATATGTAGGCACAAGGTGCGATGCCTTATCGAGTATACTTAGAAGTAAACCACTAGGGTCTTTTAAACCATTAAGCAAATAACACTTAGCAATAAATAAACATAAAACAAGAGGTTCCTGTAGAGTACTACAGAAACTTAGGATGCTAGTACCTTCCCTAAGTTTAACCAACCCCCGAACCTATAACAATCAAACCTTGCATTTGCATTGCATTGTGGGAATTTCGATCTTTATCCCTTCCTTTGGACAAATCAAAGTTCGGTTGCAAAAATGAATATAAGATTCAAACTAATCAATAGTTTGGTATCCGATTTTCACCGCGACAGAAATGGCGACTTCACTGGGGATCCTCTAGTGGGTTTCCCTATCTTATTTTGTTTTGTTTACTGCTTTATATATCTGCCTACTTGATTAATTGTTTACATGCTTTCTCTTATGTTTCTTTTGGGATTGTTGTCCTTGAGCGGTGAGATAAAGTTCTGCACCCGAACTTTGAGAGAAATTAAGATAGGATGGGATATATTCGAGGAGGCTTATAGGGAGTGGAATCCCTACTAAGTTGAATCGAGAATCCCGCTCAGTTGAGGCCCTTTCGAAATAGTACTGTTGAACGATCCATCGTGAAGACACTCACTACTTTCGACTTTGGAGCCTATGATATTGAGGACCGTAGTTACCTTAACCCAACTTTGGCCTTTATTAGGACGTAGTGCGAGGCTATGAGGGGGTACCCCCGAAATAGTGCTACGCGATGCTACACTCAAAAGAAGTTCTCTTGAGAATATTATTAACCCCCGAGTACTTGGGAAGTTGATAATATCCGAAAGATGGGCTAATGACTTTGGGAACCTTATTAGAACCTTGTTCTACAGGTACAAACAACATTTAGTCCTTAAAACTTTTGGGAAGGGTACACCTTTACTCCATGCTCATTGCAAACCTAGGGCGCCCCTTGTTTATTGCCCTTATGTGAATACTTGTGTTTGCTGCATTCATATAGCATCATTCTGCATTGGACTTCATGGGATTTACTTTCGTTTATGGACATTGTAGGTCACTATGGCTTCAGATAAAAGACATACTGTGAAATATACTTTTAAGAGTCCCAAATTGGATGACCTAAAGAAGTTGTGGGGTTTCATCGAAGATCAAGAAGGATTCAAGACCAAGTATGGGAAGCTGATATCCTTGTTGGGTTGCTCAGTGAATGAAGGACTTCTTGCCACTCTGCTACAGTTCTATGACCCTCTCTACCATTGTTTCACCTTTCCAGACTTTCAGTTGCTACCTACATTAGAAGAGTATTCTTTTTTGGTTGGTCTACCTGTCCTTGAGGAATCTCCTTTCCCCTTCTTGGAAAAGGACCCCGATGAGAAAGACATTGCTAAAGCCCTCCGTTTGAAGGTATCTGACGTCAAGGCCAACCTAGTTACTAAGGATGGAATTCTTGGTTTAAAGACAGGTTTCCTAATTGAGAAGGCTCCATTCTATGCTGGTTATTCTAATAAGGCTCCGTTTGAGGCGATCTTTGCTCTGCTCGTTTATGGGTTGTTCTTATTCCCAAGTTTCGAAGGGTTCATCGATCTCAAAGCATTCAAGATCTTTATGAAGAACAACCCAGTACCAACTCTGTTGGGAAATGCATATCACTCTATACATCTCCGAAACCTCCGTGGTGGAGGGATGATTACTTGATGTGTACCTTTACTTTACAAGTGGTTTATTTCGCACTTGCCGAAGTCTAGCTCTTTCACAAACATCGGCAAAGAGCATTGGTCTCCAAGGGTTATGGCTTTGACCCATTCCGACATTGATTGGTACAGTCGAGTGTATGATGGAGTATTAATCATTGATAGCTGCGGTGACTTTGCTAATGTACCATTGCTCAGCTTTGATGGAGGAATCAGTTACAATCCTATCTTAGCTCGCCGACAGCTGGGATACCCGTTGAAGGAACCTCCCAAGAGTGTTCAAGTAGAAGGTATGTTCTTCAAAGATGATATAGAGCTTCTAGGAAGAGTTCTGGATGCATGGCGTAGGGTATACAAGAAAGGGAAGAGAAGTCTAGGGAAGCCTAACTGTGTGTCTCTAGAACCATACCTCCAGTGGGTCAGACAAAGGGCAACCAATCTAAAGATGCCCTATTCCCGTCAAGATCCCATAACTCCCAGGAGAGAGCCCACTTATGTCTTTATGTCTAAAGCCGAGGAGTTAGAGGTGTCTTTAAGAAAGTCTCAACATGAGCTGGAGTCTTGGAAGAACAAGTACCAGGTAGCAGTGGCAGAAAATGATGAGTGTCAAAAGGAGAAGGCTGAACTCCGGAAGCAGAATGCTGAACTCCAAAAGGAGAAGGATGAACTTCAGAAACAGCTACAATTAAAGGATGAAGAGTTACTTCCCTGCAAGAAGAGGAAAGTCATGGAGGATTTATTTTTCTCCGACCCACAATGCACTATTTGGAAAATAATTGTGGACAACCTCATCCGCGAGAAGGCGCAATTAGAAGAGCAGCTCAAGCAGCAGCATTCAAAGCTTCTTTAGTGTCTTTACTAGCTTTTATTTAGCTTTTATTTGGGACTCTTTAAAAGAATATTTATGTAGTCCGTTTCAAATTTAATAAAACGTTTTCTTTTACCGCAATGCCTATAAATAGAGGAATCCCATGAAGTCCTAATCATCTTGCATTGCATTCTTTTTCCATTGTTCACTTCAAGAAACTCAATTTCGTTCTGTAGGTGTTGTAATCATGGATTTCAGAAGAGAAACTTTGAAGTACACTTTTCAGAGTCCCAACCTCGAAAGCTTGAGAGAACTAGCCGAACTTGTCGAGGATCGCTTTGCCTTCGCAGCAGAATATGGAGGAGTCTTCCGCTTCCTTGAGCTAAGGATGAAAGGAGGATTGTTGGAAACGTTGGTTCAATTCTATGACCCGATGTATCACTGCTTCACTTTTCCGGACTACCAATTGATGCCGACCTTGGAAGAGTACTCAGAACTCTTGAGGATGCCCGTGACTGTTCGACCCTTGTTCACCGGAAGGGAAGACACGCCCAGTCACCAAGAAATTGCAAATGCCACTCATCTCAGCCTAGAAGATGTCCAGACACACCTGATCACCAAGGAAGGAGTCCTTGGGTTCCCCGCCGACTTTTTGATCGAAAAAGTCCGTTACCATGCTGAAAGAAAGGAGGTTCTCATATCGGAAGCCAATTTTGCTTTATTAGTCTATGGGACTTTCTGGTTCCCTAATATTGACAACTTTATTGATATGGATGCAATCAAGCTGTTCATACTCAAAAATCCAGTACCCACATTGCTTGCTGATACGTATTTCTCGATCCACTCGAGGAATGCTGAAGGAGGAGGACACATTGTATGTTGCACCGCTTTGCTGTACTCATGGTTCATCGCTCGTTTGACTCGGTACCCGTCCCTTTGGGATGAAGTAGCAACACCTCGATGGTCCGAGATACTTATGGCCCTCACCCATTCGGACATTGTATGGTATGATCCCGCCTATGGAGGCATGCCTATGATTCCTAGCATCGGAGGATCCCCCAACGTACCGCTCATTGGAAGAGAAGGATGTATAAGTTACAATCCTGCTTTGGCCCGTAGACAGTTTGGACACCCCATGATCCAAGTACCTGACCCGGCTTCATTAGAAGAGATCTATTTCAAGGGAGAAGAGGATCTAGACCTAAAGACTGTCATCATTTATGCATGGAAATACATTGACAGGGAAGGAACAGCTGCTTCAGGATACCCCGATTGTACTGTCTCTGAAGAGTATCTACATTGGGTGCGAGAAAGAGCCCTCGATCTCAAGATGACTTTTCCTTTCCATGAACCTATGGTATTATCTCCTCACGACCCCGACTGGTTCGAAGAGGAGGAAATTGAACAAGTAAGGATTGCTTTGGATGAAGCCCGGAAGTTGAGGACTGCCTGGAAGAATAAGTTCTTCACCCTCAAAGTAGAGAAGGAAAGACTTCAGAAGACACCAGAAATAGAAGTTGCCAGGAAGAGAAAGGCACAAGGAGATTTATTTTCTCCTCATGCCTCTTCAAGTACTATCACCAATGATGATCTCCCCTCAACTACCATGGCTTGGAAGGAGTGTGTGGAACGACTCATCATCGAGAAAGCGGCGCTACAGGAGCGTATTGATCAGCTAACCGAGGAGCTCCGTACAAAAGAGAAGACTATGGGATAGAGTTCTAAGTTTTCTTTTGCTTTCGTTGTAATAAACTCTTGAAAGAGTACTTTGTTTTCATTGTTTCTCTAAAATAAAAAGTTTTTCAATTATCCTACATTATAACACTGAAAAACACTTTGAGTTTCTTGAAGTCTCTCCTGCATCTGCATCATGCATTAACATCCTGCATTTCGCATGGCATTTTACATTTTGTGCACGTGTCTTTCCTTTGTTGTGGCTCATTTCGCTTTTCCATCTTTGCTGTCAGTCGCCGTCTCGACCATCTGACCAAGCCGGAAGTATCATTAAAGGATAGTGAGGAGAACAAAGACATGGATCGTATGACTAGCTTCAGAGTAAGGTCTAATCCGACGCTTCGCCGTCCCTCCGACAACTTTGTTCCTATGCAACTTCAGCCTATGCAAGAAAAGGAAATGGACGATCCAGAGTTTACAGCATTCAAGAACGAATTTCGTGACTTCGAGGAACGATGGAAAATGATGAAGAGGAACCGTGCGCCTGATCTTCATGCTCATGACCCGCACCTAGTTCCAAACTTAGTTATCCCCCCAGGATTCCAGATGCCCGCCTTTGAAGTGTACAAAGGTACAATTTGTCCAAGGTATCATTTGATGATGTTTTGTCAGAAGATGACCGCCTATCTTGGGAACGATCAACTATTGATTCACTGCTTCCAAGAAAGTTTGGGTAGAGCACCGCTAACATGGTATATGAAGCTACAAGTGAATCACATTCAGTCTTGGGAAGACTTAACTTTTGCTTTTGTGAAGCAATACCATCATAACTTGGGTATAACCCCAAACAATAAAGGTGACTGTGGACCTTCCAGAGAATTCATAACTCCGGTACCCCATCCTCAGCACCAATACGCGATGCCCACTCAGTGTGAACAACAACCACATCTTAGGCAGAGGTTAGCCTCTCCAGACCAACCACAGCACCGACAATTTCGGAAAAGGTATCAAAGGATGACTCCAGATGCACCAAGGGAAGTAATTCACCAGTTTGATCCCATCCCGGTGAAGTACGCTGATTTGTTTCCAGCTCTAATTCAAAGAGGGCATATCCAGACTAAAGCCCCACCCAAGGTACCTAAGAGGTTTCCATATTGGTACAATGCCAACAAATTTTGCCTGTATCATCAAGGTGCTCCCGGGCACGACATTGAGAGCTGTTACGGCATGAAAGCAGACGTTCAAAATTTGGTCAAAGATAGAGTCTTGTTCTTCGAGGGTTCCGTCCCTTATGTGCGAGATAGCCCCCTATCTCGACAAGGTTCATCCTCCCCAGGCATGATTCAAGGTCGTCAACGCCGTGACTGAAGGCTGCGCACCAAACATTTCTGCATGTCTTTCCCGTCTACATGAAAGCACAATGAAGATCCTGGAAAGGACTCTCCAGAAGAACCTTCATTTTCTTTCGTTTGTTTGTGTGTTTATTTCTTTGATTGAAAGCATACTTTGCATGTAAGAACTTTCTGTTTCGAATAAGTAATGTAATAACTGTTTGTCTTGAAGAAATCCATTCGTTTTCACTCAAATAGTTTTTTCAAAATTATTTATAACGCCGACTTTTACCCATTCTCTTGCTCTGACAGAGAATTGGAAGGAGGATGATGAAGTAAAACACATGGTCTCTTGTTGTATGCTTTGAATAAAAACCCTACTGATGATGTAAGGCATTATTTTAAACCTCCTGAAAGCCAACATAGTCAACCCTTTCTTTTAAACCTTGATTGAGGATCCATTCTCTTTCTCCCAAACTGAAACATCATTTTCTTAACCTGGGGCAGGGTAATACCAAAAATGATGAACATCTCTCAAAATTGGGTGGGCACAAATATACTAACCCTTTCTACCCCCCATTTTACAAGTCATAAATTAAGCCCATATACAACCCTCAAAGTCCTAATTGAAGTAAGGTCTAATTCGAAAGCATACTCGATGAGATAGTGTGTCCTGACTCCTTGAGCTATGCTCAAATTTAAATCGGCTTTATAAATAATGATTCAATTTGTATCCTAACTAGTGGTTTCAATCACAAGTTATTGCGATACCCTTTTTCAAAACTTCAAGACAAACGCGTGTTGCATTAACCATTTCAAAATGGATATTTCAAATGTGTTAAAAACGCTTGACATCTTAGAAAGACCACATACAGACGTTGATGATGATATTTGAAGACTTTGCTGACTTGGGGCAAGTCATTCTTCCCAAGAAAATTTCATCCGCGCAAGTCTTGGTTTCAACTAGAAGAAATTCAAGGACTCACTCACCACCAATCAGGGGCAGTTACGTCGAGATTCGGTGAATCTCTAGAGAGTTTGAAAACAGTGGGGCATTTGGGCATCATGTTTTCTGTAAAATCCTCTCTAGATGGTGTTTTTTTAAAATATGTAACTTGGGGCATTTGAAGATTGGAGCAAAAGATGTATATTTCATCCTCAAGAAGATCAACCCCAACATGTTCAACAACTACGAAGACCCAGGATATTTATTTTATCCCCTATGAAACTTCGGTTTGGGTACCTCCGTCTACAATTTCATACAACATGCCAAACTTATCAAGATGCTACATCCCCAAATGGATTAATCACTTCTCCTCAAGAGAATTTTGAAGTTTTGAAGCAGGAATGGGATCCTATACTTAGTTCTCCATCTACCCCCAGTGGTACTTCTATCTTTGAAGATTGGTCGGATGTTTGTTTCGAGACGTTTATCCCGTATTCGGTCGTTGCTTTCGTCTGTCTTGTCAGCATAAGCACACACATATCATATAAGTAGATAGCATAACATTTGCATTTTGTGCATCCCTTGTTTGTTTTACTCTATCTCTTCGATTACATTTACCTTTGGGTATTTGGGCGTGCCTTATTCCTTCCAAATAGAATTGTCAGCCCTAAGCAAAGAGTCAATATTTCTATTTCCCCACGAAGTTCGATCCTCGTGGAAGACAGTTGTTTCAGTACATTCCTATTGGAGTTTATGCCTCTATGGTTGAGTCTTGCTTGACAGTTTCTCTTCGGTTATTTCCCGAATTGAACCTCGGTCTTTGACAATCACACTATGAACATCTCCCGCTTTTGAGCATGGGTCAAAAGTGCACTTATTTTGCACTTTGACATTATGAGGATCACCATTGAAGACGTGACACTTCTTCGGCAACACTACAAGATTTCCTCAACAACTTACAGCTGAATAACAGAAGATCTCTTTATTTGAGCAACTCGTTTTGGGCCGATCTATTCTCAAAACGACAAACAACAATATTCATCAAGACAATCTGTCCTTCCCCAGTGGACTATTTCAAGATTATCAAGTCAAAGGACATTACAGATACTTCCCCATTTGAGGATTTCTGCTACTACAACGATCTCATACATTTTTACAATTACAGCAAAGATACCTCAAAAATGATTTTCCCTAGAGAGTTCATTATGAGTACAATCAATGACATATCTCCTCACAAGAGGACACTCCACGTATCAACCGGTTTACAACTCTTCTGAAGATCCCCGGTGCACATTCTACAAATTGCTAATTCAATACAAATTGCATCTACAAGTACAAATACAAGATCACATCTACAAAATTCTACAATTACAAATGACATCGACAACATCTACATCAACAATTCTACAGTGCTACAATTCACAACATACAATCTACAATAACAATATGACTCACAGCCAAACATCTACAATCTACAAATTTACAACCCCTCTATGAAGATGCTCTCGCGAGTTTCCATCATTTTGGGTAGAAACCGAGACCAGCTCATGGTTCCCATACCATGGAGCAAGGGGAAGTTTGACATCAGAAACCGAGACCAGCTCATGGTTCCCATACCATGGAGCAAGGGGAAGTTCGGCATCTGAAACCGAGACCAGCTCATGGTTCCCATACCATGGAGCAAGGGGAAGTTCGGCATCTGAAACCAAGACCAGCTCATGGTTCCCATACCATGGAGCAAAGGGGAAGTTCGGCATCTGGAACCGAGACCAGCTCATGGTTCCCATACCATGGAGCAAGGGGAAGTTCGACATCTGAAACCGAGACCAGCTCATGGTTCCCATACCATGGAGCAAGGGGAAGTTCGACATCTGAAACCGAGACCAGCTCATGGTTCCCATACCATGGAGCAAGGGGAAGTTTGACATCAGAGACTGAGACCGGCGCATGACTCCCATATCATGATGCTCGGGGAAGCTCAACAACTACAACAACATCTACAACTACAATGACATCGAAGGCCGAGACTAGCTCATGGTCCCCGTACCATGATGCCAGGGTAGGTTATACATTTTACCGTTTCAGCTGAGTTACAGAATATAAAATAATAAAGATCCATTTTGAGTTACTATTGACCACCACCTTGGTAGTCAAAGTATCTTTCGATCACAGATCGTCAAAATCACCGCATCCTTGATGCATGAGTTACCGTTACACGTTTGGAGATTTCCCATGAGTGATTGTTCATGTCCTCGTAGGGTCCCGCCTTGTTGGATCTGTTGTTCTTCTGTCTAGCATGTCGCGTCCAGTGCATCCCTTATGACCTTCACCTCACAGATTTTTGTCTGCCCTGCATTTTCATATCATTACATATCATATGCATTCGGTGGTTTCTTATGGCCAAAAATTCGCGCAATGTTTGTATTTAAGTCCCTCCTATCTCGTCGAGACGAAGATTTCAATCTCCATGTCTCCGAATAGGAGTAACTTAAATAGGGGCATCTGTTGCACCCTAATTTTTGACCATAAGATACCCTTTCGTTTTCTATTGTTATTCGACTTTATTTTAATATTTATATGACTAACCAATTCTTGTGTAGACGCAGTAATATCGAGTGGAGATAGCGTTCGTTCTCATGATCAATCATCCACACATAGCTAACCTTGGTCCACCGTTTTATTTGTTTTATTTTGTGAAGCTAGTACAAAACAGATTTTCTCTAAGGAGTCACACCTATCTGGTCCCAAAGATGTCTATTCGAGAATTGTTTGGATCTTTGGGATGTTTTGTTTGACCTCAGAGAATATGAGATGAGTTTAGAAAATCCATTCTAAAGTTTGGTTCAGGTCCCATACTCCTCAGGACGTTGGCCCGTTATCTCTATAAAATTCAAGATCAGGTTATAAGTTTCATGCGATGAGATCAAAATCCAAAACAAGTGCATGAGTGGTTTGTGTATGAAAGCTAAGGCAACGTGGAAGCTGGCATCACCCAATTGACAACTGAAAAATGGATAACTACTACTACACGTTTTTTTACGCTTTCGGAAGCTAACCGCATACAATTGATTGGCAAGCATTCTTTTTATTATCCAAAGATTACAATTGAAAGTTTATGATTTTGAAGAAACCAAAGAAGAACTCGTTGTTTCTTGATCAATCAATAATTCAATGGCAGCTCAAATTCATCAATCATAAACACAATTCATACTTGAGCTTCTACCATTCAAAGACTAAACAGGAAAGCATGAAAGTCTATTTTCACAAATACGTTTTTCATTATTACAAGGGATATATTGTTTTCAAGCAATAAACTTAAGCACTACCGCATGAGCTTACAATCAATGTTACAAAGACCCATCAGAGTCTGGCTCACACCAATCTAAATACCTAGCTACACTGTAAAGGCACTAATTGCAAACTGGTGTGAATCAAACAACGTGAAGCTGGTTGACCCCACTAAATCCACAGTCTTAAATCAAGCATCCATTCCCTTTCAGAGATTACAACGTCATGTGCTATTTGTGAAGGCAAAACGGTTATTAAACTGGACTAACAGCCAACAAACATCAGAATATCACAATGAGGTATTTCTATAAGTGATGATACAGAGGAGATAGGCGCATTGATAATTTCCCTAGGCATCGAGGCCCCTCCATCAAACAGTTCTGCAAACAAGTCAGTTCCATGGCTTCGAACCGCGACCTCAATATCGACCTTGAACTCGCTGTGAATCTCACGAAGCTCTCGGAGAGACGCTAACACTTTGAACCGTTGAAATACCGGCCAATACCTGTCACAGATGATAACGATGTTAGCGGTGAATCGTATCATAACCAACTTCATACTTCTAAGATCAATGTTACAGAAATAATAGGAGTAATAGGTAACTCATGTAGTGTGCGCCTCGCCAAACTCGCTCCAGTTTGCTCAATTCCATTCATCTATTCTCGTGGCAGCATGACATGAGAAGAGGCATCCGCTTCTGAACCGCATCCATACGAAAGAGCCCTGCTCGAACCTCCACAGCTTTTGTTGAAATCTACATGTCAAATTGAACAGATAAGTGAGAGAATTGGCAAGGAGAACTGTTAGAGATATTGAACTTATTCAAGAGGACGACTTGCTGAGCTGATACCAGTATAATCAATCTATCCAAATAGTCGAAACGGTAATCATAAGATACACTGAACGACTCTATTCTGATACCCAGAGAGTGTGTCGCTACTGCGAAAATCGGCGCCGGCTGAACAGAAGAGTCGCCACCGTGCGTTATTTATCCCACGGGAGGGAAAGGAAACGCTCAGAGTAAACCTCGCACAACACGGGAAAGGTATGGTCGTCGCAACCAAAACCTGGATTCGGGAGTCGGTTACGCAAGGGGAAGGTATTAGCACCCCTCACGTCCGTCGTACTCGACGGGATCCACGCTTGTTTTCGGGTATGGATTGTTATTCTATCTAAACTATAGGTTAGGGGTTAAAAAGAAAATAAAACTGAAAATAAAAATGACTCGGCAAAGTATCGCACTTTATGCCTACGTATTCCCGTCTGGAACGAGAAATCAGAGTCAACGTAGTTCGCCTACCTACGGGAAAGGAGGGGAAGGTTGCTCGCTAGGATATCGCATCCTATGCCTACGTACTTTCATACAGCATGAAAGATCAGAGCAAACGTAGTTCGGGCCACGGAAGACACAAGCTTGTCTTGGTTGATTTTATTCCTTCTGAAAAAGGTTTTCTTGATTAACAGTCCCGGCGGACAGAAAATGACGCTTTGATGAGTTCACGTTCTTTTACGGAAGAAGTGTCTTTTATTGTGTTTGAAATCTTTATGTGTTTTTCTGTTTGTTTTGAGAAAGAAAGAGACAGAACCCTAACCTACGGCTGCGAAGGGAAACAAACTATCCTAATGTTATCATGCATGGGTTAAGACCTAGTGTCTATCATGCTCCTCTCTTGCACAGAGAGAAACAGAGATCCTACGGGATAGGCAGAAACAGAAACAATATCAGATATAATAAAGCGGTAAAATGCATGGATGCAACAGTATAAGCGAGGCAAGGGAGTCCCACTCAACCTCGAACCTAGAAAACAATAGGCAAAAGTGAACAGGCTTCACTTTCAACCCAACAGGGTAACCAGCAAACAATACAACCAGGAAATCCAAACAATACATCAGCAATGAAATACAACAGCAAAAGAAACAGCATCAGCAGCTCTGAATCAACATCTAGCTTCAAGTAATCTCCAATCAGCTACAGGCTTCAACAAGCATCAATCTCCATCTTCATGGCCTTCAGGCAAGGGCTTTGATCATCAGTCTTCTATAAGCAATGGCTTTTCTTCAAGTCTCCAATCTTCAGGGATGAACATCAGTCAACAAGAGGAGAGGAATGTTAAACAGTAAATTGCCTACCAAGGGTGGCTCATTAACTGTTAACATTATACAGACAGGTTTCTCTCAAAAATTCTATCTTCCAAATACATTCACTGATCCTTCCAAAGGAAGGAGGTGGATATTTGAAATAGACTTTGAATCATAGAGAAAGGATGGATGCAGACAAGGCATTCCATGTTTGAGAAACAAGCTTTCTAATCTAGAGCTCTGCCTAGCTCCTAAACCCTAGTCTCCTCAGCAGCTGCTAGCAAGAACCTCCTTTCCAACTCTGGCAGTTGATCTTCAATCTCTGGCTCTCCAATGGTCTTCATCCCCTCAAATCTTCAGCTCTCCCAGGGCCCCAGACAAACCCAATACCCAAACAAGCAAGCAATAATCCCCAGAGGGCACACCGCACCAGTCAATCAGATATACAGACAGTATTAATAGCAGTAGGGGAATCCTGACTTTTCTCTAAGGGATCTAGTAACTACCCATAACCCCTATAGTCCCATAACTAAACTAGTCAAACCTTAAGTCCTAAGGGAAATGAATTAAACTTCCTAAGTCATCACCTAAAAAACCCTAATTAGTTCATGTTGTTCAAGCCTACATTAATCACCTAAAATTAATTCCTAAAAATGGGAACTAAATTGTTTCTACAAGTTCAATATCTAATCTAAACAATATAAAAAGAATGAACAAAAAATATGAAAGCATGTAAGAGAACAAAAATTATTAAAATGATGCATGAAATGAATCTATGTAAAATGACATTTATTTAGAAAATATGGAAAAAATATGAAATAAAAATAAAAATGCAATTTTATTTTCCCATAATATTCTAGACATCCTAAGGAAAATAGTGTAAAAAGAATGAAGTGAAAATGATTTTTTATGGATTTATTATGAATTTTCAAAGTTGATGAAAAATTAAAATGGAATTAAAAAAATGAATTGAATTAAAATGAGGGAGGGGGGTTAGAATAGCAGGCGCGCGCAGTTGTATCCATTGGGCCAGGCAGACAGGGGGGTGCGCATATCATTTTGCACTAAGCCCAGAACAACTCAGCAATATAAAAGAAAAAGAAAACCAGCAGGGGGTGAAAATAGAAACCAAAATCACGTTCAAAATGCATTGGGCTCATAACTGGGGGGTGGGGATAACAACACAACTCAGGCCCGCCCGTTTCAATTAATGAAACGGTGCGTTTCGGCCAACTCACTTCCCTCCAACCCAGAATTGAATATGAGCCACACGATGGGCTTCCAAGTCAACAGTCTTACACGAAATGAATGGACACGATTGTGTCTTCCTCCTTGGATCATAAACCTAGGGTTTCAGCTTCCATGAAACTCCATGCACGCACCAATTCGAGCTCTCGGTTCTCCATCACCAGGCCATGAATCAACACGACGCCAACATGAAAAATGCTCAGAACCTCTCCCTCTATAATCCTATGGCACTAGTTTGCTTTGAAACTCATCACATCAACAAACCCGATCGAGGCAAAATCTGGTCACCATGGAAATCCTCTGAGATGCACCAACACAATTCTCCATCAAACTTGCACTAATCTAACCTATAACTAATGGTGATTAACCTGACCTATCAAGCTAAGATTATGATGCATTAACCTAAGAGTTTCAAGCCCTAACAGTTTCTACCACCTGCTAACAATGGTCTCTATTCAGCCTCAAATTCATCCTAACTACTCTACTAACCACCTAGATCATATCTAAACTAACAACAACATGTTAAACCAACTAGATCAAGCTGTGTGAATGAAAACATACCTGGTGCAAAAGCTTGAAAACAGCTATGGAAGATTGAGGATCTGAGGCTTCCAAGGCTTGGATCTTGATCAATTTACTCAGTGATTGATTCTGTATGCAATACTGTGAGGATTCCTGGCTTGAATTGTGCTGTCCAATGGAAATTGCAGTTTTGATGTTCTTGAAGAAAGTGCACGAAAATGGATTCTAACCACCTTGTTCTTGATTGAATTCTACTCTATGATGATGAATCAATAGAATGAAGTTGATTTTGATGATAATTGGTGAAGATTTTGAGAGATTGAAGTGAAATTGCCAAGAGAAAGAATGAGAAAGTTTGTGAAATTCTTGGTGAAAATGAAGCCAACCCTTGATCAATCCTCATCTCATGAATATATAGAGCTCATATGAACATTCTAGATCCATCTTGCACATTCCCTTGCTTTCCAACTTTGATCCATTTTGGTCATGTTTCTTCAATTACAAGTAACCAAAGATAACTTTCTTTTTTTCTTCTAAACTCAAAAAAGTGTTTGAACCATTGTTCTTAGAATTGCTTTTCCATTCAAAATCATATATTGGAAGTCTCCATTTGGACTCATAAATCTCCCAAACCATTTTTCACTTTGAATTTCTTTGAATTATAAGCCATTTTAGTTCACATTTGGACTAATCATGCAACTCCATGCTATGAGCTTTTCCAACAATTTGTGACCTTCTTTCTAGACTTAAAATCCCATTTGGAGCAAGTTTGATGTTGTAAGTTTTTCCATTTGAGGCCTCCTTGTATGAGTTTTGGACATAGGTTAAAATGACCTGTAATTCACAAATGCCCAAAATACCCTTTGCTTGCCAAGACCATAAGTTGAGTTCCACACATCATATGAAGGCATACTATAGCATTCTAGAAAGCTAAGACAATGAGGAACAATTCTTATGTTGACCAAGAATTCATTTGAAATCTCCTTGAGGGGTAAAACTAGCTTGGAAGTCAAGTCACTTTCACAGACAAAAATTCAGATACCTCAGATGACCTGTAACTTGCAAGGACCATAACTTGAGTTCTATAAATCTCCTTGAGGTCTTCCACCACTCAAATTAAAGGTCTTGAGATCCTCTACAAGTTTCATGTTGGCCAAGAAGCCATTTGAAGCTAGCATTTTGACTTATCTTGCTTGGAAATTTGACCTAAACTAGGGGATTTTACACAGAAACCCTAATTTAGTAACTCCTCTTCTCCTTGATTTCTCTTGAATTCTCCTTGGCATATCTCCATATCCTTCTTTATATATCCAATGATGAACCCCACATATCTCCAATAAACTTGAATGCCCTTTAAATCAGTCAATTGACCTAGGGTTGACCTAGGGTTGACCCAGATGAAACCCTAGTTGACTGCCTTCAGTTATAGCTCTTGTGCTCTCGTCAATGACTTGTCTCCTTCTCCAAATGACTTTCTAAGTCTCTCATAATGTCTAGATGCTCTCCATGCCTTCAACTCACAGCTCACAACCCTCTTGTTGGCCCTCAGATACCCTCAGCTAGGAGGTGGACTCAAGGCTTGATCTGCTGAACTCTTTGCTTTCAAATTCTTTCCTGATGGCTTGAATGAGATTGAATTGGGATAATAACCTCTTGATAGGCTTCTAGAGATGAGAATAATGATTGGTCCCCTGTTGAATGACTTGCTATGCTTATGCTATGCAGATGGTTAGTCTATGTACATGACTCTATATGCAAATGCTAATGACATTGAAACATAAACCCAAGGAATAAGGTTGGGCAAATTTTAGGGTGCAACAGCTGCCCCTATTCAAGCGACTTGGACCCGATTGGGTGAAGAGCCCGGAGCCTTCAGACATTCGCGGTACGAGGCGGTTGAATACTAGTGAAACCAGAAATTTGCCAACCACAAAACTAAACTGCGCTCCTGCTTGAGGAACGACATTCATCCGCTGAATCTGACTGTTACAGCAACCCACTGATCTCGTGCGACTGTGCTGGGGATTGTCTTCATCGTTCTGAAGAGGATTCTGTCATAACAGATTGCTTGCTTGTCCACGTTAGGACTCTGTCTGTCGTCAATACGAAGAACTCTCAACTAGAACCTGTCCACGTTAGAACTCCACTTGCTGTTAACCCAGAAAAATCTCGGCAACTCCGCTGGGGATAATTCATCTGCATTTCCATAAACTGAATCGTCCACGTTAGGAATAAAACTCTTCCACGTTAGGAGTAACATGTGTCCACATTAGGAGTCACATCGTCCACGTTAGGAGTAACATCGTCCATGTTAGGAATCATCTCTTCTGCATCTGTCCACGTCAGGACTAAACTTTTCATCTTTCCACATCAGGAAGCAATCCTCTTTCCGCGTAAGGAGAACTACATCAATCTGTCCACGTAAGGACTCCAATACCACTTGACATGTCCGCGTCAGGACGCCAATCTTTCCACTTAAGGAATCCAACTATTTCTGAATCCGTCCACGTCAGGACTCAACTCTTCCACGTCAGGAATAATCTCTTTCTTTCCACGTCAGGAATCAATCTTGATATGTCCGCGTGGGGACTTAATCTTTCCACGTAAGGAGTAAACTCGTCTTTCCACGTCAGGAAACCAATTTTCTTCCACGTAAGGAATGCTCTTGATATGTCCACGTAAGGACCCTGATCTTTTCCGCGTAAGGAATACCAACTTCTTTCCGCGTCAGGAAACATTGTCTTCCGATTTGTCCGCGTCAGGACTACATTTTCCACGTAAGGAAATGCCGTCTTAATCTGTCCACGTAAGGACTCTACTCTTTCCACGTTAGGAATCACTTCTTTTGATATGTCCGCGTAAGGACTACATCATTCCACGTAAGGAATCTCCATCTTTCCACGTTAGGAATAATAATTTCTTTGATTTGTCCACATCAGGACACTGATATCGTCTTGATTTGTCCACGTAAGGACTCAGGCGTCTTCGACTCGCTGAGGAAATAAGACTTGTCCACGTGAGGACTCTCACGCTGGTCTGATCTGTCCGCGTCAGGACCCCAACACAAAGAGTAACCACTTTTGTCAACGCCATGACCTCACATTCCATCACTTTCGAGAACCCAAATCTGCCCACGATAGGACTAACACAACTCACCAATCCAGGGAAACAAACCTGTCCACGTAAGGACGCCCACTTCTGAAGAAAACCCGTAAATATAGGAGTAAATTGTCCACGTCAGGACTTAGTTCTCCAATGATCCTTACCCACAAACTTCTTAGCACTGACGTGACAGCGACTTTGAGATGAACTCTACTGGGGATGTCTGGAAACCAAACTATCGAACGCCTGCTCTGATAACCGGCGGCAGCCTCTGAAATTCTGATTCCTGAAACCCGTTGATGACAAACAAACTCTGCTTGGGGATAAGGAGACACTTATCCTGGCAACTCTGGTGGGGAAAATAAGAGACATTTGCATAAATGACTCTGTTAGAGACAAAGAGAATCTCATCATGCTGACTCTGTGGAGAATACTGCCGAAACTGACATTAGATGTCTCATGCCGAAATCTTGAATGTTTGATTGTTAATTTGAGCAAGAGCCCTTTTCTCCTGAACGGCTGACATACAGGAACTGCTTCAGCAAAATAAATGCTGGAAGGTGACGCCGACTCCGCCGGGGATAGCCAGATGCTACAGAATTATTCCAGCAAAATAAATGCTGGAAGGGTGAAGTCGACCCTGCTGGGAAATTGGGAACTCAAACCACACACCCTATTGAGGTAACCCCCTGCTGGGGAATATAACTTTGTTGGGGAATAGCAGATGTGCACAGTATGATCGGACCTTCTGCTGGAGAGTGAACTGATATTACACAGTATCCTTGACAAAATAAATGACAGGACCCACCACCAACTCTGCTGGGGAGAGTCTTGATCTTCGAGTTCCACTGGAAGGAAAGAACACTTGCTGAAAAGAGAACTCCGTTGGAGATGGGATGATTCTCTTGGGGAAAATTAACTGACTCCGCTGGGGGAGAGTGCCTGACCCTGCGGGGAAAGATGAGCCTGTCTGAATACAGCCTTACAATCTCAGAATCGCCAAACTCTGCTGAGGACGAATAACTTTTCCGGAGCACGTCCTTTGGATAAGCTACGGCTAGCTGGGGAATTCTATCCTTCTTCAGGAATAACACGCATGACCTGCGTGGGGATCAAGTCTTTCGTTATCGCAATCTTTTAATCATCCTCCTCGCATGGTTATGAAACCTGCAACAACACAAACAAGACACGACAAGCCTGTGCAATCCAATCAATTCAGGTTAGTGACGTTACACTCAGTCAATTCAAAGCTTTAATGATTGTTGGCAAGGGCCAGTGATGTTATACTCATGCTAGTTTCACCAAACTTAGGCGTTTTATCATGCACAAAACAGTAAAGAACAGGCATCAAGTACTGAATAACACATTTTCATTGATCGGGCCCCTGAATGGGCGGAGTTTTTGTACACGGGATGTAACTCCTGAAAAGAGGAAGCTACGTAAAGCAAATATACAAGTATGCACAAGAAGCATGAATATTGACAAATTAAATTTTGTACACATGTCGGCAACGGGATGCAGATGAACACCACGAACTGATCCTCCCATGACTCGTCCGACTCTAATGCTTTCCCGGTATCCCCACTTCTGAAAAGATTGTATCCGATAACTGGCTCCTCAAATATATTCTCCCGCATTGATGCTCATTGCAGTATCAAATTCGGACCGCAGTCATTTGCTTTTCAAATCCCTAACTTTTGTGTGAACCGCCCTTTACGGGTTTTCAGTTCACCGGGATACCCTTTTTTGCCGAAGCCGCCCAGTGTAGGTTTTCAACTTCGCGGGTGTACATTTTTTCAATTTTATCCCTAACTTTTGCCCGAACCTTTCATTCTGTTTTTGGTTCGCCAGGATGCCCCATTTTTGCCTGGACTCTCTTTTTTTTGTCCAGCGGGTCTATTTTAAGCAAAGTATTTTTTAACTGCGTCCGAATTCACAGGTGACGCAAAGTCTTCTCCGTCCATGGTGGACAACAACAACACTCCTCCTGAGAAAACTTTACTAACAACATATGGCCCTTCGTAGTTGGGGGTCCACTTGCCCCTGTGATCTGCTTGCGGCGGGAGGATCCTTTTCAGCACAAGGTCGCCCGTCTGAAAGCTTCGCGGAAGTATCTTCTTGTCATATGCTTTCTTCATTCGTCTTTGGTACAAACGACCGTATGCCAGAGAAGCTAGCCTCTTCTCATCCATCAAACTCAGTTGGTTCAATCTATTCGTTACCCATTCTGCCTCGTCCAGCTGAACGTCTCGCAATACCCTCAGAGAAGGGATCTCAACTTCCAATGGTAATACCGCTTCCATTCCGTATACCAACGAAAACGGAGTTGCTCCGGTTGATGTGCGTACCGTCGTACGATAACCGTGCAAAGCGAAAGGTAGCATTTCATGCCAATCTTTATAAGTCACCACCATTTTCTGAACGATCTTCTTGATATTTTTATTGGCCGCTTCGACAGCGCCATTCATCTTGGGTCGGTAAGGGGAGGAGTTATGATGTTCGATCTTGAAATTCTGACAGAGCTCCTTCATCATTTTGTTGTTCAGATTTGAACCATTATCCGTGATTATCCGCTCGGGAATCCCATATCGGCAAATGATATCCCTCTTGATGAATCTAGCCACCACTTGCTTCGTTACATTCGCGTAAGACGCCGCTTCCACCCACTTGGTGAAATAATCGATTGCTACTAGGATGAACCGATGCCCGTTAGAAGCCGTCGGCTCAATCTTTCCAATCATATCGATTCCCCACATCGAGAAAGGCCATGGAGATGACATCACATTCAGAGGACTTGGAGGCACGTGTATCTTATCAGCATAGATTTGGCACTTGTGGCACTTCCTTGCGAACTTGAAACAATCAGTTTCCATTGTCAGCCAAAAATAACCTGCCCTCAGCAGCTTTCTCGTCATAGCATGCCCACCAGCATGCGTACCAAAGGCACCTTCGTGAATTTCCTCCATGAGAAGCTTTGCCTCTTTCTCGTCTACACACCGCAACAACACCAAATCGTGGTTTCTTCTGTACAAGACGCCATCCGGATTCAAGTAGAAATTACCCGCTAATCTCCTGAGAGTCTTCTGATCTTGACTGGATGCCCCAGCCGGATACTCTTTATTCTTCAGGAAATTAAGGATATCAAAATACCACGGTTTGTCATCGGATGCTTCATCAATAGCAAATACATAAGCTGGCCTGCCCAACCGAGAGATAGTGATTTGGGGAGCTTCGTTCCAGAAATTGACCTTGTACATGGAAGACAAAGTGGCAAGGGCGTCAGCCATTTGATTTTCTGCCCGCGGTACGTGATGCAATTCAACCTTGTCGAAGAAAGGCAATAATCTCCTTGCATAATTCATGTAATGTATCAAATTGGGCTGACGTGTCTCCCATTCCCCTTTGATCTGATTCACCACCAGAGCTGAGTCTCCGTATACGTCTAGATGCTTGATTCGCAAATCAATGGCTTCTTCAAGCCCCATTATACAAGCTTCGTATTCGGCCTCATTGTTGGTAACGGCAAAGGTCAGTCGGGCAGTAAACGGGATATGCGACCCGTGTGGCGTAGTGATGATTGCCCCTATTCCGCTACCGTAAGCATTCACAGCTCCGTCAAATATCATCTTCCACTGGGACCCCGGCTCTGGTCCTTCGTCTGGCAACGGCTCTTCGCAATCCTTCATCTTTAAGTACATGATATCCTCGTCAGGAAAATCAAACCTCATTGATTGGTACTCTTCAATAGGCTGCTCCGCCAGATACTCAGACAGCACACTCCCCTTTATAGCCTTTTGCGAGACGTATTGAATATCATATTCAGTCAAGACCATCTGCCAACGGGCAATTCTACCTGACAACGCCTGCTTTTCGAATACATATTTGATTGGATCCATCTTCGAGATAAGCATGGTTGTATGATTCAGCATGTACTGCCTCAAACGCTTGGCGGCCCAGGCTAGCGCGCAACAAGTTTTCTCCAGCATTGAGTACCGAGATTCACAGTCTGTAAATTTCTTACTCAAGTAATAGATCGCATGCTCTTTTCTCCCCGTCTCGTCGTGTTGACCGAGAACACAACCCATACTTCCCTCAAGAACCGTCAAATACATTATCAAGGGTCTACCTGCCACCGGGGGTATCAAAATAGGAGGCTCCTGCAGATACTTCTTTATTTTATCGAACGCCTTTTGACAATTTTCGTTCCACGTTACAGCTTGATCTTTCTTTAGCAGCTTGAATAACGGTTCACACGTGGCCGTTAGGTGAGATATGAACCGAGCAATGTAATTCAATCTCCCTAAAAACCCGCGCACCTCTTTCTCTGTTTTAGGCGTCGGCATTTCTTGAATCGCTTTTATTTTAGCAGGATCGACCTTTATTCCTCTTTCGCTTACGATAAACCCCAGCAGTTTACCCGATCTCACCCCGAAGGTGCATTTGCTAGGGTTCAGCCTCAGCCTGAACTTCCTAAGCCTTTTAAACAACTTCAACAGATTCACCATATGCTCTTCCTCCGTCTGGGATTTGGCAATCATATCGTCAACATAAACTTCGATCTCTTTATGCATCATGTCATGAAAAAGAGTCGTCATCGCACGCTGATATGTTGCCCCAGCATTTTTCAAACCAAAGGGCATCACTTTGTAGCAAAATGTTCCCCACGGCGTTATGAAAGTAGTCTTCTCCATATCCTCTGGCGCCATTTTAATTTGATTATAGCCTGAAAAGCCATCCATGAAGGAGAATACGGAGTACTGAGCAGTATTATCAACTAACACGTCAATGTGAGGAAGTGGAAAATCGTCTTTTGGGCTTGCTTTATTCAAATCTCTATAATCCACGCACATCCGAACCTTGCCATCTTTCTTTGGCACTGGTACGATGTTGGCAACCCATGAAGGATACTTCGTCACGGCCAGGAAACCAGCGTCCCACTGTTTCTGCACTTCCTCCTTGATCTTCATTGCCATATCTGGTCGAGTTCTGCGAAGCTTTTGCTTGACCGGCGGGCAATCTTCTTTCAGTGGCAGGCGATGCACAACCATATCTGTATCGAGCCCTGGCATATCTTGATACGACCAAGCGAATACAGAGTGCTCACGTCACAGCAGTAGAAAAGATCTTATCAGTGAAGTGATTGTTATCGGCAAACCGCCACGAAGGCTTTCCAACCACCAGATTGTGTGCCTGCAACAATGAAAACCTGGGCTCAGCAAAACGCATGGTCTCCTGCATATGCTGGCAAGAGGAATGGTTACACAGCTCAAGTAATAAATTGATAGAAGTATTTCCCTTTGAGCTCACCACCAGCTGCATCACTTCATGACATCTGCAAGCACCAAGTCAGCCAACAGAATGGTAGCATTAGCATCACAAGAGAAGGAATCGAACTGAACAAATACTTGCGGATAGTGGACCCTGATGCGGTTAAGGATTGAATAGCATATAAGGAAATACTTAGAAAGTGTGAGATATATTTAAATTAGTAACACAAGCACACAACCGTCATCGGTTTTTAGCAGCCTAACGATAATACAACAAACACCAGCACGAATAAATACAAAGGTCATATATCCAAGGATTAAGAACGAGTGATTACCTTAGCAGCTACTCAGAAGCGTTGACGGTATGACTTGGCCTAACATCGCCTTTTCTCGTGATTCCTTTCCATTAGGTGATCTCTTATGGAGGCCCCTTCATACCCCTATCAACTTCGCCGTAGAACGAGTGTCGTAATCTCACTAAGGCATAAGGCTTGAATGTCTTCAGACCCGTGGAACAGTTCATGAGATTTTCGCAGCGCGATGCCACCACAGCTTGAACAAACCAGAAATCCTGCGCAAGAAGAGGGTGTGTAGATATGTTTGTAAAGATATTGAACACAACGACAAACCAGCATACAACAAAGCAGCTACCTTATGTTATTAACCTTTACTGCGTTTCAAAACAACTGAATGTCAAAACTGTTTGTGAGTAAGCGGCTATATCACCTGCACGACGAGAAACCAATTGCAGAAAGAGAGTTACCATATAATCAGGCAAGCAATGATGAAGCCCAAGACCTTCTCCACCTGTACCTGCCACATCAGAAAGTAACGGTTAGAGGATATTCTCTGAAGATAGGATATGCTATTCAGAACCAAATCGAATCCAATTTCCGAATTAAAGAAAATCACAAGATTGGAATGTCATTTAATTGGATCATTACTACAATCGGTTAAAAAGAGGAAAGTTTTCAAACATGATTGGTCCCAAATTGGAAATCCCAAATCAAGCATTCAACCGGATTTAATCAAATTCAATCAGGTAACCTAGTAGTGAAGCATATATAAAGAGATGAAGGGAGAAGAAAAGGGGGACGAAGTCAATAACACAGAGAAAAAACCCCATACGAAATCCTAAATCAAAACCCTAAAAAAGTGAGGAAACTTATCTCTCTCAATCATCCGCCGCAGATTTGACGGACCAAACCCTCACATCCATTAGCGAAATCCATCGACGTCCCGCCTCAAACCACCGCGAAGTCGCCGGCGACGCTAATCATCACCATCGGGGGGTAATATTTTCTTTAAGTGACATTCCCCTTCATGATTGATTTTGTTTTTGCGTTTCTGTTAGGTTATATGAAATTGAAAGGGGATGAATCAAAGAGAAGCCGCGAAATCAGGAACAAGTGAATCGAGGAGGGTGAACGGCGCGGCGGAGAGGGATTCAGGGGGGGGGGGGAATTAGGGTTTTCCATATTGTTGTTATTTTTATTGTAATCCAATGATAAACACACACACAGACACTACACCCTCACCACACGCTTAATCACCCTAACTAACCACTTAATTAGTTTCTATTATCAGTAAACACACCTTAATCCTTTCTTAAAAAAATCAAACTAACGTTTCTTTTTAAAATCAACCCTAATTAATTTAAATTTATTTTTCTAAATAAACAACAATATATGTTTTTCTCTAAAATTATTTCACACTAAAAAACAACTTCTAGAATAATTAGAATTAAATCAATTAAATCCTTTTACTTTTTATTAATAATAACCCGGTAATCAATTTCTCTTTATTTTATAAAAAAAATAATAATAATAATTAGCCTCACTTTTTTCTAATTAACCTATTTAATAATTTATAATCTTTTATCTTAATAGCAAGATAATAAAACTTTTTTCTTTTTTAAATATCTTGATAATTAAATGATTACCCCTTTTGTTCTAACAACATTTTAATAAAATATTTATTCACTTTTAATAATAAAATCTATTTAGTGATAATTAATAAAATAACCTTTCACAATTAATATAATTCAATCTAAATAATCACTCCTTTCTTTATAATAAAGTAAATCATTGTGATACATAAAAAAAAACCTTAGGATTTAAAATTAATCTAACTTCTCCTGTAAAATCGGCTCGTCTAAAAATCAAATACAACTTTTCTCAAATCAATCTCACAAAAAATATCTTCTCCTAAATAATCCAACTAAGATCAATCAACATCGTAAAATACAATCAATCGTACACTCACGACACATGCACTTACACTCAGCGCTTTCATGCGTATACACTATTTATCTTTATCTGCTTTATCTTATTCACAATGCACACACACTCACTCAGCGCTTTCATGCGTTCGTGTATGGTTTATCTTTCTGCAATTTACTCTTCTGCAATTTATTCCATTGCATTTACATTATCCTATTTATATCCATGCATCGCATTCTGTCCAAAGGGAAAACCTACACATGAGTCAACACTTGTGTGTAGTGCACATCATCTGCATCATTCTCCCCACGATCCTTGATCACATTCAAATTGATCGCTTAAGTTTAGGACCTACCCCATAGGAAGGACCTTAATCTTTACAACTTAGACAAAACAATCAAACACAATACAACTCTCTCAAACACAAATAGAGAATAGATGTTAATCATCTTAAGTGAGATATAATCTCCACCCCCACAACAATACAATCAAACATGTAGGGACTTTGCCTTAAGAACGATAAAGGCATGCTTGGCGACCATCCGAGTATGTAAGACCTTTTCTTAAGATGATGCAAAGACCATTTCCTACGACTCCCTTTTTACGTTTGTGGCGGTTATCTCTCCCTTAAAATGAAGACTCGTCTCTTATCCTAAACCCAATCAAAACAACTACCCTAAACCCGTAGGAACTCTGACCACAGTCAAAGAGCTCCTCTAACCCTTTAGGGTGAACTACAAAATACTCTGATTCCACTCCCGTAAGGATATGTAGGCACAAGGTGCGATGCCTTATCGAGTATACTTAGAAGTAAACCACTAGGGTCTTTTAAACCATTAAGCAGATAACACTTAGCAATAAATAAACATAAAACAAGAGGTTCCTGTAGAGTACTACAGAAACTTAGGATGCTAGTACCTTCCCTAAGTTTAACCAACCCCCGAACCTATAACAATCAAACCTTGCATTTGCATTGCATTGTGGGAATTTCGATCTTTATCCCTTCCTTTGGACAAATCAAAGTTCGGTTGCAAAAATGAATATAAGATTCAAACTAATCAATAGTTTGGTATCCGATTTTCACCGCGACAACCTCTTATCGTAGGGGTCTATGAAGGTCATCAAGTGGTTTTGAATCCATGGTAATGGGTGGAGAATATTGAGAGAGCTCATGGAATACCTTGAAGGTCATTTTGAAGCTTATGTCAATCATTGTATCAAGTGTGCGGAGCCACAGTCGAGATTGGTGCAATCAGGGTTTTCACCGGGTCAACCCTGTAAGAACACAGATTGTTTCTTAGTAATATCTTTATGTTTTGATGATAACTCTTATGAAATTTTGTATTAAAGAATTATATACTCTAAAATTTGTTCATGAATATTTGTTGCAGATGATTAATATATATATATATATATATATATATATATATATATATATATATATATATATATATATATATATATATATATATATATATATATATATATATATATATATATATATATATATATATATATATATATATATATATATATATATATATATATATATATATATATATATATATATATATATATATATATATATATATATATATATATATAAGAGCAAATTAATCTGAACATAGAACAATGGAAGGCTCTGAAGAGTCAGAATCATCTTATAGAAGAATCTGAGCGCTGTCTACAGAAGGATCTGAAGCAGAAGCTACAGAAGAATCTGAAGCAGAAGCTGCAGAAGGATCTGAAGTAGAAGACTCTGATAGATCTGAAGACTCTGAAGCATTGAAGATCTTTGTATGAGAGTTAAGAAGCACAGTTTTTCAGAAGACTCTGAAAGTACTACATGCTGCATGTACTGAGGATCTGATTCATAAAACTATGCTCTGATAGAACTATACGCTAAAGCACACTTGCTGCATTACTCTGATTCAGCAAAATCTGATGGGCATCCAAGACTCTGATCACGCAGACTCTGATGTTTACTTTGCTGAAATGAAATACTTGTTGAATGATCGCGACTTTCTATGTCTAATACAACTTAACTGCAAGTGCACAGTCTATCGCGTAGTAATAAAAGATATCAATCCCACAGGGACTCGTAATCAAACTAGTGTTCTCGGGAGTTACTATGTTTAGCTAGGTAGATAATGTTTAAGGGAATAAGATTGTCACTAAAGGGAACTAAAAATGTTACTTAAATTATAATTACGTGAATCGATATGCAGTAATTATGTTCTTCGGGGATTTGACAAGTTGCCGGTATATGAAATATTTTTCAGAGTTTATTTAAGCAGAAAATAGTGATCTGAAGACTCTCGTCTCACGATGGTTATTGACGCTAATCATAATTCTAAGGGCCAAACGTACGCTTTCGTGTCCCATTCGGGGTTAAAACTATTTTTTGGAAATCTCTAAGTTCTAATTCATTTTAAAGTGCTTTCGCTGTTATTAAAACAAATGACTAGTGTTTACTATCTGGTCTTGCCGCAGCTTTCGCTTGTTGGTTCGTACCTTAATTAATTTCCCACTTTTGTGGCAAAACTACTTTTAAATAAGTTCTCGCTTTCGCGACGAAGTTTATTCAGTAAATAAATTTAAACACTCAGACCATAAACAACTTTTGAAAAAGAAAGTTTTCAACCGGTTATTATCAAATCCCTTCCCAATTATTATTACATATCGATTACTTTGATTTAGCTAGACATGGATTCGGGAATGGCAAAACATGAATGAAAACAATGAATAATAACATGCATCATAATGAAAACGGAAATTACGATTAAAATTAGAAACCTGTAAATATTCCAATTGACCTTTGGGCAGATCCTCCACAAATGTTGGCAGGATTCTGGTCTTTATGCCAATTGATCGTACAAGGGAAATAGGAATTACAAAAGAAATGAAAGGCAACAGAAAAATAGAAAGAAATAAAACTGAACTTTTGCTCTGGAAATGAAATTGGGCAGCACTTCGTTGTCTGAATGCGACTCCCTTTCTCAGCTCCCCTCCTTCCCCTTTTATAGAAATAGAATTCTAACGGTTATAACTTGAAGAGGGTGGACTTAGAGGCAGAAATATCAGGGAGTAGTGGTCCACTATTTGGGATTTGGAACTGCCTCTTGCACGTGCATTTGAAGTTGGGCGTTTTTGCCTGCATGACGGTCATCACGGTGTGTGACGGTCGTCATGGAGCTGTGACGGTCGTCACAGCAGCAAAATATGCATTATGCGTTTTTCATGTTGTTTTCATCCATTTTTCGTCCATATTTCATCTGTGATTGCTTCTTTTCTTCATATTGCTTTGTTTAGACGTGATTATCAAATACCTGCAAAAAACAGACAAATAACACAGAAATAACCCGAAATCGGATCGAAAACAGTTAAACATCAGTTGAATTATGCATCAATATATATATATATATATATATATATATATATATATATATATATATATATATATATATATATATATATATATATATATATATATATATATATATATATATATATATATATATATATATATATATATATATATATATATATATATATATATACGATTTTGTGTTATCAAACTCCCCTAAGCTTGAATCTTTGCTTGTCCTCAAGTAAAACAGGAAAAAGTCGGCAAGCACGAGGCAACTTCTTCGTTCGCAAAGTTGGGAAAAACCGGGATTCTTAGTAAGAACAAAACGAGTACAGTGACGACACTGGACTACAAGTCTTCGGAGGTCTCTTTCTTATGTAAATCGGTCCCAGTCATGCTACTGTAGCTTGGTGTCAAGGTTCTCGCGGCAAGTTCACCCTGTTTGTTCTAGCGCAATCACATTAAGCCCGTTGTCCATACACTTTCATGGCAAGTCGACCTGTTAGTGAATATGATCTCATTTTTGTTTTGATCTTTTTCATTGATCATACACTTATATCATTGATTTTTTCCAATGAGTTTTCGTATCGTTGGGCTAAATGCTCGGGTGAGGAGCACCTAACTTAGAGGGAAACACGTCTTTATATTTTGGCTAAATGGCTTTATTTTCATGATTTTTCATCTTTTTGGAGATCATACACTTATTTGCATCGGTCGCTCGCTTAGAAGTGTTTTAGGATGGTGCTGACTGCTAGTATAAACTACTTGGGGCTGAGTTTGCGTAGACACTTGAAACTTTGGTACACGTAGGTAGTGAAACCGACTCGCATAAACCGGAGATCTAAGGTGTCAGGACGGTACTGGTTTTGTTAGAATTGTCGTTTCCTCGAAGTTTCAAAACTTGGTTTGAACTTGGGCGCATTCTCGTGATGCTTTTGCTTTTGAGGAACGAACGAAAAAAATTTTGTTTACGTCGAATAAAATGGGGATGTTTGCGTAACGGGAAAAAGATATATAAAAGAGCTTTTATTTGCTAAAACGTGAAAATGTTCGAATAGAAATTACGAAAATAAAAGTACACAGGAATGGGAAATAAACGCTCCACTCCCACACTATCTCAATCAGTGTCCCCACTGATTTGAAAGAATGCGAGAGGGAGATACAACGGAAATAAAAGTACAAAGAAACTCAAAATATAGTAAACAAATAAGGAAAATGATAACTAATCACGGCCTCTGCCTCAGTCACGTCCTCGCTCGCGTCCTCTGGCTCTGACTTGGTCGACTCGGTCCTCAAAACTCATTTCTCCGGTATGATAGACATAGTCGTGGAGTCCTTCGAACTGCAAGGTCAGATTCGCCAAGTTCTCAGTAATGGTTTCTTGGTAGGTTTGGAGTTGTTGCATTTGGGTCCGATGCCAAGCTTCGAACTGCTCTGCTCGTTGATTCTGCTGCTGCATCATAGCGAGTATCTGGGCCTGCTGGTCGAGAGAGTGACAGAGGTCTTCTTTTGAGTAGTCGGGCTCTGGACAATGGCGGCGGCGACGGTAGGATGTACCTTCGGAAGGAAGTGGTTGCGATGCCTCCGGTTTCTCTGGTCTGTCCAACTCAGCTTGGATTTCGTCATCAGAACCTTGGGTGTGGCTCTGAGTTGGAGCAGCGGCAGCAGGAGGGGCAGTAAGGTCAAATAGCCAGTTGGTACGATCCTCTGGGTGCATCCAGGTGCGTGATGGAAGGATGATGCTTCAGACGGTTTTGCCACGCACTACCGGGTGGTACTTGCCATCGGCTCTGGAACGAATGAGGTGAGAGGCTCTGCAGTGGTCGGTGTCGAGGAATACCGATGGAATGGCATGGAGGTGCTGGAGGCGGTCACCGAGGTTCAACACAAGTGCAATGGCAGTGACAATTCCGCCAAAGTAAAATGGCTTAGAGCCACGGTTACAGTTGGCCTGAATGTGGGCCAGGAGGAACGGAGCAGCGTTGATGGGCTCGTTGTTGAAGACACAGCGGAGAAAGAAGAGCTCTTTCGAGTTCACTTTATGGTTGCTATCCCGGGAGAAGATGGTGTTGCTCAATGCTCGGTGGAAATACCGGATGGTCGGGTTGTGGATATGCGTTGCGTGCAGAGAATCCCAACCATTAGCATTGATGCCGGTTAACTGGTACCAGAGCGCGAAGGCTTCGTGCTGAAACTGATCGGTGAGGCGGCGGTGAGCATTGTCACCGCGGTGAGCATTGTTGGCTGAGGTCGCCGCTGGAAGTGACGTAGGTGAACGAACTTAGGAACTCGAGGGTGAGTTGTTCGTACGTCGGCAGTGGATTGGTGCAGAGGTTCCAGATGCCGGCTCTTTGAAGCATCCAAGTAACGCCGTCAAGGAGTCCGAGCTCCGTGAGCGATGGGATATGTGGATAGTGGGTCGGCTGTAGCGACCGTTGGTGAAGGCGATATAGTTGGCTCGCTGTCTCTCTCCAGAGTCACCCTCGCTGAACACAATGTTGCTGAGGTCTGGTGTTTCGTTGTTTCTCGCCATTGTTGGAGGATTGAGTTGGTTCTGTGGAGTGGAAAAATGTAACAGAAGTGTGGTAGGAAGTTGAGATGGGAGTTGGAATATATGGTGCAAGGTGGGGAAAACGAAAATTGGGAGTGGGGTGTGAGTTCTTGATGATTGGAAGTTGAAAGGAGATGAGTGGGAGAGAAAATGCAACCCTTGTTATATCAGATAACAGTTTTGGGCTCGTGACGGTCGTCACGTATCTGTGACGGTCGTCACACCAGCAAAATCTGCAGAACGCAGAATTTTGCTTCGAGGGTGTTCTTGCAATGATTTTTAGGCTTATAAATGATATGGCAATGTATTATATCGGCCAATAAACAAAGAATAACGTAAAAACGGAATGAAAGAATAAAGACTATAATTGAAATAAAAAGTAATTAGAATGATTGTAATGTAATACATAAAGAAATTAACAATGCAAAAATCAAAATAATTGAAAACGGACGGAAAGTAGAAAGACTAAACTAAACTAAACTAAAGTTAATATCTAGTCTTTTCGTGCCTTCAATTCATCGAACTTCCGTGCGTAGTAGTCGAGTTGGTCACAGACTAAGTCCATGAAGACTACGAGTTCGCTGTGTATGCCTGCGATGTCGTCTTTTACAGTAGTCAGAGTTGCGTCAACGTTGTCCAATCGGTGCAGAACAGTATCCATTTTGTTCGTGGTCTCCTCAGGAATGGGCTCAGGATATGTGTTTTAATGCGGAGGAGTCGTAGGGTCTACTTCAGCTTCTGATACAGCATCCTCATAGTACATATAATCGTGTGCTTCAGAGATGTGATCATTGTCGTACATGTAGTTCTGTGGTGTTGATTGAGGTGAAGGAGGTCCCATAGGCTCATCCAATTCATAAAGCCAGTTGTCCTTGTTATGGATACTTGTCATCTGATGATTTGGCAGTGTGAATAGCTGGACAGGTTTGTCATTTATAAGGTACTCGTAAGGTCCATGTCCCATAGTTCTTAAAATGCGCCTGTTAAAGCAGAACTGGATATTCATGGGTCGGATGGTGCCAAAACTAGTGCTTGCATTTAAGTGGAATCTAAGGCCAAGCTCGTGGGCAATCATTGTCACGAGGACTCCTATTAGAATAGGTGATTGTGGGTCCTGAGTGAGGCGTCTGAAAGATCTCATCATAAACGGTACTGCATTCACTGTACGGCCCTGAGAAGCACAGAACATGATAAATAACTCTTCTTTAGATACTGTAGTAATATTTTCTTCTTTCCCGAAAAGGGTGTGAGCTAGTATCTTATGAAAGTATCTGAAAGTTGGGTTACGATTCTCATCATTATACATTCTGTCTGGTTCAGGGTGATAGTCGCCTGTGATTCTACCCCATAATTGGTTGAGTTCAAAATCAAGATCATCATCTTCTGCACTGATGAACACGTGCAGTCCGCTAGGGAATCCTAGGAGGTTAGCTAATGACATCCGGCTATGGGTTTGGTCCATTCCAAACATCCTAAAGGTGATCAGCTATGTGTTGGATCCAAAACCATAGTTGGGTAGGTACCTGAAGGAACTAAGGAATTCGTAGGTGAGGTCCTTATAGGTAGCAAAACGGGTTTTCAAAGCAGTGTTCTCCCAACCTAGTTGATTGAACAGGTATTGGATGCTATCAGTGATTCCGAGTTTCTCCATGGTAGACTTATCATAATACAGCGTTAAGGCTAGTTCTCTCTCAGTCAATGCTTCAAATCTTGCCTTTTGAGCTAGTCCTCGAAAATGAACCTTTGTGAAGTCGTACGCGGCCATACTCGCAGGTAAGTCGGAGAAAAACAGGAGGAAGGTTTTAAAGACTTTTAAAATCCTGAAAAGTTTAAAACAGAAATTTGAAGTCAGGATTTTAAGAAAAGCGAAAGGCGGTAAAAACAAAAGATAAAAGAAGAATATAAAATAAAAATATGAAAATAAAAGAAAGTAAAAATAGTAGTAATCTTAAGTTTAGAATTTTTGTTAAAGTTTCAAAGTAGAATTTTTAAATAAAAATGAAATACAGTAACGAGGAAAAATGCGGGAAAATTGGGTTGCCTCCCAGTAAGCGCTGTTTTTAACGTCTAAAGCCTGACGATAGCTTGGTGACAAGCTATTCGGGTGTTTGAGCTGGAAGCTCAAGCAATGCTATACTGCAGACTTGAGGGCTGTTTTCGTTCTTATTATAATGTTTTAGACGTTGCCCGTTTACGATAAACGGTGCATTCGTCTTATCGGTAATTTCAACAGCTCCACTCTGAAGTACTTTAGTCACTTCATAGGGTCCGGACCACCTAGATTTTAGTTTACTTGGGAAGAGTTTTAATCTTGAATTAAATAGCAATACGATGTCTCCCACACTGAATTGTTTCTTGACTGAACGTTTATCATGCCACTTTTTAGTTCGTTCTTTGTAGATACGGGCATTTTCGTAAGCGTCTAATCGAAGTTCTTCTAATTCGTGTAAGTTCAAGATTTGCTTCTCTCCTGCCTCAGTGTAGTTGAAATTGAGTGTCTTAATGGCCCAGAAGGCCTTATGCTCTAATTCTACAGGGAGATGGCAGGATTTACCGTAAACTAATTTGTAGGGTGTAGTACCTATTGGTGTCTTAAAAGCTGTCCTATAAGCCCATAAAACTTCATTTAGCTTTGATGACCAATCTTTCCTTGAGGTAGCGACAGTCTTTTCCAATATCTGTTTTATTTCTCTGTTCGAGACCTCTACTTGTCTGCTAATTTACGGATGATAGGGTGTAGCTACTCGGTGTCGGACTCCATATTTAGAAAGAAGTTTATCAAATATTCGCGATATGAAGTGAGATCTGCCGTCACTAATGACGAGTCTGGGTACACCGAATTTAGGAAAGATTGTGTTTTTGAAGAGTTTGATTACTACTCGTGCGTCATTTATTGGAGCAACAATGGCTTCTATCCATTTAGACACATAGTCTACAGCGACGAGTATGTAGTTATTACCAAAAGAAGGCGGGAATGGTCCCATGAAATCTATTCCCCATACGTCAAAGATTTCTACCTCTAAGATTCCTTTTTTAGGCATTTCATCGCGTCGTGAGATGTTGCCAGTTCGTTGGTATCAATCACATTTTAGCACAGCGATGTGAACGTCTTTCCAGAGGTTAGGCCAGAATAAGCCGACTTGGAGAATCTTAGCGCACGTCTTGGACGTACTAGCATGACCACCATATAGTGCTGAATGGCATTGGGAAATGATATTTTCTATTTCTTCCTCTGGGACACATCGACGATATATGTTGTCGGCCCCTCTCTTGAAGAGTAGAGGTTCGTCCCAATAATAGTGTTTCAGATCGTGGAAGAATTTCTTCTTTTGCTGATAAGTGAGATCCGGTGGAAGCACGCCTGCAGCGAGGTAATTAACGATGTCAGCATACCAAGGTAATGTGACTTGGGCATAGACGGCTTCTACGACTTTTTCGAATTTTGGATCTTCCGAGATTGAGTTAGGCATGTCACTTTCTAATTTGGCTATCAGATGTTCGTACGGAAAATCGTCGTTTATCGGTACTGGTTCATGTTTGATGCCTTCTATTCGGGATAAGTGATCTGCAACAACATTTTCGGTTCCTTTCTTATCTTTGATTTCTAAGTCAAACTCTTGTAATAACAGGATCCATCTCAATAGTCTTGGTTTAGCATCCTTTTTGCTTATTAGGTACCTAATGGCAGCGTGGTTTGTGTATATGATAATTTTTGCTCCTACTAAGTAAGAACGGAATTTGTCAAGCGCAAATATAACTGCTAGAAGTTCCTTTTCTGTTGTGGCGTAGTTCATTTGGGCAGGAACTAAAGTTCTACTCGCATAGTAAATGGCATGGAGTTTCTTGTCCTTCCTTTGTCCTAGAACTGCGCCTACGGCATAATCACTCGCATCGCACATGATTTCGAACGGTAGTCGCCAATCTGGTGGTTGCATAATCGGTACGGTGATAAGGGCTGATTTTAATGTTTCGAATGCTTTTAGACAGTCGTCGTCAAAGACGAACTCGGCATCTTTCATCAACAGGCTGGTTAAAGGTTTTGTGATTTTTGAAAAATCTTTTATAAATCTTCGGTAGAAACCGGCATGTCCTAGAAAACTCCGTATTTCTCGTACAGATTTTGGAGGTTGGAGATCTTTTATAATCTCTATTTTAGCTTTGTCGACCTCAATTCCTTTATTTGATATGACATGTCCTAGAACTATTCCTTGTCGGACCATAAAATGACATTTTTCCCAATTTAGGACGAGGTTCACTTTTACACAACGTTCTAATACCATTTCTAAGTTTTGTAGGCATCCTTCGAAACTTTGTCCACATACCGAGAAATCGTCCATAAATATTTCCATGATGTCGTCTATGAAATCTGCGAAGATTGCCATCATGCATCTTTGGAAGGTTGCTGGAGCATTACAGAGTCCGAACGACATTCAGCGGTAAGCAAAAGTACCATAAGGACAGGTGAATGTAGTCTTTTCTTGGTCATCAGGATGAATGGGAATTTGGAAAAATCCTGAATAGCCATCTAGATAGCAGAAATATGAATGTTTGGCTAATCTTTCCAACATTTGGTCTATGAAGGGTAACGGGAAGTGATCTTTTTGTGTGGCCTTGTTAAGCTTCCTATAATCAATGCACATCCTGCTTCCAGTCACCACTCTTTTTGTTATTGATTCGCCTTTTTCATTTTTAACTACTGTGACTCCTCCTTTCTTTGGTACGACATGAACTGGGCTAACCCATTCACTATCGGAGATTGGATAGATGATTCCTGCATCTAGCAATTTCTTTACTTCATCTCTGACTACAGTGCTTAGGATGGGGTTCAGTCTCCTCTGATGCTCTCTAGAGGTTTTAGAGTCTTCCTCTATTGTAATTCGATGCATACAGATCGAAGGGCTTATACCTTTTAGATCGCTTATGTTATAGCCTAACGCGGTGGGGTACTTCTTTAAGACTTCTAATAGTTTTATGGTTTCTAGTTGTCCTAAGTCGGCGTTGACTACCACTGGTCTTTTTAGTTCATCGTCTAGGAATTCATATTTAAGGTTTTTGGGTAGTGTTTTAAGTTCTAAAGATGGGTTCTTCGGACCTGGCATATGGTTTAGGGTCAGTGCTAAGCTTTCGCTTAGGCTGTCGTCTTTATACGGTCTACGCCAATCATCGTTTTCAGAAATATCGGGTATTTGAATCTTTATTATTTCTGAATACGTGGTCTCTTCATTTTCAAGTTCTCTTATGCATTCGTCAATTTCATCTACTAAATAGCAGGTATCGTCTATGACTGGTGCTTGTAAGAACTTGGTGAGAATGAACTCTATCTTTTCTTCTCCTACTTCGAATGTTAGCCTTCCTTTCTTCACGTCTATAATAGCTCCGGCTGTAGCTAGGAACGGTCTTCCTAGGATAATTGGGGTAATAGAGTCCTCTTTGATGTCCATGATTATGAAGTCGGTTGGGATGTAGAATTGTCCTATGCGTACTGGAACGTTTTCCAGTATTCCGACGGGGTATTTTACTGATCGGTCAGCTAATTGTACGGACATTTTGGTTGGTCTTAGGTCTCCCATATTCAGCTTTTTGCATATAGATAATGGCATAACACTGATACTGACTCCTAAATCGCATAGAGCTTTGTCTATCACGAACTTTCCTATGACGCAGGGTATGGAGAAACTACCTGGGTCTTTTAATTTAGGAGGCATGCGGTTTTGAATAATAGCGCTACACTATGCAGTAAGTGTAACTGTTTCGTTATCCTCGATCTTTCTCTTATTTGACAGGATTTCTTTGAGAAATTTAGCGTATGATGGCATTTGAGTTATTGCTTCTGTAAAAGGAATAGTGATATTCAATTGTTTAAGGAGCTCTACAAATTTCTTAAACTGTCCTGAAGTTTTGGAGTTTATTAGTCTTTGAGGATAAGGGATAGGTGGTTTATATGGCGCTGGAGGTGCTTGCGTTTTTTCACTTGCGGTATCCTCCTTCTCGTTGTCTTCCTTCTTCTCTAACTCGGATTCCTCTTCTGCTTGTTCAGTTGGTTTTTGTTGCATGGCTGAGTTTTCAGTCCTCGGATCGATCGATTCGTCCAATTCTTTTCCACTTCTTAGTATTACAACATTTGCTTGGCCTTTTGGATTCTGTTCGGGTTGTCCAGGATTCTGTTCAAAGATATCTGTGTTTCTAACATTTTGTTGTGGGTGGCTAAAACGTCTACTTTTCCGGTCAACTGTTTAATTTGCTCGCTAGTGTGTATGTTTTGATTTAGGAATTCTTTGTTTGTTTGAGCTTGAGTAGCTATGAATTTTTCCATCATCAGCTCGAGGTTTGATTTCCTAGGTGCAGTCTGAGCAGCAACTGGTTTTTGATATCCTGGCGGAGCAGTAGGCATTTGCAATGTATTATCGCTTTTGTAAGAAAAGTTTGGATGATTTCGCCAACCTGGGTTATAGGTATTTGCGTAAGGATTTCCTTGAGCACAATTTACTTGGTCTGGTGGGATTCCGGCTAGCAATGGGCATTCGGGCGCATTATGAGTGGTGCTTCCGCATAACTCGCAGTTTGGAGTTACGGCAGCGACGATTGCAGTGGGGTTAACGGTCAGACTATCAATCTTCTGTGCTAGAGCATCTATTTTAGCGTTGAACTTCTCAAGGCTGCTGATCTCGTACATCCCACCTTTCGCTGTAATTTTCTCTGTTGGAGTGCGTTCACCTCCCCATTGACAGTGGTTCTGAGACATGTTTTCGATTAGTTGATAGGCTTCGTCGTATGGCTTATCCATAAGTGCACCGCCTGCGGCAGCGTCTATTGTCAATCTGGTATTGTAAAAGCCCATTATAGAAAGTATGGATTGTCACCCAGTCTTCTAGACCGTGGTGAGGACATGTTCTCATCATATCTTTGAATCGTTCCTATACTTCGTAAAGAGATTCAGTATCTTTTTGTCGAAATCCGTTGATTTGAGCTCTAAGCATAGCAGTTTTGCTTGGCGAAAAATATCTCGCTAAGAAGACGTTCTTCAACTGTTCCCACGTCGTAACGGAGTTGGATGGTAAAGATTGTAACCATGTCCACGCTCTGTCTCTAAGAGAGAATGGGAAAAGACGAAGTCTTATCGCGTCTGGAGTTACTCCATTTGCTTTCATTGTGTCTGCGTATTGTACAAACTTCGTTAAATGTTCGTTTGGATCCTCAATTGCATTTCCTAAGAATTGGTTTTGTTGTACAGCTGACAGCAATGATGGTTTCAGCTCAAAATCGTTTCGAGTAATAGCTGGGGCAGCAATGCTACTTCTAGGCTCCATCTGAGAGGGTGTAGCGTATGCCTTCAGCGGTTTGTTTTGAGGTGCTTCAGCCATCTTTGATTCTTCTTCTGATTTGGGAATGGGAGTGAGAGGATCGGGAATGTTATGTTTGAGTTGGTACTCAATGATTCGACTTCTTAAATGTAAGAAGCGCTCTAGTTCTGCGACTGAAGGTTTTAAGATATCGCCTTGTGGGCGATTACTTGGCATACAATCGGCAGCACTAGTAAAGGAAAAATGAAATTGTTAACCTAGTCTATACGGCGTAACAGAAGGTTACACTATTGACTAAACGGGTCCCCGGCAACGGTGCCAAAAACTTGATCGTGACTTTCTATGTCTAATACAACTTAACTGCAAGTGCACAGTCTATCGCGTAGTAATAAAAGATATCGATCCCACAGGGACTCGTAATCAAACTAGTGTTCTCGGGAGTTACTATGTTTAGCTAGGTAGATAATGTTTAAGGGAATAAGATTGTCACTAAAGGGAACTAAAAATGTTACTTAAATTATAATTACGTGAATCGATATGCAGTAATAATGTTCTTCGGGGATTTGACAAGTTGCCGGTATATGAAATATTTTTCAGAGTTTATTTAAGCAGAAAATAGTGATCTGAAGACTCTCGTCTCACGATGGTTATTGACGCTAATCATAATTCTAAGGGCCAAACGTACGCTTTCGTGTCTCATTCGGGGTTAAAACTATTTTTTGGAAATCTCTAAGTTCTAATTCATTTTAAAGTGCTTTCGCTGTTATTAAAACAAATGACTAGTGTTTACTATCTGGTCTTGCCGCAACTTTCGCTTGTTGGTTCGTACCTTAATTAATTTCCCACTTTCGTGGCAAAACTACTTTTAAATAAGTTCTCGCTTTCGCGACGAAGTTTATTCAGTAAATAAATTTAAACACTCAGACCATAAACAACTTTTGAAAAAGAAAGTTTTCAACCGGTTATTATCAAATCCCTTCCGAATTATTATTACATATCGATTACTTTGATTTAGCTAGACATGGATTCGGGAATGGCAAAACATGAATGAAAACAATGAATAATAACATGCATCATAATGAAAACGGAAATTACGATTAAAATTAGAAACCTGTAAATATTCCAATTGACCTTTAGGCAGATCCTCCACAAATGTTGGCAGGATTCTGGTCTTTATGCCAATTGATCGTACAAGGGAAATAGGAATTACAGAAGAAATGAAAGGCAACAAAAAAATAGAAAGAAAAAAAACTGAACTTTTGCTCTGGAAATGAAATTGGGAAGCACTTCGTTGTCTGAATGCGGCTCCCTTTCTCAGCTCCCCTCCTTCCCCTTTTATAGAAATAGAATTCTAACGGTTATAACTTGAAGAGGGTGGACTTAGAGGCAGAAATATCAGGGAGTAGTGGTCCACTATTTGGGATTTGGAACTGCCTCTTGCACGTGCATTTGAAGTTGGGCGTTTTTGCCTGCATGACGGTCGTCACGGTGTGTGACGGTCGTCATGGAGTTGTGACGGTCGTCACAACAGCAAAATATGCATTCTGCGTTTTTCATGTTGTTTTCATCCGGTTTTCGTCCATATTTCATCTGTGATTGCTTCTTTTCTTCATATTGCTTTGTTTAGACGTGATTATCAAATACCTGCAAAATAACAGACAAATAACACGGAAATAACCCGAAATCGGATCGAAAACAGTTAAACATCAGTTGAATTATGCATCAATATATATATACGATTTCGTGTTATCATTGAAGAAGAATTCAAAGTGATATCCTTTGATTTGGCTCAATGACTCTTTCCTCTTTCATGCTTGACACTAGAACACAGACCAAAAGCATTTCTCTGTGCATTCTACTTCCAGGAAAGGTCATGTGATGTAAATACAAAAAGGTTCAGGCATTTTCAGTACACAGCCTCCAACGTCAAGACTTTATGGACTACTGTGCATATAAAAGCAAGTCTTCCTCATCTTCTTCAAATGACGGATCATTGATAGAAACTCTTACAAGCTCTCATAAAATATTCTTATTCTCTTTACTGAGTTTATTCTTTTGTTCCTAACATTAAGTGAAAAATCACTGTTGTGATAAAGCTTGTTAGAAGCATTCAAACACTTGTATTAATCTTACATTTCATTGTATTAGTTCCTTAAGAAGATCCAGTTGGGATCAGTAGTTCTTGAGAAGACTTTGAACAGTTGTTCTTAGTGCTTACTATTGTAATCAGTTGATTAAATAGTGGATTAAGTCCTTGTTTGAGAAAGGCAAATCACTCTAGATAGGGTGGACTGGAGTAGTTGAGTTCAACGAACCAGGATAAAAATACTTGAGTTTTTACTTCTAAGTTTTTATCTTCATACTTATTCAACCCCCCCTTCTAAGTATTTTCTCACCTTCAAACCCTAAGTCAACAGTTGAACTGAAGGAGATTAAGACTTAATTCCAAGTCTTTGTGATCATGGGATATTGTGTTGAGACACCAATAAGATCATTTCAAGATAAATTCATCAATATGCAAGAGTGTGAGAAGTTGCTAAGCTAGGGTTGCTATGCTTGTCAATGTAAAATCCCCTAGTTTAGTGTATAACTTCAAGACCACATAACTCAAGATACAAGACTCATCTCATCTTGACATAAACATGATACTTGTAGAGCATGTTCATAGATTTAATTTGAGTACTAGAAGTCCTTGAGTGGATTTATAGAACTCAAGTTATGAAGCAGACAAGTTACAGGTCCTCAGATGAATGTGATTTTAGTCAACAAAAGCCAACCAACTCCCAGGACATTTTTAAGCTAGAAGGATGTTTCTCCTCAACTTCAAGTGAACATGAAAGTTGTTCCTCATGATCTTAGCTTTCCAAAGAGTACTAGAAGTCCTCATTTGGATTTTTAGAACTCAAGATATGGAGCTTGCAAGGCAAGGGTATTTTGGGAAAGTGAGATTATAGGCCATTTTCATTATATGTCCATTTCACCACTTTGCACAATTCAAATGAAAATATTTCCAACTTCAAAGTTGCTCCAAATGGGGTCATTTGGTCAACCAAACCTCAAGGATCCATTGAGGTGGCTTGGATAAGAAAATGCTTAGAGAAACTTTCATGAAAGAAAGCTTTAAAAGCCCTTAAAAGTCAAGAATTCAAATCAATTCATTTTGGAACCAATTCATGTCATGTTGGTACATTTTTTGAGTGCAAATAATGTTTTAAGAATAATGGGAATATTACCAATCAAGTTTGAAGTCATTTACTTGGCCATTTTCATGGTTTCTTGAACTTTAAGTCACATATTCAAAATCAACCATCCATTCACTTCCAAGGCATTAATCTCAGCCCTACATGTTCCTTGTATCATAAGAAACTGATATGAATAAAATTGGAAGCTTCCACACACTATGTTCATGGAAATTACAACAGAAAAAGTGAGAAAAATCAAAATTTTGGATTGAGTGAATTGGGCCACAATTGGGCCAAATAAGGATCCAAAAAAATTCTATATAAGTTTCTGAATGAATTCATAGCAAGGTTGGTGATTGGAAAAGCTTGAATGAGGTAAGAAGCACTTGAAAAAAGCTTGTTAGAGGTGAAAATTGAATTTCTACTTTGGAGCAATTTCAGAGGGAATTAAGCATTCAAGAATCTTCTCCAAGCATCATTGAAGGATTTTGAACAACTTTGATCAAAAATTCGTGCAAGAACACTCCACCATTGAAGCTCCGAACAAGGTTCTTTTTTCTCATCCGTACGCTCTGTTCTTGATGAGTTATTGCGCCATTTTTATATAATTATGATCCTTGGAGTATGTAGAAGCTTTTAGGATTAGTTTGGTTAAGTTCCATGAAACTTCAAGAATTGACACCCTAGGTTGTAGTTTGATTTTCTCTCTTGTTAGTGGATGAAAATGGAAAAGAATTTGATATTCATGATGTAGGAAGTGAGAGGAAGAGATTAGTATAATCAATTTTGAGTTTTGAGAAATTTGATAATTCTTGAAGATTCTTGGATGTTATTGATTTTTGAGTTTTAATGGAGGAAAGTGAAAACAAATTACATATTTGGATTCTACACGAAAAAATACACAAGTTTGGTTCAAGAAAAACTAATTTTGGCAAAGAAATAAGAAAGTTGGAATTTTGGCTAGAGGTTGAAGATGACCGGAAAATATTCCGGCCACCGTCTCTGAACAGCCCCACCGCGCGAGCCACCTCGAGGAATTCCCTCCGTTTTTGCCATTTTAAATGCCAGTTTTCATGATGACCATCCGATCGCATTGATACATTGACTCCGTCCACGCATCAAACGACCTTGATTCGATCTCACGTTTGGCCCCTCTTCCACATGTAAAATGCTGAGTTTTAATTCAGCTGGGCCTTAGTCTTGTGCTGTTCACCCCCCCCCCCCCCCCCACGCGCAGGCCCTCACGGAAATTACACATAGAATAAATACTAAATGCACCCCCTTTCTATTCTTTTAATTGCATTTCTTTTTATTTTTCTGTTTTGATGGCTGTAGGTTTTAATTCAAGAAAAATATTAAACCACTTCATAAAATCATGAAAAAATTTGTGTTAGCTAGCTGGGAATGTGTAGAATTTTATCATACTTTTTATTTTGATTTTCCATTTCTTTTTCTATTAATTTCGTATTTTCTCTTTTAATGTGTCTTTAATAGTTGAAAAATGGCATGTTGTACTTTCTGATTTTATTTCTCATTCAATATATCAAAAAAACATCTAGTTTTTTGCATGCTTTCCCTGGACCTTAGAGGGGTGTGTATGCTTTTTTAGGTAACTCTAAGCATAGTTTTGAACTAGGTTTTTAGAGCTTTCCCCACTTGAACTTTCACTTGACAACTTTTGGTTTAGAATTTCATTAGTGCCCTTAAACATTGATTTAGGATCTGGATTTTTTACCATAGGTTCCCAATACATTTAGGATCACTTAAGATTTATTATAGATTTTTAGGATTTGATTTACTATTTTAGTTATATTTTACATCTAGGCTGTTTGTAGGATGCCTCTAGCATAGTACCCCCCATAGTTAAACTTCAAAAGTGATCTTTAGTTCATGATAAGTTTCCAAATCTTCTTTGATGGTTTAGTAGGCATGTTGATGCTTCTATAGATTTAATTGTAAGGCTTAATTTTGTGCATTAGTTCCTTTTAGAGAGTTGCTTTTAGAGCTTGTAGAATTAGGGTTTTTTTAGAGCCTTTAGGAGTTTCTTCCTTTTTCATAATTGTGGTTTGCTTTGGTTTGCATCCCATTTCCTATCCAATGATGCAAGGTTCCTTTGTGGGAGCCTAGTCCCTCCTTTGGAAGGACTAAAGGCCTACCACAAAAGGTAAAACCTTTGAGGATACCAATCTTAGATGAGTGGTTGAGTGCCATGATGGATTCTTTTGGTTTCCATTATGCTTCCCCTTATCATGCAATAATCTTTGTGTTAATTCTCATCATCTCTTGATGGAGCAAGTTGAAGCTTAAAGGTGAAGGCCTTATTCCCTTTTCTCTTGATGGATAACTTGGACATGAAGACAACTACAGACTGTTGGGCTGCTTTGCTTATAGAAGATTGCTTTGTTGTTGGGCTGCTGGCTTGCTGTTTTGTTTGATGTATTCTTGTTGATTGACTGTATTTGTATGACTGCTTATTTGGTGTGTTGCATTAGAATAGGCTTTCATGTAGTTGGTTCTAGGCCTAAGTGCATTGAAAGGTTGAGCTTGCCTCCCTTTGCTTGTTTGCATTAAAGGTTGAGTTTATCTCCCTCTGCTTGTCTGTTACTGTTTGGCTTTGCTTGTTGGCTGAAGGTTGAGTTTGTCTCCTTTGCCTGTGTATTGTGTTGCTTTTGCTTGTTTGCTCTAGAAGTTGAGTTTGTCTCCTTCTGCTTGTATTGCTGCATTGCATGCATTTTACTTACCGTTGTTCTTTTAGATTATTTCTTTTGTTGTTGCTTTCCTTTGCCATGTTCTCTTAGGGACTCTAACTTCTCTTGTTCAAGAGAAGTTATGACAGACATTAGGGTTCTAACCATGCATGATAACTTTAGTTAGTAACCTCCTAACCTCACCCATTAGGATAAATTTGCATGACAACTGTTAGGACTTGATAGTTTCCCCTTAGTTGTGTCCGTTCTCTTTTCATCTTCAAACAAATCAAAATACAGTAATAAAGGTTAGTTGATATCGTACATTACGAGCCTTAAGCTACTTAGAAAATGGTTATTAGAGGGTTTCCTTCCAATAATCAGGATGTTTAGTATGGTACCCTTTGGGTGACATGCGACGCATTCACTCCTAGGTCATAGTCTCTAGTGCGATATTAGTTGCAAACATCCATAAAAAACACTTATTCCGTAAAAGACAAAAAACAAATATCAAACCTTCTTTTTTACCCCGTGGGCCCTTAATTAGGAAAATCTTTTTAGATAAAAGAGTGTTGTTAACTTTTAGTTCTACCGCAAACGGTAACGCCTAAGTCTCCAATGGTTGAGCTGCATACACCAACTGCTGGAACTGTTTGTTAACCGTACTCGGATAAAAAAGACAAATATGTGTCCCTTTTTATCCCAAACTACGTTAGCTCTGATCTCTCAAGTCTTTTGAGAGTACGTAGGCACAAGATGTGATGTCTTGGCGAGCAACCTTCCCTTTACCCGTAGTTAGCCGAACTACGTTGACTCTGACTTTCTCATTGCACGAGGGAATACGTAGGCCCAGAGCAGCGATGCTCTGTCGAGTCACCTTTCTTTTCATTTTTCTGTTCTTTTCAAGCCAACCTTTTAGCGTAGATAGTTAAACCAACCCGTCAGATAAACAAAAAGCGTGGATCCCATCGAGTACGATGAACGTGAGGGGTGCTAATACCTTCCCCTTGCGTAACCGACTCCCGAACCCAGACATGGTTGCGATGACCTTGTCTTATACCTTTTCGTCAGGTTTTTCTGATTGTTCCCTTTCCCTTTCTGTGGGATAAATAACGAAAGGTGGCGACTCTTCTGTTTTGCCGGCACCTCTTTTTCGCAGTAGCGACAATGGGTTTAGGCTTGTCTGCCACATTTTGTCTCAATCCCATTTTTGTGTTAAGTCTGTATACTATGGTTGCTTGCTGCAACTCTTGTTTTTCCATTTATGTCTAACTTGAACATGTGTGGTCCCAATCCTTGGACTAATAAGCTGATTTTGAATAAACTTATAGATGTGTGTATGTTATACGTTTGGAAACTTGCACAAAAATGAGTAGGTTATGGATGTGTGAAATGTATGTAATATGGATTAAATTGATATGTGATGAATTTGGATATTGTGAATGGTTGGTTGCTAATGTGAAACTTGATATGTCAACATGAATCAAACTTGGTTTGAGTTTGGAGATGGTTTAATAGTGAATTGATTTATGAACTTGGATGATGGATTTTGAATGATGTTGTTTGGGGTTTTTTGCAAATGAATTGGAACCTTGATTATGACATGGATGATGATGAATTTGAACTTGTTTTTTTGCTTGGCTTGTAGGTTTGCACTCATGAAATGGTTTGGAATGTTATTTTTGCGTATGATTTTCTTGTGTTCAACTTCTAACGTTTCTTGGTGTGTTTGTATTGTAGGAATGGCTTGGAGAAAATCACGGATCTTTGGCAAGAATTGATTCAAAGGATGACTTGGTTTTAGAAAAATGCCTAGGACTTTTTTTTGTACTCAAGTAAATAAGCATTGAGTTGTAATTAAATTTGAGAAGATCTTGCAACTTGAACAACATTGGGGTTTTGTATAGATTTTGAAAGAATCTTGAACTTTTCCATGAAATTTGAATTGTGTATTTGTATTTGGAATTAATCTTTGAATTGTAGATCTTGAATTTGATCTTGAATTTGAACTTTGAATAAGGACTTGAAGCTTGAATTAAATTGTGATTTTTACTTGTTGAATCTTGAGTAAAAACTTGAATTTGAAAATAGGTCATGGATATAAATCTTGAGTGAAATTTTATATTTGAATTATGAATGTGGAGTTTTGAATGAAAACTTGATAAATCGTCATGAACTTGTTACGGAGTTTGCAACATGAGTTTGGATGGATATGTGAAATGAGATTGAAACTTAGAACTTTAAATTGAACTCACAATCAAGAACTTTAATTAAGTTATTGAAATGACTTTGAATTTCATAACTAGGGATTATGACCTCACACTTGGTTTTAACTTTGGAAATTGAATGCACTTGATGCATGGAATGAAATGGGTAATTTGAATATGTATTGAATACAAAATCTTAACATGAAATTGGATTATAGATTTGTCACTTAAAACTTGCGTCTAAACAAAATGGTAACTTGGATTTTTTTGAATGAAATAGGGACATGAAATTGAATTGGACATTTAAAATGAAATTATTGACTTTAGCATTCAGAATTGGTGAATATTTGAAAAATTGGACAAGATTGTAACTTGGAGATAGATTTATCCCTTGGAACGAATTTAGTTTGAATGATGGATTCACATCTTGGAATTTGAATTTTTTGATAATTTGACATGAAATTTAGGCTTTGGTTATGAACTCGAAATTCTTAATAGAATTTGGATTTGAAATAATGAGGTTCACAATTTAGAATTCTGAATAGAATAAGATTCACAACTTAGAGTTAAGTTGCCAACCCATACCCATGATTCGGATTGGAATCCATTAGTTAAAACTTAATATTTTTGTCCCAAAGATACTAAGACTCAAAAGTATGGTTATTGAGCATCATCAATCCATTAAGCATCAAATTTGTCCTTCTAGAACATAAAGAGACCTGCTCTAGAATCACACAAAATTCATATTGAGTCCATGAACCCCCCCTTGAGCATTCAACAAAGCTAAGCCCCTCAAGTAGGTATACAATATCTCTACCCTAATTTGCCTAGGATCAAGTTTAATTTTCACATGTTGGGTTGTGCTTGGGGAACCACTGAGCCAAATCCAAACACTTGTCTTAAGGCAATCCTCTTCTCTTGCACGTCTTCTGCACACCCATATGCTTAATATGCTCTATGATATGATAAATGTATAACATGTAGGGTTAGGGTGAAAATGAGGGTATGACAAGTGGATAATATTTTTTATTATATAATGTATTGTTTCACTTCCCAAGTACCCAACCATAAAAAGTGCACTTATTACATATTGTGTGCACACTGTGTACTCTTATTCTTCTTTTCTCAATTCTCTTTATCTTCTCCATTCCTCATCTCTTTTGTTCTCATCATCATCATAACAATTAACAACTACTCTCATTTTTTCACTGTGTTTACGGTAATTTCTATTCAATTTCACTATACTTCAATTAATACTTATTTTTTATTCAACTAGTAAACTAGTGGTTATGCTATCGTAAATAAAAATGCTTTTGTATTTGTTTGTTATTGATACAAGATGCGTTCTTATTTTAAAAAAAAAAAAGATGCAAAATATATGTTTTCTTAAAAAAATAATAAAATAAAATATTAGTGCCATGGTTTTGATCGAAGAATATAAATTTTTTTTAAGACTCAATTAATACTTATTTTTTATTCAACTAGTAAACTAGTGGTTATGCTATCGTAAATAAAAATGCTTTTGTATTTATTTGTTATTGATACAAGATGCGTTCTTATTTTTTAAAAAAAAAGATGCAAAATATATGTTTTCTTAAAAAAATAATAAAATAAAATATTAGTGCCATGGTTTTGATCGAAGAATATACATTTTTTTTTAAGACTCGATTTCTTAAATCTTTGATTCTTCGTAAGAATATGTAGAGATGGAGATTGAGAAAAATATTGCTTCGTGATGGAGATTGAGAATGAGGATGGAGAAAAAATTTAAGAGCGAACGGAAAAACATTCTCGACACATTCTAAATCCCATTAACATCCATGCTCTCACAGCCTAAACTAAAAGATAAAAAATTGATTTTTGAATATATTTAAAATAAAAATCCAAAAAAAAAAAAGTCTAGCTTTAAGTTAGAGAAAATAGAAGATAAAAACTGGTTTTTGAATTTATTTAAAATAAAAATCCAAAAAAAAAAAAAAAAAATCTGTATAGTTTTAAGTGAGAGAAGCTTAGTTGGGGAAGCAAAACCCTGAGCCTGGGCGTTGTGATAAATAAGAAGAACGCTTCAGCGATAGTGTATCTGCGATGGAGGAGGAGCAACAGCAGGAGACATTAACCCTAGCCTCAGAAGAGAGGGAGAAAGACGAACCCATCTCCGATTCCGACGATTCCGATGATTCCGATTCAGACGATGAAGCTCAGCAGAACATCCAACTGGAATCTCTCCGGACCCAGCTTGCCGATAACCCCTCCAACTACGACGCTCATTTGCAAGTAATTTCTTTTTCTTTTCTTCAATTTACTCTACTCTACCATTCAATAAAATTCTTACACTTGTTCTTTTCAGTATATAAATATTCTGAGGAAAACGGCTGATGTTGATAGACTCACAAAAGCAAGGGAACTCATGACTCAAATCTTTCCATTGACCCCTACTATCTGGCAACAGTGGATCAAAGATGAACTTTCTTTCAACACTGCTTCTAGGTCTCTCTCTTTTATTTTTCCCACTATTTGATTATCTAGCTTTTTTCTTTTTTTGTTAACTTTACTCTTACCCTGCAGCCCAGAGGCGTTCTCTAGAGTTCTTCAGCTTTATGAACGCGCCACATTTGATTATCTCGTAAGTTATCTCAATGTTCTGCATCCTACATTTATTACTTTATTTCTCACTTCATCCTCAAATTCTTCCTCTATTTTTTCTTGCATTATCCTACATTTCAGTCTGTCTCTCTATGGTGTGACTATCTTGATTTTGTCCAAGAGTTTGATCCAATGGTACACCAATGTTCACCTGCTGGTATTTCTAAGGCAAGGGATCTCTTTGAAAGGGCACTTACCGCTGCTGGTTTGCATGTTGCCCAAGGCACTCAGATATGGGAAGCATATAGGCTGTATGAGCATGCTATACTTCTAACCATGGATGAATCTGATGGACAGGTTAGAGTATTTGTCTCTTCTTTTACCATAAATCTATCTTGATGCTTTTTGTTATAAATATACTATATAAAACCCTACCCATTTGCGGTTCTTCACCTAATAACTTAAGTTTTTTGAATTGTTGGTTTATCACATTGTATGCTTTTGAATGAGCAAAATCAATTCCTGTTGCTCCTATACTTGTAGTAAAAAGTTTAACTCAAGCACACCTTAAAAGGGTTTGTGTACATTCACTTTTTAATCTAGAGGTCTCTTGCATGGGAGAGGGGGCATGTTATAAATGTAACATATATGAGAACATTCACATGTCTTCTCTGATTATCTTAAGCTTTTGGATAGTTGGTTAATGCTAGGTAGACAGTTGTGACAGAGCAGCGTACAGTGGCTGTTGACCCCCTTGGCGATGATAGGGCATTCTCGTATGACAAATGCAACCACCACAAACACATTCAAAAAGAACAAATCATGCCACTAGCAACCTCTAACCCACAATAACTAGATAACTTCCTCGACAACTTTTAGGCTTCATCTTCCTCATTATGTCTTTTGAACTTATCAAGTTATGGAATGATGGTTGAGTTATTGATTAAATTGGTTGAATGTTGTGATTTATAGGTTATTTTGTCCATGTTATTCTCATGTTTTTGTGTGAGTATATATAAAATAACCATTTTGCCCTTCGGTAGGATTTTACGTGCCGTGCTAACGATCCGAGTTTTACGATTTTTCACAAGCTGACCGATCCTACTTAAGATCTTGCTGATGCTTGTGACAAATAAGTATGAGCAAGAATTGCAAAATATATCATTCAATTTTTAGTAGGAATGGAATTTCTCTTAATGTTGCAAGAACAAAAAGTTTCAAGTTGATGTTGAAATCTTTTTGGAAACTATGCTACGCAGTCCGCATTTGAAAGCTACCCAAGGTATCATGATTTTAGAGTTCTGCTCCTTTAAAAGAGTTGGAATATACAAAGGACTTGATGAAAGAAGATGATGAGCAACAGGCAGAATATGTATGCTCACTTATGTCAGATGGTTGGACAAACAAAAAGAATAGGACTTTGATAAATTTCTTGGTGACATCAACAATGTGTGTGAAGAAGAGTGTTGAAGCTTCAACATACATGAAGGTTGGGGAAAAGTTATTTGAGCTATTTTAGACAACTTTGTCGAGGAGATTGGCGAACAAAATGTTGTGCAACTGGTTATTGACAATGGAAATAATCATGTATTGAGTAGTAGTAAATGTTTTCGATTCATGTGCTACACATTGTCTATAATTTGATGTTAGAAGATATTTCTAAGGTTAATAAGATTATACAAGAAAGAATTAGTGTTGTAGGCTTCGTTTAACCACTCATTGGCTTTGAAGAGAATGAGAAGTTCAACAATACTGAGTTGGTTAGTCATGGAATCTTAAGGTTTGCCACCACATTCCACACTTTCCAAAGATTGCACAAACGAAGAGCCAACCTTAGAATAACACTGTCTTCAGCTGAATGGTTGAAATCTGAGGCAACTAAGGATATGAAGGGAAAGAGGGTAACTGGTGTTGTACTTTTGCCATCATTTTGGAATGATGTTAGTCTTTGATTCCTAAAAAAGAATTAGTCTTGTAGGCTTCGTTTATAACCCCTCATTGGCCTTGAACACAATGAGAAATTCACCAATAATTCTGAGCTGGTTAGTCATGGAATCTTAAGGATTGCTATCACATTCCACACTCTGCAAAGATAGCATAAACAAAGAGCTAACCTTAGAATAACGCTCACTTAAGATGAATGGTTGAAATATAAGGCAACTAAGGCTGCGAAGGGAAAAAGTGTAACTGGTGTTGTGCTTATGTAATCATTTTGGAATGATGTCAGTCTTTTATTCCTACGCAAGAATATGTATTTGAGTTTTAATATTTAATTAATTTAAGCCTTAGAGAATTTCCTTGTTTCCTTGACTTATGTTGGTATTGAAATGTATGTTTTGCTTAAGACTTATGACTCTTTCTAGTTATGAATATTTTGTGAATTTTGAGTTATTTGCTTAATTTTACATTAACTATGTATTTATAGTATTATTCATGTAATTTGTCCAAAAATGATCAAATTGTGGCCCGCCTGCTGACCGCACGCAAACCCGCTGGTAGGCTGCTATCCGTAATTGACAACTATAAGTTTATGACAATGCTTAACAACTTGCTAATATTAGTTGGGCTCTAGTGTATATTATGTATGTTACACTGGTTTTTATTTTCTGCTCCAACCATTGTATTGGTTACAAATATTTGAGTGGAAATTATCTGCTAAAGAAAGGATGTTGATTACTTAGGCAAATGCTTTATATACTATACACATTACTAGGTTTAGACAAAGTTGAAGAATAAACTAATGGTATTACCTGTTAGATATGATTAAGGACAGAGCCAGGTAGTTGTAGAACTGGTATGCATTATAAGTATAGTTTAAGGAGAAACAAAATTATGAATTAGGATTCTTTCTGCGAAACTGGACTGCAGAGGATTCTGTTTATATATTGCAACATTCTACACAAATACAATATGGAAGATTAGAAAGAGAAAAGGAAAATAGGCTCTCGATTTCCTCTCCAAGAGTTTGAGAGTCTTGGATCTCTCCTTCCCACCCTTATTCCAAATAACCAACTGCCCTTCCATCTCTAACTTCCTTATTTATTACAATTCTCAAAACACAATTAGGAGTCTAAGAAACTGGGCACATATTAAAAAAACTACGCACATAAGCTTAGCTGCACAAGTAGGAGTCTAAGGAACTGTACCCATTAAAAAAACTGCGCACATAAGCATAACTGCACAATTAGGAGTCTAAGGAACTGGACCAGTCCTCCTCTGGTACTGAATATTAACTGATAATTAACAATGGGTCTACCAGTAGTTGCAGTTCTAAGAATTATTATTTAGAGAGCCCAGTCTCTCCCAAACCAACCAACGTATAAAATACCCAATTCCCTGCCTTTTTCTTTTCAGCCTATATTTATATTGCTAACTTCCTACAGAAGTTTCTCACTTCTTACAGTAGTTACATAGCAGTTACTGCACACAATATTCAATAATAATAAAATAATAAAATAAACCACCTACTATATGTTAGCAGGCCTATTGCTAACAAAATGCTCCAATGCATCCCAAGCTAATTGTAAAAATTCAATTGAGAGCATTGTTTAATTTTGATTAGTGCCTTGAATGCTCAAATGCAGCCCTAGCTTAATGTAAAAAATTCAATGGACAACATTGTTTAATTTGGTTTGTTCAAGAGGGATTAAGAACAAAGAAAACTCAGCAACCCAAGCTAATTGTAAAAATTCAATTGAGAGCATTGTTTAATTTTTGTTAGTGCCTTGAATGCACTAATGCGGTCCAAGCTTAATGTAAAAAATTCAATTTAGAACATTGTTCACTTTTAGTTTGTTCAAGAGAGATTACGAACAAAGAAAACTTAGCAACCCAAGACAACCTTTTGGTTACATGCTAACTGTTGTAGCATTTTGCAGCATTATAGATTGTTCCAGTTCAAGTAAATTCCGTTCTTGTGTTGCAGGCAAAAGAAAAGCAAATTCAACAGATTCGAAGTTTATTCCATCGCCAGCTGTCTATCCCCCTTGCTGACATGAATTCAACACTTATTGCCTATAAGTCTTGGGAGGTGGAACTGGGAAATTTTCATGATGTATCCACCGACCTGATTGATAGTTATCCTCACGTTGCATCAGCATACAAGAAGGCATTGGAGATGTATAATGCCCGCGTTCATCTTGAAGAACGGATTTCTAGCCAAGATATTTCTGACTCAGAAAGACTACAACAGTACATGGTATGTCTCTAAGTCTAAATACTGCTATTTATTTGTAGGAGATAGAATCCACATATATTGTTTAGTTATGTTCATTTTAATTGAGAAAATTGTATTGCAGAACTATTTGAAATTTGAGCAGTCTTCTGGAACGCCAGCCAGAATTCAAGTTCTATACGAGCGAGCTATTACCGACTTTCCTTTATCACCTGAGCTCTGGCTTGATTATACTCGCTATTTGGACAAAACTTTGAAGGTTTCAATTCCCCTCTTTGCTGTCGTTGTTGTTGCTTCACAACACCCATTTCCTATGCCCAATATTACAATATGAATTTATTATCCCCTTTCCTTCTTTTCCAGGTTGGTAAAATTGTCAGCAATGTATATTCTAGGGCCACTAAGAACTGCCCTTGGGTCGGAGAACTTTGGGTTCGATTTATGCTTTCTTTGGAGCGCGGTCATGCTTCTGAGAAAGACTTGGCTGAAGTATGATTTTGGATACAAGTCTCCTTTATAGATTTTCTTATTCTTTTTTTATGCAAATAACCCTCTTACCTTCAATGGTTTATGGATGAGAAAATTGCATTATCTCTGGTTTAATTATTAACATGCAAGTTCTAGGTGCTGTGATGTACATATGCTCGAATAGCACTTAAGTCAACTTCAGTTCACAGCCTTCATGCATTATTACCAAGACATATGGCTGGTCCCCTAAAGTGAACTGGCAGATGGCATAGTGATTGCTAGATTTTTGTGTGCAATTGATATCTAGTATAGTACAGGCATACAAAAGGGTATGATAGCCGACCATCTGGGAATGACTACTCCAGTAATGACAAAAATTCCTATCTAGTAACCATAGTTGGTGTCATAGCACTAACATGTTGAAGTTGCATGCCATCCTGTCACTGGGACTGCTATTGACAACCCTACATATATGCATAATTCCCCACGCAATTCTCTTAAATATGTGCTGTGTCTACAATAAACATGTCATCCTATTGTATGTAGCTATGTCTTCTATAGAGATTATAGTAATGCTTGTGTTAATTGTTTAAGTTCTCTCTTCTATTATTCTCAAGGAGTGGCAAAGTGCCGCCTCCTTCCAACATCAAGCATGCAATTTGCATTTTGATTTTCTTATCACCTTTCTATTTTCTGTTCTACCTTAAAGATTTTGGTTGACTATTTTAATGAATTGAATAAGAAGGAAATTCTTTTGTCATATAAATCATCAAACTTACTAGACCTGCTTGCAAAAAGATTTTTTCATATTTTAATGTGTTAATTATAGGCAATTTTGTTACTGATTTCAGATATTTGAGAAGTCCTTGCGCTGCACCTTTTCTACTTTAGATGAGGTATGCCTGATATTCAATTTAGCTTGTTTGCCTCATTCTCTATAGTGCTTGTAATTTTGTCTTGTTTGAATTCCATCTGCCCGCGCTTCGCTTTACTTCCACAAATATCAAGAATAAATTGCATTCATAAACTGTTTAATATACACTTTTGTTTCAGTATCTTGATTTGTTTCTCACCCGGGTAGATGGCTTAAGGCGAAGAATTACATTCACCAGAGGAGAGGATCCATTGGAATATAAAACAATAAGGGATACCTTCGAGGTTAGTTATATTTATTTTGTGACCCACACATCATGTGGATCTTACCCAAAAATTAATGCTGTCTGTTGCATAAAAACTATTCTAGTAATGATAAGTGGGAGTTGAAAACAAAAATGGTCTTGTTGATTTCTACTCCATCTTTTTTATTGTCTCGCTAATAGTTTCTCACGGTCTCACTCTGCCTCCATTTACTCAACTAAAGGCAATTTGGCCATAGAATCCAAGATGTTGGGGGATAGTACAATAGGTTGAGGTAAAGGGAGATAAAAAATACCATAGACAATTAAAATAAAATGTACCAAGATCTAATGAACTTTCTAAAACTTGGCTTATTGCGTTTATGTAGCTAGCTATCCAATCACACTTATTGCCTTATTGCAAAATGACTTCTGTAGTAGTTGTTGGTACTTCCGCTTCTATTAGTTTCCGAAGAAACATCTAAGCATCTCTATCAAGCTAAATCTGTAGCAGTCGTTTATGTTCTTGTTGTTGTGGTTGGCAAACTGAGAGTCTACAAGACTTTGTGGAATACCCAATGACTAGACTTGTAACTCTTGCACAAAATAATATTTGAAAAACCAAAACTAGTATGTGTTAGCTTAGTTGTAAAATGTCTATTAGTGTCAGTTTAATTAATAATAATTTTACCTTTACTTTTTAAAGTATCCACAATTTTAAACCATATGCTTGACAAATATTAATGTTGAGATATTTCCATAATTTATTTTCTTTTATTATGTTGTTTGCATGCCTTTTTTTTGAATTTTAGATTAATTAGATTGGTTTAGCTTTCTTAGCTTGATTGTATTATGTTGTAATTGTTATAAATTGATAAGGTTGAGGGTTAATCTAAAGCAATTCAAATCAATCTTAGTCCCAAATGCATCTTGGTATAAGAGATCACATCTAGTGTGCTTGATACCCTACTTTTCTCAGACAAATGCAAACTGTTAATCTGTTTATGCAGCATTGATCATCTCTATTTATCATTTTATTTGCGCGTTAATCTCATAAAAGGGCAACGTACGAAATCGCGCTACTGCTCTTATTCTTTGGAGCATTTTTTTGCCCCTTGACGCTGTTAAACGTTCTTCAGACACTGTTGGCTGCATTTTTGGTCCCCTTTGTCAAATTTAGTCTTGTTCCAGTGTGTTTTTGTGAGTTGTCTCCATTGTATTCAACCCACTAGTAACTTAGCAACTATGGAACAACCCACTAGTAACTTTAGTGTTTGTTTCTCTCTGTGATCATCTGTTGGACCTTTGATTTAGGTTCCGGTGCTCTACTTATGCACCCACGGTTATACTTGTCTTATCTCAACTATCACTACCCAAAACTCCAGTGTGTTGATGTGAATTGTCTCCATTGTATTCAACGAGAAAATCCTTTATTATTGACCATGGTGCATCCCATCAAACCTTAGCTACTATGGAACACACAAGTAACCCTACAGTTTGTCTCTCTCAGTCATCATCTGTTGGACCTTTGATTTGGATTCCAACTCATCTAGAGGAACCTGTAGTTGTTTGTGCTACCACATATTTGTTGGGTCAAATAGTATATTCATTTAAGTCCAATATCGGGTAGTAGGAAGAAAATAGAATTTGAGTATTAACATAAATAGAGATAGTTAGTTTTTGTTTTCCACACAACCACAAAATATAGTCTTTTGGGTGTATTGAGAATTTGAATAGTTGTGTGTCTAAAGAACATTTTCTATTTTTTTCATTCAAAAATAGTTTGTTGAGAGTGTTTTCTATTTTTCTGTTCAAAAATAGTTTGTTGAGAGGGTTTGCAATTTTTTCGTCCAAAAGTTGTAGTTGAGAGATGGTTTGCAATTTTTCCATCCAAAAATTGTAATTGAGCAAGGGTTTGCAATTTTTCCGTCCAAAAATTGTAATTGAGCAAGGGTTTGCAATTTTTCCGTCCAAAAATTGTAATTGAGCAAGGGTTTGCAATTTTTCCGTCCAAAAATTGTAATTGAGCAAGGGTTTGCAATTTTTCCGTTCAAAAATTGTAATTGAGCGAGAGATTGCAATTTTTCCGTCCAAAAATTGTAATTGAGAGAGGGTTTTTATTTTTTAGTCCAAAAATTGTAATTGGGAGAGTTTGCAATTTTCTCTTTAAAAATTGCAAGGAAAGTTTGTAATTTTGTCCTTGTAAAAATTATAAGTTGAATTATGATTTTATGAGTTTTTGTTGGAATTTTTGCTTCTTTTTCTTTTTTGTGGGTATGCTTCCGCGTGCGTCGCAATTTGTTTTTTTTGTTATTTTCCCAACAATATTTTTGGTATAGACTACCGTGGCACCACATCCCAGGTTGCAAAGATGACATCGGTTTGTCTCTTATTGGTCTCTCTCTATTAGTTGGATATTAAAAATGCTTTCTTACATGATAGATTTAGCTGAAGAAGTCTATATGGAGCAGCTGCCTGGATTTATTACTTAGTGGGAGTCTCATGACTTTGTTTGTAGGTTGCATAATGCTTTATATGGATGGACTCAAGCACGTCCTAGAGCATGGTTTGGCAGATCTAATTTATTTTTATGGGGTTTTGACATGTTCAGCAATGAATCGGTCATTCAGTGTTTACAGATATTCCTCTATTAACCAATAAATTTTCTTGTTGTATTGGTGGATATATTATTACTAGAGATGATCATATCGATATTCAAGATCTCAAGATATTTGTTTCAGCACTTTTAGACCAAGGTCTTGGGCCAGCTAAAATATTTCCCTGGAGTTAAAATAGCTAGTCAAAGGAAAATGTTGCCATCTCTCATAGAAGTATGTAATGGAATTCTGGAGTAGATTAGTATGTCGGATTCTAAACTCATTGACACAACTATGGATCCAAATACCAAACTTATGCTGGATCAGGGGGAGTCGCTTTTATCGAATGTTAGTAAGGATGCTGATCTATTAGTACTGTAAGCCAATTCCTTACTCCTTCTTGGGACTGATATTGGACTATAGTTGTTTGAATTGTGAGATATATAAAGGTGTCCCCATAAAGAGGGTTAGTTTATGAGAACAAAGGTCTTGCTAACGTTACAGTACATACAAATGCAGATTGGGTTGGATATCACAGTTAGATATTGTGTTCTTATTTGGAGGAAAGCTATTTTTTGGATAAGAAAAAAGCAGTGTTGTTGCTAAGTTTGATACATATGACTATTGAGTTATGACTCTCACTACATATGAACACTTATTTGGTTGAAACAACTTCTTGATGAGTTAGAGTTCTTAGCTAATTCAATGGTACTTATTTGTGATAACCAAGCAACTTTAGATATCACATCCAATAAAGTTTTCCTTGAGTAGACTAACCACATAGAGATTGATTGCCACTTTTTTAGTGAGAAAACTCTTAATGGCCAAATTGTTACATTCTTTATGAACTCATGATAAGTTAGCTGATATTTTCACCAAAGTCTCTTGGCGATTCAAGGATATCTTGTATGTGAATCAATAGAAATGCATTAAACTAGTTTCGGGGCTAGCTATAAGAATACAATGCTGTTAATCTTTAACAAAAATCTAGCATTTAGCAAGGGTATTCACATAAGTGCTTTGATGTTATTTTGGTCATCAATTATTTCAATAATCTATACCTATTATTCCCCCTGTGGAAATTCTACTAATTATGCATTGTTTTGAAGCTCAAAGTTATTACTGTAGTTCCTTTTCTATGGTAAGATACATGAATATTTTCCACAACCTAAAATTAAGTTTGTTGCAAGAGATAGGGTTTTCACCAATTAATCAACTCATGCTGTTGCCAAATGTTTCCTTTTGAAATCTGTGTATTATTTGTCAATAGAACTATATCTAACCATTTGCCTTTTCCAGCGTGCATCAAATTACTTGTCGCCATACATGAAGAATACAAATGATTTGTTACACCTACATGCTTATTGGGCCCATTTAGAAACAAAACTTGGACAAGATATAACTGCAGCTCGTGGAGTTTGGGAGAGTTTTCTTAAGACATGGTCTGATAATGTTAATTTAAATTCTTTCATACTTCAATGATTTTGTTTATTGTAAAAAATGCTTTTGTTATGTGTTATTCATCCCATCCAACTCCAAATACCTTTTGACTTATTTTATACAGCGGTTCAATGTTGGAGGCATGGACTGGTTATATAGCCATGGAACTTGAATTGGGCCACATAAATGAAGCAAGGTCCATATACAAGAGATGCTATAGTAAAAGGTTTTCTGGGACTGGTTCAGAGGTACACTGAGCTTCTCTAATTTCTATAAACATTACCACTTTATTCTATAATTTCAAATGCAATGCAATTGCATTCATTCACAAATTTGAGTTGCGGCGGGGAGCTTTGTTGCAACACAACTGTTTGGTGTGTTGCATTTTTGTTGGGGAACTATCAAGGCCGCAAATCGCTCTGAATGCGACCTGTCGCGGCAGCTACGAAGGCTTTGATGAAAACATTGAACCAGAGAGTATTCAATAAACTTCTATTGTTATTTTGTAAATACATTCTTGATACCATGTTCTATCAACAATTTACAAAAATTGAAATAGACGTGCCATAACAAAATCATTTATTTGTTCAACTCATTTGTCCAAGACAGGAAACTGTGAAATCTGTCAGTATTTATTTATTTTTTTTCATTTTTTTTCTTGAGAAAATGATAAAGGGATTTCGATTGTCGTGTGTATACAATATTTACGGGTTACATTTTACTTGCTTTTCAATACTGTTTGGATTAGATGATACCTTCCCTTCCTAAAACACAGAATCATTCAGGACATTTGCAACTCATGGTTACGCTTTGAGAGGGAGTTTGGCAAGTTGGAAGATTTTGATCATGCTTTACAAAAGGTACATTCATTCCTCTTCAATTTAAGTTTTTTTTTTCTCTTAAAAATGCTAAAGTTTGTAATCAATGGGAAAATGCAAAAGACGGTGAAAAGAAAAGCTGAGAAAACGATAAAAAATATATAAAGGGAAAATTGAGAGAAACTTTAATATAATTAGGGATGGCAAAAAAATCCGTACTCGCGGATATTTGCAATATGTCAGGGATATGGGGCAGATAGCTTAATGGATATCCACGGATAAAATCGGTCACGAATATGGGGCGGATAACTTAATAGATATTCACGGATAAAATAATTGGATATTTAAATAACTGTTTTTTAATGGATATGGATTTAATGATATCCATCCCCGCGGATATCCATATCCGTTAAAAAATTATAAAAATAATTTAAATATCATTAGTTTATTATATCTTATCTTTTCATCTTCTAAAAAAAATAGTCTTCTTATATTTCTTTGTTTTTTTTTTTTGAAATTTTCTTTAAAGAAAATCTTTCACATTTCATTCAAAAGGTACATTCATTTCTCTTCCATTTAAGTTTTTTTTTATCTTAAAAATGCTAAAGTTCGTAATCAATGGGAAAATGCAAAAGACGGTGAGAAGAAAAGCTGAGAAAACGACAAAAAATATATAAAGTGAAAATTGAGAGAAACTTTAATATAATTAGGGATGACAAAAAAATCCGTACCCGCGGATATATGCGGATAAAATCTGTCACGGATATGGGACGGATAGTTTAATGGATATCCACGGATAAAATAAATGGATATTTAAATATCCGTTTTTTTAATGAATATGGATAGGGTTTAATGATATCCATGCTCGCATATATCCATATCCGTTAAAAAATTATAAAAATAATTTAAATATCATTAGTTTATTATATCTTATCTTTTCATCTTCTAAAAAAATTAGTCTTCTTATATTTCTTTCTTTTTTTTTGAAATTTCTTTTAAAGAAAATCTTTCACATTTCATTCAAATTTATTAGCTATTACATATTTAAACTCTTCAATATTTCATAAATCACTTCAACAATTTCACAGTCCAACCAACTAGTGTCGTCATTCCTATGTCGAACCAATGTCTTCCTTCCTACTCCTATGTCGTCCGCTATTCTATCATAACCCACAATCACCGTATCTTTTAGTTGTTTGGTTCTTTTATTTGTTTGGTTAAAAATAAAATGTATGGATATTATGTTTGGATCTAATTATGTTTTGGTTAATAAGATGAAAACTAATGTGATAAAATTTTATTGTTAAATTAAGAGCGAATTGTATGAATGTTATATGATATTAATTTTTTGTGTTTTAAAAGAAGTTTAAAATATATTTTTTTTTAAAACTAATTTTTATAAAAAAAATATTATCCATGAATATCTCTAAATATCCGGATATCGTAAAACCCGTGGATTACCCGCTTAATGGATATCCGCATGAATATGGGGCGGATATGAATATCATATTTATCCAACGGAGCGGATACGGATATCATAGTATCCATCCCCATGGATATCCATTTACATCCCTAAATATAATCTACCTATAAAAATATTATATAATTGATGTTCCTCTTTCCAAGTACAATTATTATTATTATTATTATTATTATTATTATTATTATTATTATTATTATTATTATTATTATTTTTGGCTATTTGCCTAGTGACCAACTCTACTAAGTAATTATAATTGCTTGGAGGGGGAGCGTGGTGACTAGGGAAGTACACTTAGAATTATTACATCATACATTTCATTACATTCTTAAGTTCATTGTGCTTTCGGATTTTGTTTGAGAGTTTGGAGGGGAAGGAAAGGGAAGACTTTGGAAGGAGATGAAAAAAAAGAAAAATAGATAAATCTTTCATTCTTTTTTAGAGAGTACTTTTGTTTGGAATGAAAAATGAATACTTATATTAATATATAATTAATAATTAGAATTTTATAACATAAATTAGATTTAGAGAATTTTTCTAAGCCCTCAAAACCCTCCTCCAATAGAATTTTTAAGTTCTCAAAATTAGGAGGATTTGGGATTATGAAGAAAAATAATCCCTCAAAAACCCTCTCCTCCCAAAATTCTCAATTCTTTCCACTTCATCCTTCTTTATTTTCAAACTCCTCCCCCCTCTCCTAAATTCCCAAACTCTCAAACAAATCCTAAAGTTCAGGCTAGTTATAAGTTCTCTTCTGGTAAATTGTATATAAATAGATGCTCTCATTGAAGCATTAAAAAATCTCTCATATTTTATTCTCAAGTTGGCATCAGAGAGGGATCAAATCCTCTCCCCCACTTTTCAGTTCTGTGCTGTGTCGCAATAGGTTTCGTTCTCCAGTCATAGTCTGGCCATCATCCTCACAGTTTCCAGTCACCGTCTGAACAACTCTGGTCATCGTTGGTATGGTTCAGTCACATTCCATACATATCCTTTTTTGTTTGTATAGTTTCCGTCACTGTCCGTCAGTTCTTCAAAGACTTTTCTGGTAACCGCCAGAATTTTATGCCTATCTCATGGGCATTATCCACTGCCAATCAGTGAAAATCACAATATATGTCGTAAGTTCAGGGGCTGAATGTCGAGATGGTTCATTTTCTCAATCTATTCCTTCAGGATCCTGGATCATGTTGCTGATAACCCTAACATTTTATCAATCAAATTCTGACCTAATCCATCTATTTATATACAATCAGGATCCTGGATCATGTTGCTGATGATCCTGGATCATGTTGCTGATGATCCTGGATCCTGCATCTATTTATATACAATCAGTATCTTTACCTCCACTGGACCAGCATCCATCTCAACTGGATTGAGCCCAGTGTTTTAGTACTTGTTCAAGCTTCTCTAAACTAGCCTTCATTCAAACTTCCCAATTCTATATGTAAAGGTATTCACTTCACTCATAATCCTCACCCCATTTATAATTTTGTAGGTTATCATCGTCTATTTCCTATTCAATATGCTTTCATCTTCTCCTTGTCGTTTATTTCTTTTCCTAAAATTGGTGATATAGCTCATTCCCATCCAGGGTGGCTACACTGTAAATGTCTGACCTATGGGGCTGTTGTAAGATTGGGTTCTTGGGCTCCTAAGTTTATTAAAAATGAGGTATTCTAATAGTGGTTAATTTTGTACTATCCTTTGTCATTTAGTAAGACAGTTAATGATATGACTAACTCTATTCCACGAACTTGAATGACAATTGAATGGGAAGAATATCAGCTAATAACAGGGTTGGTCTGCTGATTTGTTTTTTGAGGTCTGTCTTTCCGCAGGTTACACCACGCCTGGAAGAGCTACGTTTATTTAGGTTGCAGCAGGAATCCAAGTCAGTAGAGGAAAGTGAAAATAATTCCAAGAGAAATGTACGTGACAAAAGAAAGCTGGGGTCAGATATAGCTGATGAACAGTCTCCAGCAAAGCGAAAGAAAGATGCTGGTAGAAAAGTAACAAAAGCACCCGAGGATAATAAATATCAAGTGAAGAACTCTCCTCAGGTGACAAAAGTGGAAGGGGCCAATAAAAAAAAAGGAAAATCTGATGACAACCCAAGTGAGCAAAAGCTTATTGTTGGAAAACACCGGGCATACTCTGACCAGTGCACTGCTTTTATATCAAATATTCACCCCACGGTAAATTATAAATAGAGCTCTTAGCCTCTCTTTCTTAGTGTGCGCGCGTTTGGGGAGACATAGAGACTAATGGGCTGTGTTATTGCAGGCAAATGATGAGCATATTCGTGATTTCTTCAGGGATGTCGGTGGAATTGTTGCCATCCGCATCCTACATGACAAGTTCACTGGAAAGTCCAGGGTACTGAATTAATAGTTCTTTATCTTATTTATGTTACTTCTTTTTTATGCCTTAATTGTTTTTTAATGTAAACTGACTTGTTGACTAAAATTTTAAAGTGAATTTCATTTTGGAGAAAGCCCCCTTCCTAGGTTTATCTAGTTGGGTGCTTGAGGCGGGGTTTAGGGAGGTTTGTTGCCTTAAGTTTCAAGCCGTGCTATTTCAGGAATTTTTTTCCTTATCCTTATTTTTCATTGTATATTATGCTGGGGAGCACGAGTATAGAAGGAGGGCTTCCTCTGTGAGCTAGGCAAGAAACCACACTTTACACACCTTATTCGAAAACCTTAAGACACCTGGTTCACAAGAATTCTTATATTTGTGGTTGTTGTCCTCACTTGGGCCATTTATTTTGATGTGTGACTTTCTTATATTGATACCAAACTTATTAACACAAACCAGTGGCTTAGTTGAATCTGGGACTATATTTAAATACTCTAAGAGAACTAACATATACTGTGCTACTTATATTTTTTAATCGAAACACACACAATACAAGTAATAGTAAACCATGTGCTTGGGTCACCTTACATTACAACAAGTGAATAGTTTATAATTGTTATCTTGATAGCCTTACATTAGGACAAGTGAATGGTATATAATTGTTATCTTGATATCAATGAAGGGACTAGCTTATGTGGACTTTTTGGATGATGAGCACCTTGTTGCAGCAGTAGCTAAGAACAAGAACACCTTGCTTGGGAAAAAGCTAAGTATTGCTCGATCTGACCCAAAGCGGGGTGGAAAGGAAACTTTTGATCCAAAAAATACAGAACATGGTAAGTCAACTTTGATTTTATTTATTTTATTATTATTATTATTTTATTTTTTTACTTTAGACAAACACCTACAGGAATAAACGTTTGAATTTAGGGGAAAAAATCTGAAATTGTTTCTGAAAGACTTGAGAAATTGAGCTCACATGTTTATTTATCATAAAAATATGTACAGCCAACTTCCTAAGAAAAAAATCAGCATTTTTTATTTCCAAATTATCTAAATGACAATATATATACATCAGAAAGTCTCAACATTTGAACATAATATTTTCCAACAACAGCACTTCCCCTAAAAGCTTGTGAATATAAGTCGAATGTATCCAACTCATTACATAGATAAGATATCTCAGACTTTTCTTGTCAAAAATATCTCAATCTAGGCGACTTGGGGTAGAAATCTTCCAGTTGGTGATTAAAATTCTCAAAAAATGTAATAATCTTACCATAAGTATCTTTTCACAAATAAATGACAATCAGTCTTTATGTGTAGTCCACTAATGGAAGCTTCGGTTGGATTCAATATGTATGGATGCAAGATTAATACAACATGAAATGAGACTTGTGGATTCTAATTTGCAAAACATAACTCGCAGAGAAGTTATTTCAACCAAATAAGCTCACATGTAGTAAGAGTCATAGCTTACTATTTTGCCCCTACATTGGACCTAGAAACAACATAATGTTTATTGATTTTCAATAAATATGATTCCCTTCATTAGGAACACTGTAATGAGAGGTTGGCCGACGGTCATGTGAGCAATTTCAGCCTAATTTGCATGCGCATATGCAATAACATTAGCACAACCTCTTTATAAATTAATTCCTTTCTTGGAGATTGTTTGATATATACCTCAAGGTTCAAACTGTTGTATTCTAATGACTAATGAGTATAGTTAAAGGGTTTGCTTACTTTTTCTTTATTGGCGAATGTTAGAAGTTAATTTGTTAGGGGGAGACAGAAATAAACCTCCTACATAGAACTCCTTCAATTTCCCGATTGGTACCTCTAGGTTACTTCTCTGGAGGCTAAGGAATAGCTTACTAAACTGACAACAAAGCATATAATTGGTCAAAAGTCATGTAAGGTAATTCAACTTCCGAACCAATCTTTGATATCGACCATGGTTTGAAGAAGGCCCTTGATTCGCCATAAGTTTGGTATTTGGATTCATGTGTGTCATCGCTGTAAATCTATAACCATGGTGCAAAGTGCCCGACTCTAGACCTGCTGAAGCGGTATAGTTGATAGTAGAATTACCACAATTACGAAGACCAAGATATTTAACAGTTAGACTCAACCTTTATAATTTTTGCTAATCCTTCCTCTTGTGATTGATTTAAGAATTAACTGGTACCTTTGTTTATGTGAATTGCAGCACATGGTACCAATCATTCTGATAAAAAAGCCGATGACAGTTTCAAGAGAGAGGTAAAGGATGCAAAGTTGTCTTCTAAAAAGCCAGGAAGTAACAACATTGAGTTTAAAGGGAAGAATACTTTTGCTGTGCCTAGAAATGTGAGACCACTTGGTTATACTGCAAATAAACCAAAAGCAGAAGAGGGTGATGAAAAGCCAAAATCCAACGATGAATTCAGAAAGATGTTCATTCGATAAGGTTTCCCAACATTAATTTGCAATTACTAATCGACAGTTTAAGTTTTGCACTTGCTTCTGTTACATACTAATCTGGTTAGTCTACGTAGGGTTATATTTGTTTGTTAACAAAAAATAATAATTGGAGTTATTAGATCTTAATCATCGAATACCACATTTTATAAACTTATTCATCAGTTTTTATTTATTTATTTTATAAATATGATCACTCGGTGTAGATGAAGGGTTGGAGCTGGTGGAGTTTCCATCGTTAAAACAAAAGTTTGATCTCATGCTACCACTATATCCAACGACCATAAATGGAAAATTTTTAATCATATATACATTGAAAATAAACTTTATTGGTTAAACCCACATTTATTTTAATATGAAGAAAAGGAAGAAGGAGCTCTCAAAAGAGAATCTAACCATTTTTCCCACTAAATCATTGCTAATATAAGGTTTAAATATTGTTTGTACTTTGATCAAATTGAAAAATTATTCAAGCAATGGAGAGATCACTTATTATGGTTAAGTTAACATTACCATTAATTTAACTATGTTTGTTTATCACTAAATGAATGCACATGTATGGGGTTGAGATCCACTCCATTTCTTTGTCCCTCCATTTTCTTCATTACTATAGTTTTGTGTGTAAATAACACACATTTCTAAGACATGTGACATATAATTAATATTTAGTTAATTTTATATACATAAAAACTATAGTAATGGAGAAAATGGAGGGATAAAGAAATGGAGTGGATCCCAACCCACATGTATGCATCTATATTTTGTACAAATTGTTTAACTTAGTCGTAAGTAATTATGTGACATTAAATTTCTAAAGAAATTTATAAATTTCATATTTAGTAGTTGAATTTCTACTTAAATCAAGGTTCATCAAGGTTTTAGTTACATTCTAATAAAAAATAACAAACTTTTCCATAAATTAACCTAAATGAAGACATTCTAATGGTATTTTATAGTGGCCATCCTATTGATCCACAAAGCATTATCAAAAGCTTGGACCAATTCTTTTTAGAAGAGATTAGGAGATTTCTTAATGCATCCTATATGTTTCTTAGGTATCACGCGAAAATTTAAAAATGTTCTAAGTTTTTAGAGATTCATCTCCGGATGCACTCTAATACACATTTAACGCAGACCATTTTGAGTTATGTCCTATAAGTTAGGTATTTTTAATTCCGAAAACGCATCCTCGAAATATTCAAAAAATATATTTATAATTGACCAGTTTAGTGAAAATTTCGGAGATACATCTTCGAAAGCTTGGGCGAAATTTTGAAATATGCTATCACCTTTGCATGTCAGATGTTTTCGGAGATGCATCTCCAGAATAATCTGATAAAAGACACAACAACATGATCACACACCTTTGTTGTATTTCTTTACAAAACCTCATCAAAAATCCTTCAATTCTCAATCTATTTTTTCAATTCAAATCTCAAATCTTGTGGTTAATCACATCAAAGGGAACAAAAGAAGTTAAAATTTTAGGTAAATATCATTTATTTCACATTGCATTGCTCACACTAATCTAGTTTTTTGTTTGAAAAAACGTGCGTTTTATTCGAAAATGTATCTCCGGAATGAGTATGAACTTTTTCGGAGATGCATTTCTGAAACCAGTTTGTGTTCATTTTTCAGTTCTCTTTTCAGCAGTGACACTTATATACTGTTATGTGGTAATTGTTTTCATTACATATGCTACACCCCGATGTTTTTCCCAAACAAATTGTTTCTCTGAATGTCAAAAGTGTTGTTGTGAAGGCGGTAGATGTTGGCAACCAATTTAAAAATGAGCAAGAGTTTGAATCTCATGATTAAATGCTTCAATAGATTCGTATGAAGTCCTCCAAACTTGGATTTGGTGAGGTTATCGGAAGGTCCGATAATAGTTCAGATAGAAGATGCACTTTTGTGACAATGATGTGCGAAAGAAGCGAGAAATATATAATTCCTCTCCAACATTTTAAAAGAGACGATATTGGTTCAAAAAAATGTGAGTGTCCATTTAAGGTGTGTGGTTACATGTTGGCAAAAAAAAATGGAGATTTAATGTCATATGGGGTTTGCATAACCATGATTCGTGTGAAAAATTAGCCGGTCATCCTAGTGTGTGTCGGCTCATTCCAGATGAGAAGGAATGCGTTGTTGACATGACATTGAATTTGGTTCAACCGAAAAGTATACTTGCAACATTGAATCTGAAAAGATCCAAAAATATATCAAATATCAAGCAAGTGTATAATATTCGATACCAAACTAACAAGGCCTTTAGGGGGGATAGACCTGAAATGCAACAACTCTTGAAAATGTTGGATGATAACAGTTATATGTCTAGGTACCAAATGAGTGAGGTTGAAGTTACTGTTAGAGATATATTTTGGACTCGTCTGATTTCATAAAATTGTTCAACACGTTTTCTAGTGTTCTCATATTTGATTCAACCTACAAGACCAGCAAGTATAGACTCCCATTATTCGAAAACTACCGACTTGAAACCATCCTCTCAACTGGTAAAAATAAAAGGTGTTCCGAAAAAAATCAAGCCTACACCGAATGAAAATTCGACTACACGGTCTCCTTCATATTTTGAACACGATGACAAATTTTTTCCCGACTCACCAACTCAAAAATCTCAAAAAAATGTTATCAAAAGAGCTCACATTAGAAAACCACCTCCACAAAAAATTCCATTCATTGACGAGATGCCTATTTTTATTCATAAATACATGGGGCAGATCGTCAATGTCGCAGGGGAAGGTAATTCTAATTATCGAGCTATTTCGGCTTTACTAAGTAAATGGAGAAGATAATCATACACTTGTCCGCTATCAATTTATTCAAGAGTTGAGGACACATAAAGAATCATACACACGACTGTATAGAAAGAAATAAAAATTCGATGAAGTTTATGAGTCTCTTGTTCCTTGCCTTAGCGGTCCGACACCAGAGGAAAAATGGATACGCTTCCCTGAAATGGGTCACCTAATAGCATATGCGTATGATAGAGTGTGTGTTGATTTGACACGATACGGTTTTTGAAAACCTTTTTCCCACTGCGCACCACCACACCTCAAAATCCAAATGATCGTATTATATGTATTAGGTGGATTTCAAAATCAAGTCATTTTGTTCAAGTTTACTTGAAACTGGGATGCACTATACCACTTACATCAGCGAAGTGGGCGACTCATTCAACAATAAAAGTAGAGACTTGGTCGAATCCTTTTATGGAAAGGACGTAAGAGTTCGAGAAATTGAGCAACATTGGAAGATAATCAAATGCATAAAAGTGAAAGGGGTACCACCCATAGATTTAGCATGCGACATATATTTGGATTTGTTCTAATTTCTTGTTTAGTTAGACAAATAAGTGTATGTAATTGTGTTTCAATATTAATGAAGTATAATATATTCAACATTTGTTCATATTGTGTCTTAATGCTTTTTTGATCTTTCCCATAACAACATTTGTTCTTTTGTAAAAAAAAGGTTCTATTTTCAAACCTGTTTAGGAGAGGTTTCGGAGATGCATCTCTGAAACAAGATTATAGGGTGCGAAACCAGAGATATAACTTCTATATTGAGGTGCTATTATGTTATATTTCACACAAACTGAAAAATATCTCAAATGTCACAAATAAACACCAACTGGTATGTCACAAATGTCTCATTCTTCAGCTCGACACCCGGGCGAAAGTTTAAGATCACCGTGTACACCTCTCTCGCAAATATTAAATATGAAATCCATAATCTCCTACCTTACTGAGACAATTGAAGGATTGTAAAGCTCGAGTACCGTTCACCGCCGAATGACAACAAATGGAAGATTGGGTTCAACAAATATGTAGCTCACGACGGATGCAGATGTAAGGGCTATGTGGAATACGTATTTCTGTTTTGAAACAACAGTTCCGCTCGAGTTGGAAGCGACGATTTCAAGATCGATAGAAGATATTGCAAAGTTGTTGAAGTATCCACCTGAATATTGAAGTGTAATGTTTCATTTTATGTTGAAATCATCTATGTAATTCTTATTTTATTTTATGAATGTTAATTTCATTGAAAAATTATATGTTTTTGGTGGCTACCTCTGCTTTTAATGTGTATGTGTTACAGAAATATATCTATGAAAATATTCCGGAGATACATCTCCGGAATTAAAAATACCCAACTTATAGGGCACCACTAAGAATGACATGCATTGAGTGTGTATTGGGTGCGTCCGGAGATGCATCTCCGGTAACTGAGGGGTATTTTAGTATTTTGTGTGGTGGGTAAGAAACATATTGGATGCAATAAGAAATTCCCAAAGGGTTATCTATTATCCATAAAAAAACATTCGTCGGAAATGAGTCCCACATAGGTCTTTCATGAACGAGTTCTACAAATGGGTTCAAAGTTAATTTTAGGGGGTTTCTTAATACACCCTATGCATTACTAGGATACCACATGAAGATACAAAAATTCCTCCAGATTTTAGAGATGCATCTCTGCACGCACCTCCCACACCCCCACACACCCTAGGCCAATTCTGAGTGACGCTTTAGGAGTGTGACTTTTTTAGGTTCGCAGATGCATCTCCGTAACCTGTTTGTAGATGCATCTCCGTAACATACTGAAATAGAAACATAAGCAAAAAATTAGAAAGTTGTATTTTGAAAAAAATAAAATTATCATTCATAACATAAAATCAGCATTACATAGGTGATGTTAACACAAAATCAAACATTACATTTCAATATTTAGGCAGATACTTCAACATATTCACAATATTTTCGACCGATATTGAAATCGTCGCTTCCACCTCGATCAAAACTTTTGTTTCAAAACAAAAAAGTATTCCATATAGCCCTTACATCTGCACCCGTCTTGAGCTCATAGTTGTTGAACTCAAACTTGCATTCGTTGTTAATTGACGCTGAACGGTACTCGAGTTTCACAATTTTTTGATTATCTCTGCAAGGTAGGATATTCTGCACTTCGTATTACAGATCTGCAAAAGAGGTGTATCATTGATCTTAAATTCTTGCCCGAGTGTCGCGTTGAAAAAGGAGGCATTTACGACATACCAGATGATGTTCACTTACGACATTTTCTGTTTGTATGACACATTGTACAATAGCATATATTTATAGTAGTTGTAGACAAATATGGACCTCAAAAATTCTATCTTGTATCAATGGAGATTTCAGAGATACATCTCTGATACCACCCTATTCTCTTATTCCAGAGATGCATCTCCGAAACCTCTCCTGATATAGACAAAAAACAAAACTTGTGTATTTTGTCTGAAAAATTGACAAATTTTTCTACAAACATCAAAATATATTAAAATATTTGAAATTATATATATTACACTCTATTAATATTAATACATAATTACGTACAATTAATTGATGAGGATTAACTAAAAAGAATCGAAAGATTTGTCGTCAACTAAATCTATAAGTATTATTTTTTCATAACAACACCTTTGACATCCAGAGACACAACATATTTAGGAAAACATCGGGGTGAACCATATCTAATGAGAATAGTTACAATAAAAAACAAAAAACTGCTAAAACTGTAAATTGAGTTGTAAAATGAGAACAAATAGAACACATAGATTCATCTCCGGAGGAGTTCATACAAACTTCGAAAATACATCTCTGGATTCAACATACGTTTTTTCAGATTATTTTTTTAATGTGATTAACGAGGTTTAAAATGAATGATCTTTACTTAAATTTCAGATTTTATTGTTTCTTTTGATATGATGAAACACAAGTGTCGTTACTCGAAAAAATGCAATGACGGAGAGGCGAAAGTGGAAGAACATTGAGAAAACCCCAAGAAGGAAAAACATTGAGAAAACCCCAAGAAGGAAAAATATAAGATGGTCTCGCAACCAAGAGAAAGGGTTCGGATGCCGCTTATGCGAAGGGAAGGTATTAACACCCCTCGCATCCATTGCAATCGATGGGAACCATTTGCTCGTCTACGTGTAAGGATATTTGCTAAAGGATATTGCTTTCCAAGAGTGTTCTAAGGGGAGATAAGGGTATGAAAAAGAATATATAAAAGATAAGGTGGAAAGGGGTAGGAGACTCAGTAGGACCTCCCAGTCCTATGCCTATGTATTCTCAATGGATATGAGAAAATCAGAGTCAACGTAGTTCGGAGGACTATGGATAAATAGAAGCGTGATCGCCAATGATTGGGGCCCTTGTGCCTACATATCTTTACTTAAAATAAGTAAAGAATCAAAGCGTCCGTAGTTCAGACTACGGTTTGTTGGTGTTTTTTTATAGATGATGCTAATGTACACATTCTAGCAGTTAAGTGTATTGTAACTCACTTGTGGAGTCTTAGGCATTACCTGTTTGTAATAGAACAGATGCAACATGTCCTTTTTGAAAAAAGATATTTTTTGCCATCAAGGCAAAATGTCACATTTGATTGGTGGAGAGTTGTTTTTAAGGGTGAAATAAGTCCTCGGGTAGTAACCCTTTGCGGGTAGAACCCAATTCTTTATCTCAAAAGATTTATTGTGAAAATGGTGTGGCAAATATAGTCACGTCTTCATATTGAAAGACGAGTATTAAGACCACACACTCTAAAGTGAGTATCCTAATACTCGGAGAGGAAGAAGTCTTCACTCAATCCTATCCCTTTAATTCAATACAAAGAGAACCTTATTCTCTTATTAAAGATGTTTTGATTTTTGAAAGGTAAGTACTTTATGACAGTGAACCCTAAAGGTAATGTCAAGCACTCGGGATAGGAGAAGGCCTTCACCTAACCACTCCACAACCATCCAAGTTTATTAAGAAAAGAGTTTTGAAAATTCACTTGGTATAAGACCAAGGTTTTTAGACTCAAGGAGGCAAAAAGAAATATATATTTTTTTTGAAAAGAAAGGGTGGTGAATAGATCAAGGTAGGTTGATGGCGATGTGCGAAGCAATCAACTTATAAAGATGTAATCCACACAAGGTTAATGTGGGGTTTAAAAAGTGATAAGATATGAGGAGAAGATAGGAAAGAAACCCTAAGGTGTGAATCAAGTTAAATAATTTTGAAAATGACTTGACATTGGATCAAGTCTTATTTGTCCCTTTTATTGAAAATGTGTTCTAACCTAGATTCATTTTATCTTTCTTAACAAGCAAGCAAGCATAAAATAATACCTAGCTATTACATTGTAAATGAGGAAAGGGATACATAACATCCACCAAGGGGCGAAATAATATGTAACGTATGAATGAGGTATATACTATGATGCACAAAAGAGAATCATCAACAACAAGACAAAAAGTCAATACAACAAGATAAACAATGAAAGGTCATGAGTGCAAAAGCATGTAAAACATGAAGCAAATGATCAAGACATGTAATATATGAGATGAAAACCACATGGGAAGCAATCACATCAATCCACAACTCATAAAAAATCAATCAAAACAAGTCATGAGAATAATTTCCAAGCTATGTACAAAATACAAGTCAAGTAGTCACATAATGAGCCAAGGGTCATGTGAAATGTGTGTGAGGTAATGTGATCATGAAATGAGGGCACAAACATCTTGACCAACAAGTTAGACATCTTATATAAAACACATAAAGATCAAAAAGCTTCAATTAGCATATGTAAAGGAATATCAAAGCAAGACTAGCTCAAAAGATGGCTAAGTGAGACACTCAAACAATACCAAACTTGTAAAATCAACCAAATATAGGAAAAAGGTATAAATATCAGGAAACTAGAGCAAAAAAGACCACAAGGCAGTATTTTACCATTTTTCAAAATTCCACAAGCTATGATCAACCTTAACTGGGTCAAAGGATCAATAAGTTAGGCCTATGGCTCAAACGTGAGGAATTACCAACAACCCTCAAAGAGGCTTCCACCAAAAATAGCAAGACACTCAAATAAAATCCCAAAAAATAAGAAAACATAAGTTTAAAGATATATTTAAATAAATGAAAAAGATGGTAAGAAGATAGGTTTAGGACAGAGCCCAAAATGGTTGAATCATATAAGCTAAGCATACAAATCGGGAGTGAATCGAGGGTCAAAAAGTGAGAAATGGAAAGTCACCTTAGGTAACTCAAACCAAACCCCAATCATCATCACATAACTCTCAATAAATGGTCTTAGCATGGCTAAAAAAATAGCCTCAAAAGATGAGCATAAGGCACTCAAATCCTCAACCCTAGTTCAAGGGTATCAATGGAAATACCTCCTACAAATAAACCAAAATAAAATAGAAAAAACATTTTTAAAAATAAAATAAAAATGTGATAAAATAAGTGAAACATTAAAGAGTGTAAAACATAATTTTATGAGTTTTTAATATTCTTGGAACAATTAAAAAATAAAATAAAATGAAAGAAAAGCAAAAGAAAATAAAAATAAAAACAAATGAAGAAGGGTACATAAGCAATTCCAGAATGAACTGGAAACACGTCGAAGCACACATGGGCCATGAAACAGGGGGTGCGGGTATCATTTTTGTTAGGCCCAAGTTCATTTGAGATCCAAACTCAGAAACCAACCAAAAAACATAAGCCACGCATGATCTCATTAATTGAGTCATCACTGACTCAACGCCACATGGGCTCCACGCAGAAGAGTCAAGAGGTCAACACCTCAAGCCAACTCAGACACCAGAGCTAGGGCTTCGGTCGTCTTCTCCGGCTACCTCACCGGAGCTGAAACTCAAACCTCACCAAAAATGCCAAAACCTAACACTATCCCACACGAATTTTCACGAGAAGCATGAATCCAGCCTCCAAAATCATTAATAAGTATTCTAAAGCTATGAAAAACAAGCACGAAAATTTTGGACATAGATTGAAACTCCACGAAACAACACAACAACCATCCAGAAACATTCTATATCAACTCAAACCAACAAATACGCATCAAAACATGATCTTTTCACGTGAAATAAAAGAGAAAAAGGTTGAGAGATTTTACCAAACTTGAAGCTTTAATAAACTCTGTTCGTGCACCGAAAGGCCTTCCAACCTTTACCAAACGACCCCTTGAACCTTGCAGATGATGAATGGAGGCAAGAAGAAGTCAGGAACTTGAAGGGAAGAAGATTCTCAAAAACTGAGTTTTTGAGTGAGAAAGACTGGCTTTTGCTTCTGGCTGCAGAATTAGAATGCCCCCTCTATTTCTAGGGTTTTTATGTATTTATATGAGGGTTTTGCTAGGTTAAAAACCTTTACTGTGGTTAAGAGTAACTTAGTGAGAGGTTTTTGCAAATTTTGAAATGAGAAGGTGGTGGTACGAATTGGTATGCTTTGTGGCTGTTTTCTTCGTGTAGGGAGCCAAGAGGGCCAGAATGGTGTGCAATTTTTGTGTCAACTTTGTCTCTGTTCTCCTTTTGGCAAAAACTTCATAATATGGTGCATGAAGAGTGTGTGTGTGTTCGATCATTTAGGGCAAGGTTTGTGACATATTTAGGTGAGGCATGCGCATGAATTGAGAACAAAAATGTTGCTGCCAAATGAATTGTGATAAACATGAGATATGTAACAACATGAAAAGCATGATTACCTATCCATATGGCTCACTTTATCCAATCATAGCTCCATGAATTTTGGTTCAAAATATGCAATCTTGAGTTCAATGGAAAGTAGGGAGTAAGATGATCACATTCTATGTTCAAAATGAAATGAAACAAGGCTTGGATTCATGAGAAAATTGAAGTTGAAATCATGTCCAAAATTTTGCCCCAAAGTACCTTAGAAAAATTCTAAGTTATGAACTTTTGGCAACTTTGATACCCTATGTTTGAAGGCGTATAACATGATGAGTTTTGATCCAATGAGAGAGTTCTAGTAATGGATGGAAAGATTGAAAAATGATCTTCAACTTTCATGTTGTGTGAAAACTCAATTGAAGTCAAGAACTTGGTGAAAAATGTCTTAAAAGTTGGGTTGAAAAATCTGTCTAACCACTTGCCACTTTTGACAACTTTGAAACCCTAATTTGGGAGCATCATAACTTGAGTTCCACACATCCAATTGAGATGTTCTAGTACTCATATGAAATCTTGGAGGATGCTCTAAAATTCTCATGTTGTGGGAAAATTCAAATGAAGCTTGTATCACCATGAAAAATGGGCTTGAAAGTAGGCATTTCAAACTGAATTTCTATACTTAGAAAAATTTTTAAGTGAAGAAATGTCATAATCTCTTTTCTCCAAACTTTGACTCATCATATCTCCTAAAACATGAATCTTTTGGACATGCTTTCTTCCAAAAACTTGTATTTCATGATGTCCTCTTCAGTTTGATAGCTAGTTTGCTTTCATTGGATAAAAAATGAGAAAGTTATGGAAGTTGCAAGATGACTAGAATTAGGGTTTTTCTCACTTAGAATTTTTTTAAATCAAAACCCTTATTTAATCAAACTCTTGATTTTATGTTTATTCTTGATTATTCTTGTCCCAAACTCATGAAATCATTTGAAAACAAGTATCATGCCCTTGATTGGCCTTGAAATTCAAGATCTTGACCTAATTGAATCATAATTGACTTTTGTTGACCATATGAAACCCTGAGACCATTTCCATTGGTTAAGGCTCTTGTGATGGCTTGTGATGATACATGATCTATGTAGAGGACCCTAAAGGCGTGAGTTAAGCTTTGGAACCATGTCTTACCCAAAGAAATAGCCACAAACCTCCTTTTGAATCAAAACCCTAGACAGTTATTCATGAGATAGAAGGAGAAGAATCAATGCTTGTGTTCTTGACTTAAGTGGTTGAGTGACATACCTTGATGATGAAGAATTTGTGATTTGAGATTGCCATAAAGTTGAGCTTGAGCTCTTGGTTGATGTTGCGGTGGAAATAGGATACCAAACTATCAATTAGTTTGAATTACAATTCTTAATTCACAACCGCTCTTTGATTTATCCGAAGGAAAATGTCAAAAGAGGGAAAACCTATTTTTGCATCGTAAACACAATGCGGGGAGAGCTCTAGGTAAGGGGTTGGTTAAGCTTAGGGAAGGTACTAGCACCCTAAACTTCTGTAGTACTCTACAGGAACCTTTTGTTTATTTTTTCCTATTTTATTTTATTATTCGCTTGAAGTATATATTGAGCTAAGGGATAAAGTGACCTAAAACACCTAAGGGTTAGTCGTAAGTTTACTCGGCAAGACTCACATCTTGTGCCTACGTATCCTGGATAGGAAATGGAATCAGAGTAATTGTAGTTCCCCTTGAAAGGGAGGTTAGAAACGTCTTGACTGTGGTCAAGGTTTCAATGGGGAAGTAAACATTTCTTAGGGAAATGCTTACGTGGAGTCTTGAAACTCCTATTTCTACGTTGAATTTGTAAATTGAAAATTAGGGATTCCACGGCGGGAAACCCTAAAACAGAGTACAACGACTCTTTGACCTAACACTAGGGTAAATGGCATTTTCGTCCACGGCGGGACACCTAGGCGATTAGAGTTTTGAAAAGGTCAAGGTTAGGACTATTGACTCGGTGGTCAAACAATGTAGACCTAGTCCTTCGGAAGTTTAACGGTAAATCATGCAAAAATGGAAAATTATTATATGGCAGAATTAAAGTGCGGAAAGATAAAGAAAACGGTAAAAGAAAGCATCGCGACGATCACTCGCGTAAATTACAAATCCCAAAACAAATGCGAAAATTAATTGCGACGATAACCTCGCAAAATTACAAACCAAAATTTACAACACAAGCAAATGACGAATTAATAAGCTGAAACGAACATGATGAGGGCGAGAGTTAGACAGTAATTGAAACGACTAAGTCAAGAAAATTGTTTTTTAATTTTTTTAATTTTTACATTCAAAAGGAGAAATTATTTTGATATTTTTACTTAAAACTTGTTTTAATCTAATTTAAAGAAAAAATGTTTTAGTGTTAAGTTTCTTAATTTAAATGTTAAAAAAGGAGAAGTTTTAATCTTAATATTAACAAATGTTTAATTTTAACGAAAATGTTTCCAATTTTAAACAATGAGCTTAACATTAGGCTTTCTTAAAATTTTCATGTTAGACTTAAAAAGTTAACTAATTAATTAAAGAAAGGGGTTAAAAGAATAATTACTATTATTAAACTAAAAAAGAATAATAATAATAAAAAACTAAAAAAAATAAAAATAAAGATGCAGGGGCCGATAAATGGGCCTGAAGCCCTTAGGGTTGCATTTGCTCTTTCCATCTTCTTCTTCGCTGGGAGCCGCCGGCGGCGGAAGCCGTGGATGGCTTCGAAGCTCTGAGCTCCTTGTTTGCATGTCTCCACTATCTTCTTCCTTTCTCTTCTAACCTGCAACCGAAACAAAAACAACAAATTGTGACCACCAATGTTTACCGTTTGATGCTGTTCGTTCTTGATGACCGATAACGGTAGCTTTTGCTTCGCAACGGTTTAGTGATGGTGAAGGTCTGATGATGTTGAGAAACTGAGGAAGGATTCTTTCTCCTGGTAATGAGTTCGTTCGCGGTTGGTGAGTGACGACGGTTTGAACTTCTTCCCTCTTCTTCTTCTTTGTGACGGGGTGATGATGAAGGTGAGACCGAATTCTCCATCTGAACCTATGCTTTTGGATTTCGATGCCTTGTTTCTTCGGATCCCCTGAGTTTCACAAGTGGAGGTGATGATGGAGGTAGAGTCCTTCTGAACCTCCTTCTCGGACTCTTGCGACACCGTTTTTTCCTTAGGGTTTTCAGATCCTTTTCTGATGATATTTATATGAGTTGCATGGATTTGCTTTGTGGGCTTGCGAGGTTTTGATTGTTACTATGTTTCTGCGATTTTGTCGGCTGGTTTTGCTTGCTGGTTGTTAACTCGTTGATCTTAGATGGTTTGTCGGCTTGATTCATTCTTGGTTGTGAATTTGTTGGATTGTGATTCATGGATTTGTTGTTTGTGACTCCGAAAAAGTTGTTTTGCATGTTGTTGTTTTGCTTATTCTGGAAGCTGTTTGTTGACAGATCCGTTGGATTTCTTGTTTGACTATTTGGCTAAGAATCACTTTTTATGGATAAGTGATTTTCCAATAAGTGCTTTTTCCCAAACCAGATTTTTTCAAAGCACTTATTTATCTCTCTTTCTCGGTTGCCTCGGAATGAGAATGGATATTACTGGTTTAGCCTTTTGTCGAGAATTGAATCGGAAGCCGGTTTCGGAGTAATCTGTTACCCTCCCGACATCCGATGATGATGCTACTTTGAAGGTGTCTATTGCACCCCAAAATTTGCCCAACCTTTCTTGGCTTGACTTTTGTTTCATTGCATTCGTAGCATCAGCATTTTGCATCACATTTGTCCCGGAGACAGGGGAGCAAGGTTTTTCCGCGGCTCAGGATTCACTCTCAATGTAAACAACTGAACAACGAGCATCAGAGTCCTCAACATTTATTTTGCCCGACGATCGAGCGACCGATTTTACTTTGTTTTGCAGGGCATTTTTCAGCTCAGAAAGCAGCATTCAGGTTATCTCAAGCATTCTCAGGGTCATAGTATTCAAGAACACATTCCAGAAGATTAGCAGGGTTCGAAACAGCAAGAAGCGGGCAAATGGGCAGGTTTCCCTTAAAAAGGTGCCGAAATTCAAATTTTGAAGGTGTTAATCGGTTAACGCGTATGGTTAACCGATTAACCAATGAAAAATCAGCCCAGATTCAAAAATTTAAAAGGGTTAATCGATTAACCTATATGGTTAACCGATTAACTAATGTGATTTTTGCCTCTGTACGTGCTTTTTCAATGCAGAGCCATTTGGGGTCCAATTTTGATCACTTTGAAATTCATTTTTGCACTTGGGAAGGATCTAGAACATATTCAAATTTTGGTTGAATTTCATTTCCCTCCAAATGCCCATTCCTCATTCCAAACCTTGATTTTTCCAATCCACATTCCAAACCTTGCTTTGGGTCCAAGCCTAGGTGATATTTAAGTGATCCACTCCAAACCAAAAGGAGCCAATCTTCATTTTTCACTCTCATTTTTCAGAATGCATCTCCATTCTCTCAAATTCTCTCTCAATTCTCCACTCCCAAAACCTTCACTCAAAGTTCTTTTTCATTGAATTCTTTGATTCTTCATTGGAGTCAATGAATTCTTGAGCTCAAACCTCCATCCATCATCTCCATTGAAGTGATTTCTTCATCCAATTTTCGTGCATAATTGGATCTAGATCTGGAAGTGATTTTGGAAGTGATTATTTGGCTTATTTTGGATTAATCTTGAAGGATCTCCATTGCTACTACAAGAATTGGTGTGGATCTTGGAATATTCCGGACTTCTAGCATCAGATCTGTTCAATTACAGTTGAATCAACATCAACCAGAGCAAATATCCACTCTGAAGGTTGGATCCGAATATGTTTTTAGCTTATTTGCTTTAATCACGTGGATTTTCATCTTTGATTGAATGTTGGTTAATTTGATCCGTTTGATTCATGATTTGGATGTGTTGATCTGTTTACATGTTGTTTGAATCATGATTTGCTGTATAAATTTCGTGCACAATTGATTATGAGATCATGTGGAAGTTTGCCTAAGTGATAAGCTGCTGTTAAGTGCTTTTCTGCTGTTGTCTGCTGCTGTTGGAGCAGTGTTAATTGGTTAACCTATATGGTTAATCGATTAACTAACTCAGACTTTCAAATTTTCAAACATTTTCAGGTGGTTAATCGGTTAACGCATATGGTTAACCGATTAACACTGTTCCAGCAGGCCTGCTTTGCTGTTTTGCTTGCTTGTTTGCATACCGTTTCATCTCGAATAATCATGGATCAGTGTGATGTATTAGGGATGAAATGTTTTTGGTTATATGTCGCTGTTTTGGTTGTTTAATCGAGACTTCGCTAACATTTGTATTTTTCCACTTGAATGCATACTTATGGATGTGGTTCAAAGTGATGACTCTTTGCATGTTCGTTTGCTTTCATCTTGTTGCTTTCCTTTCCATGTTTGCATCATTCTTGCATCGCTGTTGAGGTCGAGACGCGCTTGTTGAGGCTGCTGCCCCACACATTTTTCCTCCTTCCCACCATTCTAAGTGTTGCATTTTTATGTATGCCTCTCTCGCTTGTGACTGAATTTGCTTGGTGCTTTCTTGTGCTTTTTGCCATGATCCCCATAGAGTTCCTAGTCCCTCCGTTTAGGATGAGAGTAGGAGAGACATTAGGTGTTCAATCCAAGCATGCTAACATTAGGTAGTCCCTTTTTGCATCCCAACTCTAAGTCCACTTTGCATGATAACTTTAGGGTTTTGAGTTAGTCCCCTTTAGAAGTCCTTTCCTCTCTTCTCATCTTCATACAATCTTAACATACTTAATAAAGATAATGGATGTTGTGCCTTGAGCCTTGTACTTGGGAAATGGTGATTGAGTGACTACCTCTCAATTGCCTAGAGTGTTTAGTATACGTCCTTAGGACGATATGCGATGCATTCGCTCCTAGGTTTTAGACTTTAGTACAACATACATTATAAACACTCAATAATTAAAACACTTCTTCTCTTAAAAACACAAAAACACTTCAAATCTTTTTCATCCTTCGGGATCTTAATCGAGGAAAATCTTTTCAGATAAAAGAGTGTTGTTAACTTTTAATTCTATCGCAAACGGTAACGCCTAAGTCTCCAATGGTCGAGCTGCATACACCAACTGCTAGAACTACTTGTTAACCCTACTCGGGCCTAAAATTTTTGAACCAACCTGTGGTCCTTTTTAACCCGAACTACGTTTGCTCTGATTTTTCATACCAAAAGAAAGTACGTAGGTATAAGATGCGATGTCTTGGCGAGCAACCTTCCCCCTTTCACCCGTAGTTAGCCGAACTACGTTGACTCTGACTTTCCCATTGCACGAGGGAATACGTAGGCACAGAGCGGCGATGCTCTGCCGAGTCATCTCCTTTCTTTTTCTTTTGTCCATTGGAATTTAGTGTAGATAGTTTCAACACACCCTTTTAGATAGACAACAAGCATGGATCCCGTCTAGTACGACGGACGTGAGGGGTGCTAATACCTTCCCCTTGCGTAACCAACTCTCGAATCCAGACTTGGTTACGATGACCTCGTCTTTTCCCTTTTTCGTTAGGTTTTTCCGATCGTTTCCTTTCCCTCTCTTTGGAATAAATAACGAAAGGTGGTGACTCTTCTGTTTTTCGCAGTTGCGACAACTGGCGACTCTTCTGGGGAAACTGGTTCCCTATGCGAGTCAATCCTAGCGCTTGTTTGTTTATCTTTTGGGTGTATGTACATACTTGTTGTACTTTATTTTTACTTTCCCGCATTTATTTTCAGCATTATATATCATTATCATTGCTGTGCTGTGGGGAGGGAGGATCTGTTGAGTGATAAGGCAGACCCAGGTTTGAGTACAAACCTAGCATTAGTAGTGGAGACTAGTGGGGGGCCTGTTTGCTGAGTAAACACAGTTCCCCATGAAATTCGCGCTCAGACGAGATTCTCTTTGATGACTTCTCCTCTAGCCCTTAGGGCTTGACGGGATGTTGGATCTGAGGGTTGTCGACTCTGGGAACCGATCATTTGTGATTCAGCTAAGTGAGGCCTCTTAGGGAGATGATGATGCCGAACCATGAAATGGTGAAAGTATCATCATTTCTTGAAAGTCTGTGACACTGATGAACGCATAGGATGCCGAACCGTATCAGTGGATAGGTCCATACCTGTGAGAGGGATTGGGTTATGCAGGAAACCTTGACTTCCAGATTACCCGGTTTTCTCTACAACATGAATCTTTGTTCCCGATATCAGAGGTTCCTATTATCAGGGTTATGCTATTGTTCTTGTCAAAGCAGAGCGCTGTTTCTTCCCAAGCTACAACACAACAACCTTGATCCACTGTCTTTGCATTTGGATATGCATCATCATAACGTGTTTGCATTTTGCATCTTGCATTCTCATTTGCATCACAGGTTGTTCTCGGTGGCCTCGTGTTCTTATCTCCGCTTGGTGTTCTTCAGTGACAGGTTTGAGTAGTTCAGTGTCCACGAATATCCGACTCAAGAGAATCAACCAAAGCAATGGATCAGGTTCAAGCTGAATTGCATGAGGTCAGAGCTCGCATGTCCTAGTTCATGGAGCTGATGCAGAACGTTGCCAATGGGAAGGAACAGTTGAGGACTTTAGTCCAGCCGTTGATAGCACGAGCTGACGAAGAGGGTGTCTTGCACGGAGGAGCTAATGCCATTCCTCCTGTTGGTGGATTTGATCCACAGGGTATTCCCACTGTTGCCGTACCTCCGGGCGGAGGTGGTGTGAACGAGAATGGTAATGTTGCCGGTGGAAGTGTAGGCGCAGTGCATAAGGCTGCTGGCCCTCAGTGGGAAGATCACCAGAGTGATATCTTTTCCATGAAGGATATGGAGGGTGGCTTGCCAAATGAGGCTGATAAGAGGCTTAAACTGATCGAGGAGAAGATGAAGTCTCTTGAGAATCAGAATTCGCTGGGTCTTGATATGTCAGATCTTGGTCTAATCCTTGGGGTCAAGATTCCTCCCAAATTCAAGGTACCGGAGTTTGATAAGTACAAAGGGACAACTTGTCCTAGAGTACACATCCGATCATATTTCCGGAAGATATCTGCTTACTCCAAGGATGAAAAGCTGCTGATGTATTGCTTCCAGGACAATATGACTGGAGCATCTTTAAAATGGTATATGGGGCTTGAGAGGACCCATATCCGTAGCTGGAAAGAATTGGCTGAAACTTTTATGCGTCACTATCAGTATAATAGTGATCTGGCGCCAAACAGGGTCCAATTGCAGAATCTGTCTCAGAAGAGTACTGAGAGCTTCAAAGGATACGCCCAGAGATGGCGAGACTTAGCAGCGTGGGTGCAACCTCCCATGGCGGAGAGAGAAATGACTGACATGTTCATGGCTACACTTCTCAGAGTGTATTATGAGAAGCTGATAGGTTGCATGTCTGCAAGTTTTTTAGATCTGGTGATAGCAGGAGAAAGAGTCGAAAGCGGTATCAAAATGGGAAAGATTCAAGTTGCTTTTGATTCCTCGAAAGATGCAAAGAAGTCTTATGTTGGGAAGGAAAGAGAAGATAATGCCGTGTCTGCTCTAGTTGCTGCTCAACAGTCAGCCCGTTGCTAACAACCATATGCTCCTCAGCAGCAAAACCATCAGCGCCAGAACCAGAATAGGCCGCGCAATAGTTTGGAAAGAAGGAATGCTCCTCTCCATCAGGTACCTATGCCGTACAGTGAGCTTTTACCATACCTAGTCCAGAACTCTTTGGTGGAGCCCAAGGCTCTCAAACTGTTTCCAGAGCCATACCCTCCTGAATATGATCCCAATGCTCGATGCGAATATCATCGAGGATCCATGGGGCACGCAACTGAAGACTGCAAAGCCTTTCAAGCTAAAGTGCAACAATTGATGGACAAAGAGTACATTTCCTTTCCTGAAGGAAGTTTGGTTGTGCACGTCAACCTCTCATCTGATTGAATTTGAAGACTTCAAGGGTCGCATATCCCTAGTCAGTGGTCCAGATCTGAAAGCCCGGTTCCCAGAAGCTGGCAGTCCTTGTTTTATCTTGTCATTTTCTTTGTTTTTGTAATTTCTTTCTTGTTAGAATGCAAATCTCATTTGTAAAACTTGTTTGTTTTTAATTGATATTGATAATGAAATGAATATACATGTTTTTGATTAAATCCATTTGTGTTCACTTGTGTGTTTAATTGATGTTTAACGTTTGTTTAAGCGAAATCCGGGGAGGATGACAAAATTGAAAGACGCGCAAGCTTCCGTTTATATGCTTTTGAAGGAAACCTGCTGATGATGTACAAGCATTATTTCAAACCCCCTAAACACCGGAGATATAAGGATGATAATCCCTTGTTAACCCCTTTGAGCCTAGTAGTAGGAGTTCTTTTCTGAAAAACGAAAAAACCCTCAATCTTAACCCGGGGCAGGGTAGGTGTCAGTTAATTTGACCGAGCGTCCAAATCGCAGAAGGAGTGTTCCCGTTCGAGGACTAATCACACCTTTAGAGGTCGTGCCTAAAAAAACCACAATGGTTAAACCTTGCCGATCAGGAGTGAAACAGTCACAATCCCTTTTCAATAAGTCAGATAAGCCAGTGTCGCACGATTTGTTCAAAAAAAAAAGAAGAGAAAAAATAGAAGGAAGAAGCCCGCTAAGTCGAATTTTGAAAACAAGCGACTTAGGAAAAAATTAGGGCATCCCGCTGGTCTTCAAAATCAGAAACTCAAAAGAGTTAGTCTAGACAAAAATTAGGGAAAAGCGAAAAAACGAAAAGCAAAAAGGATTACAAAAGAAAAATCCTCGACGAAAAGCAAGTCGTGTGACTTCAGGAACAAAAGACGAAGAGCGAGTGATTATCGCTCAGAAGACTTGTGGTTTCCCGAACCATCACTCTTGTTGTTCAACCTTTAAAAGGTGAATGCTCATGTCGAATTAGCTGAATGTAGGATTGGAGAACGTCAAGGAGAATGGGTGGGTTAAAATAAATATTGAGCCTTTATCCTTTCTTTCTTAACCGTGAACCTGACCACATTACAACCTGAAAAAGGCCTAATTGAAGTAGATTTGTTTCGAAAGCATACTTCGGTAAAGATCGCATCGAAACTGACTCCTAAAAAGGTTCCGCTTACCGCGTTGATATTAATGTTGACATTTTGATAATTGATTCGTTCATGATATGTCACAAATTTTTTCCAGTGAACAAATTTGGATTGCAAAACTGTCATATGCATTGCATTTAATATATCTTTTATGCAGAACAATTTGTTTTACTTGCGAGTAAGCGCTTGACAGCAGGAGAGTTTCCATAATAGAATGTTTGATTAGGATGAAATGCAGAATGCCCGAATACTCCGTTGAGCCGAGGCAAGCTATATCAAATGATCACAGCAGGGGAGTTAGCCACCCAAAGGTTAGTTAATCCGGGGCAATCAGGTCGAGATTCGGCGAATCTCTCGCAGCCAAGGGTACTGCTCCACAGGCCAGTTAATTAGGGGCAAAGTTGTTGCAAAGCTGGGGCAGGCCACCCTAAGAGCAAAGGAACTGTTCCTCTCCATATCTTCAGAGCGCATCCTTTTGTGGTACGGATTCTGGGGCAAGCCATCTCGAGATCATCTCATGGCAAACTACTGTCTTTTCAAGGTGAACTCTTTCCCAAAGATCAAACCGGGGCAAGTGGAATTACACCGGGGCAGTTTGCTCAAGCAAGATTGTTCTCGCCAGCAAGAGTTGAGTATTGTGGAATCGTGTCATTACCTCATCGAATAACCTGAAACCTGTTACATGTCAGAACTTTATAACCAAATCAATATCAAAAGCCCGTTCTCGTCCGACAAACCTTCAAACTAGCCTTCGCCTGATCAACCTGTCAGTAAACACCAGTTCCTGTTTGGTATATATCAGAGTTTCAACCAGTTCTCGCCCGGTCACCCTTCCTGTAGCCTACTGTTTAAACCAGTTCTAATCTGGAAAACACAACTTGAATCCAGTTCTTGTCTAGCCAACTAGGAATCAGTTCTCGTCTGATATCATGAAGTCAGTTCTCGTCTGACAACTTAATCTTTGCCACCAGTTCTCGCTTGACATATTTGAAGTCCAGTTCTCTCCTGGTAGTCGGTTCTCGTCTGACATGTTTGAATTCCAGTTCTCTCCTGGTAGTCAGTTCTCGCCTGACTCGTTTTGTAGAACCCAGTTCTCGCCTAGTAGTCAGTTCTCGCCTGACACGTTTTGAGGATTCCAGTTCTCGCCTGATATATTTGAAGTCCAATTCTCGCCTGGTAGTCGGTTCTCGCCTGACATGTTTGAATTCCATTTCTCGCCTGGTAGTCAGTTCTCGCCTGACTCGTTTTGTAGAACCCAGTTCTCTCCTGGTAGTCAGTTCTCACCTGACATGTTTTGCAGATCCCAGTTCTCGCATGGTAGTCAGTTCTCTCCTGACACATTTTGTTGAACCCAGTTCTCGCCTGGTAGTTAGTTCTCGCCTGACATGTTTTGCAGATCCCAGTTCTCGCCTGACACATTTTGTTGAACCCAGTTCTCGCCTGGTAGTCAGTTCTCGCCTGACACATTTTGCAGATCCCAGTTCTCGCCTGGTAGTCAGTTCTCGCCTGACATATTTTGTTGAATCCAGTTCTCGCCTGGTAGTCAGTTCTCGTCTGACAGCTTAACCTTGTTGACACCAGCTCTCGTCTGATGGTCCATCCTCGAATACTAGTTCTTGTCTAGTAATTCCCCTTTTAAATCCATTTTTGTTTGTAACCAAAGATAAATACAATAACCATAAACCTGGTCATATCTTCGAACCAAAAGCCCAACCATGCTTGGCACATTCCAATTCTCGTTTAGATAACAATTTTAGAGTCCAGTTCTTGCCTGGCCTGTCATTCTTTTGAAGCGCAGTTCTCATATGATAAGTCTTCATGGAATACTAGTTCTTGTCTGGTAAGCGATATTTGAGTCCAGTTCTCTCCTGGTAGATGTCAATTGTTAAAACCAGTACCCGTCCGATCACTTTCTCCTTAGCTTACAGTTGAAACTTTAGTCCTCGTCTGGTGGTCAGTTGCTTTAACACCAGTTCCTGTCTGGTGAAAAGCGTTTTGAAGTCCAGTTATCGTCTAGAAAACCACAAAAGTAGTTCATGTTCAGCACAAAATAGGAATTCAGTTCTCGCTTGGTATTCACTTGTCGTCTGACCTCTTCTGGAGTCCGATTCTTGCCTGGTTGTCGGTTCTCACCTGACCTATCCAATTCAGATCTAGGGTTTGCTTTCCCCAATATAAGTCCAATCACACTTGGCACACCCGGTCATCTCCAGCGGTGTTGACTTTGTTTCTCCAACATTTATTTTGTTGGAGCGGTTCCTTTGCATTTTACATTGTGCATAGCATCTACCCAAACGCGTAGCATTTCCATTTCGTATGGAGCATTACGCCATATTCAAACATGTGCATCAGAAACAGAAGCCAGGTTGTTACCTCTTATTTCTGTCTCCCCAATCAGAGTTGGTAGTTTATCTCTGCGGTTGGAAAATTTCCGGGTTCTTTGGTATTCAACCGTATTTTACCTTGATTGTTTGAAAGCCGTTTGCTTTTCACCCAGTCAGGTCCAAGCCGTTTAAATAGGGGCAGCTGTTGCACCCCAAATTTTGCCCAACCTTTCTTGGCTTGGCTTTTGTTTCATTGCATTCGTAGCATCATCATTTTGCATCACATTTGTTCTGGAGACAGGGGATCAAGGTTTTCCCGCAGCTCAAGATTCACTCTCAGTGCAAACAACTGAACAACGAGCATCAGAGTCCTCAACATTTATTTTGCCCGACGATCGAGCGACCGATTTTACTTTGTTTTGCAGGGCATTTTTCAGCTCAGAAAGCAGCATTCAGGTTATCTCAAGCATTCTCAGGGTCATAGTATTCAAGAACACATTCCAGAAGTTTAACAGGGTTCGAAACAGCAAGAAGCGGGCAAATGGGCAGGTTTCCCTTAAAAAGGTGCCGAAATTCAAATTTTGAAGGTGTTAATCGGTTAACGCGTATGGTTAACCGATTAACCAATGAAAAATCAGCCCAGATTCAAAGATTTAAAAGGGTTAATCGATTAACCTATATGGTTAACCGATTAACTAATGTGATTTTTGCCTCTGTACGTGCTTTTTCAATGCAGAGCCATTTGGGGTCCAATTTTGATCACTTTGAAATTCATTTTTGCACTTGGGAAGGATCTAGAACATATTCAAAATTTGGTTGAATTTCATTTCCCTCCAAATGCCCATTCCTCATTCCAAACCTTGATTTTTCCAATCCACATTCCAAACCTTGCTTTGGGTCCAAGCCTAGGTGATATTTAAGTGATCCACTCCAAACCAAAAGGAGCCAATCTTCATTTTTCACTCTCATTTTTCAGAATTCATCTCCATTCTCTCAAATTCTCTCTCAATTCTCCAATCCTAAAACCTTCACTCAAAGCTCTTTTTCATTGAATTCTTTGATTCTTCATTGGAATCAATGAATTCTTGAGCTCAAACCTCCATCCATCATCTCCATTGAAGTGATTTCTTCATCCAATTTTCGTGCATAATTGGATCTAGATCTGGAAGTGATTTTGGAAGTGATTATTTGGCTTATTTTGGATTAATCTTGAAGGATCTCCATTGCTACTACAATAATTGGTATGGATCTTGAAGTATTCTGAACTTCTAGCATCGGATCTGTTCAATTACAGTTGAATCAACATCAACCAGAGCAAATATCCGCTCCGAAGGTTGGATTCAAATCTGTTTTTAGCTTATTTGCTTTAATCATGTGGATTTTCATCTTTGATTGAATGTTGGTTAATTTGATCCGTTTGATTCATGATTTGGATGTGTTGATCTGTTTACATGCTGTTTGAATCATGATTTGCTGTTTAAATTTCGTGCACAATTGATTATGAGATCATGTGGAAGTTTGCCTAAGTGATAAGCTGCTGTTAAGTGCTTTTCTGCTGCTGTCTGCTGCTGTTGGAGTAGTGTTAATCGGTTAACCTATATGGTTAATCGATTAATAAACTCAAACTTTCAAATTTTCAAACATTTTCAGGTGGTTAATCGGTTAACGCATATGGTTAACCGATTAACACTGTTCCAGCAGGACTGCTTTGCTGTTTTGCTTGCTTGTTTGCATACCGTTTCATCTCAAATCATCATGGATCAGTGTGATGTATTAGGGATGAAATGTTTCTGGATATATGTCATTGTTTTGGTTGTTTAATCGAGACTTCACCGACATTCGTGTTTTTCCACTTGAATGCATACTTATGGATGTGGTTAAAAGTGATGACTCTTTGCATGTTCGTTTGCTTTCATCTTGTTGCTTTCCTTTCCATGTTTGCATCATTCTTGCATCGCTGTTGAGGTCGAGACGCGCTTGTGGCGGCTGCAGCCCCACACGTTTTTCTCCCTCCCACCATTCTAAGTGTTGTATTTTCATGTATGCCTTTCTCGCTTGTGATTGAATTTGCTTGGTGCTTTCTTGTGCTTTTTACCATGATCCCCATAGAGTTCCTAGTCCCTCCATTTAGGATGGGAGTAGGAGAGACATTAGGTGTTCAATCCAAGCATGCTAACATTAGGTAGTCTCGTTTTGCATCCCAACTCTAAGTCCACTTTGCATGATAACTTTAGGGTTTTGAGTTAGTTCCCTTTAGAATTCCTTTCCTCTCTTCTCATCTTCATTCAATCTTAACATACTTAATAAAGATAATGGATGTTGTGCCATGAGCCTTGTACTTGGGAAATGGTGATTGAGTGGCCTCTCAATTGCCTAGAGTGTTTAGTATACGTCTTTAAGACGATATGCAACTTATTCGCTCCTAGGTTTTAGACTTTAGTACAAAATACATTATAAACACTCAATAATTAAAACACTTCTTCTCTAAAAAACACAAAAACACTTCAAATCTTTTTCATCCTTCGGGATCTTAATCGAGGAAAATCTTTTCAGATAAAAGAGTGTTGTTAAGTTTTAGTTCTATCGCAAATGGTAACGCCTAAGTCTCCAATGGTCGAGCTGCATACACCAACTGTTAGAACTACTTGTTAACCCTACTTGGGCCTAACAACTTTGAACCAACCTGTGGTCCTTTTTAGCCCGAACTACGTTTGCTATGATCTTTCATACCAAATGAAAGTACATAGGCACAAGACGCGATGTCTTGGCGAGCAACCTTCCCTCTTTCACCCGTAGTTAGCCGAACTACGTGACTCTGACTTTCCCATTGCATGAGGGAATACATAGGTACAGAGTGGCGATGCTCTGTCGAGTCATCTCCTTTCTTTTTCTTTTGTCCATTGGACTTTAGCGTAGATAGTTTCAACACACCCTTTTAGATAGACACCAAGCGTGGATCCCGTCGAGTACGACGGACGTGAGGGGTGTTAATACCTTCCCCTTGCGTAACCGACTCCCGAATCCAGACTTGGTTGCGATGACGTCGTCTTTTCCCTTTTTCGTTAGGTTTTTCCGATCGTTACCTTTCTCTCTCTTTGGGAGAAATAACGAAAGGTGGTGACTCTTCTGTTTTCTCCCGGGAGTTTTTCGCAGTTGCGACAGTGTCGACTAAAACTCTAAACGATAATTTTGCTTGTTTGTTTTGATTTGCAAGTTCAACGAAAAATATTGGGAAAAGTCGGATAATCGGAAGAAGTCGGAGAAAATCGGAAGCTTTAGGATTTTTAGAAAATTATTTTTTATGTAAAATGTAATGTAATATTTTTTGTAATTTTATTGTTATTCTTTTTGTAAAGAGTTAATATCATTAATAAAACTCTTTAGTTTATTTTTTTAAACATTATTATATTCTTTTTTGTTTTTTTGATATGCAAGTAATAATAGAAAGTGAACTTATCATAAAATGTATGAAATCAATAGAAATGAAATGAAATTATTTAAAATGAAATGAGACTAAAATTAAGAAATAAATTGATTTTTCATTAAACAATGAAACAATGATGGGATTAATGAAAAAAATGATATATGATTGGTTCTTTTTAAAAATGCAATTAATTTAATTTAAAAATGAAATATGATGACACATGATTGAAAAAAAATAGAAACTGAAAATCGAAAAGAAAAACCTTTTTCTATTAATTTCTAGCTATTCCAATTTAACCGATTAACCACGTTCCCGACAGAATTTCCGATTTAACCTTCCTGCAATTCCAAATAAGCAACTTTATCTGGATAAATCCAACTGTCTGATTAAACTTAACTCAGATTCCCTGATCGCAACTCAGATTCACGACTTGACAACCAGCTGTAATCAAATGACCATTTTACCCTTCATGAACGAAAGAACGCACATATGCGACTTTTCCTGCAAAAATCAACCAACTGCACAACCTGTTAGTGACTGCTTAAATACAATGCGTAAATGCAATGGAATGTAAAATGAAACGACAAATCGTAGGGCAAAATTTGAGGTATTACAGTTGCCCCTATTTAAATAACTTCACCAGGTGATTTGAGCGACGAAGGCTTGAGAAATCATGGTGGAGGGATTTACATATAGATAACCGAAATTTTTTTCCTTAGATGCAATGATATGCAATGCTTTGGACAAAACGAGACAAGAGATAATGCTGACAATGCCATGAATATAGTATGATGCGTATGATGGAATGGTAAACGCAAATATGCAGACGACACGACGACACAGGGGACATACACTGGCGAACGAACCACACTGGGGAATATGATGCACTGGGGTATTACAGTATGACACTGGGGAATTCTAAAGTGATAGTCAACCGGTGCGAGTACGACCAATTGTCACTTTTAGAAAAGGAATAACTGAGAGTAATTATTCAACAGGTTCCAGCGTGACCGGCTGATACTCTATGATAAAAAGTAAAACTGGATCTGCATGACTGTAGGATTGATTTAACAGAATGCTGGAGCATTGAGCAAAGAATAACATCCGAGCTTCTGAAAACTTTCCCCCGTGACAGGATCAAACAGAAATTTCAGGAATCCGTAAAAAATATACAGGGTAAAAACTGGCTGTATGCCAAAATAAATGGTCTTAAATGCGAAATGCCCTGATAAGCTTTCTCGAGAGAGAACTGCCACCTATCATCGAAAGCGACTTATATATCAAAACGTATAAGCTCTCAAAAAAAGAGGCTGTTGCTTATCTGTGAATAATAGATGAAAAATTTATTGATGAGCTCCGCTGGAGGGATTGCCACTCATCTGATAAATAAACCTCTTCATATCTAAGGTCGGCGCCCAGAATACAATTCGGATTCTTCTTTTACTAAAGGATAAAATGAACTTCCTCATACTTCAAGGTTGGCGCCCTGAACATGATTCAGCTCCCTCTTTTACTAAAGGATAAAATGAACTTCTTCATACTTCAAGGTCGGCATCCTGAACATGATTCAGCCCCTTCTTTTACTAAAGGATAAAATGAACCTCCTCATACTTCAAGATTCACACTCTCCTGAATACGATTCAGCTCTTTCTTTTACTAAAGGGTAAAACTGTCCGTGACGGGAAGTCTAAGCATGAGTACGGCGACTCAACGTCTTAAAGTTTAGGAAAAGATATGTCCAAGGCAGGACGCCCAAGCATGAGGACGACGACTCAACGTCTTAAGGTTTAAATGATATATCCATGGTGGGACGCCCAGGAATGAGTGCGGCGACTCAACGTCTTAAGGTTTAAATGATATGTCCACGGCGGGACACTCAAGAATGAGTATGGCGACTCAACGTCTTAAGGTTTAAATGATATGTCCATGGTAGGACATCCAAGAATGAGTACGGCGACTCAAGGTCTTAAGGTTTAAATGATATGTCCACGGCGGGACACTCAAGAATGAGTACGGCGACTCAACGTCTTAAGGTTTAAATGATATTTCCACGGCGGGACACCCAAGAATGAGTACGGAGACTCAACGTCTTAAGGTTTAATGTAGGTGATAAGCTCCTCGGATGGGAACTGTCGCTTGTCTGCAAAGGATTGTAAATGCTTTCCCTGAAAGATAGTGCCAAATAAATGCACGTCCAGGTAGGTTCGGTGACAGACGGGACCGAAGTTCGATCTAGAATTGGGCTAGAATGGACTAACAAACAAGACTCCATTGAGGAAACAAACTCGAATGGGGACTACCTTATCCTAGCGCAAAAAGGTAACAGATGTAACCATCGTCCACAAGGGTTGAAATCTGTGGGGATTAGCTGGAAATAAATAGTATTTTATGCATAGGCTGACGATCTACTCGGAGAGAGCGGACAACCCAGTTATTCGGTGGTAACGACAAAGGATGATGACAAATAGCAAACAATGTAGATGCTAATGCGTATGCCAAACTGTACACTAATGTGTGTGTTAATGTGTATGAAAATGTCATGCAATGAGTATGCAATGCTTAGGCTCATGCATATGCTGACAAAACAAAGGAGAGGAGGAAACATGAGATGAAATAAACATCTCGACGGGAATACCCCGCGACCTCTGCAACAGTACGTCTACCAAGGGATAGGAAAAGGTGATGGTAGAACCGAATCTGGCTTCAAAGTTCTAACTTCCCTGGGGAGAAAACAATCCACTCGGGGGATACGACATCATGACTTCCTTATGGGGGGTACGATACGACTTCACCTGGAGAGTATGATGTCCTAACTTCAACTGGGGATCCTTGATCTCTGTATGAGGATACGATGTCCTGACTTCACGTGAGGGATTGCTATCATTAACCATAATCAGCCAAAGAACTCTTAGGATCAGACACTTCCGGGGATAAAATAAATATCCACTGTGTGGGGAAGGTGTGAAGGTAGGCAGCTTCATGGAGATAGTGTAGCCTTCCTAGGAGTAGTACATCGGCTTCCTGGGGAAAGGGTGCATCCAACTGGGGATAAAAGATATCAAAGCTTCCCTAAGGAGAGTTCATCAGACTTACTGGGGAGAATTCACTGAGACATCCTGGGGAAAGTATCCTGACTTCTTGGGGAGAATATGACGATCTCCTGGGGAAAATTCCTGAGGAAGGTAAGGCAATTTCACTGAGGAACAAATAATTCCACTGAGGATGGGTCTTCCAGAACATATATCATGTGGGGGATACTGGGATATCTCTACAGTCTTGAGAGTCACTGGGGATTTATCGGACGGATCCCAAAATTATGGACAACTTAAAGTCTCGCTGGGGACTATCACTGGGAAGACGCTGGTATGATCTCTGTAGTCTTGGAAATTACCGGCTCGGCCCAAAGTGTTGTCAGCTTATAGTCTCGCCGGGGACTGTGACGAGGCAATGGTAAAGACGTAAATTCTTCCACGATGAGATTTACTGAAGAATGAAGACTGTCGGGAGTAAAATCTATCGGGTGCATGAAGAACGTTGTGAAACAAAGCTAATTTTGATCTTAATGGACTTTGTAGTAGTTGCCATTTTGAAAAATCATGCCCCGGAGTACCTGCGTATGAGAGAGTCATCTCGAGAGGATTTTACAGAGAAACATGGAGTTCAGGTGCCCCACTATTTTCAAACTCTTGGAGAGATTTTTCAGATCTCGACGTAACTGGCACAGATCAACCGTGTTACGACTGAGTCTACAAGAATAGCTCTTAAGTACGTCGGGCTCGCATCAGTACACGATTTGAAAGCCAACTGCCCCTATTTAGCAGGATCTTCGAGTTCCAATGTGGATGTATGTATATAAGTTTCTAAGATGTTAGGCAAAATCGACACGCGTGAAATGCTAATCCTGAAACCATTAATGCAACATGTATATTTGTCTTGAAAATTTTTGTTTTTATTTTGAAAAGGATATCGCTATAACTCGTGACTGAAATCACATAGTCAGGATATTAATTTGATTTGTAATGCCATCATTGAATTGAGTATAGCTCATAGGAGTCAGGAAACATTATCTTGTCAAGTATGCTTTCAACGAAGTCCTACTTCAACTAGGCCTTTTTTAAAGGTTGTATCGTGGCTTGGTTCACGGTTTAAGAAACAAAGGATAAATGCTCAAAGTTATTTGTACCCATCCATTCTTAGTGATGTTCTCCAATCCTAATTCAGTTAACCGGATACAGACACTCATACCTCAATCGGATTTGATATGGTCGAGAACTCATCAAGGCTTTGGACGATGGCGGTCACTTACCTATTTTGGTGTTTGATCAACACGAATTTGTTCTTTATCAGGGATTCTTCATTGTAATCCCTTGTTTTTTTGTTATATTTTTTCATTCCCTAACTTTTTTATGGACGACGTCTTTTGATTTGACTTTGGAGTCCAGCGGGATGCCCCAGTTTTGCCTAAGTCTCCTTCATAGGTTTTGACTTAGCGGGCTATATATTTTTATTTTTTTTAATATTTTTGTCGACTAAGTCGTGTGACTCTTTTGAAAGGCTTGTGACTGCCCCACTCTTTAGTAGTAGAGGGATAATCATTGACTTCTAACTTCTTAAGATGTTAAGGATAGATTCTCGAAGGTTCACTCCTCCTTTTTGAGAGTCTGAGCGCTCAATCAATTTAACTGAATAACTACCCTGCCCTAGGTTAAAGTAAAGGGTTTTTTAATGTTTGGCAAAGAAAACTCCTACTTCAAGGCTCGAAGGGGGTTAGTGAGGGGTTATCATCCTTATATCTCCATTGTTTGGGATTTGAAACAATGCCTTACATCATCAACAGGTTTCCATCAAAAGCGTACAACAAGAAATTTGACGTTTCTGGTTCATCATCCTCCTCCAAATTCTCTATCAAAGCAAGAGATCGGGTAGAGTTCGCAATATAGATTACGGAAAAAATATTTTTTTTGATGAGTGAAACAAATGGATTTATTCAAGACAAACATTATGCATTAATTATTCCAAAATAAACAAATTCGTACATGCTAATTATGCTTAATCAAGGAAACAAAATACATATAAATAAACAAAATGAACTGTCGGACAAGTCCTTCAACAGGTATTTATGAAGTCTTTGAATCTTTCTTCAGACTAACTTTCCTAGATTCTTGGTCGATCGGGGTCTATCGCGGTGAAATTTAGATACCAAACTATTAATTAGTTTGAATCTTTAATTCATTTTGCAACCGAACTTTGATTTTTCCAAAGGAAGGGATAAAGATCAAAATTCCCACAATGCAATGCAAATGCAAGCTAGAGAGTTATAGGTTCAGGGGTTGGTTAAACTTAGGGAAGGTGCTAGCATCCTAAGTTTTTGTAGTACTCTACAGGAACCTCTTGTTTTATGTTTGTTTATTGCTAAGTGTTTATCTGCTTAAGGTATAAAAGACCTAGGGGTTTATTTATAAGTATACTCGATAAGATATCGCATCTTATGCCTACATATCCTTACGAGAGTGGAATCAGAGTATCTGTAGTTCCCCTAATGGGTTTGATGAGTTCTTTGACTGTGGTCAAAGTTCCTACGGGTTTAGGATAGTTGATTGATTGGGTTTAAGAGAAAAGATGAGTTGTCATTTTAAGGGAGATTTAACCACCACAAGTGTAAGAGATTGTATTGTTGTGGGGTGGAGATTCTATCTCGCTTAAGATGATTAACATCTTTCTCTAATGTTTGAATATTGTTTGAATTGTTTTGATCGTTTTGTTTCTATGTTGTAAAATAAAGACAGAGGTCCTCCTATGGGGTAGGATCTAAACTTAGAAGATCGACTTGAACGGGATCAAGGATCATAGGGGGAGAATGATGCAAATGATATGCATTACACACAAGTGTTAAGCCATGTGTAGGTTCTTCCTTTGGACGGAATGCAATGCGATAAGATAAATACGAAAAAGTAAATTGCGGATAAAAGTAAATTGCGGGTAAAGATAAAACATACACACGCATGAAAGCGCTAGGTGTGTGAAAGTGAATTGTGAATAATGTGAAGCATAGGTGTGCACAATTGATTATATTTACGATGTGGATTGATTTTAGTAAACGTTTTATTTATTTTTTAGATTTAACAATGATTAGATAAAGAGTTTCGATTAATATAAATTTGAGGAAAAGGATTTGATTTATTAAAATTTTTTAGTGAGATTAGAAAAAGTTATTATTAAAATTCGAGTTGTTTAGAAAAGAAGGATTTTTAAGTTTTTAAGATTAGGTACAAGTTAATAAATTAGGAAAAAAGTTTTTCACCACTAAATAGAAATGGCTTGTTATTATTATTAAGCAGATTCTAAATATAAATTAATAGATCTTTGCTGAACAAAATTTTACATATTATTTAATAAAAGTTTTTCTATTTTTGTAAGTTAATTAATTAGATAATCAAGTTGCTTAATCAGAAAAAGTTAATTAAATAAAAAGGTTTTTAATTATTTAAATAAAAGTTGATTAAGAAAAAGGTTAATTAATTAAATTAAGCTAATTGGTTGAAATAATTAACGGTAGATTAAAAGTCCTAAGGTGGTTAATTAAAGGCCTAATTAGGAATAAAGGTTAATTAGAATGCTGATTAGTGATTAACTAGAAGGTTTAATTAGGGCGATGGGTTTCGGTGTGACGCGAGCATGCTAATTACGGTGGGTGTGGGATCTGGAGCGCCCGATCTGATCCGTTGGAGATCAGAGGGTGTGTGCGTGAGATGCACGGTATGTGTGTGTGGATTCACGCACAGGATTACAATAAGTAAAAAAATGAAAAGAAAACCTAATCCCCCCCAATTTCCCTCTTCTCGATCGCCGTTCTTCTCTTTCTCCGCAATCTTCCTTCGCCTTTCTCTCCCGTCTCCGATCACCGTTCTTCTCCTTATTCCTTCTTTCGCGAATCAGTTTCTTCTTCTTCATTCTTCGCGTTCTTCCTCTCCATCCTCTTCTTTGCTCTACCCTCTGATCTCCATTCTTCTTGTTCTTCGAAGCTACAAAAAAACAAAACACAAAGAAAACAGCCAATCCGTGTTAGAAAACAAACTCACGCTAAGGGTTTCTTGGATTTCCGCAGGGGGCTTTTTAATGGTTGTGGATGACAATGGTGATTTTCCGGTGATTTCACGGTGTTTTGATGGTGGCGGTTACGGTCGAGATGTGCGTTTTAGGGTGGCCGTCGAATGAGTCGCAACGGAACTTCAAAGAAAAAAGTGTGTTTTTCAATTCCACAATTTTTCAAAATTAGGGTTTGATTTGGAGATTGGTTGGTTTCTCTGTGAATTTGTGGTTTTGTGAGTTCGTTCTCCGTTTTTTTTCTCTTGCCTGTTTTGATTTGGTTTCTTATATAGGGTTTCAGGAGGCAAAACGAAATTAAGAAGAATGAAGAGGTTTCCAAATCTGGTGATTCTCTGTTGGGATTACTTGATGATTGTGGGAAACTACATTTAACTCTCTTCTGATTCTGTCGATGAGATGTTGGCTCCAATTTTGGGAAGTTTTGAACCTCTCTTCCTTCGTGGCAATTTGTTATATTTGGAAACATCTTCATCATATCTGTTGATGCTTCATTGGCTTTGGATTAACGCTTTCTTCTTCTTCGCAGGGGATATCACTTTTGAGTTCAGACATTTGCTTGATCTTGCTTTTGCCGAGAGGGGTTTCAAACCGGCGAGGATGACGTTGTGTCTGAGCCGAGGATTACGGTTGCCGCTGTTGCCTTTGAACGTCCATCGTTGCTTCTTGAGTTGGTAGGGAGTTAGCGACGAATCTTCGTTGCCCTTCCGGCTACTCGAGCTTTTGCCCTATGATGACTTCAAACTGAGGGCTAAGATTATCTTTAAATCTTCTATTTCATCTTAATTTTGCACTTATTGATTTCCTGTTATGGTATTTGTGGGGTTTTTCTTGTTCCGAGACGAGGGACGCGCTGGAAGGGGTGTCCATACATTATTAACTTCCAAACCTGTCATTGTTATCAGATGCTTTGTGGTGGTTAATAATTGTTGTTGTTGCAGATGATGAGGCGGGATCAATGGTGCTGTTCTGCTGTTGTTTATAGCTTGTTTCAACTGATATTTGCTGATGTTGCTCGCAGTTGACATTGTTGAGATTGTTCCGCTGTTGTGGATGTTTGTTTGCAACTGCCATTGTTGACGCTAACATTTCTCTTCTTCCTTCAGGTTGCTGATGATCAGTTCAGAATCTACTGGTCTTAGATTTGGTGCCGATTAAGGTATAATAGTGATGATGACTCGACGGTCTGAACTGCGTTGGTGCTGTTGAATGCAGTCGTTGCTTGCGGATTATGTTGATCTATTTGAAACAGTTGCCTTTTATCCGAAATTAAATTCTTTCGATGCTCGGTAGGGAGTCGGTGACAACTTCGGTTGTTATCCTCCCGGCCGCTCGAACTTCAGCCTGATGATGAGCTCAAAGCTGAGGGCAGAAAATAAATTAATCCATCTCCTTTCTTAAACTTTGCTTCTTCTGTCATGGCTCTCGAAATACTAGTGCGGTTATCAGCTTTATTCTTGTATTGTAGGTGGAGGTCTTGCTGTTGTTGATTTCAACCTGAGAGCCGTTAACCCTGGCGGTAACTTGGTCCTTTTTGTAGGATAACAAACCGAGTAATGGCTGCCGATATGAGGATGGTGGTTACAAAGCTAACTCTGCTTAGATCTTCTTGTCTTCTTTGGAGTTTATGCATGATTTAAATAGCTTCCCTTTTTATTGACAGGTCTGCAGGTTACGGTGATGCAGTAGGTCGCGGTGCTGCCATTGGTACTGAGGACTTTGCTACTGATGTCTCAAAATAAGTGCCACTGCTGCCAGTATTTAAGAGGGTATAACAGTGATTCGTCTTGAGCCAGTGGTAATGCAAACTATTTTCTAGCTTCTCTTATCCATGGTAAACCAAAATACCTCGCGACCGTCGCTAATATTTTGTTTCATTTTGCAGGCTGTTATATCCTCTCTTCATGCTCCAAATCTCTCAACTTGAAATGTAACTAATATGTCAGAAATGGTGTTGGAAAGACCTTGATTCACATGTATTTTCATCAGCGCATGGATTACGGTGGTAACAATAATATAGCCGTGAATGAGTTTCTATTTAAGTGCGATTGTGTTGGAGGTCAATTAACTGTGTTTGTGTTTCGGTTTGCAGGAAATGGTGATCGAGTGCTGTTCTTGATGGCTAACAAGGTCATGAAGAGGCTTTAATGCATTTCCAACGAGTTCCTGTTCTTAAACAAAGTCGGTTGGCTTATATTGCCTTACAGGGAAGAGTTATCCGTTTTGAGGGAGCTAACCATGGCCAACATAATTGGAACAAAAGTTCCCACTGTGCCTGATACTGCAAAAGGATGGGAGGCGTCATCCACAATGTACCTGATACCAATGCTTGGAGACTAGGTGAGAGTCCTGCTAGGGTCACCCTTACTGTGTATTACTGAACCACGTGGCACTTTAATTGTAGTACAAATGTTTCTAGCCTCATGTAATTAATCTGGTTTAGAATTAATCAAAGTGGTATTTCTTTTTCATATGCCCAGCGACTGAAATAATGTAATTGTCCACAAATGTAAATGATCAAATGTTGTTGGGGATTTTTTAATCAAAGTTAAGTGTACTCCTTTGAAGCTTGACCGAATAAACCGTAATTCGTATTCAATCCTTAAATTATAAATTCTTAAAGTTTGAGCATTTAGACCAACATGGAGACGGGTTTGAATTCTGATCTGAGCCCGTTGAAGAGCAAGAGTCTCTAATTTCCATAACACAATTAACAAAGGCTGGGTATTTGGAGGCTCTCATTCGTCAGCAGTAACCGTAATCCACATAAACATGACTTTGAGGATTCCTCGTACTCGGATGCGACAATCTTATTATGTTCACTGATTAAATCCACATGTAGTGCACCAAATCAATTCTAATATGATACAAGTTAAGTTTCTCCACCACAAACCAAATAACCCCACTTGATTAAATTACAACCGTTGTATATGAATGATTCTCAAACCTTAAATCTAAAATATCTCGCGCTACAAATCCCTCAATTACCAAAAGCCCATGATCATAATTCCCGTACGAGTCTTGTCATGGCAATCTTTCCCTGATAAAAAAAAAACTTGAAAGGGACCAGAACCTCGATTTAAAGGGATCTAATCATAAAATCCGCCAGAGACGTCTTTTAAGCAAAATACCCTGCACACACTCGTTAGTCGTACATAAAAGACAACGTAAAAAAATGCACAGGAAGGTGGAATCTTGAGGTCAAAAATTAGGGTGTGACAGATGCCCCTATTTAAGTTACTTCTATCCGGAGATATGGAGATTGAAATCTCCGTATCAACGAGATAGGAGGGACTTAAATACAAGCATTGCACGAATTTTTGGCTGTAAGATGCCACCAAAGGCATATGATATGCAATGATAATGAAATGCGAGACAGATGGTCCTGTGGAGACATGATGCCACAGGGGAAGAAAAAAACGACACACGGGGAGGACAGACTCAACGAAGCGAGACTCCACGGGGAAAGATCAACGATTGACAATTACAAAGTATCTATAAGTATGTTGCGAAGAATTTGTGGGAAAATCCATTGGAAGAACCGACCGTATAGGTCAAATGTAATTGATTCAAGATATCAGCTGGAGAAGTCTACTGCCGAGGCTTGTAACTTTAATGGAGAATACTTTTGCCAAAGTATCTACTGTTAGAATTTTGTAGGGGAATCTGCTGTCGAGATTCTATGTTGAAGTTACTGAAGATATACTTCTGTCAAAGTCTTCTGGAAATCTTCTTCCGAGATTTTCCAAGAAATAAAATAGAACTACCTACTGCCGAGGTCTACTGGTAATATACTGCCGAGATTATCCAGGAAAAGAGATGTCTTTGAATAAATGTTCGAAAGGATGTAGAACCTCCCCGAGCGTCATGGTATGGGAACCATGAGCTGGTCTCAGTCTTTGCCCGAAATGATGAACACTCGTGAGAGCATCTTCACAGGGGATTGCATATTTTGTAGTTTGTAGAATCATTGTAGATTGTAGATGTTGTTGTAGATTTTTCGGTTGTAAGCCATAATGTACTGAAGGTTGCAAAACTTCATCGGGGATCTTCAGGAGAGATGCGAGCCGATTGAATTGTAAAGTATGTCTTCTCAAATAAAGAGAGATAATGTGATAAACTTCCTCGACTTCTCTGGGGAGATGTCGCTTGATGGAAATAAATTTGTGTGATGAATTCGCTGTGGAATACATTCCTGAGGAGCATCCTAACTGTTGCAAAATGTGTGGATTCTCCAATAAAGAGAAATATTTGTAAGGTTTTCCATTTACCAAGTCGATAATCACTGGGGATGGACAAACTGTCTTGTGGAGACTGCCATTTGTCATTTTGAATAATATCTTGATCAAAACGAGTTGCTCAAATAAAGAGATCGCTTACAATCGGGATGCAAATTGTCGAGGAAATCTAATAATATTGTTGGAGAAGTATTCGTCTTCAATGATGATCTTCATCGAGATTCTTTTGGGGAGTAAAGTGCAAAATAAATGCACACTTGATCCATATTCAAAAGTTGGAGATGTCCACAATGTGATTGCCAAGGACCGAAGTTCAATTCAGGAAGTAACTGAAGAGAAACTGTCAAGTAAGACTCGACCATCGAGGTATGAGCTCAAATGGGAATTTAACTAAAGCAACCATCTTCCACGAGGATCGAACTCTGTGGGGAAATAGAAATATGATGCTTTTTTTTTTGCCTAAGGCTTATGACTCTAATTGGAAGGAGAAGACGCACCCAACCACTCGGGGATAAACACGACCAAAGAGACAGAACAAACCAATGCAAAGATGAAAAATGCATATGCCATGCTATCTATCTATATACTATGCGTATGCTATGCTGACAAAACAAAAGAACAAAGGCAAACAGAGATGAAATAAACATCTCGAAGCAAACATCCGACCAATCTTCAAAGATAGAAGTACCACTGGGGACGGGTGGAGAACCAAATACGGGATCACACTCCTGCTTCAGGTCTCGAAAACCTATCTGGGGAATAGAGTACATTCCACTTGGAGTATAACATCTTGATCTTGCTGAAGAATTTGCTAAGGTAATCTTAGTTATCATGTTGAAGATGAGAATAAAGCTCGACTTGAAGTGGATCAAACTCATAATCAAAGAAACACATGGATAAAATAAATATCCATTTCACTGGAGAGATTCTTACTGGAGTTGTAGATGGAAATACCCAAACCGAAGTTTCACAGGGGATAAAATAAATATCCATCTCGATGGGGGAACCTTGTCGTCATCGCTGTTTGAAAATGTCGGAGTCGAAACTTCAATAGGAATGAAATAAACATCCGCTTCGCCGGATAAGCCTAGCATCGTAAAAGATCCACTAGGGAGTGAAATACGTCCACTTCATTAGGAAGGTGAAGTTGGAGAAGATCCACTGAGGATTAAAGTAATACCCACTTCATTGGGGAAGTGAAATTAAGCAGATCACTGGGAATTCTCAGGTTACCAACTAGAGATTTCTTGCATCGAAAATATTCACAGGGAAATGTCATGACCATCTGGAGTAAAATTCACTGGGGGACATGAAGAATGTTGTGTGTTGAGGAATTGTAATGGTAGTTGCCATTTGAACAACAGGTGTTGTGAATGGATAAGATAATCTTTACTTATCAGATGTCCCAAGTCATGTGGTTATGAGAAGAAGTCGTTCCAAGAGGATTTTACAGAAAATATGGCGTCCTATTGTTTTCAAACTCTTTAGAGAGATTTTCCGAATCTCGACGTAACTGGCCCTGATCGACGGTATTATAACTGAGTCTTCAGAAATAGCTCTTTAGCCGAAGTCAAATTTGCACAGAACAAACCACTTAGAAACATAGTTGCCCCTGTCTAGCAGGATCTTCAAGTTCCAATTGAACAAACTTAATGTTGATGCTCGTATACAAAACTTTCTATGACCTCGGCAAAGATCAACACGTATGAAATGTTAATTCTGAAACCGTTAATGCAACATATATGTTTGTCTTGAAGTTTTGAAAAGAGATATCCTAATAACTGGTGACCGAAATCACTAGTTAGGATATAAATTAATTTTTATAAAGCCAACGAAAATCGAGCATAACTCAATAGGAGTCAGGAAACGTTATCTCACTGAGTATGCTTTCAAATCAAACCTTACTTCAATAAGGACTTTTGAAAGTTGTATCAGGGCTTAGTTTCTGATGTGTAAATCCAAGGAATAAGGGTCAAAGTATATTTGTACCCACCCATTTTTTTGAAGGTTCATTATCTTTGAAAGTTGAGTGTTCAATCAAGCTGATTGAAAATTGCCTTGCCCCAGGTTAAAAATGAAGTTAAAAAGGGTTAAAAAGGATTCTCAATCAAGGTTTGAAGAAGTTAAAGATGGATTAACTTCCTTATGTCTTTGGCGTTTGAGAGGTTTGAAAGAATCCCTTACATCATCAATAGGGTTTTATTCAAAAGCATACCACAAGAGACCCTGCGTTTTACTTTGTCATCCTCCTTCCAATTCTTCACCAAAGTGAGGAAAGATTGGGTAAACGTTGGCATTAGAAAATTTTAAGAGTGAAACAAATGGATTTCTTCAAGACAAACACTTATCGCACTACTTATTCAAAATAACATGTTCTTACATGCCATTTATGCTTTTAATCAAAGAAGTGAAAAGTACACATAAGCTAACAAAATAAACAGCTGATGGACCCTTTTCTCAGTATTTTTTGGAGTTTTCACTTATATCAGCGTAACAAAATTCCATTCACGACCGGGCTTCCTCCTTTGAAAGTCAACACTTCATCATCTATCATTTCTTGGACTTTCTCTTGAAAAACTTTGCATTCTTCAATCGAATGCCCCAACACTCCATCATGAAGTTCACAGCTGGTGTTCGGGTTGAACCACAGTGGGTGAGACTTCATGATTCTAGTCTTTCTGGGAGTCATCACCGAGTTTCTAGCAAAATAAGACCATAGTGTCGCTACTGCGAAAATCGGCGCCGGCTGACAGAAGAGTCGCCACCGTGCGTTATTTATCCCTCAGAGCGGGAAAGGGAACGCTCGAAGTAAACCTCGCAAAAAACGGGGAAAGGTATGGTCATCGCAACCAAAACCTGGGTTCGGGAGTCGGTTACGCAAGGGGAAGGTATTAGCACCCCTCACGTCCGTCGTACTCGACGGGATCCACGCTTGCTTGGGTTGTCTAAAGGATGTAAAACAATCTATCTATGGCTGCTAAATCTAAACGGAAGGGAAATGACTTGATAGAGCGTCGCACTCTATGCCTACGTATTCTCAAGAGAGAAAGTCAGAGTCAACGTAGTTCGGGACTACAGGGAAAATTGGCTCGCCAAGACCTCGCGTCTTGTGCCTACGTACTTCCATACTGCATGGAAGATCAGAGCTTTACGTAGTTCAGACTAACTACGGCTAAACAAAGATTCTCACACAGCAGTGAGAAAAACAACTGGTTTCACAGGGTCGGGAACCTATGGGCAAAACTATGGCTTGGTCTCAAATGCACTCGGGCAAGAGAGAAAAAGGGTGACAATTAGTCGTCAGCGGGAAAGTCTCGATCGCACAGCCGCGAGAGAACAAAAGTCAGTTGTTAGTGTGCTCGCTAGGATATCGCATCCTATGCCTACATATTCTCGTCTGGTACGAGAAATCAGAGCAGCTGTAGTTCGGCTACTACGGGACCACAGCTCAAATCTCGTTTTATTAATCTCTGAAAAATGGTTACAATGAGTGAATACTGAAAAATAAATCTCCTAGGAAATACTATCCTATCCTATTCTGAAAAATCGAATGAAAATAGCCCCCTAACAAGTGGGCTTCTAAACTATCCCTAAAAAGAAAATAAATCCTAAAAAATATTACATCTAATATTTTTTGCTATTTTTCAACTATTTTCTTCTTTTTTCTTTCAACATATTTTTCTACATATTTTTCATTTTTCTTTCAAATATTTTTCACTTCTTTTCTTCTCTTTTTCAATATAATTTTTTCTATATTTTTCTCTTTACTTTTCTCTATTTTTCAATATATTTTTCTCTTTATTTTTCTCTATTTTCAATATATTTTTCTATATTCTTTTTCTCTATTTTCAATATATTTTTCTATATTCTTTTTCTTTTTTCATAATATTTTTCTTTATTGTTTTCTTTTCCTAAAGACTTTAAACAAAAGAAAAATGAAAAAAAATACAAAAGAAATGGGAAGGGGGTACACTGCTGTTAAAGGGGGAGTAATAGAAAATAAAAATAAAAAAAACTGCAATGGGCCCAGCCCAGAAAACAAATCAAACAACAAAAAACTGGGAGGGGGTATAGAGCTGGAACGAGGGTGTGTTGCACACCACCTCGTATTGGGCCCAGCCCATTCTCATCAGAGAAAAAAAACACATGAGGGGAGGTGTCCCCAAAAAACTGTTGGGCCTGGCCCAATCCACCCTTCTCCTTCCTCTCTTCCCTTTCACGTTTTCCAGAAACCCTAGAGCTCATCTTTCCCCCTTCATGGCCGTCACCACCATACTCACCCTCATCTCTCTCCGTTTCTCGCTTCCTCCACCAAATCGTACCAAACGAATCCATCAAACTGATACCAACAAACTAAAGTTCACGAACGGATTGCTCCACGTTGATCACCGTTACAGTTAGAGATTTGCGAGAAAGATCCACGAAAATCCGCGAGGTTTCTATGATTCGCTCGGGGGAGATGAACAATGAGGGTTGAAGAGGAATGTGCTCACGATCGTGGATGGAGATCAGAGAGATCTTGATGTTCCTGGTGAACAAGATCTTGGACGAGTCTTGCGGAAGATCATCCGTAAATGATTTGTTTGAGGCTTCTTGAAATTTCGCTGAAACCGTTCATGATGATGAAGAAACGAAACGAACGAAACGAGTTGAAGATGAGGAGATCTGGAGACGAAACCTGGGGATTATTGGAATCTGATGAGATCCAGACGAAGAGGATGACGATCGAGCGTTCTTGAAGAACACATGGATGTTCTTGCAGGATTGATGAGCGTGCATGTTGGTGAGTGGTGACGGATCTGGAAATCGTAGGATGAAAGTGATGATGGAGACTGAACGGTTTTTCTGGAAAAAGTTGAAGAACATGATGAAGTTCTTGCAACGATCTATGAGCCTGGCGAAGAGAACTACGAACATCCGTGGAGTTATAAAAAACGACTGAATTGTTGAGGAAGACCTTGAAGATTGATGAATTCGGATGAACACAGTTGATGAAGATTACTCGCTGGAACATGAAGGAGATCTGGGACGAACTGATTCTGGAGAAATGTTGAACGAAGATGAAGGTTGAAGGAGATTTCTGGGATTTTGGGCGTTTCTGGGGAGATTCACGGCGGCCGGAGTACAGGTGCGGTGGTTGGATGAGAGGAAGATGGAGGTAGGAGATGAAGAAGGGAGGAGAAGAGATGAAGGTTGATCGTTGATCTGGGTTTTTGGGTTCCGGTGAGATGCACGGTGGCCGCCGGCCATGCATGCCGGCCGGTGGGTTTTCCGGTGGGGTGTTGTAGTGTGACGCGTGGTGTGATAGTGGGAGGGACGGCGTGCATGTGCGCCACGTGGGGCCTGGCGTGGCAGGGTGAGAGAGAAGGAAGTTGTGAGGTGGCGTGGGCTGAAGGTGAAACGTGGGGCCATCCTCGCTGCAACACGTGGCGCTGGACTTATAAAGGCTGAGAATTGCTGGACGCTTCTAGAAGCTTCTGGAATATGCTGGATAATTCTGGCAATTTGCTGAAATCTGGACGCAAATGGACCTTTTTTGGATAAAACCCAATAACTGAACAAAAAGCAATACTGGGCCTCCCCCAATTGGGCCCAACGAAAATCAACATAAAAACTCAGAAAAACTGAATTAAGACCAAGATAAAAACCTAATTAACTAAACTCAATTAATCCTAAAAATTCTAATTAACTCCTAACTAATAATACTCTAAAAAATCTAACAAACCCACTAATACTTCTAATAAACCTCTAATAAAACTATATAAAAAAAAGACTATATTATTTATATCTAAAAAACATTTAATTTCTATTAACAAAAACTATTATTTATTATTCTAAAACATTATATCTAAAAAACTATTTATTAAAGAAAAAATCTATATCAAAAAAAGATTAAAAAGCTATTAAAACTATTAAAATCCTATTAAAATTCTAAAAAATGATTTAAACCTATTTAAAAAAACCCTTAATATTCTAAAGTGAAAAATGCTATTTATTTCTATAAAATTCTATATTATCCTAAAAAATCTATTAAATCCTAAAATAGCCAATAAAATCCAGAAAAATCACAATAATTCCCGAGGGAACAAAAACAGCACCGAACGACAAATAACACTGCGAGAGCGTAACAAAAAAGCCGGTAAAAATAAACGGGCACCGAAAGATCCCAAAAATACGATTCTACCTATTTAAACTGATTAAAAAAAACCTGAGGCGAGACGAGAGCTGTGATCCCTGATAAAATCAAACAAAAATGAAAGATGCACTATATGCAATATGCAAATGCGAATGCGATTATGCGTCGAAACATCGAGCCAGATACGAGACCTGGTTGGTCAAATTTTGGGGTGCAACAGCTGCCCCTATTCAAGCGGCTTGAACCTGACTGGGTGAGAAGCGAACGGCTCTCAGCCAATCAAGGTGCGAGACGGTTGAATACCGGTAAACCCGAAAATTTGCCAACTGCTCAACTTGTCGAACACTGGAATAATAGTTGCACGGCAACTATCTGGAGAAATACTGATCTGACATCGCCGCCATTTATCCATGTTAACTTCTTCTGATATTGCCTTCAGACAACCACAACACCCAACATCGCCGCTGGAGGATTAACCTATCTGATATACCCAACATCGCCGCTGGAACTGAATATGAATCACCAAAATACCCAACATCGCCGCTGGAGAAAATACAACAATGAACAAAATACCCCGCATCGCCGCTGGAGAACTAAAGGATCTGCATCACCTAACATCGCCGTCAGAAGACTGGATCAACTTGACATGCCCAACATCGCCGCTGGAAAACTGAATCTGACATCGCCGTCGGAAACAAATATCCTCTTAGAGACACTCGACATCGCCGTCGTACAAACATCATCTCTACTGGGGATTTAAAGAGTCTGACCTCGCCGTCAAACAAATATCCAACCTCGCCGCTGGACAAACATCCGATCCGGGAATCCGAAGTATACATCTCAAAGGTACAAAACCTGAGCTTAGGATGGAAACAAACACTTCCACGGTACACATCCAAAGGTTGGAGGCAAACATATCCAAAGGTACAAAACCTGAGCTTGGAGGAGAACATATCCAAAGGTACGAAACCTGAGCTTGGAATCAAACATATCCAAAGGTACGAAACCTGAGCTTGGATTCAAACATATCCAAAGGTATGAAACCTGAGCTTGGATTCAAACATATCCAAAGGTACGAAACCTGAGCTTGGAATCTTGTCTTCAGCCACACGTTGATTCATCAACAAGGAAGTCTGAACTCACAGGAACCTTCTGATATCGCCTTCAGGCGTTTACGAAGTCAATCTTCAGGTTAGACATCCCTGTTGGAGCAGACATATCACGCTGCTAAGGACTTCAAGAATCACCTTGAACAAACAAATCCGTCGGGCACCTTCAAGAATCGTCCTGAACTGATAACCTTTCTGTAGACTTTATTCTGCGGGGTATTCCAGGAATCTTCCTGGGCAACTCTTGCTGAGGACGCTACTGGGGAACTCAAGCATCAGACTAGGCGAACAACTCGGGAAGCTGTACTGAGGTCTTAAGAATCATCTTAAGCAAACGGCTCTGCTGAGGAATTCAAGAATCGTCTTGAACTGAAGACTTCGCTGGGGGATCTCAAAAATAATCTTGAGCGAGCGACTGTGGGGATCACACCGGGGTCTTGGGAATCATCTCAAGGAAGCGACCTTGTTGGAGAGAATATCAGGAATCGTCCTGAGCAACTAGTCTCTTGGTTGAACACCTGTAAGACAAGAATGATGGTGACCTAGATCATGCTTATGATGCGTATGCTGCTGCGCCATGTGTAACACCCCACTTCCCAAAACAAATAAAATATGAATAACATAATAAAAATCAGAGTTTCCTTCCCAAGTGGGATATCACATAAAAATCACGTTTCCTTATAAAAAGGTTTTTCTCCAAATACAGCGGAATATTTAAATAATACAATTAAATAAAAATTTTGATACGTTCGCAGGAAAAAAATAGGAGTTCAACATGAAACAATAAAAATGCCCAAGTCCCGTGCTACGTATCAGAGCATCCTAGACTCGACAGTCACACCAATATCCAAGCTAGCTAAGCACCTGGATTATCTGTACTTCCGAAGAAGCACAGACCACAACAACAACAAGGGGTGAGAAATCATGATCAAAAATATAATGGTAATGTAATACATGTAATAAGGCAGTAAAACACACCAACACATCAATTATTCACCCCAACAACACCATATAACGAACCTACTGTTCAAATTACAATATAACATATTATAATGCAATTATGCAACTCAACACCATGCATGCGGTACCGACTCATTGGTTCATTCAATCGAACCTGGATAGATCACTTACGCTCCTCCTGAGACATGATCTATCCCCCACCATTCTCCACAAAGGAGTACGGATGAATCACTTACGCTCCTCCTGAGACATGATTCATCCCACCAAAACACCATGATATGCAAGACACCAATGCATAATTATTATATTCTGGCACGCTAAGTGCACACGATCCTCCTGATCATATCATCATACAACAATGCATATGTATAGATATATTACACCAACACCATATAAATCAATCAGATAGTAAACGAATTCATACTATCACACCGGATATAACTACGTCCCCCCCCCCCCCCACTCGGGGATACACGATCCTACTGATCACTACACACATATACATTACTAATTGCTCACCAACAATATTAAGGGAAACGCGTACTATCCCCAAGTACACAAGTTATATCCCATACTCATCATTTTCACACTACAGCAAGGCTAGAAGGATCACACGAGACCAATTCAGACATCTCACCAAAAGTCTCTGAGGTTACTCAGAACCTCCCTAAACCAACACCTCAGCCTATACACCAAAATCAATAATTCATCAACATCAATCCACAATCACAAACATGCCAATAGATATTATACTTACCAACTATCCTATAATTTCTACTCTAGAACCGACATTACGGTACATTACCGACATTTCAGAGTCACTCTGAATCTCACCAAGGTCCTAACCATAGTCATTAACGACGCTATAGGGAAACAACACATAACTTTTCCCAAAGCTATAATCACGGTCATTGCCAACACTACGGTAACAACACATAATCTCATCAGCTTTATATTCCTAGTTACTATCAACACTACAGTAACATCAACAATCCAACAAAATGGATCAATACTACAGTAACATCATCACCATATATATATATACCCCAAAATGCATCATCAGCATTCATCAATCCCCCAACATCAACAATAATCATAGCATGCCAATATAAAACTTTATATAACGATAAATTCCTACGGGGTTAAGGAATCCCCTCTACCCTATACATGTATAAACCATTCCCAATCAAATTTCTCCCCCCTTACCTTGACAATTGGTCGATCGATAGAATTCCTCCTAGAATTGGTCTCTTGGCCTTCTCCTTCCTCTTCCGTTCTTCGTTCCCTTTTTCCTTCGTTCTTTTTCACTTTCCTCGTTCTTTCCTCTTCTCTCTTTCTATCGCTCTTTTTTCTCAATTTTCTAAAATGTATCGTAACTCTCCTAACCCCTCATATTCTATTTCCCTTTTTAATTATTCTAATCCCAATAATAATAACTAATAAAATAATATAATATTAATAATAATAATAATAATAATAATAATAATAATAATAATAATAATAATAATAATAATAATAATAATAATAATAATAATTCTAATAATAATAATAATGATAATAATAATAATAATCTTAATAATAATAATACTATTAATAATAACAATAATAATAATATTATTATCTCTCCAATAATCATAATAATACTTTTAATAATAATAATAATAATAATAATAACACTAATAATAATAATAGTAATAATAATAATAATAATAATACTATTATTATTATCACACCAATATCCCACGCCTATGGTAATCCCTTTCCTCTCCATTCCAACTTTTCTAATATCTCCTTGCTACCCCTTCATATTTCCTTCCTCACGGTTTCTATCGTGACTTTTCATATTTCCATTCTAACTTCCCAATAACCCTTTCACCTCTTATTTTACTTATTCCAACCACTAATATTCCCAATAATAATTCTAATAATAATAATTATAATAATCATTATAATAATAATAATAATATAATATAATATAATACTATTATAATATTATAGTAATATTCAACATAATAATAATAATAGTGATACACCCAACAATAATTATAATTATAATAATAATAATATTATCACACCAATAATAATAATAATATTAATAAAAATAATATAATAATAATATAATAATACTAATATTATTATTTCACCAAAATAATAATAATATTAATAATAGTAACAAATATAATAAATATAATAATAATAATAACACCCCCACCAATGTTACTATTATTTTTATATTACTATATTTCACACCAAAATATCACCAATAGTCCTCCCACATTAGGGACACCCACCAAACATCATCAAATACACCCCCACCAAAGGGCACACCAACATATAATTTTTAAAATAATAATAAAGTGACTAAATAATTAAAATGGGTGTTACAACTCTCCCCCACTTTAATTATTTTCGTCCTCGAAAATTACCTGATGGAAATAGCTCCGGATACGCTTCTCGCATCCTGCTTTCCAACTCCCAGGTCACACTGCCTCCTGCAGCACCTCCCCAAGCTACCTTCACCAAAGGTATCTCTTTCCCTCGGAGCTGTTTCATCTTACGGTCCTCGATCCTCAACGGCATCGTCTCAATAGTAAGATTCTCCCGAACCTGAACATCATCTCTCTGAATCACATGAGATGGATCAGAAACATATTTTCGCAATTGCGACACATGAAACACATCATGTAGATTCGACAACTCCGGCGGCAACGCCACCCTATAGGCCACAGCACCAACTCTTTGCAAAATTTCATAAGGTCCAATAAACTTAGGATCCAGCTTCTTGGACTTCAACGCCCGACCCACACCAGTCATCGGGTTAACTCTTAGGAATACGTGATCACCTACACAGAATTCCAACTCTTTCCTCCGATTATCATGATAACTCTTCTGCCTACTCTGAGACACTTTCATTTTCTCACGAATCATCTGAATCGTCTCAGTAGTCTGCTGAACAATTTCTGGTCCAAGCACCACACTCTCACCGGTCTCATACCAACACAGAGGAGTCCTACACCTCCTCCCATACAAAGCTTCAAAGGGTGCCATTCCAATACTCGAATGGTAACTATTATTGTACGTGAATTCAATCAATGATAAATGAGTGTCCCACGCACCACCCTTTTCCAATACACAAGCTCTTAATAAATCCTCAAGCGACTGAATAGTCCTTTCCGATTGACCATCAGTTTGTGGATGATAAGCTGAACTTAATTTCAACTTAGTACCCAAAGCTTCTTGCAAGCTCTTCCAAAATTCTGAAGTAAACCTCGGATCTCTATCCGACACAATACTGGACGGAACACCATGTAACTTCACAATTACCCGAATATAAATCTCCGCCAGCTTCGTCAACGGAAAACTAATATTAATTGGCACAAAGTGTGCAGACTTCGTTAACCGATCCACAATCACCCATATAGCATCAAAACCTCTCGCCGTATTTGGCAATCTTGTAACAAAGTCCATAGAAATGCAATCCCATTTCCAAACCGGAATTTCCAACGGTTGCATAAATCCAGAAGGTCTCTGGTGTTCTACCTTCGATTTCTGACACGTCAAACAGGCATAAACAAATTGAGCAATGTCTCTTTTCATACCAGACCACCAAAATAATTTCTTTAAATCATGATACATCTTCGTAGCTCCGGGATGAATACTCAGATTACTACGGTGTCCTTCACTCAAAATCAGCTTTTTCAGTTCCTCATCATCTGGTACACAAATCCTGCCTCTAAATCTCAACACACCTGTACTATCCAATTTAAAGTCACTATCGGAGTCACTTCCTACTCCAGGCATCAAATCTACCAATTTCACATCCAACTTCTGATTCTCTCTAATCATATCCAAGAAGTCATTATTTACCTGCAACATACCCAACATTACACTCTCTGCAGTAGTTTCACAAACCATGCTCAAATCTCTGAATTGTTCAATTAACTCAATTTCTTTCACCATCAGAGCTGCCATATGAATTGTCTTTCTACTCAAAGCGTCTGCCACTACATTGGCCTTTCCCGGATGATAACTCAAACTGAAGTCATAATCTTTTAAAAATTCTAACCATCTTCTCTGCCTCATATTCAGCTCTTTCTGATCAAACAGGTATCTCAGACTCTTATGATCACTAAACACTTCAAATCTTGAACCATACAGGTAATGCCTCCAAATTTTCAACACAAAAACAACCGCAGCTAACTCAAGATCATGAGTAGGATAATTTCGCTCATGCACTCTCAGTTGCCGCGAAGCATATGCTACTACCTTACCATTCTGCATAAGAACTCCTCCTAATCCCATCTTAGACGCATCACAGTACACCACAAACGGTTCACTCGGAGTCGGTAACACTAACACCGGTGCCGTAGTCAATCTCTTTTTCAACTCTTCAAAACTTTCTTCACAAGCAGCGTCCCATACGAAAACTTGGTTCTTTCTCGTCAACTGAGTTAATGGCAACGCCAAATTAGAGAACCCTTCAATAAACCTGCGGTAATAACCAGCTAAACCCAGAAAGCTCCTAATTTCTGTCGCTGTCTTCGGCGGTTCCCACTGCAATACTGCACTTACTTTTGACGGATCCACCGCTATTCCATCTTCAGATATTACATGCCCCAAGAAACTCACTCTCTTCAACCAGAAGTCACACTTTGACAGTTTAGCAAATAATTTATTTTCCTTCAACACTTGCAAGGCAATTCTCAAATGTCCTGCATGTTCTTCATCAGATTTAGAATAAATTAATATATCATCAATAAACACTACAATGAATTGATCCAAATAAGAATGGAAAATTCTGTTCATATACTCCATAAATACTCCCGGCGCATTAGTCACTCCAAACGGCATTACAGCATATTCATAATGTCCATATCGAGTTCTAAAAGCAGTCTTCTGAATATCACCTTCTTTTACTCTTATTTGATGATAACCCGACCTTAAGTCAATCTTACTAAACACACGAGCTCCCACCAGCTGGTCCATCAAATCATCAATCCTCGGGAGAGGATACTTATTCTTAATCGTCACTTTATTCAACTGACGGTAATCGATGCACAAACGCATACTACCATCCTTCTTCTTCACCAACAACACTGGAGCTCCCCACGGCGATACACTTGGCCTAATAAACTTTCTATCCAACAATTCTCCAATCTGAGACTTCAACTCAGCCAATTCCACTGCAGACATCCTGTACGGCGCCATAGAAATAGGCCTCGTACCAGGAACAAGATCAATACCAAATTCCACTTCTCGCGTCGGAGGCAATTCCGTAATGTCGTCAGGAAACACTTCCGGAAATTCATTCACCACTGCCAATTCCTCCATTGACACTTTGCTATCCACCGATAAAGTTGCAAATAAAGCAAACACTCTAGTTTCATCTTCCAACAAGGCCCTCAATTCTTTATTAGACAAAGAACTTGCTAAAGCTTCCTCTTCAGGGGTCAAGAACAACAATTCCTTCCGAAAACAGTCGATGTAGACTCGGTTGAACTCTAACCAGTTCATATCCAGAATAACATCCAATTTACCAAGTGGTAGACAAATCAAATCCACTTCAAATTCTCTACCGAAAATAGTCAGCGGACACTTCAGGCATACCAAAGAAGTAGTCACTGAACCTATAGAGGGTGTCTCAATAGTCATTCGTCTCTCCAGAGTAGACGGCACCAATCCTATCCTCTCCACACAATCCACAGAAATAAACGAGTGTGTTGCACCCGTATCAATAATAGCAGTTAAAGGAATATTATTGATAATACAAGTACCTTTGATAACACGCTCATCACTGGCAGCTTGAGTTCCTGCCAAAGCAAACACTTTTCCACCAGCCGGAGACGTCTGAGGCTTCTTCGGCTTCTCACAATGGGTACTGATGTGACCCTTCTCACCACAGTTATAACAGGTCGGCATAGTTGCTCTGCAGTCAGCTATCACATGACCTGGTTTTCCACACTTAAAACACTTTTTGGCTTCATTAGGACAATCATTAGCACGGTGTCCCATACCACCGCACCGAAAACATTTCCCTTCAGCAGATGCTCTCCCATCTCTAGGCTTCTTATCAACAACAGCTTTACGTTTTCCCTTATCAGCAGCAACACCATAAGGAGTACCACTAAACCTCTGCTTACCCTTACGGTCATTAACAGCTTTGTAGTGTGCAATCCTTGCCCGGTTATCGTTATCATAGATCCTGCTCCTGCTTACCAGCTCAGGATAGCTCCTGATCTTCTGACAAGCAATCCCCAGCTTAATCTCTGGACGCAGTCCATTCTCAAACTTTAAGCACTTAGAAGTCATTGCCCCTTCCACATTATAGTGAGGACAATACTGCACCAGCTCCTCAAACTTAGCAGCATACTCTGCTACAGTCATACTACCCTGCTTCAGCTCTAAGAATTCAATTTCCTTAGCACTCCGAATATCTTCCGGAAAATACTTCTCCAGAAAACCCTTCCGAACTACCTCCCAAGTAATGGCAGTTCCAGCAGCTTCCAATCTTTGGCGACTATTGTCCCACCAAGCTTCAGCCTCACCCTCCAGCATGTGAGTACCAAACCTCACCTTCTGCTCATCAGTACAATCCATAGTTCTGAAGATTTTCTCAATTGCCTTCAGCCACTTATGAGCAGCTTCTGGGTCCAGAATTCCTCCTTCAAACGTTGGCGGCTTGTTGCTCCGAAACTGCGCCAAACTCCTGAATTGGGCATCTGCAGTTTGATTCTGATTAGCAACAGCTTGCGCCATTGCTTGCATAGCAGCAGCTAATGCAGCATCGTTCCTTCCTGCCATACTGCTCAAAACATAACAACACCAGGTTAAAAGATATTCAACTACATCATAAAGGACAGACTCAACTCGACTCAACAACACTGGCCGGACGGACCGACCTGCTCTGATACCAATTGTAACACCCCACTTCCCAAAACAAATAAAATATGAATAACATAATAAAAATCAGAGTTTCCTTCCCAAGTGGGATATCACATAAAAATCACGTTTCCTTATAAAAAGGTTTTTCTCCAAATACAGCGGAATATTTAAATAATACAATTAAATAAAAATTTTGATACGTTCGCAGGAAAAAAATAGGAGTTCAACATGAAACAATAAAAATGCCCAAGTCCCGTGCTACGTATCAGAGCATCCTAGACTCGACAGTCACACCAATATCCAAGCTAGCTAAGCACCTGGATTATCTGTACTTCCGAAGAAGCACAGACCACAACAACAACAAGGGGTGAGAAATCATGATCAAAAATATAATGGTAATGTAATACATGTAATAAGGCAGTAAAACACACCAACACATCAATTATTCACCCCAACAACACCATATAACGAACCTACTGTTCAAATTACAATATAACATATTATAATGCAATTATGCAACTCAACACCATGCATGCGGTACCGACTCATTGGTTCATTCAATCGAACCTGGATAGATCACTTACGCTCCTCCTGAGACATGATCTATCCCCCACCATTCTCCACAAAGGAGTACGGATGAATCACTTACGCTCCTCCTGAGACATGATTCATCCCACCAAAACACCATGATATGCAAGACACCAATGCATAATTATTATATTCTGGCACGCTAAGTGCACACGATCCTCCTGATCATATCATCATACAACAATGCATATGTATAGATATATTACACCAACACCATATAAATCAATCAGATAGTAAACGAATTCATACTATCACACCGGATATAACTACGTCCCCCCCCCCCACTCGGGGATACACGATCCTACTGATCACTACACACATATACATTACTAATTGCTCACCAACAATATTAAGGGAAACGCGTACTATCCCCAAGTACACAAGTTATATCCCATACTCATCATTTTCACACTACAGCAAGGCTAGAAGGATCACACGAGACCAATTCAGACATCTCACCAAAAGTCTCTGAGGTTACTCAGAACCTCCCTAAACCAACACCTCAGCCTATACACCAAAATCAATAATTCATCAACATCAATCCACAATCACAAACATGCCAATAGATATTATACTTACCAACTATCCTATAATTTCTACTCTAGAACCGACATTACGGTACATTACCGACATTTCAGAGTCACTCTGAATCTCACCAAGGTCCTAACCATAGTCATTAACGACGCTATAGGGAAACAACACATAACTTTTCCCAAAGCTATAATCACGGTCATTGCCAACACTACGGTAACAACACATAATCTCATCAGCTTTATATTCCTAGTTACTATCAACACTACAGTAACATCAACAATCCAACAAAATGGATCAATACTACAGTAACATCATCACCATATATATATATATACCCCAAAATGCATCATCAGCATTCATCAATCCCCCAACATCAACAATAATCATAGCATGCCAATATAAAACTTTATATAACGATAAATTCCTACGGGGTTAAGGAATCCCCTCTACCCTATACATGTATAAACCATTCCCAATCAAATTTCTCCCCCCTTACCTTGACAATTGGTCGATCGATAGAATTCCTCCTAGAATTGGTCTCTTGGCCTTCTCCTTCCTCTTCCGTTCTTCGTTCCCTTTTTCCTTCGTTCTTTTTCACTTTCCTCGTTCTTTCCTCTTCTCTCTTTCTATCGCTCTTTTTTCTCAATTTTCTAAAATGTATCGTAACTCTCCTAACCCCTCATATTCTATTTCCCTTTTTAATTATTCTAATCCCAATAATAATAACTAATAAAATAATATAATATTAATAATCTTAATAATAATAATAATACTAATATAATCTTACTAATATTAATAATACCACATATTAATAATAATAATAATAATAATAATAATAATAATAATAATAATAATAATAATAATAATAATAATTCTAATAATAATAATAATGATAATAATAATAATAATCTTAATAATAATAATACTATTAATAATAACAATAATAATAATATTATTATCTCTCCAATAATCATAATAATACTTTTAATAATAATAATAATAATAATAATAACACTAATAATAATAATAGTAATAATAATAATAATAATAATACTATTATTATTATCACACCAATATCCCACGCCTATGGTAATCCCTTTCCTCTCCATTCCAACTTTTCTAATATCTCCTTGCTACCCCTTCATATTTCCTTCCTCACGGTTTCTATCGTGACTTTTCATATTTCCATTCTAACTTCCCAATAACCCTTTCACCTCTTATTTTACTTATTCCAACCACTAATATTCCCAATAATAATTCTAATAATAATAATTATAATAATCATTATAATAATAATAATAATATAATATAATATAATACTATTATAATATTATAGTAATATTCAACATAATAATAATAATAGTGATACACCCAACAATAATTATAATTATAATAATAATAATATTATCACACCAATAATAATAATAATATTAATAAAAATAATATAATAATAATATAATAATACTAATATTATTATTTCACCAAAATAATAATAATATTAATAATAGTAACAAATATAATAAATATAATAATAATAATAACACCCCCACCAATGTTACTATTATTTTTATATTACTATATTTCACACCAAAATATCACCAATAGTCCTCCCACATTAGGGACACCCACCAAACATCATCAAATACACCCCCACCAAAGGGCACACCAACATATAATTTTTAAAATAATAATAAAGTGACTAAATAATTAAAATGGGTGTTACAACTCTCCCCCACTTTAATTATTTTCGTCCTCGAAAATTACCTGATGGAAATAGCTCCGGATACGCTTCTCGCATCCTGCTTTCCAACTCCCAGGTCACACTGCCTCCTGCAGCACCTCCCCAAGCTACCTTCACCAAAGGTATCTCTTTCCCTCGGAGCTGTTTCATCTTACGGTCCTCGATCCTCAACGGCATCGTCTCAATAGTAAGATTCTCCCGAACCTGAACATCATCTCTCTGAATCACATGAGATGGATCAGAAACATATTTTCGCAATTGCGACACATGAAACACATCATGTAGATTCGACAACTCCGGCGGCAACGCCACCCTATAGGCCACAGCACCAACTCTTTGCAAAATTTCATAAGGTCCAATAAACTTAGGATCCAGCTTCTTGGACTTCAACGCCCGACCCACACCAGTCATCGGGTTAACTCTTAGGAATACGTGATCACCTACACAGAATTCCAACTCTTTCCTCCGATTATCATGATAACTCTTCTGCCTACTCTGAGACACTTTCATTTTCTCACGAATCATCTGAATCGTCTCAGTAGTCTGCTGAACAATTTCTGGTCCAAGCACCACACTCTCACCGGTCTCATACCAACACAGAGGAGTCCTACACCTCCTCCCATACAAAGCTTCAAAGGGTGCCATTCCAATACTCGAATGGTAACTATTATTGTACGTGAATTCAATCAATGATAAATGAGTGTCCCACGCACCACCCTTTTCCAATACACAAGCTCTTAATAAATCCTCAAGCGACTGAATAGTCCTTTCCGATTGACCATCAGTTTGTGGATGATAAGCTGAACTTAATTTCAACTTAGTACCCAAAGCTTCTTGCAAGCTCTTCCAAAATTCTGAAGTAAACCTCGGATCTCTATCCGACACAATACTGGACGGAACACCATGTAACTTCACAATTACCCGAATATAAATCTCCGCCAGCTTCGTCAACGGAAAACTAATATTAATTGGCACAAAGTGTGCAGACTTCGTTAACCGATCCACAATCACCCATATAGCATCAAAACCTCTCGCCGTATTTGGCAATCCTGTAACAAAGTCCATAGAAATGCAATCCCATTTCCAAACCGGAATTTCCAACGGTTGCATAAATCCAGAAGGTCTCTGGTGTTCTACCTTCGATTTCTGACACGTCAAACAGGCATAAACAAATTGAGCAATGTCTCTTTTCATACCAGACCACCAAAATAATTTCTTTAAATCATGATACATCTTCGTAGCTCCGGGATGAATACTCAGATTACTACGGTGTCCTTCACTCAAAATCAGCTTTTTCAGTTCCTCATCATCTGGTACACAAATCCTGCCTCTAAATCTCAACACACCTGTACTATCCAATTTAAAGTCACTATCGGAGTCACTTCCTACTCCAGGCATCAAATCTACCAATTTCACATCCAACTTCTGATTCTCTCTAATCATATCCAAGAAGTCATTATTTACCTGCAACATACCCAACATTACACTCTCTGCAGTAGTTTCACAAACCATGCTCAAATCTCTGAATTGTTCAATTAACTCAATTTCTTTCACCATCAGAGCTGCCATATGAATTGTCTTTCTACTCAAAGCGTCTGCCACTACATTGGCCTTTCCCGGATGATAACTCAAACTGAAGTCATAATCCTTTAAAAATTCTAACCATCTTCTCTGCCTCATATTCAGCTCTTTCTGATCAAACAGGTATCTCAGACTCTTATGATCACTAAACACTTCAAATCTTGAACCATACAGGTAATGCCTCCAAATTTTCAACACAAAAACAACCGCAGCTAACTCAAGATCATGAGTAGGATAATTTCGCTCATGCACTCTCAGTTGCCGCGAAGCATATGCTACTACCTTACCATTCTGCATAAGAACTCCTCCTAATCCCATCTTAGACGCATCACAGTACACCACAAACGGTTCACTCGGAGTCGGTAACACTAACACCGGTGCCGTAGTCAATCTCTTTTTCAACTCTTCAAAACTTTCTTCACAAGCAGCGTCCCATACGAAAACTTGGTTCTTTCTCGTCAACTGAGTTAATGGCAACGCCAAATTAGAGAACCCTTCAATAAACCTGCGGTAATAACCAGCTAAACCCAGAAAGCTCCTAATTTCTGTCGCTGTCTTCGGCGGTTCCCACTGCAATACTGCACTTACTTTTGACGGATCCACCGCTATTCCATCTTCAGATATTACATGCCCCAAGAAACTCACTCTCTTCAACCAGAAGTCACACTTTGACAGTTTAGCAAATAATTTATTTTCCTTCAACACTTGCAAGGCAATTCTCAAATGTCCTGCATGTTCTTCATCAGATTTAGAATAAATTAATATATCATCAATAAACACTACAATGAATTGATCCAAATAAGAATGGAAAATTCTGTTCATATACTCCATAAATACTCCCGGCGCATTAGTCACTCCAAACGGCATTACAGCATATTCATAATGTCCATATCGAGTTCTAAAAGCAGTCTTCTGAATATCACCTTCTTTTACTCTTATTTGATGATAACCCGACCTTAAGTCAATCTTACTAAACACACGAGCTCCCACCAGCTGGTCCATCAAATCATCAATCCTCGGGAGAGGATACTTATTCTTAATCGTCACTTTATTCAACTGACGGTAATCGATGCACAAACGCATACTACCATCCTTCTTCTTCACCAACAACACTGGAGCTCCCCACGGCGATACACTTGGCCTAATAAACTTTCTATCCAACAATTCTCCAATCTGAGACTTCAACTCAGCCAATTCCACTGCAGACATCCTGTACGGCGCCATAGAAATAGGCCTCGTACCAGGAACAAGATCAATACCAAATTCCACTTCTCGCGTCGGAGGCAATTCCGTAATGTCGTCAGGAAACACTTCCGGAAATTCATTCACCACTGCCAATTCCTCCATTGACACTTTGCTATCCACCGATAAAGTTGCAAATAAAGCAAACACTCTAGTTTCATCTTCCAACAAGGCCCTCAATTCTTTATTAGACAAAGAACTTGCTAAAGCTTCCTCTTCAGGGGTCAAGAAAAACAATTCCTTCCGAAAACAGTCGATGTAGACTCGGTTGAACTCTAACCAGTTCATATCCAGAATAACATCCAATTTAACAAGTGGTAGACAAATCAAATCCACTTCAAATTCTCTACCGAAAATAGTCAGCGGACACTTCAGGCATACCAAAGAAGTAGTCACTGAACCTATAGAGGGTGTCTCAATAGTCATTCGTCTCTCCAGAGTAGACGGCACCAATCCTATCCTCTCCACACAATCCACAGAAATAAACGAGTGTGTTGCACCCGTATCAATAATAGCAGTTAAAGGAATATTATTGATAATACAAGTACCTTTGATAACACGCTCATCACTGGCAGCTTGAGTTCCTGCCAAAGCAAACACTTTTCCACCAGCCGGAGACGTCTGAGGCTTCTTCGGCTTCTCACAATGGGTACTGATGTGACCCTTCTCACCACAGTTATAACAGGTCGGCATAGTTGCTCTGCAGTCAGCTATCACATGACCTGGTTTTCCACACTTAAAACACTTTTTGGCTTCATTAGGACAATCATTAGCACGGTGTCCCATACCACCGCACCGAAAACATTTCCCTTCAGCAGATGCTCTCCCATCTCTAGGCTTCTTATCAACAACAGCTTTACGTTTTCCCTTATCAGCAGCAACACCATAAGGAGTACCACTAAACCTCTGCTTACCCTTACGGTCATTAACAGCTTTGTAGTGTGCAATCCTTGCCCGGTTATCGTTATCATAGATCCTGCTCCTGCTTACCAGCTCAGGATAGCTCCTGATCTTCTGACAAGCAATCCCCAGCTTAATCTCTGGACGCAGTCCATTCTCAAACTTTAAGCACTTAGAAGTCATTGCCCCTTCCACATTATAGTGAGGACAATACTGCACCAGCTCCTCAAACTTAGCAGCATACTCTGCTACAGTCATACTACCCTGCTTCAGCTCTAAGAATTCAATTTCCTTAGCACTCCGAATATCTTCCGGAAAATACTTCTCCAGAAAACCCTTCCGAACTACCTCCCAAGTAATGGCAGTTCCAGCAGCTTCCAATCTTTGGCGACTATTGTCCCACCAAGCTTCAGCCTCACCCTCCAGCATGTGAGTACCAAACCTCACCTTCTGCTCATCAGTACAATCCATAGTTCTGAAGATTTTCTCAATTGCCTTCAGCCACTTATGAGCAGCTTCTGGGTCCAGAATTCCTCCTTCAAACGTTGGCGGCTTGTTGCTCCGAAACTGCGCCAAACTCCTGAATTGGGCATCTGCAGTTTGATTCTGATTAGCAACAGCTTGCGCCATTGCTTGCATAGCAGCAGCTAATGCAGCATCGTTCCTTCCTGCCATACTGCTCAAAACATAACAACACCAGGTTAAAAGATATTCAACTACATCATAAAGGACAGACTCAACTCGACTCAACAACACTGGCCGGACGGACCGACCTGCTCTGATACCAATTGTAACACCCCACTTCCCAAAACAAATAAAATATGAATAACATAATAAAAATCAGAGTTTCCTTCCCAAGTGGGATATCACATAAAAATCACGTTTCCTTATAAAAAGGTTTTTCTCCAAATACAGCGGAATATTTAAATAATACAATTAAATAAAAATTTTGATACGTTCGCAGGAAAAAAATAGGAGTTCAACATGAAACAATAAAAATGCCCAAGTCCCGTGCTACGTATCAGAGCATCCTAGACTCGACAGTCACACCAATATCCAAGCTAGCTAAGCACCTGGATTATCTGTACTTCCGAAGAAGCACAGACCACAACAACAACAAGGGGTGAGAAATCATGATCAAAAATATAATGGTAATGTAATACATGTAATAAGGCAGTAAAACACACCAACACATCAATTATTCACCCCAACAACACCATATAACGAACCTACTGTTCAAATTACAATATAACATATTATAATGCAATTATGCAACTCAACACCATGCATGCGGTACCGACTCATTGGTTCATTCAATCGAACCTGGATAGATCACTTACGCTCCTCCTGAGACATGATCTATCCCCCACCATTCTCCACAAAGGAGTACGGATGAATCACTTACGCTCCTCCTGAGACATGATTCATCCCACCAAAACACCATGATATGCAAGACACCAATGCATAATTATTATATTCTGGCACGCTAAGTGCACACGATCCTCCTGATCATATCATCATACAACAATGCATATGTATAGATATATTACACCAACACCATATAAATCAATCAGATAGTAAACGAATTCATACTATCACACCGGATATAACTACGTCCCCCCCCCCCCACTCGGGGATACACGATCCTACTGATCACTACACACATATACATTACTAATTGCTCACCAACAATATTAAGGGAAACGCGTACTATCCCCAAGTACACAAGTTATATCCCATACTCATCATTTTCACACTACAGCAAGGCTAGAAGGATCACACGAGACCAATTCAGACATCTCACCAAAAGTCTCTGAGGTTACTCAGAACCTCCCTAAACCAACACCTCAGCCTATACACCAAAATCAATAATTCATCAACATCAATCCACAATCACAAACATGCCAATAGATATTATACTTACCAACTATCCTATAATTTCTACTCTAGAACCGACATTACGGTACATTACCGACATTTCAGAGTCACTCTGAATCTCACCAAGGTCCTAACCATAGTCATTAACGACGCTATAGGGAAACAACACATAACTTTTCCCAAAGCTATAATCACGGTCATTGCCAACACTACGGTAACAACACATAATCTCATCAGCTTTATATTCCTAGTTACTATCAACACTACAGTAACATCAACAATCCAACAAAATGGATCAATACTACAGTAACATCATCACCATATATATATATACCCCAAAATGCATCATCAGCATTCATCAATCCCCCAACATCAACAATAATCATAGCATGCCAATATAAAACTTTATATAACGATAAATTCCTACGGGGTTAAGGAATCCCCTCTACCCTATACATGTATAAACCATTCCCAATCAAATTTCTCCCCCCTTACCTTGACAATTGGTCGATCGATAGAATTCCTCCTAGAATTGGTCTCTTGGCCTTCTCCTTCCTCTTCCGTTCTTCGTTCCCTTTTTCCTTCGTTCTTTTTCACTTTCCTCGTTCTTTCCTCTTCTCTCTTTCTATCGCTCTTTTTTCTCAATTTTCTAAAATGTATCGTAACTCTCCTAACCCCTCATATTCTATTTCCCTTTTTAATTATTCTAATCCCAATAATAATAACTAATAAAATAATATAATATTAATAATCTTAATAATAATAATAATACTAATATAATCTTACTAATATTAATAATACCACATATTAATAATAATAATAATAATAATAATAATAATAATAATAATAATAATTCTAATAATAATAATAATGATAATAATAATAATAATCTTAATAATAATAATACTATTAATAATAACAATAATAATAATATTATTATCTCTCCAATAATCATAATAATACTTTTAATAATAATAATAATAATAACACTAATAATAATAATAGTAATAATAATAATAATAATAATAATACTATTATTATTATCACACCAATATCCCACGCCTATGGTAATCCCTTTCCTCTCCATTCCAACTTTTCTAATATCTCCTTGCTACCCCTTCATATTTCCTTCCTCACGGTTTCTATCGTGACTTTTCATATTTCCATTCTAACTTCCCAATAACCCTTTCACCTCTTATTTTACTTATTCCAACCACTAATATTCCCAATAATAATTCTAATAATAATAATTATAATAATCATTATAATAATAATAATAATATAATATAATATAATACTATTATAATATTATAGTAATATTCAACATAATAATAATAATAGTGATACACCCAACAATAATTATAATTATAATAATAATAATATTATCACACCAATAATAATAATAATATTAATAAAAATAATATAATAATAATATAATAATACTAATATTATTATTTCACCAAAATAATAATAATATTAATAATAGTAACAAATATAATAAATATAATAATAATAATAACACCCCCACCAATGTTACTATTATTTTTATATTACTATATTTCACACCAAAATATCACCAATAGTCCTCCCACATTAGGGACACCCACCAAACATCATCAAATACACCCCCACCAAAGGGCACACCAACATATAATTTTTAAAATAATAATAAAGTGACTAAATAATTAAAATGGGTGTTACACCATGCCCCACACGGTGGGAATGATATGCGTTTATGCTAGATGCTATGCAATCATGCACAGTGCTATGCAATCATGCACAATGCTATGCAGTGTTAAATGCTATGTTAAATGCCAATGCTAATGCAGGCTCGAGCTGCCAGAGAACACCAGGTCTGAAAACCACCTCGCAAAATAAATGCCGAAGGTAACAGCAACTCTACTGGGGATGAACTGAAGCCACATAATCGTCTCAGCAAAATAAATGCTGGAAAAGGGAAACCAAATCCGCTGGGGATAACCGTTCTGCTGGAGAAATGAAAAGGCAACCCTGCTTGGTGATTTCACTGGGGAAAGAGAACAACTCTGCTTGGGGATGCTTCCTTCAAACCATTGGCAACTGATTGTGCTTTGCGGGGATTGACCCAAACTGAGGTTGATTGCGCGCAGCACACTGCTGGAAATGCCCCTACTATCAAGGATATCAATCTTAATCTGCCGAGGATACTCCTGATCCTACGCTGATGCGGGGTAAAATGCAATCTCTACTCTTCCGGGGATAATACGCAACTTCCATCTGCTGAAGAGTGGCAATTCTGTTTTAACAACATCCACCAGGAATTCAAACATTACTCGGAGCGCTGGCATCCGTCGAGCTTCGTATCGGGGAACATGACAACATGCGGGTCATTGGGAAATACTGTGTCAGATACCTTTAGGTTTTTGCTTTTCTGATTTAGGATAGACACGGATTATGTACACAGCGAAAGATATGGAAAATACTAGACGAGAACTAGCATTCAAAGGTAGACTACCAGACGAGAACTGCTAGGAAAATAGATTAGGAAAACTGAACGCAAATTGATTTTTGTTTTGAACGTCAGACGGGGCTGACTGGAATAACAGACTGAGGTATAGACAACCAGGCGAGAACTGGCTGAAAGCTGACGTACACCAGATGAGAATTGGTATAACACATAGGTTAAAACACACGATGATCAGACGAGAACTGATTATGCGATGACATGTACCAGATGAGAACTGATACAACACTTGAAGAAACGGTGACCAGACGAGAACTGGTTACTCAATAAACTGCACCAGACGGGAACTGATGCTTACAATAAACTGCACTAGACGGGAACTGATGCTTACCGGAAGGATAGGCCAGACGAAAACTGGTTACCGGTTTGCCAGGCGAGAACTGGACTTTGGAAACGACTGGTTACTGACACGCAACAGGTTTAAACTGTAGGATAATGATCCAACGACAGCAAGGCCTTTTCGGAATGCTAAGGTTTTTGATAAGGGTATTGACATGATTCCCCGATACTCAACTCCGGCTGGGGATAAACAGGCTGGTTTGAACAACTTGCCTCAGTGCACTCAGCTGGGGGATAGAAAGCCTGGCTTAAACAACTTGCCCCAGTATACTTCAACTTGCCCCAATCTAACTCTTGGGAATACCTGCTCTGAACAGCTTGCTACGAGAAGACTTCGAGAATATTTGCCCCGGTATCTATACGACAACAGGATGCAATCTCCATTAAACACCTATCAACCTGGTTGATTTCAACATTCTCTGCGATGACTTGCCCCTGAATGAGCGTTCTAGCGACTTAACCCGATCTGATTATCCACTGGAAGTATCTGCTTTCAAATCTCCACGCTCTGTATAACCGCCCCTGATTGGCTCCCGAGAAAACTCATTCTGATCAACTGCTTCTCAAATAAACTGCCCCTGATCAACTGAAGCTTCGGGCCTTGTCCTCAGACAAACTGATCCTGAACTTACTGGAAGATAATGCCCCTGATTCACAGGGTCTTCACAACATTCACCATTCTGGTTCAGACTGCTGAATTACTCAGTCCTGCTTGACGATTCCCTGTTGGAATTTCTTCTATGCCAACTACTAACCTGCAATTAGAATCGTCTGTTCACGAATGGTAATCCTAATGCAATGGTTATGCAGATTTTGAAAAAATTTGAGCTGTCACTCATTTACATGCTATGATTGTGAGTGACGAGTGAACCGAAGTTCAAACGTAGTGCTTACGTGGTCAGTGAAAAATACAACAAAGATGTGACTAGCAAGTCAAGAAGGAGTCAGGTTACTCAACCTTATCGTAATGCGCTTCAGAATAAACCCTACCTCAATTAGGTCTTTTAAGGGTTGTATCGTGGTCGGGTTCACGGTTCGTGAAACAAAGGATATTCGGCTCAAATTTTGATTTGTACCCACCCCGTCTACGTGATGATCTCCGATCCTAAGGTTCAGTTAACCTGGCACAAGTACTCGCCTCTTTGAGAAGTATGTTGAATGGTAAGAACCACAATTAAGGAATTCACAAGCTTTTCTTCTAGAGTGATAGTTACTCCTTCTTCGCTTTCAGTGTCTGTGTACACGACTTTGGGATTTGCTGGGGAAAAAATTTCTTTTTATCCCTTCTTTTTCATTCTTTTGATTCCCTAATTTTTGCCTGGACTGACTCATTTTGAGTTCTTTTCGATTTTTTCGATTTCTTTTGAAGTCCAGCGGGATGCCCTAATTTTTGCCTAAGTATTAGCTTTCTCAGCTTTTCTTTCTTTTTACTTAGCGGGCTTTCTTTCTTCTTTCTTTTGGAACAAAGTCGTGTGACACTGGTTGTCTCGATTGCTCCGAAAGGATTGTAACTGTCTCACTCTTGATTGATGAGGTTTGACCTTTTGAAAGGTATAAACAGGTTGGTCCTCGAAAGACAACACTCCTCTGTAAGACTTGAATGCTCGGTCAAGCTAACTGACAATTACCCTGCCCCGGGTTAAGATGTGAGGGTTTATAAGTCCGAAAAAACTTCTACTTCCCGGCTCGAAGTGGTTAACAAGGGACTAACTCCTTATATCTCCAGTGTTTGGGGGATTGGAAACAATGCCTTGTACGTCATCGGTAAGGTCTTATCTGAAAGCATACGACCATCGGTTATGAGTTTAGTTTCATCATCCTCCCTCCAATCTTTGCTAGTCACAGTGATAAAGTGGAGTGAATAAAATGCAGGTGTCAGTGCAAATGCAGTAAATGAGCGACAGCAACATGACTAATTCAGAAAAATGCATAGTCACTTTATTATTATCACCATTCGAAACATACAATGCTTAAAGGCAAGTAGTAACTAACAGAAAAGAAACTACGAATGCAAATGATATAAAAGTCCGAGGACTGCCAATGCTGAGGCGCCTGCCTGTCTGGACCACTGGCTTTTTCTGGGGAATACCTTCCGAATCTACGAGCTCAGACAGCTGCGCGGTTGGGATGAACAAACAAAAACCCTTCTCGAAAGGAAATGCGATCCTGATCAATCAACCGCTGTACTTTCGCCTGAAATGCTTTACAATCTTCGGTCGAATGCCCTGGAGATCCACCATGATAACCACACTGAGCGTGGGGATTGTACCCTGGAGGGTAAGGCTCTAGCACGGGCTTGAGAGCTTTTGGTTCCACCAAAAACTTCTGGATCAAAGATGGTAACAACTGGCTATACGACATAGGCACTGGGTGGAAAGGAGCGTTCCTTCGTTCCAAATTGCTATGAGGTCGGTTCTGATTCTGAAACTGATTCTGATAACCTCGACCACGAGTTCGCTGCTTTGCAATGGAAGCGACATAAGGTTCCTGATAGGGTGCCCCAGGCACGACTGTCTGTTCAGTATAACAAGCCACAGGAGGTACTGATCTCTGATAAGATGAAGAACCAACAGATTTCACCGATTCGACTTGAGGATATCCAGCATCTGTCAGGACCGCGTTGATCATAGTTTCATCTTCAGATTGAGAGCTATAGAGAGATTCAGTTTCACTGGCCTGACCTCTTGAAACATTCGGGATTCTTCCAGTCTTTACACCATACTCGATGTGCTCTCCCGTCCTTACCAATTCAGAGAAATTTGGCGCGACTCCCAGCATTCTTTCGAAGTACGGGCTCTGCAAGGAGTTTACGAACATGCCTTTCAGCTCTTGGTCTAGGAGCGGTGGTTGCACTCTGCCGGCAAATTCTCTCCATCTCTGAACATACTTTCTGAAAGATTCATTGTTCCCTTGAGACAATTCTTGCAGCTGCATGTGAATAGGAGCTTCGTCAAGATTATAGTCGTACTGCTTCAGAAAGGCATTGGATAAGTCCATCCATGATCGGATCTGATCACGCTCTAACTGCATATACCAACTCAGAGGTGCCCTAGTCAGACTATCCTGAAAGCAATGAATCATCAGCCCGTCGTTATGCACAAATGAGGTCATTCTTCGGCAGAACATCACCAAATGTTGCTTCGGGCAACTATCTCCTTTGTACCTTTCAAACCTCGGCATTCTGAACTTCGGAGGTAACACTAGGCCAGGAACCAGACACATATCTGCAGCACTAGGAGTAACAACGTCTTTACCTTCCAAGGCTTTGAATCTCTCCTCTAATGCACGAAACCTTTCAGCATACACGGGAGCTAATGGGTCTTCATTCTTTGCTGTTGGGACCTCTCTTCGGGGTTTTGGTACAGGGAAGGCAAAACCCTGGTAGTCTGAGACATCAACAGAAGGAGAACGTTCACCTCGGGCAACAAACTGCTCACGCAGACTTTGGTCTTCAACAGATGGCTGCACAAGCTGAGCTGCAGTAAGGTTGTTCACTTGCGGAAAGTCTTCGTCGTGCGGAGATCTATACAGAGGATTGGACGTCACGGTGAAACCTGACAAGGTATCAACAGACTGGAAGCTGCTCTTTGACATAGCTACCAATGGTCTTCAGCTGACTTCGATGCTCGATTCTGCTCAAATCTGCTTTAAATCTGCTTCAACCCCTTGGTCGTCTTCAATATTCACCTTCAGAATCAAAATAATGGCTGGATAAGAGCTCTGACTAGCTGGCGAATAGTATGCAATATGATGCGAAGATGCCTATGCAAATGCAATGCAATGCAACAAACACGGGATCACAACCCCCACACAATCTAAATACTGCTGCACTGCTGACGGAGTACGGTTGCTCTGAAGAGAAGACCAGAATAACGGGTAGGTTGGAAGTCAAGTTTCCTGCACAAAAAAACCCCCCCACTCACAGGTGTGGACCTATATCTGACAAGGTACGGCATCCTATGCGGTCGTCAGCGTCACAGACTTTCATGAGGAATGATACGATTCCCAGAAGGAGTGGCATCGTCATCTCATGAAGAGGCCTCACTTAGCTAACTTCCAAATGATCGGTTCCCAGAGTCGACAATCCTCACGTCTGGACTCCCCTCAGATCCTCAGGACCAGAAAGGAGCACCTCTGCGAGAACCTCGTCTGAGCGCAGATTTTCGTAGGGAACTGTGCCTGCTCAGCAGACAGGTTCGTCTACTACTTCTCTGCAACTATATCTAGGTGTATACTCATACTCAAGCCCAGGTTCGGCTTCTCTCAATCATAGAACACCCGTAACACCCCAACAGCAACAGATAATATCGATAAATAAGCCCCAAATAGACAAGCAAACAAGCGCTAGGACTGACTCTCTCTTAGGGGACGTTGGATCCCACATGCATAGGAACTATCGCAGTCCCCAGCAGAGTCGCCAGCTGTCGCTACTGCGAAAATCGGCGCCGGCTGACAGAAGAGTCGCCACCGTGCGTTATTTATCCCTCAGAGCGGGAAAGGGAACGCTCGAAGTAAACCTCGCAAAAAACGGGGAAAGGTATGGTCATCGCAACCAAAACCTGGGTTCGGGAGTCGGTTATGCAAGGGGAAGGTATTAGCACCCCTCACGTCCGTCGTACTCGACGGGATCCACGCTTGCTTGGGTTGTCTAAAGGATGTAAAACAATCTATCTATGGCTGCTAAATCTAAACGGAAGGGAAATGACTCGATAGAGCGTCGCACTCTATGCCTACGTATTCTCAAGAGAGAAAGTCAGAGTCAACGTAGTTCGGGACTACAGGGAAAATTGGCTCGCCAAGACCTCGCGTCCTGTGCCTACGTACTTCCATACTGCATGGAAGATCAGAGCTTTACGTAGTTCAGACTAACTACGACTAAACAAAGATTCTCACACAGCAGTGAGAAAAACAACTGGTTTCACAGGGTCGGGAACCTATGGGCAAAACTATGGCTTGGTCTCAAATGCACTCGGGCAAGAGAGAAAAAGGGTGACAATTAGTCGTCAGCGGGAAAGTCTCGATCGCACAGCCGCGAGAGAACAAAAGTCAGTTGTTAGTGTGCTCGCTAGGATATCGCATCCTATGCCTACATATTCTCGTCTGGTACGAGAAATCAGAGAAGCTGTAGTTCGGCTACTACGGGACCACAACTCAAATCTCGTTTTATTAATCTCTGAAAAATGGTTACAATGAGTGAATACTGAAAAATAAATCTCCTAGGAAATACTATCCTATCCTATTCTGAAAAATCGAATGAAAATAGCCCCCTAACAAGTGGGCTTCTAAACTATCCCTAAAAAGAAAATAAATCCTAAAAAATATTACATCTAATATTTTTTGCTATTTTTCAACTATTTTCTTCTTTTTTCTTTCAACATATTTTTCTACATATTTTTCATTTTTCTTTCAAATATTTTTCACTTCTTTTCTTCTCTTTTTCAATATAATTTTTTCTATATTTTTCTCTTTACTTTTCTCTATTTTTCAATATATTTTTCTCTTTATTTTTCTCTATTTTCAATATATTTTTCTATATTCTTTTTCTCTATTTTCAATATATTTTTCTATATTCTTTTTCTTTTTTCATAATATTTTTCTTTATTGTTTTCTTTTCCTAAAGACTTTAAACAAAAGAAAAATGAAAAAAAATACAAAAGAAATGGGAAGGGGGTACACTGCTGTTACAGGGGGAGTAATAGAAAATAAAAATAAAAAAAACTGCAATGGGCCCAGCCCAGAAAACAAATCAAACAACAAAAAACTGGGAGGGGGGTATAGAGCTGGAACGAGGGTGTGTTGCACACCACCTCGTATTGGGCCCAGCCCATTCTCATCAGAGAAAAAAAACACATGAGGGGAGGTGTCCCCAAAAAACTGTTGGGCCTGGCCCAATCCACCCTTCTCCTTCCTCTCTTCCCTTTCACGTTTTCCAGAAACCCTAGAGCTCATCTTTCCCCCTTCATGGCCGTCACCACCATACTCACCCTCATCTCTCTCCGTTTCTCGCTTCCTCCACCAAATCGTACCAAACGAATCCATCAAAATGATACCAACAAACTAAAGTTCACGAACGGATTGCTCCACGTTGATCACCGTTACAGTTAGAGATTTGCGAGAAAGATCCACGAAAATCCGCGAGGTTTCTATGATTCGCTCGGGGGAGATGAACAATGAGGGTTGAAGAGGAATGTGCTCACGATCGTGGATGGAGATCAGAGAGATCTTGATGTTCCTGGTGAACAAGATCTTGGACGAGTCTTGCGGAAGATCATCCGTAAATGATTTGTTTGAGGCTTCTTGAAATTTCGCTGAAACCGTTCATGATGATGAAGAAACGAAACGAACGAAACGAGTTGAAGATGAGGAGATCTGGAGACGAAACCTGGGGATTATTGGAATCTGATGAGATCCAGACGAAGAGGATGACGATCGAGCGTTCTTGAAGAACACATGGATGTTCTTGCAGGATTGATGAGCGTGCATGTTGGTGAGTGGTGACGGATCTGGAAATCATAGGATGAAAGTGATGATGGAGACTGAACGGTTTTTCTGGAAAAAGTTGAAGAACATGATGAAGTTCTTGCAACGATCTATGAGCCTGGCGAAGAGAACTACGAACATCCGTGGAGTTATAAAAAACGACTGAATTGTTGAGGAAGACCTTGAAGATTGATGAATTCGGATGAACACAGTTGATGAAGATTACTCGCTGGAACATGAAGGAGATCTGGGACGAACTGATTCTGGAGAAATGTTGAACGACGATGAAGGTTGGAGGAGATTTCTGGGATTTTGGGCGTTTCTGGGGAGATTCACGGCGGCCGGAGTACAGGTGCGGTGGTTGGATGAGAGGAAGATGGAGGTAGGAGATGAAGAAGGGAGGAGAAGAGATGAAGGTTGATCGTTGATCTGGGTTTTTGGGTTCCGGTGAGATGCACGGTGGCCGCCGGCCATGCATGCCGGCCGGTGGGTTTTCCGGTGGGGTGTTGTAGTGTGACGCGTGGTGTGATAGTGGGAGGGACGGCGTGCATGTGCGCCACGTGGGGCCTGGCGTGGCAGGGTGAGAGAGAAGGAAGTTGTGAGGTGGCGTGGGCTGAAGGTGAAACGTGGGGCCATCCTCGCTGCAACACGTGGCGCTGGACTTATAAAGGCTGAGAATTGCTGGACGCTTCTAGAAGCTTCTGGAATATGCTGGATAATTCTGGCAATTTGCTGAAATCTGGACGCAAATGGACTTTTTTTGGATAAAACCCAATAACTGAACAAAAAGCAATACTGGGCCTCCCCCAATTGGGCCCAACGAAAATCAACATAAAAACTCAGAAAAACTGAATTAAGACCAAGATAAAAACCTAATTAACTAAACTCAATTAATCCTAAAAATTCTAATTAACTCCTAACTAATAATACTCTAAAAAATCTAACAAACCCACTAATACTTCTAATAAACCTCTAATAAAACTATATAAAAAAAAGACTATATTATTTATATCTAAAAAACATTTAATTTCTATTAACAAAAACTATTATTTATTATTCTAAAACATTATATCTAAAAAACTATTTATTAAAGAAAAAATCTATATCAAAAAAAGATTAAAAAGCTATTAAAACTATTAAAATCCTATTAAAATTCTAAAAAATGATTTAAACCTATTTAAAAAAACCCTTAATATTCTAAAGTGAAAAATGCTATTTATTTCTATAAAATTCTATATTATCCTAAAAAATCTATTAAATCCTAAAATAGCCAATAAAATCCAGAAAAATCACAATAATTCCCGAGGGAACAAAAACAGCACCGAACGACAAATAACATTGCGAGAGCGTACCAAAAAAGCCGGTAAAAATAAACGGGCACCGAAAGATCCCAAAAATACGATTCTACCTATTTAAACTGATTAAAAAAACCTGAGGCGAGACGAGAGCGGTGATCCCTGATAAAATCAAACAAAAATGAAAGATGCACTGTATGCAATATGCAAATGCGAATGCGATTATGCGTCGAAACATCGAGCCAGATACGAGACCCGGTTGGTCAAATTTTGGGGTGCAACACATAGCTGACGGTAAGTCATTGTGATAAGATCAAACCAGCGAGTTTCTTCTTTCGGAACACTCAGAGGTGTCTTATGATTTTGAAACCGTCTTCGAACCTGTCGATTCTGATGCTGATTTGGAGAAGTTAATCTTCGTTTATGAGGTAGTCGTCGTCTGTGCTGAGCAGGCGCCACATACTGATGTTGAGGATAAGGTACTGGAACTGGATCTGGCAGGATTTGAGAGGAATCCCAAGCTGCATTAACATCAATGCTTCTTTCCTCTAGGGAATCATCAATTGAAATTTCTTCATTAGCTTGGCTGTTCGAGTCATCTCAGATTCTTCCACTTTTAAGCGCATTCTCAATGTTTACTCCAACTTCCACAATTTTGGAGAAATCTAATGGCACAACGCCTACCATCCTACCATAATAAGAGTCTGGCAGTGTTCTTAGAAACATCTTGGTTAAATCTTTCTCTGGAAGTGGTGGACGAACTTGGGCTGCCAACTCTTTCCATCGCTGAGCATATTCTCTGAAAGATTCATCATCATTCTTACTCATTCCTTCTAGTTGATCACTGTCTGGAGCCATATCCAAATTATAATTGTATTGCTTCACAAAAGCATCAACCAAGTTTCCCCAAGACTGAATTCGATCCCTTTGTAGCTTCATATACCATATCAAGGATGCGCCAGATAAGCTTTCTTGAAAGCAGTGCATCATCAATTCATCATCGTCAACATAAGCAGCCATCTTTCGAAAAAACATCGTTAAATGGTATCTTGGATAACTAACACCCTTGTAAACTTCAAAGACAAGCATCTTGAACTTCGGAGGAATGATTACACCTGGAACCAGACATAGGTCACGAGCATCAAGATCAGATGCATTAGCTTCTTTCAATATTTTCAATTGTTCTTTGAGATCACGTAATCCTTTCTCAATTGCTATAAATCTAGGATCATCCATCTTCTTCTTGGTACGAACATTATGAAGATTAGGTACAGGCTGTGGAAATCGGGAATCTTTTCCATTAACTTGAACAAACAAGTTATCTTGCACAGGCTGAGGTTGTGTAGAAACATCCACTTGTTGAACATTATCAGAGGGAAGATCAAATAACAGATTAGTCCTTACTCTAAAACCAATCATGGGATCCATATCCTTCGTTCTCTTTACTATCCTTCGGTAGTACTTCAAGCTTGGTAAGATGGTCGAGATGTCAGCTGACAGACAAAGACAGAAGACTGGATGAGCCACAGAAAAGGAGAGACACATGCATATGCAAAAATGCTAAATGCAGGATGCAGAGAATGAAAAGTTTCATGGAACTCAAGTTTTTATGAACGTTACAGAATACCAAAGAAAATTCATTTACTGGATTACAAGGAAACAACCTCATAAGAGTCCTTACTTAATAGCTAAATAAAGCTAAGAAAATCCCTAAGGAAGTCCTTCATCGTGCTTGTTGATTTGCTGTCTATTTGGATCTTCTTGAATATGAGTCGTCCATGATTAACATCTAAAGATTAGTTTGGATAGAGGAAAATAAATCCTCCATCTCTTACTTTGTCCTTGTTGGAGGTAAGGGGGAAATCCTTTGGATCTTCAACGATAATAAGAGTCTTTTTGAACTTCTAATGATTCTCCATGATAGGGGAATCCTCTCGTATTTGTCCTTTTGAGTGTCTTGATTCTTCAATTGGTGCCCTTAACTTCCTTAGGACATCCAAGTTAGAACTCTTAAAAGAATATTCCAAAATAATTTCTTTTGTAATCCTTATTGGTTTCTGTAATGTTTATAAATAAAACTGAATTCCATGAAACCAAGGCAATATGATGCTTTATGAATGCAACAAACACAGGTAAGCACATAGATGCATAAAGGTAAACAAACAAAGGGGACCCTAAGTTTGCAACGAGCATGGGGTCAAAGGGTATACCCATTCCCAAAGGTTGTGGACTAAAGGTTTATTGTACCTGCAGAACAAGGTTCTAAAGAGGTTCCCAAAGTCATTAGCCCATCTTTCGGATATTATCAACTTCCCAAGCACTCGGTGGTTAATAATATTCTCAAGAAAACTTCTTTTGAGTGTAGCATCGCGTAGCACTATTTCGAGGGGTACCCCCTCATAGCCCCGCACTACATCCTAATAAAGGCCAAAGTGGGGTTAAGGTAACTATGGTCCTCAATATCATAGGCTCCAACATCGAATATAGTGCATGTTTTCACGATTAAGAACTCGTTCAACAATACAACTTTCGAGAGGGCCTCAATTGAGCGTGATTTTCAAGTCAGCTTGGTCGGGATTCCACCCTCTATAAGCCTCTTTGAACATATCACTATCCTATCTTAATTTCACTCAAGTCCGGGTGTAGGACTTTGTCTCACCACTCAAGAGTATCAACCCAAAAGCAATAAACAAACAAGTAAACAATTATACAAATAACAAATATAAAGCAGTAAACAAGTAGAAACAAGATAGGGAAACCCACTGAGGGCTCCCTAGTGAAGTCGCCATTTCTGTCGCGGTGAAATTTTGATACCAAACTATTAATTAGTTTGAATCTTTAATTCATTTTGCAACCGAAATTTGATTTGTTCAAAGGAAGGGATAAAGATCGAAATTCCCACAATGCAATGCAAATGCAAGCTAGAGAGTTATAGGTTCGGGGGTTGGTTAAACTTAGGGAAGGTGCTAGCATCCTAAGTTTCTGTAGTACTCTACAGGAACCTCTTGTTTTATGTTTGTTTATTGCTAAGTGTTTATCTGCTTAAGGTATAAAAGATCTAGGGGTTTATTTATAAGTATACTCGATAAGATATCGCATCTTATGCCTACATATCCTTACGGGAGTGGAATCAGAGTATCTGTAGTTCCCCTAAAGGGTTTGAGGAGTTCTTTGACTGTGGTCAAAGTTCCTACGGGTTTAGGGTAGTTGATTGATTGGGTTTAGGAGAAAAGATGAGTTGTCATTTTAAGGGAGATTTAACCGCCACAAGTGTAAGAGATTGTATTGTTGTGGGGTGAAGATTCTATCTCGCTTAAGATGATTAACATCTTTCTCTAATGTTTGAATTGTTTTGATCGTTTTGTTTCTATGTTGTAAAATAAAGACAAAGGTCCTCCTATGGGGTAGGATCTAAACTTAGAAGATCGACTTGAACGGGATCAAGGATCATAGGGGGAGAATGATGCAAATGATATGCATTACACACAAGTGTTAAGTCATGTGTAGGTTCTTCCTTTGGACGAAATGCGATAAGATAAATACGAAAAAGTAAATTGCGGGTAAAGATAAAACATACACATGCATGAAAGCGCTAGGTGTGTGAAAGTGAATTGTGAATAATGTGAAGCGTAGGTGTGCGCAATTGATTATATTTACGATGTGGATTGATTTTAGTAAACGTTTTATTTATTTTTAGATTTAACAATGATTAGATAAAGAGTTTCGATTAATATAAATTTGAGGAAAATGATTTGATTTATTAAAATTTTTTAGTGAGATTAGAAAAAGTTATTATTAAAATTCGAGTTGTTTAGAAAAGAAGGATTTTTAAGTTTTTAAGATTAGGTACAAGTTAATAAATTAGGAAAAAAGTTTTTCACCACTAAATAGAAATGGCTTGTTATTATTATTAAGCAGATTCTAAATATAAATTAATAGATCTTTGCTGAACAAAATTTTACATATTATTTAATAAAAGTTTTTCTATTTTTGTAAGTTAATTAATTAGATAATCAAGGTGCTTAATCAGAAAAAGTTAATTAAATAAAAAGGTTTTTAATTATTTAAATAAAAGTTGATTAAGAAAAAGGTTAATTAAAGGTTAATTAATTAAATTAAGCTAATTGGTTGAAATAATTAACGGTAGATTAAAATTCCTAAGGTGGTTAATTAAAGGCCTAATTAGGAATAAATGTTAATTAGAATGCTGATTAGTGATTAACTAGAAGGTTTAATTAGGGCGATGGGTTTCGGTGTGACGCGGGCATGCTAATTACGGTGGGTGTGTGATCTGGAGCGCCCGATCTGATCCGTTGGATATCAGAGGGTGTGTGCGTGAGGTGCACGGTATGTGTGTGTGGATTCACGCACAGAATTACAATAAGTAAAAAAAATGAAAAGAAAACCTAATCCCCCCCAATTTCCCTCTTCTCGATCACCGTTCTTCTCTTTCTCCGCAATCTTCCTTCGCCTTTCTCTCCCGTCTCCGATCACCGTTCTTCTCCTTATTCCTTCTTTCGCGAATCAGTTTCTTCTTCTTCATTCTTCACGTTCTTCCTCTCCATCTTCTTCTTCGCTCTACTCTCTGATCTCCATTCTTCTTGTTCTTCGAAGCTACAAAAAAACAAAACACAAAGAAAACAACCAATCCGTGTTAGAAAACAAACTCACGCTTAGGGTTTCTTGGATTTCCGCAGGGGGCTTTTTGATGGTTGTGGATGACAATGGTGATTTTCCGGTGATTTCACGGTGTTTTGACGGTGGCGGTTACGGTCGAGACGTGCGTTTTAGGGTGGCCGTCGAATGAGTCGCAACGGAACTTCAAAGAAAAAAGTGTGTTTTTCAATTCCACGATTTTTCGAAATTAGGGTTTGATTTGGAGATTGGTGGGTTTCTCTGTGAATTTGTGGTTTTGTGAGTTCGTTCTCCGTTTTTTTTCTCTTGCCTGTTTTGATTTGGTTTCTTATATAGGGTTTCAGGAGGCAAAACGAAATGAAGAAGAATGAAGAGGTTTCCAAATCTGGTGATTCTCTGTCGGGATTACTTGATGATTGTGGGAAACGACATTTAACTCTCTTCTGATTCTGTCGATGAGATGTTGGCTCCAATTTTGGGAAGTTTTGAACCTCTCTTCCTTCGTGGCAATTTGTTATATTTGGAAACATCTTCATCATATCTGTTGATGCTTCGTTGGCTTTGAATTAACACTTTCTTCTTCTTCGCAGGGGATATCACTTTTGAGTTCAGACATTTGCTTGATCTTGCTTTTGCCGAGAGGGGTTTCAAACTGGCGAGGATGACGTTGTGTCTGAGCCGAGGATTACGGTTGCCGCTGTTGCCTTTGAACGTCCATCGTTGCTTCTTGAGTTGGTAGGGAGTTAGTGACGAATCTTCGTTGCCCTTCCGGCTACTCGAGCTTTTTCCCTATGATGACTTCAAACTGAGGGCTAAGATTATCTTTAAATCTTCTATTTCATCTTAATTTTGCACTTATTGATTTCCTGTTATGGTATTTGTGGGGTTTTTCTTGTTCCGAGACGAGGGACGCGCTGGAAGGGGTGTCCATACATTATTAACTTCCAAACCTGTCATTGTTATCAGATGCTTTGTGGTGGTTAATAATTGTTGTTGTTGCAGATGATGAGGCGGGATCAATGGTGCTGTTCTGTTGTTGTTTGTAGCTTGTTTCAACTGATATTTGCTGATGTTGCTCGCAACTGACATTGTTGAGATTGTTCCGCTGTTGTGGATGTTTGTTTGCAGCTGCCATTGTTGACGCTAACATTTCTCTTCTTCCTTCAGGTTGCTGATGATCAGTTCAGAATCTACTGGTCTTAGCTTTGGTGCCGAGAAAGGTATAATAATGATGATGACTCGATGGTCTGAACTGCGTTGGTGCTGTTGAATGCAGTCGTTGCTTGCGGATTATGTTGTGCTGTTTGAAACAATTGCCTTTTATCCGAAATTAAATTCTTTCGATGCTCGGTAGGGAGTCGGTGACAACTTCGGTTGTTATCCTCCCGGCCGCTCGAACTTCATCCCGATGATGAGCTCAAAGTTGAGGGCGGAAAATAAATTAATCCATCTCCTTTCTTAAACATTGCTTCTTCTGTCATGGCTCTCGAAATACCGGTGCAGTTATCAGCTTTATTCTTGTATTGCTGGTGGAGGTCTTGCTGTTGTTGATTTCAACCTGAGAGCCGTTAACCCTGGCGGTAACTTGGTCCTTTTTGTAGGATAACAAACCGAGTAATGGCTGCCGATATGATGATGGTGGTTACAAAGCTAACTCTGCTTAGATATTCTTGTCTTCTTTGGAGTTTATGCATGATTTAAATAGCTTCCCTTTTTATTGACAGGTCTGCAAGTTACGGTGATGCAGTAGGTTGCGGCACTGCCGTTGGTACTGAGGACTTTGCTACTGATGTCTCAAAATAAGTGCCACTGCTGCCAGTATTTAAGAGGGTCTAACAGTGATTCGTCTTGAGCCAGTGGTAATGCGAACTGTTTTCTAGCTTCTCTTATCCATGGTAAACCAAAATACCTCGCGACCGTCGCTAACATTTTGTTTTGTTTTGTAGGCTGTTATATCCTCTCTTCATGCTCCAAATCTCTCAACTTGAAATGTAACTAATATGTCAGAAATGATGTTGGAAAGACCTTGATTCACATGTATTTTCATCGGCGCATGGATTACGGTGGTAACAATAATATAGCCGTGAATGAGTTTCTATTTAAGTGTGATTGTGTTGGAGGTCAATTAATTGTGTCTGTGTTTCGGTTTGCAGGAAATGGTGACCGAGTGCTGTTCTTGATGGCTAACTAGGTGGTGAAGAGGCTTTAATGCATTTCCAACGAGTTCCCATTATCAAACAAAGTCGGCTGGCTTCTATTGCCTTACAGGGAAGAGTTATCCGTTTTGAGGGAGCTAACCATGGCCAACATAATTGGAACAAAAGTTCCCACTGTGCCTGTTACTGCAAAAGGATGTGAGGCGTCATCCACAATGTATCTGATACCAATGCTTGGAGACTGGGTGAGAGTCCTTCTAGGGTCACCCTTACTGTGTATTACTGAACCACGTGGCACTTTAATTGTAGTACAAATGTTTCTAGCCTCATGTAATCAATCTGGTTTAGAAGTAATCAAAGTGGTATTTCTTTTTCATATGCCCAGCGACTGAAATAATGTAATTGTCCACAAATGTAAATGATCAAATGTTGTTGGGGATTTTTTAATCAAAGTTAAATGTACTCCTTTGAAGCTTGATCGACTAAACCGTAATTCGTATTCAATCCTTAAATTATAAATTCTTAAAGTTTGAGCATTTAGACCAACATGGAGACGGGTTTGAATTCTGATCTGAGCTCGTTGAAGAACAAGAGTCTCTAATTTCCATAACACAATTAACAAAGGCTGGGTATTTGGATGCTCTCATTTGTAAGCAGTAACCGTAATCCACATAAACATGACTTTGAGGATTCCTCATACTCGGATGCGACAATCTTATTATGTTCACTGGTTAAATCCATATGTAGTGCACCAAATCAATTCTAATATGATACGATTTAATTTTCTCCACCACAAACCAAATAACCCCACTTGATTAAATTACAACCGTTGGATATGAACGATTCTCAAACCTTGAATCTAAAATATCTCGCGCTACAAATGCCTCAATTACTAAAAGCCCATGATCATAATTCCCGTACGAGTCTTGTCATGGCAATCTTTCCCTGATAAAAAAAAACTTGAAAGGGGCCAGAACCTCGATTTAAAGGGATCTAATCATAAAATCCGCTAGAGACGTCCTTTAAGCAAAATACCCTGCACACACTCGTTAGTCGTACATAAAAGACAAAACGCAAAAAAAATGCACAGGAAGGTGGAATCTTGAGGTCAAAAATTAGGGTGTGACAGGGTCACATCATTTCGAAGACTGCTGAAATGAAATAGACTAGGCTTCTGAACAACTACCGGATTTGGAAGATTCACGGGAGAAGTAACTGACTGAGATATGTTGAAAGCCTTGAGAGGAGTTCTGATCTTCGGTTGATGATCATTAAAAGAGAGAATCTTCTTTTCCAACAAATCTCTGACGATATCCTTCAGAGCATAACAATCTTCCAAATCATGTCCGGGCGCCCCCTCATGAAATAAACAATGAGCGGCGACATTGTAATTGGCAGGCAAAGGATTACGAGGCGGACCCATTGCTCGGGTAGTGATCAAACCCTGTTGCACTAAGTAAGGATACAACTTGGCGAACGTCATCGGAATTGGAGGACAAGGCTTGTATTGCCTCCTAATCGGAGCATTTTGACTAGGTGTCTGATTCTTAGGTTGTTGATAAGCAGGAGCATTGGGCGCTCGTTGACAGTTGATAGGAGCTTGTGCAGGCTGATAAACAGGAGGCTGTTGATAAACCGGATGCTGATAGACCGGAGTCAGTTGCACAGGCTGATAGGTAGGAAATTAAGGACTGAAAGGAGGTGCAATAGTAGCTACATAGGGTTGTTGAGCATACTGAACCAGATAACCTTGAACATAACTCTGTTGATGTTGAAGAGCATCCATCAAGCGATTCCTCGGACGTGTAGCTCTTTTATGGTGGTTAAAGCTCGGAGTTTTGCACTTCGGAGGAATAACTCGTCGAACTGGTTGAGCGACGGTAGGATGCACCAAACTGGATTGACGACCTTGAGGCAGTATGTTCTCAACAGTAACAGCTGGGTGAGGACCCACAACAGTGTTGGTAATCTCAGAAACAACAGTAGGTTGATTATCCATCTTCACCTTAAGGGCTTGCAGCATCTCCATAATCTGCCCCACATTTCCTCGAAGATCTTCGAGTTCATGGCTGACACGGTCGATCTCTTGAGCTTGTTCTTCCATCCCTTTTCGAGCTTGGGCTCTAGTATTGTACTGATATGGAGGACCCAGGGTGACGAAACTGGAAGGTGAGAGAACCGGGGGTAAGACACCGGGAGACACATGCAATGCAAAAATATGATGCTAAAATGAAAAATGATTTCATGGAGTTAAAATATTTACGAATATCGTGGAATACCAAAGAAATTTTATTTTATTAATTGAGAACTGGATTACAAATAATATAAAGTCTTTAAAGAAAACAGCTAAACAAAAGCTAATAACGATCCTAAGGAAGCAACGTCCACAACTTCAAGGAGTAGGCGGACATTTAGAGGAAAATAAATCCTCGTAGATTCTTCTCTTCTTGCAGGAGAGTAACTCTTCATTCTTCAACTGAAGCTGTTTTTGAAGTTCGCCGTACTCGCTGACCGTCACATGGTAATTGTTCTTCCATGTTTCTGCTTCATGTTGAGCTTTCTTCAAAGCGATCTTCAACGTTTCAGCCTCAGACATGAAATATTGAACAGGTTCCTCTCTTGGAGGTAAAGGATCCCAGTGAGGATAAGGCATCTTCAACTTGATAGCTCTATCTCGGACCCACTGAAGGTATGGTTCCATGGACACACAATTAGGCCTCCCCAGACTTTCTCGACCTTTCCTATGCAAGTGATGCCAGGCGAACACAATCTGATCTTGAAGTTCTTTGTCATCCTTAAAAAAGATTTTATCCACATGAAAACTTTTAGGCGGTTCCTTCAAGGGATACCCTAACTGTCGGCGAGCTAGGACTGGGTTGTAGTTGATTCCTCCATTAAACCCAAGTAAGGGTACGTTAGCAAAGTCTCCACAACCATCAATGATCAATATTCCATCGTGCATACGATTATACCAATCAATATCGGAGTGAGTTAAATCCATAACCTTTTGTGACCAACGTCCTTTAGTGTGATTCCAAAAGGGACCGGTTCTAGGCAAGTGCAAAATAAACCACTTGTACAATAAGGACACACAACAGGTGATCATCCCTCCACCACGAAAGTTTCGGAGATGTATAGAATGATAGGTGTTACCCAATAAGGTTGGTACTGGATTCCTTTGCATGAAGATCTTGATGGCATTAAGGTCCACCAATCCTTCAAAACTAGGGAAAAGCAACACTTCATAGATAAGCAAAGCGAGGACCGTCTCAAAGGTAGGCATGCTTAGATGATCGACATAATATTGGGCTTTCTCCATTAGGAACTTTGTAGGTAACCCAAAATTTTCACCTTTCTGAGTCATGTTCTCCTTAATGTCAGATACCTTCAAACATGTGGCTTTAGCAATATCCTGTTCTTTAGGGTCCTTCTCTGAGAAAGGGAGAGGAGTCTTATCCACCATAGACAGCCCTACAAGCCGAGAATATTCTTCCAAAGTAGGTAATAATTGATAGTCGAGAAATGTGAAGCAATGGTAGTCGGGATCGTAGAACTGTAGCAAAACCAAAAGAAGTCCTTCATTCACTTGAAGTTCCAACAGAGATAACAACCTCCCATACCAGTTACAGAATCCTTCTCGATCTTGGACTAAAGATCCTATCTTCCTTAGGTCATCTAGCTTAAGACTTTTAAAAGTGTATTTCAAAGTTTTCCTTCTATCGTAATCCATAGTATCCTGCAATATCCATAACTAAAGTTTGAATTCCATGAAGCTGAATGCAATGCGATGTTTTATGGATGCAATGCACACATATACACAAGTCCTAGGTTAAAGGTATGTGCAAGGAGTTAGGGTCTACCCTTCCCCATAAGGTATGTACTAAGGTTAGTTGTACCTGTAGAACAAGGTTCTAAAGAAGTGCCCAAAGTCATCAGTCTATCCTTCGAATATTATCAATTTCCCGACTGACTCGGTGGTTAATAATATTATCAAGAGAACCTCTTTTGAGTGTAGCATCGCGTAGCAACTATTTTGGGACTACTCCCTCATAGTTTTCGCACTACGTCCTAGATAAAGCCAAGGTGGTGTTAAGGTACTACGGTCCCCAATATCACAAACTCCTTTCCAAAAATAGTAAGGGTTTTTACGACTGTACTCGTTCAACCGAACTATCTTATAGAAGAGTCTCAATCGAGCGGTGATTCTCGAGTCAGCTTGGTCGGGACTCACTCCCTATAAGCCTCGTTGAATATATCACCATCCTATAATAAGGTCACTCAAGTTTGGGTGTAGGACTTATCTCACAACACAGTAGATACCCCCAAGCAAGGTATAACAACTATTATATATACAAGAAAATAAATAATAAAGTAAATAGAACACAATAAACAAATTAGGGGTAACCCTTAAAAATTATGGCATTCCCCAGTGAAGTCGCCATTTTCTGTTGCGGGGGAAATAGGAAACCAAACTATCAATTAGTTTGAATCACAATTCTTAATTCACAACCGCTCTTTGATTTATCCGAAGGAAAAGGTCAAAAGAGGGAAAACCTATTTTTGCATCGTAAAGACAATGCGGGGAGAGCTCTAGGTAAGAGGTTGGTTAAGCTTAGGGAAGGTACTAGCACCCTAAACTTCTGTAGTACTCTACATGAACCTTTTGTTTATTTTTTGCTATTTTATTTTATTATTCGCTTGAAGTATATATTGAGATAAGGGATAGAGTGACCTAAAACACCTAAGGATTAGTCCTAAGTTTACTCGGCAAGACTCGCATCTTGTGCCTACGTATGCTGGATAGGGAATGTAATCAGAGTAATTGTAGTTCCCCTTGAAAGAGAGGTTAGAAACGTCTTGACTCTGGTCAAGGTTTCAACGGGGAAGTAAACATTTCTTAGGGAAGCGCTTACGTGGAGTCTTGAAACTCCTATTTCTACGTTGAATTTGTCAATTGAAAATTAGGGTTAAATTAGGAATTCCACGGCGGGAAACCCTAAAACAGAGTACGACGACTCTTTGACCTAACGCTAGGGTAAGGGGCATTTTCGTCCATGGTGGGACACCTAGGCGATTAGGGTTTTGAAACAGTCAAGGTTAGGACTATTGACTCGGCGGTCAAACGATGTAGACCTAATCCTTCTGAAGTTTAACGGTAAACCATGCAAAAATGGCAAATTATTATATGGCAGAATTAAAGTGCGGAAAGATAAAGAAAACGGTAAAAGAAAGCATCGCGACGATCACTCGCGTAAATTACAAATCCCAAAACAAATGAGAAAATTAATTGCGACAATAACCTCATGAAATTACAAACCAAAATTTACAACACAAGCAAATGACGAATTAATGAGCTGAAACGAACATGATAACGACGAGAGTTAGACAATAATTTAAACGGCTAAGTCAAGAAAATTGTTTTTGAATTTTATTAATTTTTACATTCAAAAGGAGAAATTATTTTGATATTTTTACTTAAAACTTGTTTTAATCTAATTTAAATAAAAAATGTTTTAGTGTTAAGTTTCTTAATTTAAATGCTAAAAAAGGAGAATTTTTAATCTTAATATTAACAAATGTTTAATTTTAACGAAAATGCTTCCAATTTTAAACAATGAGCTTAACATTAGGCTTTCTTAAAATTTTCAAGTTAGACTTAAAAAATTAATTAATTAATTAAAGAAAAGGGTTAAAAGAATAATTACTATTATTAAACTAAAAAAGAATAATAATAATAATAATAAAAAACTAAAAAAAAAATAAAAATAAAGATACAAGGGCAGATAAATGGGCTTGAAGCCCTTAGGGTTGCATTTGCTCTCTCCATCTTCTTCTTTGCTGGGAGCCGGTGGCGGCGGAAGCCATTGATGGCTTCGAAGCTCTGAGCTCCTTGTTTGCATGTCTCCACTATCTTCTTCCTTTCTCTTCTAACCTGCAACCGAAACAAAAACAACAAATTGTGACCACCAATGTTTACCGTTTGATGTTGTTCGTTCTTGATGACCGATAACGGTAGCATTTTCTTCGTGACGATTTAGTGATGGTGAAGGTCCGATGATGTTGAGAAACTGAGGAAATATTCTTTCTCTTGGTAACGAGTTCGTTCGCGGTTGGTGAGTGACGACGGTTTGAACTTCTTCCCTCTTCTTCTTCTTTGTGACGGGGTGATGATGAAGGTGAGACTGAATTCTCCCTATGAACCTCCGCTTTTAGATTTCGATGCCTTGTTGTTTCGGATCCCCTGAGTTTCACAAGTGGAGGTGATGATGGAGGTGGAGTCCTTCTGAACCTCCTTCTCGGACTCTTGCGGCGCCGTTTTTTCCTTAGGGTTTTCGAATCCTTTTCTGATGATATTTATATGAGTTGCATGGATTTGATGTTGGCTTGCGAGGTTTTGATTGTTACTATGTTTCTGCGATTTGTCGGCTGGTTTTGCTTGCTGGTTGTTGACTCGTTGGTCTTAGACGGTTTGCCGGCTTGATTCGTTCTTGGCTATGAATTTGTTGGCTTGTGATTCGCGGATTTGTTGTTTGTGACTCTGGAAAAGTTGTTTTGCATGTTGTTGTTGCGCTTATTCTGAAAGTTGTTTGTTGATAGATCTGTTGGATTTCTTGTTTGACTGTTTGGCTGAGAATCACTTTTTGTGGATAAGTGCTTTTCCAATAAGTGTTTTTTCCGAAACCAGCTTTTTTCAAAGCACTTCTTTATCTCTCTTTCTCGGTTGCCTCGGAATGAGAATGGATATTACCGGTTTAGCCTTTTACCGAGAATTGAATCGGGAGCCGGTTTCGGAGTAATCCGTTACCCTCCCGATACCCGATGATGATGCTACTTTGAGGGTGTCGAAAAAAACTCTAACCGATAACTTTGCTTGTTTGTTTTGATTTGCAGCTGTCGCTACTCGAAAAATGCATCGTGCAACGACGGGGAGGCGAAAAGAAAGGACATAAGAGTCGCCACCGAACTTTATTTATCCCATGAGGGGAAAGGAAAATATCGAGAAAACCTTAAGAAAACGAACGGATAAGATTGGTCTCGTAACCAAGAACGGGTTCGGAAGCCGGTTATGCAAGGGGAAGGTATTAGCACCCCTCGCATCCATCGTACTCGATGGGAACCTTTTGTTTGTCGATGTGTGAATTTATTTGCTTAAATATTATGCTATGAAAAGGGTTTTCCAAAGGGTAAAGAAAGAGGGTTAAAAATAAAGGAAAGAGAGGATAACGGGGAAGAAAGGTGAAAGAACAGACTCGGTAGGACTTTGCAGTCCTATGCCTATGTATTCTCAATAGACATGAGAAAGTCAGAGTCGACGTAGTTCGGGGAACTACAGATATAGGGGGAATGTGCTCGGCAAGGATTGTGGCCCTTGTGCCTACGTATCTTTACTTGAGAAAGTAAAGAATCAGAGCAGCCGTAGTTCGGCCTACGATTTGTTGATGTTTTGTGGATGATGCTATCATGCGCATTCTAGCAGTTTAGGTGTTTTGCCGCTCGCATGTGAGGAGACTTATGCGTTACCTGTTTGCGGTAGAACGGACGTAACATATCCTTTTTGAAATGATTAGGTTTTCGCCATGCGAGGCAAGATGTCACATTTGATTTGTGAGGTAATTTTTTAGGGGCGAGATAAGTCCTCGGATAGTAACCCCTACAGGCAGTATCCAATTCTTTATCTCAAGGTTTTTGTTATAAAAATGGTGTGGCAAATGTAGCGTCTCCGTATTGAAAGACGAGTATCGAGACCACCCCCACTACAGTGAGCATCCCAACACTCGGAGAGGAAGAAGACTACACTTAATCCTCTCTCTTTAATTCAATACAAAGAGAACTCCGTTCTCTTATTAAAGATGTTTTTGGTTTTGAATGGTAAGTACTTTTGCGACAGAGAACCCTACGGTAAACGTCAGTACTCGGGATAGGAGAAGGCCTACGCCTAACCACTCCACGACCATTCAAGTTTTATTGTGAAAAGAAGTTTGAAAACGCACTCGGTACGAGACCGAGGTTTTAGGTGAGAAAGGTTTCGGAAAGGAGTTGTGGAAAGAGATATGGTGGAAGGAGTCGCGTCTGCGTATTGAAAGACGAGTATCGAGACCACCCTCACTACAGTGGGCATCCCAACACTCGAAGAAGAAGAGGTCTACACCCAATCCTCTCTTTTTAATTCAATACAAAGAAATCATTTTAAGAAGATGAGATCTGAAAATGGATGGAAAGCGTCTTCGTATTGAAAGACGAGTGTCGAAACCACCCTCACTACAGTGGGCACCCCAACACTCGGAGAGGAAGAAAGTCTACATTTAATCCCCTCTTTTTAATTCAATACAAAGATAATTGGATTTTGAAGATGGTTTGACAATGCTTTTGAATCGAGTTGGGACAAGTAATGAAGAGAGAAAAGAGGTGGTCTCAGATCCAACATTACTCATCAACAATTTGACTGGTAATGAATTACAGAGGTCTCGTCATCGACCAAAAAAGAAAATAAAATCGGAGTAGGTAAAATCAAAATAGAAACGAAAGATTGAATTGATAAATAAATAAAGAAATCTAACAAAATTTCTCATAAAGTATTTAGTTAAAATTGAAAATAAAGATTATGAACAAAATTGATTATCCCACCAAACTTACAAAATCTGAAAATAAATATTAAGAATAGATATAAAATTTTAACAAAAATCTTGGGGGTGAGAAAAAAAACATGGAGTGATAATGATGGTGAATGTGAAAAAGCTGAGGATAATATGGGCCAACAGGCCCATCACCTCCCAAGAAGACTCAGATGACACAAAATAAAAGAAAAAAAAAACATAACAGGCCTTCGGCCCAAACCCGCAGTGACAGACCCTTGCTTCTCTTAAAATAGCAAGGCAAAGAAAAAACCATTAATTTAACATCACATGAAAACTTCTGTCAACTAAAAAATCTGAACATCACTGTAAAGCAACGTTTGGTGAAGAATGAACAAAAACATCCACACGCGGAACGCCAACTTCCCTCGCCGTTCGATCTTTGCTTCCAACCGCTCATCTCGTTCGATATAAAATTTAGGTTGATCTTCAAACTCACCTTTCTCTCTTCCTCCCATCATTGTTCTGGTTTTTATGGGGTTATGGAGGTTTCTGGGTTTTTGGAGATGAAGAAGGAGATGTTTGGGTTGTGGATTTGTGTTGCTTGTTGAGTGGGTGGTTCGATTTGGTTGAGTGTAGGTTGGAGAAGTTTAAGGATGAATTGGGTTGTGAATGGTTATTAGGACTGAAGAAGATTCTCGGTTGTTGAAGAGGATGGAAAGGTTTATTTGGAGGGTGTTATCTTGGTTGAGAGGAGTTTCTGATAGTGATGCAACTTAGTTTGTATTCAGGGTTAAAATGAATTTGCAGCCTCCCAAGGATGAAGGTTGAGGTCTGCAGATCCAATCTCTTCTTCTCTATTTTTGTCTGAATCTGCCAATGAATGAAGGTTGGGTTTATTGCTTGAAGAAAGGGTCGAAGAAGGGGATTTGAGGTTGTATTTGAAGATGTTTTATGGAGGTTTGAGGAATGTGAGTGAACAGGAGATGGGGCGGCGAATGGTTGGAGTTGCAGCGGCTAAGGTTTGGGATTCGTGTAGGAGGTAGGGTTGAAAGAGGAGTATCTGGGTATTTGGATGTTGTTTCGAAGCTCTCGGATGGAAGTTTAATGGAGGACTGGTGAGAGTGAAGGTGATGGCCGGTTCTGGGTTTCAAAGAGTTGGGTTGGTGTCGAAGTTGATGACAGAAAGGAGTATGTCGATTAGTTCATGGTGAATGAGAGATGTTTACAGTGGCATGGTTTTATTGTGAAGCACGACTAGTGAAGGAAGTGGTAGCTTGAGGGTGAGCTGGTTTGGTTTTGTGAAGGTTAATCTCCTAACGAAGGTTCGGCTCTCTGAAGAGCCTCTTTTGCTCTTCTTCTCTCTCGAAAACTCACCGCCAGGAAACAAATCAACACAGATTAAGATTATGAATACAGAAAAATCAATGGAATACTTACAGAGTTGGAGCGAATCCGACAAGTTCTCACGCTAGCAATAAGGAGTTTGGATGATGCACAGCTTTTTGTTGAACTGATACCACCAGATTGTCAACACCGAAAGCAGATAAGCTCCATCTTCAATCTTTTTTTTTGGTCTTATGTGAGTTTTAATGGGTTGAGGGATGAAGGTGAGTTGTGAGAGAGGGCGGCTGTTCTCAGTTAGGGTTTTTTCTCTTTTTTCTGAATGAATAGTAACCAATATATATGGGGGCTTCATGATGTGAGATTAGGGTTTAGCTTAGAGAAAATGTGGGATCTTTGGGTCTGTTCTCCTTTGGGAAAGAAAATGAGCTACTTTTTGGTAATGGGAGCAAGGACTAAAGTTGTGGGATTGAAAACAGTATAATCTTTGTCTGTTTGTAGCTTTTGAAATTGTCTGTTTTTACTCATGATTTTCACTGTGGTAACACAACAATTTTACTGATATAAACTTGCTGATGTGGTATTTCTTCATTCTTACTGTGAACAAACTCTTGGTTTGCTGAAAATAATCTTCCTCTTTGTAGTAGCTCAAACCGTTCAGGACTTGGTGCGGTTGTCAGAAGAGGTGACATCTTGAAGGTAATTCAAAAGCAATTGTTGAACAATTTCAAGGTTAGAAAATGTAGAATCATCCTTTGAAACTTTATGATTCTTTTTAACATTATTCTTGCACTGGGAATTGCAACATGATTGCAGTACAAGCAGTTGCTTTGAGTAGATGCATATGTGACAGTACCAGTTCTAATTGAGAATTCCATTTTCTTCAATGTCCAGGCATTCAGCATGAAAAGGCCTACTGCAGCCGGAACATGAGAACGAATTTTCAGCCATAACACGTATCTTTTGGATAATTCTGAGGAGCAGCATCTTCAAGAGACTTGAGTCAAGCGATAACATCAGCCCTGCGTCCAACCATATCCCGAGGCACATCTTCAGCTTGGTAGAGTGTTTTGTGAATGTTTATGGCGTAATCAACCATATTTGTGTTGTCAATTGAGTTCCCTTTTATGCTAATAGTTAGTTTAGGCCCAGTGTCACAAGTTCGTAATCATCATATGAAAAAGGTAAATAACTGGATGTGGGATGAATTGAATAGGCCCGCGTTTGGATTTGCAGTGGTGCTGTCTGAAACTGTTCTTGAGTTGAGTTGTTCGAATTTGAGGTAGCGACTATTCTTAAAGTAATGCGTTGAAATGTCGTTCGCATCTTGATAACATACCTGTTGTTGTTCTTTGAATATTCCACTAATACATTTAATTTCTTTGCAGGTTTAGTCCGGTAACCGATCTTTTGAGCAACCCTCAGAGTAGAAGAATAGCCTTGTAGTGCTTTTGTCTCTCCAACATATGCTAACACTACTCTAATTTGAACAATTGTCTGTTCCACAATGTTGCCAGCTTGAGAAAGAGCTTCTTGGCTTTTACGAGATAACTTAGCCAAAGTGGTAGTATGAATGCCTCCTATTATAGCTATCATAGGGACAACAGCAAGTGTAACCAATGCTAATTGCCAAACAGCAGTAAAACCCACAGCAAATCCAGAAACAAACGTAGCCATATGGTGAACAAAATTACCTAACTTCTCACTTATAGCATCTTGTACCATAACAGCATCGGTGTTGATGGCAAAAACAACACCGGAAGTTCGAACTTCAGTGTCGAAGAACTGAATATCTTGATCCAAAGCAGCTTCAAGATACTTAATTCTCATCCTTGTTGATTGTCTCTCACCAGTCCACATCCAACAAGAAATCTCTGCCCATGAAGATGCCCAAATAGCAGCACCAACAACCAGAAAGTAAAACGCATACCTGACAACTTCTTGGGTCATCTTGTCCAAATCATCAGCATTAGAACCAAAAGAGTTAACAAGATCAGCAAAGAACCGAAGAAAAAGAGGTAACGAACAACCATGTACAATTGCTCCAAGAGTTCCAACTGTCATGAGAATATAATCCAACCCATCAACAAATCTGAAGAGCTCACTAAACCCAACAGAAGTAACATTCTTAATCTTCTCATTTGATTTTGGTTTACTACAGGTGAGTTCGCTAATTTGAATCATGATAGTTGCGGAAAAGGTTGTAGTTTACAGGTTTGCGAATCGTGTTGGTGCATCAAGTGGTTACGTGCGAGAAAGTTACACAAGCGAGGTGAAGGCTTGTCCTTGTTGTGCCTCATTTGCGTGAATCCAGTGGTGGTTATTGTAATTTGTTGGAGTTGAAGCTTCCTTTGTCGTTGCAGAAACACCATTTTCCCACACAACAGACTTAAGATCAGTAAACTTCCCAGATGTCTTTGGAGCATCACCTTCGGCATTTCCACTGCGGACAGAATGGTTAACAATATGCAATGCAGAAGGTTGCTGTGGCACACTCTTGGCAGCCATATTCATCTCAGCATTTCTGAGTGCTGTCTTCGGTTTTGATTTTTCAGAGTTATTAACCAAAGCCTTAGGCAAGGATGGTGTCACTGGAATCAACTGTCTTGCCTTCTTAAGAGCAAGTTCTTCAAGCCTCTGGGTTTTGACCGAAACCTGGGGAGTTGACTGAGCTCGATATGGAGTTTGCACCAAAGCTTCAGCCATGTTAAGACCTGCTGATGTACTTGAACCTACAGACCCAGAGATTGGAGTAACAATTTGTTGTGCTGTTTGAGATCTCCTCACCTTGACTAGAAACTTGGCTCTTGCTTTCTTCCTTTACCGACGCTTTGGATGGCTGCGTATTGCTATAATTTGTGGGTCATATGAAAAATGATTAGGAAATTAAATTATGATGTAATTTTCATGTATCTTTCTCTTGTAAAGATGGGCTTTGAACTTTGAATTTTCACATCCACTTTGTTATTTGAATCATGCTTTAAATTAATGAAAAATCCTTGAACTGTTGATCATTGACTTGAAGTTTCCATGTCATTCCAAAATCTTCATTAGTCAAACCACGCCCTTCTTGAGTTCTTCATTTAAATCGAATGAAGCTTTGAAATAATCCACAAATCAATCTTTGAGAAATAAATATTCAAACGTGAATCGACCTTTAACTTTGAACGTATTATTGAATCAACATGAATTCATCCCAACTTTTCCACTTTGAGCCATGACGAGCCAAAAACATCACCCTGAGCTTTATTGAACAATATCCTAATATATGATGGATCATGTCAGTCTTTGATCATGAAACAACTGAATTAAATACCTCCTGAAAACTTGACTCCTTCATAGACACCTTGAGCAAATAGACCTTTAAATGAAGACTCAAACCATATTGCCTGAACAAGACTTGCCTAACCAAGGTTATATTAGAGGCAAATGCACACACTCAAACCTCAGATGAACCCCAATTTATTCTTGTAACAATTTTGACCCATAAACCATGGAATCGTGGAACAAAACGATCTAAATCTTCAATCCCTCGAACAGTAGTTGGTGGATAGATGCACAGATGAAAGCAATATACTATGTAGGAAAAATTTGGGGTGTGACAGATGCCCCTATCTAATTAGCTTAAATCGAGTAAGAAGAAATGCCATGACATTCATTCTTTCGAGGTAGAAGGTGATTAGATATAGAGGACCCTGAATTTGTCTGAAAATAAATAAAATGTCTGGGAATGAGGTGCTTGGTACCTTGCAAAAGTCGTTAACACCAAAAGGATGTTAACAGAGAAAACTTGACACCAAAGGAATGACAAGCCCATCATAAAAATGATGGTAGTATACTCATACACACTGCTTTGAAATCGAAAGAAAGTAACGGATCCACTACCAAAAGGATAGCGGAAAACGCGCTAGTCATGACACCAAAAGGATGCCAGGAGTCCATTACCAAAAGGATAATGGAAAACACGCTAGTCATGACACCAAAAGGATGCCAGGAGTCCATTACCAAAAGGATAAGGGAAAACACGCTAGTCGTGACACCAAAAGGATGCCAGGCCCATCATCTAAAGGATGATGGAGCGAAACAAGATCAACCCTAACACCAAAAGGATGTAAAGGGATAAGCTTCTCTGAAGAGATTGCCACTTATTGTTGATGAAGGATAAGCTTCTCTGAAGAGATTGCCACTTATCGCTGAAGATGGATAAGCTTCTCTGAAGAGATTGCCACTTATCGCTGAAGATGGATAAGCTTCTCTAAAGAGATTGCCACTTATCGCTGAAGATGGATAAGCTTCTCTGAAGAGATTGCAACTTATCACTGAAGATGGATAAGCTTCTCTGAAGAGATTGCCACTTATCGCTGAAGATGGATAAGCTTCTCTGAAGAGATTGCCACTTATCGCTGAAGATGGATAAGCTTCTCTGAAGAGATTGCCACTTATCGCTGAAGACGGATAAGCTTCTCTGAAGAGATTGCCACTTATCGCTGAAGACGGATAAGCTTCTCTGAAGAGATTTCCACTTATCGTTGAAGACGGATAAGCTTCTCTGAAGAGATTGCCACTTATCGCTGAAGATGGATAAGCTTCTCTGAAGAGATTGCCACTTATCGCTGAAGATGGATAAGCTTCTCTGAAGAGATTGCCACTTATCGCTGAAAATGGATAAGCTTCTCTGAAGAGATTGCCACTTATCGCTGAAGATGGATAAGCTTCTCTGAAGAGATTGCCACTTATCGCTGAAGATGGATAAGCTTCTCTGAAAAGATTGCCACTTATCGCTGAAGATGGATAAGCTTCTCTGAAGAGATTGCCACTTATCGCTGAAGATGGATAAGCTTCTCTAAAGAGATTGCCACTTATCGCTGAAGATGGATAAGCTTCTCTGAAGAGATTGCCACTTATCGCTGAAGATGGATAAACTTCTCTGAAGAGATTGCCACTTATCGCTGAAGATGGATAAGCTTCTCTGAAGAGATTGCCACTTATCGCTGAAGATGGATAAGCTTCTCTGAAGAGATTGCCACTTATCGCTGAAGATGGATAAGCTTCTCTGAAGAGATTGCCACTTATTGTTGATGAAGGATAAGCTTCTCTGAAGATATTGCCACTTATCGCTGAAGATGGATAAGCTTCTCTGAAGAGATTGCCACTTATCGCTGAAGATGGATAAGCTTCTCTGAAGAGATTGCCACTTATCGCTGAAGATGGATAAGCTTCTCTGAAGAGATTGCCACTTATCGCTGAAGATGGATAAGCTTCTCTGAAGAGATTGCCACTTATCGCTGAAGATGGATAAGCTTCTCTGAAGAGATTGCCACTTATCGCTGAAGATGGATAAGCTTCTCTGAAGAGATTGCCACTTATCGCTGAAGATGGATAAGCTTCTCTGAAGAGATTGCCACTTATCGCTGAAGATGGATAAGCTTCTCTGAAGAGATTGCCACTTATCGCTGAAGATGGATAAGCTTCTCTGAAGAGATTGCCACTTATCGCTGAAGATGGACAAGCTTCTCTGAAGAGATTGCCACTTATCGCTGAAGATGGATAAGCTTCTCTGAAGAGATTGCCACTTATCGCTGAAGATGGATAAGATTCTCTGAAGAGATTGCCACTTATCGCTGAAGATGGATAAGCTTCTCTGAAGAGATTGCCACTTATCGCTGAAGATGGATAAGCTTCTCTGAAGAGATTGCCACTTATCGCTGAAGACGGATAAGCTTCTCTGAAGAGATTGCCACTTATCGCTGAAGATGGATAAGCTTCGCTGAAGAGATTGCCACTTATCGATGAAGATGGATAAGCTTCTCTGAAGAGATTGCCACTTATCGCTGAAGATGGATAAGCTTCTCTGAAGAGATTGCCACTTATCGTTGAAGATGGATAAGCTTCTCTGAAGAGATTGCCACTTATCGCTGAAGATGGATAAGCTTCTCTGAAGAGATTGCCACTTATCGCTGAAGATGGATAAGCTTCTCTGAAGAGATTTCCACTTATCACTGAAGATGGATAAGCTTCTCTGAAGAGATTGCCACTTATCGCTGAGGATGGATAAGCTTCTCCCAAGAGATTGCCACTTATCGCTGAAGATGGATAAGCTTCTCTGAAGAGATTGCCACTTATCACTGAAGTCTGCTGGAGAAAACTCACTGGGGAACGCCCATGGCTTTACTGAAGATGCCCCTAATTGGGCTAAATGTTAATTTGGAGATTTGATGAGCCGCGGGCGTACAATACGTCATGGGGAATACCCATGGTCTTTAAATGGGGCCCCTGAACGGGATGAATTTTTGCTTTGAAGCTCTTGAGTTTGCCCAACGAAGGTTGCACAACTTCGTGGGGAACACCCACTGTCTTGCGGAAGATGCCCCTGATTAGGCTGATTATGATCTTGAAAATCTTCGAACTTGATCCTGGATCTGAGCTTGCATATGTGAATGCTTGATGATGATGATGTTCCATAAATGGAAATGCAAATGCGAATGCTAATGCGCGGAGATGAAAAAAAACTGGGGAAGATGTGACGTGATTCTGGGTGTGCATATGATACAAGATGCTTATGAAGCCGAATGTGATGCATATGATGCATATGATTGCATGATTGCAGGAAGGTGATTGGAAATGCAGGTGCCGACATGGCGGACTTTGGTGGTGGAAAGTGAAGGATAAGCCTGACTTCCCGACATCATCTTTTCATGATGTAATAAAACCTGGAGGTGCTGATATCGTCAACTCGAGGCCTGCTCTGCCGGGTTTGACGACCTTGTCAGTCAAGTCGTTACAAGATTTAGAATGATGTTCCTGTGTACTCCTTAGAGTCATGGTCACCCTTTAGTTACCCTAAGAGGGTAAGTCATCCCTTAATCTAATTTACCATAATGTCATTATATGCAAAACCCATCATCAAATAAATGAAACTTGCAACCAAAGGGTAAATAAAAACAGAGAAAGCTTTGATGAAAGTAATTTCATTGATGAAAACCCATAAATGGGAAAATTACAAAAGGAGGCAATTCCTAAAAAGAGGTAACTGCTTTTAAAAGAGAATATAAAGACTAAGACAATGTTGAAAATGGTCCCTGCCAAGTTTCAAATCCGCTATGGCCCATATGTCTCTGAAGACCCTTCACCCCTTGCTTTTGAGCGCCACGATCAAATTGATCTTTCTCAGTCGAGAGCTTGATGGTTATGGAGGATAATTCACACGTCTTTTCAAGATGCAGTTCTGCCTTTTCGAATCCCTAACTTTTTCCTAGGCCGCCCTTTCAGGTTTTCAGCCTATCAGGATACTCTTTTTTTTTTCTAGTCCCTAATTTTGCCTGAACCATTTTTATGGTTCACCAGGACGCCCATTTTTGCGTAGATTTTCTTTTTGAGTCCACCGGGCCTATCTTTTAGGCATAATATTTTTTAACTGCATCCGCATTCACAGGGGATGAGAGATCGTCACCATCCATGTTTGAAAGGATCAAGGCTCCTCCGGAGAAAACTTTCTTTACTATATATGGACCCTCATAGTTTGGTGCCCATTTTCCCCTTGGATCGACGTGAGTTGGCTGAATTTTCCTCAGTACCAAATCTCCTGCTTGGATGTGTCGTGGGTGAACCTTCTTATCAAAAGCCTTCTTCAATCGTTTTTGGTATAACTGTCCATGACAGATGGCCGTCATGCGCTTCTCGTCGATGAGATTAAGTTGGTCGAGTCTGGCTTGTATCCATTCGGCCTCATCTAGCTTGACGTCTGCCAAAATCCTTAAGGAGGGAACCTCTACTTCAATGGGAAATACTGCTTCCATGCCATATACGAGAGAAAACGGGGTTGCCCCTGTGGAAGTGCGCACTGAGGTGCGGTAGCCATGCAACGCGAATGGCAACATCTCGTGCCAGTCTTTGTAAGTCTTCACCATCTTCTGGACGATTTTCTTAATGTTCTTATTTGCCGCCTCAACAGCTCCATTCATTTTAGGGCGATAAGGTGTTGAATTTTGGTGTTCAATTTTGAAGTTTTTACACAACTCTTTCATCATCTTATTGTTGAGGTTTGAACCGTTGTCTGTAATGATCTTGTTCGGGATTCCATATCGACAAATAATCTCTTTCTTGATGAAGCGAGTCACCACTTGCTTAGTGACGTTGGCATAGGACGCAACTTCTACCCATTTGGTAAAGTAATCGATGGCCACTAAGATAAAACGGTGCCCATTTGAAGCGGTTGGCTCGATGCGTCCGATTACATCTATACCCCACATAGCGAAAGGCCAAGGCGAAGTCAAAACATTCAGAGGGAGTGGTGAAGTATGGACCTTGTCTGCGTAAATTTGGCACTTGTGGCATGACTGGACATGGAGACAACAATCCGTTTCCATCGTCATCCAATAGTATCCCGCCCTTAAAATCTTTTTAACCATAGTATGACAACTAGCATGTGTCCCAAAAGATCCTTCATGCATTTCATTTATGATACGTTCTGCTTCGTGTTTATCCACGCATCTGAGTAGAACCGAATCGTAATTCCGCTTGTATAACACGTCACCACTGAGGAAGAACTTTGAGGAGAGCTTTCTGAGATACTTCTTGTCAGTGATAGTTATGCCTTCTGGATATTCTTGTGTCTCTAGATATCGCTTGATGTCATAGAACCAAGGATGATCATCAATTTTAGTTTCCTCCACATCGGCCGCTAGGCAATAAGCGGGTTCGTCCAAATATTCCAAACGGATGGATGGCGCCTCATTCTTCCACTTGACTTGAAACATAGATGCTAGTGTTGCTAGAGCGTCAGCCAACTGATTTTCTCCTCTGGGAATGTGATGAAAAGTGATCTCATCAAAGTACAGGATTAGCTTCAAGACATGATCTTTGTAAGGAATTAACTTGAGGTCCAGTGTTTCATACTCCCCTTTAATCTGGCATATGACAAGCGCGGAATCTCCATAGACTTCTAGAATCTTGATTCTATTATCAATGGCAGCTTCAATTCCGAAAATACAAGCTTCATATTCGGCCATGTTGTTAGTACATTTGAAGCATAATCTGGCGGTGAATGGCAAGTGAAAGCCAGTTGGAGAAGTGATGATTGCCCCAATTCCACAACCTTTTGGCATTTGCGGCACCATCGAACACGAGCGTCCATCGGGATCCTGGTTCGAGTCCGTCATCTGGGCCTGGTGTGGCATAATCTCTGGCAAACATGACGTCTTCGTCGGGGAAATCGAAGCGCATGGACTGGTAGTTGTCCATAGGTTGGTGGGCAAGGTATTCAGAGATCACACTTCCTTTGATAGCTTTCTGCGTAACATACTGGATGTCATACTCTGTTAACACCATTTGCCAACGAGCTACTCGCCCGGTGAGAGAGGGCTTCTCGAATATGTATTTGACAGGATCCATCTTGGAGATCAACAAAGTCGTATGGGTGAGCATATATTGTCTCAAGCGTTTTGCTGCCCAAGCCAATGCGCAACATGTCTTCTCGAGCATTGAATATCTTGTTTCACAGTCGTTAAACTTCTTGCTGAGGTAATAAATTGCATGCTCTTTCCTACCGGTTTCATCATGTTGTCCCAACACGCATCCCATGGATCCCTCTAGCACAGTCATGTACATGATCAGGGGTCGTCCGGGTACTGGAGGCATCAAGATCGGCGGTTCTTGTAAGTATTCCTTTATTTTCTCAAAGGCTTTCTGACAATTATCGTTCCATACCACAACTTGATCCTTTCGAAGTAACTTGAAGATGGGCTCACAAGTGGCCGTTAGATGAGATATGAACCTGGCGATATAGTTCAACCTCCCAAGGAACCCTCGGACTTCTTTTTCAGTTTTGGGTGCCGGCATCTCTTGGATAGCTTTGACCTTATCTGGATCGACTTCAATCCCTTTTTGGCTCACAATAAAACCTAGCAGTTTACCAGATCTTACACCAAAAGTGCATTTGTTGGGATTTAATCTCAGCTGGAATTTCCTTAATCGGGCGAATAGCTTTTCCAAGTGGATGAGGTGCTCTTCCTCGGTCTGAGATTTTACAATCATATCGTCTACATAGCACTCAATCTCTTAATGTATCATGTCATGGAAGAGAGTGACCATTGCTCGCTGATATGTTGCGCCTGCGTTCTTAAGCTCAAACGGCATGACCTTGTAACAGAAAGTTCCCCATGGAGTGATGAAAGTCGTCTTTTCCATATCTTCGGGCGCCATCTTAATCTGGTTATATCCAGAAAAGCCATCCATAAATGAGAAGACAGAGAACTGGGCCGTGTTGTCTACTAGCACATCAATGTGTGGTAAAGGGAAGTCATCTTTCGGACTCGCTCTATTAAGGTCTCTATAATCTACAAACATTCGCACCTTCCCATCCTTTTTAGGTACTGAGACAATATTCGCTATCCATTGTGGATAGTTGGATACTGCCAGAAAACCAGCGTCTAATTGCTTTTGCACTTCCTCTTTGATCTTGAAGGACATCTCTGGCTTTGTTCTCCTCAACTTTTGCTTCACCGGCGGGCAGCCTTCCTTGAGAGGTAGTTTGTGCATCACAATCTCTTCATCTAGACCGGGCATATCTTTGTAAGACCAAGCAAATACGTCAACATACTCTCGAAGCAATATTATCAGTTTTGACTTAATCTCTGACTCCAAAGCTGCACCTATCTTGATTTCTTTGGCATCCTCTTCAGTTCCCATGTTGATGACTTCGACCTCTTCTTGGTAGGGCTGAATGACCTTTGACTCCTGCTTCAATAGTCTAGCTAGCTCTTCTGGGAGATCACAATCTTCCTCGCAGTCTTCGTCGGCTTGGTAGATTGGGTTATCAAAGTCATATTGGACCATAGCGGGGTCGTTATTGACAGGAGCAAGGGAAGATCTGCACGATGAATGACTTCATGCTTTATTATTTTTTTTATTTTTTTAGAAAAGGTTGACAGAAAAAAGGAAAATAAAACAAAACATTGTCTTTCAAAGATAATTTTATGTGCAAAAAGTAAAAATGAAAGAAATAGAGCGTAATTGGATGCGAAAGTTTATTTATTGATGATAAGTTGTGCTTTAAAAGCAAAAAGCCCTACAACATGATCCATATGCCTTGGACAGAGCATATGACTTCTTTTTTTTATAGGTAAAATAAAAAGGGAATTACTCGTCTACTAGAGTAACTTCGGGGATTTCGACGACTCTCCAATTGTTCAAAGTTTGATTAGGCGCCCTAGGATACACCATACACAGCTCTTCATGATCTTCGGCTTCAGTTTCCAAAAACATGACTTGACCATCGACAAGGTGGCCTCCACTAGTAAAAACCAACGGAGTTGCAAGCTCTTTGCCCTTATCAGTTGCATTCTTCTGCTTGTAGCCTAGACCAGCTCCATTTTTGTTGGCGGGCAATTCCAACACCCTGCCCCATCCTCGCGGATGTCCTTCCTCTATCACCGTCCTCGCGTCCTTCCAAGTCACTATTGAAGATGCTGGCTTTTCGTAAATCATTTCAACATTGATTACTTCAAAAGCTTGAAACGGTGTCTCATGCACTTCATTTCCTACTTCCACATAGCGGAAAGAAGCAAGATGGCTCACAAGAACATCTTCCTCACCCTCAATGATGACCATCTGATTGTTAATCATAAATTTGATCTTTTGATGCAAGGTTGAAGTTACAGCGCCTGCGGAATGAATCCACGGACGACCAAGAAGGCAATTGTAAGCGGGGTATATATCCATTACGTAAAATGTAATGATGAAAGTATGAGGTCCGATCTTGATCGGGAGATCAACCTCGCCTACCACAGTTCTCTTAGCTCCATCAAAAGCTTTTACAATAGTTTGACTTGGCTTCATCACAAGTCCTTCAATTGACAGCTTGCACAACGAGCTTTTTGGTAACACATTCAACGATGATCCAGTGTCAACAAGCACCCTAGAGAATACAACATCCACACATTCGATAGTAATGTGCAAGGCCTTGTTATGATTTTTACCTTCGGGAGGTAATTCACTATCATTAAAGCTCAAAATATGACCTGATGCAATATTTCCCACCACTTCTTCAAACTGTACTACTGATATCTCCTCTGGCACATGAGCTGCCTTCAAGAATTTTAGCAGTGCTTCTTGATGGGCCTTTGAACACATTAACAATGACAGCATGGATATCTTCGAGGGTGTCTGATTGAGCTGGTCAATCACTTTGTAATCGCTTTTCTGAATGATTCTTAGAAACTCCTCCGCTTCATCATTTGGGATGCCTTTCTGTTTAGATGACTGCCCCTGTTCATTGGTGCTCGGTACGGCAGTACCTTTCCTTGTATTGTCACTGCTGTTGACAGGAGGTGCAGTTGGAGCGAAGATTCGACCACTTCTAGTGACGCCTTCGGTTCCCACGATGTTCTCTACAGTCTTCTTTTCTTCCAATACATCTTCTTCTGCCACCTTCTGTCCATTGAGAAAAACAGTTTCATCGTATAACCAAGGTACAACTTTCGTGCTCTCGCATGGAAACGGAGATGGGGCCGAAATGACAAGCTGGTTCATTGATGGTGGAGACATAGGTATCTCAACTGGATCATACGGGATCTGCAGTGGGATAGAAGTATGTCCATACATGTTGTCCCATTCTTCCTCATCGCACGGTATGGTCAATGGTGTGCGAGTCGAATTGTCAAATGGAATCCAAAGCTCATATCCATCATCATATGGTATCTCCAATGTTTCGAACGGAATTTCAAGAGTAGCAACTTCCTCAATCTTTGATAGTTGTTCTGCTACTAATACACCCTGATCAATCAGGCTTTGTATGCCTTTCTTTAGCTCAGTGCATCCTTGAGATCCAGCCATGCAATCATGGCAATTAGTCGAACATCCTGGATAAATGTTTTTCAACAAGAGTTGCTCCTTAATAGTGGAAAGTGGGGTCCTCAATTTCTCAATATCCGAAATTAATCGGATCCCCTTAGAGCCTTCAATCATGTTTGTTGAGTGGTGAGGTGGCATTGGATTAGTCTTGATGTTCGGAGTATTTCGGGTAAAGTTTATCGCTTTTGAATCGATAAGATTCTGCACAATGTATTTTAAAGCCTTACAATTCTCAATGCTGTGGCCTGGGGCGCCAGAGTGGAATTCACATCTCGCATTCACGTCGTAACCGTAGGGGAGAACAGCCGGAGGATCTTTCATTTCCCTAAGTTGAACGAGACCTCCTTTCAACAAGAACGGAAGCAATTTGGCGTAGGTGGACGGAATTGGATCAAGCCTTCTTTCTGGTTTTCTCTGCCCTTGATACTGATTTTGTCTTGGTTGATAGGGTTGTTGTTGTCGATTTTGCTGTCGCAGGCTGATTTGCTGGAATGGAAAGTGGTTGCTGTGGAGCAATGGCAGCAATGTGGTGATAACCTTGGTGAGTTCTCCCTCTATTGGTGAACACAGCACTAGCTTCGCCTTCCCTTTTCTTAACGAAACCCTGATAGGGCTTCTTGACCCCACTTGAAGATCCGCCGGCATTCTGAATCTTTCCTGCCTTCATAAAACTCTCTAGTCTTTTCCCAGCCGTGACAAGTTCAGAAAACACTGTAGAGGTTGTAGATGCTAGACGCTCAAGGATCGGTCCTTGCAGCGTGCCCATGAAGAGGTCTGTTAGCTCTTTCTCTATCAACGGGGGTTGTACTCTTGCAGCTACCCCCCTCCACCTCTGAGCAAAGTCTTTAAAGGACTCATTCGGTTTCTGGGTCAGACTCTGGAGTTGCATCTGATTTGGAGCCATGTCAGTATTGTACTGATAATGTTTCACGAAAGCGTCTGCTAACTCCTTCCAGCTTTTCACATTGGATCGCTCAAGTTGCATGTACCATTCCAAAGAAGCCTCTGTCAAACTATCTTGAAAAAAATGGATTAACAGCTTCTCATCATCGGAATATGCGGCCATCTTTCTGCAGTAAGACCTTATATGGGTTCTAGGACAACCGTTACCCTTGTATTTCTCGAAGGTTGGGATTACAAACTTCGGAGGTATCTTAACTCCGGGTACAAGACATATTTCAGCAGCATCTAGTCCCAAAACATCGGGGCCTTGCAATGCCTTCACCATCTCTTGTAAAGCATTAAGCTTCTTCTCTAATTCAGCGGTCTGCGGTCCATATGCTTCACCTGAATTCTCATAGAAACCTTCATGATCATCATACTGGACTTGTGTTGGGATCGTAGTACCATGAGGATGTGTCGCACCGACTGGTGGAGGGACGGTGTTGATAGGTACGGCACCGGCAGAAGTAGGAATTGCCCCAACAGGGGTTGGGGTGGCCTCAACAGGAATTGGAATTGCACCACTTGTATTGGGAATTGCACCAGCCAAAGTCTGACTAGCACTCCTCTCTGCTGCTTGCCTCATCTCCTCTTGACTCCTGGCCATGTTCTGAATCACCTCCATGAGTTGATTCATCTGCGTCTTCATGCCTAGCATCTCTCTCCTCATAGTAGCCTGGTCTTGTTCTATCTGATCCATGACTCTCTTCTGATTGTTCCTTGTGTTATACCGATGTCGTGAAGTCAGCTTGCTTTACTCTTTCTGAAAGGGGTAAGCGGCGTGTAAGGTCGGGTTGTAGGAAATGCAAAAAATAAAAATGCGCAAACGTATGCAAAATGCTCGAGAGACTTTAGAGGCTCGTGATTATCATCGAATTATAGAATCATGACTGAATAATAAAGAAGTGCACAATTTAGACCAAAAAGCAAACTTTCATTAATTTGAGAGAAAATTTAATACAAACGATTGCTGAATAAGCCGAAACTAACAAGTCATGCTACAAGAAAATACTGAATAACTAAAACTCTTTCTTTTGGAGACGTTCTTCAAGCTTCTTCGTTTCGAACATGAATCTTCTAACCATTTGGTCGCAGAGCTGGAGAAAGTGGTAAATAGCAGGAGGGATATCATTTCCTTCCAAGTCTTGAATTGCGCTTTCCAACCTCCATGGGATATCACGGATCATGAGGTTGCAATGCTCCACCAGATTGTTATACCTAGCGCGACACATGTCTAGAGTCGATTGGTAATAGCAAATAGAATCCACGTGGGTGTCCAACAATTCATTGAGTTGAGCCTCCTTCTGGAGCCACTGAGCACTATCCCTTTGCAAGTCGTCAAAGCGATTCCTCCATAGAGTAGCTGTTTCTTGGGCCGTCTCCAATTCCTGACATTTGTTGTTCCACATGTCAGGAGTGACATATGAAGCCCTTAATGTTTCCTCCTTGAGTCTTCGTTCATCCTCTACTAAGGTCAAGGCGTTTCTCAGTTGCTTCTCGAGATTCTCAATATCAGCTTCAAGATTCTCTCTTGTCTCCTTTTTCTCAGCAGAAGCTAGTTCAAAGAAATGCCATGCTCTATCACAAGAAGCCTTAGTCTCTTTTAGGCGTTGTCGAAGAGTTGTCAATGATGTATCAGCCCCTTCGAAACCCTGCTGGTACTTGACTCTCATGTTTGTTTCTAACTTCAATTTCTTGTTGCTCTCAGCCGCCCGATCTTGTTCAAACTCTACTTTCCTCTTGTACTGACCATTCTCCACATTCGCTCGGTGAATTTCAGCTTCGAGGTCCTGATTTTCTCTAGTCAACCTCTCTACCACTTGCTTCAGTTTCTCGTACTCTTCCATAGATACATGGGTGGGAGCAGGAGGTCCTTCTCGCATCGATGGTTCTAAGGGAAATGGCAGCAATCTTTCGGCCACTCGGGCTAGCAACCACTGGTTGTATGGCTCCTTTGCCACACAATTCTTCGCCTTCAACTCTTGCCTTCCATTCGTGTGAATCTTGCCCCATGCTTTAGCAATCTTCCTGGCAAAAGCAGGATCTTCTGTTGTGGCAAGTAAAAAAAAACTTTGAACTTTCTCTGCTTCGGGCTCATCTTCCATAGCATAGCCCAATTGGCGCAATGCCATGACTGGGTTGTAGTTGATACAACCAGCCCTACTGACTAGAGGCACATTACCAAATTCCCCACAACTAAAGATAATCTCCACATCGTAGTACTCCTGAGAGTACCAAGCAATATCATTGGCCTCTAGAGACATAATGCGTTGAGACCACTTCAGTTTTTTCTTATTTTCTACGAACGGTCCCTTCTTCAGTAGATGAGAGGCATACCATTTGAATAGTAGATGAGAACAACATTGGACCATTCCTGACTTCTTTTCACTTCTCCAATGAATAGAATGGTAAACATTAGCGAGGAAGGTAGGAATGGGATTCTTTTGCATGAAGAGAATGATAGCAGCTATGTCTATGAAATTGTCTACATTTGGAAAGAGGACAATCCCATAGATCATTAGAGCAACGACAATACCAAATCTTTCCCAATCTCCCATAGTCTTGTACTGAGCAGCTTTATCTAGCAGAAATTTCAAAGGAAAACCTTGAACCCCTCCCTTATTGGCTAGCCCCTCTTTGACTTCCTCTTTGGTCATACGTAGAGTAAGAGCAATGGCAGGAGGTTTTGGTTCTTCTTCCAAGCCTGTGTATATAGGTTGATCCTTAATCTTGATGTTCAAAATGTGAGAATATTCCTCAAGAGTAGGGGCCAACTGATAGTTTTGAAAAGCGAAACATCTGAGAGGTGCATCATAGAACTGAGCCATAGCGAACAAAGCCCAAGTATCGACCCTAGAATGAAGGAGATCAAGCAATTTCCCATACTTCCCCTGAAAGTTGATCTTGATAGCCTTTGGTACGTCAATCAGAATGTCTTGAATTAGTTTCAACTTTGGTTCTCTAAACTTGATGGAATTTGTGCTTCTCTTTCTTTGGTCAGTCATTGTATTCACCAATACCTGAGATAATCACAGTCTCTTAAGTCCCTTGATATGCGAAAAATGATATGTAATGCAATGTTTTATGAATGCACATGATAAAGAACACAAAGCGAGATCAAAATCACTAGCCCTGCAAAACAACACAAAAAGTATCTCTCCCATCGGGTGGGTTATCTATTGGTTTATAAGAGGGTATCCCAAAGGCTTTTAAACAAAGTCCCATGCACTAGCCCTCAAAAGTTTTCCATCATAACGACTACTCGTAAGACGGTAATCCCTTCAAAGGATGAACACAGAGTCATGTCTTAGCAACCTTTGGAATAAGGTTCTACAAAGGTCCTCAGAGTCACGGACTCCCACGTCGGAAATAAAGACGTCATTACGACTACACGTAAGACATAATCATCCCAACGGGGTCTCATCTGAGCGGTGGAATTCGATCCAACTCAACGAGTCCTAAGTCTCGCAAATCAGAAAGAACCCACCTCCTATCTTAGTATATACTCGAAAGCTCGGGTAGAAAGATTTTATGCTTACAAACCATCCAAATAAACCCAACAGTTAGAGAATAAAGCATAAATAAATAAAACAAGTAAAAACACAAACACGACAAACAAAATAGGCTTGACTCGCTAGGGGTCCCCAGCAGAGTCGCCAGCTGTCGCTACTCGAAAAATGCATCGTGCAACGACGGGGAGGCGAAAAGAAAGGACAGAAGAGTCGCCACCGAACTTTATTTATCCCATGAGGGGAAAGGAAAATATCGAGAAAACCTTAAGAAAACGAACGGATAAGATTGGTCTCGTAACCAAGAACGGGTTCGGAAGCCGGTTATGCAAGGGGAAGGTATTAGCACCCCTCGCATCCATCGTACTTGATGGGAACCTTTTGTTTGTCGATGTGTGAATTTATTTGCTTAAATATTATGCTATGAAAAGGGTTTTCCAAAGGGTAAAGAAAGAGGGTTAAAAATAAAGGAAAGAGAGGATAACAGGGAAGAAAGGTGAAAGAACAGACTCGGTAGGACTTTGCAGTCCGATGCCTACGTATTCTCAATAGACATGAGAAAGTCAGAGTCGACGTAGTTCGGGGAACTACAGATATAGGGGGAATGTGCTCGGCAAGGATTGTGGCCCTTGTGCCTACGTATCTTTACTTGAGAAAGTAAAGAATCAGAGCAGCCGTAGTTCGGCCTACGGTTTGTTGATGTTTTGTGGATGATGCTATCGTGCGCATTCTAGCAGTTTAGGTGTTTTGCCGCTCACATGCGAGGAGACTTATGCGTTACCTGTTTGCGGTAGAACGGACGTAACATATCCTTTTTGAAATGATTAGGTTTTCACCATGCGAGGCAAGATGTCACATTTGATTTGTGAGGTAATTTTTTAGGGGCGAGATAAGTCCTCGGATAGTAACCCCTACAGGTAGTATCCAATTCTTTATCTCAAGTTTTTTGTTATAAAAATGGTGTGGCAAACGTAGCGTCTCCGTATTGAAAGACGAGTATCGAGACCACCCCCACTACAGTGAGCATCCCAACACTCGGAGAGGAAGAAGACTACACTTAATCCTCTCTCTTTAATTCAATACAAAGAGAACTCCATTCTCTTATTAAAGATGTTTTTGGTTTTGAATGGTAAGTACTTTTGCGACAGAGAACCCTACGGTAAACGTCAATACTCGGGATAGGAGAAGGCTTACGCCTAACCACTCCACGACCATTCAAGTTTTATTGTGAAAAGAAGTTTGAAAACGCACTCGGTACGGGACCGAGGTTTTAGGTGAGAAAGGTTTCGGAAAGGAGTTGTGGAAAGAGATATGGTGGAAGGAGTCGCGTCTGCATATTGAAAGACGAGTGTCGAGACCACCCTCACTACAGTGGGCATCCCAACACTCGAAGAAGAAGAGGTCTACACCCAATCCTCTCTTTTTAATTCAATACAAAGAAATCATTTTAAGAAGATGAGATCTGAAAATGGATGGAAAGCGTCTTCGTATTGAAAGACGAGTGTCGAAACCACCCTCACTACAGTGGGCACCCCAACACTCGGAGAGGAAGAAAGTCTACACTTAATCCCCTCTTTTTAATTCAATACAAAGATAATTGGATTTTGAAGATGGTTTGACAATGCTTTTGAATTGAGTTGGGACAAGTAATGAAGAGAGAAAAGAGGTGGTCTCAGATCCAACATTACTCATCAACAATTTGACTGGTAATGAATTACAGAGGTCTCGTCATCGACCAAAAAATAAAATAAAATCGGAGTAGGTAAAATCAAAATAGAAACGAAAGATTGAATTGATAAATAAATAAAGAAATCTAACAAAATTTCTCATAAAGTATTTAGTTAAAATTGAAAATAAAGATTATGAACAAAATTGATTATCCCACCAAACTTACAAAATCTGAAAATAAATATTAAGAATAGATATAAAATTTTAACAAAAATCTTGGGGTGAGAAAAAAAACATGGAGTGATAATGATGGTGAATGTGAAAAAGCTGAGGATAATATGGGCCAACAGGCCCATCACCTCCCAAGAAGACTCAGATGACACAAAATAAAAGAAAAAAAAAAACATAACAGGCCTTCGGCCCAAACCCGCAGTGACAGACCCTTGCTTCTCTTAAAATAGCAAGGCAAAGAAAAAACCATTAATTTAACATCACATGAAAACTTCTGTCAACTAAAAAAATCTGAACATCACTGTAAAGCAACGTTTGGTGAAGAATGAACAAAAACATCCACATGCGGAGCGCCAACTTCCCTCGCTGCTCGATCTTCGCTTCCAACCGCTCATCTCGTTCGATATAAATTTTAGGTTGATCTTCAAACTCGCCTTTCTCTCTTCCTCCCATCACTGTTCTGGTTTTTATGGGGTTATGGAGGTTTCTGGGTTTTTGGAGATGAAGAAGGAGATGTTTGGGTTGTGGATGTTGCTTGTTGAGTGGGTGGTTCGATTTGGTTGAGTGTAAGTTGGAGAAGTTTAAGGATGAATTGGGTTGTGAATGGTTATTAGGACTGAAGAAGATTCTCGGTTGTTGAAGAGGATGGAAAGGTTTATTTGGAGGGTGTTATCTTGGTTGAGAGGAGTTTCTGATAGTGATGCAACTTAGTTTGTATTCAGGGTTAAAATGAATTTGCAGCCTCCCAAGGATGAAGGTTGAGGTCTGCAGATCCAATCTCTTCTTCTCTATTTTTGTCTGAATCTGTCAATGAATGAAGGTTGGGTTTATTTCTTGAAGAAAGGGTCGAAGAAGGGGATTTGAGGTTGTATTTGGAGATGTTTTATGGAGGTTTGAGGAATGTGAGTGAACAGGAGATGGGGCGGCGGATGGTTGGAGTTGCAGCGGCTAAGGTTTGGGATTCGTGTAGGAGGTAGGGTTGAAAGAGGAGTATCTGGGTATTTGGATGTTGTTTCGAAGCTCTCGGATGGAAGTTTAATGGAGGACTGGTGAGAGTGAAGGTGATGGCCGGTTCTGGGTTTCAAAGAGTTGGGTTGGTGTCGAAGTTGATGACAGAAAGGAGTATGTCGATTAGTTCATGGTGAATGAGAGATGTTTACAGTGGCATGGTTTTATTGTGAAGCACGACTAGTGAAGGAAGTGGTAGCTTGAGGGTGAGCTGGTTTGGTTTTGTGAAGGTTAATCTCCTAACGAAGGTTCGGCTCTCTGAAGAGCCTCTTTTGCTCTTCTTCTCTCTCGAAAACTCACAGCCAGGAAACAAATCAACACAGATTAAGATTATGAATACAGAAAAATCAATGGAATACTTACAGAGTTGGAGCGAATCCGACAAGTTCTCACGCTAGCAATGAGGAGTTTGGATGATGCACAACTTTTTGTTGAACTGATACCACCAGATTGTCAACACCGAAAGCAAATAAGCTCCATCTTCAATCTTTTTTTTTGGTCTTAAGTGAGTTTTAATGGGTTGAGGGATGAAGGTGAGTTGTGAGAGAGGGCGGCTGTTCTCAGTTAGGGTTTTTTCTCTTTTTTCTGAATGAATAGTAACCAATATATATGGGGGCTTCATGATGTGAGATTAGGGTTTAGCTTAGAGAAAATGTGGGAACTTTGGGTCTGTTCTCCTTTGGGAAAGAAAATGAGCTACTTTTTGGTAATGGGAGCAAGGACTGAAGTTGTGGGATTGAAAACAGTATAATCTTTGTCTGTTTGTAGCTTTTGAAATTGTCTGTTTTTACTCATGATTTTCACTGTGGTAACACAACAATTTTACTGATATAAACCTGCTGATGTGGTATTTCTTCATTCTTACTGTGAACAAACTCTTGGTTTGCTGAAAATAATCTTCCTCTTTGTAGCAGCTCAAACCGTTCAGGACTTGGTGCGGTTGTCAGAAGAGGTGACATCTTGAAGGTAATTCAAAAGCAATTGTTGAACAATTTCAAGGTTAGAAAATGTAGAATCATCCTTTGAAACTTTATGATTCTTTTTAACATTATCCTTGCACTGGGAATTGCAACATGATTGCAGTACAAGCAGTTGCTTTGAGTAGATGCATATGTGACAGTACCAGTTCTAATTGAGAATTCCATTTTCTTCAATGTCCAGGCATTCAGCATGAAAAGGCCTACTACAGCCGGAACATGAGAACGAATTTTCAGCCATAACACGTATCTTTTGGATAATTCTGAGGAGCAGCATCTTCAAGAGACTTGAGTCAAGCGATAACAGCGGCCCTGCGTCCAACCATATCCTGAGGCACATCTTCAGCTTGGTAGAGTGTTTTGTGAATGTTTATGGCGTAATCAACCATATTTGTGTTGTCAATTGAGTTCCCTTTTATGCTAATAGTTAGTTTAGGCCTAGTGTCACAAGTTCGTAATCATCATATGAAAAAGGTAAATAACTGGCTGTGGGATGAATTGAATAGGGCCGCGTTTGGATTTGCAGTGGTGCTGTCTGAAACTGTTCTTGAGTTGAGTTGTTCGAATTTGAGGTAGCGACTATTCTTAAAGTAATGCGTTGAAATGCCGTTCGCATCTTGATAACATACCTGTTGTTGTTCTTTGAATATTCCACTAATACATTTAATTTCTTTGCAGGTTTAGTCCGGTAACCGATCTTTTGAGCAACCCTCAGAGTAGAAGAATAGCCTTGTAGTGCTTTTGTCTCTCCAACATATGCTAACACTACTCTAATTTGAACAATTGTCTGTTCCACAATGTTGCCAGCTTGAGAAAGAGCTTCTTGGCTTTTACGAGATAACTTAGCCAAAGTGGTAGTATGAATGCCTCCTATTATAGCTATCATAGGGACAACAACAAGTGTAACCAATGCTAATTGCCAAACAGCAGTAAAACCCACAGCAAATCCAGAAACAAACGTAGCCATATGGTGAACAAAATTACCTAACTTCTCACTTATAGCATCTTGTACCATAACAGCATCGGTGTTGGTGGAAAAAACAACACCGGAAGTTCGAACTTCAGTGTCGAAGAACTGAATATCTTGATCCAAAGCAGCTTCAAGATACTTAATTCTCATCCTTGTTGATTGTCTCTCACCAGTCCACATCCAACAAGAAATCTCTGCCCATGAAGATGCCCAAATAGCAGCACCAACAACCAGAAAGTAAAACGCATACCTGACAACTTCTTGGGTCATCTTGTCCAAACCATCAGCATTGGAACCAAAAGAGTTAACAAGATCAGCAAAGAACCGAAGAAAAAGAGGTAACGAACAACCATGTACAATTGCTCCAAGAGTTCCAACTGTCATGAGAATATAATCCAACCCATCAGCAAATCTGAAGAGCTCACTAAACCCAACAGAAGTAACATTCTTAATCTTCTCATTTGATTTTGGTTTACTACAGGTGAGTTCGCTAATTTGAATCATGATAGTTGCGGAAAAGGTTGTAGTTTACAGGTTTGCGAATCGTGTCGGTGCATCAAGTGGTTACGTGCGAGAAAGTTACACAAGCGAGGTGAAGGCTTGTCCTTGTTGTGCCTCATTTGCGTGAATCCAGTGGTGGTTATTGTAATTTGTTGGAGTTGAAGCTTCCTTTGCCGTTGCAGAAACACCATTTTCCCACACAACAGACTTAAGATCAGTAAACTTCCCAGATGTCTTTGGAGCATCACCTTTGGCATTTCCACTGCGGACACAATGGTTAACAATATGCAATGCAGAAGGTTGCTGTGGCACACTCTTGGCAGCCATATTCATCTCAGCATTTCTGAGTGCTGTCTTCGGTTTTGATTTTTCAGAGTTATTAACCAAAGCCTTAGGCAAGGATGGTGTCACTAGAATCAACTGTCTTGCCTTCTTAAGAGCAAAATCTTCAAGCCTCTGGGTTTTGACCGAAACCTGGGGAGTTGACTGAGCTCGATATGGAGTTTGCACCAAAGCTTCAGCCATGTTAAGACCTGCTGATGTACTTGAACCTACAGACCCAGAGATTGGAGTAACAATTTGTTGTGCTGTTTGAGATCTCCTCACCTTGACTAGAAACTTGGCTCTTGCTTTCTTCCTTTACCGACGCTTTGGATGGCTGCGTATTGCTAGAATTTGTAGGTCATATGAAAAATGATTAGGAAATTAAATTATGATGTAATTTTCATGTATCTTTCTCTTGTAAAGATGGGCTTTGAACTTTGAATTTTCACATCCACTTTGTTATTTGAATCATGCTTTAAATTAATGAAAAATCCTTGAACTGTTGATCATTGACTTGAAGTTTCCATGTCATTCCAAAATCTTCATTAGTCAAACCACGCCCTTCTTGAGTTCTTCATTTAAATCGAATGAAGCTTTGAAATAATCCACAAATCAATCTTTGAGAAATAAATATTCAAATGCGAATCGAACTTTAACTTTGAACGTATTATTGAATCAACATGAATTCATCCCAACTTTTCCACTTTGAGCCATGACGAGCCAAAAACATAACCCTGAGCTTTATTGAACAATATCCTAATATATGATGGATCATGTCAGTCTTTGATCATGAAACAACTGAATTAAATACCTCCTGAAAACTTGACTCCTTCATAGACACCTTGAGCAAATAGACCTTTAAATGAAGACTCAAACCATATTGCCTGAACAAGACTTGCCTAACCAAGGTTATATTAGAGGCAAATGCACACACTCAAACCTCAGATGAACCCCAATTTATTCTTGTAACAATTTTGACCCATAAACCATGGAATCGTGGAACAAAACGATCTAAATCTTCAATCCCTCGAACAGTAGTTGGTGGATAGATGCACAAATGAAAGCAATATACTATGTAGGAAAAATTTGGGGTGTGACAGCAGGTTCGACGAAAAATATCGGGAAAAGTCGGAGAAAATCGGAAGCTTTAGGATTTTTAGAAAATTATTTTTTATGTAAATGTAATCTAATATTTTTTTGTAATTTTATTGTTATTCTTTTTGTAAAGAGTTAATATCATTAATAAAACTCTTTAGTTTTTTTTTAAACATTATTATTATTTTTTTTTGTTTTTTGATATGCAAGTAATAATAGAAAGTGAACTTATCATAAAATGTATGAAATCAATAGAAATGAAATGAAATTATTTAAAATAAAATAAGACTAAAATTAAGAAATAAATTGATTTTTCTTTAAACAATGAAAAAATGATGAGATTAATGAAAAAAAATGATATATGATTGGTTCTTTTTAAAAATGCAATTAATTTAATTTAAAAATGAAATATGATGACACATGATTGAAAAAAAATAGGAACTCAAAATCGAAAAGAAAAACCTTTTTCCTATTAATTCCTAGCTATTCCAATTTAACCGATTAACCCCATTCCCGACAGAATTTTCGATTTAACCTTCCTGCAATTCCAAATGAGCAACTTTATCCAGATAAATCCAACTGTCTGATTAAACTCAACTCAGATTCCCAGATCGCAACTCAGATTCACGACTTGACAACCAACTGTAATCAAATGACCATTTTACCCTTCATGAACGAAAGAACACACAGATGCGACTTTTCCTGCAAAAATCAACCAACTGCACAACCTGTTAGTGACTGGCTAAATACAATGCGTAAATGCAATGGAATGCAAAATGAAACGACAAATCTTAGGGCAAAATTTGGGGTATTACAGTTGAGCTTTGAATATGAAGCTCTTCTGTTGACTGTTGGATAAGATACCTTGATTCCCTGTCTAAGATTCATGCTAGGTGCTAATGCAAATGATAATGATATGGAGGTTAAAGGTTAGGGTGAAAAAGAGGGTGTGACAACAAGAATGATGATTTGGAGTGAAAATGTTGATTGAAAATGGAAGGGTTTTTAGAAAGGGTTTAGAGTGTAAATGAAGTATGAGTCTGATCATGCAGGTGACTGTTTTATCAAAATCATGTTTCCTTATTTCGGAGATGCATCTCCGTAAATAACTGACATGTACAAGTGATAAATATTTCAAAATCCCACCTTAAACCTCCGAAGATGTATCTCCAGAATATCCACTAGGCTGCTCAAATATCAATATATTTGTTGAAAATACTCAAAGATGCATCTTCGAAATAAAATTTTGTTTTTCTCTGGGGTGACACTCATTTTGTGCATCATAAGGTGATGAAAGAGTGTGTATGGAGATGCATATCCAAAATCTGAGAAACATTTTAAAATTTTCATGAAGTGTTTTTCTACCCGAAAGAGTGAGATAAAAAATTCTCAATATTTTTTAACTAACAATGCTCATTCATTGAAAATGAGTTCCACAAACAAAGCTCATTCAACTAAAACAAGATAACTTTCACAAACATTTTAAATTTATTAGATGTCTACTAGTGCGATGTACAAACCAATTTTATAAGATTGTATTTGTTAATTTTGTTTATATAAGTATTTTAAAATATGTTTGGTGTTATTTGAAAATTTAAATATTGACATTGTATTTAAATACCATATAAAAATACATTTATAATTATTGATGTGATAAAAAAAACACCATATATAAAACCGTATAAAAATATGGTCATTAACACATAAAATAGTCTTCAAATAACATTTCTCCTAAAATATATTTACATAGATCTTTTAGTAAAATATGATATTATAACTAAAAATTTATTTGTTTTGTTTAGCTGAGTTAGTTAGATTAGTTAGGGTTGTTTGGTGTGCAGGAAAACTCAGTAATTCTGTTATTGATTGTAATACAACGCAACAGAGGTGTAATTGCACATTTGAATAAAAATTCTCAGTTTGAGAGCAGAGAAAAACTCTGCAGAAACTAGTTAATCTTCTTCCTTTTCACGTTGAACCCTAATTCCCTTTCTTTCCAAATTCAATTTTTTTTCTTCTTCCATTAAGTATTGTGCAGCGAGAATTATCTTGCAACCAATGTTGGTTTATTAACTCGAGTGAAGAGGGAATAAGGAGAGATAATCGGATACCATTATCTCGGGTCTGGGGGCAAGCAACGTTGGGATATTATGAAGGTGGAGCACCTCGCGCCAAATTGGTTCTCTGCAAGTGTTCAAAGGTTGAAATTCTCTATCGTCTTCACCACATTCTTGAACATGGATTTGTCCTTATTGGGTGAGGTGTAGCTATTCTTCTTTGAGGTATGAAAGCTTTCAACGCCGGTGACAGGATCCTTGGCATCATGAGCTTTCTTTTTAGTGTTTCTTTCCTCGTCGGTGGGATTTAAGTAGAAAGTCTTTTTAGTGTTTCTTTGGGCGAGGGATGAAGATGAGAAAAATACACAGGAAAAAGGGGGGGGGGAGCGTGAATAGTTTTCTCCAATTTGAATTGCTTTTGAATAGAGTTCAGATTCTGATAATATGTATGCAACAGAATAATAATCAAAAGCAAGTAAATGATAAATGAACACACATAGATTTATCCTAGTTCCTCCCAAACTGAGAGTAGTCTAGCCCCCTTGCAACACAAGATATATTTCACTATAATCAAACCATGATTACAATTGCTTATGCCCTTGAGTATAAGAATTTTCTTTGCTCAGACCTACAACCTAAGACTTGCCTGCTCAATCAACACCTGATTAAGATTTCCTACTTAGATCCTCAGATCCTAAGACTTTCCTGCTTAAATCCCACGAAATAAAAACATCCGGCTCAGACTCTCATCCTAAGAATTTCCTACTTAGATTCCACGAATTCTAAGAATTTCTACTTAAATCCCACATATTCAAGACTTCCTGCTCATACCCTCAAGTACAAAACTTTCCTGCTCAGATTCCATGAATCCAAGACTTTCCTGCTTAGACCTTCAGTCCAAGACTTCCTTCCTTAATCAAAAAATTAACCAAGGCTTCAATGCTCAAGCACATAGCAGGAGAAATACTTGGCTCAAGCTCATAGCAAGAGACTATGATGCTCAAGCACATATCAAGAAGCTTTCTTTCTAAACTACTAAACAACCAATTTAGAAGAGTAAACAACAAGGTGTACTTGATATACAATTAGAGGTATAGGGCAATAACTATAACAAATATTATATCCCTTAATATTTCTAAGATATTCATTATATAAGAAATCTTAAGGCTTTGTACAATTTACAACAGATGACAGAAACTCTGCATAATCGATGCTGTTGTTGATCTTATTATTCTTCCATGTTGATAGAAGCGTGAGACACTTCTTTTCTTCTTGGCCCTCTTTCTTTATTCCTTGTTGATGATCTAGATTGAATCTTTAGCTACTTAAATAGCATATAAAAAATAATAGTAGTTGGAAGAGATAACTTGTACAAGTGTCTTTGCTACTCCATAGTACTAAGAGACGTTGAAGATATATACACAAAAAGATATTTATCCATTATGTAACTTGTTTAACCGTAGCGTCTTCCTAGTGAGTTGTACTATAGATTCGTTAAGAGTAGATATCTGTAAATCCTATTAACTCTTCTTGAGCCATGTGAACATAAACTCTAGCTGACAAACTAATTTAACATTATAGCTTGCTTTATGTAGTACGAATCACCTAGCTTTATCTAAGATTCTGAATGATCACCAAAAGCCGATACATTCAATAAGTGAAGAGATAACATATTTCTCTACTGATGTTGATACATTCAGCTTTAGAGTCTACGCAATCCTATATCATTAGATTGCACTTAGGAACGCCCTTCAATTCTGAACCATCAGAAGCCAAGAACTTAACATCTCTCAAATGTGTTCTCTTAACAGATTCTGAGTAAATTCTCTTTAAGCTCTAGAACCTGCATACTTAGAACACACATTAGATAACACCATTGTTCTTTCAATACTTTATTATCATCAAAACCTGAAGGATATATGTCATGAACAAATATTGTTCGAACAAGAGACTCATTAAAGCATCTCTCATCAAGTCCATTCTAGAACACTCCCACAAACATATCTTGGTTCTGAGGGACTACCTTGATTGTGGATTCGCTTTAGCAGGCGAGATAGTCCCTCAGCGACTTTGACATACCTGGTGGATGTTGAATATATTGGTAGTGGGCATACTCCTATGGATACTAACGGAAAAATGGTGCACCGAATTTGTCACAAATTTTTATAGTTCTTAATGGAGGCTCGGGGGAGGCCTATGTACCATCGAAGGGCGGCCTACATAAGAGTAGGTAACCACAACTTACACTTTAGAGAGTTTGGTGCCTCTACGATGACTATCTTAGTTTTGATTGAGGCGACATGTTCATAGGGGTCGTTCAGTCCATAAAAATTAGACTAGGATGGAGGTTTGAAACCTTCAGGGACATGGCTCTAATATTTCATCCAAGAGAGGATGTGGATTTAGCAGGTCCGTCTCTCTTGGGGGATTGACCCCCTGTTGGCATTGTCTGATGCTTTGGATGTCATTGTCCAACATCCGGTTGTGGTGTCATAATTCCTCCATGGCAGATCACATCTCCTACATGGCCTCGAGCTCATAGCAAGAGACTTTGATGCTCTAGCACATATCAAGAAGCTTTCTTTCTAAACTACTAAACAACCTATTTAGTAGAGAAAACAACAAGGTGTACTTGATATACAATTAGAGGTACATGGCAATAAATATAACAAAAGATCATATCCCTTCATATTTCTAAGATATTCATTATTTAAGAAATCTTAAGGCTTTGTACAATTTTCAACAGATGACAAAAACTCTGCTTAATCGATGTTGGTGTTGATCTTGTTATTCTTCCATGTTGATAGAAGCGTGAGATACTTATTTTCTTCTTGGCCCTCTTTCTTTATTCCTTGTTGATGATCCAGATTGAGTCTTTAGCTACCTAAATAGCATATAAAAAGAATAGCCATTGGAAGAGATAACTTGTACAAGTGTCTTTGCTACTCCATAGTACAAAGAGATGTTGAAGATATATACACAAAAAGATATTTATCCATTATATAACTTGTTTAACCGTAGCGTCTTCCTAGTGAGTTGTACTATAGATCCGTTAAGAGTGGATATCCGTAAATCATGTTAACTCTTCTTGAGCCATGTGAACATAAACTCTAGCTGACAAACTAATTTAACATTATAGCTTGCTTTATGCAGTATGAATCATCTAGCTTTATCTATGATTCTAAATGATCACCAAAAACTGATACGTTCAATAAGTGTAGAGATAACATATTGCTCTACTAATGTTAATACATTCAGCTTTAGAGTCTATGCAATCCTATATCATCAGACTGCACTTAGGAACACCCTTCAGTTCTGAACCATCAGAAGCTAAGAACTTAACTTCTCTGAAATGTGTTCTCTTAATAGATTCTGAGTAAATTCTCTTTAAGCTCCAGAACTTGCATACTAAGATCACACATTAGATAACACCATTGTTCTTTCAATACTTTATTATCATCAAAACTTGAAGGATTGATGTCATGAACAAATATTCTTCTAACAAGGGACTCATTAAAGCATCTCTCCTCGAGTCCATTCTAGAACACACCCACAAACATATCTTGGTTATGAGGGATTACCTTGATCGTGGTTTCACTTAAGCGGGCAAGATAATCCCTCAGTGACCTTGTCAGACCCTCGCGGATGTTGAATAAATTGGTAATGGGCATATTCCTATAGAGACTAGCGGAAAAATGGATCACCGACTTTCTCACAATTTTTTTATAGTTGTTAATGGAGGCCCGGGGGAGGCCTATGTACCATCGAAGGGCATCCTTTAAAAGAGTACGTAACCACAACTTACAATTTAGAGAGTTTGGTGCTTCTATGATGATTATCTTAGTTTTGATTGAGGCGACATGTTCACAGGGGTCGTTCAGTCCATAAAATATGGCCTAGGATGGAGGTTTGAAACCTTCAGGGACATGGCCCCCCATATTTCGTCCGAGAGAGGATGTGGATTTAGCAGTTCCGTCTCTCTTGGGGGATTGACCCCCTGTTGGCATTGTCTGATACTTTGGATGTCATCGTCTAACATCCGGTTGTGGTGTTATAATTCGTCCATGGAAGATTGCATCTCTGCAATAGCCTCAACCTCATAGCAAGAGACTTTGATGCTCAAGCACATATCAATAAGCTTTCTTTCTAAACTACTAAATAACCTATTTAATAGAGTGAACAATTAGGTGTACTTGATATAAAATTAAAGGTACAGGGCAATAACTATAACAAAGATCATATCCCGTAATATTTCTAAGATATTCATTATTGAAGAAATCTTAAGGCTTTATACAATTTACAACAGATGACAGAAACTCTGCATAATCGATGTTGTTGTTGATCTTGTTATTCTTCCTTGTTGATAGAAGCATGAGACACTTCTTTTCTTCTTGACCCTCTTTCTTTATTCCTTGTTGATGATCCAGATTGAATCTTTAGCTACTTAAATAGCATTTAAAAAAGAATAGCCGTTCGAAGAGATAACTTGTACAAGTGTCTTTGCTACTCCATAGTACTAAGAGACGTTGAAGATATATACACAAAAAGATATTTATCTATTATGTATCTTATTTACCCGAAGAGTCTTCCTAGTGGGTTGTACTGTAGATCCGTTAAGAGTAGATATCCGTAAATCATGTTAACTCTTCTTGAGCGATGTGAACATAAACTCTAGCTGACAAACTAATTTAACATTATAGCTTGCTTTATGCAGAAAGAATCACCTAGGTTTGTTTATGATTCTGAATGATCACCAAAAGCTGATACAATCAATAAGTTTAGAGGCAACATATTGTTCTACTAATTTTGATGCATACAACTTTAGAGTCTACGCAATCCTATATCATCATACTGCACTTAGGAACGCCCTTCAGTTCTAAACCATCAGAAGCCAAGAACTTAACTTCTATCAAATGTGTTCTCTTAACAGATTCTGAGTAAATTCTCTTTAAGCTCTAGAACCTGCATACTTAGAACACACATTAGATAACACCATTGTTCTTTCAATACCTTATTATAATCAAACCTGAAGGATATATGTTATGAAAAAATATTCTTCTAACAAGGGACTCATTAAAGCATCTCTCCTCGAGTCCATTCTAGAACACTCCCAGGAACATATCTTGGTTCTGAGGGACTACCTTGATCGTGGTTTTGCTTAAGCGGGCGAGATAGTCCCTGAGCGACTCTGACAGACCCTGGTGGATGTTGAACAAATTGGTAGTGGGCATACTCCTATGGATACTAGTAGCAAAATTGCGCACCGACTTTCTCACAAATTTTTATAGTTGTTAATGGAGGCCCAGGAGAGACCTATGTACCATCGAAGGGCGGCCTACATAAGAGTAGGTAACCACAACTTACACTTTAGAGAGTTTGGTGCCTCTATGATGACTATCTTAGTTTTGATTGAGGCGACATGTTCATAGGGGTCGTTCAGTCCATAAAAATTGGCCTAGGATGAAGGTTTGAAACCTTAAGGGACATGGCCCCCCACATTTCGTCCGAGAGAGGATGTGGATTTAGCAGTTCCGTCTCTCTTGGGGGATTGACCCCCTGTTGGCGTTGTCTGATGCTTTGGATGTCATCGTTCAACAACCGGTTGTAGTGTCATAATTTGTCCATGGCAGATCACATCTCCGCAATGGCCTCGAGCTCATAGCAAGAGACTTTGATGCTCAAGCACATATCAAGAAGCTTTCTTTCTAAACTACTAAATAACCTATTTAATAGAGTAAACTACAAGGTATACTTGATATACAATTAGAGGTACATGGCAATAACTATAACAAAGATCATATCCCTTAATATTTCTAAGATATTCATTATTTAAGAAATCTTAAAGCTTTGTAAAATTTACAACAGATGACAGAAACTCTGCATAATTGATGATGTTATTGATCTTATTATTCTTCCATGTTGATAGAAGCGTGAGACACTTCTTTTCTTCTTGGCCCTCTATCTTTATTCCTTGTTGATGATCCAAATTGAATCTTTAGCTACTTAAATAGTATATAAAAAAGAATAGTCGTTGGAAGAGATAACTTGTACAAGTGTCTTTGCTACTCCATAGTACTAAGAGACGTTGAAGATATATACACAAAAAGATATTTATCCATTATGTAACTTATTTAACCGTAGCGTCTTCCTAGTGAGCTGTACTATAGATTCGTTAAAAGTGGATATCCGTAAATCATGTTAACTCTTCTTGAGAGATGTGAACATAAACTCTAGCTGACAAACTAATTTAACATTATAGATTGCTTTATGCAGTACGAATCACCTAGCTTTGTCTATGATTCTGAATGATCACCAAAAGCTGATACATTCAATAAGTGTAGAGATAAAATGTTGCTCTACTGATGTTGATACATTCAACTTTAGAGTCTACGCAATCCTGTATCATCAGACTGCACTTAGGAACACCCTTCAATATTGAACCATCAGAAGCCAAGAACTTAACTTCTCTCAAATGCATTCTCTTAACAGATTCTGAATAAATTCTCTTTAAGCCCTAGAACCTGCATACTTAGAACACACATTAGATAACACAATTGTTCTTTTAATACTTTATTATAATAAAAACCTAAAGGATATATGTTAAGAAAAAACATTCTTTTAACAAGGGACTCATTAAAGCATCTCTCCTCGAGTCCATTCTAGAACACTCCCAGGAACATATCTTGGTTCTCATGGACTACCTTAATCGTGGTTTCGCTTAAGCGGGCGAGATAGTCCCTCAGCGACTCTGACAGACCCTGGCGGATGTTGAACAAATTGGTAGTGGGCATACTCCTATGGATACTAGCGGCAAAATTGCGCACCGACTTTCTCACAAATTTTTATAGTTGTTAATGGAGGCCCAGGGGAGGCCTATGTACCATCGAAGGGCGGCCTACATAAGAGTAGGTAACCACAACTTACACTTTAGAGAGTTTGGTGCCTCTATGATGACTATCTTAGTTTTGATTGAGGCGACATGTTCATAGGGGTCGTTCAGTGCATAAAAATTGGCCTAGGATGAAGGTTTGAAACCTTCAGGGACATGGCCCCTCATATTTCGTCCAAGAGAGGATGTGGATTTAACAGTTTCGTCTCTCTTGGGGGATTGACCCCCTGTTGGCGTTGTCTGATGCTTTGGATGTCATCGTCCAACATCCGGTTATGGTGTCATAATTTATCCATGGCAGATCACATCTCCGCAATGTCCTCGAGCTCATAGCAAGAGACTTTGATGCTCAAGCACATATCAAGAAGCTCTCTTTCTAAACTACTAAATAACCTATTTAATAGAGTAAACTACAAGGTGTATTTGATATACAATTAGAGGTACATGGAAATAACTATAACAAAAGATCACATCCCTTAATGTTTCTAAGATATTCATTATTTAAGAAATCTTAAGGCTTTGTACAATTTACAACAGATGACAAAAACTCTACATAATCGATGATGTTGTTGATCTTGTTATGCTTCCTTGTTGATAGAAGCGTGAGACACTTCTTTTCTTCTTGGCCCTCTTTCTTTATTCCTTGTTGATGATCCAGATTGAATCTTTAGCTACTTAAATAGCATATAAAAAAGAATAGCCGTTGGAAGAGATAATTTGTACAAGTGTCTTTGCTACTCCATAGTACTAAGATATGTTGAATATATATACCCAAAAATATATTTATCCATTATGTAACTTGTTTAACCGTAGCGTCTTCCTAGTGAGTTGTACTATAGATCCGTTAAGAGTGGATATCCTAAATCATGTTGACTCTTCTTGAGCCATGTGAGCATAAACTCTAGCTGATAAACTAATTTAACATTATAGCTTGCTCTATGCAGTACGAATCACCTAGCTTTGTCTATGATTCTTGTTGCGGTGGAAATAGGATATCAAACTATTAACTAATTTGAATCACAACTTAGTTCACAACCACTATTTGATTTATCCGAAGAAAAAGGTCAAAAGAGGAAAAACCTATTTTTACATCGGAAACACAATGCGGGGAAAGAATCTAGGTAAGGGGTTGGTTAAGCTTAGGGAAGGTATTAGGATCCTAAACTTCTGTAGTACTCTACAGGAACCTTTTGTTCATTTTTTACTATTTTGCTTTATTATTTGCTTAAGGTATATACAAAGGGATTAAAAGGTTAAAGAAAGACCTAAGGGTTAGTCCTAAGTTTACTCGGCAAGACATCGCACCTTGTGCCTACATATCCTGACGGGAATGGAATCAGAGTAATTGTAGTTTCCCTCGAAAGGGAGGTTAGAAACTTCTTGACTATGGTTAAGGTTTCAATGGGGAATAAACGTTTCTTAAGGATACACTTACGTGGAGTGCGGAGACTTCAATCTCTACGTTGAAATTGTTAGTTGAAATTAGGGATTCCACGACGGGAAACCCTAAAACAGAGTACGGCGACTCTTTGACCTAATGCTAGGGTAAAGGGTAAAAATGTCCACGGCGGGACGCCTGGGCTATTAGGGTTTGGAAAAGGAAAAGATTAAAGGTGATGATTATTGACACGGCGGTGAAACAGTTTTGGACCTAATCCTTCGGAAGGTGACAGAAATAACGGTAAAATAAATTGTGAGGAAAGAAAATACACAGGCATACAATAATGAAGCGTAAAGTGCTGAAAAGAAAAAGTGCGACAATTGTCTCGCATAAATTACAACCCGTGAACAGATACAAATATGATAATTAAATATTAATGATAAATGAAATTAAGCATGATCATCTGAAAAAAAAACAAAACAAAAAACGGAGAATGTTAATAGGATTAGACAGAAAGATGAAAATAATTAATATTGAAAGAAAAATAAAATGCACTTTGGAATCATGGTTTTATTAATTTTAAAAAGGATTTTTAATTAAAAAAAGAATTTTTTTTAGTTTTATATTTCAAGAAAAAAGTTTTAATTTTTAAATTTAAATGAAAAAAAAATAGTTTTATGTTTCAAAAAGTGTTTTAATTTTTAAATTTAAAAGAAAAGAGAAAAGAAAAGAAAAAAAAAGTTTAAGAGGAAATTTATCTTAATGTTAATAAAAAAAATTTCTATTTTAAAAAAAAAGTTAATAAAAAAATAAAAAAAGAAATATTAAATAGCTTAATTAAAAATAAATAAATAAATGGTTTTATTAATTTTAAAAAGGATTCTTAATTAAAAAAAAGAATTTTTTTTAGTTTTATATTTCAAGAAAAAATTTTTAATTTTTAAATTTAAATGAAAAAAAAATTAGTTTTATGTTTCAAAAAGCGTTTTAATTTTTAAATTTAAAAGAAAAGAGAAAAGAAAAGAAAAAAAAAGTTTAAGAGGAAATTTATCTTAATGTTAATAAAAATAATTTCTATTTAAAAAAAAAAGAGTTAATAAAAAAATAAAAAAAATAAATATTAAATAGCTTAATTAAAAATAAATAAATAAATAATGTTAATAACATGAAAGAATAAAAATATGGCCCAGGTTGGGATCAAACCCAAGTCTCCAAGGTTACCAGCGCTTCCCTCTTGCCATCTGCGCCACCTTTGTTATATGTAAATAATATATAAAATAATTATTATATAAAAAAATAATTCAAATATTTGAAACACGCGCGCAAACGGGGTCGTCTTCCTCGTTATGAATATTCAGGCTTTCGCCCACAGTTTTTCATTCGTTGCCTCATGTCTTGGCCCACGGTTTTCAAACGTTGCCATAGCACCTGAAATCAAAAATCTCAAAATACGCAAACTAAATTAGTTCAAAGACCATAGATCAATTGGAATGAAGCTTCTGAACACGCCTATGCCTTTGGTTTTGTTCAATTGTTCCTAATTTGTAAACCTCCAATTTGAAGCTCAAAACCCTAACAATGGAATCTCGTGTTCCATGCCTTTAAACTTCAAATAAGCAAACCAGAAACATCATACACATCCATACAAACACAAATATGTAATCACAAAACGTTTATGATGCATGAATCGTGATAATCAAAAATTGAAAAAAAGTGCAAACCGTTAATGGTGATTTCGTGATTCTGAGTGTTTCAGGCTCGCATGAGTATTGGAATCGATCCAGAAACCTTCAAGGAACGTGTTGGAATGCTTGGAAGGGATTGAAACAGGCTGGAAATTGGCTTGCCGATGCTTTGTACACACAATTTTTTTCCAATGAATTTTAGGGTTCCTTGGCCGCCAAAAATCGTCCCCTACGGATCTAAAATCATAGTACATATATAGAGGAACAAATTAGGTCAATAAAACTGATTAAATCCTTGTGATGGAATAATTGGAGATTTGATTTGGAGGAGATTTAAAACTTGCTATTTTTGGTTCCAATCATGATCAATCATGCTCCAATTATCCTTACTTTGGCCTCAAGATTCACTTTGATTGATTTTGATTGAACAAATCAAATCCATGCGCCTTCATGTGTTGATTAGCATTTTATTTTGATTTAATTTGAATTTAAATGAATAAAATAAAAAATAAATAAAATAAATAAATGAAAAATGCAAAAGATGGCTTAGTGGTCGTGGACCATGCTAGGAAAAAGCTTCAGACATAAAAAGATAAGCCCATTTGAAAAAAAAATCCAAGTTTGCACAAAATTTATTTCATGTATCTTCTAAAAATGCCCAACTTTAGCAAGCCATAAGTCTCTCAATTTTAACCCTATGAAGGTGTTCTTGGCCATTTTAGAAACCTCAAGATGTCCTCTAAGAGCTCCTTTTGGTCTTATCTCAATTGGAGTTTCCAGGTTCATGTACCAAGCTTTGACCCAAAAGGTGTTTTTGTTGACTTTTCAAAAGGACCTATAATGTCTTGACCCATATCTCTCAAATGAAGCAAATTTGGACTTGGCCTTATAGAGATAAAGTTTTACAGAACGAAATTTCCTTCAACATGAGCTTTGGATGGGAACTTTTTGATGAAACATGTGAGAGTAATGGCTGGTCAAACTTCAGTCTCTTCCTCCTTAAAAAAAACCCTAATGCCAAAATTACCGTGAATCTCTGTTCATCCTCAAATAAAATAAAGAACTCGGAAACGGAGATCCCAATTACTCAATGGATTCCTAACAATGATTCTGCTTCCTAAACCAGCAGCAAACAACGGATAAATGGCCATTTCGCCCCTCCACAGTTAAAGTGTACCAGACGTGATTCCTGCAAAACAAACAAACTACGTAGCCCGTTAGTAGTTAGTTGATGCAAAAAATGAGGTGTCATGCGACATGAATCGATTAATCTTAAGGTAAAATTTGGGGTATTACAATTCTGAATGATCACTAAAAGCTGATACATTCAATAAGTGTAGAGATAACATATTTCTCTACTGATGCTGATACATTCAGCTTTAGAGTCTACGAAATCCTATATCATTAGATTGCACTTAGGAACGCCCTTCAGTTCTGAACCATCAGAAGCCAAGAACTTAACTTCGCTCAATGCATTCTCTTAATAGATTCTGAGTAAATTCTCTTTAAGCTCTAGAACCAGCATACTTAGAACACACATTAGATAACACCATTGTTCTTTCAATACTTTATTATCATCAAAACCTGAAGGATATATGTAATGAACAAATATTCTTCTAACAAGGGATTCATTAAAGCATTTCTCCTCGAGTCCATTCTAGAACACTCATACGAACATATCTTGGTTCTGAGGGACTACCTTGATCATGGTTTTGCTTAAGCGTGCGAGATAGTCCCTCAGCGACTCTGACAAACCCTGGTGGATGTTCAATAAATTGGTAGTGGGCATACTCCTATGGAGACTAGCGGAAAAATGGTGCACCGACTTTCTCACAATTTTTTTATAGTTGTTAATGGAGGCCCGGGGGAGGCCTATGTACCATCGAAGGGCGGCCTCCATAAGAGTACGTAACCACAACTTACACTTTAGAGAGTTTGGTGCTTCTATGATGACTATCTTAGTTTTGATTGAGGGGACATGTTCATAGAGGTCGTTCAGTCCATAAAAATTGGCCTAGGGTGGAGGTTTGAAACCTTTAGGGACATTGCCCCCATATTTCGCCCGAGAGAGGATGTGGATTTAGCAGTTCCGTCTCTCTTGGGGAATTGACCCCCTGTTGGCATTGTCTGATGCTTTGGATGTCATCGTCCAACATCCGGTTGTGGTGTCATAATTCGTCCATGGCAGATCGCATCTCTACAATGCCCTCGAGCTCATAGCAAGAGACTTTGATGCTCAAGCACATATCAAGAAGCTTTCTTTCTAAACTACTAAACAACCTACTTAGTAGAGTAAACAACAAGGTGTATTTGATATACAATTAGAGGTACAAGGCAATAACTATAACAAAGATCATATCCCTTAATATTTCTAAGATATTCATTATTTAAGAAATCTTAAGGCTTTGTACAATTACAACAGATGACAGAAACTCTGCATAATCGATGATGTTGTTGATCTTGTTAGTCTTCCATGTTGATAGATGCGTGAGACACTTATTTTCTTCTTGGCCCTCTTTCTTTATTCCTTGTTGATGATCCAGATTGAATCTTTAGCTACTTAAATAGCATAATAAAAAGAATAGCCGTTGGAAGAGATAACTTGTACAAGTGTCTTTGCTACTCCATAGTACTAAGAGACATTGAAGATATATACACAAAAATATATTTATTAATTATGTAACTTGTTTAATCGTAGCGTCTTCCTAGTGAGATGTACTATAGATCCGTTAAGAGTAGATATCCGTATATCATGTTAACTCTTCTTGAGCCATGTGAACATAAACTCTAGTTGACAAACTAATTTAACATTATAGCTTGCTTTATGCAGTATGAATCACCTAGCTTTGTCTATGATTCTGAATGATCACCAAAAAAGCTGATACATTCAGTAAGTGTAGAGAAAACATATTGCTCTACTGATGTTGATACATTCAGCTTTAGAGTCTACGCAATCCTATATCATTAGACTGCACATAGGAACGCCATTCAACTCTGAACTATCAGAAGCCAAGAACTTAACTTCTCTCAAATGCGTTCTCTTAACAGATTCTGAGTAAATTCTCTTTAAGCTCTAGAACCTGCATACTTAGAACACACACATTAGATAACACCATTGTTCTTTCAATACTTTATTTTCATCAAAACCTGAAGGATAGATGTCATGAACAAATATTCTTCTAACAAGGGACTCATTAAAGCATTTCTCCTCGAGTGCATTCTAGAACACTCCCACGAACATATCTTGGTTTTGAGGGACTACCTTGATCATGGTTTCGCTTAAGAGGGCGAGATAGTCCCTCAGCAACTCTGACAGACCCTGGTGGATGTTGAATAAATTGGTAGTGGGCAGACTCCTATGGAGACTAGCGGCAAAATGGTGCACCGACTTTCTCACTGTAATACCCAAATTTTTACCCCTAAGATCCCATATTTCATTTGCATATCATTCCACAAACAAGACCATACTTCTTGATTCTCTCAGGTCCCTTGTTGTTTTTTTTTACTTTCTTTATGTTTGTTTCTGTTTACTAACATCTAACCAAAATATCAAAAATATTTTTCAATTTGTTTGTTTCTTCTTTTTCTCTGTGTGTTTAGGGTTTTGCAAGGAGATTGATGGCAAAGACATTTATTCAAGTTAAAATCAGATGGACGTTTGACCTCATCTTGGTCAAACTATCAAGAGTTTGCCTCAACTATAAGTTACCCGTGGTGGTAGGATATTTTCTCAGTAAATGTGATTGTTCACGGTCAATTTGTCTTGTGTTGAAATTCATTGGTTTATCAAGCAGTGTTCTATGAGAAGTTTGGTCCAGAGATCCATAGAATTATGTCAAGGATCAAAATGGAAGGTGCAAGTAATGTCCTGGTACATGAATAGTTGTGTTCATTTTTATCAGAGGTGAAGGTGGAGAATAGGGCGTGGAAAGTTGATGCTGGAAGTAGATCTATTGATTTAGAGCTGACTACATTATCAAGTGCCAATCATATCAAAATGACTCCAAGTGATGCAGGCTTTCAGGACAGATACATCGTTCAAGAAATAATCAAAGAAATGGCCAAGAATAGACCCATTGATACTAAAAGGAAGAAAGAATTTAAAACTCTATAGAGAAGCCCAACATTCTCTCCACAGAACAATGGAGAAATACAGTGCTTATTGCAGATTAATTCTATGTTGCAACAGTTCTTCAAGAGTAACAGAAGCAATCCGCTCCCGTTGTCTTAATGTACGAATAAATGCACTGAGTGAAGAGCAGATTGTTGAAGTCTTACGGTTCACTTGCAAGAAAGAAGGGCTGCAACTTCCTCATAGTTTTGCTGCTCGCATAGCAGAGAAATCTAACAGAAAAAGAAGGAGAATCATAAAGTCTTGTGCTCCTCCAAGGTTAACTTGCAGACCAGGGAACTTTGGACTGATGGACTTCTTTGTGCTTTCGAGTTTATCCAGGGCTCGCGAAAGATTCATTCCTCAGCAGCAGTTAGGGAGGTGGCCAAGAAAAAAGATTTTCAAGGCAATCAAGTTAATACATTGAAAAAAGTTCTGGTGGAAACAGCTTTCACGAATCATGTTTTCCAGTAGAGGAATCGTCTGGAGGATTGGATTGTGATGAATTCTATAAAAATGACTGTTTTGGTAAAGAGGGTCTTTCGAGAAGTTACTGGAAACTAATTGGTTGGGCTAGAGTTTCTGAACTTGTCCATGCTGTGCATAGTGATGCTAGCTGGGCATCACAGATGCGTGATTTCACCGATGATGAAAGTGATGTTCCTGTTGCGGATGTAGCAACGCCTTATTGGGAAAGGCCGGTGGGTCCAATCTGGTGGTGTCATTTGGATGCTGCTCATCAATATGTTACTACATGGCTTGCTAGTTCTCAGTGGTTACATCCTGCTATTAGCATTGCCTTGCACGATGAAAGCAGGTTAATAAGCGATCGAATGAAACACCTTCTGTATGAGGTTCCTGTTCGAGTCGCTGGTGGATTACTATTTGAACTTCTAGGGCAGTCTGCAGGCAATCCATTTGCTGAGGAAGATGACATTCCCATTGTATTACGAGCGTGGCAAGCACAGAACTTTCTGGTCACAGCTTTGCATGTTAAGGGCTCTGCGTCAAACATCAATGTGTTAGGTATTTTAGAAGTTCAGGAACTTCTAGCTGGTGGAGGAGCTAACATTCCACGAAGCATTCACGAAGTTGTAGCACACCTAGCTTGTCGTCTTGCAAGATGGGATGATAGGCTGTTTCGTAAACACGTCTTTGGGGCTTAGCTGAATTTCTTCATCAGTGTTGCCTTTTACCAGACAATCCTCAGCAATTTACTAAAGAGGTGACAAACATTAACACTGAGTTAGTTAACAAACTTCATGAGATCTGTAGTAGCACCTCTTTCAGTCCTGGAGTGAAATGGTATGTTTCTTATATTCTTAGTTATTTTGGATTATATGGTTTCCCAAATGAATTTTCCAAAAGGAGTGGGAAGTCTCTTAAGAAGGAAGAATATGCAGATTTGCGACTCATTGTAGTGAATGGGGATTCTGTGAGTGTTCATGGTGTTATTCTTGCTGTTCAATGTCCATCACTTCTACCTTCTGAAGTGTTATCTAGTAGTAAGAGTTCTAAAGAGATAACAGATCATTTTGTTGGAGAGACCGTGAGAGAAGTTCGTTATTCTTCTCATGTTGATTATGAAGCATTGTTGTTATTGTTGGAATATGTGTATTTGGGACACTTGCATGCAGCAGAAGAAGAAACTGTAAAGAAGCTCAAAATTCTTGCTAAGCGTTGCAATCTACAACCTCTCTTGCAACTGCTTTGTAGACAATCTCCAAGGGATGCTCTGGATAAATACCAGATTGTTGCACAAAAGTTGGAGGCTCTGGTCAACAATGATTCGAGGGGGGCAGAAATACAGGGAGTCATTTCTGAGGTGCCTGAAATCATACTCAGATGTGTTAGTCGAGATGAGGCAGCTTTGGCTGTGGCTCAAAAGGTTTTCAAGGGTTTATATGACAATGCTTCAAACAGCGTTCATGTTTATGCGTATCTTGCAATCCTGACTGCCATTCGTGATGTTTGCAAGCTTGTTGTCAAGGAGCTTACTAGTTGGGTAATTTACTCGGATGAAGAGAGGAAATACAATAAAGATATTACTGTTGGTCTCATCCGCAGTGAACTGCTAAATCTAACCGAGTACAATGTTCACATGGCAAAACTTATTGACGGAGGAAGAAACAAGGCTGCTACGGAGTTTTCAATCTCTCTTCTTCAAACCCTGGTCATTGAGGAACCAAAAGTTGTTTCAGAACTTCACAATCTTATCGATGCTTTGGCAAAGCTTGCTACAAAGCCTGGATACCCTGAATCGTTGCAACAACTCATTGAGATGATCAAGAATCCTGTTGCTTTATCTGCTAGTAATGCTGGAAAGGAGGATAAATCGAGGCAATCTAGAGACAATAAGGGTCCTAGTCTGCTAGTTGCAAACAGGGAAGAGTTAAACATTGTAGATTCTGTCAAACCTGATCCTGTTGGATTCCGTGAGCAGGTGTCCAATTTGTTTGCTCAATGGTATAGGATATGTGAACTTCCTGATGCCATTGATGCATCTGCTACCCACTTCATCGTACAGTTGCATCAGAATGGGCTGCTTAAGGGGGATGATATGACAGATCGCTTTTTCCGTCTGTTGACGGAAATTGCAGTTGCACATTGCTTATCCACAGAGGGGATTAATTCAGGGGCACTACAATCTCCTCAACAAATGCAGTCAAATGTCTTTCGCACTTGATGATTGGTTTCCTCTTGGGGTTATTGCGAGCCGGCGATATGCACTTCTTAACAAGGTTCCTTTACTGCCCCATGAAGAATTTTTTTGCAAAGAAGCGATGCTTATTCATTCATGCATAGAACTTGAAGATTTAGACTTTTATTCCTCATACTTGATTTCTCCTAATAGAACAAAGATATCTTTCATTAATTTGTTTCATTTCCAGCACTGTTCCAGTTGGTTACTAATGAATTCAGGAACCAACAGATGGTCAGGAAGATTATGGCTTGGTCACTGATGACTATTATAACATTGATACGACAACTTTGTCAAATGAAGCTACAGGTGATGGATTGTCCTGTCCCGAGTTAGATCCTTTAATGGATCCCTCTGCTTGTGGTGATCAAGCTGTCTCTCAAAATGACCATAGTATTGGTCTTCAAGATTCCTTCAGTTGATGAATTTGAGAAGCCTAATCATGCTCAACAGTCTCCTGATTTGTCTTGGAATGTAAATGGAAGTGTTATTCCAAGCTCCAATCGAACTGCTCCAAGTTCTGGAAAAGAACACAAGGCCAGTATTCAACACCGTTGTTCTCTAGACGTACTGCTGCTCCATCACTTGCTTCCATGCACTACTCAGCTGGAAGGAGTGCTAAGACTAACCTTACAAGCCAAAGATTCAGGCTTGATGGAGGTTTCATCACTAATCCTCTGGCAACGGCACACACTAATTCGAGGGATTACGCATCATACAACTGATACCAGTCTTGGCACCTTACGCATCATTCAACTCTTACTCGTATGTTTTTTTTTCATTACTGTATTTCTTACTTTGTTGCAGATGTGCTAAGTCATTTTATTCTCAATCAGAGTAGTGTTGATGGATAGAACTTCTGATCGAAATTACATATTCTGTTACATCAAACTATGATTTAATCAATATATATATGCATACATTTGTTGTGCTACTCGAAAATGCTCCATGTTGTCTTATTGATGTTGAGGAAGGCAGCGGGGGAGACGCTGGTGGTGTTGGCTAACGTCGAGAGAGATTTCTTGTCGGAATTCAAGTCTGATTGTTTGAAAGTTTTCGAGAATCGAAGATTTGATAAGGTAAAATTAGTTCGAGAAGTTATGACTCAGATGTTGGAAGCATATTCCTGATACTTCTGATGAATTTTCACCACCTCCTAAATCGCAATCTTCTTCTAAAGAGAATGGAAGTGATGCGGATTATCCTCCAATTTCGCAAAGTTCATGTAATCCTGGTTCAGTAATGGCGAACCTGCGGAGGAAATCAGCTCCTGTTAGCCGATTCAGTCCACCAGATAGCTCTTCTGCTAGCAATGGAAAGAATGTGAGTGCTTTAAGTAATAACAAGAGAAGGAGTTCAGTTGTTTCACGAAAATTAAACAACCAGAATTTGGGATGATAGGTCATTTTGTAGAGGAAAATAAGTTGTATCGTTCTGCAGAGCAGTTTTATGTTTCCTCAAATAACTACTTCAAATGGCCACGATCTTAAGAGTCGAGAGTTCAGATGTTATGGTTATTGATGAGGTTGAATTGCAGAGGCATCATCATTTGGAGAAGTTGTACAGAGCCATTCGTGTGGCAAGTCGAGCGGTACGGACATTTCACGGGCATGAGGGAGATGTTAATTCTGTCAAATTCTTTCCTGATGGAAATAGATTTGGAACTGGCTCAAAGGATGATTTTGCTAATTGTTCAACTGATCCGCAACAGGCTAAAGTTGATGCAAACAAAATTGAAGCCGAACCGTAATTAAGCCATGAGAGCCAATCCACGTCACGTACTTGAAAACAGAGCGAAAACGGCTCGAAATTGAGGTTGAGCTGAAGAAACAATTTGTCACTTATCCAAGCCATATTGCAAGCCATGTGAATATAATATCAGCTGACCCCACAAGCAGAAATCCATGTCACAGATAAATGAGCTACAAAGAAAAATTGCAAAACGACATGTCAAATACCAGCAAAAAAATATCACGCACAACACACCCATCACAAAACGGCAGGAAATTGCAAAACGGAAAATCACTCTCCCTCACTCTCAATCTATAAATACCACACATACCTCATTCATTTCTTCAAGCTTTTCAAGCCAAAAAACCTCTGCTGATTTTCTTCCCCAAATTCCTCACTACCAGAAAAACCTTCGTTCATTCTCTTCTCGTACTTCATTCCACCAAATTAACTTCAAATCAACCTCAAACACAGATCAATTCAACCAGAGATTCGTTCAGAAGAAGAAGAGAAGCAAGAAGAAGTTTGGATTGATTTCTTACCTGAGTTTGAAGGTAGATTGAGCTTCACCGTCATTTTCGATCCGTTATCTTTTGTTGTGATTCTTTAAACTGTTGGTACTGTTGTGAAGAACTTTTGATTTCGATCTGTTCGGTGTGATTTTCGCATCCCGTCGCTTTGATCTAAGCAAGCTTTGAGCTCGAAAAAAATGGTGCGAAGAAGTTACCGTGAAGAAGAAAGGAGAAGATGAAGTTTCTGTTCTCTTTCTCCTTTTAAATTGTTTCTTTTCATTTATTTATTCTTTTTTTATCTTTTCTTTTTTTATATTGTTATTAGTTTATTTTTTATAAACTAATAATAATATTCTTGAAAAAAAAGAAAGCATTAAAAAATTATTTGAAAATATTTTGATTAATTGTTGGTGGTTTTGGATCTTGAATTTTGATAAGATTTCATCAATATCAATGGACTTTGGGTGTTGATTTTTATCCACCAAGAGAGGTGATTGATATTGATGATAATTTAATCGATTTAAGATTCAAATTGTGATTTCTTGTCATTCTTATTTTCTTTCTTTTTTTTATTTTTTTATTTTTGATCGATGAAATCTATGGATCATAGATTGTTGATTATCAAGGTTGTTTAATCTTCATTATTTCAAATCTATGGACGAATAATCATTGAGATAATTCTCCTTACTTTGGAATAGTGATAGATTACCTTTGATTAATTAATTAAAAATCTTGATTATGATGAGATCATTACCTCTTTTCTTTTTGTGTGGCATGTTTTAGGAGAGTGATTTACATATCACTTCTCTAACATGTATTAACACTAACATTTTATTGACCGGCCTCAGATAGTCGTGGTTTCTACATAAACCCGATTACGATTGCTTAACATAGCGCTAAATTGTCCCTTAATCGGAAAATGATCATTCGTGGCTCAAACTTACGTTTAAAAGTCCAAGTATGTTTAGTTGCTTGTCTTAACTCCAATACCTATGAAAATCATTGTTAGGAGGCTTTGATTCTATCAATCCTCTAATGAATTTTCATTAATCTTGGTCTAAGTGCAAGAATTAATCATCATTGATCATATGTTCTAACCACTAACCACTAATTCACTAACAATATCCTTGTTTAATTTTGTTTATATTCTCTTCTTACTCTTTATTTTTTACTTTTATGCTTCCATTTTATCATTACATACCATATCTTTGTTTATGTTTATGTCATTTTTCTTTTGTCCACTTGGACCATACTTTGTTCAAAACACTAATAAAGGATAAAACATCTAAAAATTTGGTGCTATTAATTTTGTGGTTATACTCTTGGACCATTCTTAGACCTTGGACTTCATGGACATTTTGGACTTAGGATTAGGACTTTCTTCCCTATGCTTGGAGTATTTTGAATCTTAGCCTTTATTTGGCTCGATCCTTGGCTTATGCTTTAAATCGGATGGAAATCTTTTTGCTTGCTTTGGAGTGTGCTACAAGTCGGTTAGATCTTTCTTATCTCTAGCTCTTATTTTGATTTTTAGGATAGTCACTTCATCTCCTCCCCTTCTTAAATTTTCAAAACTTTCTCCCTTTTTCAAAACCTTCTTGGTTTCAAACTTCAAAACCGCTTTCGCAATAAAACCTTGACTTTCGTCAAGTGATTTTTAAACTTTGTTTTTCTTAATAAAAGTCAATCAATGTTAATCATGTTTTGACCAATTTCAAAAGACATAAAAAATACAAAAACTCATCAACTTTTTTGTGCCTTTATGCACTTTTCACTTTAAAACTTTTCATAAAGTTTAGACATGATTCATTTCTATAGTTGAGATGTAAATCTCCTATTCCCCATATTATTAAGACTTTGACATTTTCCACGTTGATGTTGAGTGATAGTCTTGTTGATAATCCAAGCAAATCCTCCATCTTTATGTGACGCAAATGTTGTCTTAATACTTGTGGGTGGATAGTCGCAGTTTTCTCCTTGAAATGACGACTTGTCTTTACATCTAAAATCAATCAAAACCAACAAAATTTTGTCATTTGTACCACGAACTACGGGGTTTTGATTCCATATTGCACTTTATGGGTACGTAGGCATGAGACGATAAGTCTCTCCAAACACAAAAATATAAAAAATAATTCTCTTCTCATCTCCCCAATCTCTTTTCAAACAAACCATTTTCAAACCAAAAAGCGTAAATATTTCAAAGGGCTCCTATAGAGTACTATAGACGTTTTGGGTGCTAACACCTTCCCATTGCGTAACCAACCCCCTTACCCCGATCTCTGTCTCGTGTTCTTATTTTAGAACTCTTTGGTTTTGTTCGCTCTTTTTCCTTTCCTTTATTTGGATAAAATAAAAGTGCGGTGGCGACTCTTGTTTTCTTTGAGTTAAGTTAGTCAATAACTTACACTCACGATTTTTACCGCTACAGAAAAGTGGCGACTCTGCTGGGGACTCCAACGGTTCCTAGTGGGTTTCGCCTACTTTGATTTATTTATCGCTTTCTGTTTGACTTGTTTGTTATTGATTGTTCTGTTTTGGTGCCTGGTAATTTGTGTGGTGAGATAAGTCCTAACCCGGACTTGAGTGCACTTATGATAGGAGGGTGGTATAGTCTTGTTGGCTTACGTGGAGTAGTCCTTACTAAGCTGACTTGAGATCCCCCGCTCGGTGGAGGCCCCTTTGGAAATTACTGATGTCTTACGAGTAGTCGTAATTGATATTACTTTTTCCGACTGGGAGCCTGAGAAGCTGAGGACCTTAGAACCCTTTAACCCATCTTGGCCTTATTAGGACGTGGTGCGGTGGCTATTCAGGTGTAGACTTGAATTGGTCGTTACGCGATACCACACTCAGATGAGTTTCTCTTGAGAATATTGTTGGCCGACGAGTAGTCGTTTAAGCCGATAATATCCAAAAGATGGAATTATGATTCTGGGAACTTTTTAGAACCTTGTTCTACAGGTGATGATATAACCATAGTACATACCATTGTGGGTTGGTTGATTCTTACCTTTGGCTCCATGCTCGTGCCGAACCTTTGAACCTGTGTGCTTTGTATGTCTTGTTTGTGGGTGTTGCATTTTGCACTCATGCATTCATGAGCATTGTGTTTCAGCTGGTTTTTAAGGATCTCAGAGATTTTCTTTTGCAAACATCGCAGATATTGTTGATTATGGATATTGGAAGGAGAAACACTCAGAAGTACGGTTTTCGGACTCCTGATCTTACAGAGTTGAGAAAGCTAGTGTCCTTGGTAGATGATCGTTCAGGCTTCTTATCTCGTTATGGGAGACTTTTATTTGTTCTTTCTACCAATATTGAAGACGGAATTCTGAATACCCTTATGCAGTTCTATGATCCTATTTACCGATGCTTCACATTTCCCGATTATCAGCTCATGCCGACCTTGGAAGAATATGCTTATTTGTTGGGTGTACCGGTTTCTGATAAAGTTCCGTATACTGGTTTGGAGGAAGCTCTTAAGCCTCAAGATATCGCTGAAGCTACCCATTTGACGAAGTCGGATATTGATGCAAATTTAAAGACTAAGGGAGGCCTCAAGGGTTTAACTGCTAAGTTCTTGATTGAGAAGGCTACTTTATTTGCTGACATTGGTCGCACATTGGCGTTTGAGGCTATATTGGCTTTACTCATCTATGGACTAGTCTTGTTTCCTAATATTGATAATTTTGTGGACATTAATGCTATTAGGATTTTCTCGATTGGGAACCCTGTTCCAACTTTGCTTGGTGATACTTATTTTTCCATCCATAGTAGGACCTCTAAGGGAAACGGTACCATTGTTTGCTGTCTACCTCTGCTGTATAATTGGTTCGTTTCACACTTACCTCAGACATCTGCTTTTAGGAAAAACAAGGATTGCTTAAGGTGGTCTCAAAGGATTATGTCTCTTACGCATACTGATATCACTTGGTCTTCTTCGGTTTACGATAATGTCCGGATTATTGATAGTTGTGGAGAATTCGCCAATGTTCCTCTTCTTGGAATACAAGGCGGAATTAACTACAACCCGAGTCTAGCTCGCCGTCAGCTGGGATATATGCTGAAGGATAGGCCTAAGAATATTTTATTAGAGGGTTTATTCTTTCAAGGAGGGGATGATTCTCTTGGTTTGAGAAGAAAAATGGCTCATGCCTGGACTAAGATTCACAGGTTGGGTAGAGGGGAGCTTGGAAGACAAGTTTGCATTGCTTTAGAACCTTACACGCTTTGGGTGAAGAAGAGGGCTATGGAGCTTAAGATGCCTTACCCTATTGAGAAACCTCTGACTACTGTGATCTCTACGCCACTCCCTACGGCAATCCCTGTTTCTTCTGATGATGTGAAGACACTTCAAGACGCTTTGGCTAAGATGAAGGAAGAGAAAGAGATGTGGGAAAGTAAGTTTCAAGCTTCTGACAAAGAGAAGATGGAATTGCAAAAACAGATGAAGGAGAAAGACGACTTGATAGAGTTACTTGAGCGGCGCGCTGTGAAGAGGCATGCAGAGGATTTATTTTCCTCTACTACTCCATCAGCACATCCTCCTACTTCTGGTGCTTGGAAGGGTATTGTGGATCAGCTTGTGCTAGAGAAGATCACCATGAAGCACAACTATGAGAAAGAGATTAAGAGACTCCGAAGGAAGTATCAGCTTGGATCGTCATCAGATGTTCCTTAGGACCTAGCTTTTTCTTATTTTGATATTATTGTATTTTGTACTTCCAAGTGTAACTCTTTCCAATATTCAATGAAATGAGATGTTTATCAGTATTTCAAGAAGTGTTATTTTTCTTTATGATGTTTGTAATTGTTTTATATCTTAAAGATCCTTGAAAACTGGTTGAAACACCTGCATTTTGCATTTGCATTCGCATCATCGTGCATTGTGTGTTGCCTTTTCCAGATGTCTTATTTGTTTCTTTTGGCCTTCCTTCAGTCAAGCTGTCGCATCACTACAACACTCGGGCTAACTCTAAGAAAAAGATGGATCAGTTGCAACAAGAGAATCGCGAGCTCCGTGAAGAGGTATCAACTCTGAAAGATGGTTTGGAAAGACTGACTGCCGCAATGGAAGCTCTGGTGGCTGCTCAGAATCAGCCACCACTACCTCCTCCTTCTCCTGTCCAAGGAACTGTGATTTCTGAAATCAGATCAACGCCCATTTCTGTGGCCCCGATTAATGCTTCTCAATATCAAATGCCTGTTGGTTTCCCTTGGGGCATGCCTAACAATTATGTGCCAGAGGGGTATCGACCTCCTGTTCCCGAAGGTTCTAGACTCCCTGCTGTCATGGCTGTACCACCTCCTGTGGTTAATGTTGCTCCTAATGCTGAAGTTCCGGTTGTTCCTACTGTCATACCTGTGCCACCGCCTGTAACTCACGCTATGCCTTATACTGAAGAACAAATTTTCCATACTGCTCCGAGCGAGAGTTTGGATGTTATGGATCGAATAGATGACTTTCAAGATCAGTTTGCTGAAATGCAAAGAGAAATCAGGGCTTTAAGGGGAAAGGAGTTATTTGGAAAGAATGCTCATGAGCTTTGCCTTGTTCCAAACGTGAAGATTCCCGCTAAGTTCAAAGTTCCGGAATTTGAAAAATACAAAGGGAACACTTGTCCGCAAAGTCACTTGATCATGTATGCTAGAAAGATGTCTACCTATACTGACAACCATCAGTTGTTGATCCACTATTTTCAAGATAGTCTTACTGGTGCTGCGCTGAAATGGTATATGGGACTCGATAGTACACAAATCAAGACATTCAACGATCTTTGTGAAGCTTTTGTTCGTCAGTATAAGTATAATCTCGATATGGCGCCAGACCGTGATCAGCTTCGCGCAATGTCTCAAAAAGAGAAAGAAACTTTTAAAGAATATGCGCAAAGATGGCGTGAGATTGCAGCTCAGATAAGCCCTCCGCTTGAAGAGAAAGAAATGACCAAGATTTTTCTGAAGACTCTGGATTCATTTTACTATGAAAGGATGGTTGCGAGCGCTCCTAGTGATTTCACGGAAATGGTTAATATGGGGATGAGATTAGAGGAAGCTGTCCGTGAGGGACGTCTGATAAAAGAAGGAAATTCTGGAAGTACAAAAAAGCCTGGTGTTGGGTTCCCTAAGAAAAAAGAGGGAGAAACTAATGCTATATCTCAGGAAAGGTCTAGAAGACGCAGAGTTGTGAACAACAATGGTAGTCGTCGTCAGCAACAAGTAGCATCTGTTATGCCTGTTGTCAGTAACACCCCTACCGCTCAAGCTACTGCAAGTTATCAACCACGTTTCCAAGAGAAGACAACTCAACAAGGTCGTACACAGAGGAAAACACAATTTGATCCCATTCCAATGACGTATACTGAGCTCTTTCCGGCTTTAATAAAGAATAATTTGGTTCAACCTCGTGATCCGCCGGCTGTTCCAACTGAAATTCCATGGTGGTATAAGCCAGATGCTCATTGCGCATTTCATCAAGGTGCCCCGGGACACGATATCGAAAATTGCTATCCTCTGAAGCATGAAGTTGCAAAGCTCGTAAAAAGCGGTATTCTGTCTTTTGAAGATACCAACCCTAATGTGCAATCAAATCCGTTTCCTAAACATGGTAATGCAACTGTTAATATGGTATATGGTTGTCCTGGTACATACCGTATTTTCGACATTCGCTGGATTCGGAGATCGCTTGTTGAAATGCATGCTACTTTGAGTGAGTTCCATGATATTGAGCATGATTATGCCGCCTGTTGTATTTGTTCTGTGAACCCTCGAGGATGTGTGATTGTAAAAAGGGACTTACAAAAGATGATGGATGAGAATTTGATTCAGGTTACTGCAAACAGAAATGAAGTGGAGAACGAGGTGAATGTCATAGTCCCACGTTTCAATATTCCTGAGCGGGTTGTAATTTCTTACAATAGTCAGAAATCTGCTGTGACGCCTTTGGTTATCCGTTTGCCTGGCCCGACGCCGTATGAATCCGATAAAGCTGTTCCCTACAAATACAATGCTACTATGTTGGAGGATGGAAAAGAGGTTCCCATTCCTTCTCTTCCCTCAGTTGTGACTATCGCTGATGTCGGACGTGTAACCAGAAGTGGTCGAGTATTTGATAATGTGCCTTCAAAGACAAGTGAAGATACTGGGAGTAAGCAAATTCAGTTGAAGACTTCTGTAGAGTCTGGTCAATCAAGTGATGTAAATCAGAAGTCAGATAATGATGAGGTATTGAAATTGATCAAGAAGAGTGAATATAATGTGGTGGATCAATTGTTACATACACCGTCAAAAATATCTGTTTTATCTCTGTTAATGAGCTCTGAGGCTCATCGTGAATCGTTGCAAAAAGTATTGGAACAAGCTTATGTAGATCATGATGTGACTGTTAACCAGTTTGATAGCATTGTTGCCAATATCACTGCGTGTAATAATCTGAGTTTTTGTGATGAAGAGTTGACTGATCATGGAAGAAATCATAATTTGGCTCTCCATATTTCCATGAATTGCCAGGAAGACGCTCTATCCAATGTGCTGGTTGATACTGGGTCATCGTTGAATGTGATGCCAAAATCTACTTTGTCCAGATTATCTTATCAAGGTACTCCTATGAGGTTCAGTGGGGTCATTGTGAAAGCCTTTGATGGATCGAGGAAAACCGTGATCGGAGAGGTTGATCTCCCTATCAAGATTGGTCCGTGTTTTTTCCAAATCACTTTTCAAGTCATGGATATTCGTCCTGCTTACAGTTGTCTTCTAGGACGCCCATGGATCCATGAAGCTGGAGCTGTTACTTCGACGCTGCATCAAAAGTTAAAATTCGTGCAGAATGGTAAACTTGTCGTTGTTGGTGGAGAACAAGCTATGTTGGTAAGCAGTTTGTCGTCTTTTTCTTATATCGATGCGGAAGAGGATATTGGAACTCCGTTTCAGGCTCTTTCTGTGGTTGATAAAGCTGTTAAGAAGGATGGGGTGTCCATGTCTTCTTTAAAAGATGCACAACGTGCAGTGGATAATGGCCAAGCTGATGGATGGGGCCAAATCATTGAAGTTGCTGAGAAAAAAGATAGAGCTGGTTTGGGTTTTACATCTGGTTCAACCTAAAAAGAGCTGAAGAGTATTCATGAAGTATTTCGAAGTGCTGGGTTCATCCATTGCAAAGATCATTCTATAGCTGCAATTCTCGAAGATGACCAAGAGGAAGAAATGCCCAACTTTGTGACACGTGGATTGATATGCCAGAATTGGATCGCTGTTGATGTTCCTACTGTTGTTCATGTTTCAAAGTAATTTGTTTTTGTTTCTTTCAAAAATCCTTTCACTCTGCCCAAGGTGAAAGTGAATTTGTGAGGGCTTTGTTTCAACTTTTATCATCATCAATAAAATGTTTTTCTGTTTATCCATATGTTGTTTTCTTTTTTTGCTTTACTTCTGAAAAATGGTAACATAAAAAACCGAAAAAAAGTATAATAATGTTATAATCACTCTTATCTGCATAATATTTTCATTTTTTTGTTCATATTCTAAAATCAAACATAAAATCATTGTGCAGATTGATTGTTAAACCCATTGGAAACAATGACCATATGCCCCCTCCCAACTTTGAGTTCCCTGTGTTTGAAGCGGAAGAGGAGGATATTGAAGAAATTCCTGATGAGATTTCTCGATTGCTTGAGCACGAGGAGAAGGCCATTCATCCTCATGAAGAGCCGGTGGAATTGGTTAACCTGGGTTCAGATGATGATAAAAAAGAAGTCAAGATTGGGGCACTGCTTCAGTCAGATGTTAAGAAGAGGATGGTAGAGCTTCTTAGAGAATATGTTGACGTGTTAGCTTGGTCCTATCAAGACATGCCTGGTCTTGATACCGGTATTGTGGAGCACCATTTGCCATTAAAGCCTGAATGTTCACCCGTGAAGCAGAAATTGAGAAGAACTCATCCTGACATGGCAGTGAAGATTAAAGAAGAGGTTCAAAAGCAGATTGATGCTGGTTTTCTTGTGACCGTAGAATATCCTCAATGGGTGGCCAATATCGTGCCTGTTCCAAAGAAAGACGGAAAAGTCCGAATGTGCGTTGACTATAGAGATTTGAATAAAGCAAGTCCAAAAGATGATTTTCCACTACCACACATTGATTTGTTGGTAGATAATACTGCTAAGTTCAATATCTTTTCATTTATGGATGGATTTTCCGGTTATAATCAAATAAAGATGGCACCTGAGGATATGGAAAAAACAACATTCATTACACCCTGGGGAACATTCTGTTACAGAGTGATGCCCTTCGGTTTAAAAAATGCTGGTGCAACGTACCAGAGAGCTATGACCACTCTGTTCCATGATATGATGCATAAAGAAATTGAGGTCTATGTGGATGATATGATTTGTAAGTCGAAGACTGAAGAGGATCATATTAAAAATTTATTGAAGTTGTTTCAACGTTTGAGAAAGTTTAAGCTCCGTCTGAATCCTAATAAATGCACTTTTGGTGTTCGTTCTGGAAAATTGTTAGGCTTTATTGTCAGTCAAAAAGGCATTGAAGTTGATCCTGGTAAAGTTAAAGCTATCCAGGAGATGCCTGCACCCAGAACAGAAAAACAAGTAAGAGGATTCTTGGGACGTTTGAACTATATCTCCCGATTTATATCCAATATGACTGCCACATGTGCACCGATTTTCAAACTTCTCCGCAAAGATCAGGGTTGTGTTTGGACAGAAGATTGTCAGAAAGCTTTCGAAAGAATTAAAGAATATCTGCTTGAACCTCCTATTTTGTCTCCTCCCGTAGAAGGAAGACCTTTGATCATGTATTTGACCGTGCTAGAAGAGTCTATGGGTTGTGTTCTGGGTCAACAAGATGAATCCGGGAGAAAAGAATTTGCCATTTATTATTTGAGTAAGAAGTTCACTGATTGTGAGTCTCGGTACACGATGCTTGAAAAGACATGTTGTGCTCTAGCTTGGGCTGCCAAGCGCCTCCGTCAGTATATGTTGAATTGTACAACTTGGTTGATATCTAAAATGGATCCAATCAAGTATATCTTTGAAAAGCCTGCTTTAACTGGGAGGATTGCTCGTTGGCAAATGTTGTTATCAGAATATGATATCGAATACCGAACTCAAAAGGCGATAAAAGGTAGTGTTTTGGCTGATCATTTGGCACACCAGCCAATTGATGATTATCAACCTATTCAGTTTGACTTTCCTGATGAGGATGTGATGTATCTAAAGGTTAAAGATTGTGAGGAACCATTACATGAAGAAGGACCTGAGCCTGGATCCCGTTGGGGTTTGATTTTTGATGGGGCGGTTAATGAATATGGCAGAGGTATTGGTGCAATTATTGTTACTCCTCATGGTTCTCATATTCCTTTCACTGCAAGGTTGGTTTTCAATTGCACAAATAATGCGGCTGAGTATGAAGCGTGTATTATGGGCTTGGAAGAAGCTATCGATTTAAGAATCAAGATTCTGGATGTATATGGAGATTCAGCTTTAGTGATTAATCAGATTAAAGGGAAATGGGAGACACGTCAACCTGATTTGATTCCCTATCGTGATTATGCAAGAAGGTTGTCAACTTTCTTCAATAAAGTTGAGTTTCACCATATACCAAGAGCAGAGAATCAAATGGCAGATGCTTTAGCGACTTTATCCTCCATGATTGTGGTGAATCATTGGAATGATGTGCCAAAGATTAATGTGATGCGTCTTGATAGACCAACTCATGTGTTTGTAGTTGAAGAGGTGGTTGATGATAAACCTTGGTATTATGATATTAAATGCTTTCTTCAGAATCAAGAGTACCCACTTGGGGCATCCAAGAAGGATAGGAAAACTTTGAGAAGATTGGCTGGTAGTTTCTTCTTGAATGATGATGTGATGTATAAGAGAAATTATGACATGATCTTGCTCAGATGCGTGGATAGACACGAAGCAGATATGTTGATGAAAGAAATCCATGAAGGATCCTTTGGCACCCATGCCAATGGACACGCGATGGCTAAGAAGATGTTAAGGGCAGGTTACTATTGGTTGACAATGGAAGCTGACTGTTGTAAATATGTGAAAAAGTGCCATAAATGCCAGATTTATGCTGACAAGATTCATGTGCCTCCAACTCCTCTCAATGTTATCTCTTCTCCATGGCCTTTTTCAATGTGGGGCATTGATATGATTGGAATGATTGAGCCTAAAGCGTCGAACGGACACCGTTTCATATTGGTGGCTATTGACTATTTTACCAAATGGGTTGAAGCTGCATCATATGCAAATGTGACTAAGCAAGTAGTGGTCAGGTTTATCAAGAATCAAATCATCTGTCGGTATGGTGTTCCGAGCAAAATCATCACTGATAATGGGTCGAATTTAAATAACAAGATGATGAAGGAATTATGCGATGAGTTTAAGATTGAGCATCATAATTCTTCTCCTTATAGACCCAAGATGAATGGGGCTGTTGAAGCTGCTAATAAGAATATTAAGAAGATTATTCAAAAGATGGTTGTTACATACAAAGATTGGCATGATATGCTTCCTTTCGCTCTGCATGGGTATCGTACATCCGTTCGCACTTCAACAGGGGCAACCCCTTTTTCTCTTGTTTATGGCATGGAAGCAGTGCTCCCGATAGAGGTTGAAATCCCTTCCATGAGAGTGTTGATGGAAACTGAATTGGCTGAGGCTGAATGGTGTCAAAGTAGATACGACCAGTTGAATCTGATTGAAGAGAAAAGAATGACGGTTTTGTGTCATGGCCAATTATATCAACAAAGAATGAAGAAAGCATTTGATAAGAAGGTTCGACCCCGTGTGTTCAGAGAAGGTGACCTCGTGCTCAAAAAGATCTCGACTTTCACTACTGATTCTAGGGGCAAGTGGACTCCTAATTATGAAGGCCCATATGTTGTTAAGAGAGCCTTCTCTGGCGGTGCATTAATTCTTACAACTATGGATGGAGAAGAGTTCACTCGTCCTGTGAATGCCGATGCAGTCAAGAAATACTTCGCCTAAAAAATAAAAGAACAGCTCGCTAAGTTGAAAACCTGAAAGGGCGGCTTAGGCAAAAATGAGCGTCTCGGTGGATTGAAAACCCGAAAGGGCGGTCCAGGCAAAAATTAGAGACAAAACAGAAATAATCATCCCGGTAGATTGAAAACCCGAGAGGGCAATCTAGGCAAAAGTTAGGGATCATGGCAAGTAACTGCATCTGGCCAGTCTTGATCGTTTGAAGCAACATTTCCTATCAAAGGTTTTACTTCAAATATTCTCCGCTGAAGTCTCAAGCACAGTTGGAATTCAAAGTTGTTAGGGAGAATAATGGTCATTGTATTTCAATGTATAACTTTCCATTGTACTTACCATTTTTCAAACTTTGTAATGATCCATGGAGTTACGCCATTTGCGGACTACCATTCTATCAATAGAATTTGGGCCTTTGTCCCTTTGTTTGCAATTCTTATTTTGTTTCTGTTTACAGAATTTCATTTTATTTTTGATGATGATTTTTGAAACAAATGTGAATAATTGATTTAAATTTTGAAAATTATAAAAACATTTTTCTTTGATTTGTGAAAATAAAAGAAAGAATGTCAACAGTAATCCCAAGAATGGTAGAATCTTGAAGCGAAAAGCGTAAGTGTTTTCTTCAGCAGGGTTCTTTCTTGCCTCTCTGGTAGAATTTATTGGCAGCTCCTCAGTAGAGTTGTGTTGATGTTTCCCCATTTGAGCTATATTGAGGTCTCTTCAGTAGAGTTTGCTGATATTCCCTTAGCAGAGTTTTGTTTCTTTGGATAAACCAGACGAGTGTTGAACGGTTTTCCACAGCAAAGTCTTGATTCAAATGATAAGACAGTTGAGAAATTTGAAGACCACTTCTCCTTGATGTTTTTGCCCAAGCGGAGATTTGTCTTTGATGATTCCTAGCGGAGGTTATGCGCATTTGCTTTGGATTATTCCCCAAGTAGAGAACAATGTTGAGAAGTGTTGACATAGCAGTCACCTGTCGGGTTTTCTTTCACCTTGTGATTGGGTGTTGATTTAAAATCCCCCTCAGTTTGACTTTTTGCTATGATGTTAACTTCTTTTTCCCCTGGCAGGGTTGGAAGATTTGTGTTGCTATGTTTTTCTCCAACAGTTTTTTTTTTCTCAAAGCGGAGTTCATATTGTTGTTCCCTCTTGTTGAATTATTAATGGTTGAAGATTGATCTTTGGGGTCTTTTCCCCAAGCAATATCTCTGTTTATTCAGCGAGACTTAAGCCTTGTAATAGGATTTATTTTCCTTTGATGGCTCTTGTGTATCTCTTGCAGATTTTCTGTTGCTGATCCCCAGCACGATCTCCAATGATATCTTTAACTCGCAGAGATTAGCCGAGTATTTCAGTGGTGTTGTGGTGTTTTGTTCACCCTCTGTTTGCCCTTTTTGTCTGATTTATCAGCATATTCATACTCATTGAATGCGCATTCATTTTGGTTGAGCATAGCATGTCTTTGTTGCATTGTGCATCCTGCATTTTTTGTTGGTATCTCCCTTTTCCCGATGTTGTTATCTCGCAGAATGCGTGTGTCCTCTCTTCATTAGAGTGTCGACCCCTAAGCAGAAAATACCTATCATTTTTAATTCCCCACTGAGTTTATGCCTCGTGGAAGATGCTTTGTTTAGCTTTCCTCCCCAGTTTTTTATCTGGATGGAATTGTTCCCCAGTTGAGTTATTTCCTCATTGGGTCGAGTCTTGTTTGACCGTTTCTTTCCAGTTGGTTCCTGGATTGAACTTTGGTCTCTTGCAGCAGTTACTTTGGTGTTCCCTGGGCTGTGAAACCGGGATGACAAGAAGGTATTTTTGAGGATTTATTTTCCTCGGCAGAATCTGTTATTGATCCCCATCAGAAGGTGAAGATTTGATTTTCCCAGTAGTGTTTTGATAACACTCTCTTGGTAATTACTTATGCAACTTCATGTGGAAGCCTCTTTATTTGAGCAGCTTGTGTAATCTCCAGAAATTTACCTTCTCAATAAATAACATTTCTCTAGTTCATCCTCAACAGAGAAGTTTATTGTGAAATGATGGATCCTTATCCAACTAGTTTTTCTGTCAATTGGAATTTCTGTGGAATAACTCCCAATGAGAATTCTATTGCATGGTTCAACCTGCTTGTATCTCTTTTAAAGATCCTCGCCAGAGTTGTTAATATCTTTTTCCAACAAATGGTTGTCTCTTTATTTGAGAAGTTTGTTGTGTGTTTGGAGCTGCTCAGTAGCAAGTAGCTGATGATATATCTCTTTCTCCTACCCAGTGACAGGTAGTCGAGTATGTTTGTCCTACCCAGTGTCAGGTAGTTGACCTTTTATCTTTTTCTCCTACCCAGTAACAGGTAGTCGAGTCCGTCCTACCCAGTGTCAGGTAGTTGACATGTTGTTTACCCTATCCAGTAACCGATAGATGGTAACCCCTTTCATTCAAGTTTATTATTCTCGCTAAACTACTCAGTAACCAGTAGTTGGCGTTGCTTCTTTTCCTACCCAGTAACAGGTAGTTGATTATATTTCAACGAGTGGATTACTTTTTACCCAGTAACTGGTAATAAGTAATACATTTCTTTGTTTTCTACCCAGTAACTGGTAGATAACAATTCTCTTGTGTTTTTGCACTTATTTTCTACTCAGTAACCGGTAGAAAGTATTTTACCTATTCTCTTCGGTTCGAATATCTTCGCCCAGTAACTGGCGGTTGGTATCTCTTTCCCCATTGAGTCGTTTCCTTTCCCTTATTAGAATAGGATCTTGCTCTTTTGTTTTCTCATGTGGAGTCTCTCTTTTTCTCCCGAGCTTTTGTTTGTCTCCTGTGGCATTAATTCCCCACAGAAGTCTTGTATTTGCATACCATTTGCATAATCATATCATTTTGTGGTCTCTTAGGGCCAAAAATTGGGTTAATTGTTATATTTAAGTCTCTTCTATCTAGTCGAGACAAAGATGTCAATCTTCATATCTCCGGATAGAAGAATCTTAAATAGGGGCAGCTGTAATACCCAAATTTTTACCCCTAAGATCCCACATTTCATTTGCATATCATTCCACAAACAAGACCATACTTCTTGATTCTCTCAGGTCCCTTGTTGTTTTTTTTTACTTTCTTTATGTTTGTTTCTGTTTACTAACATCTAACCAAAATATCAAAAATATTTTTCAATTTGTTTGTTTCTTCTTTTTCTCTGTGTGTTTAGGGTTTTGCAAGGAGATTGATGGCAAAGACATTTATTCAAGTTAAAATCAGATGGACGTTTGACCTCATCTTGGTCAAACTATCAAGAGTTTGCCTCAACTATAAGTTACCCGTGGTGGTAGGATATTTTCTCAGTAAATGTGATTGTTCACGGTCAATTTGTCTTGTGTTGAAATTCATTGGTTTATCAAGCAGTGTTCTATGAGAAGTTTGGTCCAGAGATCCATAGAATTATGTCAAGGATCAAAATGGAAGGTGCAAGTAATGTCCTGGTACATGAATAGTTGTGTTCATTTTTATCAGAGGTGAAGGTGGAGAATAGGGCGTGGAAAGTTGATGCTGGAAGTAGATCTATTGATTTAGAGCTGACTACATTATCAAGTGCCAATCATATCAAAATGACTCCAAGTGATGCAGGCTTTCAGGACAGATACATCGTTCAAGAAATAATCAAAGAAATGGCCAAGAATAGACCCATTGATACTAAAAGGAAGAAAGAATTTAAAACTCTATAGAGAAGCCCAACATTCTCTCCACAGAACAATGGAGAAATACAGTGCTTATTGCAGATTAATTCTATGTTGCAACAGTTCTTCAAGAGTAACAGAAGCAATCCGCTCCCATTGTCTTAATGTACGAATAAATGCACCGAGTGAAGAGCAGATTGTTGAAGTCTTACGGTTCACTTGCAAGAAAGAAGGGCTGCAACTTCCTCATAGTTTTGCTGCTCGCATAGCAGAGAAATCTAACAGAAAAAGAAGGAGAATCATAAAGTCTTTTGCTCCTCCAAGGTTAACTTGCAGACCAGGGAACTTTGGACTGATGGACTTCTTTGTGCTTTCGAGTTTATCCAGGGCTCGCGAAAGATTCATTCCTCAGCAGCAGTTAGGGAGGTGGCCAAGAAAAAAGATTTTCAAGGCAATCAAGTTAATACATTGAAAAAAGTTCTGGTGGAAACAGCTTTCACGAATCATGTTTTCCAGTAGAGGAATCGTCTGGAGGATTGGATTGTGATGAATTCTATAAAAATGACTGTTTTGGTAAAGAGGGTCTTTCGAGAAGTTACTGGAAACCAATTGGTTGGGCTAGAGTTTCTGAACTTGTCCATGCTGTGCATAGTGATGCTAGCTGGGCATCACAGATGCGTGATTTCACCGATGATGAAAGTGATGTTCCTGTTGCGGATGTAGCAACGCCTTATTGGGAAAGGCCGGTGGGTCCAATCTGGTGGTGTCATTTGGATGCTGCTCATCAATATGTTACTACATGGCTTGCTAGTTCTCAGTGGTTACATCCTGCTATTAGCATTGCCTTGCACGATGAAAGCAGGTTAATAAGCGATCGAATGAAACACCTTCTGTATGAGGTTCCTGTTCGAGTCGCTGGTGGATTACTATTTGAACTTCTAGGGCAGTCTGCAGGCAATCCATTTGCTGAGGAAGATGACATTCCCATTGTATTACGAGCGTGGCAAGCACAGAACTTTCTGGTCACAGCTTTGCATGTTAAGGGCTCTGCGTCAAACATCAATGTGTTAGGTATTTTAGAAGTTCAGGAACTTCTAGCTGGTGGAGGAGCTAACATTCCACGAAGCATTCACGAAGTTGTAGCACACCTAGCTTGTCGTCTTGCAAGATGGGATGATAGGCTGTTTCGTAAACACGTCTTTGGGGCTTAGCTGAATTTCTTCATCAGTGTTGCCTTTTACCAGACAATCCTCAGCAATTTACTAAAGAGGTGACAAACATTAACACTGAGTTAGTTAACAAACTTCATGAGATCTGTAGTAGCACCTCTTTCAGTCCTGGAGTGAAATGGTATGTTTCTTATATTCTTAGTTATTTTGGATTATATGGTTTCCCAAATGAATTTTCCAAAAGGAGTGGGAAGTCTCTTAAGAAGGAAGAATATGCAGATTTGCGACTCATTGTAGTGAATGGGGATTCTGTGAGTGTTCATGGTGTTATTCTTGCTGTTCAATGTCCATCACTTCTACCTTCTGAAGTGTTATCTAGTAGTAAGAGTTCTAAAGAGATAACAGATCATTTTGTTGGAGAGACCGTGAGAGAAGTTCGTTATTCTTCTCATGTTGATTATGAAGCATTGTTGTTATTGTTGGAATATGTGTATTTGGGACACTTGCATGCAGCAGAAGAAGAAACTGTAAAGAAGCTCAAAATTCTTGCTAAGCGTTGCAATCTACAACCTCTCTTGCAACTGCTTTGTAGACAATCTCCAAGGGATGCTCTGGATAAATACCAGATTGTTGCACAAAAGTTGGAGGCTCTGGTCAACAATGATTCGAGGGGGGCAGAAATACAGGGAGTCATTTCTGAGGTGCCTGAAATCATACTCAGATGTGTTAGTCGAGATGAGGCAGCTTTGGCTGTGGCTCAAAAGGTTTTCAAGGGTTTATATGACAATGCTTCAAACAGCGTTCATGTTTATGCGTATCTTGCAATCCTGACTGCCATTCGTGATGTTTGCAAGCTTGTTGTCAAGGAGCTTACTAGTTGGGTAATTTACTCGGATGAAGAGAGGAAATACAATAAAGATATTACTGTTGGTCTCATCCGCAGTGAACTGCTAAATCTAACCGAGTACAATGTTCACATGGCAAAACTTATTGACGGAGGAAGAAACAAGGCTGCTACGGAGTTTTCAATCTCTCTTCTTCAAACCCTGGTCATTGAGGAACCAAAAGTTGTTTCAGAACTTCACAATCTTATCGATGCTTTGGCAAAGCTTGCTACAAAGCCTGGATACCCTGAATCGTTGCAACAACTCATTGAGATGATCAAGAATCCTGTTGCTTTATCTGCTAGTAATGCTGGAAAGGAGGATAAATCGAGGCAATCTAGAGACAATAAGGGTCCTAGTCTGCTAGTTGCAAACAGGGAAGAGTTAAACATTGTAGATTCTGTCAAACCTGATCCTGTTGGATTCCGTGAGCAGGTGTCCAATTTGTTTGCTCAATGGTATAGGATATGTGAACTTCCTGATGCCATTGATGCATCTGCTACCCACTTCATCGTACAGTTGCATCAGAATGGGCTGCTTAAGGGGGATGATATGACAGATCGCTTTTTCCGTCTGTTGACGGAAATTGCAGTTGCACATTGCTTATCCACAGAGGGGATTAATTCAGGGGCACTACAATCTCCTCAACAAATGCAGTCAAATGTCTTTCGCACTTGATGATTGGTTTCCTCTTGGGGTTATTGCGAGTCGGCGATATGCACTTCTTAACAAGGTTCCTTTACTGCCCCATGAAGAATTTTTTTGCAAAGAAGCGATGCTTATTCATTCATGCATAGAACTTGAAGATTTAGACTTTTATTCCTCATACTTGATTTCTCCTAATAGAACAAAGATATCTTTCATTAATTTGTTTCATTTCCAGCACTGTTCCAGTTGGTTACTAATGAATTCAGGAACCAACAGATGGTCAGGAAGATTATGGTTTGGTCACTGATGACTATTATAACATTGATACGACAACTTTGTCAAATGAAGCTACAGGTGATGGATTGTCCTGTCCCGAGTTAGATCCTTTAATGGATCCCTCTGCTTGTGGTGATCAAGCTGTCTCTCAAAATGACCATAGTATTGGTCTTCAAGATTCCTTCAGTTGATGAATTTGAGAAGCCTAATCATGCTCAACAGTCTCCTGATTTGTCTTGGAATGTAAATGGAAGTGTTATTCCAAGCTCCAATCGAACTGCTCCAAGTTCTGGAAAAGAACACAAGGCCAGTATTCAACACCGTTGTTCTCTAGACGTACTGCTGCTCCATCACTTGCTTCCATGCACTACTCAGCTGGAAGGAGTGCTGAGACTAACCTTACAAGCCAAAGATTCAGGCTTGATGGAGGTTTCATCACTAATCCTCTGGCAACGGTGTAACCCGGTGAACTGACTTTAAACAATGTTGCGGATAGCAAGAGTCGCCACCGACTTTTATTTTATCCATAAGGAAAGGTTATAAAAGAACAGGAAAGACCTTAGAGAATATTTTGGGTCCGGGGGGTAGGTTATGAAAAGGGAAGGTGTTAGCACCCTTTTCATCCATGGTTATCCATGGGCTCTTAGGTACTTAAGCTCACTTTTGAATTGTTTTGAAAGTGTAGTGTGTGAATAGAAAATTTTCAAAATAGTTAATAAATAATCCATGTAAGGATGTGTTAAGAACTTGTTTGAAAACTTGTTGAAAATTTGTTTAAGTGTGAAAAAGTTTTGAAGTGAGCAAGTATCTAGGAGTAGCCTACCCTAATGTTTTAAGGTCTTTCTTATTCTTTATCCTTTCCTTAGTAAGACTATCCCTACTATAATGGAGTAGGTAGTCCTTACTTTGGATGTTAAGGGACATGTGAGGGACAATTGGATTTTTGAAGGCCATTGTGGGGTGTAATAAGCAAACTAGAGGGACTATCATCATTTTTCGAAAGGGACTCGATTCGTAAAGGCAACCATAAGGGACTTTGATGATTTTCTTTTTGAGGGACTTGCTTTATACACCCCACTTAACCAATATTCATAGGCAACTTGAGGGATATCCTTAAGAAGTGAGACGGCGATTAAAATCGACTTACGTGTGTGAAATGTTTAATTTAATTATCTTATATTAAAATGATCTAATTTATTTTTTTAAATATCATACATATTAGCACTCCCTAATTACTAACCATAATGATAATAATAATTAAGTAATTACAATTTACATCCAAGAGGCAATTACAAAATTATAATAAATAAAAAAATAACAAATAAGCAAATAAAATATTAGGGTTAGTAAATAATAAGAAAAATTAAATAAGGTTAGTATAAATATAAAGTTAGTGAAAATAATTAGTTGAAACAATAATAATGAGAAAAATAGACAAAGTTAGAAAAAATAATAAGATAGAAATTTCAAAATAATAATAAGCAACAAAATATGATTAGCAATAATAATTAATTAATAACGTGATTAAACATAAGATTTGATTTTTATTTAGAAACATAAATGATTAAATAATTACTATAATATAAAGTTCTAAATATCATAAGATTTGATTTTTATTTAGAAACATAAATGATTAAATAATTACTATAATATAAAGTTCTAAATATCATAAGATTTGATTTTTATTTAGAAACATAAATGATTAAATAATTACTATAATATAAAGTTCTAAATATAACATAATTATAAATTTCTTAATCATTTACAAAAATTTAATTATCTCTAATTATATATTAACAATTATTAAGAAAAATATTTACACATTATGATGAAAACAAATTTTAACTAATCAATAATCACATTCACCAAAATTTTACATTAAGTGTTTATAAGGTTTAATTTTATTTACAAAAATTTACAAGAATTATAATAAATATATACATAGAATCATATAGAAAATTAAAATTAGGTTTTCATATTAATTTGGAAAAAAGATGTTAATGTCATTTATTTTAAAAAAACAGATTTTTATATTACAACAAATTTTAATAAATTAATGATAACAATAATAATAATAATGATAATAATGATAATAATAATAAATAATGATAATAATAATAATAATAATAATAATAATAATAATAATAATAATAATAATAAAGCAATAATGAATTTTAAATGTGCCAAATAACCCAACAATGTTGCTAACGCAGAAATGCGCTCATCGCAACCAGATCTAAATCGGACGAAACAAAATTTATCGCAAAGAAAAAGAAATTAAGCAAAAAATAGTATTATTGCTCACACAAAAATGCGATCATCGCAACCAGATCGAACTAACACAAATGTCACGCGTCATGCACACAAATGTGCAAACATCGTATCGACATAATTCGATCAAAAATCTTATATATATAAACTCTAACAATTTAAAAATTATATATATATAAACGCAACAGTAATAGATAAAGAAAAAGAAATAACGGTAATAGATGAAGAAAAAGAAATAACGGTAAAAGATGAAGAAAAAGAAACAACAGTAATAGATGAAGGAAAAGAAATAACGGTAAACGATGAAGAAAAAGAAACAATAGTAATGGATGAAGAAGAAAACTAAATAACGGCCAACGGCACTCACTCCTCTTAGGTTTTTTTCATTCTCTCCCCTCTTTTTTCCAACAAGGCAACACATGTATATATAGGGAACAAATTAGGGTTAACACCAAATTGTCAATAATGTCCCTAAAGCCCATTTTAAAGCCCAAACTAAATAATTAGTTAAGAAAAAATAAAATTTAAATAATTTAAAATAATTAAAATAAACTTAAAATAAAAACTAATAATCCTATTGATTCCTAAAATAAAAAATATTATAAAAAGAACAAAATTTTTTTCAATATTTTTTATTTTATGATTTTTTGGATATTTTTATGAATAATTTAGAAAAAAGTGAAAAAAATAATATTTTAAAAAATGATTTAATTAAAATACGAAAATAATAATTAAATAATAATAAAAAACTATTTTTGTTATTTTTTTAATGAAAGATAGAAAAATTTAGAGTAAAAATAATAAAAAACAAAAAAAAAGTGACAAAGGTGAGATTCGAACTCTCAACCTCTCACACTCATAACTCCTTACACATGTCCTCCTGCCAATTGTGCCATTTTTACTTTTTAGAAAAAAAGTGCATGCCATATGATATTTACCTGCAAAAAGTCAAACGACTACACAAATTTGTTAGTAATTGATTAAATGCAATGAAATGCGACGACAAATCTTAGGGCAAAATTTGGGGTATTACAGTTATTATGATAATATTTCTCACCCAACCTCTCTTTGATGTTGGCAAAAAAAATCATGAAGTTTGACTTTGGTTTGACCACAGTTGACCTCAGTTTGACCTTTTAACTGCATTGACTGCTTTTGACTTATCTGATCATCTGACTGAGCAAACTTTTGAGAAAAGTCTTGAAACTTGACATGGGAGTTCTTATACACATATAAGATGTTATGAAGCTCACTTGAAGTCTTGGAAGTCCATTTAGCCTGATTAAAGTCAAAACCCTAGTTTTGGATGCACTGCTTAGGAGGTGCATTGTCTGAGGGAATTGTCAACTCTTCTGACCAATTGTGAATTTTGTGAACCTTGTGAACCTTCTTGGAACACAAAGTCTTGTATTGTGAGGGCAAATTTTGGGGTGCAACAGCTGCCCCTGTTCAATTTTCTGAAACCTGAGGGGTTAGATTGGTATATTTGCCAGTCGTAACCTGGAAGGTTGAAGGGGATTGAACACAAAAGCCCAAAAATTTGCACTCACCAGTGCATGGAGTGATATTGATGGTTGGTTGAACATGATTGAGTGGGCTTAAAGATGCCACTAGGGGAAAGTTCTTCAGTAGTATAATGAGAACTGTCAGGAGTCTGGAGTAATACTGATGTAACAGCATGTCTTCATGAGGATAGAGCAATCAATAATGATAACCCTAAAGCAGTCTTGAAGTGATAAATCTGACCTCAGGAGGATAGAGCAATCAATAGCTCTAAAGCAGTCTTGAAGTAATAATGGCTTCAGGAGGATAGAGCAACGAATAGCTCTAAAGCAGTCTTGAAATAATAACGTGATATGTCTTCAGGAGGATAGAGCAATCAATAACTCTAAAGCAGTCTTGAAGTAATGATTTCAGGAGGATAGAGCAATGAATAGCTCTAAAGCAGTCTTGAAATAATAACGTGATATGTCTTCAGGAGGATAGAGCAATCAATAGCTCTAAAGCAGTCTTGAAGTAATGATTTCAGGAGGATAGAGCAATGAATAGCTCTAAAGCAGTCTTGAAATAATAATGTAATTTCAGGAGGATAGAGCAATGAATACTCTAAAGCAGTCTTGAAGTGATAAATCGGACCTCAGGAGGATAGAGCAATCAATAGCTCTAAAGCAGTCTTGAAGTAATAGAATGGCTTCAGGAGGATAGAGCAATCAACAGCTCTAAAGTAGTCTTGAAGTAATGATTTCAGGAGGATAGAGCAATGAATAGCTCTAAAGCAGTCTTGAAATAATAACGTGATATGTCTTCAGGAGGATAGAGCAATCAATAGCTCTAAAGCAGTCTTGAAGTAATGATTTCAGGAGGATAGAGCAATGAATAGCTCTAAAGCAGTCTTGAAATAATAATGTAATTTCAGGAGGATAGAGCAATGAATACTCTAAAGCAGTCTTGAAGTAATGATTTCAGGAGGATAGAGCAATGAATAGCTCTAAAGCAGTCTTGAAATAATAATGTAATTTCAGGAGGATAGAGCAATGAATACTCTAAAGCAGTCTTGAAATAATAATGGCTTCAGGAGGATAGAGCAATCAATAGCTCTAAAGCAGTCTTGAAATAATGATTTCAGGAGGATAGAGCAATCAGTAGCTCTAAAGCAGTCTTGAAGTCATGAGAGGCTATCAGGAGGATAAAATAACCCTGAGGTTACAATAAAGCAGTCCCAAAGTAATAAGAAGCTCATCAGGAGGATAAAGTAACCCTGAGGTTACAATAAAGCAGTCCCAAAGATCATAAGCTTGTTTGTTGGATAATTAACCTGAAAACAAGGTAGCATTCTGTATAACAACATTAGTTTATGCTTTATGTATGCATGTATGATATGACACTGCTGGAAGTGTCTGGATATCCTTGTATAACAACTGCTGGCCAAGGAAAATAAATCCCGATTCGTTGTTGAAGAATACATAACCCTCCGTCTGCTGGGGATAACAAGGTATAGAAAACCTCTCATTGTTGGGGATAACAAGGTATAGATAACCTCTCGTTGTTGGGGACAGTAGGGTATAGATAACCTTCGTTTTCGTTTGATAGTAGGATAAGTATAACATCCCGTCTTCGTTCATCGTGCCCTTATTGGAAAGTAATTTCCCGTATATCCGTATGAGGATAAAAGAGATGGATATAAATTCCAGGGGAGATTAGACTTTGTGAAAATGGACTAGTCCTACTGATGGTTTGTAACTGCCTTGTAAAGATGAACCGGCGAAGCTTCGTTGAAATCCTTCCCTCGTTCGTCCTTAGTAAATACTATTACTGCATTTTCATGCATTTCTGGTAAACATCAATCATATTAAAAGCATACATGCATTTCTGGTAAACATCAATCATATTCAAAGGCATACATACATTCAAACACAACCAATGGACGTTTCGCTTATGTAAATAGGGTAAAAGTAAATCTGGATTCAAAAGATGGAATTTATTTATATCAAAAGTGACCCATACATGGGTAAGTTTGTACAAGGAGACATAAACCCTAGTAAGAGAATTTTGTCATGAAGTTTTACAAAAAGAATCAGCTATGTGGGAAATAATCCTATTGAGTTTCAATTCTACTATTGCCCCTCAAGTATCTCATCTTCTTGCTGTTGAGACGGAAACGATTGGATTGAGCTTTATCTGTTTGAGCTTGAGTAAGTAGTACAACTGGTTGCAGTTTCATGAGTGATCCAAACGAGACATAGTCATACGCTTTAATCCCTAACTTTTGCCTGGATTGCCCTTTCAGGTTTTCAATCCACCGGGATACCCTTTTTTGCCCAAGCCGCCTTTTCAGGTTTTCGACTTGCCGGGTGTACATCTTTTTATATATATATCCCTAATTTTTGCCCAAACCCTTTTGGTTTGCCGGGATGCCCTTATTTTTGCCTAGGCCTGTCAACCTAGCGGGTCTCTTTTTATGCGTAGTATTTTTTAACTATGTCTGCGTTTACAGGTTGTGGGAAGTCTTCACCATCCATTGTAGTCAATATCATGGCACCTCCTGAGAACACTGTCTTGACTACAAATGGTCCCTCATATGTTGGAGTCCACTTGCCCCTAGGATCACCCTGTGGTAATATGATACGCTTGATTACCAAGTCACCAGCCTGATATACCTTTGGCTTAACCTTCTTGTTAAAAGCTTTGATCATCCGTTTCTGGTACATCTGGCCATGACAAACTGCTGCTAACCTTTTCTCATCAATCAAATTTATCTGGTCAAGTCGAGTCTGAATCCACTCATCTTCATCCAAGCCTGCATCCTTCATAATTCTCAAGGAGGGGATCTGAACTTCAATAGGCAGAACTGCTTCCATACCATAGACCAAGGAGAATGGGGTTGCCCCGGTTGAAGTACGTATTGTAGTACGATAACCATGCAGAGCAAATGGTAACATCTCGTGCCAATCCTTGTAAGTAACAGTTATCTTCTGTACAATCTTCTTAATGTTCTTATTAGCAGCTTCAACTGCCCCATTCGTCTTTGAAATCAACAAGGTAGTATGGGTCAACATATACTGTCTTAGTCGGCGAGCAGCCCGTGCCAAAGCGCAGCAAGTTTTCTCGAGCAGTGAGTATTTTGTTCCACAGTCGGTAAACTTTTTGCTAAGGTAGTATATTGCCTGCTCTTTTCGACCAGACTCGTCATGTTGCCCCAATACACACCCCATTGAGTTGTCTAATACTGTTAAATACATAATCAAGGGTCTTCCATCAACTGGTGGCATTAAAATTGGAGGTTCTAGCAAATATCTCTTGATTTCATCAAAGGCAGTCTGGCACTCATCATTCCATTCCATCACCTGGTCTTTCTTCAACAACTTGAAGATTGGCTCACAGATGGTAGTTAATTGGGAAATAAATCTTGCAATGTAGTCCCAAGAAACCTCTAACCTCCTTCTCAGTACGGGGAGCTGGCATCTCTCGTATAGCTTTCACTTTTGCAGGATCCACTTCAATACCTTTTCCACTGACAATGAAACCCAGGAGCTTTCCAGATCTAACTCCAAAAGTACACTTGTTTGGATTTAATCTCAACCTGTATTTCTTCAACCTCTCAAACAACTTGTGCAGATGATCAAGATGTTGTTCTTCATTCTGAGACCTGGCTATCATATCATCCACATATACCTCTATCTCATGATGAATCATATCATGAAACAAAGCCACCATAGCACGCTGATATGTTGCCCCTGCATTCTTATGCTGAGCAGTGTTGTCTAAATCAGCCCCTATCTGGACCTCTTTTCTGTTTTCTTCAGTTCCCAGATTCACAACTTCGACTGGCTCTTCATGTGGCTGTATAGCTTTCTCTTCTTGTTGTAACAACCTAGCAAGCCCTACAGATATTTCACAATCGTCCTCGTTTCCGTCTTCAGTTTGATAGATCGGATTCTCGAAATTGTAATTGGCAATAGTAGAACTGTTATCAATTGGATCCAGAGTGGATGAGGATCGGCATTTTAGTGACGTGGGTGTGTGTAAGAACACATAGCTGATAAAGCAAAAATAAAAGAAAAAGAAAGACAAGGAACACAATATTTACGAAAACGAAACGTCCACTGATTTTATCGAATGAAGTATGCAAATGAGATGACAACCCGTAACAAGCACACCATTGTGCCCCGGGTAAGGCACATGGCTTGAAAGTTTTAATTGTTCCAGAAATTATAAATTTAAAAACATAACACAGTAATAGTATTTACTCCTGACTAAAGGAGATAGGGATAACATCTTCAGCTGTCCAATTATTGAGTCCAGCACCCACAGTAGGAAGAATCCATGCCTCCAAGTTGTAGTCTTCATCTTGATCTCCCACGGCATTGATAACCCCTTGATTGGTGATACGAACAGCACGGGCACGACGGACAGCCTTCTGGGACTCTTCTTCCACCATAGCTTTTGCATCATTGAGGGAGGCCATTGCCATTGTTGGAGGGTTTCTGATGACCACAGGAACCTTCTTCACAGCAGGAGTAGTCACACAATCCTTAACAGCCCAGGGAACCACTTCAAATGACTGACATGGAGTTTCAATGTATTCACCTTCTACTTCCAGATACTTGAAAGTGTTTACATGGCTGACAAAGTATTCTTCCTCTCCAAAGACAGTAACAACTTTTCCATTCACCGGATATCTCAACTTTTGATGTAATGTGGAGGTCACCGCACCTGCCCCCTGGATCCAGGGACGACCAAGCAGACATGAGTACGAAGGACGAATATCCATCACATAGAATGTAGCAGTGAACACCTGAGAACCAACCTTGATTGGAAGATCAATTTCCCCATGCACTACTCTTCTAGAACCATCAAAAGCCTTTACCACAATATTACTGGGCTTCAATACCGTATCTTCAGGACTCAGCTTGTTCAGGACTTCCTTAGGCAACACATTCAGAGAGGAACCATTGTCTATCAGCACATGAGACAGGGTAGTGCCCCTGCATTCAATTGAAATATGCAAGGCCCTGTTATGATCCCTCTTGGCAGGGGTCAAGTCAGCATCAGAAAATCCTAACCCGTTGTCATAGGTCAGGTGAGCAACACAATTCTCAAACTGGTCCACAGAAATTGCACTGGGTACATGAGCCATCTTTAGAAACTTGATCAATGACTTGGCATGAGCCTCAGAACATAATAACAGGGAGAGCATAGAAATCTTTGAGGGAGTATGCCCCAGCTGATCAACAATATCATAATCACTCTTGCGAATGATTTTCAATACTTCTTCCATCTGCTTAGAGAGGTCATCAGCAGCTGGCACATCAGTAGATACAGGCTCAATAACAGGACCCTTGCCCCGAGCATCAGTGGTGGAAGTAACAACAGGAGTAACCGCACTCTTAGAAGCAACTGGAGGAGAGAAGACTCTTCCACTACGAGTGATCTTGCTAGATCCGGCAATATTATCAATGTCAACAGGCATATCAGGTAAAGGCTCCTGTTTGACACCATGGATGTAAACATCAGACCCATAGTGCCAAGGCACAGCTTTGTCAGATGTATAAGGAATAGGACCAGGAGTGGTAATGATCAGAGGAGCTACTCTGGCTTCAGTGACAACTTTCACAGGACCTTCAGCAGTAATCTTGATTGGGCCTTGATGAGTGATTTTAATGGGACCCTTTGAAGTGATTTTTAGTGGTACTTTGTCAACCATGTCAACCTCTTCAATCTTCTTACCCTGAGTCAGATGATCCACCATACTTTCTACAGATGCTGGTCTTCTTTCAAACACTATAGTATATTTATCCATGAGACGTTGAACCCCATCTCTCAAAATGAAGCAACTATCCGGCTTATAGGTACAATATAGACAATCTTCATGACAACCTGGAAAGATCCCAGCTTGTACTAACCTCTTTTTGATAACAGACAATGGTGTGCTCAACTCCATAACTGAATAGACATGCAGATCTTCATCAATATCTTCATCAATGGCGTTGACAGTCTTCTCGTGATTTGGCATTGGAGCTGTAATCACATTTGGAGTACCTGGTGGATCAAACTCAATTTCTCCAGCATCAATCATATCCTGAATTTTGTTCTTCAAGACCCAGCAGTTATTAGTATCATGTCCTGGACAGTTTGAATGATATGCACATCGTGCATTGGGATTGTACTTGGGAGAGGTAACATTGGGATTCTGAGGAGCCTCCCTCAGGGTAATAAGTTCAGCCTTCAACAAGTGTTGCAATGCCTGAGCCATTGACATGTTGATCTTCGTGAACTGTCTTCTAGCCCTCTGTTGGTTGCCTTGAGGCTGCTCTGTTGTTGCAGGAGTTGGATTTGAAATATGAACTGCACTAACAGACTGATGCCTTCTGTTACGATCAGGCTGACCATACACAGCATTAGATTCTTTCTTCCCAGTGGGAGGCTTCTTTGCAGCACCTGATGAAGAAGTGCCCACATGGATCTTACCACTCTTGACACCATTCTCTACTCGCTCTCCTGTCATGATCAACTCAGTGAAGCCAGATGATGAGCTTCCAATGAGATGACTGTAAAACGGACCATTCAGCGTACACATGAACATATCAACCAACTCCCTATCAGTCAAAGGGGGTTGAACTCTTCCAGCTAAGTCTCTCCACTTCTGAGCATACTCCTTAAAGCTTTCTTTGGCACCCATAGACATGCTTTGAAGCTGCATGCGAGTGGGGGCTAAGTCAGCATTGTATTGATACTGCTTGTAGAAAGCTTCAGCAAGGTCATTCCAATCTCTGATGTTGACACTCTCCAACTGATAATACCACTCTAGCTGAGCTCCAGATAAACTCTCTTGAAAGAAATGGATCCACAACTTTTTATCAGCAGTGTGGGGTTGAATTCTTCTGACATAAGACCTCAGATGCAATTTGGGACAAGAGACCCCATCATAGACAACAAATGTAGGAACTTTGAACCCAATGGGTATGACCACCCCAGATATCAAGCTCAAATCCTCAAAATCCAGCCCAGATGATTTCTGTAATTCCATAGCATCCATTCTATCCACCAGCATCTTGAATTTGTCTTCGTTAGGCTCATGGTAGTAGTTAGCCTCAGAATCAGAGTCCCCCATAGTGTTGTGGAGACTGCCTCTCTCCTGCTCAGATTCTTCAGATTCATAGTCTTCAACCTGTTCCTTGGTCTTGTCAGGACCTTTGAACCTTCTTCCCATGTTGAGCAACCCAGCAGACCTTCTAGCCTTCTTAGTCTTCTTGGCCAGCAGTGTCTTCAATTCATCCTGCCCCTTGGATAGGTTCAGGATCAGCTCTTGGAACTGTGCATTCTGTGCCTGGAGATCCTTAACTGATTGTTCAAGAGCCATTGCTGAAATAAACAGCGAGAAGATGAGAAACCTGTGCACAATTATAACCTGTGATGCAATGATATGGGAATGCATATGCAATGTTTTCAAGGACCGCAGGATTTAAATTTGCTTAAACAAACAAGAAAGTAACTTTTTATTAGTAATAACTTGTTTTGCCTTTTAGGCTTACAAAAAATGAAAACGAAATAAGTACAAAAGATGGGGTTTTAAGTCTCCCATGGACGTTTCCTCTTTGTGTTGAGGTATGAGTTGAGGTTTCGTTCCTCATGAAGTAGCTTTGTTAGCTCTAGGATCCTTGCTTGGCTTGCTTTGTAATGAGCCTCGAAAGTATCCCTTTGCTCTTTCAGTTGGATCCATGATCTCTGCAAGTCTTCCATATCAGTAGGCATGTCTGGGTGAAGGATGGTATAAGCTGTGTCTCCTTCAGCAACAGGTTCCATGGTAACTGGTAGGATGGCAGGATATGGCATCATGAGTGTCTGAGCACGAAATCGTACCCATCTGAGATAAGCCTCCATAGGAATGGTGTACTTAGGCTCCAGTGTCTTGCTGTCAATCCTGTTTACCTTTCCCCAAGCTCGTATGAATCTCTGACGGTAACCCTGAAGATCGTTGTCGTAGTCAAACACAATGCCCTGAATCAACATGTCATGTGGACCATCGCTCCGGGCGTAACCAAACTGTCGTAAAGCTAGAGATGGGTTGTAGGTGATGCCTCCTCTTATGCCTAGAAGTGGCACATTAGGAAACTCCCCACAACAGTCAATGATGGTGACATTCTCCATAGATCTGGAGCACCAATGGATGTCTGAGTGAGAAAGTGACATGATCCTCTTGGACCATCTGAACCCTTGCTCATTCTTCATTACTGAGCGAGGAAGGTGAGAAATAAACCACCTAGAAAGTAAAGGTATGCAGCACATCAGAGTTCCTCTTGCCCTTGTAGTACGGGTGTGAAGAGAATGTAGGATGTCTCCAAGCAATGTAGGCACTGGATTGTGACTCAGGAAAATGTTGATGGCATGAACATCTATGAACTGATCTGGATTGGGGAACAACACTAAGCCATATATCAGCAAGGCTAAGATCTCCTCAAAAGCATCATAGCTCATGGCCTTCAAGAACATTTGAGCTTTATCCATTAATACCTTGGCAAGAATACCCTTGACTCCGCTTCTCGTCTCTAGAACAATGTCAGACTTCTTCAGATGTAGAGCTGCAGCAATAACTTCAGGTTTAAGCTCCTTCTCCAAACCTGTGAATGGTTTCTGATCAAGAACAGGGATACCCAGAAGTTTAGAGAACTCCTCCATGGTTGGAACTAACTGATAATCAGGAAATGTAAAGCAATGGTGCTTAGGGTCAAAGAACTGAAACAGCACACTCATCATGTCTTCACTGAACCCCGAAGTGACTAGATCCAATAGGTGACCATGTCTCTTGTTGAACTGGGAATGATCAGGCACTAGGGAAACCAACTCCTTGAGCTTAGCAGGTATCCCTACAAAGTTGATCCTGATGGTGTTTCTACGAGCAGAAGCCATGACCTGCAACAAAGAACAAAGATAAATCCTTTGGTCCTTGAAATGGTTAGGGAAAATGATATGCTTATGATGCATGATGACGTCATGATGTTATGTTCAATCACAAACATGTGGCACACACAAACAAGTCACACAATTGCCCTAGGTTTAAAGGCTTGCATGAGGTTTAAAGGCAAGTACCCTCCCCTGAAGTTAGATGGTTCATCCTGTCCTACAAAAGTAACCAGGTTCTAAGGGATCTCAATATCATTGATCTTTCACAAGGGTGGTTGTTCAGAAGGCAACTTACTTGCCAACCAAAACCCTCCAAGTTTAAGATCTCAATGAGCGTAGCATCGAGTGTCAACCAACTTCGGTCTGCACCAAAGCCGGTTACCTCACTACTTTCTAAAGGCCAAGATGAGTTAACTAGGGTTCTAAAAGTCAGTTAGTGCATTGACAACATATGGCAGCCTCAATATTATCCTCAACTTGACTTAAGGAATATAAGCACCAACCAAGAAGTCGCACTAACTATGGCCACCAGATCAACCGTATCGATATACGTCGTACAGTTTCCTTGGTCTATTGCCATTTACCTAAGGTACACTAGATCCGGGTTAGGACCTTTCACACATAAGAGCACCCCAACAATATAATAATAAAGCAAACAAGGCAAACAATTTAAAGTGATCTTAATTCCTAAGGGTACCCCTCTTAAATAAATCCCCAGCAGAGTCGCCAGTTCTGTAACCCGGTGAACTGACTTTAAACAATGTTACGGATAGCAAGAGTCGCCACCGACTTTTATTTTATCCATAAGGAAAGGTTATAAAAGAACAGGAAAGACCTTAGAGAATATTTTGGGTCCGGGGGGTAGGTTATGAAAAGGGAAGGTGTTAGCACCCTTTTCATCCATGGTTATCCATGGGCTCTTAGGTACTTAAGCTCACTTTTGAATTGTTTTGAAAGTGTAGTGTGTGAATAGAAAATTTTCAGAATAGTTAATAAATAATCCATGTAAGGATGTGTTAAGAACTTGTTTGAAAACTTGTTGAAAATTTGTTTAAGTGTGAAAAAGTTTTGAAGTGAGCAAGTATCTAGGAGTAGCCTACCCTAATGTTTTAAGGTCTTTCTTATTCTTTATCCTTTCCTTAGTAAGACTATCCCTACTATAATGGAGTAGGTAGTCCTTACTTTGGATGTTAAGGGACATGTGAGGGACAATTGGATTTTTGAAGGCCATTGTGGGGTGTAATAAGCAAACTAGAGGGACTATCATCATTTTTCGAAAGGGACTCGATTCGTAAAGGCAACCATAAGGGACTTTGATGATTTTCTTTTTGAGGGACTTGCTTTATACACCCCACTTAACCAATATTCATAGGCAACTTGAGGGATATCCTTAAGAAGTGAGACGGCGATTAAAATCGACTTACGTGTGTGAAATGTTTAATTTAATTATCTTATATTAAAATGATCTAATTTATTTTTTTAAATATCATACATATTAGCACTCCCTAATTACTAACCATAATGATAATAATAATTAAGTAATTACAATTTACATCCAAGAGGCAATTACAAAATTATAATAAATAAAAAAAATAACAAATAAGCAAATAAAATATTAGGGTTAGTAAATAATAAGAAAAATTAAATAAGGTTAGTATAAATATAAAGTTAGTGAAAATAATTAGTTGAAACAATAATAATGAGAAAAATAGACAAAGTTAGAAAAAATAATAAGATAGAAATTTCAAAATAATAATAAGCAACAAAATATGATTAGCAATAATAATTAATTAATAACGTGATTAAACATAAGATTTGATTTTTATTTAGAAACATAAATGATTAAATAATTACTATAATATAAAGTTCTAAATATCATAAGATTTGATTTTTATTTAGAAACATAAATGATTAAATAATTACTATAATATAAAGTTCTAAATATCATAAGATTTGATTTTTATTTAGAAACATAAATGATTAAATAATTACTATAATATAAAGTTCTAAATATAACATAATTATAAATTTCTTAATCATTTACAAAAATTTAATTATCTCTAATTATATATTAACAATTATTAAGAAAAATATTTACACATTATGATGAAAACAAATTTTAACTAATCAATAATCACATTCACCAAAATTTTACATTAAGTGTTTATAAGGTTTAATTTTATTTACAAAAATTTACAAGAATTATAATAAATATATACATAGAATCATATAGAAAATTAAAATTAGGTTTTCATATTAATTTGGAAAAAAGATGTTAATGTCATTTATTTTAAAAAAACAGATTTTTATATTACAACAAATTTTAATAAATTAATGATAACAATAATAATAATAATGATAATAATGATAATAATAATAAATAATGATAATAATAATAATAATAATAATAATAATAATAATAAAGCAATAATGAATTTTAAATGTGCCAAATAACCCAACAATGTTGCTAACGCAGAAATGCGCTCATCGCAACCAGATCTAAATCGGACGAAACAAAATTTATCGCAAAGAAAAAGAAATTAAGCAAAAAATAGTATTATTGCTCACACAAAAATGCGATCATCGCAACCAGATCGAACTAACACAAATGTCACGCGTCATGCACACAAATGTGCAAACATCGTATCGACATAATTCGATCAAAAATCTTATATATATAAACTCTAACAATTTAAAAATTATATATATATAAACGCAACAGTAATAGATAAAGAAAAAGAAATAACGGTAATAGATGAAGAAAAAGAAATAACGGTAAAAGATGAAGAAAAAGAAACAACAGTAATAGATGAAGGAAAAGAAATAACGGTAAACGATGAAGAAAAAGAAACAATAGTAATGGATGAAGAAGAAAACTAAATAACGGCCAACGGCACTCACTCCTCTTAGGTTTTTTTCATTCTCTCCCCTCTTTTTTCCAACAAGGCAACACATGTATATATAGGGAACAAATTAGGGTTAACACCAAATTGTCAATAATGTCCCTAAAGCCCATTTTAAAGCCCAAACTAAATAATTAGTTAAGAAAAAATAAAATTTAAATAATTTAAAATAATTAAAATAAACTTAAAATAAAAACTAATAATCCTATTGATTCCTAAAATAAAAAATATTATAAAAAGAACAAAATTTTTTTCAATATTTTTTATTTTATGATTTTTTGGATATTTTTATGAATAATTTAGAAAAAAGTGAAAAAAATAATATTTTAAAAAATGATTTAATTAAAATACGAAAATAATAATTAAATAATAATAAAAAACTATTTTTGTTATTTTTTTAATGAAAGATAGAAAAATTTAGAGTAAAAATAATAAAAAACAAAAAAAAAGTGACAAAGGTGAGATTCGAACTCTCAACCTCTCACACTCATAACTCCTTACACATGTCCTCCTGCCAATTGTGCCATTTTTACTTTTTAGAAAAAAAGTGCATGCCATATGATATTTACCTGCAAAAAGTCAAACGACTACACAAATTTGTTAGTAATTGATTAAATGCAATGAAATGCGACGACAAATCTTAGGGCAAAATTTGGGGTATTACAGTTATTATGATAATATTTCTCACCCAACCTCTCTTTGATGTTGGCAAAAAAAATCATGAAGTTTGACTTTGGTTTGACCACAGTTGACCTCAGTTTGACCTTTTAACTGCATTGACTGCTTTTGACTTATCTGATCATCTGACTGAGCAAACTTTTGAGAAAAGTCTTGAAACTTGACATGGGAGTTCTTATACACATATAAGATGTTATGAAGCTCACTTGAAGTCTTGGAAGTCCATTTAGCCTGATTAAAGTCAAAACCCTAGTTTTGGATGCACTGCTTAGGAGGTGCATTGTCTGAGGGAATTGTCAACTCTTCTGACCAATTGTGAATTTTGTGAACCTTGTGAACCTTCTTGGAACACAAAGTCTTGTATTGTGAGGGCAAATTTTGGGGTGCAACAAACGGCACACACTAATTCGAGGGATTACGCATCATACAACTGATACCAGTCTTGGCACCTTACGCATCATTCAACTCTTACTCGTATGTTTTTTTTCATTACTGTATTTCTTACTTTGTTGCAGATGTGCTAAGTCATTTTATTCTCAATCAGAGTAGTGTTGATGGATAGAACTTCTGATCGAAATTACATATTCTGTTACATCAAACTATGATTTAATCAATATATATATGCATACATTTGTTGTGCTACTCGAAAATGCTCCATGTTGTCTTATTGATGTTGAGGAAGGCAGCGGGGGAGACGCTGGTGGTGTTGGCTAACGTCGAGAGAGATTTCTTGTCGGAATTCAAGTCTGATTGTTTGAAAGTTTTCGAGAATCGAAGATTTGATAAGGTAAAATTAGTTCGAGAAGTTATGACTCAGATGTTGGAAGCATATTCCTGATACTTCTGATGAATTTTCACCACCTCCTAAATCGCAATCTTCTTCTAAAGAGAATGGAAGTGATGCGGATTATCCTCCAATTTCGCAAAGTTCATGTAATCCTGGTTCAGTAATGGCGAACCTGTGGAGGAAATCAGCTCCTGTTAGCCGATTCAGTCCACCAGATAGCTCTTCTGCTAGCAATGGAAAGAATGTGAGTGCTTTAAGTAATAACAAGAGAAGGAGTTCAGTTGTTTCACGAAAATTAAACAACCAGAATTTGGGATGATAGGTCATTTTGTAGAGGAAGATAAGTTGTATCGTTCTGCAGAGCAGTTTTATGTTTCCTCAAATAACTACTTCAAATGGCCACGATCTTAAGATTCGAGAGTTCAGATGTTATGGTTATTGATGAGGTTGAATTGCAGAGGCATCATCATTTGGAGAAGTTGTACAGAGCCATTCGTGTGGCAAGTCGAGCGGTACGGACATTTCACGGGCATGAGGGAGATGTTAATTCTGTCAAATTCTTTCCTGATGGAAATAGATTTGGAACTGGCTCAAAGGATGATTTTGCTAATTGTTCAACTGATCCGCAACAGGCTAAAGTTGATGCAAACAAAATTGAAGCCGAACCGTAATTAAGCCATGAGAGCCAATCCACGTCACGTACTTGAAAACAGAGCGAAAACGGCTCGAAATTGAGGTTGAGCTGAAGAAACAATTTGTCACTTATCCAAGCCATATTGCAAGCCATGTGAATATAATATCAGCTGACCCCACAAGCAGAAATCCATGTCACAGATAAATGAGCTACAAAGAAAAATTGCAAAACGACATGTCAAATACCAGCAAAAAAATATCACGCACAACACACCCATCACAAAACGGCAGGAAATTGCAAAACGGAAAATCACTCTCCCTCACTCTCAATCTATAAATACCACACATACCTCATTCATTTCTTCAAGCTTTTCAAGCCAAAAAACCTCTGCTGATTTTCTTCCCCAAATTCCTCACTACCAGAAAAACCTTCGTTCATTCTCTTCTCGTACTTCATTCCACCAAATTAACTTCAAATCAACCTCAAACACAGATCAATTCAACCAGAGATTCGTTCAGAAGAAGAAGAGAAGCAAGAAGAAGTTTGGATTGATTTCTTACCTGAGTTTGAAGGTAGATTGAGCTTCACCGTCATTTTCGATCCGTTATCTTTTGTTGTGATTCTTTAAACTGTTGGTACTGTTGTGAAGAACTTTTGATTTCGATCTGTTCGGTGTGATTTTCGCATCCCGTCGCTTTGATCTAAGCAAGCTTTGAGCTCGAAAAAAATGGTGCGAAGAAGTTACCGTGAAGAAGAAAGGAGAAGATGAAGTTTCTGTTCTCTTTCTCCTTTTAAATTGTTTTTTTTCATTTATTTATTCTTTTTTTATCTTTTCTTTTTTTATATTGTTATTAGTTTATTTTTTATAAACTAATAATAATATTCTTGAAAAAAAAGAAAGCATTAAAAAATTATTTGAAAATATTTTGATTAATTGTTGGTGGTTTTGGATCTTGAATTTTGATAAGATTTCATCAATATCAATGGACTTTGGGTGTTGATTTTTATCCACCAAGAGAGGTGATTGATATTGATGATAATTTAATCGATTTAAGATTCAAATTGTGATTTCTTGTCATTCTTATTTTCTTTCTTTTTTTTATTTTTTTATTTTTGATCGATGAAATCTATGGATCATAGATTGTTGATTATCAAGGTTGTTTAATCTTCATTATTTCAAATCTATGGACGAATAATCATTGAGATAATTCTCCTTACTTTGGAATAGTGATAGATTACCTTTGATTAATTAATTAAAAATCTTGATTATGATGAGATCATTACCTCTTTTCTTTTTGTGTGGCATGTTTTAGGAGAGTGATTTACATATCACTTCTCTAACATGTATTAACACTAACATTTTATTGACCGGCCTCAGATAGTCGTGGTTTCTACATAAACCCGATTACGATTGCTTAACATAGCGCTAAATTGTCCCTTAATCGGAAAATGATCATTCGTGGCTCAAACTTACGTTTAAAAGTCCAAGTATGTTTAGTTGCTTGTCTTAACTCCAATACCTATGAAAATCATTGTTAGGAGGCTTTGATTCTATCAATCCTCTAATGAATTTTCATTAATCTTGGTCTAAGTGCAAGAATTAATCATCATTGATCATATGTTCTAACCACTAACCACTAATTCACTAACAATATCCTTGTTTAATTTTGTTTATATTCTCTTCTTACTCTTTATTTTTTACTTTTATGCTTCCATTTTATCATTACATACCATATCTTTGTTTATGTTTATGTCATTTTTCTTTTGTCCACTTGGACCATACTTTGTTCAAAACACTAATAAAGGATAAAACATCTAAAAATTTGGTGCTATTAATTTTGTGGTTATACTCTTGGACCATTCTTAGACCTTGGACTTCATGGACATTTTGGACTTAGGATTAGGACTTTCTTCCCTATGCTTGGAGTATTTTGAATCTTAGCCTTTATTTGGCTCGATCCTTGGCTTATGCTTTAAATCGGATGGAAATCTTTTTGCTTGCTTTGGAGTGTGCTACAAGTCGGTTAGATCTTTCTTATCTCTAGCTCTTATTTTGATTTTTAGGATAGTCACTTCATCTCCTCCCCTTCTTAAATTTTCAAAACTTTCTCCCTTTTTCAAAACCTTCTTGGTTTCAAACTTCAAAACCGCTTTCGCAATAAAACCTTGACTTTCGTCAAGTGATTTTTAAACTTTGTTTTTCTTAATAAAAGTCAATCAATGTTAATCATGTTTTGACCAATTTCAAAAGACATAAAAAATACAAAAACTCATCAACTTTTTTGTGCCTTTATGCACTTTTCACTTTAAAACTTTTCATAAAGTTTAGACATGATTCATTTCTATAGTTGAGATGTAAATCTCCTATTCCCCATATTATTAAGACTTTGACATTTTCCACGTTGATGTTGAGTGATAGTCTTGTTGATAATCCAAGCAAATCCTCCATCTTTATGTGACGCAAATGTTGTCTTAATACTTGTGGGTGGATAGTCGCAGTTTTCTCCTTGAAATGACGACTTGTCTTTACATCTAAAATCAATCAAAACCAACAAAATTTTGTCATTTGTACCACGAACTACGGGGTTTTGATTCCATATTGCACTTTATGGGTACGTAGGCATGAGACGATAAGTCTCTCCAAACACAAAAATATAAAAAATAATTCTCTTCTCATCTCCCCAATCTCTTTTCAAACAAACCATTTTCAAACCAAAAAGCGTAAATATTTCAAAGGGCTCCTATAGAGTACTATAGACGTTTTGGGTGCTAACACCTTCCCATTGCGTAACCAACCCCCTTACCCCGATCTCTGTCTCGTGTTCTTATTTTAGAACTCTTTGGTTTTGTTCGCTCTTTTTCCTTTCCTTTATTTGGATAAAATAAAAGTGCGGTGGCGACTCTTGTTTTCTTTGAGTTAAGTTAGTCAATAACTTACACTCACGATTTTTACCGCTACACTCACAATTTTTTTTATAGTTTCTAATGGATGCCCGGGGGAGGCCTATGTAACATCGAAGGGCGGCCTCCATAAGAGTACGTAACCACAACTTATACTTTAGAGAGTTTGTTGCTTCTATGATGACTATATTAGTTTTGATTGATGTGACATGTTCATAGGGGTCGTTCAGTCCATAAAAATTGGCCTAGGATGGAGGTTTGAAACCTTCACGGACATGGCCCCCATATTTCGTCCGAGAGAGGATGTGGATTTAGCAGTTCCGTCTCTCTTGGGGATTGACCCCCTGTTGGCGTTGTCTGATGCTTTGGATGTCATCGTCCTACATCCAGTTGTGGTGTCATAATTCGTCCATGGAAGATCGCATCTCTGTAATGGCCTCGAGCTCATAGCAATAGACTTTGATGCTCAAGCACATATTAAAAAGCTTTCTTTCTAAACTACTAAACAACCTATTTAGTAAAGCAAACAACAAGGTGTACTTGATATACAATTAGAGGTACAGGGCAATAACTATAACAAAGATCATATCCCTTAATATTTCTAAGATATTCATTATTTAAGAAATCTTAAGGCTTTGTACAATTTACAAAGATGACAGAAACTCTGTATAATCGATGTTGTTGTTGAGCTTGTTATTCTTCCATGTTGATAGAAGCGTGAGACACTTTTTTTCTTATTGGCCCTTTTTCTTTATTCCTTGTTGATGATTCAGATTGAATCTTTAGCTACTTAAATAGCATATAAAAAAGAATAGCCGTTGGTAGAGATAACTTGTACAAGTGTCTTTGCTACTCCATAGTACTAAGAGATGTTGAAGATATATACACAAAAAGATATTTATCCATTATGTAACTTGTTTAACCATAGCGTCTTCCTAGTAAGCTGTACTATAGATCCGTTAAGAGTGGATATCCGTAAATCATGTTAACTCTTCTTGAGCCATGTGAGCATAAACTCTAGCTGACAAACTAATTTAACATTATAGCTTGCTTTATGCAGTACGAATCACCTAGCTTTGTCTATGATTCTGAATGATCACCAAAAGCTGATACATTCAATAAGTGTAGAGATAACATATTGCTCTATTGATGTTGATACATTTAGCTCTAGAGTCTACGCAATCCTATATCATCATACTGCACTTAGGAATGCCCTTCATTTCCGAACCATCAGAAGCCAAGAACTTAACTTCTCTCAAATGCATTCTCTTAACAGATTTTGACTAAATTCTTTTTAAGCTCTAGAACCTGCATACTTAGAACACACATTAGATAACACCATTGTTCTTTCAATACTTTATTATCATAAAAACTTGAACGATATATGTCATTAACAAATATTCTTCTAACAAGGGACTCATTAAAGCATCTCTCCTCGAGTCCATTCTAGAACACTCCCACGACCATATCTTGGTTCTGAGGGTCTATTTTGATCGTGGTTTAGCTTAAGCGGGCGAGATAGTCCCTCAGCGACTCTGACAGACCCTGGCGGATGTTGAATAAATTGTCAGTGGGCATACTCCTATGGAGACTAGTGGCAAAATGGTGCACCGAATTTCTCACAATTTTTTTATAGTTTCTAATGGAGGCCCGGGGGAGGCCTATGTACCATCGAAGGGTGGCCTCCATAAGAGTACGTAACCACAACTTGCACTTTAGAGAGTTTGATGCTTCTATGATGACTATCTTAGTTTTGATTGAGGCGACATGTTCATAGGGGTCATTCAGTCCATAAAAATTGGCCTAGGATGGAGGTTTAAAACCTTCAGGGACATGGCCCCCCATATTTCGTCCGAGAGAGGATGTGGATTTAGCAGTTTCGTCTCTCTTGGGGGATTGACCCCCTGTTGGTGTTGTCTGATGCTTTGGATGTCATCGTCCAACATCCGGTTGTGGTGTCATAATTCGTCCATGGCAGATTGCATCTCCGCAATGGCATCGACATCGCATGTACCACTAGTACCCTCAGGTGTAAGGGATGAATCACTTATGTTTACCATGTCTAGTAATTGTTAGAAGTGGAAGTTAAGGGTATGAAAAAGACCATGATGTTTTTGCTTAGAGAGAAGTGTGTCCCAAGTTAGTTTACTAGGCCCTATGACGGGCGCCACTGTACTATTCTAAAAAGTACAGGTGTATTACACAAATGGTTTGAAGACTAGCTCACGATGCCGAGTAGCCACATATGATAGTTTTTGAGGAGGTTTAAGGGACCATCTCAAATGAGGTGAGAGACCCTGTTGGCGGACGACGCTGTTAGATTGCAAGTGGGCGGTTAGAGTGATATTGTTAAGGTTACTCGGAGCGGAGTGTTCTCTGAGTAACGTTGGATCGTAGTAAGTGTGTATCACTTTCATCCTCTCTTCCCCTTTGAGGGGTAATTTATTTATAGGGATTCTCCAGGGTTAGGGATTATGGCTCCCTAGATATGGTCTCATACGTTCCCTTTTTTAGGGAGTTTATTGACCGACTATATCTCCGGAGTCAACAAGGATTTTTTCTGACCTAACTTTTATGTTGAACAGACCACGCATGCAGCTCTACTAGACTACGTCCGGGCGGTTCTTTTGTTAGACGATGGGTGCTCTGATCTATGACTTTCCCAAATAGGACACCATAATATATAACATGCATCTTTTTTCTTGAATGTTCTCTCTAATATCCATTGGTCGTTGCGGTTCGAATACGGTTAGATTTGGACAATCCTAAAGGGTTTTCTTTTTTCATTCATTGCGGCACATTATATCTTGTGTATAAGGGGGCCATTATCCTTCATATTGCATAATTTTTAATTAATCCTTTTATATGTTGAATATATTTTGCTACTTGTACATATCTAGCATAAATGAGTATCTGGTATAATTATAATGTTAGCACGTTGTTATGACGTGATTGTTTAACTGTTTCAATTTTGTCATCGTTTGTGTGAAATTTCATTCTCTGAATAATATCTCCCGTTAGAGAATGTGATTCTGGAGTGGATTCTTTCAACACCTGACCATATTCATCACATCTGTCAACATACCCCAAGTTTAATGGATGCAAGTAGTGCGACAATTGAACTTATGAATGATAGTCGAAATTGGAATGCCTCTATCATAATCATTATTTCCATATATTATGGACAAAGTGTTCAAAGACTTTATCTTCCTTTTCACTTGACTCACCACCGACTTCTTCATTGTAAAGGACCATAACTATTATTTGAGGTGGTCACATGTAGTAGTTCAAATGGTTAATAGTTTGAGAATAGATTGTATGATTCAAATGGTTGAAAGTATCTAGAAAGATTATATGATTCACTTGATTGGTAGTCTTGAGAAGGATTATATAGTTCAAATGATTGAGAATCTTGAGAAAGATTGTACAATTTGCTCGAGTGGAAGTTTTGAGAAGGATTGTACAATTCATTTTGTTGGTAGCCTTCGTAAAAGGAAGGATGATAAAATTTGTTAAACTCTTGTGCACGAGCTAGTTTAAATGAGTGGTACTCTTGTGTTTAGTTTAGGTCAATTGTATGTTTATGTTGGTGTTGGGGCGGTTATCCTGTTGATGTGGAAGCATTTTAGGGTTTAACACTGCTAAAGTAAAACTAAAACAATTAAATGCGTTGAGTGCAAGAGTGAAAAGTAAATGATATGAGTGTTTAAGATTTTGTTTAAGTGAGGTTATAAAGGTGAATGTGTTCAAATTTGATAAGGCTGTAGAGTGTTGGAAGAAGAATGAATTAAAATAAATATGACATTATTTCCATATCTTTGTGCAGAAAAAGAAGTGAGTTAAAATAGACCTAACATTGTTTACTCGTCTTTGAGTTAGAAAAAATAGTAGAGTAAAATGGAAATGACATTGTTCATCCGTCTTTGTGCAGAAAAAAGAGTGGAGTAAAATAGGTATGATATGTTCATTCGTCTTTGTGTAGAAAAATGAATAGAGTAAAATGAATTTGATACTATTCACATATTTTTGTGAAAAAAAATAAAAGAGTAAAATAAAATAAATATGACATTTTTCAATTGTCCTTATGCAAAAGAAAAATTAAAATAAAATTGATTTGACATTGTTGATGTAAGAGATTTTCAAAATATGGAAGTTTATATTTCTGTGTTAATTTATAATATTGAGAAGTAAAATTGAAACATTGAACTGCATGGCCTAGTGGTAAGGAGGCGTATTCTTTAATCATAATTAGGTGTAATATTTATTCTCAAAAATTATTTCTCTTCAAGTGGTATGAACTTCTCTACAAATAGAGATACTTGAAAAATAGAAGGGACAAGAAAATAGAAATACACAGGTACAATTTTCACCATTTCAATTATTCTAAAATCATCTATTACTTCATTAATGCAGGAGTGAAGTGTAGGAAATATGTTTCTCTAAATTATTATCAAAAGATAATGTTAGTGTGTTTGTGCAATTCACATTAAAGTATTCAAAGTATCCTGAAAGAAATTCTCTGTTAATTGTTATTGCATCCAATATATAATAATTAGTAGAGGCGAATTGAACCTAAAGATTAGTGTGAAACTCACACGCTCTGAATTTGCTATTATATATTTTCAACAACCACAATATCCAACACCCGTGCTTAAATAGAAAAGATAATGAAGTAAAATGAATTTGAGGGTGTTGATTAGAAAAAAAGTAATAGAATAAGAGAGATCTAAGACCCATTCCTTTTCATTGTGTAAAATAAAAAAAATGAAATAATGTTATGGCATAAAAAAAAGAGATTTTATCATCATAAGATATGAAATGTCAAACCTAAAAGAAGAAAAAATGGTGATAGTGGATGTAAAAATGATAGGTCCAAGAGCACTAAGTTTTCTCTGTTTTGGTTGGGAGTAAGTGGGGATTATGTTAATCTTTTAGGCAACATTTGAATGCACATTGTGTTAGGAGAATGACAGTTTGAAAGGGGGTCTTGGGTTCAACAGTAAAACATGTTTGAGACATGTCTCGTCAATACAAAGGTGCATGTTTTGTCACATGTTTCTTTGAGAGTGAATTTAAGTGCAGTACATTGTTAAAGGTGAAAACTTAATGATGCAGAAAGAAATCATATGTAGTGGCCTCTGAAATTGTATGCATAATTTGTTGTTGACTTGTTAGAGAGAGCTTTCATTGTGTTTCAAACGCATCAAGTAAAAGTGCGAAAGCACTGTTGTGTTGTTTGAAAGTAATGATCCATATCCATCCAGTATGCAATGAATCTTGCTACCAACTCACGTGTATCTTTACTGCGTATAAACTATTCCTTTATTTATCTCTCATACTACATTATTATTTCAAAATTAATTTCTTATTAGAGATTAAGAAATCAAATTATATTATTACAACATGTCACATTTTTATTAAATTAATTTTATTAATATGTTAGAAGTAGTGTAAAAAATAATAATTAAAAGATCTAATTGAAAAAGTAATTATCGTTTCTATGTGAGAAAAGTGAAAATAATATTCATTTTAAAATAAATTTTATTTGTTAAAACGACAATCATTTTAAAATGATTTTTTTTTATAATTTTTGTGGAGTTATACATGAATGGTTAATTTACTCGTTTTTTCAAATTGTTATGGATATTTATATGTGAGTGTCAGAGTTGTGTTTGTGTTGTGTGTACCACCTTCATAGATTTTAACTCAAAATGAACTAGGGTATACCTCCTCCGTCCCAAATTAAAAAGTATAATAATTATTGTACGGAAAAGACAAATTATGTCTCACTTTACAATATTGCTCTCATTTATTATAGATGAAAAAGATATTTAAAGAATTGAAAAATAAAATAGTAATAGATGATACTCCCTCTCTCACAAATTATAAGTCATGTTGTCAAAAAAATTTGTCCTAAATTAGAAGTCACTTTACATTCTCAATGTAATATTAATAACATTTTTTTCGATATACCCTCAAGTATTATTATTATTTATTTTTTTAACTCTTTTAATTTCTCTATCTTATATAATTATAAAGGGTATTACTGTAAAATCATACATAATTTGTCTTTTCCATAAAATAATTGTTAAATTTTTTAATTTGTGTAAAATATACAAAAACATCTTATAATTTGGAACAGAGATATGTCGGAAAAAAAATTATTAATCCTGCGTTGAAATTATAAAGTGAATTATTATTTGAGGCAAACATTTTTATAATATGGGGGAGAGAGTATTTAATAAGGATAGGATACAAGTATAGACGCTTTTAAAACGTTGTCTTACATGTACCTGCAAAATTGGTGAATAAGCATCATAGTCGTTGAAATCTTATTCCAATATTTTTTTTAATCTACTTTTATTTGTCTCTCAAATATGCATTTAATTTCAAACATATAAATTGTATCAAGGGAAGTGAAATTTAAACCCATGATTAGAAGAAAATAATATGAGAATCTTTTATTAAAATTCTTTGTAGAATCTGTGTGACGACAAAAGAGAGGTTTATATAATTGTAATAAAAGAGAGAAATGCTATGGAATATTATTATCTGCATCATCGTTGTGGTGACCCTCCTGGGATATAGATGAAAGAGATGGATTATTAGAATACCATCTTGACCAAAATAGATAGTTGAGGAAGTTGAGGAAACTGAGTGCAGCTAGTAACCAATAGAAAAGGTCTAGTTTGTCTTTGTTGATATTGTTGTCATGTAGCCAACCACCACCTTTCCTTGAACTCATTCTATTCACCAACGAAACCAATACTGAGCTCAGATAAAATCCAAATGAGTAGGAACAATATGTGATGGAAGTCAGGAATGTCTGCATCCCTTTCAACGACTGCGTGTAGAAGAACTCAACCAGTCCAACTGCGGTGAACATCTCTGACATACCAAATATAATGAACTGTGGTGCAATCCAAAATATTGACAGAGTTTCGTTTAGATTCAAAGCTGCGTCCCTTCTCTTTTTCTCCATAATAGCTGCTGATACCATAGAAAATGTAACCAGAAACAGGCCGACTCCTATTCTCTGCAAAGGTGTGATTCCCGACTCATGACCTGTTATTTTTCTTGCAAAGGGGACAAATAAAGTGTCATAGAGAGGGACTATAAGAATGAGCAAAATGTATGGAATGGCCTGAAGGGATGCCGGAGGGATACGAAATGACTCTGTGATGTGTGTGTCCATGGCACTTCCTTGCTGGACTGAGAATGTTTGAAGTTGTGCTAACACAGTGTTGAAAATGATAGTGCATGCAAATATGGGAATAACAGACACTAATATCTTTGCTTGTTCAACTTGTTCAACACTGCACAATCTCCAACGGCTTTCCTTTGTGTTGTTTCCGGCCTCTTGTTGTATACAAGCCTTCTCCAAGAACCTCATCTTATTGCTATGTTGTCCACCAATTCCTTGTTGGGTAGATGGACGATTCTTGTTTCTTTTCAATATTGCAGCCACAAAAACCTGATCATATATCATATAAGGATCATTCATAGTTATACAGAATCATATAAAATGAGGATGATGATACATACTTGAAGAATGGGGAGGAAGACGGTGGGTTGTGGAGGTTTGTTCCTATAATATAGAGTCCCAGATATGAAGAATATGAAGGCCATTGCCATGACGGCGGCGGATACGGCAAAGCCGGCGTCCATGCCGGAATGAGTTTGAACCCATATAAGAAGTGTTAGAGCAATAAGCTCACCCAATGAGAATGCAAAATAGGTTGCGTTGAAGTAAGTGGAGAGCTTCTTGGATTGAGGATTGAATTGGTTAGCTCCATGAGAAATCATGCTTGGCTTAATACACCCACTTCCTAATGCCACCATGTAGATTGCTATATAGAATATCAAGGTGTCGAACCCCTTTGGTTGTGAGCATACCGAATTTTTATGACAGGGTGGTGGTTTGAGTTGAGGAAAATGAGCTTGTGCCGACAGCAATATAAACCCCTGCGCATATGCATAATTAATGTTTAAGAAAAAATGAATAAAGTAGCAAATTGGTAGTGGTAGTATAAACTTACAGAAAGTTCTATAAGGGCAAAGATAAGGATGGTGGAAAAGGTGCCAAGAAAAGAGTCAGATAGAAAGCCACCGAGGAGTGCGATGAGAAAGATGGTACCAACAAAGTTAGTGACAATGTTTGCTGAATGAGGTAGAGAAAAGTGCATGTCGTTAATGAGGTAAGTAATGAGGTTGTTTCCAACGGCAGCTATTGCCATTATTTCAAAAGCTTGAAGTCCTGAATATTAATATTCAACATATAGTGAGTGTGATAAATTGTAAGGTAGTATATTGAAAATGAAAAAGAAGATATATAATAATATACCAAGAACAAAAGCAGCAGCTCTTGCTTCACCGTGATATTTAGGATTGGAGGGTCTGCCTCTCCAATCAACCGTGGTACAATTCTCATCCTCTTTGGGAAATGGAATATTATTAGTATTATCCATTCTTGTTCTCTTGTCTTCAATTCAGAGGGATATTGTTCCGCAATTTATAGTAGTTATTTGCAACTTGTGTTGTGTGTTATAAGATTCCACACACACGTGTACATACCACATTATTCCCACTATCAACCTGCCCCGAGGTCATTATTACAGCCTCATATTTTTTTATGTTAGTTTCGTGGTTTTGTTAGAATACACATTTAATATATAGTAAGATTGTAATTATAAAATGAAAGAAATATTACCCACACATTTTAATGTTTTGACATCTTAGAAGAGAATAGAGATGATTTTCATTGATTTATTTTTCACATTACAAACTATTATTTATATATGTTACACAATAACTTGCTAAGCAAGTCATCAATACACAAACTAGTTAACTACCTAACTCGTGCACAAGACAATTATGGATTAACATTCAACACTCCCCCTTAATTTATAACTATTGAACACTCATAATACCAAGTTTCTTTCTCAAAAACTCAAATCTGTCAAGCTTTAGAGCCTTTGTAAAACCATCTACTAGCGACATTTTAGTTGGACAATATTGCACTTTAATCATTTCATTGTTCACTTGCTCTCTAATGAAATGAAACCTTGTATCGATGTGTTTACTTCTGCCATATGTGAGATCGGATTTTTAGCAAGACTAATAGCTGACTTGTTATCAATTTTGAGTATCAGAGGCTTCATCACTTCACACCTCAGTTCCGAACTTCATCACTGAATCCAATCACATTGCTTGACAAATTGCAAATGTTCCTGCAATATATTCTGTCTCACAAGATGAAAGTGCGGTCATTGGTTGCTTCTTTGTACACCATGCTATAGCTTCTTGGTACACCACTAGTGTGATAATTTTCTAAAATGTTTCATGCTTCTTTGGGTCTTGTCACCTTAGAAATCTTCTCAAAGTGTTGATTGTCAACATTCTGCTGAATGTAGAACAGAGTTTTACAGTCTTTCTTCTTGACTTCCTTGAATGCAGTTTCGCCACTAGATCCTCATAGTCATTTTGAAAATTTCACTCACTTCTTGCGCTCCAAATAAAGACTTCATCAAAGCACTCCAACGATCCCAGTTCTTTCCATTAAGAATCAAAATATTTGATCCAAAATCATTGCTATTCATCTTACCTATTAAGAAACTATCATTCAGTGTTTCTCTTGGATTGAACCTCTCACTTTTCACTCGTGTTTTTCTTGGATTGAACCGGACTCTAGATGCTACTTGTTAGAACACCCAGTTAATGCACATGAAGATTGTAATTGCAAAGATGAAAGAAATATCATACACAGTTAATGCGCAGGAAGATTGTAATTGCAAGATGAAAGAAATATCACACACACACGCACACTTTAATGTGTTGACATCTTAGAAGGCATCTTAAACAAAAAGAATAGAGACAGTAGAGATGATTCTATTGATTTATTTTTTACATTACAAACTGTTATTTATATGTGTTACACAATAACTTATTAAACAAGTCATCAATACACAAAGTAACTAATTAACTACCTTGTACACAAAACAGTTATGGATTAACATTTAACAATTTCACTTTCATGAGGATAAACATATTTACTATCTTCTTACTCCTTAGGATACCGTTATATTGTTCCTGTTCTTGTTCGTTGCCTCTATTACATTGTTTTTCGGTTCTTGTGTTTTGTGCCATTGTTTTGAGTGTATTTTTTTTTTTGATAAACTTTGTGTCCAATGTCATTAGTTCATATTTTGGTAAAACTTTATTGTTCAAAATGGTTCAATTAAAACAATGTAAGATTTTAATTATCATAGATAGCTTAAAATAATATATTTAACTCAGTCAATTAATAAAGTCTAATCTAATTTATTTATTAATTATCAATTCATTAATATATATTAAAAGTTATATACTTTTTAATAAATAAATACATTTTAATGATATTATAGTTAATTATATAAATTAGCTTATAATATAATAATAAATGAATAAAAGATAATACAATGTGTGTGGTGGTCTCTAATTCGCAGTGAACGGTGTTAACTAATTTATATAACTACATTGAATTAATATGAATATTTCAATATTTTATTTTAAATTTTTGTTGTTCAAAGTACTCTTTAAACTTAATTGGATAGATATATATCGTCAGACAAATAATATTATTTAGTGTTACATCAGGTTTTTTTAATTTTATTTTGAAATAAATTAAATTTTTAATCAATTTTTACTAAAGGCTATACTTAACTAAATTTTTTGAATACAGAAGAATTAAATTAAATTAAATTTATTTATTTTTTCCTATTTATTTTAAAGTTTTATTCTTTTACAAATAAATTATTTAATTTTGTTCAAAAATTTACGTTATTATTTGAATAGATGATTTTTATTTTATAATTTTTATAGATGACAAATGAATATATAATATGAAAGGAAGAAGAAAAAAAACATTCAAGAATAATTAAAAGCCCAAAAACTATACCTATCACTAAATTAGATGAATTGAACTATTATTTTATTCTTTTTTAGTGGATAAATTGAATTATTAATGGATGAATAGATTGAATAGATATCAAATACATAGAATGAACTCTGTTCATAAAGAAATCATAGATGAATTGTCACTTCAAAATTCTAAATATATGCCAAGTACATTCGTAGGAAAAACCTAAATATATCATACCGCATTAAATTGTCATGCGCAAAGCTACGCAAGTTTGGAAATTTTTTTCCACATCATATCTCACACTAAAATATACTCTTAAAATATGATGCTAAATCTCAAAATATAATTTGACCTTATTGATTTATTAGTCTATTCAAATATGTATTAGATTATTTATTTTAAAATGTTATTATAAAATATATTTTTAAATAAGTTTAGAGATCGTAACAATTTTTTTTAAAAGATAGGTTCTGTTTAATAAGATATTTTTTGCGCTTATGAGTTATAATTTATTTTATTAGTTTATAGTTTATTTTTAAAATGCTACTTTAAATATCGTTTTAGCTTATAACTTATAGCTTATTATTTTTTTTTCATTTTTATTCTTATTATTTTAACTAAAATCCACCACTATCCTTTATAATTTATTATAATTTAAAGTAAAATAATAATTATTAAATATCTTTTATGTCATTTTATTTTATCAGTTAATTAAATCGTTAATTTTATCAAACACTTCAATTAGCTTATCAGCTATAAGTAATCGGTCATCGACTATAAACTAAAAACTATCAGTCATTAGCTATCAATCACAAGTTATAAACTATCAACAAACTTATCAACCACTATTTTTACTAAACAGAATCTTAAACTTTAAATATAAATCTGAACTAATAATAAATCAAGTTTACACTTTGAATTTTCGCAAAGCTTAAAACAATCTAAGGTATTTTCATTCCTAAATGGAAGAATGAAAAATAAAATAAAAACAAAATATTAATATTATATTTAACTATAATAGAATTATTCTTTTATACTAAAAAATTAAATAATTATTTCAAATAAAATATTAATATTATATTTAACTTAAAGATAAAATAAAAAACATATTATCAAAAATATTATGCAAAATTTTGAAGAAAAAATAAAATAAAGTAATAACATTTTCTTTTGACAAATAAAACTTCTTTTGATACAATTTTGTTTGGTTAAACAATTCAATTGAGGACATTAGATATAAGTTTATAAATTCGAACTCAATTACTAAACTATTTGATTTTTTTTTTAATTTATCAATTTATTTTATATGAGTTGAGATGAACCCTCGTGTCTAAAATTATACCTAGCATAACGCTTATACATAACGTCTCTCACCTTAACTGTTAAGGAGATAGATTATAATTTACCCAGCATAATCTGCGAGCTTATCCTCTCATATCAGCATAAACGTCTTAAACACCACCAAACAGAGTCTCTTGGTTTTGTGGGAAAGTCCTAACGATCCTCACTTACTAAGACTTTTGAGTATCCCCTACTTACATAGGAATACCACAAACACCTGTACTTTTTGACAAGTACACTAACTTGGATGGATGTTTAGATACTAGAAGGTCATTTTTGGGTCAATGCTTTTTCCTTGAAATATCTGTCATTTCATGGTGAACCAAGAAGCAATTAACTGAGTCTAGATCATCAAGTGAAGCTAAGTATCGAGTTTTGGTTGTTGTTATATGTGAACTTCAATTGCTTTTATACCTTTTCAAAGATCTAAAAGTTAAATGCATTAAAACACTAATGTTATATTGCGACAATCATAGTATTCTATACATTGTAGGAAATTCTGTGTACCATGAAAGAACCAAACACTTAGAGATTGACTCCCATATTGTTAAAGAAAAAAATGTTAGCAGGAGTAATGAAATTGTTGTCGTGTTCTTCATGGGATCAATTGACAGATTTATTTGTCAAACCATTGTTATCTCAATGTTTCAATTACTTATTATCCAATATATATATATATATATATATATATATATATATATATATATATATATATATATATATATATATATATATATATATATATATATATATATATATAGTTTTTGAATTGAATCTAATCTAATGGTAAATTGACATTTTTATTTAATTAACCATTAGATGGTATTCAATTCAAAGGCTATGATTTAGAGTAAACTAAAAAAACTTATTCTTGAATTAAGTTGATCTCCATCCATATATATATATATATATATATATATATATATATATATATATATATATATATATATATTGTTAGATATATTGTCTTTGGGACTGCTGCAAAACTAAGAATTAATGGAGATGAAAATAGAGAAATAATTTTTTTTTGATAAACTTCCAAAGCGTATGTTTCCACACTAAGCTTAAGGAACAATTCTCCCCACCAATCTTAATATATTGGATGCAAACTGGTTTATCAGCGAATTTCCTGCAACATACTTTGGAATCCTTAAAGAGAATTACATAATCTCTCTAATACTATCTTTGATAGTATTTTACAGAAGAATAATTCTTTTACTTGCTCTCAAGCATTAGAGAAGAAAAAGATGATTTAGAGTGAGAAAATAGTTTGAGACAAATTGTAATTTTTTTTTATCGTGTCAAGAAACATTTAATTTATAATGATGCTACATTATGTTTGGGAACAGATGTATCCCTTACAATATTGTATTGCACCATTTTGGGTTACAACGAACAGTAACAATGCTTTAGAAAAAACTAGCAATATATTGCTTATAAGTTGCAATTGTTCCTAATTAAATGCTAACCAATGACATGCCATACCATACCAATAATATTCAGCACGTAGCATTTAAATTAGAGATGAAAAAATCCAAATATAATATTTATATTATTAATTCAAATAATACAATCATTCTATTTAATATTATTTTGGAAATTCTCTTACAATCCCCCCACCATTTTCAAAATAACTAAATCTCATAATTCTGGAAATATCATGGTTTCAGATATAGGTATCTTACTATTTGAACCAATACTTAGTAAGTTATGGGTTTCACTCATCCCGAACAGACATTGGTAGACAAATTTTGAACCAACTACTCATTAGAACAAGTGTGCAAAACTTACACATGAAATCTCGATACTATCAAAAGAATTGTAAATATGACATATTTGATAAGGCACTATGTCATGTATCCTTTTCATGAGAATTTAAGAGTCAAGCCCTTGAACTCTATGAAGCCGCCCACTTCATTCTCATATAGGTAGACTATATCGGAAATGCTCCCATAATAAGCATTTTAGCAAAACATATGCTATACATCTATTAAGAGAATAATCTCATTCTATCACTTTGCTTTTATGGTCTAAGTATTTTTTTCCCCTTGGGATGTTTTTATTGTCAAGTACTTCAGTCACTCTAATAATGTACTTTCATCATTGAACTCAAGACTTGATTTTAATCAAGTGTGAGTTGAGTTTCCACTATTGGTGATTAATTAGATATGGGCTTGAGACCCATCCCCAATGATGTCTTCAACACCATGTCTTTTGTCAGACATTTCGTCAAAGGATCTGCAATATTATTTTCAGTTCTTACGTACACTATGGAGATTACTCTATTTAAAATTAAATCTTTCACATAGCTATGTCTTATACCAGTGGCGGAGCCAGAAAGTTTTTGAAGCCTGGGCAAAAATTTAAAGACAATAAATTCATATTGTATATATAAATAATTATTAATCAAAATAAAAGATTTTTAATTTAATTGATTTCGACAGAATTTTAAAACTAACATAGTCATATCCAATTTGAGGCTGATACTAACATGGAATATCATTTCATGTGATTTATAATAATTCTTGAAATTAACAACAAGTTAACAACATAATTTTATTTACTAACTACTGTAACTACAAACTAAATTTAAAATACAAATTCCTAGTTAACATCAATTGAACCATATAATTTAGAGTGAACATAAATTGAAGAATTCGACCTAATATATTTTTTATATTATTTGAGAATAAAATTTATTCTTTTCTTCTTCTTTTTTACAACACTATACATGTTTTTTTTTATAATTTTAGTAGCGGCTACTTTTATGTTAAATATTATTTTTTCAAGTATTCATTTTTTGTTTTTGGTTAATTTGGTCATAAATAGTAACTTTATTTTAATTTTACACTTTTTGTAAAGTAGTTGAATCTAAATATTATCATATAAAAAAAATTAATATAATGTATGTTTAATTGCATAAAAAAGGAAAAAAAAATTATGTTTTATTTGTGAAAGATGTTTAAATTACGGCGATTAAAACTGCCATTATCAATGACAAAAAACCGCCTTTTTATTTAATATATATTATGACATGAGAAATTTTATTCAAAAGTACTATTTTTCTGCATTTTCGTTAATTGTGGCAGTTTTAACCGCCATAACAGCACTTATTAACCGCCACAATTTTCATATTCTTTTATAAAAGAAGGCAAAATTTTGGAGCCCGGGCCTTAAAACCGCCCATGTCTTATACCAATATGTCTAGATTTTCCATTATATACTTGGCTATATGCTTTAGATAGTGTGGATTGACTATCACAATGTATGGATACAGGTGCTATTGGCTTTGGCCAAATAGGTATCTCATACAACAAGTTTCTTAGCCATTTTGCCTCTTTACTACCTGCAGCCAGAGCAATAAATTCTGCAGCCATGGTGGAGTCGGCAATGCAAGTTTGTTTCTTTGAACCCCAAGAAACTGCACCTCCACCGAGATTGAAGATCCATCCACTAGTGGAGGCATGATCTTCAACATATGTTACCCAACTGGCATCTGTATATCCTTCCAAAACCGAAGGATATCCACTATATGTTAAACTATAGTTAATAGTCCCTTTTAAGTATTTTAATACTCTATTAACAGCATGCCAATGGTCTCTACTTGGATTACTTGTATATCGACTTAACCTACCAACCACATATGTTATATCAGGTCTGGTACAAGTCATAGCATACATCAAGCATCCGATTACCTTGGAGTATTCAAGTTGTGCCACTGGACACCCTCTATGTGGTTGCAAATTAACATTTTGATCAAATGGGGTAGAAACAGATTTGCTACTGAAGTGATCAAATTTCTTAAGCACCTTTTCGATATAGTGAGATTGGGATAAACCAATATGTTCACCATCTCTTATGATTTTAATTCCTAAAATCACATCTGCTTCACCTAAGTCTTTCGTATCAAAATTTTTGGATAAGAAAGCTTTAGTCTTTTCTACCTCTTTTAATTCAGTACCAAAGATTAACATATCATTTACATATAAACAAATCATAACCCCTTTTCCATTGCTAAAGTTACTATAAATACATTTGTCAGATTCATTTATTTTGTATCTATTGGGCAACATAACTTGGTCAAATTTTTGATGCCATTGTTTGGGTGCTTGTTTTAACCCATATAAAGACTTAGTTAATTTACACACTTTATGTTCTTGGCCTTTGATAACGAACCCTTCAGGTTGTTTCATATACACTTCTTCATCCAATTCTCCATTTAGGAAAGCAGTTTTAACATCCATTTGATGAATAACAAATTTATAGATGGAATCGAGTGCCAAAAGCACTCTAATTGATGCAATTCTTGCAACAGGTGCATAAGTATCAAAATAATCAATTCCTTCTTTTTGTGTAAATTCTTTAGCCACAAGTCTAGCTTTGAGTTTTTCAATGGTACCATCAACTTTCATTTTCCTTTTAAAGATCCATTTACACCCTATTGGTTTTGATCCTGGTGGGAGATCTACTAGTTTCCAGGTTTTATTACCCATAATTGAGTCCATTTCCTCTTGGATAGATTCTTTCCAAAAGGCAGAATCTTGAGATTTTATTGCCTCTTCAAATGTTTCTGGATCATTTTCTAGATTATAGCAAATTGGTCCATAACGATTTATGGAATCATTATTTCCTTCTACAAGGAACATAAAGAAGTCTGATCCATAGTTTTTCGCTTTTCGGATTCTTTTACTTCTTCGAGATTCTGAACATTCCAACATATCATTATTAGATACATTATTTTCTAGACTTTGAACATCATAATGAACATTGTCCTTGGGATATTGAATTGAGGTAAATTTACTCCCTTGAAAAATTGCATCTCTTGACTCAATCACGGTATTAATAGGATATGAGTCATTTGATTCAATAACCATGAATCTATATACTTTGCTATTTTCAGCATAGCCCATAAATACACATTCAATTCCTCTTTCTCCCAATTTCTTTCATTTTGGTTCAGACACCTTTACAATTTCTCTACAACTCCAAACTTTTAAATAGTTTAGATTGGGTTTTCTTTTCTTCCAGAGTTCATATGGGGTTATCTTGTTCCTTTTATTAGGAGCTCTATTCAATATATAACATGCAGTTAGCATGACTTCACCCCAATATCCTTTAGATAAACCAGAATAGGATAACATGGCATTTACCATTTCTTCCAGCACCCTATTTTTCCTTTTTGCTATTCCATTTTGTTGTGGGGAATATGGTGCAGTTATTTGATGTATAATACCAGTGGACTCAAAATAATTAGGATGATAGAACTCTCCCCCTCTATCACTCCGAAAATATTTAATGAAAGTTTTATGTTGAAGTTCTACTTGTGCTTTAAAAATTTTAAATTTTTCTAAGACTTCATCCTTAGAGTGCATTAAATAAACATAACAAAATCTAGTGCAATCATCAATGAAAGTGACAAAATACTTTTTACCACCAATTGTGGGCCAACCATGTAAATCACATACATCAGAATGAATTAAATCTAACACTTTAGAACTTCTTTCAACTGTTTTAAAAGGTTGTCTAGTAATTTTAGTTAACATGCAAGTAGTACATGAATTTGAGAGTGAGTAATTTTCCAGATGTGAATTCAATCTCTACTCATCCTTTTCCTTTGACTTGAACCGTATAAGCATTTCCCATGTACAAAACACTACCATTTTCTTCATTAATGGTCTTGAATAATTTTTTATTTTTGCATACATGACGGGTAGCACCAGAGTCTATCCACCAAGAATCAACATCTTCTATCATGTTGATTTCAGAAATGACAACAACAAGATTGTCTATTGTTGCACTTGAATTCTTGTTTTTATTCTCTTTTTTAAGAGCCTACACTCATTTTTAAAGTGTTCTGGTTTTCCACAATGATAGCAATTTCCTTTCTTTTCCTTTCTATTGTTATTATTGCTATTAACATTATGATTTTCATAAGATTTTCCAAAATCTCGCTTTCTTTTCTTGGAAGTTTTACTTGAATTTCCTTCCTCCATTACATGCACCTTCTCATGAGTAATTTGATTTTTAGTATCATCTTGTTTACAATACTCTTCTTCTAAACAAAGGTGATTACCCAATTTCTCAAGAGATATGTCCTCTTTCTTATGTTTCAAAGATTTTTTAAAATCTTTCCATGATGGAGGAAGTTTATCAATTATGGAAGATACAATGATTGTTTCATCCATATGCATATCATGTTGTTTGTAATTATTGAGAATACGTTCGATTTCATACATTTGTTCCATTACAGGCCTATTGTCTACCATTTTATAATTTTTAAATTGAGAAACAAGAAACTTCTTACTTGTAGCATCTTCTTGCATGTATCTTGATTCCAATTTCTCCCATAATTCTTTTGCGGAGTTGCTGCTCTGATAAATGTCGAACAACGAATCACACATACCGTTGAGAATGTGTCCCATGCATATATAATCATCATTGTCCCACTTTTGTCTTTCTCTAGTTTCAACGATTGTTTCATCTTCTTTTTCTTCCGGTTTTGGAATGTTAATGACATGCACCACTTTCAATGTTGTGAGAAGGAATTTCATTTTTTTCTGCCAACGAATAAAATTCCCTCCATCGAACTTCTCTAATTTCACAAAGTCAGAAGTCATCTCTTTTAGTGAAGCAACCATTGAATGAAATGAATTGTTCCTTAAGAATGTTAGATATATAATCTTTGGGACTGCTGCAAAACTAAGAATTAATGGAGATGAAAATAGAGAAATAAATTTTCTTGATAAACTTCCAAAGCATATGTTTCCACACTAAGCTTAAGGAACATTTCGCCCCCACCAATCTTGGTATATTGGATGCAAACGGGTTTACGGCAAATTTCCTGCAGGATACTTTGGAATCCTTAAAGGGAATTGCACAATCTCTCTAAGCGTATCTTTGATAGTATTTTACAGAAGAATAATTCTTTTGCGCTTTTGCTTGCTCCCATGCATCAGAGAAGAAAAAGATAATTTAGAGTGAGAAAATAGTTTGAGACAGATTGTAATTTTTGTTTTTCATCGTGTCAAGAAACATTTAATTTATAATGATGCTAGATTATGTTTGGGAACAGATGTATCCCTTAAAATATTGTATTGCACCATTTTGGGTTACACGTAACAATAATAATGCATTGCTAAAAGACTAGCAATATATTGCTTATAAGTTGCAATTGTTCCTAATTAAATGCTAACCAATGACATGCCATACCATACCAATAATATTCAGCACGTAGCATTTAAATTAGAGATGAAAAAAATCCAAATATAATATTTATATTATTAATTCAAATAATACAATCATTCTATTTAATATTATTTTGGAAATTCTCTTTTATATATATATATATATATATATATATATATATATATATATATATATATATATATATATATATATATATATATATATATATATATATATATATATATATATATATATATATATATATATATATATATATATATATATATATATATATATATATATATATATATATATAGTGAGGATCAACTTATTTTAAGAGCACGTTTTTTTAACTTACTCAACATCGTAATATTTAAATTAAATCTAATCTAGTGGTTAAATTAACATGTTTACTTATAACCATTCGATTAAATCTAATTTAAAGGCTATGATTATGGAGTAAGTTATAAAAATTTACTCTTTGAGTAAGTTGATCCTCAGTTATATATATATATATATATATATATATATATATATATATATATATATATATATATATATATATATATATATATATATATATATATATATATATATATATATATATATATATATATAGTGAGAATAATACTTTTATATGAGAATGATAGAAATAGTTATTAGCCTTTAGCCTTTTATATGAGATATGTGTGTCTCTTTCATCATTTATGTGATGTTCAATTAAATGAAGAAAGAGATACACATGTTCATTAAATGAATATTTTAATTTCAATTATTTATTTTTTAATCTAATTGCTAATAATTATTCCTATCATTTTTGTTGAGTTTGTAATTCCTTGTGTCGAAGCAGTATAGCTCGACAAAAATAAGGATTAGTCAAATTAGCCTAAAGTGTTAGTGTGTCGAGTTGCTTAGCGTATAGAAGTGTCGAAGCAGGTTGCTTCACACAAGATTTTGACTTAGGCCTATTTTAGTAATGTTAGCTATTTTGGGCTTTCATAGTTTTGGGCTTTGGCTTGGGGTGCAAGCAAATCTAAACCTATAAATAGGGAGAAACGCTTATTTTATAAACAACTCATCATATTTTGTAATTCACATTTTGTAGTTGCAAGTGAAATAACAGAATTTCCACAGTTTGTGGGTAGAAAGTTCTCTGCAGAAAAATTATTCATCTTCTTCTTTTCCAACGTTTACTTTCTTTCTTTCTTTCTTTCTAAACTTTTCTTTCATTGTCATTACGTGGGTTGAAACAATCTTGAGATCAAGATTGATTAGGTGAAATTCTCCATAGGTTGTGGTTGAATTTCCAACATCTGGTATTTAGAGCTCCGGTTACGATTCAAGGAAGGAAAATCATAATGCGATGAATCATCCAAACAGTCACTTTTCGACAAAAACCTTTGAATTCTCAATAAAGACAATTATGAGAATTGGTGCAAGCAGATTAAGGTGGTTTTCTGTTATCAAGATCTTTGGTATCTTGTGAAGGGAGAAGTAACACCGTTTGCAGAAAACGTGGCGGATCAAGAAAAGACTGCATTTAAAGAATTGAAGAAGAAAGGTTATAAAACTCTCTTTATAATCCATCAATGTGTAAATCCAGATAACTTTGAAAAGGTTAGTGATGTAGAATCAGCGAAGAAAGCGTGAGAGATTCTTGAAAATTCGTTTGGAGGCGTAGAAAAAGTGAAAGAGGTGAGGTTACAAACTCACAAGAGAACCTATAAATTGCTTCAGATGGAAGAAAGTGAAAGTATAGCAGATTACTTCATTAGAGTTGCAGAGTTAGTGAATAAAATTAAGGTATATGGAGAAGTGTTGACATCGAGATCAGTTATTGCAAATATCTTGAGGTCGTTGGCTCCATAGTTCGACCATATGGTAGTAGCCATAGAAGAGTTGAAAGACTTGTCAACATTGACGAAGGAAGAGCTTCAAGGGACGCTTGAGTCTCATGAACAAAGGATGGTTGTGAGAGCTGTAGGAAATTTGAAGAGTGATATGGCTTTGCAGGCGCAGTCAAAAAAGAAAAGGAAAGGCAAAGGAAGCTGGAATGGCAACAAAGGTAGAGGAGGCTACAACAATTTGACTGGTTGAAATCAGCAGGAAGGAAACTGGTCGAATCAGAGAAAACCCTAGAACCAAGGCAACCAAAGAGATGGTGCTACAGGTAGAGGAAGATATGGTGGACGAAAGCCTGATAAAAGTCATATTCAATGTTTCAATTGTCAGAAGTATGGTCACTATTTTAGTGAATGTCGAGAAAAGAAGAAGAATCAAGAAACTGATGCAAAGATGGCGAAGCATGGGGAAGAAGAGATGTTGCTAATGGTCACAACAAAAGACAAAGAGAGATTCCAGGACTAGTGGTACTTGGACTCAGGATGCTCATCACACAAGATTGGAAGGAAAGATTGGTTTGTAAACATGAAGCCCTTGTCAAAGAACATGGTGAAATTTGCAGATGACAATACTATGGCAACTGAAGGTATTGGCGATGCTTTGATTATGAGGAAAGATGGAAAAATGTCAACAATTTCCAATGTGTTTTAGTGATCGGGAAAATAAAAAGTGTACTATTTTGTCAACGTAGTAATAAAAAAGATTTCCTCGAATGTCGATCTCAAGGACTGCTTGACAATTTAGAGTTCTGAAATCAATTCAATTAAACAAATGTACTTAGGGTTGAGGATTGTTTGGTGAAATTATAAAAAAATTGCATAAAAATAAAGAAAATATTTGAGTGGTTTAGAGAATATATGAGTAAATTATGCTAGATATGGTGTATGATCTGACTCAGTAACAACTTTGAATTACACTGCAACAACTTATTGTAACTATCCAATTACCGATTTTTTAGAATGTTTACTCCTAAGTCCTTAGTGAGAAAACCTTTAATCATTCATCCTAACTCTTATGTCCATAGAGAATTACAAATGCAATTAAGCAATCAATTATTAAGAATATTCCGGTTCTTATAGGGTATCCCTAGTCCTAGGTGATATCTACTATAGAATGGTCCAAAATAAAGCATTGACAACGGCGGTCCAGCCTAATCGTTAATCGAAAATGAAACTCTGTTGATCCGACAGGGCAAGCATTAAGAATAGCTAGAGATCAAATCAATTATGAAAAGCAAAGAAATTGTTATTGCAATACTAATATCAGAGTCATTACATATTCAAATCACAAACACCCCTAACATTGAGGGGTTTATCAATTCAGTAAAAATTAGACATTACAAGATAATAGGACTACTTTGATCTTCAATTGCTTCCGCTCATGAAAACCTTCAATTCTCCAATCGCCTTGATCTCCCCAATCTTGATCATGCAATTCCTCTCCCATCCAAAAAGTGTCTCTTCCATTTCCTCTAACTCTTCTAAATAGAAAAAACTCAAATAACAGTAGGTGGAAATCCCAAAAATGCCCTACAGGTCAACCTTCGGTGAAAAGTCACAAAAAATAGGAAAATCAGTGTCCAAGCCAACACGGGCCGTGTTGGCCCCCTGATTAGTGCATTTTAATGCACCTTCCTCTATGTTTAGACTTAGGCATTTCTACAATTTAGTTTGTTTAATTTCCTATTTTATAATGTTTTTACAATTTATTTTATTTTAAGCTTTATTTAATTTTCGTTTGTTATTTTTCAGCATTAGCAGCTTTTAGTAAAAAATTCATAACTGGAGCTACAGGAATCAGATCGAGGCGTTCTACCAGTCGTTGGAAAGCTAAGAAAAAGATTTACAACTTTCATGTTGCACAAAGGAGCTGATTTGGATTGTTTGAGTCTCGAATAATTCGTTGAAGTTCCTGACTTGTGATAATGTAGTTTTCCTTGCGGGCCTAGTTTAGGTTTCTGACCCAGTTATTTTCTATTTAAGGTTGCTGCTATGATGCAAAACAGAGGACCCAGTTTATTTTCCGAATTTCCTTTTGTTTTATTGTTTTCATGGCTGTTGTACCCCAAAATTTGCCCAACCTTTTCTTTACTTGGTTTATGTTTCATTTCATTGTTCTAGCATATTGCATTGCATAACATTTTGCATTTTTACAGGGGATCAAGAGATGTGTGTGCAACAAGAGGGATGTGCCAAAGGCTCTAAACCTAATCAAGGTTTTGTATTCAAGTTGTCAAGTGGTTATCATTATCAGAGACAAGTCAAAGGCCTTTGGATAGGCAGAAAAATGTATGTGGTTCACCTCCTGTTTAGGAGGCCACTTGAAGGTCATCTGAGGATCACCAGCCCATGGTTATGGAGGGAGATTATCACTTAAGCTTATTAGAGTCCTTGAGGGTCATTGTGGAGTTCATCCAAGTGTTTATATCAAGTGCAAGTGGCTGCAGTTGAAAAGGTTGGAATTAGGGTTTCAATTTTAATCAGGATAAAACTTGTTTCTTGAAGCAAACCTGTTTCCATGGCCCTACATATGTCCTAAGGTGTTTGGGGATGAGATATTGACCATCAATTTTAATCATAAGAGCTTCAATCGGTCAGTCAATTGAAAATCAAAAGATTTGGGGAAAAAGTCAATTGTAGTTTGACTTTTGATTTAAATGGTGTTCCAATGGGAGTATCATGGTCCATGAAGTTCATATGGCTTAGTGAAGTCTAATCAAGAAGTTTCAAGGCCTCAAAAGACTCGAAACAGCAACAGTCGACTCGGTAGTCATCGATCGATCGTTCGGTTGACCGAAAAGTCAACTCTGCAATCATAAGGAATTTGACCTCAAAGTGTGAATAGAAAATTTTCCTAATGGCATATAGAAATTATCCATGAAGTTTCATGACCATTGGATCAAGGGTTGAGGAGTAATCGAGAAATCGAGAAATTAGGGTTTTGAAAGGGGCAAGACCATAACTCCCTAACCACACATCCAATTGAGTTGGTTCAAAGCTCATTGGAAAGCTCTTGGCAAGTCCTACAAAAGTCCCACAGTGGTCCATGAGCATAAAATGCATAGATTTGGAGTTATGGCCAAAATCATTACAAGAGGGAAACATAACTTAGAAAAATTCTAAGTTATTGGCCTTTTTAGGCATGTTTTTTAGCAACTTTGAGTGGATTTTTGACCTAGTTCCACTTGGAATCTGAAGATCATGAAAACATGAAAGTTGTAGAGCTACATGAGGGCTTTCGAAAATGTACTAGAACTCCTTCATAGCCCTTGTGAGTTGAGAGTTATGAATCCAACAAGTTGAGGTTCCAACACTTGAGTCCAACATTTTCACTTTTTCACAAACTCACCTTTTGACCACTTGAGCTATTCTCAACCATTGGATCATGTTTCTATCTTTTATTTAGAGAGTATGATGAGATGAAATGCAGAAAATCAAGAGGATTGATGAGTCTTGCAAGTTGGAGGCAAGTTGGTATTATTTTAATGGAAGAAATGAGGAAAGAGAAACTTTATGGAAGAAAGTCTTGCAGCTGCAGTTCTCCTACTCCCTAGCCATACTTCAGCCACTTCTTTGTCATTCATGCCACTTGATTTATGCATAAACTAGAGCCAAAAGCTTGGATTTGCAGCTGTCCACAATCTTGAACAAATTTGCACTTTACAAAAATCCCTCCAAAATGCAAAAGACAAATTTGTCCCAAACCATTCCTTGCTTATAAATAGAGGTTTCCTCTATGTTGAAAGGTACACCAGAGCACTCTAAAATCCAAGAGAAAACCCTTGCTCGCATCTTGCTTTGCATTTTCTTACAAGTGAAGAAAACCATTCCAAAATACCTAAAAATCTGCCTTGAGCAAAACACCTTCCAAAATCATTTTCACCCACTCAAAATTACCACAAACCATCCATACAATCCACAAATGATGTGTGGGAGGTGTTCAAACTCTTAAACCAGTCAAAACCCTCATTTTCCCAAAAGTCAACTTTCAACCAAGGAAAGTTTGACCCCACATACAAAATTTGCCAAATCACACACCAGGCCTGTTTTGATCATTGTAAACCTCCAAACACCTTAGGTTTATGATTTACCAACTATCCATAACCTGAAATATAACCCTCATCACTTGTTTCAAGTTCTGGTCCAAGATTCACTCGTTAACTTCAAGTGCAAGAAAAACTGTCATCTTCACCAAGGCATTGGATTGGATCTTATTTGGAGGCTTCAAGGTTTTCCATACTGCACAAACTTGCTTGGAAGTCTACAAGAGGTTGGTAGTTACTATCCTCCTTTAAACTGTCATGATATTGTTTGATGTGCATTAGTTTGGTTTGAGATTAAAAGCAATGTGTTTTGAATACAATGCACTTCATGTTTGAATCTGTCCTATTCTGCTTGTTTGCTCATCAATGTGTATCACTTTCATAATCATCATACCATGTTGTATTGCTATGTGCTAAACCTTGAGTTTCTCTTAAATGCTGCTAAGTATCATGTATGAACAAGTGAAAGTTGGTTTACAACTGTTTTGAAGTTTGATGTTGTCCAGTTCGTGAATATTGTTAGATTGTTTCTGTTACAACAGCATTTTTGAATCATGAATCTGTTTGTTAGCATTTTGATTTAAAGGCCCTTATATATGTGTTTATATGATGTTGAAACTATGTGTGCTTGATTTGCATTTCTGTTCTTGCATTTTTCAGCTCATGTGCATTTTTTCAACTCATATATCATTTTCAATGCTAGTGTACTTTTGAATCATTTTTATGCTCAAGCTTGGTCTATAACATATTTTGAGTGTGCTTGCAAGTTGTTTGATCCTGTTGGATTTGGGACGACTCATGTGATGTTGATGACCAATACCATTTTTCTGCTGTTTTAATGCTTGCGTCTGTCATGAGATGTTTTGCCTTGAAACTTGATCTTTACCCTTGTCATGTTAAGCATGCCCTTATGTATTTGATTCATGTGATGTTTAAACATTGTACCATTTGAACTATGCTTGATCTGTCCATTTCTGTTTTGGCCTTGTTCAAATCATGTGCAATTCATAGGTCATTTTCCATTCTAGCTTATTTTTGGATTTTCCTTGTGTTCAAGCTTGGTCTATAACATGTTTTGAGTATGCTTGTGAGCTGTATAGGCTTGTTAGATTTGTCAAGGATCATTGGGATGAGTCATGTAAGTGTGAGGCCTGTTTTAATTCATGAGGACCAATGCCTTACTTTGTTGTCATGAGACATTTTTCATTATAGTTTGTTGCCTACCATTGTTATACTAAGTGAATAACTTGAACTTTGGCTTTGTGTTTGAACTATGTTTGTCAACATGAAAGTGTGATATTCTTTGAGTCTGGCTGTTTTCAAACTTGACACTATCATATTCATGCTTATTGCTGTCATCACTTAGGTTTATGTAATAGGGTTGTTTCAATGATAGCATATGCATAGTTGGTCTGCATTTATCAACTGTGATAAGCCTTTGTGTTTTGTGTTGATGTTTTGAAAAGCATTGTGTGCATTCTGTCTTAAGTTGCTTGTAGGCACCTTTGATCATTGTTTTGATTGCTTGCATCAAGATGCCATGTTTTTGCTGTTGTGACTCCAACTGCCTTAGCCTTATTGTTATAAGATATCATTATCATTGGCTTGAGTTTGTGATTTGTGCATATGGTATTAGGATTATCTGTTGATTGGTGCCAGCATTATCATGTTAGGTTTATTTTTGCTGTCATGAACCATTGCCATGTAGCCCTTTGATTTGAACCATTGTCATTATGCTTGTAAATTGGTATGTGTATTAGATACATTAGGGCCAATTGGTGATTGAGCTAGCATTGTCCTGTTAAAATCATGTTGCTGCTATAGCTGTCTAACTCAAGCCAAATTGCCATTCAAACTTGCATTTTGCTATGTGCATTGAGCCTTTAGGTTTAATTGTGGTTTACTAGCATTGTCATGTTAGATTTCCTTTTGCTACTAGAACTGGTTTTTTATGCTAAACTTGGTTCATTTTCATTACAATAGAGTTGTGACTATTTAAAGCATGTTGTTGAATTGATGTCTTGGTTTGGCATTGTAAAAGAAAACCTGGCTTCTATTTCTATTGATATGTTGGCTGTGCAAAACCATTTTACCATGTTTAGTTTGATAGGTTATTTTGCTTAAGGCCAATTTATCCTGATGTGTATGCACATTTGTTTGATATGCTGTTTTGACAAATACACACTTGCTGCATAAACTGTCTAAACCACTGTCATTATAATGCATGTCACTCCTCAATTTCAAATTTGTCAAGTTCTGTTATTTTGATGCTGTTTGTGAAAGGAACATGATTGTTTGATGCTAATAAACATGCTTGCATCTGTGGCTGCTAGAAATAAGTCTTTTTATTCTGTTGCAAGGCATGTTTTGAATTGGTATGTTTGGCTTGTTAATGTAATGACCATGGACTTGCTGTCATGATGTTTGACCTGTGCTCAACCTTTTAATCATGCCTGGTGGAATTTGTGTTGAGACCAACTTGTCTTGGTGTGAATTGTATGTGTGTATGCTGTTTTGGCCAAGAAGCAAGTTTGCTGCCAGTTCTGTTTTCACATCATGTGCTGCTATCACCATGTTAAGCCTTCTTGCATTTTGTGTTTGAAATCATGTTTGTGATATGTATGAGATTCATTTTATATGTATTGAGCTGAGGCAGGTATGTTGCATCATGATTATCCTTGTTTTCCCAAAACAGCATTTCAACACTTTTTTTCAAATCTTGCAACTTGCATACCAGTTTTGGTTTGGGGCTGTTTTTGATTGGCCTTGGCATCTAGAATCCATGAATAATATATTTGGAAGTTGTGCATACCTTCATCTCATCATAACTACTTCTGTTTTGAGCTGTGGCTATCATATTGCATTTCCAAGGCAATTTGTGCAACTTGAATATCAGTTTTTGATTGGAATTGTTTCTGTTGGATCCTTGCATCTAGAATCATTGATTTATGTATTTTAAAGTTGTGCATACCCTCACTTGACCATATTCATTTCTGTTTTGAGCTGTGGTTTTCAAATTGCATTCACAAGCCTTCATTTGTAGCTTGCATGACAGATTTTGATTGGGATTGTTTTTGTGATCCTTGCACCTAGATTCCATGAATAACATATTTGAAACTTGCTCGGGCCATTACATGACTTTAAATGCATCTGGTTTGGTCCTTTGATTTCAAAATGCATCTCAAACTTTCACTTTGCAACTGCTATCAAATTTTAATTTGGGCACACTATCTTGAAAAACTGATAATGCCATTGTGTTCCTTGTCAAATTTCACTCAAGTTAGACCTAAATTTTGTCAAAAATGGTTGAGTTTTGAGTAAGTTGCGATGTTCTCGTTTTCATGCTATTGCCTTGTGTTCTTGCTTGCTTGCCTTGCCCAGAATTGCTAGCATTTTTTGGCTTATGTACACATGGGGTGACATAAATACACGAATGTATCGCCACCCCAGTGGTTAAACGCCTTGCCTTAAGTCACTCATAATGCCATATGTCTTGAGTTCGAGCCCTGCTGGGGCGTTTTTTGCTCTATTTTATTATTTTCCATGTTTTAATTATTTTGTTTTCCTTCTCCATTTGCTTGCACACGCGTGAGAGTGGTAGAGTTGGTTTTGTCTTATGTTTGGAACCCTAAGATCAAGGGTTCAAATCCTAGTGTGAACATTTCTTTTTTAAGCACTTATTGGTTTCATTTCTTTTCTCTTTCTTTTTTTATTTTATTTCTTTTCTTGTTTTCTTATTTTATTTTATCTATTCAAAATTAGTAAAATCCAAAAATCATTTGCCTATTATTTTTAATATTTTATTTTATTTTCCATGTTTTTTATTTTATTTTCTATTTTATTTCATCATTTTTTTATTTTGAATTCACTATTTTATTTTCTTTCTCATTTCATCTGCGATTGATTTATCTGTTGTTTACTTGGCCTTGTGCCATGATCCCCCTAGGATTCCTAGTCCCTCCGTTTAGGATGGGAGTAGGAGAGACATTAGGTGTTCAATCCTATGTATGATAACATTAGGATAGTTTCATTCCCTTTCGTCTCAATCTTAGGATCACCATTGTATGACAACTTTAGGTTTGAGTTCAGTCCCCCTTTAGTTTGTGCCTTTCTCTTCTCACCTCCTAAATAACCCAAACACATAATAAAGGTTAATGAGTATTGTACGTTACGAGCCTTAAGCTACTTGGGAAATGGTTGTTGAAGGGTTTCCTTTCAATGGCTTGATTGTTTAGTATAGCACCCTTTGGGTGATATGCGACGCAATCACTCCTAAGTCATAGTCTCTAGTGCGATATGAATTGCAAACCAATTCAAAAACACTTCTCCTCTAAAAAACACAAAACAAAAACACTTCAAATCTTTTTCACCCTTTGGGGTTCTTAATCAGTAAAATCATTTTCATAACAATAGTGTTGTTAACTTTTAGTTCTACCGCAAACAGTAACGCCTAAGTCTCCCATGCTCGAGCTGTATACACCAACTGCTAGAACTACTTGTTAACCCTACTCGGGCCTAAAAAATAGTTGAACAAACCTGTGCTCCCCCGTTAGCCCGAACTACGTTTGCTCTAATTTTTCATACCAGATGAAAGTACGTAGGCACAAGATGACGATGTCTTGGCGAGCAAACTTCCCCCCTTTCACCCGTAGTTAGTCGAACTACGTTGACTCTGACTTCTCATTTCAGATGAGATACATAGGCACAAAGCGTCGTTGCTTTGACGAGTCGTTTATTTTTCTTTTTCCCTTAAGCATTTAGCTAGATAGTTTCAATCACCCTTTTAGATAGACAACAAGCGTGGATCCCGTCGAGTACGACGGACGTGAGGGGTGCTAATACCTTCCCCTTGCGTAACCGACTCCCGAACTCGAGATTTGGTTGCGATGACCGATCTTATCCCTCTTTTCGTTAGGTTTTCTCTGAGCGTTTCCTTTCCCTCTCTTGGGATAAATAACGCACGATGGAGAATCTTCTGTCATTGCCGGCCTTGATTTTCGCAGTAGCGACAATGGTGAACTAATCCTAAGGGAAAATCCGCCGGTTTCGAACCCGTAATTCTTTGAGGTTTATTCAATTTAAACTGTGCATTATTTCTTTTAATCTCGTTCCAAATTATCTTATAATTTTGTTTGCTTAATTCGTTATTATAAGATAAATTGGATTTAATTTGGTCGATCAATATTCCTTAACTCAATCGCGGATTAACTTAGCTTTTTTGTTAATTTGCGCAATCTTTATCCGTCTGTTTAATTCGGTAATTAGGAATAGAAGTTGTGCGGTATTGTTGATGCTTGTTTATCAATATTGCAATCGAATAGGGATTGAACCCTTTTGAAAATATTAAATTGTAATAACCGATGATAAGTTAGGAGTCGAACCGGTGGATTTACCTGTTTTTAATCACTTATTTCAAAACCAACTATTTCTGCCTTTTTCTTTATTAATCGAATTTCTAATCAAACAACCCCCAATTCGTCTCAATTGGCTACTTTAAATAAGAATCCTTATGAATCGACATCCGAGTTACCGTCGCTTTACTACGTTTTTCAAACCGCTCGGTTTTGATCCGCGCGTGATCGCGGATCAAATTGGCGCCGTTGCCGGGGATTCTTATTAATTTTAGCCAATTTTATAATTTTAATTTTAGAGTTTTGTTAGAATTTTTTTTTTTTTTTTTTTTTGTTTTTTGTTTTTGTGTGTTAATTTTTAGGGTTGCAGAATAGGGGTAAGCGTTTCAGCCTATCAGGTAAGTTGGAAGCTACTGTTTCGATTTGCTCTGAATTTTTTCTAGAAAATCTGAAAAAAATCAACAAACAATACTCCTTTAGAATAAAATTCTAAAAGATTTTGACCCTTAAAATCGCAAATTCTTTTTTTTTTCTATTTTATTTGATTTATTTTTTATTTTCATATTTTCAAAAAAACCCGAAATTTTTTGTAAAGATTTATTCTGATTTGATTTGATTTAATTTTTAGTTATATTTTCATAATTTTTAGATTTAGTTTTATTCGGTTTTCTATTTTTTCATTCTTTTTCTTAACAGGGACATTGTTGGTATTTTTCTAATTGTTGCTGCATTGCCGAATTTGTTCTTTGTTTTATTTTCTTTGTTGATTTTCCTATTAAATTTAATATGACAAATCAAAGAACTCTTAGAGAACTTGTTGCCCATGATATGGATTATAATGCTTTATGTACGGAATATCCTGTTGTTACTGTACCTTTCAAATTGGAATCTGGTTTAATACACTTGTTGCCAAGGTTTAATGGACTTGCAGGTGAGGATCCAAATAAGCATATGAATGAATTCCAAATTGTGTGCTCTACACCTTCTGAACCTTCATTAGAGGACCTTGTCAAGCAAGTAGCTATAAATGAGCTCCAATTCCAACAACGGACAGAATCCTTCCAACAACGGACAAAATCCTCCATCCTAGCCTTGCAAACACAAATTGGACAGCTTGTCACTATAGTGAATGCCATGCAGGAAGCTCAAGAATCGAACCAACTACCGACCCAAACAGTAGTGAATCCAAAATAGTTACTATCTGATTTAGTTGATGATACTTATCCTGAGTTGGTATTTGATTTTCCATCTTTATTAGATTATGATGATACTTACTCTTGTGATTCATGTACTGACACTAATATTTGCTCTGTTTCTGCTGAGATTAATGCTGCCGTGCAGGGTAACGTTTTTCATGCAGATGAAGTTGTTTATACAGCTGAAACTCTTGACATCACGACTGCCCTAACCTCACCATCCATTGAACAACCTCCCCCCTTGGAGCTTAAACCACTTCATAACAATCTGAATTATGCTTATTTAGATATGGATAAAAAACTTCCAGTTATAATTTCTTCTTACCTTGATTTTGATGAAGATAATAAACTTTTGCAGGTTTTGAAGAAACATAAGAAGGGAATTGGATGGACCTCGATGAAAGATAGAAGGAAATTAGTGAGGCAGCCCTTTAATCCTCTAATTCTTGATGTTATGAAAAAAGCGATCACATTCACGTGTCAATGCAACACTTTTATTTATCGTAGATTCTTCTTTGATCCTGGAATAAAAGGAGAAGACACTAATAAATATTTCAAGGTCAATGGATGCTACCCAAAGCTACTGTATGAGATCCCCACTTTGGAAGAGGATACTGCAAGAAATCTCTCTTTGGGAAAGAATGCCTATGTGATCACTTATCCACCTTGACTCCTCGGGTGTGTTCCTTCCTTTCTCTCACTCTTATTTTATATTTATGTTCTTTTATTGAGGACAATGTATGCTTTAAGTGTGGGGGAGGGAACCATTTACTTTGTTTTATTTCTTTCAATTTTATTTATTTTGTTTTGTTTTCATTTAAAAAAATTGTTTACTTAGAAAAACACAATGCATTTTTTTGAAAATTTTGGGCAATAGATCAATTTGAGGTCAGATTGTGGAGACTTAGGAACAGTTCATAAGATCGGCATTGTTTTAACACCTTGAGTCTCCCAAATATGGAAATCAATTTAGATACTTGTTATGGCTTAGTCTTGAGTTCTCGTCATCTAATAGCTCTTAAGTAGTTTATCTAGCAGTCAACACCATCTAGAAATCACATGCTAAGTAATTGAGCTGATGCAAATAAGTAAATGATCATGTGCTTAATAAGAAGAGAAAAAAAAAGAAGAAAAAGAGAAAAAGAAAAAGACAAAAAGTGAAAAAGAAAAAAAAGAAAAGACAAAAAAGTGTCTAATTCTGAATTGTTGAGAAAAAAATATGGATCATAGTCACTAACAAGCTCAGTTACCATGTGTGTGAATAGATAAAGGGCTTAATGTGATTGCACTAGAATGAAAGAGAGCAAAAAGGAGGATGAGTAAGTTAGACTTAGGCATAACGACATGATTTGGATTGGTTTGTGTAGGAGGGAGTCTTATGACCGCAAAATTGCGGATTTGTATTCTTAAGATATCCTTAGTATGCAAAAGTAGTACCTATCAATGCAATCTTGACCAAAGAGGAGTTCACAACCTAGATTGAGTATCTGAATGTTTTTGTGTTTCATGAGTTTTGACAATACTTTGCTCAGAGTGCAAAGGTTCAAGTGTGGGGGAATTTGATGAGTGAATTTTAATACACCTTCCTCTATGTTTAGACTTAGGCATTTCTACAGTTTAGTTTGTTTAATTTCCTATTTTATAATGTTTTTACAATTTATTTTATTTTAAGCTTTATTTAATTTTCGTTTGTTATTTTTCAGCATTAGCAGCTTTTAGTGAAAAATTCGTAACTGGAGCTACAAGAATCGGATCGAGGCGTTCTACCAGTTGTTGGAAAGCTAAGAAAAATATCTACAACTTTTATGTTGCACAAAGGAGCTGATTCGGATTGCTTGAGTCTCGAATGATTCGTTGAAGTTCCTGACTTGTGATAATGTAGTTTTCCTTGTGGGCCTAGTTTAGGTTTCTGGTCCAGTTATTTTCTATTTAAGGTTGCTGCTGTGATGCAAAACAGGGGACCCAGTTTATTTTACGAATTTCCTTTTGTTTTATTGTTTTCATGGCGAACTAATCCAAAGGGAAAATCCGCCGGTTTCGAACCCGTAATTCTTTGAGGTTTATTCAATTTAAACTGTACATTATTTCTTTTAATCTCGTTCCAAATTATCTTATAATTTCGTTTTCTTAATTCGTTATTATAAGATAAATTGGATTTAATTTGGTCGATCAATATTCCTTAACTCAATCGCTAATTAACTTAGCTTTTTCATTAATTTGCGCAATATTTACCCGTCTGCTTAATTCGGTAATTAGGAATAGAAGTCGTGCGGTATTGTCGACGCTTGTTCGTCAATATTGCAATCGAATAAGGATTGAACCCTTTTGAAAATATTAAATTGTAATAACCGATGATAAGTTGAGAGTCGAACCGATGGGTTTACCTGTTTTTAATCACTTATTTCAAAACCAATTATTTCTGCCTTTTTCTTTATTAATCGAATTTCTAATCAAACAACCCCCCTGTATTCTTAAATAAATTTAACTGCTCCAGGCTTGCTGACACGGGCACCCGTGTCAGCCCACTGCTTTTTCACCTTTTCCATCATTTTATCCATATCCTGACACGACTTGTGTCAGGGGACACATGTGGCCGTGTCAGGCCCTCTGCCTCTTGCCAATATCATTATTGAAAACACTGGACCATCCACTTTCTCACTCCGATTCTTCCTGAATTCTTACTTGAACCCAAAAACATTGGAAAGACACAACAAAGCATAAAATATGGTAAACAAAAATAAAATGCAACTAAACATATAAAAAGATTAACTAAAACTAACGGTAAAATAACGCATAAAAACCATCGGTCAAACTCCCTCAAACTTAAATAATTGCTTGACCTTACGCAACAAGCTTGCATAAAGATTCTTCAGATCAAACTATACACATCAAATGAAAGACTTGTGAAGGTAAGGTGTGTCGATACCCCTACGTGAGCCTTTGTTCCGATCGGCTAAAACTAGTTATCTTGGTAATCGTCCGTTAAAGAAGGTATTACACAAACACATACCGCGGTAAAACTGCGGACCTAAATCCCCCTTTCGGTCACCCCTCCAACTATGCTTTGGGCTTAAGTCTTTTCTTCGATTTTCTACCCCTTTCATTCGGATAATCAGATTAAGGCATTTGTAATCGTTTTCCCTCACATGTACAAGATTGATCGATACTTTTTCTACGAACCTTTATATTTTTTCCCTCGCGCATTGACATATTTGGAGGACAATTGAGATTAAACCGCCGTTAGGCTAAGTAACCGGGTGAGGGTTACCTAACTTAGAAGGACCCGTTATCTTTATCGCCATTATTCACTTCTTTTTTTTCGGTGCCTTAAGTCATTCTCTCAATCAACCTTATACATGCAATTATTTTTAATCATGCCGAACTATCACTAAGAACTAATCGTGGAATACTTCTAAAATCCAAGTACTATGGCACAAATCTACACGTTGGACTCGTTTCCTTACTCCAGGGAATCTTGGGTATTCAGGTTATACCTCAATTTCCAAACTTTTCCAATGTCCCTAATTCTAGCTCCCCTTCCCTCAACATCTATATAATTTCTTGACTACCTTAAAAGCACAATATTGACAAGAAAATTTTTTACGGTCCTAATTCGGGGAGAATTCAAAGAGGTTTTTTAAAAAAAGCACACAAAACACAAATAAAATGTACTTAAAAAGAAAAACTAAAAAGAATAGTAAATCCTAACTCCCCTAAACTTGAACTACACAGTGGCCCCAATGTGTCAGAACAAGAGCGAGAAAGGTTACTCACAGAGATCCTTATTGAGGAGGCAGAGGGTAATGCAACACCAATTTCTACATCATAACATGCACATGTAAGGTCTTTTTTATTACCTGGAAACAAAACAAAACAAACAACAAAAAGAAAATGCTCAATCATGAAAAGCGTGGGTTGCCTCCCACGTAGCGCTTCGTTTAACATCACATGGCTCGGCGATTCACTCTCCATTGTTATGGGGGATATTTCAGCTTCCACATTTTGTTGCTTGGCCTCCTCACAACAAAAAGCTGGTCTAGTTCAGAGATAAGAGCTACTTTGTGTCTCAAGTCACCTCCAACTTCCATATTCTTCCTTTAACGTTCCTTTTTCTTTCTCTTCTTGACTTTTTGAATGAACCTTGGAGTCTTGCTAAGTGCCGTAGATGACTGAGATACTGCAAACTGAGAGGTTATGCCAGAGACTTTTTTCATGAGGTGGCTTTGAGCTTTTGCTTTTTCCCACTATTTAGATCATTCCAACTGAAGCTTGTTTATCTTCCTCTTCCCCTTGCTTCTTGATGTCCAACACTTTTAAGGTTATTTCCTCATCAAAAGACTTTAAGGTTAGAGTACCTATTTTGATATCAACATTGCACTAACTAGTAAGCAAGAATGGTCGGCCAAATATGATAGGAGTCTCTTCATCTTCCAGAATGTCCATGATCTCAAAATCAACTAGAAAGGTCAAGTTATCAATTGTCACTAGTACATCTTCTGCTAGCCTATATATCACTTAGTTGTGTGGTCGACAAAATTTAAATTTGTCCCTGTATCGCTCACCTTTTCAATACCCAGCTTTTTAAAAATAGATAAGGGCATGAGACTCACACAAGCACCCGAATCAATCAAGACCTTGAAAGTTATGTTATTTATAGTGCACGAGATGGCTACAGATCCAGGATCTTTCCGCTTGATGGAGATTCTCCTACCTTGTGATATTTCACTACATTGCTCAATCAAAATTTTCTGCTCCTCACCCATTGGTCTCTTTTGTTGATTACCTCATTCATGAATTTTTTGTGCACTGGCATTTGCTCGAATGCTTCAAAGAAAGGCATATTGATTTCTAACCTTTTTAACAATGTGATAAGTTTCTCAAATTCCTTCTCCTTTGGATCTTTCCTTGTCACTCTCGGAGGATAAGGTAGCTTGATCTTCGGTTTAACCTCCTCTTTCTTTTTCTCTTCAGTTGGCTTCACGGGTGGTAAAGCTCTTTCCAGTTCTTTCCTATTTTCTCTCACTTCCAGATCCACCTCTATACACTTATAATCATTTTCCCCTGTTTTCCTCTTCTTCAATAACTTTCTGACTTCTTGTTGTGACAACATTAACATTCTCATGATTTTTTGGATTTGCTACTGTCGCGCTCGAGAGGGTTTGTTGAGCTTGCATAGAGAGTTGTTGTGCTATTTATCCCATCTGAACCTCCATATTTTTGATAGATGTTGTGGTGTTCCTCTAATTATTTCGGGTCTCTTCTTGGAATTGAATGTTGTGAGCTACCATCTTTTCAATTGCTATCTACCACTCTGCTTTCTGAGGAGCTTGTTGTTGGTAATGAGGTTGACTATGATCTTTTCAGGAGAAATTAGGATGATTCTTCCACCCTGGATTATATGTCTGAGAATAGGGATTATTTTGCTTCAGAAACTTAATCTCTTCAATTTGTTGCGCAGTCGTAATGCAATGTGCAGCAAAGTGGGTTCCATTACAAATCACACAATTCTAAGCTTGACCGGTTTGAACTTGAGCTACTTGTTGAGTACCTAAATTCATGCCTTGATTCTTCTCTCGACTTAAGCTGCTACTTGGTCTTCTATCTTCACAACTTGATTTGCAAGTTTCAAGTCAATCACACCCTCAGATTTATTCACACTTCTGTCATATAACTCCAGGTGTTCATTTGCAGCAATGGCTTTAATGATCTTCTTAATACCAGTGGCTGTTGTAAAGTTGGATGAGCCACCAACAGCTGTATCAATGAGTTGCTTAGTCTCCCTCCTGAGGCCATTCACAAACATCTGCATCTGTTCAGTTTGATCCATGTTGTGAGTAGGGTATGCTACCAGAACCTTCTTGAACCTTTTGTAGGCATCGCCGAGCGATTCCCCTTCCTTCTACTTAAAGCGCACAATATCATATCTTTTTCGAATATACATAGAGGCAGGAAAATACTAATTTAGAAAAGCCTTCTCAATCTCTTACCAAGTAGTAATACTCTCGGCAGGTAACGAGTAAAACCATTCTTCAGCATCTTTAGAAAGAGTGAACGAAAAAATTCTTAATATTTTTGCTTCATCAGTGTGACCATCAAACTTAAAAGTAGTGCTCATTGTCAGAAATCTTTGCAGATGTTTGTTGGCATCTTCATTAACCTTTCAGGTGAAAGGTCTCCTCTCAAGTTGAGTGATAGTGCTCGGATGCAACTAGAAATTCGTCACATTCATCGGTTAGTTCACAATTGTTAACCTACCAGCCGGTGCATTTGCTCCACCATAATCACCAAGAAGTCTCTCTACTGGTGGATCTTCAACCATAATCACAGTATTTCTATATGAGTATGAACCTGTTTATGAACCTGGATCTGAATGCTCTGAATGAACATAAACTCTTTCTTCTTCTGGTACTTGCTTGTTTACGTCTTACGTGTAACATTCTTTTGATTTCTGCGTCTAAAGGAAAATTAGCTGAGGATTCTCCTTGCATAAAAATGTCAGACGCAAATCAATAGTAACAGAATAAAAATAACAACAATAAAACTGAAAATAAAATTTTAGTTGACGAGCAACAAAATTTCAATTGAACTAAAATTAGAACTCTATATTTTGGCAGTTCCCGGCAACGGCGCCAAAAACTTGATCGGGAAAATAGCAAGTGTACTATTTTGCCAATGTAGTAATAAAGGGGATTTCCTCGAATGTCGATCTCAAGAACTGCTTGACGATTTAGAGTTCTGAATTCAATTCAATTAAACAAATGTACTTGGGGTTTGAGGATTGTTTGGTGAAATTATATAACAATTGCATAAAAATAAAGAAAGTATTTGAGTGGTTTAGAGAATATATGAGTAAATTATGCTAGAGATGGTGTATGATCTGACTCAGCAACAACTCTGAATTATACTGCAACAACTTATTGTAACTAACCAATTATCAATTTTTTAGAATGTTTACTCCTAAGTCCTTAGTGAGAAAACCTTTAATCATCCATCCTAATTCCTATGTCCATAGTGAATTACAAATGAAATTAAGCAATCAATTATCAATAATATTGTGGTTTCTATAGGGTATCCCTAGTCCTAGGTGACATCTACAAGATTGATCGATACTTTTTCTAGAAACCTTTATATTTTTTTCCTCGCGCATTAAGGCATTTGGAGGATAATTGAGATTCAACCGCCGTTAGGCTAAGTAACCGGGTGAGGGTTACCTAACTTAGAAGGACCAGTTATCTTTATTGCCATTATTCACTTCTTTTTTTTCGGTGCCTTAAGTCATTCTCTTAATCAACCTTATACATGCAATTATTTTTAATCATGCCGAACTATGACTAAGAACTAATCGGGGAATACTTCTCAAATCCAAGTACTATGGCACAAATCTACACGTTGGACTCGTTTCCTTACTCCAGGGAATCTTGGGTATTCAGGTTATACCTCAATTTCAAAACTTTTCCAATGTCCCTAATTCTAGCTCCTCTTCCCTCAACATCTGTATACTTTCTTGACTACCTCACAAGCACAATATTGACAAGAAAACTTTTTACGGTCCTAATTCGGGGAGAATTCAAAGAGATTTTTTAAAAAAAGCACACAAAACACAAATGAAATGTACTTAAAAAGAAAAACCAAAAAGAATAGTAAATCCTAACTCCCGTAAACTTGAACTACACAGTGGACCCAATGTGTCAGAACAAGAGCGAGAAAGGTTACTCACAGAGATCCTTATTGAGGAGGCAGAGGGTAATGCAACACCAATTTCTATATCATGGCATGCACATGTAAGGTCTCTTTCATTACCTGCAAACAAAACAAAACAAACAACAAAAAGAAAATGCTCAATCATGAAAAGCGTGGGTTGCCTCCCACGTAGCGCTTCGTTTAACATCGCATGGCTCAACGATTCACTCTCCATTGTTATGGGGGGTATTTCAGCTTCCACATTTTGTTGCTTGGCCTCTTCACAACAAAAAGCTGGTCTAGTTCAGAGATAAGAGCTACTTTGTGTCTCAAGTCACCTCCAACTTCCATATTCTTCCTTATAACATTCCTTTTTCTTTCTCTTCTTGACTTTTTGAATGAGCCTTGGAGTCTTGCTAAGTGCCATAGATGACTGAGATACTGCAAACTGAGAGGTTATGCCAAAGACTTTTTTCATGAGGTGGCTTTGAGCTTTTGCTTTTTCCCACTATTTAGATCATTCCAACTAAAGCTGTTTATCTTCCTCTTCACCTTGCTTCTTGATGTCCAACACTTTTAAAGTTATTTCCACATCAAAAGACTTCAAGGTTAGAGTACCTATTTTGATATCAACATTGCACCAACTAGTAAGCAAGAATGGTCGGCCAAATATGATAGGAATCTCTTCATCTTCTAGAATGTCCATGATCTCAAAATCAACTGGAAAGGTCAAGTTATCAATTGTCACTAGTACATCTTTTGCTAGCCTATATATCACTTAGTTGTGTGGTCGACAAAATTTAAATTTGTCCCTGTATCGCTCACCTTTTCAATACCCAGCTTTTTAAAAATAGATAAGGGCATGAGACTCACACAAGCACCCGAATCAATCAAGACCTTGAAAGTTATGCTATTTATAGTGCACGAGATGGCTACAGATCCAGGATCTTTCCGCTTGATGGAGATTCTCCTACCTTGTGATATTTCACTACATTGCTCAATCAAAATTTTCTGCTCCTCACCCATTGGTCTCTTTTGTTGATTACCTCATTCATGAATTTTTTGTGCACTGGCATTTGCTCGAATGCTTCAAAGAAAGGCATATTGATTTCTAACCTTTTTAACAATGTGATAAGTTTCTCAAATTCCTTCTCCTTTGGATCTTTCCTTGTCACTCTCGGAGGATAAGGTAGCTTGATCTTCGGTTTAACCTCCTCTTTCTTTTTCTCTTCAGTTGGCTTCACGGGTGGTAAAGCTCTTTCCAGTTCTTTCCTGTTTTCTCTCACTTCCAGATCCACCTCTATACACTGATAATCATTTTCCCCCTTTTTCCTTTTCTTAAATAACTTTCTAACTTCTTGTTGTGACAACATTAACATTCTCATGATTTTTTGGATTTGGTACTGTCGCGCTCAAGAGGGTTCGTTGAGCTTGCATGGAGAGTTATTGTGTTATTTATCCCATCTGAACCTCCATATTTTTTATAGATGTTGTGGTTTTCCTCTAATTATTTCGGGTCTCTTCTTGGAATTGAATGTTGTGAGCTGCCATCTTTTCAATTGCTATCTCCCACTCTTCTTTCTAAGGAGCTTGTTGTTGGTAATGAGGTTGACTATGATCTTTTCAGCATAAATTAGGATGATTCTTCCACCCTGGATTATATGTCTGAGAATAGGGATTATTTTGCTTCAGAAACTTAATCTCTTCAATTTTTTGCACAGTCGCAATGCAATGTGCAGCAAAGTGGGGTCCATTACAAATCACACAATTCACAGCTTGACCGGTTTGAACTTGAGCTACTTGTTGAGTACCTAAATTCATGTCTTGAGTCTTCTCTCGACTTAAGCTGCTACTTGGTCTTCTCTCTTCACAACTTGATTTGCAAGTTTCAAGTCAATCACACCCTCAAATTTATTCACACTTCAGTCATATAACTCCAGGTGTTCATTTGCAGCAATGGCTTTAATGATCTTCTTAATACCAGTGGCTGTTGTAAAGTTGGATGAGCCACCAACAGCTGTATCAATGAGTTGCTTAGTCTCCCTCCTGAGGCCATTCATAAACATCTGCATCTGTTCAGTTTGATCCATTTTGTGAGTAGGGCATGCTACCAGAACCTTCTTGAACCTTTTGTAGGCATCGCCGAGCGATTCCCCTTCTTTCTACTTAAAGCTCACAATATCATATCTTTTTCTAATATACATAGAGGCAGGAAAATACTCATTTAGAAAAGCCTTCTCAATCTCTTACCAAGTAGTAATACTCTCGGCAGGTAACGAGTAGAACCACTCTTCAGCATCTTTAGAAAGAGTGAACGGAAAAATTCTTAATATTTTTGCTTCATCAGTGTGACCATCAATCTTAAAAGTAGTGCTCATTGTCAGAAATCTTTGCAGATGTTTGTTGGAATCTTCATTAACCTTTCAGGTGAAAGGTCTCCTCTCAAGTTGAGTGATAGTGCTCGGATGCAACCAGAAATTCGTCACATTCATCGGTTAGTTCACAATTGTTAACCTACCAGCCGGTGCATTTGCTCTACCGTAATCACCAAGAAGTCTCTCTACTGGTGGATCTTCAGCCATAATCACAGTATTTCTATATGAGTATGAACCTGTTTATGAACCTGAATCTGAATCCTCTGAATAAACATAAACTATTTCTTCTTCTGGTACTTGAACTGAAGGTTTTGCTGCTGAAGTTGCTAGTCTTGCTTGTTTACGTCTTACGTGTAACATTCTTTTGATTTCTGTGTCTAAAGGAAAATTAGCTGAGGATTCTCCTTGCATAAAAATTTCAGACGCAAATCAGTAGTAACAGAATAAAAATAACAAAAATAAAACTGAAAATAAAATTTTAGTTGACGAGCAACAAAAGTTCAATTGAACTAAAATTAGAACTTTATATTTTGGCAGTTCCCGGCAACGGGGCCAAAAACTTGATCGGGAAAATAGCAAGTGTATTGTTTTGCCAATGTAGTAATAAAGGGGATTTCCTCGAATGTCGATCTCAAGAACTGCTTGACGATTTAGAGTTCTTAATTCAATTTAATTAAACAAATGTACTTGGAGGTTGAGGATTGTTTGGTGAATTTATAAAACAATTGCATAAAAATAAAGAAAGTATTTGAGTGGTTTAGAGAATATATGAGTAAATTATGCTAGATATGGTGAATGATCTGACTCAGCAACAACTCTGAATTATACTGCAAAAACTTATTGTAACTAACCAATTATCAATTTTTTAGAATGTTTACTCCTAAGTCCTTAGTGAGAAAAACTTTAATCATCCATCCTAATTCCTATGTCCATAGTGAATTAGAAATGAAATTAAGCAATCAATTATCAATAATATTGTGGTTTCTATAGGGTATCCCTGGTCCTAGGTGACATCTACAAGATTGAATGATACTTTTTCTAGGAACCTTTATATTTTTTTCCTTGCACATTGACGCATTTGGAGGATAATTGAGATTCAACCTCCGTTAGGCTAAGTAACCGGGTGAGGGTTACCTAACTTAGAAGGACCAGTTATCTTTATCGCCATTATTCACTTCTTTTTTTTCGGTGCCTTAAGTCATTCTCTCAATCATCCTTATACATGCAATTATTTTTAATCATGCCGAACTATGACTAAGAACTAATTGGGGAATACTTCTCAAATCCAAGTACTATGGCACAAATCTACATGTTGGACTCGTTTCCTTACTCCAGGGAATCTTGGGTATTCAGGTTATACCTCAATTTCCAAACTTTTCCAATGTCCCTAATTCTAGCTCCTCTTCCCTCAACATCTATATACTTTCTTGACTACCTCACAAGCACAATATTGACAAGAAAATTTTTTACGGTCCTAATTCGGGGAGAATTCAAAGATTTTTTTTAAAAAAAACACACAAAACACAAATAAAATGTACTTAAAAAGAAAAACTAAAAAGAATAGTAAATCCTAACTCCCCTAAACTTGAACTACACAGTGGCCCCAATGTGTCAGAACAAAAGCGAGAAAGGTTACTCACAGAGATCCTTATTGAGGAGGCAGAGGGTAATGCAACACCAATTTCTACATCATAGCATGCACATGTAAGGTCTCTTTTATTACCTGCAAACAAAACAAAACAAACAACAAAAAGAAAATGCTCAATCATGAAAAGCGTGGGTTGCCTCCCACGTAGCGCTTCTTTTAACATCGCATGGCTCGACGATTCACTCTCCATTGTTATGGGGGGTATTTCAGCTTCCATATTTTGGTGCTTGGCCTCTTCACAACAAAAAGGTGGTCTAGTTCAGAGATAAGAGCTACTTTGTGTCTCAAGTCACCTCCAACTTTCATATTCTTCCTTTAACGTTCCTTTTTCTTTCTCTTCTTGACTTTTTGAATGAACCTTGGAGTCTTGCTAAGTGCCATAGATGACTGAGATACTGCAAACTGAGAGGTTATGCCAGAGACTTTTTTCATGAGGTGGCTTTGAGCTATTGCTTTTTCCCACTATTTAGATCATTCCAACTGAAGCTTGTTTATCTTCCTCTTCACCTTGCTTCTTGATGTCCAACACTTTTAAGGTTATTTCCTCATCAAAAGACTTCAAGGTTAGAGTACCTATTTTGATATCAACATTGCACCAACTAGTAAGCAAGAATGGTCGGCCAAATATGATAGGAGTCTCTTCATCTTCCAGAATGTCCATGATCTCTAAATCAAGTGGAAAGGTCAAGTTATCAATTGTCACTAGTACATCTTCTGCTAGCCTATATATCACTTAGTTGTGTGGTCGAAAAAATTTAAACTTGTCCCTGTATCGCTCACCTTTTCAATACCCAGCTTTTTAAAAATAGATAAGGGCATGAGACTCACACTAGCACCCGAATCAATCAAGACCTTGAAAGTTATGTTCTTTATAGTGCATGAGATAGCTACAGATCCAGGATCTTTCCGCTTGATGGAGATTCTCCTACCTTGTGATATTTCACTACATTGCTCAATCAAAATTTTCTGCTCCTCACCCATTGGTCTCTTTTGTTGATTACCTCTTTCATGAATTTTTTGTGCACTTGCATTTGCTCGAATGCTTCAAAGAAAGGCATATTGATTTCTAACCTTTTTAACATTGTGATAAATTTCTCAAAATCCTTCTCCTTTGGATCTTTCTTTGTCACTCTCGGAGGACAACGTAGCTTGATCTTCGGTTTAACCTCCTCTTTCTTTTTCTCTTCAGTTGGCTTCACGGGTGATAAAGCTCTTTCCAGTTCTTTCCTGTTTTCTCTCACTTCCAGATCCACCTCTATACACTGATAATCATTTTCCCTTTTTTTCCTTTTCTTCAATAACTTTCTGACTTCTTGTTGTGACAACATTAACATTCTCATGATTTTTTGGATTTGGTACTGTCGCGCTCGAGAGGGTTCGTTGAGCTTGCATGGAGAGTTGTTGTGCTATTTATCCCATCTGAACCTCCATATTTTTGATAGATGTTGTGGTTTTCCTCTAATTATTTCGGGTCTCTTCTTGGAATTGAATGTTGTGAGCTGCCATCTTTTCAATTGCTATCTCCCACTCTGCTTTCTGAGGAGCTTGTTGTTGGTAATGAGGTTGACTATGTTCTTTTCAGGAGAAATTAGGATGATTCTTCCACCCTGGATTATATGTCTGAGAATAGGGATTATTTTGCTTTAGAAACTTAATCTCTTCAATTTGTTGCGCAGTCGCAATGCAATGTGCAGCAAAGTGGGGTCCATTACAAATCACAAAATTCACAGCATGACCGATTTGGACTTGAGCTACTTGTTGAGTACCTAAATTCATGCCTTGAGTCTTCTCTCAACTTAAGCTACTACTTGTTGAGTACCTAAATTCATGCCTTGATCCATGTTGTGAGTAGGGTATGCTACCAGAACCTTCTTGAACCTTTTGTAGGCATCGCCGAGCGATTCCCCTTCCTTCTACTTAAAGCGCACAATATCATATCTTTTTCGAATATACATAGAGGCAGGAAAATACTCATTTAGAAAAGCCTTCTCAATCTCTTACCAAGTAGTAATACTCTCGGCAGGTAACGAGTAGAACCACTCTTCAGCATCTTTAGAAAGAGTGAACGGAAAAATTCTTAATATTTTTGCTTCATCAGTGTGACCATCAATCTTAAAAGTAGTGCTCATTGTCAGAAATCTTTGCAGATGTTTGTTGGAATCTTCATTAACCTTTCAGGTGAAAGGTCTCCTCTCAAGTTGAGTGATAGTGCTCGGATGCAACTAGAAATTCGTCACATTCATCGGTTAGTTCACAATTGTTAACCTACCAGCCAATGCATTTGCTCCACCGTAATCACCAAGAAGTCTCTCTGCTGGTGGATCTTCAGCCATAATCACAGTATTTCTATATGAGTATGAACCTGTTTATGAACCTGAATCTGAATGCTCTGAATGAACATAAACTCTTTCTTCTTCTGGTACTTGAACTGAAGGTTCTGCTGCTGAAGTTGCTAGTCTTGCTTGTTTACGCCTTACGTGTAACATTCTTTTGATTTATGCGTCTAAAGGAAAATTAGATGAGGATTCTCCTTGCATAAAATGTCAGACGCAAATTAGTAGTAACGGAACAAAAATAACAACAATAAAACTGAAAATAAAATTTTAGTTGACGAGCAACAAAATTTCAATTGAACTAAAATTAGAACTCTATATTTTGGCAGTCCCCGGCAACGGCGCCAAAAACTTGATCGGGAAAATAGCAAGTGTACTATTTTGCCAATGTAGTAATAAAGGGGATTTCCTCGAATGTCGATCTCAAGAACTTCTTGACGATTTAGAGTTCTGAATTCAATTCAATTAAACAAATGTACTTGGGGGTTGAGGATTGTTTGGTGAAATTATAAAACAATTGCATAAAAATAAAGAAAGTATTTGAGTGGTTTAGAGAATATATGAGTAAATTATGCTAGAGATGGTGTATGATCTGACTCAGCAACAACTCTGAATTATACTGCAACAACTTATTGTAACTAACCAATTATCAATTTTTTAGAATGTTTACTCCTAAGTCCTTAGTGAGAAAACCTTTAATCATCCATCCTAATTCCTATGTTCATAGTGAATTACAAATGAAATTAAGCAATCAATTATCAATAATATTGTGGTTTCTATAGGGTATCCCTAGTCTTAGTTGACATCTACTATAGAATGATCAAAAGCAAAGCATTAACAACGGCGATCCAGCCTAATCGTTAATCGAAAATCAAAACCTGGTTGTCTGACAGGGAAAGCATTAAGAATAGCTAGAGATCAAATCAATTATGAAAAACAAAGGAATTATTATTGAAATACTAATATCAGAGTTATTACATATTCAAATCAGGGACACCGGCGATCCAGCCTAATCGTTAATCGAAAATCAAAACCTGGTTGTCTGACAGGGAAAGCATTAAGAATAGCTAGAGATCAAATCAATTATGAAAAACAAAGGAATTATTATTGAAATACTAATATCAGAGTTATTACATATTCAAATCAGGGACACCTCCTAGCATTGAGGGGTTTAGCAATTCATATCATCAAAGAAAATACTAAGTAAAAATTAGATATTACAAGATAATAGGATTACTTTGGTCTTCAATTGCTTCCGCTCATGAAAACCTCCAGTTCTCCAATTTCCTTGATCTCCACAATCTTGATCATTGTCACACCCTAATTTTTTGAGCCTAAGATCCCACCTCTTTGTGCTTCATCTAGCATAACATCTGTAGGTCATACGGGATTATGTGTGCATGACGATTATGACTAACAAGTTTGCACATATGCATGGATTTCACGTAGATGTCACATTATTTTTTTCCAGTCAGGGACTTATGGTATGAATATTCTCTTATTAAGGTGCACCAAATGTCAAGATCACTCTCTCTGATGTGTTTCAGAAAACCTCAGTGTATACCCCGGAGATTAGGGATTTTCTTTCCATTACATTAAGCATGGTCATATGGAGACTAGCTAGGGTTTTATAGCAAGTTGAAGTTCAAGTTGTATCCCTATGGTTCACACAAAGAGATCATCCTCAATTAAAGGTTTTTTTGGAGTTTCATTTAGTCAAGATGATGCTGGTTGGTTAAGCTTTGGAAAGGAACATGGTTAAAGCATGTTCAAACTGAAGATTGAAGATAATGGGTTCGTCGATTCGAGTTTGTCCAAATGGCATCAAGGATCTTAAGCATTTATTACAATTGATAATTTGGGGAACCAAATAACAAGTGGATTTTCAAGCCCATCAACTAACCATTTGCATATCCATTTTTATACCGAATCCATTTTGAGTTCTTTTACTATCCATGTTTTGCTTATCCTATATCCATACCCACATCACAATCATTTTATTATTATTATTTACATTCAAAGTCCAATTAAAATTTTCAAACCAATGTCCCAAATCCAAGTTTTCAATTCAATTAACAATATCCAAGAGATAAGAATACAAAGAGAAGAGATTTCAAAATTCGTGGCCCTTACTTGTCTTGCCCCACAACAGTATACCCCCAAAGTAATTTCTAAAGATAGAGGGTGCAGTTACAAGGTTTCTAATTACAAAAGCAAATAAAGAAAATGCTTGTTCCATCTAGCATTTAGGCAACAACTTCCCTTCATGTAGTCAGGCATAGTTCACTTTGCATCCAAATGTGCTAGGCTAACCAGCTAGGTGGTTGCGAAGAGCATTTGGTTTCGAATCCCAATCGAAAAAGATGATGCATTTTCCCATAACTCGATGGACTTTGTGGGATGTTTAAATGAAAGATACCTTGCAATTAGAATGCCACAACGCCTGCAACTGGTTAATCGATTAACACTACACCAAAAGCAGAAAAACAGCAATTTAAAAGCACTTTCAGCAATTAATCCAATGTGCAATCATCCAAATGATCATGTAATCAATTATGCATGAAATTAACACCAAAAATCAGTGATGAAACATCAATCAAACTTAATCAAGAATTGAGATCACAAATCACATAGATCAAAATCACCAAAATCAATTAAAATTGAAGATCTACATTGTGATTATCCAAATAAGCTCAAAACATAAATGAATCTAGAATTAACTAACCTTCAAAGTTGTGTTTTGCTTTGGTAATTGTTGATATATTGGAAATTGATAGATCCAAGCTAGAAACCCAAGAAAACTTCAAGATCCAAGAGCTTCCTTGTAAGAGAAGTGAGGAATGAGCAAGATTAGTCCAAAATTGATTCAAAAATCACTTATAAGCTTGCTTCCAAAATCAAATCCAAATCTAAATGAAAATCGAATGATGAATTAAAGATGATGGAGATGAATGGTAGAGGTTTAGCTCTAGAATTTAAGGATTCCAATGAAGAATTAAAGAATTCAAGAAGAGAGCTCTAGTGGAGTTTTGGAGTGTAAAAAAGTTGAGAGAATTTGAGAGCAATGTGCAGAGAGATCAGAAAAATGAAGGTTATTGTGAGAGGTTTGGAGCAAATTCACTTAAATAAGCTCTGGGTTAGGAGTAGAATTATGGTTTGGAGTGAGGTCTTGAAAATTGGAATAGGATTAGGAATGAAAAATTGGAGGGAAGTTGGATTGGTTTTGAAAGTTAATCAAAATTTAGAGTGATTCTAGATCCTTCTTCTGGTGTAAAAAACAATTCACAAGTGATCAAAATGGACCCTAAAAGTGGTAGCATTGAAAATGCACGTGTCTGGGCAAATTTTCCTTTGGTTAATTGATTAACCATTTTCTAGTGCAAATTGGTTAATCGGTTAACCACACAAATTTTGAAAAATGCGCTATTTGGAGGGAAACTTGCACATTCGTCCGTTTTCACCTGTTATGAGCCACGTTAAGCCCCTGAAACTTGACTTTCGATAATATAAATATGAAAATGCTTGAGATAACCTGTGACCTGTCTCCTATGCTGAAAATAACCTGCTGAATAAGATAAAATTGACCACTCGATTACTGGGTAAAATAAGTGTCGAAGCTTATAACGCTCGATGTTTAAACTCTTGCAATAAAAGAGAAACCTGACCCATAGAAATACCTTGTTCCCATGTCTCGAGAACCAATTCCATGATATGTAAAACTGCAAAATGCAGAGAAACATAAGCTAGTAGATCAAGAAAAAGATGAGGTAAATTTTGTGGTGCTACACCCTTGTATTCTATAAATAAATTTAACTGCTCCAGGCTTGCTGACACGGGCACCCGTATCAGCCAAATGGTTTTTCACCATTTCCATCATTTTGTCCACATCTAGACACGACTCGTGTCAGGGGACATGGGTGGTCGTGTTAGGCCCTCTGCCTCTTGCCAATTTTGTTCCCGAAAACACTAGATCGTCCACTTTCTCGCTCCGATTCTTCCTGAATGCTTACCTGAACCTAAAAACATTGGAAAGACACTGTTGCGGTGAAAATTGGATATCAAGCTTTAAAATTAACTTGAATCTTAATTATTTTACAACCGAACTTTATTTTATCCAAAGGAAAGGTCTAAAGAAAGAAAAACCCTTTTCGCGATGCAAAACAACGCTAAGAGAATCGGGGATCGGGGGTTGGTTATACTTAGGGAAGGTGTTAGCATCCTAAGCATCTGTAGTACTCTACAGGAACCTTTTGTTTGATTGATTGCTAAGTGTGAAATATGTACTATGGATTGGGATTGGGTAAAAGAATATACAAAGACCTAGATGGTTTTCTAAGTTTGCTCGCAAAGACGTCGCATCTTCTGCCTACGTATCTTAACTAGGATAGAATCAGAGCAATCATAGTTCACCTCACAAGGAATAAAGAACACTTGATTATGATCAAGGTTCAAGGGGAACAAACATTACAATGCTTGTATGTAGTTTGACAAAACTCCCTAATCTAAATTATAACACTCAAAAGGGGAAGTAAGAAATCATGACAATGATTCTTACATAGAGTTGACAAACTCTATCCTAGGGTTCTAGTTGAAGAAAACTCCTAGTACAGGTGGGTTTCTTAGACTTAAAGCAAAGTCTAATGGTTTCTAAACTAAGGTTAAAGTGACTTAAAAAAGTCAAGAGAAAGGTGAATGATCTATCCATGACACAGGGGTCAATGGAAGGACTTTTCCTTTGGAAGAAAGGATGGGAGGCAACTTGGATGAAAGCTAACAAACTTCATCACTTGGGGAAGAAAATAAAAAAAGAAAGTAGCAACATAATAAATATGTATTCATGGTGACAACCATTAAATGGGTATATGAATTTGATAAGAATGACAATGCATTGATGACAATCAAAGCAGATAAACAAAACAGGAACGGTGACGACAGATCGAGTTTAATTAAGCTAATAGATGAAGTAACATGAACATGGTAACAACAAAAGATGAAGCCCTAACATGTTAACTAACATTTAGGGGTATGAATGCAAGCATGTATCACAAATAATTACAAGTACATCAAGAGAAAATTCATCTGCATACGTCAAAACGATCACAAAAAGTACACAACTTGCACATAGTCAAAGGAGGTGAAAAATTATGCAAACATGAAAATAAAAAATATGACATGAAAGTAGACATCAAGATGAGCATAATTCAAAAAGAATGGGTGAAAAATGGCTAAAATTGAGAGAGATATGAATTTTTGAAGATTGGGTGAAAAATGACAAAATTAATCAAAAGGGTTGCCCTCCTCAGGGGTCGAACCCAGGTTCAAGGCTTGCAAGGCGTGTTTAGGCATATGGTCTTACCACTGGGGTGGCTATACATCCATTGATGGAAGCCACCCCATAAATATATGAGGGGTATTCAAGAACCATGTTGTGCAAAATCAAGGCACCAAAATCAGTTTTGCAATTTGGCCATAACTTTCTCATTTCTTTATGTTTTTTGACAAAATTTAGGTCTAAATGATGTAGAATTTCATGAGGAACATGATGATGGTTTTAGATTTTCAAAATTCCTTCTCTAATGAAAAACCCGATAGTAGTTGCTTTTGGTTGTTTAAAAATGCATTTTGATGTGAACCCCCCAATCCAACCAGTTTTGAACCCAAGTGATCATGCACACACAACATAACAATGATAATGAATACACTCAAATCAGAACAAAGCTTCAAGACAGCTTGGTATGATAAATGACATGTAAGTTGCAAAAGTAACTTTTTGATGCAATCATGTGAAAATGCAGTTCAAGCTCTAAGCATAGTTTTGGTGGATCAGTCACATATACACATCAAACATAGATTACCAAGGGTGTTCAAACTTGACTTGGGGTTAAAGGCTGACTGTAGCAAGATATGCCTCTTGAAATGCACTTTGATTGCTTTACAAGGCATGAACAAATTCAAATCATGTTATAGACACATTTTAACCAAACCAATCACTCAAACAGTTCACACATGTGCCATGAGATGGATTCAAATTGAGAAAAGAGTTCAAGGAAGTCTGTTATGAAAAGTGATTTTCAAAATGCAACATTTGGTATTGGTGAGGTGCAGTAGGATGTGCAATTCATGTATCATGCAAAAGTTGATCATTTAAAACACACTTACACATCATATACATTGTATGAAGTGAAATCAAACATATTTTGAAGCCAAAAAGGGACTGTCACAAAAAACTGGTATTTCAAGTTGTAAATAACATGAAGATGATGCATGATGATGTGAGATTCTAGTTCTATGCACATTCTGATCCAATTAATCACACACACAGCATATGTACATGATTTTGAGTGAGTTTGAAAACAATTTGAGATCAAAAAGAGACTGTGGTAAGATATTGTTTTCAAAATGCATTTTAGTGTTTGTGAGATGCATGAACATGCTTATTTTTAGTTCAAAATGATTTCAGGTCAGTTTAATCACACACACACATACACCTCATAATCATGATATTGAGTGAATGCCAACAAACATTAGGATTCAAAACAGCCTGTACTCAGAAATGGTATGCTAGCTGCAAATTTGGTAAAAATGATGTACAAGAAGGTTCATTTCAAGTTCAAAGTGGGATCAGGTCAGTTGGCACATACATACACATTGCACATATGTCATGAGATGGGATTGAATCATAACATGTGGTTAAAACTGGCTGTAGTGAAACATGGTGCTTAATGTGCAAGTTTTTTGTGTGTGAAGTGTGTCGCTACTGCGAAAATCGGCGCTGGCAATACAGAAGAGTCGCCACCGTGCGCTATTTATCCCAACGGAGGGAAAGGAAACGCTCGAAGTAAACCTCGCAAAAAATGGGAAAGGTATGGTCGTCGCAACCAAAACCTGGGTTTGGTAGTCGGTTACGCAAGGGGAAGGTATTAGCACCCCTCACGTCCGTCGTACTCGACGGGATCCACGCTTGCTTGGGTTGTCTAAAGGATGCAAAAACAATCTATCTACGGCTGCTAAATCTAAACGGAAGGGAATTGACTCGATAGAGCGTCGCACTCTATGCCTACGTATTCTCAAGAGAGAAAGTCAGAGTCAACGTAGTTCGGGACTACGGGGAAATTGGCTCGCCAAGACTTCGCGTCTTGTGCCTACGTACTTCCATACTGCATGGAAGATCAGATCTTACGTAGTTCAGGCTAACTACGGCTAAACAGGGTATTCTCACACAGCAGTGAGAAATCAAACTGGTTTCAAAGGTACGGGAACCTATGGGAAAAACTACGGTCTGGTCTCAAATGCACTCGGGCAAGAGAGAAAAAAGGGGAACATCAGTCGTCAGCGGGAAAGTCTCGATCGCACAGCAGCGAGAGAACACAAGGTTAATTGTTAGTGTGCTCGCTAGGATATCGCATCCTATGCCTACATATTCTCGTCTGGTACGAGAAATCAGAGCAGCTGTAGTTCGGCTACTTTCGGGACCACAGCTCAAATCTCGTTTTATTAACATTCTGAAAAAATGATTACAATGATTGAGAACTGAAAATAAACTCCTAAGAAATACTATCCTATCCTATCCTAAAAAAAATCAAATGGAAAAGTCCCCTAACAAGTGGACTTCTAAAATTATCCCTAAAATAAACTCCTATGAAGAAAATATGCTCTAAAGAATATTAAATCTACGAACTAATATTTTTTTACTATCTTTTCTCTATTTTTTCAACTATTTTCAACATTATTTTTCTCATTTCATTTTTCAATATTTTTCTATATTTCTTTTCTCTTTTTCTTCATATTTCTTTTTCTCAACATATTTTTCATATTCTTTTTTCTATTCTTTTCCACTATTTCTTTTCTTCAATATTTCTTTTCATCAATATTTTCCTTTTCATATTTCTTTCCTTTTTTCTTTATTATTTCTCAATATCTTTTTCAATAGAAAAAACTAAGCAAAATAAAAATAAAGAAAAGAAAAAAATACAAAGGAGGGGAGGGGGTACACAGTCCATACAGGGGGTACAGTCTGCAGGAAAAAGAACAAACAGTATTGGGCCCAGCCCAACAGAAACATAAGGAGAAAACGGGGAAGGGGGTTAGGCAGCAAACGGGGATGTGCTAGCTGGAAACTCGTTGGGCTTTGAGTCCATAATTAGTAACAGAATATCCAAACGGAGGGATGTGCAATAAAGGATATGGGGGTTATGATACAGAAAAAAGAGGATTGGGCCGTGAGGCCCACTAACCAATCAAGGAGTAACTCAACATCTTCTTCAATTTCCTAACCAAACCCTAGCCGTCGTCCTTTCTCCGTCTCCGACCTCTCTCTGTTCGTTCCTCACATGGCCAAAACAAATCCCCTACTATCCTCTTCTTTAATCTCGAAATCTCCTCCTCTCTACTTCGCTTTCTTTGAACACCACCATCACCGATGATTAACCTACGAAAACAAATCACAACAACAGACAATCCAAACGAATTTTCAATTTCCTATTGAATGCTGTGGAGATATTGATTGAAGATAGGCGTGAGTTTGGGATCGGAGTGAGCTTGTTGATCTTTGATGGAATCGCTTGAAAATCCGAAGTTGACGTTGTTGTTGATTGCGAGTTCAGACGGAGATTGGTGATTCATAGATCTGAACGAAGAAGATGTTGTTGCTTGCTGATGGAGGCTCTTGAATTTGTTAAAGTTGTTGTGTTCGATAAGTTCCGATCTGGAGATGTGTTGTTAAAGGTTCATGTAGATCTTGAATGGATCGTTGGAGAATCTTGAAGCTCTATGAAGGTAACGAATCCCTGGATGATCTGGATCTTGAAGATCCTTGGAGTTCTGGGAGCGTTTTGAGGAAGATCTTCAAAAGATCTTGAAAACGTTGTAGACATGATGAAGGTTCGTATGAACAAATCTGATGAAGTCTGGAGGCGGTTGGTGAACACTCATGAAACACGATGAAGTTCTGGCAAGCCTCATGATGAAAGTCTTGAAGTTGAGTTGACAGATCTGGATATAGCTCGCTTGAAGATTTTGACGAAGATCTCTGAAGATTCGTCATGATCGGAGTTTGGTTGACGTGTTGATCGGAAGAAAATGATGTTTCTGGTAGAAGGATGAAGATTGGATGAGAAATGAGTTTCCGGCAATTTCGTGTTCTCCAGCGGATTCAGCGGTGGCCGGAGTTGGTTAGAGGTTGCCGGAATAGTTGGTTAGAGGTGCCGGCGGGGAACTGTTAGGGTGGTTGCATGGCCGCCGGCCATGCAACCGGTGGTGGTTCAGACGCAGACAAGTGGTGAGGTGAGTGGAGGGAGTTATGGCATGCAGGACGCGTGGCTAGGACGTGGCAGAGAGAGGGAGAAGGAGTGAGTGATGTGGCGTGATGTGAGTGAATCTGAAATGAAGTGGTGGGGTCTTCTGGTGTTTACACGTGGCTGGACTTATTTATGGACACATGGCATGCAATTCCTCTGGACTGAAATGGACAAACAATGAACTGGGCCTCCAAAAACGAAAATCTGGGCCCAATACGAAAATGATAGAAAAAACCCAAAATTCTGAATAATAATGAAAAAAAGATTAAAAACCTGATTAAGAACTAATCCTAATTAATTAATTCTGATAAATCCTAATTAACACCTAATCTAACTAAATCTCAATTAAACCTAAAAATAGAATTAACCTAAAAAACTCTATTAACTCTAATTAAATTCTAAACTAACAAAACCCTAATAAATCCCCTAATCTAAAATACTCTAAACTTCTATTAAATCTCGAATACCTATATTATTTATTTAAAAGAAAAGCTATTATTAATAAAAGAAAAATCTATATTATTCTATTAAAAAATGATTAAAAAGGTTATTTAATATCTAATATATTCTAAAAATATTCTATACTATCCTAAAATGATTAAAAAATCTAATAAAACCCTAATAACAGCCAATAAAATCCAGAAAAATCACAATAATTCCCGAAGGAACAAAAATAGCACAGAACGACAGATAGGACCACGAGAGCGCACCAAAATAGCCGGTAAAAATCAATAGACACCGAAATATCCCTAAAAATAACAGCGCGAGCTGAAAACACCGGGAAGAGCACGACTTCCCAAAAAAAACGATTCTACCTATCTAAACTGATTAAAAAAACACCTGAGACGCGAGACGAGGGCTGTGATCCCGATAAAATCAAAACAACTAAAAAATGCACTGTATGCGATATGCAGATGCGAATGCGGTCATGCATCGAAACATGAACCAGATGCGGGACCCGGTTGGTCAAATTTTAGGGTGCAACAGCTTCCCCTATTCAAGCGGCTTGGACCTGAATGGTTGAAGAGCGCTCAGCCTTCAAACATTCAAGGTAGATGACGGTTGAATACAAATGAAACCCTGAAATTTGCCAACCGCGGGAATATACTGCAAAGCTGTTTGAGGAATAGCCTCCAATGAACTGAAGTTTGGTTGTCACGGCAACAACTGGTCAATTATCTGATAAATTTTCTTCTCCTTTTCGACATCAATCACCTGTGCGACGCCACAAGTATTGGGATAATGCTTCGAAAAGCAAACGATTTGATTCCCATCTCTCTTATGGGATCAAATCCTGTCGTCTCACGGTTCACAGCGAACTTGAGGACAATTCTCCTGGGGAACTTCTGAATCGACTGCTCGGCACCCATTCTGTCAACAGGATGCAGCTTCAGAAATCTGATATATGTCAATCTTTTTTTCAGTCCTGACGTAACAACCAAATGAAGAATCACTCCGTTGATGGAGAAGAGAAGCTGAACCAAACAACTCTGCGGGGGAACAAACTCGAAATCCAATAGGTAACCCAACCTGGTCCATGTTTCGAAATGCGTATGTCTGAGAATGATGCAATGCCCTATATGACGTGTAAATGTTATGCGTTCGTAACTGCAATGCCCCGTACGACATGAATATGCTATGCGTTTTGATAGATGCAAATTTGACGATATATGCAAATGCTAATGTAAGCTCTAGCTGCCAGAGAACACCAGGTCTACAAACCGCCTGGCAAAATAAATGCCGAAGGAAGCGTCAACTCCACTGAAGGTAACCTGATATCACAGAATCATCTCAGCAACATAAATGCTGGAAAAGGGAAACCAAACCCGCTGGGGATAACCGTCCTGCTGGAGAAATGGAAAGGCAACCCTGCTTGGGGAGAAAGAAAAGACAACTCTGCTTGAGGATGCTCTCTTCAAACCATTGGCAACTGATTGTACTCTGTGGGGATTGACCCGAACTGGGGTTGATTACGCGCAGCACGCTGCTGGAAATGCCCCTACTATCAAGGATATCAATCTTAATCTGCTGAGGATACTCCTGACCCTACTCTGATACGGGATAAAATACAATCTCGACTCTTCTGGGGATAATAAGCAACTTTCATCTGCTGAAGAATAGCAATTCTGACTTAACAATATCCACAAGGAATTCAAACATTAATCGGAGCATTGGTATCCGTCGAGCTTCGTATCGGGATACCTTTAGGTTTTTGTTTTTCTGGTTTAGGATACACATGGATTATGTACACAGTGGAAGATATGGAAAATACTAGACAAGAACTAGCATTCAAAGGTAGACTACCAGGCGAGAACTGATAGGAAAATAGGTTATCGAACGAGAATTGATTTAGTTCGGACATCAGACAGGGCTGACTGGATAACAGACTGAGGCATAAACAACCAGACGAGAACTGATTGAAAGCTGACATATACCAGAAGAGAACTGGTATAACACATAGGTTAAAACACACGATGACCAGACGAGAACTGGTTACGCAACGACATGTACCAGACGAGAACTGATACAACACTTGAAGAAACGGTGACCAAACGAGAACTGGTTACAATAAACTACACCAGACGGGAACTGATGCTTACAATAAACTACACCAGACGGGAACTGATGCTTACGGAAGGGTGGGCCAGACGAGAACTGGTTACCGGTTTGCCAGGCGAGAACTGGACTTTGGAAACGACTGGTTACTGACACGCAACAGGTTTAAACTGCAGGATAATGATCCAACGACAGCAAGGCCTTTTTCGACATGTTAAGGTTTTTGATAAAGGTAATGACATGATCTCCCGATACTCAACTCTGGCTGGGGATAAACAAACTGGCTTAAACAACTTGCCCCCGTGCACTCAACTTGCCCCAATCTAACTCTTGGGAGTAATTGCTCTGAACAACTTGCTACGAGACGACCTCGAGATTACTTGCCCTAATATCTGTACGACAACAGAATTCAATCTCCAACAACCCAATTGGTTTCAACACTCTCTGCGGTGACTTGCCCCTGAATGAGCGTTCTAGCGACTTAACCTGATCTGATTATCCACCTGAAGTATCTGCTTTCAAATCTCCACGCTCTGTATAATTGCCCCTGATTGGCTCTCGAGAAGACTCACTTCTGATCAACTGCTTCTCAAACATACTGCCCCTGATCAACCGAAGCTTCGGGACTTGTCCGCAGACTAACGGACTCTGAACTTACTGGAAGTCAATGCCCCTGATTCACAGGTCTTCACAACATACACCATCCTGGTTCAGACTACTGAATTACTCAGTCCTGCTTGACGATTCCCTGCTGAAATTTCTTTCATGCCAACTACTAACCTGCAATTAATCATTGTCTATTCGCGAATGGTAATCTTAATGCATTGCTCATGCAGATTTTGAAAAAATTTTGAGCTGTCACTCATTTACATGTCATGATTGTGAGTGACGAATGAACCTAAGTTCAAACGTAGTGCTTACGTGGTCAGTGAAAAACACAACAAGGATGTGACTAGCAAGTCAAGAAGGAGTCAGGTTACTCAACCTTATCGTAATGCGCTTTCAGAATAAACCTACCTCAATTAGGTCTTTTAAGGGTTGTATCGTGGTCGGGTTTACGGTTCGTGAAACAAAGGATATTTGGCTCAAATTTTGATTTGTACCCACCCCTTCTACGTGATGATCTTCGATCCTAAGGTTCAGTTAACCTGGCACAAGCGCTCGCCTCTTCGAGAGGTATGCTGAATGATAAGAACCATAACTGAGGAATTCACAAGGATTTCGGAGTGACAGTTACTCCTTCTTCGCTTTCAGTGTCTGTGTACACGACTTTGTGACTCGCTGGGGAAAAATTTCTATTGATATCCCCTCTTTTTCGTTCTTTTGATTCCCTAATTTTTGCCTGGACTGACTCATTTTGAGTTCTTTTCGTTTTTTCGTTTTCTTTTGAAGTCCAGTGGGATGCCCTGATTTTTGCCTAAGTATTAGCCTTCCAGCTTTTTCTTTCTTTTTACTTAGCGGGCTTTCTTTTTCTTTCCTTTGGAACAAAGTCGTGTGACACTGGTTGTCTTGATTGCTCCGAAAGGATGGTAACTGTCTCACTCCTGATTGGTGAGGTTTAACCATTGAAAGGTATAACCTGATTGGTCCTTGAAAGACAACACTCCTCTGTAAGACTTGAATGCTCGGTCAAGCTAACTGACAACTACCCTGCCCCGGGTTAAGATGTGAGGGTTTAAAAGTCCGAAAAAACTTCTACTTCCTGGCTCGAAGTGGTTAACAAGGGACTAACTCCTTATATCTCCAGTGTTTGGGGGATTTGAAACAATGCCTTGTACGTCATCGGTAAGGTCTTATCTGAAAGCATATTGTCATCGATTATGAGTTTATTTTCATCATCCTCCCTCCAGCCTTTGCTAGTCACAGTGATAAAGTGGAGTGAATAAAATGCAAGTGTCAGTGCAATGCAGTAAATGAGCGACAACGACATGATTAATTCAGAAAAATGCATAGTCACTTTATTAATATCACCATTCGAAACGTACAATGTTTAAAAGCAAGTAGTAACTAACAGAAAAGCAACTACAAATGCAAATGATATAAAAGTCTGAGGACTGCCAATGTCGAGGCGCCCGCCTGTCTGAATCACTGGCTTCTTTGCTGGGGAATACTTTCCGAATCTACGAGCTTAGACAGCTGAGCGGTTGGTATGAACAAACAGAAATCCTTCTCGAAAGGAAATGCGATCTTGGTCAATCAACTGCTGTACTTTCGCCTGAAATGCTTTACAATCTTCCGTCGAATGCCCCGGAGAACCACCATGGTAACCACACTGAACGTGGGGATTGTACCCAGGAGGGTAAGGTTCTGGAACTGGCTTAAGAGCTTTCGGTTCCACTAAAGAACTCTGGATCAAGGACGGTAGCAGTTGGCTATACGACATAGGCACTGGACGAGAGGGAGCATTCCTTCGTTCCAAATTGCTGCGAGGTCGATTCTGATTCTGACGCTGATTCTGATAACCTCGACCACGAGTTCGCTGATTTGCAAGGGAAGCGACATAAGATTCCTGATATGGTGCCCTAGGTACGGCTGTCTGTTCAGTATAACAAGCCACAGGAGGTACTGATCTCTGATAAGATGAAGAACCAACAAAATTCACTGATTCGCTTCTAGGATATTCAACCTTTGGCATGACTACATTGATCACAACTCCTTCTTCGTTCTGATAGTCGCAAAGAGATTCAGTTTCACTAGCCTGACCGCTTGAATCAATTTGGATTTTCCCGATCTTTATAGCATTCTCAATACGCTCTCCAACTCCCACTAATTCGAAAAAGTTCAGCGAAACTCCAAGCAATCTCTTAAAGTACGGGCTTTGCAATGAGTCTATGAACATGCCTGCTAACTCTCGGTCAGGGATCGGTGGTTCCACTCTGGAAGCAAAATCTCTCCATCTCCGAGCATACTTTTTGAAAGGTTCATTGATCCCCATAGACAAAGATTGCAACTCCATGCGAAAGGGAGTTGTGTCCATATTGTAATCATACCGCTTTAGGAAAGCTCTGGCTAAATCCACCCATGATCGAATCTGATCCTTCTCTAACTGCATATACCAGCGTAGAGATGCCCCAGTCAAACTATCCTGAAAACAGTAAATCATCAACTTGTCGTTTCGCACAAACCAAGTCATCTTTCTGCAGAACATCACCAAATGTTGCTTCGGACAGCTATCCCCTGTGTACTTCTCAAATTTCGGCACTTTGAACTTATAAGGCAACACCAGGTCAGGAACCAAACACATGTCTGCAGCATTCAGGTTGACAGCATCTTTGACTTTCAAAGCTTCAACTTTCTCTTCCAACACTTGGAGTCTTCTATTATCTTCCAGAGCTCTTGGGTCTACGGTTCTGGCAACCGGAATATCTCTTCGAGGATTCCCCACAGGAAAAGCAGCACCTTGATCGTTAACAGGAGGAGGACGTTCATTTCGGGCAACAAACTGCTCGCGTCGATCTCGGTCCATAACAGGAGGCTGTACAAATTGGTCTGCAGTACCGATGCTCACTGGTGGAAAGCCTTCCCTAGAATCATACAGAGGGTTGGACGTCATAGTGAACCCTGTCAAGGTGTTAGGAGACTGGAAATTGCCTTCAGACATAGCTACCAATGATCTTCAGCTGACTTCAATGCTCGATTCTGCTCAAATCTACTCAACCCCTAGGTCGTCTTCTGACAATCAACAGCTGCTCGGTCCAAACTCCGGGTAATCACCTTCAGGAAACAAAGGCTGGATCAGAACTCTGGCCAACTGGAGGATGATATGCAATATGATGCAACACTGATATGCACATGATATGCAAGATGCAGCAAACAACGGGACCACAGCCCCCACACAAATCTGAATACTGCTGTACTGCTGACGGAGTACGTTTACTCTGAAGAGAAGACCAAAATAACGGGTAGGTTGGAAGTCAAGTTTCCTGCACACAAAAAAAACCCCACTCACAGGTATGGACCTATATCTGTCAAGGTACGGCATCCTATGCGGTAGTCAGCGTCACAGACTTTCAAAACTGACGATACGATTCCCAGAAGGAGTGGCATCATCAAGTCTTGAAGAGGCCTCACTTAGCTAACTTCCAAATGATCGGTTCCCAGAGTCGACAATCCAACTAACCAGCAACCCGAGCCACCCAAAGGGTGGGACAAGAGGCCAACCAGAAGAACCTCGTCTGAGTGTAGATTTCGTGGGACACTAGGACATGCAAAGCATGTGCGCGCCCACTAATTTCTACTCTAAGTCTAAGGTGCACTCAAGCCCAGGTCCGGCTTCTCTCAATCATAGAACACCCGTTACACCCCAATAGCACAACAGCAACAGATAATATCAATAAATAAACACCAATAGACAGGCAAACAAGCGCTAGGATTGACTCTCTTAGGGGACGTTGGATCCCACATGCATAGGGACTATCGCAGTCCCCAGCAGAGTCGCCAGCTGTCGCTACTGCGAAAATCGGCGCTGGCAATACAGAAGAGTCGCCACCGTGCGCTATTTATCCCAACGGAGGGAAAGGAAACGCTCGAAGTAAACCTCACAAAAAATGGGAAAGGTATGGTCGTCGCAACCAAAACCTGGGTTTGGTAGTCGGTTACGCAAGGGGAAGGTATTAGCACCCCTCACGTCCGTCGTACTCGACGGGATCCACGCTTGCTTGGGTTGTCTAAAGGATGCAAAAACAATCTATCTACGGCTGCTAAATCTAAACGGAAGGGAATTGACTCGATAGAGCGTCGCACTCTATGCCTACGTATTCTCAAGAGAGAAAGTCAGAGTCAACGTAGTTCGGGACTACGGGGAAATTGGCTCGCCAAGACTTCGCGTCTTGTGCCTACGTACTTCCATACTGCATGGAAGATCAGAGCTTACGTAGTTCAGGCTAACTACGGCTAAACAGGGTATTCTCACACAGCAGTGAGAAATCAAACTGGTTTCAAAGGTACGGGAACCTATGGGAAAAACTACGGTCTGGTCTCAAATGCACTCGGGCAAGAGAGAAAAAAGGGGAACATCAGTCGTCAGCGGGAAAGTCTCGATCGCACAGCAGCGAGAGAACACAAGGTTAATTGTTAGTGTGCTCGCTAGGATATCGAATCCTATGCCTACATATTCTCGTCTGGTACGAGAAATCAGAGCAGCTGTAGTTCGGCTACTTTCGGGACCACAACTCAAATCTCGTTTTATTAACATTCTGAAAAAATGATTACAATGATTGAGAACTGAAAATAAACTCCTAGGAAATACTATCCTATCCTATCCTAAAAAAAATCAAATGGAAAAGTCCCCTAACAAGTGGACTTCTAAAATTATCCCTAAAATAAACTCCTATGAAGAAAATATGCTCTAAAGAATATTAAATCTACGAACTAATATTTTTTACTATCTTTTCTCTATTTTTTCAACTATTTTCAACATTATTTTTCTCATTTCATTTTTCAATATTTTTCTATATTTCTTTTCTCTTTTTCTTCATATTTCTTTTTCTCAACATATTTTTCATATTCTTTTTTCTATTCTTTTCCACTATTTCTTTTCTTCAATATTTCTTTTCATCAATATTTTCCTTTTCATATTTCTTTCCTTTTTTCTTTATTATTTCTCAATATCTTTTTCAATAGAAAAAACTAAGCAAAATAAAAATAAAGAAAAGAAAAAAATACAAAGGAGGGGAGGGGGTACACAGTCCATACAGGGGGTACAGTCTGCAGGAAAAAGAACAAACAGTATTGGGCCCAGCCCAACAGAAACATAAGGAGAAAACGGGGAAGGGGGTTAGGCAGCAAACGGGGATGTGCTAGCTGGAAACTCGTTGGGCTTTGAGTCCATAATCAGTAACAGAATATCCAAACGGAGGGATGTGCAATAAAGGATATGGGGGTTATGATACAGAAAAAAGAGGATTGGGCCGTGAGGCCCACTAACCAATCAAGGAGTAACTCAACATCTTCTTCAATTTCCTAACCAAACCCTAGCCGCTGTCCTTTCTCCGTCTCCGACCTCTCTCTGTTCGTTCCTCACATGGCCAAAACAAATCCCCTACTATCCTCTTCTTTAACCTCGAAATCTCCTCCTCTCTACTTCGCTTTCTTTGAACACCACCATCACCGATGGTTAACCTACGAAAACAAATCACAACAACAGACAATCCAAACGAATTTTCAATTTCCTATTGAATGCTGTGGAGATATTGATTGAAGATAGGCGTGAGTTTGGGATCGTAGTGAGCTTGTTGATCCTTGATGGAATCGCTTGAAAATCCGAAGTTGACGTTGTTGTTGATTACGAGTTCAGACGGAGATTGGTGATTCATAGATCTGAACGAAGAAGATGTTGTTGCTTGCTGATGGCGGCTCTTGAATTTGTTAACGTTGCTGTGTTCGATAAGTTCCGATCTGGAGATGTGTTGTTGAAGGTTCATGTAGATCTTGAATGGATCGTTGGAGAATCTTGAAGCTCTATGAAGGTAACGAATCCCTGGATGATCTGGATCTTGAAGATCCTTGGAGTTCTGGGAGCGTTTTGAGGAAGATCTTCAAAAGATCTTGAAAACATTGTAGACATGATGAAGGTTCGTATGAACAAATCTGATGAAGTCTGGAGGCGGTTGGTGAACACTCATGAAACACGATGAAGTTCTGGCAAGCCTCATGATGAAAGTCTTGAAGTTGAGTTGACAGATCTGGATATAGCTCGCTTGAAGATTTTGACGAAGATCTCTGAAGATTCGTCATGATCGGAGTTTGGTTGAGGTGTTGATCGGAAGAAAATGATGTTTCTGGTAGAAGGATGAAGATTGGATGAGAAATGAGTTTCCGGCAATTTCGTGTTCTTCGGCGGATTCAGCGGTGGCCGGAGTTGGTTAGAGGTTGCCGGAATAGTTGGTTAGAGGTGCCGACGGGGAACTATTAGGGTGGTTGCATGGCCGCCGGCCATGCAACCGGTGGTGGTTCAGACGCAGACAAGTGGTGAGGTGAGTGGAGGGAGTTATGGCATGCAGGACGCATGGCTAGGACGTGGCAGAGAGAGGGAGAAGGAGTGAGTGATGTGGCATGATGTGAGTGAATCTGAAATGAAGTGGTGGGGTCTTCTGGTGTTTACACGTGGCTGGACTTATTTATGGACACATGGCATGCAATTCCTCTGGAGTGAAATGGACAAACAATGAACTGGGCCTCCAAAAACGAAAATCTGGGCCCAATACGAAAATGATAGAAAAAACCCAAAATTCTGAATAATAATGAAAAAAAGATTAAAAACCTGATTAAGAACTAATCCTAATTAATTAATTCTGATAAATCCTAATTAACACCTAATCTAACTAAATCTCAATTAAACCTAAAAATAGAATTAACCTAAAAAACTCTATTAACTCTAATTAAATTCTAAACTAACAAAACCCTAATAAATCCCCTAATCTAAAATACTCTAAACTTCTATTAAATCTCTAATACCTATATTATTTATTTAAAAGAAAAGCTATTATTAATAAAAGAAAAATCTATATTATTCTATTAAAAAATGATTAAAAAGGTTATTTAATATCAAATATATTCTATACTATCCTAAAATGATTAAAAAATCTAATAAAACCCTAATAACAGCCAATAAAATCCAGAAAAATCACAATAATTCCCGAAGGGACAAAAGTAGCACAGAACGATAGATAGGACCACGAGAGCGCACCAAAATAGCCGGTAAAAATCAATGGACACCGAAATATCCCTAAAAATAACAGCGCGAGCTGAAAACACTGGGAAGAGCACGACTTCCCAAAAAAAAACGATTCTACCTATCTAAACTGATTAAAAAAACACCTGAGACGCGAGACGAGGGCTGTGATCCCGATAAAATCAAAACAACTGAAAAATGCATTGTATGCGATATGCAGATGCGAATGCGGTCATGCATCGAAACATGAACCAGATGCGGGACCCGGTTGGTCAAATTTTAGGGTGCAACAAAGTGCAACAAAATTGTGTAACTCTGTTTCAGTCATGTTCAAACAAGGCAGGTCTCATATTCAATTTAAAAGCAAGTTAACAAGTAAGGATTAGGCAAGGAAAAGATCAACACAGTCTGTTATGGGGAAATGACATGTCAAGCTGTAATGTTCATGCCTTATACCTCCATGAAAGTACTCAAATTATTTCTTAACCATGATTAACCCAAAACAGTGGCACACACAAGTCCTAAAGGTATAAAAGAGTGATTCTAAATCCAAACTTAAGCATATTTTGGCCTAAAATCCAAACTGATATGACTATGGCATAAAAATGCAAAACATGACACTTTGTGAATGAAAACATAAACCAGATACAAAAAGCTTTAAACAAACATGTATACACAACATGATCATGATTTTAAAGTGTCTCAAATCAATCAAACAACCACTTCTGGTCATAACAGAATTTATGCACAAATCATACACATGACATGTTTTTCACATAATAAGCTCAAAATGCCCAAAACATGGAATTATAGTGTAAAGCAAGAAAGGATTGTTCACATACCTCTAGTAGCATGTATTGAGCAAGTTTAAACACCAAGAAACCCAGAGGAACTTCAAGTGCTCCTAACCTTTGAGAGGTTTCTTCTTTGTGAAGTAAGAGAGCAAATTTCAAGACAATTGGAGAAATAAACTCCACCAATGATCCTCAATGCTTTGGAAGTTTAGAAATGATATATGAGAGGTTTTAGGATGATTAGAACACCAAGGAAATGTATGGAACAAGATATGGCAGATTTTGTAGCTTTGGTCAAAGTAACTTGATGTAGAAGTTGACTTTTTGAATGGTGAGGTTTTTGAATGGTTTAAGTTCTTGGACACCGTCTATATCATATTTGGAGATTGTGTGGATGATTGTTGAGGTGTTTGAATGGGGAGAAATGAATTTGGCAGCCTTGGTAGCAAGACAGATTTTTGGTGTTTTAGTGAAAAAAGTGACTTTGTGATTTTTGAAGCAAGGAATGGAAATAGTGAAAGCTTTCAATTTCTCTGGTTTTTAGAATTGATAATATCTCCCAAATGAAGTGGTGAGGGCTCCCTTTTATAGGCAAATGAAGAGAGGGGGCAGATTTGGAGATTTCTTCACTTTGAAGAAAGGTTTTTCACTTTTTGGATGAAACCTCCACAAGAGGGTTTTCTTGGCTGATAGGCAAGCCTCAATAGTCAAAAAAATGATGAGCTAGTGTGGTTAATTGCAGGCTAGGAGGTACAGCTTGTGGATGGTTCAGAATTTCCTTTTACACCTCATGCTTGTTTTTCACTTTTTGGTGCAAGTTACAAACCAACTTGCAAGGCAACTTGCAAAGCTTGGTCTTTTGAGTTCTTCTGAATAATTCCTTTGTTTTTCATGCTAAAAACTCCTCACATATCAGATATAACATAGTTCACCAGCTGAGATTGGTCAATTTTGATGAAAGAATGAATTCTTGAATTTTGACAATGTGGGACTAAAGTATAAAACCCTCAACTTGCCATAACCATAACTTTCAGCTCACAAATCCTTTTGAGATATGCTAGTACTTTTTAGAAATCCCTCAAATATCTCTAAAACATTCATGTTTTCATGAGTTTCAATTTCCCAAAGGAACTTGGCCAAAAAGTCTCCCAAAGTTGCTAAAAAATGAACTTAAAAGTGAAATTTCTCTAAGTCTTTTTCCCTTCTAGAAATGAATTTGATCATAACTCCAAATCTATGCATTTTCTGATCATGGACCACTTAGGGACTTTTGTAGGATTTGGCAAGAGCTTCCAAATGAGCTTTGAACCAACTCAATTGGATGTGTGGTTAAGGAGTTATGGTTTAGCCCCTTTCAAAACCCTAATTTCCCGATTTTTCGATTATTCCTTCATCCTTGATCCAATGGCCATGAAAATTGATAGGCAAGTGCAACATGATATAAGGAAAATTTTTTATTCACACTTTGAAGTACAATTCCTTAATTTTAAAGAGTTGACTTTTTGGTCAACCGTACGATCGATCGGTGACTACCGAGTCGTCTGTTGATACTCTGGACCTCCTGAGACTTTGAAACTTATTGAATGAACTTTATTAATCTATATGAACTTCATGGATCATAATATCATCATTAAAACACCTTCCAACATCAAAGTCAAACTACAGTTGACTTTTACTAGTTAAAAACCCTAATCGGGTGCCCTGAAATACACTGTTCTTGATTCTGGGGTAACAACCTCAAATTGGATCCTCAATTGACATTATATGATACCCTTGACCTTGTTTTATAATTGAATTAGCCCAAAACTTGGATTAATCACAAACCCTGAAGCTTCGATTTGATTGTACAAAATCCTGATTCATCTGTAACTTGACAAAGACAAACTTGCACTGGGTTAAGGTTAGATAATTCATGAGTATGCTCATAAAATGATGATGAGAATCTAAGGGGTCAAAATTTGGGGTGCAACAGTTTCCCCCATTTAAATATCTTCACTAGATGGAACCGAGAGATGACAATCTTCGTAGAATCGCAGTGAAAGGTATTTAAATATAGAAAACCGAAAATTTTGTCCCTTAGATCCGATGATATGCAACAGGACAGACCATGATATGCCATGAATTCTAAATGATGCTTCATGATGCCTGGATGCAAGACATATGCAGAAGACAGAAAACAAAACAACGAGTAACTACTCACGGGATCTGATTTTGTGGATCCGACACTGGGGACAACTGCAATATAACAATCAATAGTTCAACCATGACTAGTGATAACTGAGAGGAAAATTTCACATGAGGAGGCACAAAGTCTAATGAAGATGACAATCTCACTGGGGAAGAGCAACCACTCCATTGGGGGAAAGAGGTAGATTTCCACCGGGGAAAAAGAGCGATTTTATACTGGGGAAATGAAGAACTAGAGACGCGCACCTCACTGGGGATGATCAGATGAGGAACTTCCTATAGTGAAGAGTTCAAACGGGATCTTCAGGAATGGACTCAAAACAAAGGCAAAACATATTGGGGATACTAATGACGATTAGATCTTCAGGACTTGTCTGGGGAGGAAGATTTTACTGGGGATAGTGATGTCACCCAGTTTTAACAGATGGTTCAGGCAGTGCTAGTAACCACTAGACTTTTTGCAGGTAATGGTAACGACCAACCTTGGTTAATAACAAATGGGATTTCTCAAATCCAATTGATAACACGCAATGATTTTGACTGGGGAAATTGGTGATGACCAAATTTCAAGCAATGCCAGTAACTACTGGACTTAAAGGAGGTAAGTAACGACCAAGTCCGGGTACCAATGACGATTGAGGTTTCAAGTAATGCCAGTTACGACTGAACTTTAAAAGAAACATGGTGACGACCATATCAGGGTATACCAATACATGTGGTTATGAGAATGCTAGCAAGCTACTAGGCTTTAGCTGGGGAGGTTGGTAACGACCAGACCAAAATATACTGATAACGATTGGATTCCAAGTGACGCCAGTTACGACTGGACTTCCATGGGGAAGGTTGGTAACGACCAACAAGATATTAAATGCCAATAGGATTTCGAACATCTGCCAGTTACGACTGGACTTAAACGGAAAATTAACTAGTAATGACCAGACTTCACAGGGGATTTGCTAGTGACGACTAGACTTCAGAGGGAAAAAGTTGGTAATGACCAAACCAAAAGATAATAACGAGTAAAGTTAAGACAATGCCAGTTACGACTGGACTTTAAAGGAAAATATGGTGACGACCAACTAGAATACCAATAACGATTGGATTTCGAACACTTCAAGTTACGACTGGATTTTAAAGGAAAAGGGTGGTGACGACCGAATCAACAGATACCAACGAGTGGAATTAAGACAATGCCAGTTACGACTGGTCTTAACAAGAAATATGGTAACGACCAAAGAACTACCAATAATGATTGACTTCTAAAACAATGCCAGTTACAACTGGACTTTAACAAGAAATTAACCAGCAGTGATTAGACATTCACGGGGAATCAACAGATAGCACACTGACCCTGGGAGACGAAATGAATCACACTGAACCCAGGCTGAAAGGCGTATGTAGTCTTGAAAAAATAGATCCATTCTCAATAGGGAACAGAGCTTTAAACAAGCTATTCAGAGATGACAAAGTAGATTCAAGTGCTCAAACATCTTCTATTGGGACGAGCCTTTACATCATCATAAGAAGTTCCTTGAGAAAATAGTCTTCAAGGTTTGATACCCACACATGATCAAAGGGAAATCAGCAGTTCGACTTGCTTACACTTCATTGGGGAATGTAATTAGATTGCATATCAAAGCTTCCGCTACCCTGAGGTTTCGGGGAAGTATGATTTTCCTCGACTTTCCATGAGTTGAAGTTTTTTCGTCTGTTAATCTTTTCAAATTTTATTCAAATAATTTGACCCTAATGCTTTCAAAATTATCGTTGATCAACGAACAATATTTTGCATAACAAAGCAAATAAAGGAAATGACAATTTTGCAAAACAAAGAATGTCTCAAAACTGATTTTATTCAAGAATGAAATCTTGCAAATGACAAAATTCCATAGAAGTTTTACAAGTGAAAAATGGCAAAGTGGACAAGGTTACATTGAATCCCACGACCAAACTATCTCTAAAGACTAAAATTCCCTAAAATCCTTGCTTCTGACGAGAGCGGTTGGAGTGAATTCTTGTAGGACCTTCTGCGTTAGTGACAACTCATCTGATGCAGTGAAACGCCTTTGTCCCTAACTTTTTCCTGGACCGCCCTTTCGGGTTTTCAATCCACCGGGACGCTCATTTTTGCCTAAGCCGCCTTTTCGGGATTTCAACTTTGCGAACTCTTATTTTCTTTCTTTTTCTCTTTTTCTTTTCAACCCTATGATAACGCGAAATTGTATATATAAAATGACATGTGTTTTAACTAATAGTTGACTGGTTTCACTCCGAATTCGGGGCATTCCATGCTATTTGTCTAAGTATTATGCAGGTATTCGAAGAACATGTCCAAGCAAAGCAATATGAAGAAAAGGAGCAAAAACAGGTGAAAACAGATGAAAAACCAAGAGAAAAACAGCAGATACGAGTTCTACTGATGTGACGACCGTCACATGGCCGTTACGCTCGTCATGCGTGTGACGACCGTCATGCACCCAGAACGTGCAGAATGAGGTCACGTGCTAAAATTTCCCCTCAAAGACCAAAAGTGTGACCACTAACTCCTACTTTTCTGCCTCAAACCCACTTCCTGAAGGAATAACCGTTAGATACTCTCTCTATATAAAAGGAAGAGGTTGGGACCTGAAAAAGAGAGCCGCATTCAAGACAACAAAGTGCTGCCAATTTATCTTCAGAGAAACCTTACCGTTTTCATATTCTTATTTGTTTCTCTTTTCCTTCTCTGTATTCTTTGGTATTTTGTACTTTCCATTTTCTTGTACGATCAATTAGCACAAAGACCAGAATCCTGCCAACATTGTGGAGGATCTGCCCAAAAGCCAATTGGGATATTCAAAGGTTTTTATTTTAATCGTAATTGCAATTTTCATTATGATGTATGTTCTTAATTACTGCTTTTATTTATGTATTGTCATTTCTTCTTCCATGTCTAGCTAAATTATCGTAATCGATATGTAATAATAATTCGGACGGGATTTGATAATAATTGGCGTAATCTTTCTCTTTTCAAAACTCAGTTATGGTTTTAGTTTTTAATTTAAATTTCTAAGTAAACGTTCGTCGCGACAGCGAGAACTTATTTAAAAATAGTTTTGCCACGACAGTGGGAAATTAACCAAGGTACGAACCAACAAGCGACAGCTGCGGCTAAGACCGGATAGTAAAAACTAGGCATTCGATTTAAAAACAGCGAAAGCGCTTTAAAAAGGATTAGAACTTAGAGATTTTCAAAAAGTAACTTTAACCCCAAACGGGATAGCGACAACATACGTTCCGCCTTAGAGTTGCGACTAGCGTCAACAACCATCGTGAGACAAAAGTCTTTAGATCACTATTTTCTTCTTAAACTAAGTTTGAAAACACTTAATACGCCAGTAATTTGTCGAATCCCCGAAGAACAAAATTATTGCATATCGATTCATAAATTCATATCTTAAGTAAAAGCTTTAGTTCCCTTTAGTTTACGCATTTAATCTGCTACCATCAACTTAAAACCTTACCGACCTAGCTAAACACCGTAACACCCGATAATACTAGATTGATTACGAGTCCCTGTGGGATCGATATCTATTATTACTACGCGATAGACTGTGCACTTGCAGTTAGATTTGTTAGACATAAAAAGTCGCGATCAAGTTTTTTGCGCCGTTGTCGGGGATCCGTTTAGTCAATAGTGTAATCTTTTGTTACACAGTATAGACTAGGTTAACAATTCTCTCTCCCTCTACTCGTTCTTCGATTGTATGCCAAGTACTCGCTCACAAGGCAAAATCTTACAACCTACAATCGCCGAACTAGAGCGCTTCTTACATCTAAGAAGGCGCATCGTCGAATATCAATGAAGACACAACATTCTTGATCTTCTAGCTCATCCTCCTGTTGAAGAAGCAAAGATGGCTGAAGGACCTCAGAACAAACCGCTGAAGGCATACGCTACACCCTCTCAGATGGAGCCTCGAAGTAGCATAGCTGCCCCAGCTATCAATCGAACCGATTTCGAACTAAAACCGTCATTGCTGTCAGCTGTACAACAAAATCAATTCTCAGGAAATGCGACTGAGGATCCAAATGAACACTTAACGAAGTTTGTACAATACGCGGACACAGTGAAGGCAAATGGAGTAACTCCAGAAGCAATAAGACTTCGTCTTTTCCCTTTCTCTCTTAGAGATAGAGCGTGGACATGGTTACAATCCTTACCATCCAACTCCGTTACGACGTAGGAACAGTTGAAGAACGTTTTCTTAGCAAGATACTTTCCGCCAAGCAAAACTGCTATGCTTAGAGCCCAAATCAACGGATTTCGACAAAAAGATACTGAATCTTTCTACGAAGCGTGGGAAAGGTTCAAAGATATGATGAGAACATGTCCTCACCTTGGTTTAGAAGACTGGGTGACGATCCATACTTTCTACAATGGGCTTCTGTATAACACCCGATTAACGGTAGACGCCGCCGCGGGCGGTGCGCTTATGGATAAGCCATATGACGAAGCCTATCAACTAATCAAAAACATGTCTCAGAACCACTGCCAATGGGGAGGTGAACGCATTCCAGCAGAGAAACCCGCAGCGAAAGGTGGGATGTACTAGATCAGCAGCCTTGAAAAGTTCAACGCTAAAGTAGATGCTCTAGCACAGAAAATCGACAGTCTGACCGTTAACCTAACTGCAACAGTCGCTGCTGTAACTCTAAACTGCGAGTTATGCGGAATCGCCACTCATAATGCGCCCGAGTGCCCATTGTTGGCCGGAATCCCACCAGACCAAGTAAATTACGCTCAAGGAAATCCTTACGCAAATACTTACAACCCAGGATGGAGGAACCACCCAAACTTTTCCTACAAGAACGATAATGCCTTGCAAGCACCAGGTGCTCCGCCAGGATATCAGAAACCAGCCGTTGCTGCCCAGACTGCCCCTAGGAAATCAAACCTCGAGTTGATGATGGAAAAATTCATAGCTACTCAAGCTCAAACAAACAAAGAATTCCTGAATCAAAACATACACACTAGCGAGCAAATTAAACAGCTGACCGGAAAAGTAGACGCTTTAGCCACCCACAACAAAATGCTCGAAACGCAGATATCACAAGTGGCTCAACAACAAGCCTCTGCAGCTGCCCCAGCTGGAACATTTCCAAGACAGCCCGAACCTAATCCGAAAGGTCACGCAAACGCTGTTATATTGAGAAGTGGAAAAGAATTGGAAGGCCCAACAGACCCTAGGAACGAAGATTTAGTAATGCAACAGAAATCCGATAAGCCAACTGAAAAGGAGTCTGAAACAGAAAAGAAGGAATGTGACGAGCAAAAAGCCGCCAAAGATGAAAACTCATATGTGCCTCCAGCGCCATATAAACCACCTATCCCTTATCCTCAAAGATTAATAAATTCCAAAACTTCAGGACAATTTAAGAAATTTGTTGAACTTCTGAAACAACTAAACATCACTATTCCTTTCACAGAAGCGATAACTCAAATGCCGTCATACGCTAAGTTTCTTAAAGAAATCTTGTCTAATAAAAGGAAAATAGAGGATAACGAGACAGTGACACTTACTGCCGAATGTAGCGCAATCATTCAAAACCACATGCCTCCTAAACTAAAAGATCCAGGTAGTTTCTCCATACCCTGCGTCATAGGAAAGTTCGTTATAGACAAAGCTCTATGCGATCTAGGAGCCAGTATAAGCGTCATGCCTTTATCTATATGCAAAAAGCTGAATATGGGAGAACTAAGACCAACTAAAATGTCCGTACAATTGGCTGACCGATCAGTCAAATACCCCGTCGGTATACTGGAAAACGTTCCAGTACGCATAGGACAATTCTATATCCCAACCGACTTCATAATCATGGACATCAAAGAGGACTCTGTTACCCCAATTATCCTAGGAAAACCGTTCCTAGCTACAGCCAGAGCTATTATAGACGTAAAGAAAGGAAGGCTAACATTCGAAGTAGGAGAAGAAAAGATAGAGTTCATCCTTACTAAATTCTTGAAGGCACCGGCCATCGATGACACATGCTATATAGTAGATGTCATTGACGAATGCATACGAGAATTAGAAAAGGAGGAAACTACATATTCTGAAATCATGAAAATCCCGATCCCTGCTATTCATGAAGACGACAATTGGCGTGCACCATACAAAGATGATAGTCTGAGCGAGATCTTAGCACTCACTCCAAATCACATGCCAGGTCCGAAAAACCCAGCTTTAGAACTTAAAGAGCTACCTAAAACTCTCAGGTACGAATTCCTAGATACTGAATTCAAAAGACCAGTAATAGTAAACGCTAATTTAGGACAATCAGAAACTGAGCGATTGTTAGAAGTCCTAAGGAGATACCCAACTGCGTTAGGCTATAATATAAGCGATCTAAAAGGCATAAGTCCCTCCATCTGTATGCACCGTATCATGCTGGAGGAAGACTGCAAAACTTCAAGAGAACATCAGAGAAGGATAAACCCGATCCTAAGCACTGTAGTCAAAGACGAGGTGAAAAATCTACTAGACGCAGGAATCATATACCCAATCTCCGACAGCCAATGGGTCAGCCTAGTACACGTAGTACCTAAGAAAGAAGGCGTTACTGTAGTGAAGAATGTGAAAGGCAAATCGATAAACCAAAGAGTTGTGACCGGAAACAGGATGTGTATCGACTACAGAAAACTGAACAAGGCGACTCGGAAAGATCACTTCCCTTTACCATTCTTAGACCAAATATTGAAAAGACTAGTGAAACATTCATACTTCTTCTATCTAGATGGTTACTCGGTATTCTTTCAAATCCCTATTCACCCCGATGACCAGGAAAAGACAACATTCACCTGTCCTTATGGTACTTTTGTCTACTGCCGAATGCCGTTCGGACTATGCAATGCTCCAGCAACCTTTCAAAGATGCATGATGGCAATCTTCGCAGATTTCATAGATGACATCATGGAAGTGTTCACGGATGACTTCTCTGTATGCGGACAAAGCTTCGAAAGCTGCCTGTCGAATTTAGAAATGGTACTCAAAAGATGCGCCAAAGTGAACCTTGTCCTTAATTGGGAAAAATTCCATTTCATGGTCCGACAAGGCATTGTTTTAGGACACGTCATCTCTGAAAAGGGGATCGAAGTTGACAAAGCTAAAATAGAGATCATAAAGGATCTCCAACCTCCGAAAACCGTACGAGAAATACGAAGTTTCTTAGGATACGCTGGATTCTACCGAAGATTCATAAAGGATTTCTCGAAAATCACAAAACCTCTCACAGGTTTGTTAATGAAAGATGCCGAGTTCATCTTCGACAAAGAATGATTAGAAGCATTCGAAACTCTAAAGTCAGCGCTTATCACCGCACCAATCATGCAACCCCCAGATTGGCGACTACCATTCGAAATCATGTGCGATGCGAGTGATTACGCTGTAGGCGCAGTTCTAGGACAAAGGAAGGACAAGAAGCTTCACGCTATCTACTACGCCAGTAGAACATTAGACCCTGCCCAAATGAACTACGCCACAACAGAAAAGGAACTTTTAGCAGTCGTGTTCGCTCTTGACAAATTCCGTTCCTACTTGGTAGGAGCCAAAATAATCATATACACAGACCACGCTGCCATTAGGTACCTAATAAGCAAAAAGGACGCCAAACCCAGATTACTGAGATGGATCCTATTATTACAAGAGTTTGACTTAGAAATTAAAGATAAGAAGGGGACCGAGAACGTAGTTGCATATCACTTATCCCGTATAGAGGGCATAAAACAAGAACCAGTGCCTATCAATGATGACTTTCCCTACGAACGTCTGATAGCCAAATTGGAAAGCGATATGTCTAACTCTACTTCGGAAGAACCGGAACTGGAAAAAGCCGTGGAAGCTGTCTATGCCCAAGCCACTTTGTCGTGGTTTGCCGACATCGTTAATTGCCTGGCCGCAGGCGTGCTCCCACCGGACCTGACTTATCAACAAAAGAAGAAATTCTTCCATGACTTAAAGCACTACTACTGGGACGAACCTCTACTCTTCAAACGAGGCGCCGACAACTTATACCGTCGTTGTGTCCTAGAGGAAGAAATAGAAGACATCATCACCCAATGCCATTCATCACCATATGATGGTCATGCTAGCACCTCAAAGACGTGCGCTAAAATTCTACAATCTGGTCTATTTTGGCCCAGTCTCTGGAAGGACGTCCATATCGCTGTACTAAAATGCGACCGGTGCCAACGCACCGGCAACATCTCACGACGCGATGAAATGCCTCAGAGAGGAATTTTGGAAGTAGAAATCTTTGACGTCTGGGGAATCGACTTCATGGGACCTTTCCCATCTTCTTTTGAAAATAAATATATACTCGTCGCTGTCGACTATGTATCAAAATGGATAGAGGCCGTTGCCGCTCCAACAAATGACACGCGAGTAGTCGTTAAACTCTTTAAAAACGTAATCTTTCCAAGATTTGGTGTGCCCAGGCTCGTCATTAGTGACGGTGGTTCGCACTTCATATCGCGAATCTTTGACAAACTCCTCTCTAAATACGGAGTTAAACACCACGTAGCCACACCGCATCATCCACAAACTAGGGGACAAGTGGAGGTTTCAAACAGGGAAATAAAGCAAATTTTAGAAAAGACTGTCGCAACCTCCCGGAAAGATTGGTCCTCAAAGCTGAACGAAGCTTTATGGGCTTATAGGACCGCCTTTAAGACACCGATAGGCACCACACCATTCAAACTAGTCTACGGAAAATCATGCCACCTGCCGGTAGAGTTAGAGCATAAAGCCTTCTGGGCTATTAAGACACTAAACTTCAACTACACTGCGGCAGGCGAAAAGCGAATCTTGAACCTTCATGAATTGGAAGAGCTAAGATTAGACGCGTACGAGAATGCACGCATCTACAAAGAAAGGACCAAGAAATGGCATGATAAACGTTCAATCCGGAAGCAATTCAGAGTGGGAGACATCGTGCTCCTATTCAACTCCAGATTGAAACTATTCCCTGGAAAACTAAAATCTAGATGGTCTGGACCTTTTGAGGTCACCAAAGTCCTTAAGAGTGGAGCTGTTGAAGTCAAGAATCAAATCAACGCACCGTTTATAGTAAACGGATAGCGTTTGAAACATTATAATCAAAGTGAACACAGCGACCACGTGAGCAATATAAAATTGCTCGAGATTCACGAATAGCTTATATCCAAGCTATCGTCAGGCTTCTGACGTTAAAGACAGCGCTGATTGGGAGGCAACCCAAATTTTTTCCATATTTTCCTTCTAAATTTATTAAAACTATTCTTTTTGTTAAGTTATGATTTTCTATAAATTTCTATTATCTTATTTTCCAATATTTATATTTATTTTATATTTTTCTCGTTTATCACTCTTTATTTCTTAAAAATATGATCTGAGTGAATGTGATTTTTTCCAGGATTTTTAAAGTCATTCTACTTTTCTTCCATTTTATCCGACTAACGAGTATGGCCGACATTGATGTTACGACTGTTGTGTTTAGAGGACGAGCTCATCAGGCCAGATTCGAGGCACTGACTCAAAGAAACTTTGCTTCGACTCTGTACTACGATACACCCACCATGGACAAGCTAGGAATCCAGGATAGCATTCAGTACTTATTTTACCAATTAGGCTGGGAGAAAACTGCTCTAAAGACCCGATTTGCTACCTTCCGCAAACTGACATTCGAGTTCCTTAGCTCCCTATGTTACTCACCTGAATATGGCTTTGGATCCACTAAAGAGCTAATAACCTTTAGAATGTTTGGAATAGACCAAACACACAACCGTACCACGTTAGCTAACATCCTAGGTTTCCCTAGCAGACCTTTTGTGTTTACCACCACTGAAGAGGATATTGATCTCGAATTAGACCAATTCTGGGGTTCCATCACCGGAAACTATCACCCAAAACTGAACGACATGCACAACAACGAGATACACAATCCAGCCTTCCGCTATTTCCATAGGATATTAGCCCATACCCTTTTTGGTAAGGAGGAAAACATCACAACAGTCTCAAAGGACGAGTTGTTCATCCTTTTCTGTGCTTCACAAGGTCGCCCTGTAAATGCTGTCCCTTTTATGATGAAGGCATTTACACGCCTAAATCAGGATCCGCACTCACCCATTTTAATAGGAGGCCTAGTCACCATGATCGCCCATGAAATTGGCCTGAGGTACTACCTGAACAAAGCCGTTCGTTTCGGCAACCTCAGAGCAATGGACATCCAGTTCTGCTTCAACAGACGCATTCTAGGTACCCTAGGACCAAGAGCCTACGAATACCTCATAGCTGATCAACCTGTCCACCTTTTCACATTGCCCAACCATGAGCTAACCAGTATCCATAACAAAGACAATTGGCTTTATGAATTGGACGAGCCTATGGGATATCCATCACCTCACTCCACACCCCAGGCTTACATGTATGACAGTGATTAATCCTGAGACCCCTCCTAACTACCATAATTTTCCTGACCCCATGCCTGAACAAAACACAGACAAGCTAGACACTGTTCTGAGAACTGTAGACGACCTCAAGCTGGAAGTCACCACTATCAAAGATGAATTAACGCAGCTCCACATGGATTTCGTTACCTTCATGGACTTGGTTAGCGACCAATTTAATGACGTTGTTCAACAGGTCAACAATTTGAAGAAACCAACGGAGTGATATTTTAGTTTTCGCTTTAATTTAAGTTTACTGCATTTTACATTGTTTTGCTTTAGTTCATTTTGCAATTGTTTCCTCGTTTTGGATATTGTATTACCTTAAACTCATTTTTCGATTTAATGTTATTTTCATTTCAGTATTCCCCTTAATTATGTTTCCTGATAATTTCTATTTTGTCATTAGTCCATCATAAGTCAAAATACCATATTCTCCACTGTTAAAACGCCCCACAAGCAAAATTCTGCAATTCTGCAGACTTTGCTGCTGTGATGATCGTCACATTCCCCTGACGGTCGTCATGCGTGTTACGGCCGTCACACATCCCTGACGGTCGTCACGCAGTAAAAACCCCAATTCTGCCTAAAACAGAGTTGCGCCCCTCTCCACTTCCTCTCCCCTAATTCCCCACTATCCCAATATTAAAACCCACTCAAAACCCTCCGAATCCCCCATAAAACCTCCACCATTTTCAACCTCCAATTTACCCTTATATATTACCCTCTGCATTCCCTTACCTCACCATTCTCTGAAACCCCATATTCTCAAACCTCTGCACTTCTATCACCAAAAATGGCCAGCCAAACCAGTGCAAACCCCGATTTGAGCAACATCACCTTCCGAGAAGGAGAGGCCGGCGAACGGCAGCAGACCAACTTCCTAGCATTCCATCAACGGTCGCTTCAATCGACCCGGTATGCTCAATTGGATTCTCTGACGGAACTCGGGATTCTCGATGGCGCCACTTGGATGTTGCAGAGAGCCGGCATCTGGCATATCTGCACCAATCCCCAACCCACTTACGAGCAACTCACTCTGGAGTTTCTCAGCTCTTTCGCATACACAACATCATCCGGTGATAGCAACCAACTTTGCGGCGCCGCCTGCTTTCGTCTGTTCGGCACTGAATATCAGGTCCCCCAGGACCGCATCGCCGTCATTCTACAGTTAACTCACAGCGACGATGCTCACCGCCGCATCTCCGATCAGTTCTACCAAGAGGCCTTCCCTCTCTGGAACCGACTGACCGGAACCACTCCAGACAGTTGGGACACGTTGAACGCCACTCATATCCACAACCTAACTATCCGCTACTTCCACCGCATGTTGAGCAACACAATATTCACTCGTGACAGTAACCATAAGGTCAACTCGAAGGAGCTGTTTTTCCTCCGCTGCGTGTTTGCTTCAGAGCCGGTTAACACCGCCCCGTTTCTCTTGGCTCACATTCAAGCCAATTGTAACCGCGGCTCTAAACCTTTCTATTTCGGTGGCATCATCACATCCATCGCCATAGGCCTCGGTCTTGGCGACCGCCTCCAGACACTCCGCCAGATGCCCCCTGTATTTCTGGACACCGACCACTGCCGCGCCTCGCACCTCATCAAGGCCCGCTGTGATGGGAGATATCATCCTGTAGTGCGAGGCCGCACTATCCAGAGCATCATCATGCCTTCACGCACCCGGATGCATCCAGAGGACAGAGCCAACTAGCTCTTCGACACCACTGCCCCTGCTTCTCCAACACAGGATAATATCCAAGAGCCCAGGGACGAAGTTCAAGAGGAGCTAGACAGAGCCGACCAGCCTGAGCAATCACAAGCAGCTGCTGCCGCAGGCCTTTCTACGCGTCGCCGCCCCCGTCCTGCTACTGATGACACATCCGAGGCCCTCCTCCGCTGCATCAAGCAACAGAACCAGATGATGCTTATGATGGAGCAGCAGAACTGCAGGGCTGAGGAATTTGAAGCATGGCAGAGAGAGCAAACGGGTCAAATTCAGCAATCTTTGCAGATGATGCACGATATCCATTCCGGCATGGCCGATGAGATGGCACACCTCACTGTGCGAGTCAACGGCCTCCGTGATTACATATTCCACACCGGAGCCCTGAACCTCGCCGCACGAGATGCCCCTGCCAGAGGTCGAGGAAGAGATCGAGGACGAGGACGGGAATAGTAGTATTTTTCATTTTTGTCATCTTTGTTGTTTTTTCTTTATTTCCTTTGTATTCCTCCCTTCCGCATTCTTTCAAATCAGTGAGGACACTGATTGAGATAGTGTGAGAGCGGACCGTTATCTCCCTTTTTATTTCCCTTTTTCATGCTATTTCCCATTTCCCATTGTACTTTTTCTTTCGAATTCTCAATTTAAAGTAATTTTAATTTTCGGCAAATAAGCTCTTATATATATATATATATATATATATATATATATATATATATATATATATATATATATATATATATATATATATATATATATATATATATATATATATATATATATATATATATATATATATATATATATATATATATATATATATATATATATATATCCGTTACGTGAACTCCCCGCGTTTCATATGACTATACAAAGAAATTTTTAAACTCCTTGCCTCAAAGCACCACGAGGACACGCCAAAGTTCAATCAAGTATGGAAATCCCGAGAAGAAAATTCTAACAATTCCATTACCGTCCTGACACCTTAGACCTCCTATTTATGCGAGTCTGTTTCACTACCTACACGTACCGAAGCTTCAAGCTCCTACTCAAACGTAGCCCCCAGTAGTTTATACAAGCAGTCAGCACCATCCTAAATGCTTCTAAGCAATGAAACCGATGCAAATAAGTGTGTGATCTCTAATATAAAATGAAAAATCATGAAGAAGAAAAGCCATAAAGCCTGAGTATAAAGACATATTCCTTCTAAGTTAGGTGCTCCTCACCCGAGCATTTAGCCCAACGGTACAGAATATACTGATAACGATTGGATTCCAAGTGACGCCAGTTACGACTGGACTTCCATGGGGAAGGTTGGTAACGACCAACAAGATATTAAATGCCAATAGGATTTCGGACATCTGCCAGTTACGACTGGACTTAAACGGAAAATTAACTAGTAATGACCAGACTTCACAGGGGATTTTCTAGTGACGACTAGACTTCAGAGGGAAAAAGTTGGTAATGACCAAACCAAAAGATAATAACGAGTAAAGTTAAGACAATGCCAGTTACGACTGGACTTTAAAGGAAAATATGGTGACGACCAACTAGAATACCAATAACGATTGGATTTCGAACACTGCCAGTTACGACTGGATTTTAAAGGAAAAGGGTGGTGACGACCGAATCAACAGATACCAACGAGTGGAATTAAGACAATGCCAGTTACGACTGGTCTTAACAAGAAATATGGTAACGACCAAAGAACTACCAATAATGATTGACTTCTAAAACAATGCCAGTTACAACTGGACTTTAACAAGAAATTCACCAGCAGTGATTAGACATTCACGGGGAATCAACAGATAGCACACTGACCCTGGGAGACGAAATGAATCACACTGAACCCAGGCTGAAAGGCGTATGTATTCTTGAAAAAATAGATCCATTCTCAATAGGGAACGAAGCTTTAAACAAGCTATTTAGAGATGAAAAAGTAGATTCAAGTGCTCAGACATCTTCTACTGGGACGAGCCTTTACACCATCATAAGAAGTTCCTTGAGAAAACAGTCTTCAAGGTTTGATACCCACACATGATCAAAGGGAAATCAGCAGTTCGACTTGCTTACACTTCATTGGGGAATGTAATTGGATTGCATATCAAAGCTTCTGCTACCCTGAGGTTTCGGGGAAGTATGATTTTCCTCGACTTTCCATGAGTTGAAGTTTTTTCGTCTGTTAATCTTTTCAAGTTTTATTCAAATAATTTGACCCTAATGCTTTCAAAATTATCGTTGATCAACGAACAATATTTTGCATAACAAAGCAAATAAAGGAAATGACAATTTTGCAAAGAAAGAATGGCTCAAAACTGATTTTATTCAAGAATGAAATCTTGCAAATGACAAAATTCCATAGAAGTTTTACACGTGAAAAATGGCAAAGTGGACAAGGTTACATTGAATCCCACGACCAAACTATCTCTAAAGACTAAAATTCCCTAAAATCCTTGCTTCTGACGAGAGCGGTTGGAGTGAATTCTTGTAGGACCTTCTGCGTTAGTGACAACTCATCTGATGCAGTGAAACGCCTTTGTCCCTAAATTTTTCCTGGACCGCCCTTTCGGGTTTTCAATCCATCGGGACGCTCATTTTTGCCTAAGCCGCCTTTTCGGGTTTTCAACTTAGCGAACTCTTATTTTCTTTCTTTTTCTCTTTTTCTTTTCAACCCTATGATAACGCGAAATTGTATATATAAAATGACATGTGTTTTAACTAATAGTTGACTGGTTTCACTCCGAATTCGGGGCATTCCATGCTATTTGTCTAAGTATTATGCAGGTATTCGAAGAACATGTCCAAGCAAAGCAATATGAAGAAAAGGAGCAAAAACAGGTGAAAAATAGATGAAAACCCAAGAGAAAAACAGCAGATACGAGTTCTACTGATGTGACGACCGTCACATGGCCGTTACACTCGTCATGCGTGTGACGACCGTCACACATCCATGACGACCGTCATGCACCCAGAACGTGCAGAATGAGGTCACGTGCTAAAATTTCCCCTCAAAGACCAAAAGTGTGACCACTAACTCCTACTTTTCTGCCTCAAACCCACTTCCTGAAGGAATAACTGTTAGATACTCTCTCTATATAAAAGGAAGAGGTTGGGACCTGAAAAAGAAAGCCGCATTCAAGACAACGAAGTGCTGCCAATTTATCTTCAGAGCAACCTTACCGTTTTCATATTCTTATTTGTTTCTCTTTTCCTTCTCTGTATTCTTTGGTATTTTGTACTTTCCATTTTCTTGTATGATCAATTGGCACAAAGACCAGAATCCTGCCAACATTGTGGAGGATCTGCCCAAAAGCCAATTGGGATATTCACAGGTTTTTATTTTAATCGTAATTGCAATTTTCATTATGATGTATGTTCTTAATTTCTGCTTTTATTTATGTATTGTCATTTCTTCTTCCATGTCTAGCTAAATTACCGTAATCGATATGTAATAATAATTCGGACGGGATTTGATAATAATTGGCGTAATCTTTCTCTTTTCAAAACTCAGTTATGGTTTTAGTTTTAAATTTAAATTTCTAAGTAAACGTTCGTCGCGACAGCGAGAACTTATTTAAAAATAGTTTTGCCACGACAGTGGGAAATTAACCAAGGTACGAACCAACAAGCGACAGCTGCGGCTAAGACCGGATAGTAAAAACTAGGCATTCGATTTAAAAACAGCGAAAGCGCTTTAAAAAGGATTAGAACTTAGAGATTTTCAAAAAGTAACTTTAACCCCGAACGGGATAGCGACAGCATACGTTCCGCCTTAGAGTTGCGACTAGCGTCAACAACCATCGTGAGACAAAAGTCTTTAGATCATTATTTTCTTCTTAAACTAAGTTTGAAAACACTTAATACGCCAGTAATTTGTCGAATCCCCAAAGAACAAAATTATTGCATATCGATTCATAAATTCATATCTTAAGTAAAAGCTTTAGTTCCCTTTAGTTTACGCATTTAATCTGCTACCATCAACTTAAAACCTTACCGACCTAGCTAAACACCGTAACACCCGATAATACTAGATTGATTACGAGTCCCTGTGGGATCGATATCTATTATTACTACACGATAGATTGTGCACTTGCAGTTAGATTTGTTAGACATAGAAAGTCACGATCACCCTAACTTTTGCATAAGCCGCTCCTTCGAGTTTTCGGCTTATCGGGTTCTTTTAGGTGTAATATTTTCGTACTGCATCAGAATTCACTGAATGAGTAAGCTGCTCTCCATCCATGGTAGTGAGAATCAATGAGCCTCCTGAGAAGACTGTTTTCACAACAAACGGGCCGTCATAATTAGGCATCCATTTTTCCCGTGCATCTTTATGAACTGGTAAAATCTTTTTGAGTACAAGTTCCCCTTCGCGGAATTCTCGGACACGAACTTTCTTGTCAAAAGCTCTCTTGATCCTCTTCTGATATAACTGACCATGACACATTGCAGACATGCGCTTTTCGTCGATAAGATTCAACTGATCAAACATTTCTCTCACCCATTCTGCTTCTTCAAACTTGGTTTCCATTATGACTCTTAAAGAAGGTATCTCGACCTCAATAGGAAGTACCGCATCCATTCCATATACCAAAGAAAAAGGAGTTGCCCCTGTTGAAGTGCGGACAAACGTTCTATACCCATGCAAGGCAAATGGTAGCATCTCATGCCAATCTTTGTAAGTTTTCACCATCTTCTGCAAAATCTTTTTAATGTTTTTATTTGCAGCTTCTACAGCTCCATTCATCTTGGGACGATAAGGAGAAGAATTGTGATGGTCAATTTTGAAGTCATAGCACAACTCTTTCATGATTTTGTTGTTCAAGTTGGTATCATTGTCCGTTATGATTCGGCTCGGAATTTCGTAACAACAGATAATTTCCTTTTTGATAAAACGAGCCAACACTTGTCGAGTAACGTTAGTGTAGGATGCAGCTTCAACCCACTTTGTGAAATAGTCAATAGCAACCAGAATAAACCGGTATTCGTTAGAAGCTTTTGGTTCTATTGCCCCAATCATATCGATGCCCCACATAGAGAAAGGCCACGGTGATGACAACACATTTAGCAATGTCAGTGGTACGTGCATCTTGTCCGCATGAATCTGGCACTTGTGACATTTCCTGGCATATTGAATACAGTCAGTTTCCAGAGTCAACCAGTAATACTCAGCCCTCAAAATCTTTTTAGACATAGCATATCCGTTGGCATGAGTGCCAAATATTCCTTCGTGAACATCTTGCATTAACAACTCTGCTTCTCGTCTGTCGACACATCAAAGCAGGACCATATCATGGTTTCTTTTGTAAATCATATCATTGCTGAGAAAGAACTTGGATGCTAATCGTCTTAGAGTTTTCTTGTCAAGTGATGTAGCATCTGCTGGATACTCTTGTTTGGACAGGTAATTCTTTATGTCATGGAACCATGGCTTGTCATTTGTTTCTTCTTCAACCATCTGACAGTAGGCGGGCTCAGTCTTGCGTTCGATTCGAATGAGAGTGGCATCATTGACATCCCTGACTTTCCACATTGAGGCTAACATGGCTAGGGCATCGACGATGTGATTCTCAGATCTCGGAACATGTTTGAAAGTGATTTCATCGAAATATTCCATCATTTTGACGATGTAGGCTCTATAAGGAATCAAATTCTCATGTCTAGTTTCCCATTCTCCAGTAACCTGATAGATAACCAAAGTTGAATCCCCACTGACTTCAAGAAGTTTGATTTTGAGGTCAATAGCCGCCTCGAGGCCGAAAATGCATGCTTCATATTCAGCGATATTGTTTGTGCAGTCAAAATCCAACTTGGCTGTGAATGGAGTGTAACCACCTTCCGGACTCATTAAAACGGCGCCCACGCCATGCCCGCTGTAGTTGGAGGAACCATCAAACATCATTTTCCACCAAAGACCTTCCTTTGGACCCTCATCAAGACCTGGCTCTTCATAATCTTTTACCAACATAATGTCTTCATCTGGGAAATCAAATTTGAGAGACTCATAATCTTCCACTGGTTGATTTGCAAGATATTCTGACAAAACACTACCCTTGATAGATTTCTGGGTTACATATTGGATGTCGTATTCTGATAATAACATATGCCAACGGGCGAGTCTTCCAGTCTGAGCAGGCTTCTCAAAAATATACTTTATTGGATCCATTTTTGAAATCAACAAAGTGGCATGACAACTCATGTACTGCCTCAAACGTTTGGCAGCCCATGCCAAAGCGCAACAAGTTTTCTCCAGAAGTGAATATCGGCCTTCACAATCAGTAAACTTCTTACTCAAATAATAGATAGCACGTTCTTTTCGTCCAGACTCATCCTGCTGACCTAACACACATCCCATTGAATTCTCCAGTACTGTCAAATACATGAAGAGAGGTCTTCCCGGGACCGGAGGTATTAAGATTGGAGGTTCTTGTAGGTAACCCTTGATCTTATCAAATGTTTTCTGACAATCTGAATTCCAAACAACCGTCTGGTCCTTGCGTAATAATTTGAAGATGGGCTCGCAAGTAGGAGTCATATTGGAAATAAATCTGGATATGTAGTTCAGTCTTCCAAGAAAACCTCTGACTTGCTTTTTCGTTTGTGGAGCTGGCATGTCTTGAATGGCTCAGACTTTAGCTGGATCCACCTCAATCCCTCGGCGACTGACAATGAAACCGAGTAACTTCCCAGATCTTACTCTGAAGGTACACTTGGCTGGATTCAGTCTCAACTGATATTTTCTGAGTCACTTAAATAGTTTCACAAGATGTCCCAAATGGTCCTCCTCACTTTGAGATTTGGCTATCATGTCATCAACATATACCTCTATCTCCTTGTGCATCATATCATGAAATAAAGTTACCATGGCCCTTTGATAAGTAGCACCTGTGTTCTTCAGACCGAAAGGCATAACTTTGTAACAGTAAGTCCCCCACGGAGTAATGAAAGTAGTTTTTTCCATGTCATCGGGATCCATCTTAATCTGATTGTAACCGGAGAACCCATCCATAAATGAGAAAACTGTGAAACGAGCCGTATTATCCACCAACGTGTCGATATGCGGCAAAGGGAAATCATCCTTCAGACTGGCCTTGTTTAGGTCCCTGTAATCCACACACATTTTGACTTTCCCATCTTTTTTCGGTACAGGTACAATATTGGCCACCCATTCGGGGTATTTGGACACTGCTAAGAAACCCACATCAATCTGTTTTTTCACCTCATCTCGAATCTTGAGAGCCATGTCAGGTCTTGTTCTTTGGAGCTTTTGTTTAACCGGTGGGCATTCTGGTCGAAGCGGTAACTTGTGAACCACTATGTTAGTGTCTAAACCCGGCATATCCTGGTACGACCAAGCAAATACATCCACATACTCTTTCATAAGCTTTTCTAGTTGCTGCTTGACTTCTACCCCTAGAGCTGCCCCAATCTTGACTTCTTTCTTGTCTTCTTCGGTGCCAAGATTAATGACTTCTACCTGTTCTTTGTAGGGTTGAAGCTCTGCATACTCATGGTGTGCCAATTTTACCAGTTCATCAGGGATTTTGAAATCTTCGTCCTCATCTTCGGGTTGGTATATTGGTGAATCAAAGTCAGGAGAGAATGCAAAGTCATAGGATTCAATGGGTTTTAGGACATCACTGCACGTTGGAATGACTTAATTTATTAAAACACATAAAGACAAATGCAGCACACAAAAGAGAAATTTTTTTTGGTTTTTTAAGATTGCCATTTTTCGTTTAAAATGAAAGCAAAAAATAGTAAAGGAAATAACACAAGGAAATTAACAAAATAGTTCATTTTTCATTGATTTTCTTGAAAGCTCGGGGCCCTTACAAAACATTCCTATAGCCTTAGGCATGGCTATGGAGATTCAAAATAACAACAAGAAAAGAAAGACAAACAAATTACTTTGACTCAGGGAAAACCAAAGGAATCTCAATAGCTTCCCAGTTGCTCAAGGAAGTGTTGCACTGATACACTAACTGCTCCAAGTCTTCATCTTTAAAATCTCCTTCCACAACACTGACTTGGAAACCTCCACTGATGAATACTTCTTGCATACTCTTTGGACGTCCTTTGTCATGTGTCGGTGCTTCATCATGACTTGGTTTGTAACCCAACCCTTGGCAGTCCATTTTTGGCTTTACTTCGATAATCTCTCCCCAACCTGCAGGAGTGCCTTCTTCCAGTGTAGACTTGATGCTCCGAGCGGATGCAAAAGACGGACCACTCTTAGCCACTGTTTCTTCCAACATCACTGCATTAGCTATCTCGAGTGCTTGAAAGGAAGTTCCTAACGCGCCCTCATCTGCTTCAATATACTTGAATGATGACAGATTGCTCACCATTAGGTTCTCTTCACCGTGTACAATCACTAACTTATCATTCACAACAAATTTCATTCTTTGATGTAAGGTGGAAGTCACTGCCCCAGCGACGTGAATCCATGGTCGTCCCAACAAACAACTATAATCTGGGTTAATGTCCATGACTTGGAATGTAATGTTGAATACATGAGGTCCGATCATGATTGGAAATCCTATCTGTCCAACGACCGTTCTTCTTGAACCGTAAAAAGCTTTTACAATCAAAGGTGTCGGTCTCATTTCCACCCCTGTATATGCTAACCTTGCGAGCGACCTGGCGGGCAATACATTCAATGAGGATCCAGTATCGACTAAAACCCGTGCCATGGTGTCTTCTTGGCACCTGACAGATATGTGCAATGCACGGTTGTGATTGCGTCCTTCGTTCGGCAACTTCGCATCACTAAAGCTCAGGGTGTTACAGACTGTAATGTTGGCTATTACTGAATCAAATTGTCCGAGAGTTATGTCTTTTGTCACATGTGCCTGTTTTAATACTTTTTGCAGAGCTTCTCTGTGAGCTGGAGAATTCATTAAGAGAGACAAGATCGATATCTTTGATGGGGTTTGGTGGAGCTGATCAATAATCTTGTAATCACTTTTCCGAATAATCCTTAAGAATTCCTCGTCGTCTCCCTCAGTACTTGGTACCTCTTTTTCTTTTGTCGCAGCAGGGGTAACCTCTTTTGGAGCGGCTACTGTCATCTTTGGTTGATAGATTCGACCACTACGGGTCATTTTGCTTGTACCTGCAATGTTTGTTACGTCCACTTGGTCGTCTTTTACTGTCTCTTTCTGACTAACCTTCCCAGATCCTCGGTCTATCACAGTCATGTCATACTTCCAGGGAACGATCTTTGTGCTTTCAAAAGGAAATGGTCTTGGTTTCTGAATAATAACCAATTGAGGTGGATCGATAGCTGACTTGTTGAAAACTGGCTTCACACCTTTGTTGGTCATTTTGAACACCGAAACTTTCTCACCTTTCTTCAGTAAATTGAAAACAGGCTCAATTACTGAAACTTCTTCTTTCCTCACCTTACTACACACTTGTAATACTCCCTCATCAGTCAATCTTTGTATACCTCTTCGTACCTCATCACACCCTCTAGAATCACTAGAATATTTTTCATAATCATTATGGGTATCCTCTACCAATCCTGCTTTCAGTAGTTTCTCGTGAAGTAACCTCAACGGGGTTTTGATCTCTGACACACCTCGAACTACCCTTTCATCTGAAACTTTTTCTAAAGCATTAACCCCTCCGTGGTTCGGTAATGGATTACTTTTAACATTTGGGGGTACATCATCAAAAGACAAGATCTTATTTTCCATCAACTCCCTGACAAGATGTTTTAAAGCAAGACAGCCTTCTAAATCATGACCGGCAGCACCTTCGTGAAAGGCATAATGAGCATTTGGATTATAGTGAGGAGATGTAGTGTCTAGATTTAATGGTCGTGTTGTTACCAATCCCTGTTGTACTAAGGAGGGGTACAACTCTGTGTAAGTCATCGGTATCTGAGGAAGTGGAGGTTTTATTGTCGGTTTCCGATTCTGGTAGTTCTGTCTGGGTGCTTGAGCTCTAGGCTGATGATGTTGTTGATAGGGTGGAGCGTTGGGCGCTCGTTGATACCCTTGTTGAATTGGATGATATATAGGTGATGGATGCACTGTCTGATAACTGGGAACAGGATGACTGAAAGCCGAAGTTACAGCTACCACATAAGGTTGTTGGGCATACTGCAATAGATACATTGGTCGTTGTTGCTGGGATTGCTGAACATAACTTGCTTGAGGCTGCTGAACAAAGCCTTGCTGATACTGTTGGTAAGGCGGTCTCCAGGTGCGACTCTTTCTTCCCACAGTTACTGCATTTGTCTCCCCTTCTTTCTTTTTATGAAAATTACTGCTGAGCTTCTTGATGTTGTTGTTACCAGAACTGCTGGAACCACTAGCCATCTTCCCATTCTTCATTCCTAACTCCACTCTCACCCCCACTGCTACTATATCAGAAAAACTGGCGGTTACACTACTGATCATCTTCTCATAAAACTCCGGTCTTACTGTATCGACGAACCAATCTGTCAACTCTTTTTCACTCAAAGGAGGTTCCACTTGAGAGGCGGTTTCCCTCCACCTTTGTGCATACTCTTTGAAAGATTCTGAACTCTTTTGTGACATATTTAGTAATTGTCTTCTATCAGGGGCTAAATCCATGTTGTACTTGTAATGTTTCACAAAAGCATCGGCCAAGTCTTGGAAACTATGAATACGAGACTGATCCAAACCCAAATACCATTTAGCAGGAGCTCCTTTCAAACTATCTTGGAAACATTGAATCATCAACTTGTCATCTTCCACGTGAGCGGCCATTCTTCGGTAATACATAATCAGATGTGTCCGAGGACAAGTAGCCCCAAAATACTGATCAAAATTGGGAACATTGAATTTCAGCGGAATTACCAACCCAGACACTAAGCACATATCTCTGGCATCAGTACCAAAGATGTCATTCCCTTCCATTGCTCTGACTTTCCTTCCTATAGTCTCTACACTTTCTTTCAACTTATCATGTCGTCCACTCTCTGCTTCATACCCATCAAGAACTTCGTACACTTGTGGAGGATTATGAAAAATAGGGCGCGCTTGAATCTGAACAGAAGGCTGAGTGTAAGTAGGAATAGCTTGAGGAACTTCTGGCCCCAAAGGAACTGCTTGTTGATTGACTACTAGTGGAGGTACAAAACCAGGCGGCAACCCATATGGTGGAACATTTGCAACAGTGACTGCCGTTGGGATCGGCTCTACAGCTATGCCAGCGATTTCAGAAACAATGGTGGCTTGAGTGTCCAATTTTGCATGAATGACTTATAGGGCTTCCATGATCTGCCCCATGCCCCCTCGTAGCTCTCCAAGTTCATTATCAATCCTGTCCACATCCAAATTCTGTCCTTCCATTCTTAGACGAGCTTGGGCTCGGGTGTTGTATCGGTGTTGAGGATTCAGTGTGATTTTTTTTCTGGCGACAAGACAGCGAGATGAGACGCAACACAAGAATATGCACATGCGATGCTTATGAATGCAAAATGCAACAATGCAAAATTAATCATTCAAGGAATCTAAAGAAATGTTTGCAAAAATTACAACAATGGGGAAATAAGCAAATTCAAAATCTTCATAGATTAATAACTGAGAGTTTTACAACAACGATTCTGAAACTGAAATACAAGTCTTCAATACAGATACATGATGAAATAAAACGGAAAACAAAAGGATTTTAGATCTTCTGGTTGGATGGACCTTCGTCTTCTGGCTTACTTCTCTTCCCACCTTGACGAATCAACTCTTGAAGTTCTTCCTTCTCTTGCATAGCCTTGAAATACTTATCTCTCCAAGTCTTTCCTTCTTTTTCAGCTTTTGCCAAAGCAGCTTTCAATTCTTCTACGAGAGTAGGTTTGGGTGAGTCAGGCTCAAAGCCAGTATAGAACATCTCCAACGCTGCTTCTTTTACCCATGATAAGTAAGATTCTGAAACAGTATTGTCGTGGTAACCTAGGGCAGTTACTCCCCTCGTGTAGACATAACGCCAAGCATACACAATTCGAGCCCTGTAAGCGGGATTCTTCCCTTCTTCAATGCAAAAGCTTCTCAAAAAGTCTGGGTCCGGTTCATCCTCCATGGGGTGCCCCAACTGTCGACGAGCCAGAATAGGATTATAGCTGATGCAACCATTGACGCTGATAAGCGGTATATTCGGGAAATCTCCATAGCTTTGGTCATGGCAATCCCTCCATACATAGGGTCATACCACTTAATATCTGAGTGTTTGAGCAATAGCAGCTTTTCTGTCCATGAGAGCCCATTTTGCTTATCCCAGAGGGCTGGAATTTTTGGCAAGTGCAAAATAAACCACTTGTGCAGGAGAATGGTGCAACACTCAATCCGCCCAACTCCATAACGGTTCCTACGGTGGATGGTAAAGTACGTATCAGCCAGCAAGGTAGGTACAGGATTTTTGATTAAGAACAGGTTGATTGCATTTGCGTCCACAAAATCATTAGCAGTCGGGAACAGGAACAGTCCGTAAATTAGTAAAACCAAGATGGCCTCAAATGCTTCAATATTTTTCGATAAGGCATGGTTTTGAGCTTTTTCATACAGGAACATAGCTGGAAATACATACAACCCTCCCTTAGAAATCATATGAGATCGTACCTCGTCCACCTCCAAATACGCGGCCTCTGCAACTGCTCTTTCATTAGGAGTCCCTTCTCTTCCAGAAAATGGTCTAGGAGTGACGCCTACTCCCATCAGGGCGGAACATTCTTCCAAGGTTGGTAGCAACTGATAGTCTGGAAAGATGAAACAGTGATAGGTTGAATCATAGAACTGCACGAGTGCGGATAACATCTCTTCATATACTTGAACTTCTAGCAAAGACATCATATTCCCATACTTCTCTCTGAATGCCTCAGGGTCTTCTACTAAACTTCCCAGTTTCTTCAAGTTCTCCAACTTTGGTTTTTGGAACACAACCTCTGCTTTCTTTCCAGAATCCATCCTGCAAAACAATCTTTAGTTCCTTGAATGATTAATTAATGTAAATGCAAATGCAAAGGTTTCATGGAACTCAGATCAAAACATCATTTCATTTCATTGATTTTCAAGATTGCATTACAAAATATCTAGTACATTTTACAAAAGTTCTAAATATAAGGCTGACAGTATTCTAAATAAAAGTCTTCTTTTGCTTTGAGTTTCTTGATTTCTTCTTCCATCTGAGTCTTCTCAAGAATGAGTTTGTCCACGACTAGCTTCCGTGGAGTTAACTGGGAGCTGGAAGAAGATAAAACTTCATGTGTCTTCCTTTTCTTATAAGCAATCATTTCTTCATCCTTCGCCTGTAGTTGTCTACGGAGTTCATCATTCTCTTCCATGGCCACTTGGTACTTGTATTTCCAGGCTACTTCAGTTTGTTGTGATTTCCTCAAAGCAATCTTTAACTTCTCCTCTTCAGACATAAAGATCATTGTGTATTCCTCCTCTAAAATCATGGGTTTCTGCTGAGGATAAGGCATCTTCAGCTGAATAGCTCTCTTTCGGACCCATTGGAGATAAGGCTCGAGCGAGACGCAATTAGGTTTCCCTAAGGCTTCTTTTCCTTTCTTGTGTACATAACCCCAAGCTTTTAGAATTTCTCCTTTTAAGTCTGAATTTCCCTTAAAGAAAATATTCTCCACATCAGCGCTATTTGGTTTGTCCTTCAAAGGATATCCAAGCTGTCGGCGAGCGAGCACAAGGTTATAACTGATTCCTCCGCTTGTACCTAGAAGAGGTACGTTACCAAAACTTCCACAACTGCCAATGATCTTTATCCCATCATAATTACGACTGTACCAATCAATATCAGAGTGAGTAAGAGCCATAACCTTCTGAGACCACCAACCTTCCTTCCAAAAAAGATGAGCCTTAGGTAAGTGAGAAATAAACCACTTGTATAGTAAAGGGATACAGCAGGTAATCATTCCTCCTTTATGCAGATTTCTCAAGTGAACAAAATGATATGCGTCAGCTAGTAAAGTAGGCACAGGGTTTTTCTTCAGGAAAATCTTAATGGCGTTGAGATCCACAAAATTATCAAAACTTGGAAACAAGAAGATCCCATAAATGAGCAAGGCAAAGATAGCCTCGAATGCATCCATACTCAAGTGATCAACATAGTATCGTGCTTTCCCAACCAAGAACTCTGCAGTCAAACCAAAGACTCCTCCCTTAGTAGCCATATTTTTCTGAATATCCACCAATCCTAAACGTGTAGCTTTAGAAATTTCTTCCTCCTTAGGGTCTTTCTCCATGATTGGAAAAGGAGAGTCTTCAAGAATAGGTAAACCAATCAAGCAAGAATATTCCTCAAGTGTAGGTACCAACTGGTAATCAGGAAAAGTGAAATAATGATAGAGTGGATCATAAAACTGGAGAAGTGTGGAGAGGAGTCCTAGATCCATTTTCTTCTTTACTTTCAACAATGACAATAAGTTCCCATACCTGCTCTTGAATCCTTCTAGATCTGTTATCAAAGTGCTCAACCTTTCTATGTCATCCAAGTTAGGACTTTTGTAAGTGTACTTCATAGTTTTCTTTTTCCCACTGTCCATGATGATCCTAATGTTTATAAACGAGAGATCTGAGTTCCATGAAACTTTTATGATATGAATGCATGAATGCATAAACACAGGTAAGCACAGATTCACATATACACATGGGTAAACAGATGAAGGTTTTGGTTTGGAGAACATGAGCATGGAGCCAAGGTCTACCCATCCCAAAGGTATGCACTAAGGCTTTCAAAAACTGTAGAACAAGGTTCTAAAAGAGTTCCCAGAGTCCTCGACCCATCTTTCGGATATTATCAATTTCCCAAATACTTGGTGGTCGATCATATTCTCAAGAGAGTCTCGTCGAAGTGTAGTATCGCGTATCAACTACTTCGGAATTACTTCCTTATAGCCATCGCACTACATCCTAATAAAGACATAGTGGGGAAAAGGTAATCTAAAGGTCCTCAGTATCACGAGCTCCTATGTAGAAAGTAGCATTGTTTTCACGAATACTCGATCAACAATACTAACTCTCAGAAGGGCCTCTACTGAGCGGAGGTTTTCTCAAGTCAACTTGGTCGGGAATCAACTTCCTATAAGTCTCCTTGAATATACCACCATCCTATCATAAGTACGCTCAAACACGGGTACAATGTTGTCTCACCACTCAAAGTTACCAAGATCCAACAGAGCACATATGTACATATTTACAAGTATTCACAAAGATAGCAAATAATCAATCAAGATAGGCTAAACCCTCAAAGCAATAACATTATCCCTAGTGAAGTCGCCATTTCTGTTGCGGTGAAAATTGGATATCAAGCTATTAAATTAACTTGAATCTTAATTCTTTTACAACCAAACTTTATTTTATCCAAAGGAAAGGTCTAAAGAAAGAAAAACCCTTTTCGCGATGCAAAACAACGCTAAGAGAATCGGGGATCGGGGGTTGGTTATACTTAGGGAAGGTGTTAGCACCCTAAGCATCTGTAGTACTCTACAGGAACCTTTTGTTTGATTGATTACTAAGTGTGAAATATGTACTATTGATTGGGATTGGGTAAAAGAATAGACAAAGACCTAGATGGTTTTCTAAGTTTGCTCGCAAAGGCGTCGCATCTTCTGCCTACGTATCCTAACTAGGATAGAATCAGAGCAATCGTAGTTCACCTCACAAGGGATAAAGAACACTTGATTATGATCAAGGTTCAAGGGGAAAAAACATTACAATGCTTGTATGGAGTTTGAAAAAACCCCTTAATCTAAATTATAACACTCAAAAGGGGAAGTAAGAAATCATGACAATGATTCTTACATAGAGTTGACAAACTCTATCCTAGGGTTCTAGTTGAAGAACACTCTTAGTACAAGTGGATTTCTTAGACTTAAAGCAAAGTCTAATGGTTTCTAAACTAAGGTTAAAGTGACTTAAAAAAGTCAAGAGAAAGGTGAATGATCTATCCATGACACAGGGGTCAATGGAAGGACTTTTCCTTTGGAAGAAGGGATGGGAGGCAACTTTGATGAAAGCTAACAAACTTCATCACTTGGGGAAGAAAATAAAAAAAGAAAGTAGTAACATAATAAAGATGCATTCATGGTGACAACCATTAAATGGGTATATGAATTTGATAAGAATGACAATGCATTGATGACAATCAAAGCAGATAAACAAAACAGGAACTGTGACGACATATCGAGTGTAATTAAGCTAACAGATGAAGTAACATGAACATGGTAACAACCAAAAGATGAAGCCCTAACATGTTAACTAACATTTAGGGGTATGAATGCAAGCATGTATCACAAATAATTACAAGTACATCAAGAGAAAATTCATCTGCATACGTCAAAACGATCACAAAAAGTACACAACTTGCACATAGTCAAATGAGGTGAAAAATTATGCAAACATGAAAATAAAAAATATGACATGAAATTAGACATCAAGATGAGCATAATTCAAAAAGAATGGGTGAAAAATGGCTAAAATTGAGAGAGATATGAATTTTTGAAGATTGGGTGAAAAATGACAAAATTAATCAAAAGGGTTGCCCTCCTCAAGGGTCGAACCCAAGTTCAAGGCTTGCAAGGCGTGTTTAGACATATGGTCTTACCACTGGAGTGGCTATACATCCATTGATGGAAGCCACCCCATAAATATATGAGGGGTATTCAAAAACCAGGTTGGGCAAAATCAAGGCACCAAAATCAGTTTTGCAATTTGGCCATAACTTTCTCATTTCTTTATGTTTTTTGACAAAATTTAGGTCTAAACGATGTAGAATTTCATGAGGAACATGATGATGGTTTTAGATTTTCAAAATTCCTTCTCTAATGAAAAACCCGATAGTAGTTGCTTTTGGTTGTTTAAAAATGCATTTTGATGTGAACCCCTCAATCCAACCAGTTTTGAACCCAAGTGATCATGCACACACAACATAACAATGATAATAAATACACTCAAATCAGAACAAAGCTTCAAGACAGCTTGGTATGATAAATGACATGTAAGTTGCAAAAGTAACTTTTTGATGCAATCATGTGAAAATGCAGTTCAAGCTCTAAGCATAGTTTTGGTGGATCAGTCACATATACACATCAAACATAGATTACCAAGGGTGTTCAAACTTAACTTGGGGTTAAATGCTGACTGTAGCAAGATATGCCTCATGAAATGCACTTTGATTGCTTTACAAGGCATGAGCAAATTCAAATCATGTTATAGACACATTTTAACCAAACCAATCACTCAAACAGTTCACACATGTGCCATGAGATGGATTCAAATTGAGAAAAGAGTTCAAGGAAGTCTGTTATGAAAAGTGATTTTCAAAATGCAATATTTGGTATTGGTGAGGTGCAGTAGGATGTGCAATTCATGTATCATGCAAAAGTTGATCATTTAAAACACACTTACACATCATATACATTGTATGAAGTGAAATCAAACATATTTTGAAGCCAAAAAGGGACTGTCACAAAAAACTGGTATTTCAAGTTGTAAATAACATGAAGATGATGCATGATGATGTGAGATTCTAGTTCTATGCACATTCTGATCCAATTAATCACACACACAACATATTTACATGATTTTGAGTGAGTTTGAAAACAATTTGAGATCAAAAAGAGACTGTGGTAAGATATGGTTTTCAAAATGCATTTTAGTGTTTGTGAGATGCATGAACATGCTTATTTTTAGTTCAAAATGATTTCAGGTCATTCTAATCACACACACACCTCATAATCATGATATTGAGTGAATGCCAACAAACATTAGGATTCAAAACAGCCTGTACTCAGAAATGGTATGCTAGCTGCAAATTTGGTAAACATGATGTACAAGAAGGTTCATTTCAAGTTCAAAGTGGGATCAGGTCAGTCGGCACATACATACACATTGCACATATGTCATGAGATGGGATTGAATCATAACATGTGCTTAAAACTGGCTGTAGTGAAACATGGTGCTTAATGTGCAAGTTTTTTGTGTGTGAAGTGCAGCAAAATTGTGTAACTCTGTTTTAGTCATGTTCAAACAAGGCAGGTCTCATATTCAATTTAAAAGCAAGTTAACAAGTAAGGATTAGGCAAGGAAAAGATCAACACAGTCTGTTATGGGGAGGTGACATGTCAAGCTGTAATGCTCATGCCTTATACCTCCATGAAAGTACTCAAACTATTTCCTAACCATGATTAACCCAAAACAGTGGCACACACAAGTCCTAAAGGTACAAAAGAGTGATTCTAAATCCAAACTTAAGCATATTTTGGCCTAAAATCCAAACTGATATGGCTATGGCATAAAAATGCAAAACATGACACTTTGTGAATGAAAACATAAACCAGATACAAACAGCTTTAAACAAACATGTATACACAACATGATCATGATTTTAAAGTGTCTCAAATCAATCAAACAGCCACTTCTGGTCATAACAGAATTTATGCACAAATTATACACATGACATGTTTTTCACATAATAAGCTCAAAATGCCCAAAACATGGAATTATAGTGTAAAGCAAGAAAGGATTGTTCACATACCTCTACTAGCCTTTATTGAGCAAGTTTAAACACCAAGAAACCCAGAGGAACTTCAAGTGCTCCTAACCTTTGAGAGGTTTCTTCTTTGTGAAGTAAGAGAGCAAATTTCAAGACAATTGGAGAAATAAACTCCACCAATGATCCTCAATGCTTTGGACAGTTGAGAAATGATATATGAAAGGTGTTAGGATGATTAGAACACCAAGGAAATGTATGGAACAAGATATGGCAGATTTTGTAGCTTTGGTCAAAGTAACTTGATGTAGAAGTTGACTTTTTGAATGGTGAGGTTTTTGAATGGTTTAAGGTCTTGGACACCTTCTATATCATATTTGGAGATTGTGTGGATGATTTTTGAGGTGTTTGAATGGGGAGAAATGAATTTGGCAGCCTTGGTAGCAATACAGATTTTTGGTGTTTTAGTGAAAAAAGTGACTTTGTGATTTTTGAAGCAAGGAGTGGAAATAGTGAAAGCTTTCAATTTCTCTGGCTTTTAGAATTGATAATATCTCCCAAATGAAGTGGTGAGGGCTCCCTTTTATAGGCAAATGAAGAGAGGGGGCAGATTTGGAGATTTCTTCACTTTGAAGAAAAGTTTTTCACTTTTTGGATGAAACCTCCACAAGAGGGTTTTCTTGGCTGATAGGAAAGCCTCAATAGTCAAAAAATTATGAGCTAGTGTGGTTAATTGCAGGCTAGGAGGTACAACTTATGGCTGGTTCAGAATTGCCTTTTACACCTCATGCTTGTTTTTCACTTTTTGGTGCAAGTTGCAAACCAACTTGCAAGGCAACTTGCAAAGCTTGGCCTTTTGAGTTCTTCTGCATAATTCCTTTGTTTTTCATGCTACAAACTCCTAACATATCAGATACAACATAGTTCACCAGCTGAGATTGGTCAATTTTGATGAAAGAATGAATTTTTGAATTTTGACAATGTGGGACTAAAGTATAAAACCCTCAACTTGCCATAACCATAACTTTCAGCTCACAAATCCTTTTGAGATATGCTAGTACTTTTTAGAAAGCCCTCAAATAGCTCTAAAACATACATGCTTTCATGAGTTTCAATTTCCCAAAGGAACTTGGCTAAAAAGTCTCCCAAAGTTGCTAAAAAATGAACTTAAAAGTGAAATTTCTCCAAGTCTTTTTCCCTTCTAGAAATGAATTTGATCATAACTCCAAATCTATGCATTTTCTGATCATGCACCACTTAGGGACTTTTGTAGGATTTGTAAAGAGCTTCCAAATGAGCTTTGAACCAACTCAATTGGATGTGTGGTTAAGGAGTTATGGTTTAGCCCCTTTCAAAACCCTAATTTCCCGATTATTCCTTCATCCTTGATCCAATGGTCATGAAAATTGATAGGTAAGTGCAACATGATATAAGGAACATTTTTGATTCACACTTTGAAGTCCAATTCCTTAATTTTGAAGAGTTGACTTTTTGGTCAACCGTACGATCGATCGGTGACTACCGAGTCGTCTGTTGATACTCTAGACCTCCTGAGAATTTGAAACTTCTTGAATGAACTTTATTAAGCTATATGAACTTCATGGATCATAATATCATCATTAAAACACCTTCCAACATCAAAGTCAAACTACAATTGACTTTTACTGGTCAAAAACCCTAATCGGATGCCCTGAAATACACTGTTCTTGATTCTGGGGTAACAACCTCAAATTGGATCCTCAATTGACATTATATGATACCCTTGACCTTGTTTCATAATTGAATTAGCCCAAAACTTGGATTAATCACAAACCCTAAAGCTTCGATTTGACTGTACAAAACCCTGATTCATCTGTAACTTGACAAAGACAAACTTGCATTGGGTTAAGGTTAGATAATTCATGAGTATGCTCCTAAAATGATGATGAAAATCTAAGGGGTCAAAATTTGGGGTGCAACAGACACAACCAAAGCATAAAATGCGGTAAGCGGAAATAAAATACAACTAAACATATAAAAAGATTAAGTAACACTAACGGTAAAATAACGCATAAAAACCACCAATCACTTAGTATAGGGCAGCTAGTCAAAAAGAACTACAAGGTGTCGGTCGAAGACAAGATGATGAGAGTTATTGACGCAGGTGGTAGGTTGATCTTGAAGGCTCAAATGTCTCAGAATAGGACCTTCAAGATTGAACTCAATATGATATAACACAAGTGCCTAGCAACTACGGCCAGCAGAGATGAAAGATTATGGAAATTTTGACTAGGTCATCTCAACTTCAATGACATTAGAGAACTAAATAGAAGAAATATGGCTTCAAGATTACCTGAAATTGACATTCCAAGTGAAGTATGTGAAGAGTGTGTTCAGTCGAAACAACACAAGAATAATTTCAGCAAGAATGCAGGAAGGAAGTCAAAGGCAATTCTGGAAGTTATATACTCTGATGTATGTGATCCAATCTAGGTGGATTCGGTTGTAGGAAACAGACACTTTGTCACGTTTATAGATGATTATAGTCGAAAGATATAGACTTACTTCATTAAGAAGAAAATTAATATGATCGAGGTATTTCAAATCAATGGTCGAAAGACAACGTGGTCGAAAGCTGAAAATTTTGAGGACTGATGGTGGTGAAGAGTATGTGTCAAAAGAGTTCGATGTATTATATGAAAAATAAGGGATTGTGTATGAGGTGGTGCCACCCTACACTCCACAACAAAATGGAATTGCAGAAAGAAAGAACTTAACCATCATGAACATGGTGAGTATGTTGAATGGAAGGCATCTACCCAAAGAATTATGGGGAGAAACAGTTTTGACAACAACATACATATTAAACAGATGTCTGACGAAGAAGCTTGAAGGAATCACACCAGAAGAATGTTGGTTTGGTGTCAAGCCTAGCTTCAGTCACTTGAAGGTGTTTGAATTTATAGCACATAGACATGTGCCAGATCAGTTGAGAAGGAAGCTTGATGACAAGTTGAATCAGATGATCTTGATAGGATATCATTTGACTGGAGGTTACAAGTTGTTCGACCCAGTGAATAAGTAGGTATTGATCACCAGGGACGTGATCATAGATGAGCTTAAAGAATGAGATTGAACTGAGAATGTCAAGAAGGATTCAGTGAGAATCTCTTATGAAGAACCAGCCACTGAAGTCGAAAGAGAAGTTCGATAAGAACAAGTCAGAGATAAAGCTGGCCCAAGCAGACCTCGACGAACAAGACACATGTGTGCAAGGTTGCAAGAACGTGTAATTACATCAGATGATGTGGTCGATGAAGAAGGTGAGCTGATACACTATGCTTTCTCACAGATGTCGAACCAGTCAATGCAGCTGAGGCGTTGAAAGATCCGAAGTGGGTGAAAGCAATGAATGAGGAGTTAGAATCCATCAAAGTCAACAACACCTGGCCATTTGTCGATTTGCCTCAAGGCAAGAAGGAAATTAAGTGAAGTGAGTTTAGAAGGTGAAGATGAATCCTAAAGGAGAAGTAACTTGACACAAGGCGAGACTTATGGCAAAAGGATTTCTTCAGAAGGAAGGAATCGACTTCGATGAAGTTTTTGCACCTGTTGCTAGGATCGAAATAATCAGATTGCTTGTTGGTCTAGCAAATATGAACGATTGGCACACATGTCAGATGGACGTGAAATGTGCATTCCTGAATGGTCCCTTAGACGAAGAAGTTTATGTTGCACAACCAGCCGAGTTTGTGAAATAAGGTGAAGAAAGAAAGGTGTACATGCCGCATAAAAGCGTTGTATGGACTTAAGCAAGCTCCAAGAGCTTGGAATAAGAAAATCGACAGCTTCTTAAGAGAGAAGGAATTTGTGAAGTGTACGACTGAGTATGGAGTGTACGTAAAAAGAAGCAGTAGTGAACTGCTTATACTATGCCTCTATGTCGATGACCTGTTGATAACAGGAAGTTGCAAGAAGGAGATCGAAGAATTCAAACATAACTTGAGTGAGGAGTTTGGAATGTTAGACTTGGTAAATCTATCATATTTCCTTGGCATCGAATTCTACAAGAGTAATAGAGGTTTGATGATGCACCAAAGAAGACATGCAGGCGAAATACTCAAGAGATTTGATATGCAAAACTGCAACCCAACTTCGACTCCAGCTAAGACCAAATTGCAACTGTCGAAGGATTCAGATGAAGATGATGTCGACCCAATCCAATATAGAAGACTTATTAGGTCACTTCGATACCTTTGTCACACAAGGCATGACTTATCATACAATGTGGGTATGGTAAGTAGATTCATGCAGAAGCCAAAGGTATCACACCTAGCAGCGACAAAGAGGATATTGAGGTATCTGAAAGGGACTCTCGACTACGACATTTTGTTTCCTACAGTTGATGAAAGAAAAGAATGCAAGTTAGTGAGATACACCGACTCTAGTTGGTGTAGTGATGTTGAAGATAGAAAATCCACAGCTGGCTATGTGATTATGTTAGGTGGTGAACAAGTTGCTTGGAGTTCGAGAAAGGAGCCTGTAGTGGCATTGTCATCATGCGAAGCAGAATATATAGTTGCCTCCCTTTGTGCATGTCAAGCAACCTGGATGGTGAATTTGGTCTAAGAGATCACAGCGAAGAGTCATTGAGCAATTACCATGAAGATCGACAGTATGTCAGCTATCAACTTGGTGAAGAATCCAATAGTACACGGTCGAAGCAAGCACATCGAGATGAGGTTCCATTATCTTCGAGAGCAGATAGCAAAAGTGGAGATTAATTTGGAACACTTCAGAACTGAGAATCAGATTGCAGACATCATGATGAAGGGAGTGTCAGTCGAAGTGTTCATAAAGCTATGACATCCTTATTTTGTAAACATCTCATCATATTTTGTAATTCACAGTTTGCAGTTGCAAGTGAAATAACAGAATTTCCACAGGTTGTGGGCCAAGAGTTCTCTGCAGAAAAATTCTTCTTCTTCTCCTTCTCCAACGTTTACTTTCTTTCTTTCTATCTAATCTTCTCTTTTGTTGTCATTACGTGGGTTGAAATAATATTAAAATCAAGTTTAATTTAGAAGAATTTTCTATAAGTTGTGGTTGAATTTCTAACCATTTTCACATAAAAATAATATTCTCACTTAATATATTTCTCTATATATATTTTTACTGTTATATTCCTTCTAGTATTTAATATAAAAAAACTATTTTTTAAATTTATTGAAAAATTAATTTAACTAAATTGATTTTGAAATATGCTATCAACTTCTTATAAGAAAAATATAAGAGGATTGCAACTTGATTTTCAAAAAAATGACTGCCAAAAGATATCATTGAAAGTCTCTTTAATTAAAAATATAGTAACTGAAAAATTAATGTTATTTATTATTGAAAAATATTTTTTTATAAATTTGTTTAATAAGGATTTTGTTTTAAATTTTGAAAAAAATTATAATTTTGGTTTGACTAAAAAAATAAATATAGTTATTAATTTATTTGTTACTAAATATCATATCAAAGTCACATCAATTAAAATATTTATAACTCGTGTGATAAGATCTAATTATGATGTCCTTCTCGTAATTATGTTCGTTAATTGTGAATTTATGAAGAATTAAAATATTAGTTAAATTTTGGACAAATTCTTAGATATTTATAATAAGTAGTTTGGTATTGATATTTTTAGTGTGAATTAAATAAAAAAAATCATTTATTTTTATATATAATATATATAAAATATATGACATTGAATATAATTCTTTTATTAGACGAATATCCAATTAAATTTCAGAATATCGGAATGTTAGACCTAAATTTTATTAGAAACTAAATTTACAAGGTTTCAGTTTTCAAAGGCTAAAAAACATACTTAATTGTAATAAATATATGGCAGAAATGGATTAAAATGGTATAATATAAAACAGGAGGACTTTGTGTGGAGAAGAAATGATAGAAATATTTGAAGGGAACCAAGTCAAAAGGTTGTCGGTGCTTAATCTAACAACAATATGATAGCTCACATTTTGGAATTCATTGCCAAACTTCAAATGTTAGGTAGCCTTTTTGTCTGCCTTAATCTATTCTTGCTCAATAATTTACAAAAAGGATCAATTTGATAGTTAGAATAACAGACACACGAATATGAGAATTTTTTTACTAAAATAATCAAATTTTCTAACTTTTATTTTAAATTAATCATTTTTTTTATAGTTTCCAGTATACTCATATTTAAAAAAAAAAAATTATACAGAATACTTTAGATCTATTAGCGTCTGCAGTAAAAATATAGAAGGAATTTAAATGCTATGTACTTGCATGTAAAGTTGGACTATTTGAGTTTTAGAGAAAGCACCAATAGAATTTAAGTGGCTTCTTTGAATAATAGATGAGCAACATTAGCACTTAATGTTAGGAGAGTTTGATCTAATTCATTCTTATAAAATTGATTTATAAGTTGAAAGATATTCATTTCTATATAAACACTCTCAGTGCTTTATCTATCCTCTAATATGATATCAGAGTCTATTCATCGGACTATGAATTGTTTACCGTTCATATCAACACACCAAATCCTAAAAAAAAGTGCTCAGCGTGAAAGAGTGTATTGGAAATATTTCAAACCCCATATTGAAAAGACATAGAGCCTCTAAAGAGTTTATATAGAACGATAACGTCGTTGCATTAAAATAGGCGAAGAATCAAAGAAAAACAAGCGAAAGAGGAGACAAAAGGAGGAAAAAAGACTCAATAATGAGCGAAAATAGATAAGTATGGGAAAATGAGACTAAATGAATATTCGGGTGAAAAAGGGTGCGTTTTAGGGCAGCTAAAAGAATAATCACGCGCACCATCGCGCGCGCACGATGTAACATCCCTATTGCGCGTGATCCATCTACAATGCGCGCAATTGGCACTTTTTCAGGGCTTTTTCTGACGTTTTCTGACCAGTTCCGAGCTCTTTTTAAGGGAATTTTCAACATTTGGACAAGGGTTATGAAAATTGGAGAGCAAAGCACGATTTTGAGAGCATCAAGGGTGATTTTTAGGGCATTGAAGTTATTTGAGGCTTTTATTTCAAGGGAATTCATATGTTACTTTTATCTACCAAATGTGGTATTGTTATCTGAATTATGAATAGCTAAGCTCCTCTAGGTTATGTTGTGTTATGATGAACCTTATTCAATCTTGTTAGATTATATGTTGGTTTGACTTTGTATGAATGCTTTGAATTATAATTTTATTCAGTTGCTTATTGTTCTTAATGCTTTTTATTTGAGATACTCTGTTAATATGATATTGGACACATAGGGATTACTGAACTTTAGCCTATGTGTTGGAACTAGGGAAACTGTTATACTTACACTAGTTGAATAGAGATAGGAGACCCCGAGTAGTGGCATAGGGAATTAACGTTTTGTACATCGCCTAATTCTGCTTACCTCGTGGACTAGGAATAGGAAGCTCCGAGTAGTGATTAATGAGTTATTTCGTGAGGGATCAGTTATAACAATTTTGTCAATTTGTTGTGAGATTATAAGGATACGATCATTCATAGAAGGCATCATACATCAACAATAGAGGATAAAAGGATTTTATACGCAACCTAATCGTCTTAATCTTTCTGTTTAAAACTCTTACTTAGTTTTTCGCTCTGAAAACTAAACCCCCCCTTATTTACTATTTTCTTTTACATCGCACAATTATTGTCTTGTTCGACACAGTCCTTGTGGATTCAAATTTTATTATTGCGACATTATTCATACACTTGCCGAGAAGTTATCAAGTTTTTGACGCCGTTGCCGGAGACTGTTGATTGCAACAGGGCAACGCTTTGTGCAAAGTTTTATTTTAATTTTAGTTTTTATTGTATTCTATTTATTTTCTTGTTTATCATATTGCTACTGAGGTATTTTTTATTTGTGTATGTGTAGTTTAGGATCGATATTACTACCACTCGATTTAGAAATTGAAAGAACCGCACGTGCTCTCAGAAAAGCAGCTAAAGAAGCAATTCTGGTTAAAGGAGACCAAATAGAAGACCTACCACTGCTTACTTCGGACATTGAAGAGGAGGATAACATGGCAGCACTATACCCCAAACTATGGGGGATTACTGTAAATGGACCGACGACAGACAAGTTTCTAGGTAGTTTGTATCGCCAGACCCTGCTAACATTGATATTAAGAATTATGTGCTTTCGGGTCTATGAGAGAATCTATTTGACATAAACTTTATTAGAGATTCATGGACTCATCTTGCACATTTCTATGAAACTGCTTCGATGTGAAAACCAGATGATATCATAGAGGACCAAGTGAAGTTACGATTGTTTGGTTTCTCACTCATTGGAAGGGCTAAGGATTGGTTTCTATGCCTTCCAAAAGGAACCATTCGAACATGGAAGGAGCTAGAGAATAAGTTCTTGTAAAAAAATTTCATGACCAACCAGTTTACTGAGAGAATGGCCGAAATTGTAAACTTTGAGTTACAAGACACGAAGTCACTGTATGAGTCACGAGAGAGGTTCAAATTATTACTATGCAGGCTCCTCAATCATAATATGAATAACATGGAGCAAATGAAAAATTTCATTAGAGGGCTTAAGAGTCAGACACGTATGTTGCTAGATGATTCCGCAAGAGGCACAATTAGACAAATGATTGAACCTTAAGTCAAGAATCTAGTAGAGAAGATGTGCTAGAAAGAGTATTGAACTAGGAGAGAAAAATCAGTAAAAGTTGAGACGATAGGGACACCTTAATGTATGTTAATTATTGATACTCAAACTATATTTTTAGCTCAGGTTGAATTGTTAAATAAGCAACTAGCTGAAAGCAGCTTAAACAAACCCCACGTGAGCCAGGTACGAGCTCTTAGATGTGATTTTTATGGAGGAGGACATGAAAATGGAAGGTGTTCTTTTGAAGGATCAAGTGAAGAGGTCCAATTTTCAAATTTTCAAAAGAGCAACCCTTGTTCCAACACCTACAATCTGAGATGGAAGGATCATCCAAATTTCCGTTGGAGCAACAACCAAAACCAAAGTGGTAACCACGCTATGCAACAAAACCAACAAGCTTCCAATTTCCAAAGGAATCCTTCACAGTTGGAAGAAACCTTACAAAACTTCATCAAGCCCACTCAAAGTAGTTTGGATCAGGTATATAAGAATCATGAGACCATGAGTAGAAACCATGATGCCTCCATCAAAAATTTTCAAACAAAAATTGGTCAATTGTTAAGACAATTAGCTACTTTACCAAGCTCGAGTGGAGGATTCTCAGGTAATACGGTGTATAATCCTAAGAATGAGTCTTGCAAGGCTATGATAAAGGTTTTGAAGTAACTGCTAATAAAGGTGAGGATGAGATAATTTAGGATGTCATAATGGAAAGCGGTGAATTAAGTAAAAGAAAGAGAGGAGTTTGATTTTCAGGGTGATCGAGAAGAGAGAGGTGTCACCATTGACTAGTTAATAAAAAAAACTCTCCATGGAGAAGAATAAAGAAGCAAACCCTTAATGATCTAAATCCCTCACTACCTGGTTACCTTAAGGCATCATATCTAGTAATAAATAAGAAACCCCTCCATAACAATGAGGAAGGAATGTTTGTCAAGTTTAAGGAGATGCTCAAGACACTGCAAGTAATTATCTCTTTCCACGAGGTTTTGAAACTTATGCCTAAAAATCTCATGAAGGCACTACTAAAGGGTACCAAGCAAAAAGTGGACAAGGCACAAGTCAACATGACTGAAAAATATCACAATCCCAAGCCTAAATAATTGACACTAAAGCTAAAGGATCCAGGTAAACTCTCTATATCTTTTACAATTGGTGGGGTGGAGATCCCACATGCTTTATGTGATTTATGTTCGAGTATAAATGTGATACTAATAGATAAAGTTAAGGAATGTGGTTTAAGGGAGATCATACCAATAAATATAACTCTTGCTTTAGCTGATTTATCTGTTACTCACCTGGTTGGTGTTATACAAGATGTGTTAGTGCATGTTGATGGTTTAGTCTTTTCTGCAGATTTTGTGGTATTAAACATGAAAGGAGAGTAAGAAGGCTCTGTAATTCTCGGACGCACATTCTTGGCAACTGGGAAAATAATGATAGACGTGGAGACTTGTGATTTTATTTTGAAGTTCATTACATATAAGGTGATTTTAAGGTGTATGACTGGACATTGTATGTGGAATACTTGGATGCATGCTACCATTTGGAAGAAAAGGGTAGCAAGGTCAACAAAGGGATGACAACAACCAAATTTACCAACGTAAGGGTTTCCCTTGCGCCTAACATGCCTTAGGCATTGACCGTCAAGCTAGTGATGGAAAAGAAGAGCTTGATGGGAGGCAACCCATCGACAAGTATTTATTTTAAATTTTGCTTGCAATTTTATTTTTGTAACATGTCGTGTATGCATGTTGTTATTGTGTCAAAAAGGAAAACATGGTAAAAGAAGGAAAAAAAGGAAAATGAAAAGGAAACATAAAAAAGAGGAGAAGAGCAAAGAAAAAAAATAGGAAGCCGCTAGAATATTCACGCAGGCTATCACGTGCGTGATAGTTCTGCATCGTGCGCGCGATATAGACGCAGTAAGATTATCTGAACGCTTATCATCGTGTGCGTGATGACTTCATAGTGCGTATGATATGACCATTGTAAAGAGACATTAAACATGAGTCATTGCTATCGCGCATGATGCATTTACAATACGCGCGATGAGCAACGTTTAAGAGTACTATATATAGGGTATGGTTCATTCTCTTTTTCTCACAACTTTTTCTTTGATCCTTCTACTTTTTGACATATTTCTCTAAGCAATTTAGGAAAATTTTCTTCTTTTTTCCTCTATACGTGTTGTTCATGTGCGTTTGTTATAGGTACCATGGCACCAAAAAGAGCAAAAGTTGTACATGGATCTTATTCAAGGGATAACCCCACTTCAAATGCTCCCACCTACCACAACCATAAGTTCTTGTCTAAGGCTCATGCTGAGAAGTATCTCAAAATGGTGTACTATCACATTGTGAGAGAAAGGGATTTTACGTGTGAAGACGTGCAAAGCTTTGAGAAGGTGATCGATGTGCTTCAACAAAGGTGATAGGTAAGCTTTAATAATTTGATTTGTGAAACCAAGAAAACTAATGGGTTAGAATTCTACGCCAATGATACTTTTCCTGCAATAGGTGCATACCAATCCTACGTGTGAGGTAAGTATATTGACTACCCTCCTACTTCTATTAATTTTCATTTTAATTTAGAATCTCCTCCTGTATGATCCCTTAGGAACTATAGGCAAGAATATAAGGTTATGAACGAGGCATTAGGCCAATAAATAGTTAAACTTTTTTGTAGGCCTGAAGTGGAGTGGACGGTGGAGCGTGGTTTAATGTTGCATCTCAAGACCGCTGACTTTTTCCAATTTCTTAGGGCATGGGTATCTTACTTTGTATAAACTTTGGAAGCCGCATCTAATCAATCACAATTCATTATGAAGCGGTGCTTAGGTCTATTAGCTCTTTTGAGGGGGGAACCTATTGACTTGGGGCGCCTCATTGCTGAAAATATTAAATACATGGCTAGCACTAGATAATGAGGTTATGGTCATTTTTGTGTTATCAGTGAATTATGCAAGAGATAAGGTGTACTCGAGTACCCCGAAGATGAGACTATTCTCCCGAAGGCACCCCTTAACACTTCGGTGATAAGGAGATTGGAAAACATTCACCAAGGAGAAGCTGCTCAAAAAGATCAAGATGAAAACCAAGTGGGCAATGATGAAGAATTCAACCAACCACCAATGCAAAATCAACCTCAAAAAATGCAAGGTCAAATGACGTCACAATTTCAAAGAAGTATGGAAGCTCATGTCATGGGGGTTACAAGGTAGATTGAAGAAGTTTCTCCCATTTTGTACGATGACCCTCCCAGACCCGCTCTGGTGTTCAGAGACTTCTACAACCAACAAGAAGACCATATGCCAGTTCAAATCTTACGATCCCAGCTTGCATCAGCTGAAGACATGAGCCTAAGCTCTTGCTATCCTGTAGTAATAGGAATATCTCTTGCTATCCACTTTGAGCCTAAGCCTTTCATTTAGTGACGTAGTATACAAATCTTAGCCATATGACTTGAAATATTGTTTCTTTTCACCCTCTATTTGGAGTTAGGTATAATTTCAATTCTTAAATGGTATGTAAAAGATTAAGTTTGTGATTGCTCTTATAAGTGAGCAAAGTTCTAAGTTTGAGGTTGAGGTACCAAAGATAATTTGTCACCTAGAGACAATTGATCACAAATTTTAAAAAAAAAATGTATAAGTGGAAAAAGAAGCTTCTACAAAAAAAGAGAAAAGCATAAAGAAGGACCAAATATCTAGTACAGTTAAGAAAGAACAAAGGGGTATGAGAATAGAAGGAGAACTAGACACTTAACTCCAAAGGTTTAAACCTACTTTCCTAAAAATATCCTACCCGAACATAAGCCAAGTTACAACCTGAAAAGACCTATAAGGTGTGTATTATGATATCTATGATGAACTGTATTAGAACATGATCAATCTAAGTATAATTTATTTTGCATGTTGATTAAGAGATAACCTTATCCATTGAGAGAGTGAAGTGAGTCGAGAGACAAGTTGAGTACTCATCAATGTTTGAGGACATTTCCTAAATTTTCCAGATGGAAGTTGGAAGTTGGAATAATGGCGAAGTAATGAAAAAATATATGGTGATGTTCAATTGTTATTGTACGACTTGTTGTTTGTAGAAATATGCATTTACGGTGGGTTACTTGAGGACAGGTAACGATTCAAGTTTGGGGTTGTGATGACAGACCATCATTTCATTAAAATAGGCGAAGAATCAAAGAAAAACAAGTAAAAGAAGAGCTAAAAGGAGGAAGAAAGACCCAACAATGAGTCAAAAATAGCTTTGTATGGAAGAATAGAATAATCAAGCGCACCATCGCACAGTATCGCGCGCGCGATAGATTTGTATATGTAACATCGCACGTGTGATACATCTATAATGCGTGCAGTGGACATTTCTTACACGTTCTGACCTATTTTGAGCTCTTTTTAAGGGGATTTTCAGCATTTGGACAAGGGTTACGAAAATTGGATAGAAAAGCACAATTTTGAGAGCATAAAGGGTGACTTTTAGGGCATTTGAAGCTATTGGAGGCTATTACTTCAAGAGAATTCATATGTTATTTTCCTCTACCAATTGTGGTATTATTATATGATTTATGAGTAGCTAAGCTCCTCTAGGTTATATTGAATTATGATGAACCTTATTCATTCTTGTTGGATTATATGTTAGTTTGACTTTGTATAAATGCTTTAAATTATAATTATTCAGTTGCTTATTATTCTTAATGCTTTATATTTGAGATACTCTATTAATCTAATATTGGACACATAGGGATTACTGACCCTTAGCCTATGTTTTAAACCTAGGGCAACTGTTCTACTTACACTGGTTGAATAGGGATAGGAGACCCCGAGTAGTGGCATATGGAATTAATATTCTATACATCGCCTAATCCTGCTTACGCCGGTGGACTAGCAATAAGAAGCTCCGAGTAGTGATTCATGAAGGACCAGTTATAACATTTTTGTTAATTCGTCGTGTGATTATAAGGATAAGATCATTCATACAAGGCATCATACATCAACAAGAGAGGATAAAGGGATTTGGTACACAACCTAACTGTCTTAATATTTCTGTTTAAAACTCTTACTTAGTTTTTCGCTCTGAAAACTGAACCCCCCCTTATTTAGTGTTTTCTTTTACATTGCACAATTATTGTCTTGTTCGAATACAATCTCTATGGGTTCGATCATTTATTACTACGACGTTATTAGTATACTTTCTGAGAAGTCATCAAGTGACACCTCTCACCTTGCAAATCGGTTTTGTAAGGATGAGTTAGCCCAAACTCTAAAAAATAGTGCTCTTTTTAATTATTTATTTGTTTTTTTTTATATATATTATATAATATAATTGTCTAATATTTAATATTATTTTTTAGTAGGAAATTTTGTATAAGTAGAGGTGTGACTTCTACAATTTTTTCACACCTCTTCTCATTTTCTTCTTAATATTTTCTTCATTTGTTCTAACATGAGTAGCAAAAGACATGAGCATGTTTTTTATTCGAGAACTAAGCCTTCGATGAAGATACATTTTTGGAACATATAGAGTTTCAAGCAATTTGAGACAAACTTGATCATTTAATTTTACATAGAGATTAATGATAGTGAAAGAATAATAAATATTGATAGACTTGTTTCATACATCTCTAATATCGATGAAAATGATGATATCCATCATATGAGAGGGCTAGTTAAAAATGACAATGATGTTAGAGATATGATGTCTGCACTCTATGATATTATTTTGATTGTTGTAATCTCTTATATATATTTTTGGTGTTAAGTCTTTTTATTTATTGCTTGGGTTGTTGTTTTAGGCTTGTTTATGTTCACTTTGTTGTAACCAAAAGTCATTATCTATATTAAATTTCAATGTTACAAAATATTTAACAACATAATAAATCTTATCTAAAACCTATTCCAACATCAGGACAATGTTTCCATGTGTGACCGGGAAGACAACATATTCCAGACTTTATTTCCATTTTCTTAGTTCTATGTATTTCGGTTCTAATTCGTGTCTTCTTGGTGGGGCAACCTTTTTTGTTCCTTCTCATATTTATAGTTGTGGTAAATTATGTTCCCTTGATATGTATGTATATATTCCTTGCTAGCTTCCACTTGGAAGTTATTGTTGTAGACACCAAATAAGTTTATGACCTCATAAATGTTAGATAGATGTAAGAATATGTCTTGACAAACACTGGAACATGCCGCAATGACATGGAAATAACACATACAGAAGGATTGAAACTTTTTGTAGTCGCACCAACCTTCCCCTTGGATCCCTTTGTTGTGGTCCATTGTCTCCTTGACTCTATAGTTATAATCATGACGATCAAATCATATGACGTGATGTTTGTTAAATTTCCTAGTTTCCTCCTTCATAAATTTCATGCAACTTTCACTGAATAGTTTCCCCAATTCTAACATTGAGCTCCACTTTTTTACCTATGGTAGAAAATAGTGATACCAACCTATAATAGGTTGCTCTCACCAATGCAGTTATGGGTAGGTTTCTAGTGCCCTTAAAGATATCATTCATGGATTCATAAGGTTTTTCTTCATGTGCCTCCATCATCGTCCTTCGTCAAATTCCTTTTTCCACTTCTCCATTGGAATGTTAGCCACTCACCTTAATGTCTCTGCATTTTCCAATCTTATTTCCTTGTGGTAGTGTATGAATGATGGTTGGTTAAAAGCATATTGTCATACCCCAAATTTTACTATTATATTCATCATCATTTGCATAAGCATCTTAGGTTAATTATTCATGCATAGCTAACCTAGTTATCAAATTTTGCTTTATTTTGTTTCACTTGTGAATCAGGGTTTGTTTCAAAAGACTTCAAGGGTTGATAAATTAGGGTTTTGGATATGTCATTCATTATTTAAGCTCTTGAGATATGGAATTGGAGGTTTTCCGTTGAGTTGGATTTCCATTATTCAGATTTTTTTCTTTCGGTTATTGTACTCAAGTTTGAGGCAGAGATGTTGGGTTTTCAATCGCCATGAGCGGTTCCTATCAGAGGTTTGTCAAGGCACGACTTTAGTTTCTCTGAATTTCCACAAGGGTGTCATTTGTTTAGGGTTTCATAAGTGGTTTGACTAGAAAGATTCAGAATCAGGGTTTTGGTTCTCATCAAGTTGTTGTTCCATTAGTGTACAAAGCAAGAAGATTATGTATTGTTTCAGTTGGATGTGATCTGATTTTGGTCAGGTTATAGAGCTGTCAGAGGTCAAAGCAATTGAGTTGTTTGCAAGTACTGATTGTGTGGTTTAGGTTTTTGTCATTGATTTCAAGAGTTCAAGCTAGTTATTCAGTCCATATCCATTCTTTCTAAAGCCACATTTGTTATCCACTTTTCCATTTTAAGTATCCAATTCATTATCCAAATCCATTTTCAATTCAATTCATTATCCAAATCTATTTTTCAATCCACTTCATTCACATTTGTTATCCACTTTTCCATTTTAATTATCCAATTAACTCCATTCTAATCTCCTTTCAAATTTGATTCAAGGTTCAATTTTCATGTTCTTTTTAATTCCTTTTCAAGTTCAAATATAAGTTACAATGTCCTTCAAATATCCAAATTCCAAGTCCACTCTTCATACACAGATTAAATTGCATTCTTCTAAGTTTCTATCCAAGGGAGATTCCCATGTCTTAATTTAATATTTAAATTGTTCATTTTATTTTTATTACAAAAAAATCAAAGACATGTAAAGTCTATTCACTTTCCAAAAGTACATAAAATTTTCAAAATAAACAATACCCCATGCCAAAGTTCACAAAGTCCGTATTTTACAACATTAACCCAAAACCAACAAAAGCCCATTTACAAAACCATGACCAAAAATACCAAAAAATATATTTCAGGAATTGATACACTCCAAAATCTACCAAATTCATAAAGTTGCTGCACATTTACACCAATTCAGCAAAACCAAACCTGCATAGTAAAAGAGACAAGCCAAACCAATACAAACAAAACCTTGTGAAACCTGCATCACCATAGTACAAAACAAAGTTCTGCATACCAAGCTACAGACATATATCCTTCTATATGCCAAGAACTCTACTCGCACTGCTACAACCAGCCAAAACCTGATATAGACTTGCAAGACGAAAAGAGATAGCACATTAACAATGAGACAGATTCAAAAAGGAACAAAAAAAATTCTGGTTTGATTTTTAAAAGGAGTGATGATTTAAAATGAAAAAGGATATAGGCTGAATAGAAATAAAAAACTCACCAACTCCTCGTTCTGCATAGCCACCCCCTGTTGTCTTCACCATCTTCTTATACAGCTCTGCAAAAGTACCAACCTTCGCCTCCCCTCTCTTCAACCAAACTCAACACCAGCCCAACCTTTCCAACTCACCGCCACCTCATTGATATAAAACGCTATCAAATCAACAAAACACCCCATAAACCTGTGTAACACCACATTCAACCTTCAATAAACAAAACCTTGCTCAAACGACAAAACCGTCTCTGAACCTCAAAAACCTCACAACCAAAACACCCAACCTTCACAACTAATCACCATGTAAATCTCTGATCCATACTCCATATATTCCTATCAATTTTCCAAACCGAACTGAATCACAAACTAGAAACCTAATCAGAGTGATGAAGAGAGAGTAGAAAGCGAAACCGATGCAAACCGAATGAGAAGAACACGAGACCCAAATACGAACTTGATTTGAACAACATCAAGGACAAACCGAGGCAGAGGATTTTCATTCTTGGAAGAAGATTAGAAGAGAACAAGATCGTTGTTTTCTTTGAAAAATGCATTTCACGATCAATTTTGGAAAGACATTCTAGGTAACCACATTCTTCACAAGCCAACCGTGCATTTTGACTCATTGTAGGTTTTTGTTTTGTTTTTTTTCCCGCTTTAAGCATAAACCAAACCGGGTCATAACCGACCCAGGTGGTTAAACCCAGTACCGGGTTCACATAGTGGGCTTGATCCTTCATCTTCTGACCCATAATATTTTGTTCTATTTAATCTTTCACCTTTTTTTTTATAATTTCTACGTATATTTATTAATCTTGGTTTTTTTTTTATGATTTTGTTAATTAGTATGGATAATGTTTTGTTAATAATATTTTGTTAATTCTTTTAATATTTTTATTAACCAATTTTTCTATTTATTTTGTTAAATAATATTGTTCAACTTTTTGTTAATTTATTAATTACTTTGTTAAATCATTTTGTTATATTTAGTTTTAATTAGTTTTTATTTTAGGAATATATGTTCCTATTTATTTTATTTGTTAAAAATGAAAACTCAAAATGTTTTCTTATTTATTTATTTTTTGTGAATTAATCACCTTTTAACTTTCATCCATGTTTAAAATGTAACCATTTAGGATTTATTTTTGAGCGCTTCGATTTTTTAACTTCTTTGATTCATAACATTGTGAATTTTATGATTTGGGGTCTTTTCATTTGGAGACTAGGTTATATTGGTACAATCTTGTTTCTTGCACTAAGTATCTATGTCTTCATTATTTTGTGCTCATCACCATTCACTCATGATTATTATTTTCTATGTTTAAAGCTTCATCCTTTGCTCCTTGTTGTTGTTTCCCTGGTTCTAAAGGAAAGGATCACTCTTGTTGATTGCCATGTCATGTTTAAGATAGCCTTGTCCAACTTTCCCTTGAGACCTTGTTAGAGTCTTACCCATTTATCCTATCCTTAGGATTAGAGCCGCCGTACTCTATGTAAGTTCCTGCCTTGGACTTTTACCCACTCCCCCTTTCAACCCAGCCTTAGGTTTAGAGTCGCTGTACTCTACGTAGGTTTCATGGTTATGAGAACTTACTCCCCTTGGAACCTTGACCATAGTCAAGAGTTCTTCAATCCTATTTAGGTGAACTACGAATCCTCTGATTCCATTCTAGCCAGGATACATAGGCACGAGATGCGATGTCTTGGCGAGCATACTTTATAAATACCCTAAGTCTTTACCTTAGCATAATTCCCTTATCAAGCAAACAATAGCATAACACTAATACTAACAAGAGGTTCCTATAGAGTACTACAAATACTTAGGATGCTAACACCTTCCCTAGGCATAACCAACCTTAGATCTCTAAATTTGTTGTTACATAGCGCACTTAAGGTTTTCTTCTTTCTTTAACCTTTCCTTTGGATAAATCAAAGCTCGGTGGTGAACTTCATGATTTGTGATTAAAGTTAATTCAATAGCTTGATATCTAATTCTCACTGCAACAGAAATGGTGACTTCACTTGGGATTACTCCTCTAAGAGGGTTAAGCCCACCTTGTTTATATTTATGTTATTTTATATGTTTTCTTGCTTGTATACTTGTATATTTATAAATATATGTATATATGTCTATTGTGTTTGGGTTTTTCTTCTATATGCAAGGTTGTTACCTTTGAGTGGTGAGATAAGTCCTAACCCGGACTTGAGTGTTCATTTATGATAGGATTGTGGTATAATCAATAGTTAGCTATTAGGAGTAATCTTAACATGATTAACATATGATATAACCATGCTCAGTGGAGGCCCCTTTAGGATTACTGATGTCATACGAGTAGTAATATTGGCATTATTTTTTCCGACCTGGGAGTCCGTGAAGCTAAGGACCTTAGTATCCCTTCACCCCTCTAAGCCTTTTAGGAATTAGTGCAGTGATTATCTAGGTGTAGACCTGTGATGGTTGTCATGCGATACTACACTCAAATGAGTTTATCTTGAGAATATTGTTAGCACGCCTGAGTAGTCGTGTAAGATGATAATATCTGAAATATTTATCGATGGCTCTGGGAACCTCTTAGAACCCTTGTTCTGCCGATCAAGAACCCTTAGTATGCATCTTTTAGGATGGGTAGACCATTGGCTCCATGTCTATGATCCTCAAACCTAGGGTCTTTGTCTGTGTGCATATATGTGTGTTTGTGAATATGTGTATATGTCTTCTTGTGCATACATCCATCCATACATTCACGCATTCATGAGCAGCCCTTTGGTTTCAAGGAATTTAGTTGTTATTTCCTTTGCAAAAATCAATAGAGATTATGGATTATGAGATAAAACTTTTTAGTTTTTTCAAAAATGTTTGCAACTTGCTTGTGAGTTCCTTGAAACCATTTGGCTTGCATTTGCATTGCATGCACATGTTGTCACATTTTCATTTCATTTGCATTTCTTAGCCTTGAGTTTCATCTGTCCTTTGTTTATAACCCAGTTGACTTCCCAATACCAGCATTAGACTTGAAGTAGCTTTTGAAGGATCATGAACTCAGGAGAGCAAAACCAGTTTGTGACAAGAGCGGATGTTGAATTGATGAAAGATCAGTTGGATCAGCTTATGGAAGCTATGACAGCCTTGGCAAAGAGAGATGGCAATATTCAGAAGACTTCTGTGGACAATGTTGCTCAAGCTCAGCCTGTGCAGATTCCTGTTGAGGACCAGATTATACAAGAATGTACCATTATCCGAGATGGAAATTCCTCTTCTCTCGTTGCTATAGACTATCCTAGTTTTGCATTTCCTGTGCCAGATTTCCAAAGGGCAATTCATGTATTGAAAACTAAGGATCCACGAGACGTTGAGATTATGGAAAAATATCGTGCGTTGGAAGAGAAGCTTGATGCTCTGGAGGGTCGTGATGCTCTTAATCTAAATGCTTTGAAAATGTGTTTGGTACCCGACCTTATGATGTCTACAAAGTTCAAAATACCGCAGTTTGAGAAGTACAAAGAGGATAGTTGTCCGAAGCAGTATTTGGTGATGTTTTGAAGAAGAATGACCTTGCATGTCTGTAACGACAAGCTTATGATCCACTGTTTCCAAGACAGTCTGAGTGGGGCATCATTGAATTGGTATATGCAGCTAGAGACTAGTCACATCCGATCATGGTCAGACTTAGCTAATGCCTTTGTAAAGCAATGCAACTATAATCTTGACATGACCCCCAGTCATCTGCAGTTGCTAGGCTGATCTCAAGGACAATGAATCCTTCAGAGGGTATGCTCAGAGGTGGAGAGAAGTAGCTACTCGTGTTCAACCACTACTCTTGGATTGAGAATTGGTTAAACTTTTTGTGGACACTTTGCAAGGTCCGTACCGGGAAAAGCTATTTAGCATTGTAACATTAAACTTCTCTGACTTGGTAATAGCTGGAGAAAGCATCGAGAGCGGTTTCAAGAGAAGAAAAATCCAAGTTGTAACGCCCATTTTAATTATTCGAGTTTTTCGATGTATTTATTTTCGGCATGCTTGCGTGGAATTTGTTTGAGAAATTAAGATCCATAATATTAAAAAATATGATTATTAATAATGATAATATGATGATTAATAGTGTTGTTACTATTATTAGTAATATTATTGTTATTATTATTGTATTTAAAAATATTATTGGAATCAATTTTGGATTAAAAGAAAATAAGAATATTAGTTTTGGGAACTAAAAAGAGGATTATTTGGGATGAAGGGCATGCTTGGCATTTGGAAAAAAGGGAAAGAGGAGAACACGATAGAAGTGGAACAAGAGGAATGGTAGAAGAGAAGAGCGATCAAGAGTGAGCAAGCTTGGGCAAGAGGTAGACGATTAAAGCTGTGGATTACAGATTCTTCATCATCAAAACTGCATTTTGAGGTAAGGGGGGGGGGGATGATCGGTTAATTTCGGTAGGTGCATGAAATATGTGGTAGGAAGGGGAATTCCCTAACCCTATGATTGATGATGAATTGCATGATATATTGTGTTGTTGATTCTGTTGTTAATTGATGTTTGAGTGTTGAAAATCCTTGCATGCAATGGTTGATGATGATTTGGGGGAATGGGGGTTTCCGGGTAGTTCAAAGTTATGCCGGAACTGAGTAATTGTGTATAGCTAACAATTAATCAGGTTAAATCGAGGATAGATGTTGTAGTTAGGTTGTAGAACAATGGTCTGGTATGATGGGGTTTGGCTTAGAATAGAATCGGCTGAGTTCGGAGCATGTTGCCGATTCTGAGCTGTGGCTTTATTTTTCTGAGATCTCAGGTATTCGCTGGGCGAATGAGGGGGCGAGCCTTCGCCAGGCTTCGCCGGGCGAATTGGGCAGCGAATGCTGCCAGTAGCCTTTGTTTGGATTCGCCAAGGGCCTCGCCAGGCGAATGTATAGCGAGTGTTCGCTGCGGGGTTTCGCCAGGCGAATGTGCCAGCGAGGGTGACAGCAGTTTGTGTTTTGATGTTGTTTTGTGTTGTTTCCTTTGCGGTTTTGGACCCTTGTTGGTCATGTTTGATGATGAACTTATTAGTGAGCTGTGGTGAGTGTATGTATGGTGTCGGAACATGATTCCGTGATATCTGTGTGATTATGATACTTGAATTGGTGTATGTTATGATGTATGACTATGGTGATGGGTGAGACATATTTGATATATGATAAATTGTGATCAGTAGGATCGTGTGCTTATGTTTGTGTGTTGTATGACGATGGATCAGTAGGATCATATGCACCTCGTGTGCTTGATGTGTATGTGATATATGATGAAATGGATCAGTAGGATCGTGTGCACCGTGAGTGCTTGTGTTGTTGTGCATGGTGTCTGTATAGCATGTGGACAGGATGGAATCATGGCTCAGATGGGGAGTATGTGATTCACCCGTGCTCCAAATGGGGAGCGTGGACGGGAGTTGAATCGTTGCTCAGATGGGGCGTTTGTGATTCACCCGTTCTCCAAGTGGGGAGCGTTGGTAGGGATAGATCGTTGCTCAGATGGAGTGTATGCGATCTATCCTGAGATTTGATTATATGGGCTCAGGAGGAGTGTGGTAGGGATAGATCGTTGCTCAGATGGAGTGTATGCGATCTATCCTGAGTTGAGTCGGTACCGCATATCATTGTGTCGAGTTGCATGTGTTGCATTGTGATGTGTACTGTGTTGGCATGGGACAGTAGGTCCGGATTTGATGTATATGAAATGATGTTTATATGTTTCTGCCTTTTATTTCATGTACATTATTACAGTTATATTTGATCGTGATTTCTCACCCCTTGTTGTTGTTGTGGTCTGTGCTTCTTCGGAAGTACAGACAATCTAGGTGCTTAGCTAGCTTGGATTGTGGCGAGTCGTAGGGATGTTCTGATACGTAACACCGGGGCTTTTGGGAGTATTTGTGTCTATTTGATGATTTTGTGTGCCCCTGTGGCATATCTTGTTTGTTGGGATTTGATGATGATATTTTGTGTACTTTGGGCAGATGGCCGACTTGATGTATAGGATGATGACGTGTGTGTGTGTATACATATATATATATATATATATATATATATATATATATATATATATATATATATATATATATATATATATATATATATATATATATATATATATATATATATATATATATATATATATATATATATATATATATATATATATATATATATATATATATATATATATATATATGTTTATGACAGATTCATTCTCCGCTGCAATTTTGTTGAAAATCATTTTTAAGAAATGTCTTGTGGAATTTTGGTGAAAATGTGACATCCCGTTTTTGGTGTGGAAACTATGATGATTGTTTATTTAATTGTTTTATTTTATTTTGGGGAACGGGGTGTTACAAGTTGGTATCAGAGCAGGTCAGTCCGTCCGGTCAGTGTTGTAGTTGAGTCTGTCTGTAGGATAGAGTTTGGTTGTTTTCCGTTAACCTGTTGTTGTGGTTGTTGAGCAGTATGGCAGGGAGGAATGATGATGTGTTGGCTGCAGCTATGCAAGAAATGGCACAGGTGGTGGCCAATCAGAATCTGGCTGTGGGCGCACAGTTCAGAGACTTGACGCAGTTCCAGAGTAACAAGTCGCCAAAGTTTGAAGGTGGGAGTTTGGATCCGGAAGCTGCACAGAAGTGGCTGAAGGCGATAGAGAAGATCTTCAGAACCATGGGGTGCAGTGATGAGCAGAAGGTGAGGTTCGATACTCACATGTTGGAGGGTGAAACCGAGGCTTGGTGGGACAACTGTCGCCATAGGTTGGAGGCTTCGGGAACTCCGATTACTTGGGAGGTGGTTCGAACGGGTTTTCTGGAAAAGTATTTTTCGGAGGATATCAAGAGTGCTAAAGAGGTTGAATTTATAGAGCTGAAGCAGGGAAATATGTCGGTGGCCGAGTATGCGGCCAAGTTTGAAGAGTTGGCACAGTATTGTCCCCATTACAATACTGAAGAGGCCATGACTTCTAAGTGTCTGAAGTTTGAGAATGGGTTGCAACCGGAGATCAAGATGGGAATAGATTGTCAGAAGGTTAGGAGTTATCCTGAGTTGGTGAGTAGAAGCCGAATTTATGATAATGACAACCGAGCAAGGATTGCACACTATAAGGCGGTGAATGATCGTAAGGGTAAGAAAAGATTCGGTGGTACACCTTACAGTGTGCCGACCGATAAGAGAAATCAGAAGGTTGTGGCTGATAAGAAGTTCAGAGAGAGGAAAGCATCGATGGATTTGAAATGTTATCGGTGTGGTGTTGTGGGTCATCGTGTTAGCGATTGTCCTCATGAAGCGAAGAAGCACTTTAAGTGTGGGAAGTCGGGCCATGTGATGGCGGATTGCAGGACTAGTATGCCTACTTGCTATAACCGCGGTGAGAAAGGCCATATTAGTACTCATTGTGAGAAACCGAGGAGGGCTCAAGCGCCTCAGGTCAGCGGTAAAGTGTTTGTTGTGGTGGGGACTCAGTCGGCGGACAAGGAGCGTTCGATCAAAGGTACTTGTTTTATCAATAATGTTCCTTTGACTACTATGATTGATACGGGTGCGACCCACTCGTTTATCTTTGTTGATTGTGTGAAGAGGTTAGGTTTGGTACCGTCTACTCTTGAGTGGCGGATGACTATTGAAACTCCCTCAATTGGTTCAGTGACTACTTCGCTAGTGTGTTTGAAGTGTCCACTGACTATTTTTGGCCGAGATTTCGGAGTGGATTTGATTTGTTTACCACTTGGCAGTTTGGATGTTATTTTGGGTATGAACTGGTTGGAGTTCAACCGAGTCTACATCAATTGTCATCGGAAGGTGTTATTGTTTCTGACTCCAGAAGAGGAAGCTTTGGAAGATTCCTTATCTAGTAAGGAATTAAGAACTTTGTTGGCAGATGACACGAAGGTGTTTGCTTTATTTGCATTATTGTCGGTTGACAGCAGGACGATGTTGGATGAGTTAGCCGTGGTGAATGAGTTTCCGGAGGTGTTCCCTGATGATGTTACAGAGTTGCCTCCGAAGAGAGAAATTGAGTTTGGCATTGACCTTGTTCCTGGTACGAGGCCTATTTCTATGGCGCCGTACAGGATGTCGGCAACGGAATTGGCCGAGTTAAAGTCTCAGATTGAAGAGTTGTTGGATAGAAAGTTTATCAGGCCAAGTGTGTCGCCGTGGGGAGCTCCAGTGTTGTTAGTGAGAATAAGGATGGTGGCATGCGGTTGTGCATTGATTACTGTCAGTTGAATAAAGTGACCATCAAGAACAAATATCCTCTTCCAAGGATTGATGATTTGATGGATCAGTTGGTGGGAGCTCGTGTGTTTAGTAAGATTGACTTGAGGTTGGGTTATCATCAGATCAGAGTGAGAGAAGGTGATATTCAGAAGACGGCATTTAGGACTCGATATGGACATTACGAGCATGCAGTAATGCCTTTCGGAGTGTCTAATGCGTCGGGAGTGTTCATGGAGTATATGAACCGTATCTTCCATTCTTATTTGGATCAGTTTATTGTCGTGTTCATTGATGATATACTGATTTATTCTAAGTCTGAGGAAGAGCATGCAGATCATTTGAGGATTGCTTTGCAAGTGTTGAAGGATAGCAAGTTGTTTGCTAAGTTATCAAAGTGTGAGTTCTGGTTGAAGACGGTGAGTTTCTTGGGGCATGTTATTTCTGGTGATGGTGTTTAAGTAGACCCATCGAAGGTGAGTGCAGTGTTACAGTGGGAACCACCGAAGACGGTAACTGAGGTTAGAAGCTTTTTGGGTTTGGCAGGGTATTACCGAAGATTTATTGAAGGATTTTCTAGATTGGCGTTACCATTGACTCAGTTAACGAGGAAAAACCAAGTGTTTGTGTGGGATGCTGCTTGTGAAGAGAGTTTTGAAGAGCTGAAAAAGAGATTGACTTCAGCGCCGGTGTTGGTGTTACCGAATTCGAGTGAGCCTTTTGTGGTGTATTGTGATGCGTCTAAGATGGGATTAGGCAGAGTTCTTATGCAGAATGGGAAGGTGGTAGCTTATGCTTCGCGGAAATTGAGGGTACATGAGCGGAATTATCCTACTCATGACCTTGAATTGGCTGCGGTGGTTTTTGTGTTGAAGATCTGGAGACACTATTTGTATGGTTCGAGGTTTGAGGTGTTCAGTGATCACAAGAGTTTGAGGTATCTGTTTGATCAGAAAGAATTGAATATGAGGCAGAGAAGGTGGTTGGAATTCCTGAAAGATTATGATTTTAGTTTGAGTTATCACCCAGGAAAAGCGAATGTTGTTGCGGATGCCTTGAGCAGGAAAGCGATTCATATGTCAGCTTTAATGGTGAAAGAGATGGAGCTAATTGAGCAGTTCCCGGATTTGAGCATGGTTTGTGAATTCAAGACAGATGGTGTGATGTTGGGTAAATTGCAAGTGAGGAATGATTTCTTGGATGTGATTAGAGAACACTAGAAGTTGGATGTGAAACTTGTGGATTTGATGCGAGGAGCCGAAGGTGACTCTGGTAGTGATTTCGAGTTGGATGGTGCTAGTGTGTTGAGGTTTCGGGGCATAATTTGTGTGCCGGATAATGACGAGCTTAAGAAGTCAATTTTGGACGAAGGACATCGTAGTAGCCTGAGTGTTCATCCAGGAGCTAAGAAGATGTATCAGGATTTGAAAAAGTTATTTTGGTGGTCAGGGATGAAAAGAGATATCGCTCGTTTTGTTGATACTTGTTTGATATGTCAAAAATCGAAAGTGGAGCATCAGAGACCTTCTGGGATGATGCAACCGTTAGAGATTCCGGTTTGGAAATGGGACTGTATCGCCATGGATTTTGTTACAGGATTTCCGAATACGGCGAGAGGATTTGATGTGATTTGGGTAATTGTAGATCGGCTTACGAAGTCTGCACATTTTGTACCAATTAGTATCAGTTTTCCGTTGGAGAAGCTGGCAGAGATCTATATTCGGGTGATTGTGAAGCTGCATGGTGTGCCATTGAGTATTGTATCGGATAGAGATACGAGGTTCACTTCAGAATTTTGGAAGAGTTTGCAAGAAGCTTTGGGTACCAAGTTGAAGCTAAGTTCAGCCTATCATTCGCAGACGGATGGACAGTCAGAGAGGACTATTCAGATGTTAGAGGATTTGTTACAGGCTTGTGTTTTGGAGAAAGGTGGTACGTGGGATACTCATTTTCCATTGGTAGAGTTCACGTACAACAACAGTTACCATTCTAGATTCGGAATGGCACCGTTTGAGGCTCTTTATGGTCGAAGGTGCAGGACTCCTCTGTGTTGGTACGAGTTAGGTGAGAATGTCATTTTGGAGGCAGAGTTGGTGCAGCAGACTACTGAGACAGTGCAGATGATCCGTGAGAAGATGAAAGCATCGCATGATAGGCAGAAGAGTTATTATGATAACCGAAGGAAAGAATTGGAATTCAGTGAAGGTGACCATGTGTTCTTGAGGGTTAACCCAGTGACTGGTGTAGGACGTGCATTGAAGTCCAAGAAGTTGGATCCGAAGTTTATCGGGCCATATCAGATTTTGCAGAGGATTGGTGTTGTGGCTTATAGGGTGGCGTTGCCGCCGGAGCTTTCAAACTTGCATGACGTGTTTCATGTGTCGCAACTTCGGAAGTATGTACCAGATCCGTCCCATGTGATTCAGAGAGATGAAGTTCAAGTTAGAGAGAATCTAACTGTGGAGACAATGCCGTTGAGAATCGAGGATCGCAAGATGAAGCGACTCAGAGAAAAGGAGATACCTTTGGTGAGACTGGCTTGGGGAGGTGCTGCAGGAGGCAGTGTGACCTGGGAATTGGAAAGCAGGATGCGGGAAGTGTATCCAGAATTGTTTCCATCAGGTATTTTCGAGGACGAAAATAATTAAAGTGGGGGAGAGTTGTAACACCCATTTTAATTATTCGATTTTTTCGATGTATTTATTTTCGGCATGTGTCGCTACGCGAAAAATGACACAGAGTCGCCACCGGATTTTATTTATCCCAAAGAGGGAAAGGAAAATAGTGATAAAATCTTTAGGGAAAAAGCATGGTCATCGCAACCAAGTCTTAGGGTTCGGGAGTCGGTTATATGAGGGGAAGGTATTAGCACCCCCTCGCATCCATCGTACTCGATGGGAACCTCCTAGGTTATTTAGCGTGAATGGGTGTTTTTATTAAGAGTTTTCTTGCTTAAGGAAAAGAGGGGTTGGTTTATTTATTTTAATGCTCGCCAAGGATTGTGGCCCTTGTGCCTACGTATCCTCACATAAAAGAAGTGACGAATCAGAGCTCCGTAGTTCGGAGGCTTATGAAATAGTTGTTTGTTAGTTGATTTTATACCTTGAAAAAGGGTTTTCGGATTGATGCCCTAAGGCGAAAAATAGTTTGATGAGTTGATGTTATTTTTAGGTTTTTCTTAGGGAAGAATTTATTCTTGACTAGGATTATACAAAAGACTTTGGATAGAGATGAATGTCTCGAATAACCAAGTCGAGTGCCTTGTATTCAAAACATTCGGAATGAGTGTAGGAGAATTCCATTCTCATTCCTTCTCCACCACTTTAAAGTTCATGGTGCATAATTCTAATCGTATATTTTATTGTGTTTTGGGTTTTTTATAAGAAAAAGGATCACTTGATATTGGATCAAGGTTTATTGTTTGTAAAGATGATTGAAGCGATACGGACAAGGTCGATGGCGATGCGCAAGGTAATCGACTTACAAGGTTGAAAATGGCTCGATAAAATCGAGAGTTTGTTTTTGAAAATGGTTTTTGGAATCAAAAGTCAACAAGGATAATAGCAATATTCACACTAAAATCATACAAACATATGGGGTTAGTCGGCTAAAAAAAATCGAGACATGCAAAAAAAAATGGCATGAAATATAATCGCGCCGCGAAGGGTGTTCGCGCCGCGAACTGAGAAAAGTGAACATTCTGATTTTTGCATGTTCGCGCCGCAAATTGGGAAAGTTTTCATTCTGATTTTGGCATGTTCGCGCCGCGAAAATGGGTCGCGCCGCGACCTGAAGCGAAAAATGTAATATTTTCTGTTTTTTGCTGTCTTTTATGGTTTTCTTTCCTTTCTATTGGTTCTCAAAAATGGTTTTTTGGTCCCCTTAGAATCTTACATGATATACTCAGTACAACAACACATAAGAGAGGAAGTAAAATGAATATAAAAGCAAAAAGTAAAGAGAGAAAGGTTTGAAATGGATACCCAAGAGCTTTCTATCTTTCTTGCAAGTCCTCCACTGATTTTTGTTGGAGGTGCTCTCCACTCTTCACTCTATGTTGTGAAGGTTCTGTTTCTCAATGGTCCTTTTGTGCTTCTATATCACTCTCTTTTTTCTGGTTTTTCTTCCTTTCTATTTTTCTAGTTTTTTGAGGTTTCTCTTGCTCTCTCTATTTTTCTGGTTTTTCCAATGTGTGTGGAATGTGTAATGAATGTGTAAAGAGTGAATCAATTTGTTTACATCCCCCTCCTTCTTATCTCTCCATTCTAGGGTTTTCTCTTCTCCCCACATATAAGATTTTTTCGTGGGGTAATGTCTCTTACCACCTTTCCTCATGTCACTTTCTTTCTTTCCATTTCCATGCAAGGGGTTATGCTGCATTTTTGCTGTTGCACTTTGCCTATGCTGTTTTTTCTGCAGCACTTTGTGCCTTGCACCCATTTTGTTGGCTTGTGCTTGGACAACTCCTCTTGGTCAATGCTACTACTTCTTGACAGCATTTTCAAAAATCTGATATTTAGATGTATTATCACATGCTATTCTCTTGATTTTGTGACATGTAGATTTTGTGACATGAGGTAATTTGCCACCTCTTGCATGGGGTTGTTTTGCCCATGATTAAACATGCATATTCTTGGTCTTAAAACATTCCAATGTTGATTTAATTCTTGCATAGTTCTTGGGTGTTTGTAAACACAATGTGGACTTGGTGTAGCATTACCATAACATGAATTTGATTAGAGACTTGAATGAAGATTAGAAATAAATTAATTTCTAAACATTACTTAGAGTTGGAAATCTTGCAAAAAATGACATTCTTGTAATGTCATAAAATTCCTCTTTGCAATATTCTTGCCTCTAATTCATGAATTCATGATGGCTTTCCCTAGAACCATTAAACTTGAAATGGATGAAGTTTTGAATTATGGACTTGTGATCTTGACTCATGCTTTGCAAATTTGGACTCCACTTGATCAAGAATTTGAAACAAAATTGGATGAAGCAATCTTGAATTTAGGCCTTGAATTTCATGTTCATTAGGAATATATCTTGAATATCCTAATATTTTTTCAAGTAACTTCTCCTTGAAGAAATCTAGATGAGTAAACCTTCCAATTTAGATCAAACCTTAGATAATGAACCTTTTCTTCCATGTAACCCAAGATAGGCAAGTTATCTCATTCGAAATGAAAAATAATAAATCGACCCAATCTATACCTTATGAACCCACATGCTTGATATGCAATAGAACGATGTATGATATGGCGAATGTAGGGTATAAAGGCTAAAGGCGAAAATGAGGGTGTGACAACATGCTTGCGTGGAATTTGTTTGAGAAATTAAGATCCGTAATATTAAAAAATATGATTAATAATAATGATAATATGATGATTAATAGTGTTGTTACTATTATTCTTAATATTATTGTTTTTATTATTGTATTTAAAAATATTATTGGAATCAATTTTGGATTAAAAGAAAATAAGAATATTAGTTTTGGGAATTAAAAAGAGGATTATTTGGGATGAAGGGCATGTTTGGCATTTGGAAAAAAGGGAAAGAGGAGAACACGATAGAAGTGGAACAAGAGGAACGGTAGAAGAGAAGAGCGGTCAAGAGTGAGCAAGCTTGAGCAAGAGGTGGACGATCAAAGCTGTGGATTGCGGATTCGTCATCATCAAAACTGCATTTTGAGGTAAGGGGGGGGGGGGGGAATGATCGGTTAATTTCGGTAGGTGCATGAAATATGTGGTAGGAAGGGGAATTCCCTAACCCCATGATTGATGATGAATTGTATAATATATTATGTTGATGATTCTGTTGTTAATTGATGTTTGAGTGTTGAAAATCCTTGCATGCAATGGTTGATGATGATTTGAGGGAATGGGGGTTTCCGGGTAGTTCGAAGTTATGCCGGAACTGAGTAATTGTGTAGAGTTAAAAATTAATCAGGTTAAATCGAGGATAGATGTTGTAGTTAGGTTGTGGAACAATGGTCTGGTATGATGGGGTTTGGCTTGGAATAGAATCGGCTGAGTTCGGAGCGTGTTGCCGACTCTAAGCTGTGGCTTTATTTTTCTGAGATCGCAGGTATTCGCTGGGCGAATGAGGGGGCGAGCCTTCGCCAGGCGAACTGGGCAGCGAATGCTACCAGTAGCCTCTGTTTGGATTCGCCAGGGGCCTCGCCAAGCGAATGGTCAGCGAGTGTTCGCTGCGGGGTTTCGCCAAGCGAATGTGCCAGCGAGCCCGACAGCAGTTTGTGTTTTGCCGATGTTTTGTGTTGTTTCCTTTGCGGTTTTTGACCCTTGTTGGTCATGTTTGATGATGAACTTATTAGTGAGCTGTGGTGAGTGTATGTATGGTGTCGGAACATGATTCCGTGATATCCGTGTGATTATGATATTTGAATTGGTGTATCTTATGATGTATGACTATGGTGATGGGTGACTATGTAGGAAGGGGAATTCCCTAACCCCATGATTGATGATGAATTGCATGATATATTGTGTTGTTGATTCTGTTGTTAATTGATGTTTGAGTGTTGAAAATCCTTGCATGCAATGGTTGATGATGATTTGAGGGAATGGGGGTTTCCGGGTAGTTCGAAGTTATGCCGGAACTGAGTAATTGTGTAGAGCTAACAATTAATCGGGTTAAATCGAGGATAGATGTTGTAGTTAGGTTGTGGAACAATGGTCTGGTATGATGGGGTTTGGCTTGGAATAGAATCGGCTGAGTTTGGAGCGTGTTGCCGACTCTAAGCTGTGGCTTTATTTTTGTGAGATCGCAGGTATTCGCTGGGCGAATGAGGGGGCGAGCCTTCTGTCGCTACTGCGAAAATCGGCGCCGGTGGACAGCAGAGTCGCCACCGTGCGTTATTTATCCCAACGGAGGGAAAGGAAACGCTCGAAGTAAACCTCGCAAAAAACGGGAAAGGTATGGTCATCGCAACCAAAACCTAGATTCGGGAGTCGGTTACGCAAGGGGAAGGTATTAGCACCCCTCACGTCCGTCGTACTCGACGGGATCCACGCTTGGTGTTTATAAGGAAAAGGGTGTGTTTATCTATCTACGCTAATGGTCAGTCTGAAAAGAAAAGAAAAGGACAGGACTCGACAGAACATACGGTGTTCTGGGCCTACGTACTCCCTCGTGCAATGGGAAAGTCAGAGTCAACGTAGTTCGACTACCTACGTCTAGACGGGGGGAAGGTTGCTCGCCAGGACATCGCGTCCTGTGCCTACGTACCTCCACACGGCATGGAAGATCAGAGCAAACGTAGTTCGACTAACTACGGCTAAACAGGGTGTTCTCACACAACAGTAAGAACTCAAAGTGGTTTCAAAGGTTCGGGAACCTACAACTACGGTCTGGTCTCAAATGCACTCGGGCAAGAGAAAGGGATAACATCAGTCGTCAGCGGGAAAGTCTCGATCGCACAGCCGCGAGAGAACAAAAGGTTAGTTGTTAGTGTGCTCGCTAGGATATCACATCCTATGCCTACATATTCTCGTCTGGTACGAGAAATCAGAGCAGCTGTAGTTCGGCTAACTACGACACAAGATACTCAAGCGCTTTCCTATTGCTATGAAAGGGAAAAGACACCCTAAAACTATGGTTAAAAAGGGGAATCTACCTACTGTTATCATGCCTGGTTGACCCACCTAATGTCTATCATAACCCCTCCGCAGCGGAGAAGTTAGAGCTCCTAAGGGATCATGGCAAGAGGACTAAACAACAAACAGGAATCAACTGCAAAGTAAAGAAATACTGGAAATATGCATGAATGCAACAACCAAATAAGCAAGGCGCAAAGGCCGCAAACCACAAAGGTAAGGGAGCTCAGCTCTACCAAATACCAGCAAGCAAAGCCATTCAATAACAAACAAGCAGAAGGAGGACCACCTCAACTTCTTATGCACACAAAGCCTACTTCTAAGATGCACCTACCTCAGAAATATCTAGATGAACCCCTAAGTCTAATGCAGCACAGCACCACATAAGTCAAACAATCACAAAGAGAAGGCGAACCAGCCTGACAAACTCCTATCCAAAACCTAAACCAAAACCTTGAGCAGGACCCCTAAACAAAACCCTAATCAAACCCCTGAGCAAAGCCCTATTCAAAACCCTAATCAAAAGAAATCAATCCCAGTCTTCAAGCTTCAGAACAAGCTTACCAAAGAAAGGGAGCCAAGCAGACAAACCCATAGTGCCTTCCTCAGGAAAGTACTAGGAGGTTACCACTCAGGAATCATATCCTATGCGGCTCAACAACTGTGAACGGTTTACATTCCTCCTTAGGAGAAACTAAACTCACATGAAGGCTCCGACATCATTGGATATTTGAGAAATCCTACCTGAACTAAGGGAACTAAGTGAACAGACCCATAGTGCCTTCCTCGGGAAAGTACTAGGAGGCTTCCACTTAGGAATCATATCCCATGTGGCTCAACAACTGTGATCAGTTTACATTCCTCCTCAGGAGAAACTAAACTCACATGAAGGCTCCAACATCATTGGATACTTGAGAAATCCTACCTGAACTAAGGGAACTAAGTGAACAGGCCCATAGTGCCTTCCTCGGGAAAGTACTAGGAGGCTTCCACTTAGGAATCGTATCACATGTGGCTCAACAACTGTGATCGGTTTACATTCCTCCTCAGGAGAAACTAAACTCATATGAAGGCTCCAACATCATTGGATACTTGAGAAAGAGGTGAGAAGAAAGAATGAAAGACATCCGTAGTGCCTTCCTCAGGAAAGTACCATGAATTTCCCTCAAACTTCAGGATCTCAAACCTCACAAACAGAGAACAAGCTCCTAGACTAGGACCTCAATCTATGCATCCCTGCAAGCTCCAACAAGACTTCATCCAGCCTCTGCCTTCAAGAAGAAACCACAGGCCCTCAAACCACAACAAAACTAACTCTGAAGTTCATCTACAGTTGAACTTCAAAGTCAGAAGCCTATCAAGACTTCTCCTATTCTCAGGCTCAAACAAAAATACCAGAACACCCTATAAAAATCTATCAAAAATCTAGGGGAAACCTACATGGCTCTATGATCCCAAGATCAAATCTCAAAGCCTAAGTCAACTTCTAAGGCTACTAAACAATCCCTAACATATGAATGGTCAAGGGTTAACCAGCAGGTTAAGGGGTCTTTATTCTCTAACCCTAAAACAATATCAATCAACCTCTAAAAATCTATGAAAAATCTATGGGGAGCATGCATTAGTCTAGTATAACATACTAAAAAACTAGAGCAAAATTCATTACCCAATGAAAGAACTAAAATCAACAAGGCAGACACGTCACAAACCAATTATTCCATATCAATTAAAATGCAAAAATGCAAAATAAAAATAAAATGCATGGTCAAATTAATGTTTTTGTACTATAAAATTCTACATTGAAATATGAATCTACAGAAAAAAGAATGGAATTATTTGGACACTCCTACTATTTTTTAGGAATTAATTTCTAACATGATGCAAAACAAAGGAATTAAAAAAGAAATAAGAAAATAAAACAGGGGTGGGGGGTGCAGCGAGTAACAATTCCTAGTTGTTTCAGCATAGGGCCCAAATACAGGGGGGTGCAGATATTAAGCGCAGGGCCCATGGTCCATCAGGTAATTGAATGAGACAAAACAGAAAAAAAAGACAGATAGGGGTGCAAATAGAAACAATAAACACCTCAATCCCCCTTGGGCCTGCGCTTGGGGGGCGCGCATAGCAATCAGAGCCAAGGCCCAATCCAAAATCTAATCAGTTCTCACACTGAGGGGGGGGGGGGACACGAGAAAAAGGAAGGGTGATTGAGAGTAAACTAAACTTGGGCTCGGCCCAACTGAAACCCTAACCCAACTTAACAATCAACAAAACCATTCTTCCCATCTATCCTCTCGGTTACTGTTCACCAAACACTCCCCAAACCCTAATGCGCCGTCGTCCTCCCCAGATCTCTCTGAACTCTCTCAAACCTTACACACACTCTCACAAAAATCCTCAACTAAAACCTAACCTCAAATCTAGATCTCACCAAATTCTCCCTCCGTTCAAACTATCAAGAACCTCTAGACCTAAATTCCAACACAACTCCTAACAGATCCATAATCCAAAACATCTAAAAGAAGAGTTGGAAGGAAACAAGAACCTAGAGGTGTGATGAAATTTGATGAACCCTGGGTCTACTGACGAATAATGAAGAACGTGGAAATCTTGAAGCTGTTGAGGGCGAACCCAGAACTGGACGAAGATTCCTGAAGATGACGAGGGCGATCTAGGAGGAACTGAGGACGCGCGAAGATCTACGGATCTTGAATGCTTGACAACGAAGATCCCCTGGAAGCTGTTTGGAATTGTTGACGAAGATCTACTGAAACCTTCTTAAAATCTGGAAACGGAGGAAAATTGGGGATGAAGAACAGGAATGTTCTTGAGCTCGTTGAAGTTTTCTGGAAAAAGTGAACGAACGGGAGTATTGATGAACGATTACGAGAAAACTGATACTGAAATGAAGATCCAGACGAAGATCAGTGGTGAACGGTTGGTGAATCTGAGGAAATCGTGAGGATCGGTGTAGATTGGAGTATGAATCTAGGATTTCTGGACAATTTGCAGATTCCAGCGAGTTCAATGATCTCCGGGGACTGTTACGGTGGAGGGGAGTGGTCCGGCCGGTGTTTGCATGGCCGGCGATGGAGGACTCCGGTGAGGATGATGTGAGGCCACGTGGTGCTGGGAGGTGGCAGGGTGGTCCTTGCATGCGCTACACGTGGCCTGGCGTGGAGAGAGAGGGAGAGATAGTGGAGTCTGAGTGGGAGACGTGGCAAGAGGAGGGAGTGGAATCAGAATGAGGTAGGGCCTCTGGAAGTTACACGCGTGTCACGTTTTATACCTGACACTTGGCACATTTCTGGAAAAAAAACAAAAATGGACTGTGTAACACGGTGGGAGAACTGACTTTAAACAATGTTGCGGATAGCAAGAGTCGCCACCGACTTTTATTTTATCCATAAGGAAAGGTTATAAAAGAACAGGAAAGACCTTAGAGAATATTTTGGGTCCGGGGGGTAGGTTATGAAAAGGGAAGGTGTTAGCACCCTTTTCATCCATGGTTATCCATGGGCTCTTAGGTACTTAAGCTCACTTTTGAATTGTTTTGAAAGTGTAGTGTGTGAATAGCAAAAAATTTCAGAATAGTTTATAAATAATCCATGTAAGGATGTGTTAAGAACTTGTTTGAAAACTTGTTGAAAATTTGTTTAAGTGCGAAACAATTTTGAAGTGAGCAAGCACCTAGGAGTAACCTACCCTAATGTTTAAAGGTCTTTCTTATTCTTCATTCTTTCCTTTAGTAAGACTATCCCTACTATAATGGAGTAGGTAGTCCTTACTTTGGATGTTAAGGGACATGTGAGGGACAATTGGATTTTTGAAGGCCATTGTGGGATGTAATAAGCACATATAAGGGACCATCATCATTTTTCGAAAGGGACTCGATTCGTAAAGGCAACCATAAGGGACTTTGATGATCTTCTTTTTGAGGGACTTGCTTTATACACCCCACTTAACCAATATTCATAGGCAACTTGAGGGATATCCTTAGGAAGTGAGACGACGATTAAAATCGACTTACGTGTGTGACGTGTTTATTTTAATTATCTTTATTTAAAAGTGATCTAAATTTATTTTAATATTACATACATGTTGTTACACTCCCTAATTACTAACCATAATAATAATTAAATAATTAAACAACTTTACATCCAAGAAACAATTACAAAATAATAAGCAAAATAATTAAATAGCAAAGATAAATAAAATATAAATAAGCAATAATAAATAATAAAGGGGGTTAATTCTAAGTTTACTCGGCAAGACATCGCATCTTGTGCCTACGTATCCTTACGGGAGTGGAATCAGAGTAATCGTAGTTCCCCTCAATAGGGAGGTTAGAAACTTCTTGACTGTGGTCAAGGTCTCAAGGGGAATAAACGCATCTTAAGGACACGCTTACGTGGAGTGTAGAAACTCCAAATCTCTACGTTGAAATGTTAAGTTGTAATTAGGGTTAAATTAGGGATTCCACGGCGGGAAACCCTAAAATGAGCGCGGCGGCTCTTTGACCTAATGCTAAGGGTAAAATTGTAATTTTGCCTGCGGCGAGGCATTTGTGAAAATTAGGGTTTGTAGTTTGTAGTTTTGAGGATTTGAAATTGAATGTGTGAAGTTTTACGGACTATTGGCGCGGCGGCCAAACAGTTAGACCTAACCTTCGGATGTGTGCAATGTGACAGAAATAATAGTAAACGCGTGAGATAATTGAATCATGCAAACAGAGAGATAATGTCATAATTTAAACCATGCAAGCAGAAATTTAAAGGCAGAATTTAAAGAGCGATTGTTAAGTTCGCGAGGTTACATGAGAGGAGCAGATACAATATGATAATGAAATTTGAATTGAACAATAATAAAATAAAATAAATAACGGTTCTAGTTATTATTTTAAAAAAAAGATTTTAGTTATTATTTTAAATTTATCTAAAAAAAGTTTTTCTTAAAAATAATAGGTTTTCATATTAATTTGGAAAAGATGTTAATGTTATTTATTTTAAAAAACAGATTTTTATATTATAACAAATTTTAATAAATTAATGATAACAATAATAATAATAATGGTAATAATAATGATAATAATGATAATAATAATAAATAATGATAATAATAATAATAATAATAATAATAATAATAATAATAATAATAATAATAATAATAATAATAATAATAATAATAAAGCAATAATGAATTTTAAATGTGCCAAATAACCCAACAATGTTGCTAACGCAGAAATGCGCTCATCGCAACCAGATCTAAATCGGACGAAACAAAATTTATCGCAAAGAAAAAGAAATTAAGCAAAAAATAGTATTATTGCTCACACAAAAATGCGATCATCGCAACCAGATCGAACTAACACAAATGTCACGCGTCATGCACACAAATGTGCAAACATCGTATCGACATAATTCGATCAAAAATCTTATATATATATAAAATCTAACAATTTAAAAATTATATATATATAAACGTAACAGTAATAGATAAAGAAAAAGAAATAACGGTAATAGATGAAGAAAAAGACATAACGGTAAAAGATGAAGAAAAAGAAACAACAGTAATAGATGAAGGAAAAGAAATAACGGTAAACGATGAAGAAAAAGAAACAATAGTAATGGATGAAGAAGAAAACTAAATAACGGCAAACGGCACTCACTCCTCTTAGGTTTTTTCATTCTCCTCTCTTTTTCCAACAAGGCAACACATGTATATATAGGGAACAAATTAGGGTTAACACCAAATTGTCAATAATGTCCCTAAAGCCCATTTTAAAGCCCAAACTAAATAATTAGTTAAGAAAAAATAAAATTTAAATAATTTAAAATAATTAAAATAAACTTAAAATAAAAACTAATAATCCTATTGATTCCTAAAATAAAAAATATTATAAAAAGAACAAAATTTTTTTCAATATTTTTTATTTTATGATTTTTTGGATATTTTTATGAATAATTTAGAAAAAAGTGAAAAAAATAATATTTTAAAAAATGATTTAATTAAAATACGAAAATAATAATTAAATAATAATAAAAAACTATTTTTGTTATTTTTTTAATGAAAGATAGAAAAATTTAGAGTAAAAATAATAAAAAACAAAAAAAAGTGACAAAGGTGAGATTCGAACTCTCAACCTCTCACACTCATAACTCCTTACACATGTCCTCCTGCCAATTGTGCCATTTTTACTTTTTAGAAAAAAATGCATGCCATATGATATTTACCTGCAAAAAGTCAAACGACTACACAAATTTGTTAGTAATTGATTAAATGCAATGAAATGCGACGACAAATCTTAGGGCAAAATTTGGGGTATTACAGTTATTATGATAATATTTCTCACCCAACCTCTCTTTGATGTTGGCAAAAAAAAATCATGAAGTTTGACTTTGGTTTGACCACAGTTGACCTCAGTTTGACCTTTTAACTGCATTGACTGCTTTTGACTTATCTGATCATCTGACTGAGCAAACTTTTGAGAAAAGTCTTGAAACTTGACATGGGGGTTCTTATACACATATAAGATGTTATGAAGCTCACTTGAAGTCTTGGAAGTCCATTTAGCCTGATTAAAGTCAAAACCCTAGTTTTGGATGCACTGCTTAGGAGGTGCATTGTCTGAGGGAATTGTCAACTCTTCTGACCAATTGTGAATTTTGTGAACCTTGTGAACCTTCTTGGAACACAAAGTCTTGTATTGTGAGGGCAAATTTTGGGGTGCAACAGACTGCAGAAAAAAAAAATGGGCCTCCAAAACACAAATGGGCCCACGAAATTTAGCCAATAAACTCCAAAAACTGAATTAAAAAAAGATTAAATCTGATCAACTAATTAAAAACTAAACACAATTAACTAATTATTAAAACTACAATTAATTCTAAATGAAAATTAATCTATCCTAATTAATCCTGATAAACCCTAATAAGACCCTAAACAAGATTAAAATCCTAATTATCCCTATTATTCCTAAAAACAGAATTAACACCTAATTAAATTCTATATTAAACTAATTACCCTAATTAAATCTAAAAGAAGAATTAACCTCTAATTAACTTCTATATTAAACTAAAACTATTAAAACCCTAATAACCTCTAACCTCTAAACTAATGAAAAAGACCATTAATTTCCATTATCTAGATTAAAATCTATGTCTAAAAAATAAAAACTCTAATGACTCCTATTTAAAATTCTATTAATCTACTAAAATCTACATTATTTATAATATCTATTAAAATTCTATTATTAAAAGAAAAAAAACTATATTCTTTCTATATTATCCTAAAAACATTTAAAAGCTATTTAAAATCTATTATATTCTAAAAAATGATTAAAAAAACTATTAAATCTTATTAAAAATTCTATAAAGCTCTAGAAAAAGGATTTAAACTATTAAAAAAATGTTAAAAAATCTATTAAAATCCTAAAAAATCTAAAAAGCCTATTTAAAATCCACAAAAGGCTATTAAATCCTAAAAAAAACAGACAAATGCAAATGACCAACATAAAAGATAGCGCGAGACCAGATCGAAGCAACCAGTAAACCCCTGGCATCAGAATATCCCAAAAACCACCATGTAAGCTGAAAACACCGAGAAGTGCACAATTTCCCGAAAAATAAAACCCTGATGATCTGGACTGGATCTGAAATATCCGGTAAAGGAAACCCAAGCTGTAACCCTGATATCCTCTGTCTGTGCACAAATGTCATGCATCTGATTTGCGAATATGAATTTAAACCATGAACCAGATAGGAGAATCGGTTGGTCAAATTTTAGGGTGCAACAGCTGCCCCTATTCAAGTGACTTGGACCTGAAGGGTTGAAGAGCGCTCAGCCTTCAAACATTCAGAGGTACGAGACGGTTGAATACCAATAAAACCCGAAAATTTGCCAACCGTGAGAATATACTGTAAAACTGCTTGGGGAATAAAATCCAGAAAACCGAGTCCAGTCCTTACGGCGACAAACTGATCAATCATCTGGTAAAGAACTCCTGATTTTAACGCCAATTACCTGTGTGATACCACATATAACAAACCCGAGGGTTGCAACAAAACACCTGATCCTCTCACATCGTCTAATGATAGACAGGAAGAGAAATATACTCACATCGCCTGAAGATAGACGGCAAGACACCCACAATCCGAAGAAAACTTCAATACTCACATCGTCTAATGATAGACGGGAAGACACCCATAATCCGAGAAAAACTTCAATACTCACATCATCTAATGATAGGCGGGAAGACACCCATAATCCGAGAAAAACTTCAATACTCACATCGTCTAATGATAGGCGGGAAGACACCCAAAATTCATACTCACATCGTCTAAAGATAGACGGGAAGACACCCAAAATCTATACTCACATCGTCTAAAGATAGACGGAAAGACACCCATAATCCCGAAGAAACATTCAATATTCACATCGTCTAAGGATAGACGGAAAGACACCCAAAAATCCATACTCACATCGTCTAATGATAGACGGGAAGAGAAATATACTCACATCGCCTGAAGATAGACGGCAAGACACCCACAATCCGAAGAAAACTTCAATACTCACATCGTCTAATGATAGACGGAAAGACACCCAAAACCTATACTCACATCGTCTAATGATAGACGGGAAGACACCCTAAATCCATACTCACATCGTCTAAAGATAGACGGGAAGACACCCATAACCTGAAGAAACAAACCAATACTCACATCGTCTAAGGATAGACGGGAAGACACCCAAAATCCATACTCACATCGTCTAAAGATAGACGGGAAGACACCCTAAACCCATACTCACATCGTCTAAAGATAGACGGGAAGACACCCTTAATCCATACTCACATCGTCTAAGGATAGACGGAAAGACACCCTTAATCCATACTCACATCGTCTAAAGATAGACGGGAAGACACCCAAAATCGATACTCACATCGTCTAATGATAGACGAAAAGACAACCTGATCCCGAAGGAAAAAATTCAATACTCACATCGTCTAATGATAGACGGAAAGACACCCATAATCCATACTCACATCGTCTAATGATAGACGAAAAGACACCCATAAAATTCATCAATACTCACATCGTCTAATGATAGACGGGAAGACACCCAATATTCCATACTCACATCGTTTAAGGATAGACGGAAAGACACCCATAAATCCACTTCAACACCATCCCTCGAATTTCAGAATCCTTTCGTCTACGGGAATTGATGGAAAGAACAATATCCTTAAAGGGGCCACATCATCAGTAAGAACCGATGGGAAGAAAACCACCTTCAAATAGCCCTGTCGTCAATAAGAATCGACAATCAGGAAAACCCTCTTGAAATGTCATCTCATCCGATAAACAGAAAGAAAACCACTATCCGAAAGATCACTTTGAAACCCCTCAACATCTAAAGATAGCCGGAGAAGACTCGCTGGGGAAACACACCATCCGTATGAACTGACGATAAGAAACTCGCTGAAAAATCACTTGACACTTCACATCGTCTACTAATAGACGGAAAGAACACCACTTAGAGAAACCCCATCTTGAAAAATAATCGAAACTTCACATCGTCTACTGATAGACGGAAAGAAAGCCACTTAGAGAAACCCCATCTTGAAACCCTACTGGAAAATCACCCAAAACTTCACATCGTCTACTGATAGACGGAAAGAAACACCATATTCGAACTCCAGACGTCTAATGATAGACGGAGAAATCCACTTATTGGAGGAACACATCGTCAATATGAATTGACGGGAAGAACAGTCTGTCGATACCAGATGACTGATTGGTCAAAGCATAACTGTTGCATGATCTGAAATACAAATAAACTGCTGAACTGCCCGATCACTACTGCTGGATGAATGCCCCTGAACTGATCACAGCGTAATTCGCGCGCCATATGAGGCTGATAGAAAACCTGGCTTATGCTTCGTATGCATATGCATATGTTTGAATCTTTCTATGGCGTAATGCTCCATTCAGGATGGAAATGCTACGCATTTTGAAAATGAAATGCAAGTATGATGCAAATATGATGATGCATGCAATATGATAATGCCGGCTCGGGCTGCTGGAGAAAGTTGGGTACAAAAAACCACTTCAGCAACATAAATGCTGAAGACGAAGCCAACTCTGCTGGGGATAACCCGGATATCACAGAATCATTCCAGCAAAGCAAATGCTGGAAGAGTGAAATCCACTCCGTTGGGGAAACTGGGATCTCAACCAAGCACCTCGTTGAAGTAACACCCTGCTGGGGAATATAACTCTGCTGGGGAATAGCAGATGTACCAGGTATGATTGGACTCCTCTGGGGATAGCTTACCCGCGCCAATGAAAAATTGGACTTTGCTGGAGAAAATAGATGGAGTCTTCCTGCATACTGATGACGATTGGATTTGGAAACTGATGCACCAACACGGATGGGCCTCACATTGACCGCCAACATGGACTTGGTCCTTTAGGCTATCTGCGATGGGTCAGGTACAACTGACGCTGAAAAACATTCTGTCTGAATACACAGCTTTCTAGTTGAAGAGTCAAGGGAGAGTAACACGACTTCCCGACATCCGTCTCGCACTCGAAAATTGGCTGAATCTGCTCGAATAACTCTGAGTAACTCTGCTGATACGGAGAAGAACAATCCTTTCGCTTTCGATATGCCCCAGCCTGCGGGACCCCTGTGGGGATAGTCCTCAAAAGGGAATCTGAACATTTGTACCCCGTTGGTCTGATATGAACTGCCCCAGCATTCTGAACTTCGGAGAAATACTTCTCACCAAATGCCCCTCGAGTAAAGAATAACTTCTGCGCTCTTAAGATGGCATGCCCCTGATTGCAATGACTTTTCCCCTGATTAGCTGATCCAGAGTAGTGCCCCTGACTACAAGATATTCACCGAATCTCAACCAGACTGCCCCAGGATAACTGACTTTGAAAGGCTGACCTGACTGGGGATCACTGGATTGTTTGCCCCTGCTCTCGGAACATTCGGGCGTTCTGCATTCTATCCTGACCATACTTTCCGTTGTAGAAAGCTCTCCTGCTGTCAAGCGCTTACTCGCAAGTAAAACAAGTTGTTCTGCATAAAAGACATATTAATGCAACACATATGACAGCTTTGACATCCAATCTGTTCACTGGGAAAAGGAGAAAACAGTTTATGGCATAAAACGCACAAAACATTTACCAAGAATATCAACATCAGTACCAACATGGTAAGAAGAACCCTTCCAGGAGTCAGAATCGACGCGACCTTTACCGAAGTATGCTTCCGAACCAACCTGCCTCAATTAGGACTTTTGAAGGTTGTAACGTGGTCAGGTTCACGGTTTTGAAGGAAAGGATAGAGGCTCAAAGTTTATTTTAACCCACCCATTCTCCTTGATGTTCTCCCATCCTACGCTCAGCTAATTCGACCTTAGCGCTCACCTCTCAGAGGATGAAAGATAGGAGTGATAGTTCGAGAAACCATGAGTTTTTGGAGTGACAACCACTCGTTCTTCGTCCTTCGACACTTAGGGTCACACGACTCGTATTTCGTTTGAGGATTTTTCTTTTGTCATCCTTTCATCTTTTTTCTTTTCACGTTTTCTTATCCCTAACTTTTGCCTGGACTGACTCTTTTTGAGTTTCTTTTGGTTTTTTGAGTCCAGCGGGATGCCCTCATTTTTGCCTAAGTCATTTTTTTTGAAGTTTGGACTTAGCGGGCTTTTGATTCTTTTTGCTTCCTTCTTTTTCTGAACAAGTCGTGTAACACTGGTTGCCTGACTCATTGGAGAATAATGTGACTGTCTCACTCTTGATTTAACCATTGTGGTTTTTTAGGCACGACCTCTAGAGGTGTTATTGATCCTTGAACGGACACTCCTTTTTGCAATTTGAACGCTCGGCCAAATCAGCTAACACCTACCCTGCCCCAGGTTAAAGATTGAGGGTTTTTCGTTTTCAGAAAGAACTCCTACTACTAGGCTCAAAAGGGCTGCCAAGGGATTATCTTCCTTATATCACCGGTGTTTAGGGATTTGAAACAATGCCTGTACATCATCAGCAGGTTTTGTTTCAAAAAGCATACAATCGGAATTTGCATGTCGTTCATTTTCGTCATCCTCCCCAGATTCCTCTTAACCGGGCGTTGGACATTTGTAAAAACGATTAGTGAACACGAATGGATTTAATCAAAACATGCATATTTATTTCATTATCATCAATTGAATGAAAACAACAAGTTTTACAAACAAGATTGCAATTTGAACAGGAAAGAAACTACAAACGTAAAGAAATGACAAGATAAAACACAGAAAGATGCCAGCTTCCTAGAACCAGGCTTTCACATCTGTCCTGCTGCTGAACCAGCTATCTTCACAATCAGTTATTAGAGGCAATTCGATATTGTCCTGATCTGCTTTCAACGACCCAACCAAATTATAGAGCCCCTTCTCCTCATTCAGATGATTTTGGGCCCTTCCTGCCCGAAGTTGATTGCTGCACTACCAAGTAGGTCCTGCACTTTGTGCTTGAAGGCCAGACAATCTTCAATGTTGTGCCCCTGTGCTCCTGAATGGAAATCACAACGCTCCTTGATATCATAACCTGCTGGAGGCGTACCTGTTAGCGGGGCTAACTTCCTCTTCTCAACCAACTGTAATCGTAGCAACACCTGGAGAAGTTCGGCATACGGCATCGGAGGCACACTAAATACCCTCAACGGACTCTGATGTTGAGCTTTTTTCTGATTGGGATGCTGTTGCCTCTTCCACTGTTGAGATCGTTGCTGTTGTTGCTGGTATCGGGTTGACTGTTGAACAACCTTCGTAGCAAATACAACATCGGTTTCTTGACTTTCACCGCACTGATTAAAGCACTCCTTATGCTTAGCCATCTTCTTTCTCAGATCTGCCCCAGGAATAGGCAACAGTTGTGGGCATGGAGATTCTGACACCATGGAGTCCAGGATACGTTTCTGACCTACTGCAGCTTTAGAAACATCTGTCATCTTAACATCAATTGGGATAGGAGCAATGCGTACAGCTACGTCGCTCGGCGTGAATTCAATATCTTTTGAGTCAATCAGGTCTTGAACATTGTGCTTAAAAGCATGACAACCCTCGATGTCGTGTCCGAGTGCCCCAGAATGAAATTCACATTGCTTAGTGGCATCGTACTCATAAGGAAGCGCTCCTGTGGGTGAGCCCAACGTTCTCTTTTCAACCATTTTGAACCTCAATAAGGTCTGCAAGAGCTCAGCATACGTGGAAGGGGGCGCCTCAAATATCCTCTTTGGCTTCCCCTCCTGAATCCTCTGTTGAGCCGAATGTATCTTTTGTTGTACTTGCTCAGGTTCCACAGGCACAGGTGGCACGAGCTTCTTCACTGCGGCTTCAAATAGCTGATCATCCTCTTTCCTAAGCACATTCTTGTCGCTACTGCGAAAATCGGCGCCGGCTTGACAGGAGAGTCGCCACCGTGCGTTATTTATCCCTCAGAGCGGGAAAGGAAACGCTCGAAGTAAACCTCGCAAAGACGGGAAAAGGTATGGTCATCGCAACCAAAACCTGGATTCGGGAGTCGGTTACGCAAGGGGAAGGTATTAGCACCCCTCACGTCCATCGTACTCGATGGGATCCACGCTTGGTGTTTATAGGTAAAAGGGTGTATTATCTATCTACGCTAATGGCTGGTCTGAAAAGAAAATAAAAGGACAGGACTCGACAGAACATACGGTATTCTGGGCCTACGTATTCCCTCGTGCAATGGGAAAGTCAGAGTCAACGTAGTTCGACTTCCTACGACTAAACGGGGGAAAGGTTGCTCGCCAGGACATCGCGTCCTGTGCCTACGTACTTTCATCTGGAATGAAAGATCAGAGCAAGCGTAGTTCGGCTAACTACGGGTAAACAGGGGCTCTCACACAGCAGTGAGAAAACAAACTGGTCCTAAAGGCTCGGGAACCTACAAATACGATCTGGTCTCAACTGCACTCGGGCAAGAGAAAGGGATAACAATTAGTCGTTAGCGGGAAAGTCTCGATTGCACAGCCGCGAGAGAACAAAGGTTAGTCGTTAGTGTGCTCGCTAGGACATCGCATCCTATGCCTACATATCTTCGTCTGGAACGAAGAATCAGAGCAGCTGTAGTTCAGCTAACTACGGATCAAGCTACTCAAAAGCTCCTACAGAAAGGAAAGGGAAACCCTAAAACTATAGCTGAGAAACAGGGGAATCTACCTACTGCTATCACACCTGGCTGACCATCCTAATGTCTATCATAACAACTCCGCAGCGGAGAAGTCAGAGCTCCTAAGGGATCATGGCAACAGGACTAAACTACAAACAAGAAACTGCAACGCAAAGGAATACTGAAAATATGCATGAATGCAACAACTAGACGAACAAGGCACAGAGGCAAGGGAGCTCAGCTCTACCAAATACCAACAAGCAAAGCCACGCAATAACAAACAAGCAGAAGGAGGACCACCTCAACTTCTCATGCACACAAAGTCTACTTCTAAGATGCCTATTCAGAACTATCTGGATGAACCTAAGTCTAATGCAACATAACATCACACAAGTCAAACAATACAAGGAGACTAACCCTGAGCAGGGCCTCTAACAAACTTGAAACAAGCTTCTAATCTATCTCTAAACAGAACTCTATGCAATACCCTAAGCAGGGATCTAAGCAACAACCTAATCAAAACCTAAGCAAGAGGAATCAATCCCAGTCTCCAAGCTTCAGAACAAGCTTACCAGAGAAAGGAAGCTAAGCAGACAAGCTCATAGTGCTTTCCTCAGGAAAGTACCAGGAGGTTACTACTCAGGAGTCATATCCTATGCGGCTCGACAACTGTGATCAGTTTACATTCCTCCTCAGGAGAAATTAAACTCACATGAAGGCTCCGGCATCACGGGATACTTGAGAAAAAACCTATATGCACTAGGGGAACTAAGTGAACAGGCTCATAGGACCTTCCTCAGGAAAGTACTAGGAGGCTGACACTTAGGAATCGTACCCTACGTGGCTCAACAACTGTGATCAGTTTACATTTCTCCTCAGGAGAAATTAAACTCACAAGTTGGCTCCAACATCACTGGATACTTACGAAATCCTAGATAAACTAATGGAGCTAAGTGAATAGACCCATAGGACCTTCCTCAGGAAAGTGCTAAGGGGCTTCCACTTAGGAATCGTATCCCATGTGGCTCAACAACATGTGATCAGTTTACATTCCTCCTCAGGAGGAATTAAACTCACAAGTCGGCTCCGACATCATTGGATACTTACGAAGGAGGTGAGAAGAAAGAATGAAAGTCATTCATAGTGCCTTCCTCAGGAAAGTACCATAAACTCCCTTCAAACTTCAGGATCTCGAACCTCGCAAACAGACAACAAGCTCCTAGACTAAGCCTCAATCCAATGCAACTCTGCAAGCTCCAACAGGACCTCCATCAGCTCTCACCTTCAAGAAGAATCCACAGGCCAACAAACCACAGGAGACTATCTCTGAAGTTCAACCGCAGTTGAACTTCAAAGTCAGAAGTCATCAAGACTTCTCCTATCTTCAGGCTCAGACAAGTCACAGCAGAACACCCTACAAAAATCTATCAAAAATCTACTGGGAAACCTACATGGCTCTAGGGTAACATACTGAAAAATCAAAACAAAATTCAATACCAGATGAAAGAAATAAAATCAGCAACACAGACATGCCAACAGACCAATTATTCAAACATCAATAACAGTGAAAAATGCAATTAAAATGAAAATGCATGATTGAGCTAATATTTTTATGCTATAAAATTCTACACTGAATCACGAGTCTACAGAAAAAAGAACGGAACTATTTGACTAATTCTACCATTTTTTATGAATTTTTTAATGATATGCATGCATTGAAAGTATTAAAAAACAAATCAATTAATTGAAAAATATGCAAAATATAACAAACAAAAAATAAAATGTCACTTTTATTTTTATTTAATTTTCCTAACATTTTCATGAGATGGATGGAAAAAGAATTATTAAAGAACCACAATTATTTACATTTATGATTTATTTACATGTATTAAAATATAAAAGAAAAATCAAGATAAAAGAAAGTGACATGGAGGGTGCAAACAGCAGGATATTCAGGTTGGTTCTACATTGGGCTCTGATTGGGGGGTACTAAAAGTAATAGGGCGCAGGGCCCAAATTCCTCAAACAATTAGTGAATTCAGAAAAAGAAAAAAAAAGAACGCCTGGGGGTGCCATAAGCAAGTTTTGGCAGTTATCCCATTATGGGCTACGCCCAGGGGGGTGTTGATATCAATTTGGGGCCTAAGGCCCATACCAATCCACTCAGGTCTCTCAACCAGGGGGGGGGACAAGCAAATTGAGGGGTGTGCTTCAGAAGCCACGCTTGGGCCTAAGCCCAATCCACACAAACCCTAATCCAGACAAAACCTAACCAAAAATCATCTTCCTCCTAACCTCTCTCTGGCACTGTTCATCAACATAACCCTAGCCGCCCTCTCTCGTCTTCTTCCTCTATCTCTCACGCTCTCTGCAACAAGCTCACACCACACTCTGAAGCCCTCGTACCCCTCTCAAGAAACCTCAATCCACCATCAAACACATTATCAAGATTAATCCCAGCATCAAACAACAAACCACGCGCCAAATCCATTCCTAAAAAAAACCTAACTAATCTATGCATCGTTGAAAACAACACACTCGAAAGAAGAACATGCAAGGAATTTCAGAGAGGCATACCTGAGTTAATGCGAGCGGAAACAAGGATCTATGAAGATCTATTATATCAGGCGTGCGTTGTTGAAGGACGAAGACGTTATGAATCTGAAGCAGATGGATCTTGAAGATCCTTGAATCTAGTGGATTTCTGGAAAGCTCGCTTGCAGATTGAACGTCACTTGGAGCTTCTGGAAAGACGTTGTATGAATTGATGACGATTTCTGGGGATCTTGCTGGAGAATGATGAAGATTGGAATGGATTCTGGAAATTGAAGTTGTTCTGGGAAGTTTGATGGAGGACGAAGATGATTCTGGAAAAATTGGGATGAAGCCGATGAAGGTTTTAGTTGATTTCTGGAAATTAATGATGAAGATGATGAATGTCTGAAAAAATTTGGATGAAGATCTGTTGTTGTTCTGGAAAGTTGATGGAGACGATGATGATTCTGGAAAATTTGGATGAAGGTATGAAGGTTCAATGGAGGGGATCGGAGGAAGAGGATGAAGATCTGGGGATTCTGGAGACTTAGGTGGTGGCCGGAGTTGGTTGACGGTGGCCGGCGGCGTTGCTAGGGCGTTTGCATGCCCGGCGGTAAGGGGGCTCCGGCGAGGACGAGAGGAGGCCAGGTGGCTCAGGGAAGGGTTTGCATGGGTGCCACGTGTGGTGGCGTGGAGAGAGAGAGAGAGAGATAGTGGGGACCACGTGTGAGCGTCTGGGAGTGGGTCTCTGAGTGGCGTGATCAGTGCAAGAAACGTGGGTCCGTTCTGCTTGCTACACGTGGCGCTTTTATACCCTGGAAATGCGTGGGAAGCTTCTAGAATCTCCTGGAATCTGCTGGACAAATGCTGGAAAGACTTGGACTTTTGGACCATTTGGATTTTTCTGAATCAATTGAGAGCTGGACTTTTTTTGCTGGACCCATGATGAGCAACAAAAAGCTGCGTTGGGCTGGTTCACTTGCAATAAGGCCCAAACGAAAAACCAAACAAACTGAATTAAAACCTATTTAACACTAAATAAATTGTTAAAGCCTAATTAACTGACTAAACCAACCTAATTAAATCTAAAACATGATTAACCTAATTAAGCTCTAAAAAATGATTAAGAACCTAATTAATTCTATATTATCCTAATTAAACCTAAAAAATCAATTAACCTCTAATTAACTCTAACAATTCAATTAATCCTAATTAAACTCTAAAAAATCAATTAACCTAATTACTCTATTAAAATCCTAATATCATTTAATATCTATTAATAAAAGAAAAACTATATTATTTTCTATAGAAAAATTCCTAAAAATGATTTAAAAGAAAAACCATATTATGATAAAACTATTTAAAATCTTATTTATATTCTAAAATTCTATTTAAAATATTCTATAAAATTCTAAAAAAGAGAATTAAGCTATTAAAATATTCTAAAACCCTATTTAAATTCCAGAAAAATCTATAAAGCCTGTTAAACCCTAAAAATGCAGATGAATGCAAAAATGACCACCATAAAAACGCACGAGACCAGATCGAATCGAACGGAGATCCCCGGGCATCAGAATATCCTCAAAATCACTGAAAAATCACCGAGGAGCGCACAATCTCCCGAAAATACAACCCCAATAATCTGGACTGGGTCTGCCATATCTGATAGACAAAAATCAAGCTGTAAACTCTGATATCCCCTGCTTGTGCACAAAAATCATACATCTGAGCTGCGAATATGAATTTAAACCATGAGTCAGATAGGAAAATCAGTTGGTCAAATTTTAGGGTGCAACAGCTGCCCCTATTCAAGCGACTTGGACCTGAAGGGTTTGAAGAGCACTCAGCCTTCAAACATTCAGAGGTACGAGACGGTTGAATACAAATAAAACCCGAAAATTTGCCAACCGCGAGCATATACTGTTAACTGCTTGGAGAATAAAGTCCAGAAAACCGAGTCCAGTCATTACGGCACCAAACTGATCAATCATCTGATAGAGAACTCCTGATTTGAATACCCGTTGCTTGTGATACCCCATATAACAAACCCTGAGGTCTACAACAAAACACCTGATCCTTTCACATTGCCTACTGATAGGCAGGAAGAAATATACTCACATCGCCCAAAGATGGACGGGAAGACACCCTGATTGGATACTCACCTCGTCTAATGATAGACGGGAAGACAACATTATGACAAATCAATTCACATCGTCTAAGGATAGACGGAAAGACACCCTGATTGATGAACAGATCGATATTCACATCGTCTAAGGGTAGACGGGATCAAATTCTTAATCTCCATATTCACATCGTCTAAGGATAGACGGAATCATCCTGATCGATGAACAAATCAATATTCTCATCGTCTAAGGGTAGACGGGATCATCCTGACTGATGAACAAATCAATATTCTCATCGTCTAAGGGTAGACGGCATCATCCTGATTGATGAACAACTCATTATTCACATCGTCTAAGGGTAGACGGCATCATCCTGATTGATGAACAACTCATTATTCACATCGTCTAAGGGTAGACGGGAAGACATTCATAATCTCCAAACTCACATCGTCTAAGGATAGACGGGAAGGCACCATTACGCAATTCAACACCATCCTTTGAATTTCAGAATCCTTCTGTCTACGGGAATTGATGGAAAGATCAATATCCTTGAAGGGGCCACATCGTCAGTATGGACTGACGGGAAGAAAAACCACCTTTTAAAGAATCATGTCGTCAATAAGAATCAACGATCACGCAAACTGAACATTCTTCGAAGAGCCTCGTCATCAATAGGGATTGATGGTCAGAAAAGTACCTCTTGAAACGTCATCTCATCCAATGAACAGAAAGAGAACCAACATTCAAAATCATTTTGAAACCCCTCAACAACTAAGGATAGCCGGAGAAGACTCGCTGGGGAAACACCTCATCATATGCATGATCTGGCAATAAGAAACCCGCTGGACAGTAACCGAAACTTCACATCGTCTACTGATAGACGGAAAGAAAAGCTACTTATTAGAGAAGCTCTGTTTTGAACCTTATTGAAAATCAACCAACACCTCACATCGTCTACTGATAGACGGTAAGGAAAGCATATCCTGGGGAAAACCCCTTCTTGAAATCTTACTGCGATCACCCGCAACTTCACATCGTCTATGGATAGACGGAAAGAAAACCACATTCGTACTCCCGACGTCTAATGATAGACGGAGAAATCCACTCATTGGAGGAACACATCGTCAATATGAATTGACGGGAAGAAAAGCTTGTCAACATCAGATGACTGCTTGCTTAAAGCACAATTGTTGTATGATCTGATACAACTAATCCGCTGAATCGTCTGAATACTGTTGCTGGATAAATGCCCCTGAACTGATCACAGAGTAATTCACGTGCCATATGAGGCTGATATAAAATCTGACTTATGCTTTGTATGCACATGCAAATGCTTTAGTCTTTCTATGGCGTAATGCTCCATTTGGGATGGAAATGCTACACATTCTGGAAATGTCATGCAGGTATGATGCAAATATGATGCATGCCATATGTTAGCAGGCTCGAGCTGCCGGAGAAGGCCGGGTACAGAAAACCACTTCAGCAAAATAAATGCTGAAGGCGAGGCCAACTTTGCTGGGGATAACCCGGATATCACTGAATCGTCCTAGCAAAATAAATGCTGGGAGAGTGAAATCAACCCTGCTGGGGCTACCGGGAACTTAACCGAACACCTTGACGAAGTAATACCCTGCCGGGGAATATAACTCCGTTGTAAAATAGCAGACGTGCTGAATATGATTAGACTCCTCTGGGAATAGCTTACCCATACCAATGACCAATTTGACTTTGCTGTAGAAAATGGAGGGAGTCTTCCTGCGCTCTGATGAAGCTCGGATCTGGAAATCGATGTGCCAACACGGATGGGCTTCACAGTAATCGCAAACTTGGATTTGAGCTCTTAAGCCATCTTACTGGGTCAGGTACACCTGACGCTGGAAAATATTCTTCCTGAATACACAGCCTTGAAGGGTCAAGGGATAATGACACAACTTCCCGCATTCATCTCGCTCTCGAAAATCGACTGCATCTGCTCGAATAACTCTGAATGGCCTTATAGGTACGGAGAACAACAATCCTTTCGCTTCTGATATGCCCCAGCCTACGGGATCTCCGTGGGGATAGTCCCTGAAAGGAAATCTGCAAATCTGAGCCCTGATGGTCTGATATAACATGCCTCAGCGCTCTGAACTTCTGAGAAATACTTCTCCTCACCTGCTTCTCGCATAACCTTTGCGCGCTTAAGATGATCTTCCCCTGACTGCAATGACCTTGCTCCGATTATCTGATTCAGAGTAGTACCTTCTGACTATGCCGTATTCACCAAATCTCAACTTGATTGCCCCAAAATAACTGACTTCGAAAAGCTGCCCTGACTGGGGATTATAATAAAGCTTGCCCCTGCTTCTCGGAACATTTGGGCGCTCCACATTCTATCTTGACCATACTTTCCATTGTAGGAAGCTTTTCTGCTGTCAAGCGCTTACTCGCAAGTAAAACAAGTTGTTCTGCATAAATGATGTATTAATGCAACACATATGACAGCTTTGACATCCAATCTGTTCACTGGGAAAAAGAAAAACAGTTTATGGCATATAATGCACAAAACGTTCATCAGCATCAACATGGTAAGAGGGACCTTTTTAAGAGTCAGAATCGACGCGACCTTTACCGGAGTATGCTTTCGAAATAACCTGCTTCAATTAGGACTTTTGAAGGTTGTAGCGTGGTCAGGTTCATGGTTTTGAAAGAAAGGATAAAGGCTCAAAGTTTACTTTTAACCCACCCATTCTCCTCGATGTTCTCCTATCCTACGTTCAGCTAATTCGACCTTAGCGCTCACCTCTCAGAGGCTGAAAGATAGGAGTGATAGTTCGAGAAACTTCTGGATTTTGGAGTGACAGCCACTCACTTTTCGTCTTTGACACTTGTGGTCACACGACTTGTATTTCCATCGAGGATTTTTCTTTTGATCCTTTTCATCTTTTTCTTTTCATATCCCTAACTTTTGCCTGGACTGACCTCTTTCGAGTTTCTTTTGATTTTTTTAAGTCCAGCGGGATGCCCTCATTTTTGCCTAAGTCATTTGTTTTGAATTTTCTTGACTTAGCGGGCTTTTGATTCTTTTTTTATTTTTTCTTCCTTTTCGAACAAATCGTGTGACACTGGTTGTCTGACTCTTTGGGGAGTGATGTGGCTGTCCCACTCTTGATTGAACCATTATGGTCTTTTAGGCACGACCTCTAGGGACGTGATTGATCCTTGAACGGACACTCCTTTTGCAATTTGGACGCTCGGTCAAATCAGCTAACACCTACCCTGCCCCAGGTTAAAATTGAGGGTTTTTCATTCACAGAAAGAAACTCCTACTACAAAGCTCAAAGGGGTTGACAAGGGATTATCTTCCTTATATCTCCGGTGTTTAGGGATTCGAAACAATGCCTGTACATCATCAACAGGTTCTATTTCAAAAGCATACAATATCGGTAGTTGCATGTCGGTCATTTTCGTCATCCTCCCCAAATTCTACTTAACCAAGCAGTGGATATTTGCAAAACAGTTAGTGAACACGAATGGATTCAATCAAAACATGCACATTTATTTCATTATCATCAATTTGAATGAAAACAACCAAGTTTTACAAACAAGTTTACAAATTCAAACAGGAAAGCAATTACAAATGCAAAGAAATGACAAGCTAAAACAAAGAAAATATGCTAGCTTCTGAGAATCGGGCTTTTGCGTCTGCCCTGCTGCTGAACCAGCTATCTTTATTAGGGGCAACCCAATGCTGTCCTGATCTGCTTCAACGACCCGGCCAAATTATAGAGCTCTTACTCCTTCATTCAGATGATGTGGGGACCTCTCTGCCCGAAGCTGATTGCTGCACTGTCAAGCAAATCCTGCACTTTGTGCTTAAAAGCATGGCAACCTTCTATATCATGACCCGGGGCTCCAGAATGAAACTCACAGTGCTTGCTTGCGTCATAACCAAACGGGGGAGTTCCCGTTATTGGTGCCAGAGTTCTTGTCTCTACCAGATTCAATCTCAACAATGTCTGCAACAACTCGGCATATGTTGAGGGAGGCTTCTCAAACACTCTTCTCGACTTGCCGCCCTGGCATCTTCTTTGAGTTTGCTGTGCCCCCTGCTGAGGCTGCTGCTGCTGGTATCGGGTTGACCCTTGAGCACCCTTTGTATCAAATGCAACATTGGTTTCTTGACCTTCAATATACTGAACACTCTCCTTATGCTTAACCATTTTCTTTCTTAGATCTGCCCCAGGAATAGGCAACAGTTGTGGGCCTGGAGATTCCGACACCATGGAATCCAGGATACGCTTCTGACCCACTGCAGCTTTGGAAACATCTGTCATTTTAGCATCGACTGAGACAGGAGCAATATGCACAGCTACGCCGCCCGGCGTGAATTCAATATCGTGCGAGTCAATCAGGTCTTGGACGTTGTGTTTGAAAGCATGACAACCCTCGATGTCATGTCCGAATCCCCCAGAATGAAATTCACATTGCTTACTGGCATCGTACCCTTGAGGAAATGCCCTCGTTGGTGGTGCCAACGTTCTCTTTTCAACCAGATTAAATCTCAATAAGATCTGCAAGAGTTCCGCATATGTCATAGGCGGTGCCTCAAATATTCTCCTTGGCTTTCCCTCTTGGATCATCCGCTGAACCGGATGTATCTTCTGTTGCTGCTGCTCAGGTTCCACAGGCACAGGTGGCGCGAGCTTCTTCATTGCGGCTTCGAATAGCTGATCGTCTTCTTTCCTAAGCACATTCTTGACTACTTCCATGATCAAGCTCATTTGGGTCTTCAGCTGACTGTTCTCCTCTTTGAGAATCTTCTGCTCTAGACGCATCTCTTGCATGTCTTTCATCATCTGCCCCAGCTGGCTTCGGACTTCGATCAATTCAAACTGATTCTGTTCCATATCTCTGAGGGAATTCCTGCAACAAACTGGATGATGAAGAAATAAGACCCACGGTTCTGATATACCTGTCAAATGCTAATGCAGTGCAGAAAGCAAACAAGCACACATTCATAACGAGACAAAGAGAAACTCAAGCTATAAGCAAACAGATGAACATCTCCCACACATGTACAACCAACAAAATCAGCAGGTAAGCACAAATGAGTCTGAATATAACGACCCCATCCAACAATCCTGGTGGTGATCGACAAATACTGATGCACAAAAGCTAAACGGGTTAGGCAGAGGAAAAGATGCGACACCCGGCATAGAAACCTCTAGAAACTTCCCCCATATTCAACTGAACTCTCTGATTGACAATCTTCAGAGCACACACTTCCTGTGGAGTCTTCCATGATATTAACTGACGAACCCCCACAACTGGAAGATGGAAAATCATTAATCTGAACACAACCCTGAGGAGTGATGCAAATACGGCTAGAATCTAACAAATCCTGAATCTGACTTCTAAGCACCTTACAATCATTGGTTGAATGCCCCTGTGCCCCATCGTGGTACTCACAGCGGGCGCTGGCATCAAAGCCTGGAGGATACGGTGGAATCACCGGCTTAGTCTCTTTCGGTACTATCAATCCGCTTTTGACCAGATCTGGCAGCAACTGACTGTATGACACCGGTAGCTGAGTAAACTGCCTTTCAGGCTTCCTTGGTCTTCGTGGAGCATGCTGACGCGATCGGCGATAGTATGATCGTTGACTTGAAGTATCTGAAAACTGATCTTGAGATGCTAGATATTCTGAGGTGGCATCATCTCCTTCCCACTTTTCTTGAGAACTGACAACTGACTCAATCTTATCAACTGGGACGTAAGGAACACCTCGAAACTTTCCACTCCTGAGTCCCCTCTCAACAATCTCTCCCAGCCTCATTAGGCCCACAAAGTTTGTGCAACTGAACAATTTGTCAAAATAATGGCCTTTCAGAGTACCCAAGAAGATGTCAACCAATTCTCTTTCCGGAAGCGGTGGTCGAACACTAGCAGACAATTCTTTCCACCTTCGCAAATACGCTCTGAATGGTTCATTCTCCGCTTGAGACAATTCTTGCAGATCTACGAGACTAGGAGTCAAATCCAAGTTGTAATCATATTGCTTTATGAAAGCTCTGGCTAAATCCACCCATGATCGAATCTGATTACTCTCTAATTGCACATACCATCTCAGGGATGCCCCAGTCAGGCTATACTGGAAGCAATGGATCATCAATTTGTCATTTCGCACAAACGAAGTCATCCTTCGACAGAACATCATCAAATGCAACTTCGGACAGCTATCTCCCGTGTATTTTTCAAATTCCGGCACTTTGAACTTGTACGGCATCACGAGGTCAGGGACCAAGCACATGGCTACAGCATCCAGGTTAACGGCATCTTTCGCTTCCAAGGCTTTCATTTGCTCTTCCAACACTCGGAGTCTTCTACCATCGTCAAGAGCTCTTGGGTCTACTAACCCGGTCATTGGAATATCTCTCCGGTAATTCATCGCAGGGAAAACAACACATTGATTGTTAACAGGAGGATAACGTTCATTTCGGGCAATAAACTGCTCATGCTGATCTCGGTTCTCAACAGTTGGCTGCACAACTTGGTCTGCAGTAAGATTGTTTGCTTGCGGGAAGCCTTCCATAGAATCATGCTGATGATTGGACGCCACAGCAAACCCTGCCTGGGTGTCAGGAAACTGGAAATTGCCTTCAGACATAGCCATCAATTACCTGTAACCGACTATGCTGCTTGATTCTGCTCAAATCTGCTTCAGCCCCTTGGTTGTCTTCAACACTCTACTCTTGTCTCAAACAATTCCCCGAGAATCACTTTCTGGTGAAAACAAAGGCTGGATAAGTGCTCTGACCTGCTAAAGAGATGCTATGCAGTATGATTTATGCAAACAGAAATACAAAAATGCTAACGTGCATGTGTGCATTGGAGATATTTTCCCTCCAATTCCGGTGTCAGTGGTAGCAAGACGAGATAAACCATAGAGGCAATATTTGGAAAAATCCCTCATATATTGATTAGAATAACAGTCTTGTCAAGAAGTTACATAACTATGCTCCATACAGCTGATATAACAAAGAGGATCCCAACCAACAGGCCTGGTGGTGATCTCAACATACAGAATACAAGAGAAATCAAATACGGGTACGGCTGCGGAAGTCTTCGACCATCTTCTTTGTCTCTGCGTGATCTGGTTGATAAATCAAACCTTCTATCAGTCGATCCCTCTTCCTGACTGTCCCCTGGATGTCTCTGACAAAGTCTTCCCAAGCCTTATCATTAGCACCATCCCCTGGTTTGGGTTTCTTGGCATCTGCTCTATGCTGGAAATCTTCCAAATTCTTCATGGCATCTGTCAGCTTACGCTCGGCCTCGTATCGGCGACAGGCTTCTTCTTCAAGCTCCTCAGTCTTCACTTTGACCTGTTCTTCTAACTGAGCAATCTGTGTCTTCAGCCCTTCTTCTCGCTCCTTGCGCTTGGTCATAGTGAGATCCCAGTGTTCTCTGAACTTGGCTAGCTTTGTATAGGCCCTTTCCAGCTCTTGCTTCTTGGTGGCCAACACACTACTAACTGAGTCTACATCTAACTCTAAACGCTTCTTGGTTTCAGTCAATTCCAATAACGTAGCCTTCAGATGTTTCAGAGTTTCAGCCTGTTGCTTAGAAATATATCCTGTTTCAATATTTTCATGCCGAAGCTGGGCATTCTCCTGCTCTAAAGCCTCTTTAGCCCTCGCTAGCTCTTCTTTCTCCGCCATCAGCTGCTTGTAAACCTGAATGTCCACAGTGGTAGGTTCTTCTACCGGAGGAGGATGCAATGGCTGAACTGCTGGATACGGCATAAGGAACTTCACGGCTCGCTCACGAATCCATTCTATATATGAGCTAGGACCTCGAGTATCCCCTCTGCTACCTGAAAGCTTCCCTCTCTTGTGCAAGTTTTTCCAGGCTTTCTCAAGTTTAGTCAGCATCTCTTTCCCAATTGCCCCGGTGAGATACAGAGATTCCTGTATCTCCTCGGGCTTTGGCGCTCCTTGAGGTATGTACCCAAATTGCTTGATCAATAAGGAAGGGTTATAGTTGACACAACCTTTCCTTCCGATTAACGGAACATTAGGGAATCCTTCGCCTTTGAGTATGACTTCAGCTCCAAATACCTCTTTATTGGTCCATACCACGTTCTCAGCAGTTAATCCCATTAAGCGCTCGGGCCATCCTAGAGAATTGATAGACGTGACAAACGGGCCTGACTTAGGCAAATGACTGGTGAACCACCTGCATAGGAGAGGTACGCAGCAAGACACATTCCTTCCTCGTCGCTTTTCATTCTGGTAATGAGTTGAATGGTGGATATCTCCCAGCAAAGTAGGAACTGGGTTTCCCGCAGCCAAAATATAGAAGGCATCTGAATCAACGAAATCAGGAATATTCGGGAACAACACGATGCCATACACACATGCAGCAAGGATAACGTCAAAAACATCCCATTTACCCTTCTGGGCATATTCTCGAGCCTTATCCACTAAGACATCCAACGGAAATCCCCATACGTCTCCTCTTCTGATCATCTTCCCAGACAGCTCAGACTCTTTCAAGCACAGGATGGTAGAAAGCTCAGCCAGCTTAGGCTCAGCGTCCGGACGATAAAAAGGCATCTGATCACGGATCGGTATATCCAGAAGTGCAGAGTACTCCTCCAGGGTAGGAGCCAAAACAAAGTCGGGAAATACAAAACACCTGAGCTCCGCGTCGTAAAACTGTAACAGAGTATAGATGCCGCTGGTCTCGTAGACAGATGGCTGATAAACGTATGTCAGAATCCTCCCATATCTCTTTCTGAAGTCACCCATTCCTCTCTTCTTAGCAATAGCCATCAACTCTAACAATAGACTGATATTCGGCGACGGAAACTTATAGGGCAATACTCTCTTCAGGTTTTCCATGTCTTGCTAGGAACGAACACCAGGACTGGAAGGGAAAATATGTACCTGCAATACACACACGTTAGTTAAATGCAGATGGTAATGCAATGATGCAATATGATAAATAATGCAATCTGCGAACACAGGGGCTATGCTGTAGCCTGAAGGGGAATATCTCTGTGATCAAGAACAGAAAACCATCACGGTCACCAGAACCTCATGCCGCTAACTATCATCTGATACTCAAAATATCAATCCCCTGGTAAGAAAACCATCTGCCCCTCTGTATCTGATGAAAATACCATCTGATAATAGCCTCAACCTCAGATAAGAAACCCATCTGACCCAGACAACACACCTGGAGATGAATCAAGAGCACCATCTGATAAAGGTACTGAATCATGGTTTCTGAAGGCCAGTTTTCCTGCAATAACCCGGTCCCTCTCACAGGTAGGATAAACCTAATCCACGGACAAAGGTACGGCATCCTATGCGGTTGTCAGCGTCACAGACTTTCATGAGTGACGATACGATTCCCAGAAGGAGTGGCATCATCAAGTCATGAAGAGGCCTCACTTAGCTGACTTCCAAATGATCAGTCCCCAGAGTCGACAACCCTTACGTCTGGACTCCTCTCAGATCCTCAGGACCGGAAAGGAGCACCTCTGCAAGAATCTCGTCTGAGCGCAGATTTTCGTAGGGAACTGTGCCTGCTCAGCAGACAGGTTCGTCTACTACTTCTCCACAACTATATCTAGGTGTGTACTCAAGCCCAGGTCCGGCTTCTCACTCACAGTAACCTCCCTTTGCCCACAGCAATAATCATGATAATATAATGCTGGAAAATAAATGCGGAAAGGTAAAGGTACAGAAAAGTAAAGTGCAGAGAAGTAAAACACAATATGCACAACACCCAACAAATAAACATCCAAGCGCTAGGATTGACTCGCGTAGGGGATGGGAAACGGTCCCAGCATAAGGGATGGGAAAATCCCTAGATGCTATAAGTCCCCAGCAGAGTCGCCAGCTGTCGCTACTGCGAAAATCGGCGCCGGCTTGACAGGAGAGTCGCCACCGTGCGTTATTTATCCCTCAGAGCGGGAAAGGAAACGCTCGAAGTAAACCTCGCAAAGACGGGAAAAGGTATGGTCATCGCAACCAAAACCTGGATTCGGGAGTCGGTTACGCAAGGGGAAGGTATTAGCACCCCTCACGTCCATCGTACTCGATGGGATCCACGCTTGGTGTTTATAGGTAAAAGGGTGTATTATCTATCTACGCTAATGGCTGGTCTGAAAAGAAAATAAAAGGACAGGACTCGACAGAACATACGGTATTCTGGGCCTACGTATTCCCTCGTGCAATGGGAAAGTCAGAGTCAACGTAGTTCGACTTCCTACGACTAAACGGGGGAAAGGTTGCTCGCCAGGACATCGCGTCCTGTGCCTACGTACTTTCATCTGGAATGAAAGATCAGAGCAAGCGTAGTTCGGCTAACTACGGGTAAACAGGGGCTCTCACACAGCAGTGAGAAAACAAACTGGTCCTAAAGGCTCGGGAACCTACAAATACGATCTGGTCTCAACTGCACTCGGGCAAGAGAAAGGGATAACAATTAGTCGTTAGCGGGAAAGTCTCGATTGCACAGCCGCGAGAGAACAAAGGTTAGTCGTTAGTGTGCTCGCTAGGACATCGCATCCTATGCCTACATATCTTCGTCTGGAACGAAGAATCAGAGCAGCTGTAGTTCAGCTAACTACGGATTAAGCTACTCAAAAGCTCCTACAGAAAGGAAAGGGAAACCCTAAAACTATAGCTGAGAAACAGGGGAATCTACCTACTGCTATCACACCTGGCTGACCATCCTAATGTCTATCATAACAACTCCGCAGCGGAGAAGTCAGAGCTCCTAAGGGATCATGGCAACAGGACTAAACTACAAACAAGAAACTGCAACGCAAAGGAATACTGAAAATATGCATGAATGCAACAACTAGACGAACAAGGCACAGAGGCAAGGGAGCTCAGCTCTACCAAATACCAACAAGCAAAGCCACGCAATAACAAACAAGCAGAAGGAGGACCACCTCAACTTCTCATGCACACAAAGTCTACTTCTAAGATGCCTATTCAGAACTATCTGGATGAACCTAAGTCTAATGCAACATAACATCACACAAGTCAAACAATACAAGGAGACTAACCCTGAGCAGGGCCTCTAACAAACTTGAAACAAGCTTCTAATCTATCTCTAAACAGAACTCTATGCAATACCCTAAGCAGGGATCTAAGCAACAACCTAATCAAAACCTAAGCAAGAGGAATCAATCCCAGTCTCCAAGCTTCAGAACAAGCTTACCAGAGAAAGGAAGCTAAGCAGACAAGCTCATAGTGCTTTCCTCAGGAAAGTACCAGGAGGTTACTACTCAGGAGTCATATCCTATGCGGCTCGACAACTGTGATCAGTTTACATTCCTCCTCAGGAGAAATTAAACTCACATGAAGGCTCCGGCATCACGGGATACTTGAGAAAAAACCTATATGCACTAGGGGAACTAAGTGAACAGGCTCATAGGACCTTCCTCAGGAAAGTACTAGGAGGCTGACACTTAGGAATCGTACCCTACGTGGCTCAACAACTGTGATCAGTTTACATTTCTCCTCAGGAGAAATTAAACTCACAAGTTGGCTCCAACATCACTGGATACTTACGAAATCCTAGATAAACTAATGGAGCTAAGTGAATAGACCCATAGGACCTTCCTCAGGAAAGTGCTAAGGGGCTTCCACTTAGGAATCGTATCCCATGTGGCTCAACAACATGTGATCAGTTTACATTCCTCCTCAGGAGGAATTAAACTCACAAGTCGGCTCCGACATCATTGGATACTTACGAAGGAGGTGAGAAGAAAGAATGAAAGTCATTCATAGTGCCTTCCTCAGGAAAGTACCATAAACTCCCTTCAAACTTCAGGATCTCGAACCTCGCAAACAGACAACAAGCTCCTAGACTAAGCCTCAATCCAATGCAACTCTGCAAGCTCCAACAGGACCTCCATCAGCTCTCACCTTCAAGAAGAATCCACAGGCCAACAAACCACAGGAGACTATCTCTGAAGTTCAACCGCAGTTGAACTTCAAAGTCAGAAGTCATCAAGACTTCTCCTATCTTCAGGCTCAGACAAGTCACAGCAGAACACCCTACAAAAATCTATCAAAAATCTACTGGGAAACCTACATGGCTCTAGGGTAACATACTGAAAAATCAAAACAAAATTCAATACCAGATGAAAGAAATAAAATCAGCAACACAGACATGCCAACAGACCAATTATTCAAACATCAATAACAGTGAAAAATGCAATTAAAATGAAAATGCATGATTGAGCTAATATTTTTATGCTATAAAATTCTACACTGAATCACGAGTCTACAGAAAAAAGAACGGAACTATTTGACTAATTCTACCATTTTTTATGAATTTTTTAATGATATGCATGCATTGAAAGTATTAAAAAACAAATCAATTAATTGAAAAATATGCAAAATATAACAAACAAAAAATAAAATGTCACTTTTATTTTTATTTAATTTTCCTAACATTTTCATGAGATGGATGGAAAAAGAATTATTAAAGAACCACAATTATTTACATTTATGATTTATTTACATGTATTAAAATATAAAAGAAAAATCAAGATAAAAGAAAGTGACATGGAGGGTGCAAACAGCAGGATATTCAGGTTGGTTCTACATTGGGCTCTGATTGGGGGGTACTAAAAGTAATAGGGCGCAGGGCCCAAATTCCTCAAACAATTAGTGAATTCAGAAAAAGAAAAAAAAAGAACGCCTGGGGGTGCCATAAGCAAGTTTTGGCAGTTATCCCATTATGGGCTACGCCCAGGGGGGTGTTGATATCAATTTGGGGCCTAAGGCCCATACCAATCCACTCAGGTCTCTCAACCAGGGGGGGGGACAAGCAAATTGAGGGGTGTGCTTCAGAAGCCACGCTTGGGCCTAAGCCCAATCCACACAAACCCTAATCCAGACAAAACCTAACCAAAAATCATCTTCCTCCTAACCTCTCTCTGGCACTGTTCATCAACATAACCCTAGCCGCCCTCTCTCGTCTTCTTCCTCTATCTCTCACGCTCTCTGCAACAAGCTCACACCACACTCTGAAGCCCTCGTACCCCTCTCAAGAAACCTCAATCCACCATCAAACACATTATCAAGATTAATCCCAGCATCAAACAACAAACCACGCGCCAAATCCATTCCTAAAAAAAACCTAACTAATCTATGCATCGTTGAAAACAACACACTCGAAAGAAGAACATGCAAGGAATTTCAGAGAGGCATACCTGAGTTAATGCAAGCGGAAACAAGGATCTATGAAGATCTATTATATCAGGCGTGCGTTGTTGAAGGACGAAGACGTTATGAATCTGAAGCAGATGGATCTTGAAGATCCTTGAATCTAGTGGATTTCTGGAAAGCTCGCTTGCAGATTGAACGTCACTTGGAGCTTCTGGAAAGACGTTGTATGAATTGATGACGATTTCTGGGGATCTTGCTGGAGAATGATGAAGATTGGAATGGATTCTGGAAATTGAAGTTGTTCTGGGAAGTTTGATGGAGGACGAAGATGATTCTGGAAAAATTGGGATGAAGCCGATGAAGGTTTTAGTTGATTTCTGGAAATTAATGATGAAGATGATGAATGTCTGAAAAAATTTGGATGAAGATCTGTTGTTGTTCTGGAAAGTTGATGGAGACGATGATGATTCTGGAAAATTTGGATGAAGGTATGAAGGTTCAATGGAGGGGATCGGAGGAAGAGGATGAAGATCTGGGGATTCTGGAGACTTAGGTGGTGGCCGGAGTTGGTTGACGGTGGCCGGCGGCGTTGCTAGGGCGTTTGCATGCCCGGCGGTAAGGGGGCTCCGGCGAGGACGAGAGGAGGCCAGGTGGCTCAGGGAAGGGTTTGCATGGGTGCCACGTGTGGTGGCGTGGAGAGAGAGAGAGAGAGATAGTGGGGACCACGTGTGAGCGTCTGGGAGTGGGTCTCTGAGTGGCGTGATCAGTGCAAGAAACGTGGGTCCGTTCTGCTTGCTACACGTGGCGCTTTTATACCCTGGAAATGCGTGGGAAGCTTCTAGAATCTCCTGGAATCTGCTGGACAAATGCTGGAAAGACTTGGACTTTTGGACCATTTGGATTTTTCTGAATCAATTGAGAGCTGGACTTTTTTTGCTGGACCCATGATGAGCAACAAAAAGCTGCGTTGGGCTGGTTCACTTGCAATAAGGCCCAAACGAAAAACCAAACAAACTGAATTAAAACCTATTTAACACTAAATAAATTGTTAAAGCCTAATTAACTGACTAAACCAACCTAATTAAATCTAAAACATGATTAACCTAATTAAGCTCTAAAAAATGATTAAGAACCTAATTAATTCTATATTATCCTAATTAAACCTAAAAAATCAATTAACCTCTAATTAACTCTAACAATTCAATTAATCCTAATTAAACTCTAAAAAATCAATTAACCTAATTACTCTATTAAAATCCTAATATCATTTAATATCTATTAATAAAAGAAAAACTATATTATTTTCTATAGAAAAATTCCTAAAAATGATTTAAAAGAAAAACCATATTATGATAAAACTATTTAAAATCTTATTTATATTCTAAAATTCTATTTAAAATATTCTATAAAATTCTAAAAAAGAGAATTAAGCTATTAAAATATTCTAAAACCCTATTTAAATTCCAGAAAAATCTATAAAGCCTGTTAAACCCTAAAAATGCAGATGAATGCAAAAATGACCACCATAAAAACGCACGAGACCAGATCGAATCGAACGGAGATCCCCGGGCATCAGAATATCCTCAAAATCACTGAAAAATCACCGAGGAGCGCACAATCTCCCGAAAATACAACCCCAATAATCTGGACTGGGTCTGCCATATCTGATAGACAAAAATCAAGCTGTAAACTCTGATATCCCCTGCTTGTGCACAAAAATCATACATCTGAGCTGCGAATATGAATTTAAACCATGAGTCAGATAGGAAAATCAGTTGGTCAAATTTTAGGGTGCAACAATTCTTGACAACCTCCATGATCAAGCTCATTTGGGTCTTCAGCTGACTATTTTCCTCCTTGAGGATCCTCTGCTCCAGACGCATCTCTTGCATATCTTTCATCATCTGCCCCAGCTGGCTTCGGACTTCACTCAATTCAACCTGATTCTGTTCCATATCTCTGAAGGAATTCCTGCAACAAACTGGACGACGAGGAAATAAGACCCACGGTTCTGATGTACCTGTTAAATGATAATGCAAAGCAGAAAGCAAACACATATTCATGACAAGACAACGAGAAACTCAAGCTATAAGCACACAGACGAACATCTCCCCCACATGTATAACCAACAAAAGCAGCACGTAAGCACAAATGAGTACGAATACAATGACCCCAGCCAACAATCCTGGTGGTGGTCAGCAAACACTAGTGCACAAAAGCTAAACGGATCAGCCAAGGAAACAGACGCGACACCCGGCACAGAAACCTCTAGAAACTTCTCTCATATTCAACTGAACTCTCCGTTTGACATTCTTCAGAACACACACTTCCCGTGGAGTCTTCCATGACATTAACTGACGAACCCACACAACTGGATGGCGGAGAATCATTAATCTGAACAAAACCCTGGGGCGCGATGAAAATTCGGTTAGAGTCTAACAGATCCTGGACCTGGCTTCTAAGCACCTTACAATCATTCGTTGAATGCCCCTGTGCCCCAACATGGTACTCACAGCGGGCGCTGGCATCAAAACCTGGAGGATATGGTGGAATCACTGGATTAGTCTCTTTCGGCACTATCAATCCCCTTTTAACCAAATCTGGCAACAACTGACTGTACGACACCGGTAGCTGAGTAAACTGCCTTTCAGGTTTCCTTGGTCTTCGTTGGGCGTGCTGACGCGATCGTCGACAGGATGACCGTTGACTTGAAGTGTCTGAAAACCGATCCTGAGATGCTAGAGATTCTGAGACGACATCATTTCCTTCTTCCCACTCTTCTTGAGAACTGACAACTGGCTCGCTCTTAGCAGCTGGGATATAAGGAGCATCTCGAAGCTTTCCACTCTTGAGTCCTCTTTCAACAAGCTCTCCCATTCTCATCAGGCCCACAAAGCTTGTGCAACCGAACAATTTGTCATAATAATGGCCTTTCAGAGTACCCAAGAAGATGTCAACCATTTCTCCTTCCTGAAGCGGTGGTTGAACACTAGCAGCCAATTCTTTCCATCTTTGCACATACCCTCTGAATGATTCATTCTCCGCCCGAGATAATTCTTGCAGATGTACGAGACTAGGAGCCATATCCAAGTTGTGATCGTACTGCTTCACGAAAGCTTTGGCTAAATCCTCCCATGATCGAATCTGATCCTTCTCTAGCTGCACATACCACCTCAAAGATGCCCCAGTTAGACTATACTGAAAGCAATGGATCATCAATTTGTCATTTCGCACAAACGCAGTCATCCTTCGATAGAACATCATCAAATGCAGCTTCGGACAGCTATCTCCCGTGTACTTTTCAAATGGCGGCACTTTGAACGTATAAGGCAACACCAAGTCAGGGACCAAACACATGTCTGCAGTATTCAGGTTAACAGCATCTTTCACCTCCAAAACTTTAACTATTTCTTCCAACGCTCGGAACCTTCTATCCCCTTCAAGAGCTCTTGAGCTTACCGTCCTGGGTACTGGGATATCTCTGCCTGGATTCCTCTCGGGGAAAACAGCACCTTGATTGTTAACAGGAGGAGGACGTTCATTTCGGGCAACAAATCGCTCATGTCGATCTCGGTTCTCAACAGTAGGCTGTACAACTTGGTCTGCAGTAAGGTTGTTCGCTTGCGGGAAGTCTTCCATAGAATCATACCGAGGGTGGGACGTCATAGTAAACCCTGTCAAGGTGTTAGGAGACTGGAAATTGCCTTCAGACATGGCTACCAATTACCTGTAACTGACTACACTGCTTGATTCTGCTCAAATCTGCTTCAGCCTCTTGGCCGTCTTCGACACTCCACTCTTGCCTCGAACAATCCCCGAGAATCACCCTCTGGTGAAAACAAAGGCTGGATAAGTGCTCTGGCCTGCTAGAGAAATGCTATGCAATATGATTTATGCGGACAGAAATACAAAAATGCTAATGTGCGTGTGTGCATTGGGGATATTTCCCCTCCAATTCCAGTGTCAATGGTAGTAAGACGAGAGAAACCAAAAAAGACAATATTTAGAAAAACCCTCATATATTCATTGGACTGACAGTCTTGTCAAGACGTTACACAACTATGTTCCATACAACTGAGATGATAAAGGAGGATCCCAACCAACATGCCTGGTGGTGATCTCAACATACAGAATACAAGAGAGAAATCAAGTGTGGGTACGGTCGCGGAAATCCTCAACCAGCTTCTTCGTCTCTGGGTGATCCGGTCGATAAATCAAGCCTTCTATCAACTGATCCCTTTTTCTGACCGTTCCCTGGATATCTCTGACAAAGTCTTCCCAAGCTTTATCCTGGGCATCATCCCCAGGTTTGGGCCTCTTGATGTCTGCTCTGCGCTGACAATCTTCCAGATTCTTCAAGGCATCAATCAGTTGGCGTTCGGCCTCGTATCGATGGCATGATTCTTCTTCAAGCTCTTCGGTCTTCACTCTAACCTGTTCTCCCAGCTGAGCCACCTGTACCTTTAGCTCTTCCTCCCGCTCTTTGCGTTTAGCCATAGTAAGGTCCCAATGCCCTCTGAACTTAGCTAACTTCGTGTAGGCCCTTTCCAGCTCCAGTTTCTTAGTAGCCAATACACTGCTAACTGAGTCTACATCTAACTCCAGATGCTTCTTGGTTTCAGTCAACTCCAACAAAGTAGTCTTCAGATGTTTCAAAGTTTCGGCCTGTTGCTTGGAAAAATATCCTGTTTCGATCTTTTCATGACGAAGCTGGGCATTCTCTTTCTCTAAAGCTTCTTTAGCCTTTGCTAACTCTTCTTTCTCCGCCATCAGCTGCTTGTATACCTGTATGTCTACAGTGGTAGGCTCCTCTACCGGAGAAGGATACAATGGCTGAACTGCAGGATAAGGCATAAGGAATTTCGTAGCTCGTTCACGGATCCATTCCACATACGGACCAAGAACTCGAGTACCCCCTCTTCTACCTGAAGGCTTCCTTCTCTTATGCAGGTTCTTCCATGCTTTCTCAAGCTTGATCAACATCTCTTCCCCTATTGCCCCAGTGAGATACAGAGATTCCTGTATCTCCTCGGGCTTCGGCGCTTCCTGAGGTGCATACCCAAACTGCCTGATTAATAAGGAAGGGTTGTAATTGACACACCCTTTCCTTCCTATTAAAGGAACATTAGGGAATCATTCGCATCTGTATATGACCTCAACTCCGAACACCTCCTCATTAACCCACACCACATTCTCAGAAGTCAACCCCATCAAGCGCTCAGGCCATCCTAAAGAATCAATAGAAGTGACAAAAGGCCCTGACTTCGGCATATGACTAGTAAACCATCTGCACAGTAGAGGTACACAGCAAGAGACATTCCTTCCTCGCCGCTTTTCGTTTTGGTAGTGAGTGGAATGGTGGATATCTCCCAGCAAGGTAGGAACTGGGTTCTTTGCAGCCAGAATATAGAAAGCATCTGCATCAACAAAATCAGGAATGTTTGGGAACAATACAATGCCATAAACACACACAGCAAGGATGGCGTCAAAAACAACCTAGCCACCCTTCTTGGCATACTCCCGAGCCTTCTCCACCAAAACATCCAACGGAAATCCCCACACATCTCCTCTTCTGATCATCTTCCCTATCAGCTCAAACTCTCCTAAGTACAAAATAGCAGAAAGCTTAGCCGGATCAGGCTTAGCGTCCGTGTGATAGAAAGGCATCTGCTCGTGAATCGGTATATCCAAGAGTGCAGAATACTCCTCCAGGGTAGGAGCCAAAACAAAATCAGGAAATACGAAACACCTGAGCTCCGCATCATAAAACTGCAACAGGGTGTAAATGCCGCTGATCTCATAAGCCGAGGGCTGGTAAACATAAGTCAGGATCCTCCCATATGTCTTCCTGAAGTCTCCCATCACCTTCTTCTTAGCACTAGTAATTAACTCTGACAACAAACTGATATCTAGAGACAGGAACTTGTAGGGTAACACTCTCTTCATGGCTTCCATGTCTTGCTAGGAAACAAACACCAGAACTGGGAGGGAAAATATGTACCTGCAATACACACACGTTAGTTGGATGCAAATGGTAATGCGATAATGCAATATGACAAATGATGCAATCAGTGAACACAGGGGCCATGCTGTAGCCTGAAGAGGAACATCTCTGTGATATCAAGAACAGAAAACCACCACAGTCACCAGAACTTCATGACACTAACTATCATCTAATACTCAAAATACCAATCCCCTGGTAAGAAATCCATCTGAACCCCGGTATCTGACGAGAAAACCATCTGATAATAGTATCAACCTCAGACAAGAAACCCATCTGATCCAAACAACACACCTGGAGATGAATCAAGAACATCGTCTGATAAATACTGAATCATGGTTTCTGAAGGCCAGTTTTCCTGCAATAACCCAATCCCCCTCACAGGTATGGACCTAATCCACGGACAAAGGTACGACATCCTGTGCGGTCATCAGCGTCAAAGACTTTCATGAGTGACGATACGATTCCCAGAAGGAGTGGCATCATCAAGTCATGAAGAGGCCTCACTTAGCTGACTTCCAAATGATCGGTCCCCAGAGTCGACAATCCTCACGTCTGGAGTCCCCTCAGATCCTCAGGACCGGAAAGGAGCACCTCTGCGAGAACCTCGTCTGAGCGCAAATTTCGTAGGGAACTGTGCCTGCTCAGCAGACAGGTCCGTCTACTACTCTCCGCAACTATGTCTAGGTGCATACTCAAGCCCAGGTCCGGCTTCTCACTCATAGTAACCTCCCTCTCCCACAGCAATAATCATAATAATATAGTGCTGAAAGTAAATGTGGAAAGGTAAAGGTGCGGGAAAGTAAAGTGCGGAAAGATAAAACACATATGCACAACACCCAACAGATAAACACCCAAGCGCTAGGATTGACTCGCGTAGGGGATGGGAAACGGTCCCAGCATAAGGTATGGGAAAAGTCCCTAGATGCTATAAGTCCCCAGCAGAGTCGCCAGCTGTCGCTACTGCGAAAATCGGCGCCGGCGGACAGAAGAGTCGCCACCGTGCGTTATTTATCCCAACGGAGGGAAAGGAAACGCTCGAAGTAAACCTCGCAAAAAACGGGAAAGGTATGGTCATCGCAACCAAAACCTGGATTCGGGAGTCGGTTACGCAAGGGGAAGGTATTAGCACCCCTCACGTCCGTCGTACTCGACGGGATCCACGCTTGGTGTTTATAAGGAAAAAGGGTGTGTTTATCTATCTACGCTAATGGTCAGTCTGAAAAGAAAAGAAAAGGACAGGACTCAACAGAACATACGGTGTTCTGGGCCTACGTACTCCCTCGTGCAATGGGAAAGTCAGAGTCAACGTAGTTCGACTACCTACGTCTAGACGGGGGGAAGGTTGCTCGCCAGGACATCGCGTCCTGTGCCTACGTACCTCTACACGGCATGGAAGATCAGAGCAAACGTAGTTCGACTAACTACGGCTAAACAGGGTGTTCTCACACAGCAGTAAGAACTCAAACTGGTTTCAAAGGTTCGGGAACCTACAACTACGGTCTGGCCTCAAATGCACTCGGGCAAGAGAAAGGGATAACATCAGTCGTCAGTGGGAAAGTCTCGATCGCACAGCCGCGAGAGAACAAAAGGTTAGTTGTTAGTGTGCTCGCTAGGATATCGCATCCTATGCCTACATATTCTCGTCTGGTACGAGAAATCAGAGCAGCTGTAGTTCGGCTAACTACGACACAAGCTACTCAAACGCTTTCCTATTGCTATGAAAGGGAAAAGACACCCTAAAACTATAGTTAAAAAGGGGAATCTACCTACTGTTATCATGCCTGGTTGACCCACCTAATGTCTATCATAACCCCTCCGCAGCGGAGAAGTTAGAGCTCCTAAGGGATCATGGCAACAGGACTAAACAGCAAACAGGAATCAACTGCAAAGTAAAGAAATACTGGAAATATGCATGAATGCAACAACCAAATAAGCAAGGCGCAAAGGCCGCAAACCACAAAGGTAAGGGAGCTCAGCTCTACCAAATACCAGCAAGCAAAGCCATTCAATAACAAACAAGCAGAAGGAGGACCACCTCAACTTCTTATGCACACAAAGCCTACTTCTAAGATGCACCTACCTCAGAAATATCTAGATGAACCCCTAAGTCTAATGCAGCACAGCACCACACAAGTCAAACAATCACAAAGAGAAGGCGAACCAGCCTGACAAACTCCTATCCAAAACCTAAACCAAAACCTTGAGCAGGACCCCTAAACAAAACCTTAATCAAACCCCTGAGCAAAGCCCTATTCAAAACCCTAATCAAAAGAAATCAATCCCAGTCTTCAAGCTTCAGAAAAAGCTTACCAAAGAAAGGGAGCCAAGCAGACAAACCCATAGTGCCTTCCTCAGGAAAGTACTAGGAGGTTACCACTCAGGAATCATATCCTATGCGGCTCAACAACTGTGAACGGTTTACATTCCTCCTCAGGAGAAACTAAACTCACATGAAGGCTCCGACATCATTGGATATTTGAGAAATCCTACCTGAACTAAGGGAACTAAGTGAACAGACCCATAGTGTCTTCCTCGGGAAAGTACTAGGAGGCTTCCACTTAGGAATCATATCCCATGTGGCTCAACAACTGTGATCAGTTTACATTCCTCCTCAGGAGAAACTAAACTCACATGAAGGCTCCAACATCATTGGATACTTGAGAAATCCTACCTGAACTAAGGGAACTAAGTGAACAGGCCCATAGTGCCTTCCTCGGGAAAGTACTAGGAGGCTTCCACTTAGGAATCGTATCCCATGTGGCTCAACAACTGTGATCGGTTTACATTCCTCCTCAGGAGAAACTAAACTCACATGAAGGCTCCAACATCATTGGATACTTGAGAAAGAGGTGAGAAGAAAGAATGAAAGACATCTGTAGTGCCTTCCTCAGGAAAGTACCATGAATTTCCCTCAAACTTCAGGATCTCAAACCTCACAAACAGAGAACAAGCTCCTAGACTAGGACCTCAATCTATGCATCCCTGCAAGCTCCAACAAGACTTCATCCAGCCTCTGCCTTCAAGAAGAAACCACAGGCCCTCAAACCACAAGAAACTAACTCTGAAGTTCATCCACAGTTGAACTTCAAAGTCAGAAGCCTATCAAGACTTCTCCTATTCTCAGGCTCAAACAAAAATACCAGAACACCCTATAAAAATCTATCAAAAATCTAGGGGAAACCTACATGGCATAATGATCCCAAGATCAAATCTCAAAGCCTAAGTCAACTTCTAAGGCTACTAAACAATCCCTAACATATGAATGGTCAAGGGTTAACCAGCAGGTTAAGAGGTCTTTATTCTCTAACCCTAAAACAATATCAATCAACCTCTAAAAATCTATGAAAAATATATGGGGAGCATGCATTAGTCTAGTATAACATACTAAAAAACTAGAGCAAAATTCATTACCCAATGAAAGAACTAAAATCAACAAGGCAGACACGTCACAAACCAATTATTCCATATCAATTAAAATGCAAAAATGAAAAATAAAAATAAAATGCATGGTCAAATTAATGTTTTTGTACTATAAAATTCTACATTGAAATATGAATCTACATAAAAAAGAATGGAATTATTTGGACACTCCTACTATTTTTTAGGAATTAATTTCTAACATGATGCAAAACAAAGGAATTAAAAAAGAAATAAGAAAATAAAACAGGGGTGGGGGGTGCAACGAGTAACAATTCCTAGTTGTTTCAGCATAGGGCCCAAATATAGGGGGGGTGCAGATATTAAGCGCAGGGCCCATGGTCCATCAGGGAATTGAATGAGACAAAACAGAAAAAAAAGACAGATAGGGGTGCAAATAGAAACAACAAACACCTCAATCCCCCTTGGGCCTGCGCTTGGGGGGCGCGCATAGCAATCAGAGCCAAGGCCCAATCCAAAATCTAATCAGTTCTCACACTCAGGGGGGGGGGACACGAGAAAAAGGAGGGTGATTGAGAGTAAACTAAACTTGGGCTCGGCCCAACTGAAACCCTAACCCAACTTAACAATCAACAAAACCATTCTTCCCCTCTATCCTCCTGGTTACTGTTCACCAAACACTCCCCAAACCCTAATGCGTCGTCGTCCTCCCCAGATCTCTCTGAACTCTCTCAAACCTTACGCACACTCTCACAAAAATCCTCAACTAAAACCTAACCTCAAATCTAGATCTCACCAAATTCTCCCTCCGTTCAAACTATCAAGAACCTCTAGACCTAAATACCAACACAACTCCTAACAGATCCATAATCCAAAACATCTAAAAGAAGAGTTGGAAGGAAACAAGAACCTAGAGGTGTGATGAAATTTGATGAACCCTGGGTCTACTGACGAATAATGAAGAACGTGGAAATCTTGAAGCTGTTGAGGGCGAACCCAAAACTGGACGAAGATTCCTGAAGATGACGAGGGCGATCTGGGAGGAACTGAGGACGCGCGAAGATCTACGGATCTTGAATGCTTGACAACGAAGATCCCCTGGAAGCTGTTTGGAATTGTTGACGAAGATCTACTGAAACCTTCTTAAAATCTGGAAACGGAGGAAAATTGGGGATGAAGAACAGGAATGTTCTTGAGCTCGTTGAAGTTTTCTGGAAAAAGTGAACGAACGGGAGTATTGATGAACGATTACAAGAAACCTGATACTGAAATGAAGATCTAGACGAAGATCAGTGGTGAACGGTTGGTGAATCTGAGGAAATCGTGAGGATCGGTGTAGATTGGAGTATGAATCTAGGATTTCTGGACAATTTGCAGATTCCGGCGAGTTCAATGATCTCCGGCGACTGTTACGGTGGAGGGGAGTGGTCCGGCCGGCGTTTGCATGGTCGGCGATGGAGGACTCCGGTGAGGATGATGTGAGGCCAGGTGGTGCTGGGAGGTGGCAGGGTGGTCCTTGCATGCGCTACACGTGGCCTGGCGTGGAGAGAGAGGGAGAGATAGTGGAGTCTGAGTGGGAGACGTGGCAAGAGGAGGGAGTGGAATCAGAATGAGGTGGGGCCTCTGGAAGTTACACGCGTGTCACGTTTTATACCTGACACTTGGCACATTTCTGGAAAAAAACAAAAATGGACTGCAGAAAAAAAAATGGGCCTCCAAAACACAAATGGGCCCACGAAATTTAGCCAATAAACTCCAAAAACTGAATTAAAAAAAAGATTAAATCTGATCAACTAATTAAAAACTAAACACAATTAACTAATTATTAAAACTACAATTAATTCTAAATGAAAATTAATCTATCCTAATTAATCCTGATAAACCCTAATAAGACCCTAAACAAGATTAAAATCTTAATTATCCCTATTATTCCTAAAAACAGAATTAACACCTAATTAAATTCTATATTAAACTAATTACCCTAATTAAATCTAAAAGAAGAATTAACCTCTAATTAACTTCTGTATTAAACTAAAACTATTAAAACCCTAATAACCTCTAACCTCTAAACTAATGAAAAAGACCATTAATTTCCATTATCTAGATTAAAATCTATGTCTAAAAAATAAAAACTCTAATGACTCCTATTTAAAATTCTATTAATCTATTAAAATCTACATTATTTATAATATCTATTAAAATTCTATTATTAAAAGAAAAAAACTATATTCTTTCTATATTATCCTAAAAACATTTAAAAGCTATTTAAAATCTATTATATTCTAAAAAATGATTAAAAAAACTATTAAATCTTATTAAAAATTCTATAAAGCTCTAGAAAAAGGATTTAAACTATTAAAAAAATGTTAAAAAATCTATTAAAATCCTAAAAAATCTAAAAAGCCTATTTAAAATCCACAAAAGGCTATTAAATCCTAAAAAAAAACAGACAAATGCAAATGACCAACATAAAAGATAGCGCGAGACCAGATCGAAGCAACCAGTAAACCCCTGGCATCAGAATATCCCAAAAACCACCATGTAAGCTGAAAACACCGAGAAGTGCACAATTTCCCGAAAAATAAAACCCTGATGATCTGGACTGGATCTGAAATATCCGGTAAAGGAAACCCAAGCTGTAACCCTGATATCCTCTGTCTGTGCACAAATGTCATGCATCTGATTTGCGAATATGAATTTAAACCATGAACCAGATAGGAGAATCGGTTGGTCAAATTTTAGGGTGCAACACCTTCGCCAGGCTTCGCCAGGCGAATTGGGCAGCGAATGCTACCAGTAGCCTCTGTTTGGATTCGCCAGGGGCCTCGCCAGGCGAATGGTCAGCGAGTGTTCTCTGCGGGGTTTCGCCAGGCGAATGTGTCAGCGAGCCCGACAACAGTTTGTGTTTTGCCGATGTTTTGTGTTATTTCCTTCGCGGTTTTGGACCCTTGTTGGTCATGTTTGATGATGAACTTATTAGTGAGCTGTGGTGAGTGTATGTGTGGTGTCGGAACATGATTCTGTGATATCCGTGTGATTATGATATTTGAATTGGTGTATGTTATGATGTATGACTATGGTGATGGGTGAGACATATTTGTTATATGATAAATTGTGATCAGTAGGATCGTGTGCACCTTGTGTGCTTATGTTTGTGTGTTGTATGACGATGGATCAGTAGGATCGTATGCACCTCGTATGCTTGATGTGTATGTGATATATGATGAAATGGATCAGTAGGATCGTGTGCACCGTGAGTGCTTGTGTTATTGTGCATGGTGTCTGCATAGCTTGTGGACGGGATGGAATCATGGCTCAGATGAGGCGTATGTGATTCACCCGTGCTCCAAATGGGGAGCGTGGACGGGAGTTGAATCGTTGCTCAGATGGGGCGTGTGTGATTCACCCGTGCTCCAAGTGGGGAGAATTGGTAGGGATAGATCGTTGCTCAGATGGAGTGTATGCGATCTATCCTGAGATTTGATTATATGGGCTCAGGAGGAGCGTGATAGGGATAGATCGTTGCTCAGATGGAGTGTATGCGATCTATCCTGAGTTGAGTCGGTACCACATATCATTGTGTTGAGTTGCATGTGTTGCATTGTGATGTGTGCTGTGTTGGCATGGGACAGTAGGTCCGGATTTTATGTATATGAAATGATGTTTATATGTTTCTGCCTTTTATTTCATGTACATTATTACCGTTATATTTGATCGTGATTTCTCACCCCTTGTTGTTGTTGTTGTGGTCTGTGATTCTTCGGAAGTACAAACAATCCAGGTGCTTAGATAGCTTGGATTATGGCGAGTCGTAGGGATGCTCTGATACGTAACACCGAGGCTTTTGGGAGTATTTGTGTCTATTTAATGATTTTGTGTTCCCCTGTGGCGTATCTTGTTTGTTGGGATTCGATGATGATATTTTGTGTACTTTGGGCAGATGGCCGACTTGATGTATAGGATGATGACGTGTATATATATATATATATATATATATATATATATATATATATATATATATATATATATATATATATATATATATATATATATATATATATATATATATATATATATATATATATATATATATATATATATATATAGATATATATATATATATATATATATATATATATATATATATATATATATATATATATATATATATATATATGTTTATGATAGATTCATTTTCCGCTGCAATTTTGTTGAAAATCATTTTTAAGAAATGTCTTGTGGAATTTTGTTGAAAATGTGACATCCCGTTTTTGGTGTGGAAACTCTGATGATTGTTTATTTAATTGTTTTATTTTATTTTGGGGAACGGGGTGTTACACAAGGCACTAGAAACATCCCAGCTAGTGAGAGTAAATCAGTTGTCAGTTCTCAAAAATAATGTGAGGAGGAAAGTAAGTCCATCTTGGAATCTCTGATACCTCAGCCTCAACACCCATGCATCTCAACTGTTCAGAGCCAACAACCTTTTGGGTCTCCATTCTCTCTATAGAAAAATATTCTTCTCCAAATCAAGAACCTCCTTAGTATCAACGGTCATGCTGCCATCAGCCATGTCAACACACCCAACAAAGGCCAAGGAAGCCATAGAGGCATTTCACTCCGTTGCAAATTTCATATAGCCAGATGTTGCCAGATTTAATCAAAGGTGAATTGATAGTGCCGAGGGAGTTAAGCCCAGTGCCTTTCCCATATCCATCAGGCTTTGATGCCAACTCCTGATGCAACTACCATGCTGAGGCACATGGGCATTCAACTGAAGACCACAAGGTACTCAAGAGCAAGGTTCATACTCTGCTTGACTCCGAGATGTCCTCATTCACGCCTCAAGGCATTCAAATAAAAAATCCTTCACTTGGTCAAGTGGATCCATCAGTCCATGTTGTGGAAGAAATTGTCGAGAATAGATGTGAAGGTGATTATCATACTGATCTCGACATTCAACTTTGAAGATGACTAGCTCAATGGCAAATCAAGAATGGAAAGCCCAGTCGTCGAAGCTGACAATCTTTTGGTTGTTTTAGCATTTGCTGTTGTATTCTCTTTGCATTTTGAATTTGTATTTACTTGTAAGCTGTTATTTTTTGAATTGGCAATATTATTGAAATGTTTATGCATCTTTTGGATCTATCCATTCTTATTCACTCTTTCTCTTTCCTTTCATTGTTAAAAATAAATAAAAAAGAGGGCAAAATATATCCTTTTCCATCCACTTATCTTTACCAAATTGTTGTTTAAACAAAGATTGGGGAGGATGATGAAAATATTATACACATAACTGCTGATTGGTATGCTTTCAATTAAACTTTGCCGATGATATAAGGCATTGTTTCAATTCCCAAACACTGGAGAAATAAGAAAGATCATCCCTTGTTAACTGTCATACCCTAATCTTTGACCCTAAGATTCTATTTTTTTTGTTTCGCATCGTCTGCAGCATAACATGTACTTCATCTTGCATAGTGTCCAAAATGTTAGTCATAATAAATTTGTTGGATTTACAAACAAACCGGTTTAAATTTATTTCAAAATCTGATCAAATGCTGTATTTTTCCAATATGTTTATTTTGCGCTGATTATTTTAGTGTGTTGATTTTATTTTTTCAAGCACTTTTATGCCCAATTTTTTATTTTGTTTTTTTTAATTATTTTTATTTATTTATAGTTAAATTATCATTTAATTTATTTAAATTTAAATTTTTATTAATTAATTTTATTTTTAATTTGTTTATTAAATTTATTTTTTATAAAAAACAAAAAAAATATCATATTTAATCAATACTTAATTATGTCTCTCCTTCTAAAAACACAGAAACATAATATTTAATTCTTTTTATTTTTGTCTGATTATAAAAAAAATTGTGTTAATTGTTATTATCATTCTTGTCTATTTTTTAGTCCTATATACATGCATTAGAAAAAAAACAAAGAGGACACAACAAGAAAAAGACAAAAAAAAATCAGAAAGCACACACATAGCATTTAGGCATAAAACTCAATATTTTTTTTCACGGCGAGGGAGAAAAAAAACCATATAGAGAAAATCAAGAACGTACCCGCACGAATACCCTATCTTACCGCTGGAAATCCCCTATCTCAGCCGCAGGCCACCACCGCGTCGGATTTCTCCGATACAACACTCTGCCGCTGCTACGATATTTTTTTCATATGTTTTCGTTCGATTTCTGCTAGTTCCTAAAATAGATGTGTTTCATTTGCCTTGGATTTGGTGTGGATCCACGTTTTTCTTGAGAAATCATGAGAGAAAAGATGGATTTTGTGAGTGGGGGACGGAAGAACACATAAGCGGGTTTCCGTGAAGAAGAAGCACTATGTTTATTTTTTGATTGTTTCTCTCTTTCCTATTTTTTTTTGTTATTGTAATATCACTTTTATTTGTGAATGAGTGATGTGTTAGAACACAGATTGGTTCTTAATAATATCTCTATGTTTTGATGATAACTAATATGAAATTTTGTATTTAAGAATTATATACTCTAAAATTTGCTTGAGAGTTTTTACTGCAGATAGTAAAGGAATTAACACTCCAGAAGCAAATCAGAATTGAACACAAGAAATTAGCTAGACTCTGAAGCGCCAGATGCATCCATTAGAAGATTCTGATTGCTGCCAACAGAAGATCCTGAGCGTAGTCTCCAGAAGATTCTGAAGCAGAAGCTCCAAAAGGATCTGAAGCAGAAGCTCCAGAAGAATCTGAAGCAAGTCAGAAGCATCTGAACCAAAGAATTTTGTATGAAGAGTTTTTCAAAGTATAGTTTCTACAGAAGATTCTAAAAGTACTAAAGCTGCCAGTACTGAAGCTCCGTATCAAATATGCTCTGATCTTAAAACACGCTAAAAGCACACCTGCTGCAGAAGACTCTGATTCAGCAAAACTCTGATCATCATCAGAAGACTCTGACCCAATTAGACTCTGATAAATTTGCTGAAAACTGAAGAAGAAATATTCAAAGTTTATATCCGTTGGAGTGAACCAAACGTCTCTTTCCTTATTTATGCTAGACACAAGAACACAGACAAAAAGGATTTTTATGTGCTTTCTTCTTCTAGGAAAGGTCACTTGATGTGAAGACAAAAAGGCTCAGACCTTTTGGACACTCTTCTCAACGTGAAGCTCACCTTGGATCAGCTGCCTATAAAAGCAAGACTTCACCAAATTCTTCAGTTGACGTTTTTTGTTGAAAAGAAATCAAATATTCAAGCTCTCATATTCATTCTAAGAATTTATTTCTTTGTTCTAAATAGTTAAGTGAAAAATTACAGTTGTGATAAAGCTTTATAGAAGCAATCTTAAACACTTATATTGATTTTACATTTGATTGTAATCCTTAAGAAGATCCAGTTAGGATCAGTAGTTCTTGAGAAGACTTTGAACAGTTGTTCTAAGTGTTAACTATTGTAATCAGTTGATTTAATAGTGGATTAAGTCCTTGATTGAGAAAGGCAAATCACTCTAGGAAGGGTGGACTGGATTAGTTGAGTTCAACGAACCAAGATAAAAATACTTGAGTTTTTATTTCTAAGTTTTAATCTTTCATACTTATTCAATCCCCCCTTCTAAGTATTATCTCACCTTCAGTTGGCATCAGAGCTCCGGTTCTGTGTGTGCTACCACTTAACAGTGACAGTAAAGATCCAGAGAGAAATACTTTGATATATATTTGGTTGTTACTATGGCTGATAATACAATGTCTAACATTAACAACAAATATGAAGAAAGGGACAGAATCAGCACCAAACCCCCTATGTTTGATGGGGTGAAATTTGATTATTGGAAAGACAGAATTGAAAGTTTTTTCCTTGGATATGATGCTGATTTATGGGATCTGGTCATAGATGGATATGTTCATCCCACAGATGGGAATGGCAAGAAGATAGACAGAAAATCTATGACAGATGCTCAGAAGAAAGAATTTAGAAATCATCGCAAGGCCGGAATAATATTGTTGAATGCAATATCTCACACAGAGTATGAAAAAATTACAAACAGGGAAACTGCATTTGACATGTTTGAATCCTTAAAGATGACTCATGAGGGAAACTCTCAAGTCAAGGAAACAAAGGCTCTGGCTCTGATCCAGAAGTATGAAGCCTTCAAGATGGAAGACTCTGAATCTGTTGAAGCTATGTTCTCCAGATTTCAAATACTTACAGCTGGACTAAAGGTTCTGGACAAAGGATACTCTACTGCTGATCATGTGAAAAAGATCATCAGAAGTTTACCTACCAGATGGAGACCTATGGTGACAGCGCTGAAGATGGCTAAAGATCTGAACAAGATTTCCTTGGAGGAACTGATCAGTTCACTAAGAAGTCATGAGATTGAGCTTGAGGAAGATGAACCTCAAAAGAAAGATAAATTTGTAGCTTTAAAATCTAATAAATCTGCTAAAGCATTGCAGGTAATAGAGGAAAGCTCTGAAGAATCCTTATCTGAAGATGAAGATGAACTATCCATGTTGTCCAGAAGAATAAACAAACTCTGGAAGCATAAAGGAAAAAAGTTCAGAAACTTCAAGAAGCCTGACCAAAGAAAAGAATCTTCTGGACATAGAAGATTTGGCAAAAAGGAGGTTGTCTGTTATGAATGTAAAGAACCTGGACATTACAAAAATGAATGTCCAAAGGTGCTGAAGGAAAAGCCTAAAAGAAAATTTGATAAGAAGAAAAAGGTTCTGATGGCCACCTGGGATGATTTAGATACATCTGAATCTGAATCTGAGTCAGAAGAAGAATGTGCCAATGTAGCCTTGATGGCAGACATAGAAGATCAGGAGGAAGGAACTTCAGGATCTGAATCTGACTCTGACGCAGAAGAGGTAATGGCTAAACTTACTAAAGAAGAACTTATCAAAGTGTTATCAGAAGTTCTGAAAAGCTATAACAATATTAAGCTCAAATACAAGAAGCGTCAAAGCAATCTTGTATCTGAGAATAATATTCTCAAATCAGAAGTAGCTGAGCTAAATGAAAAGAACTTAAAATTGAAAAATGATTCTGAATTATCTCAACAAAACATTGATTCTGAAACTGAATCTGAATGTAAAAATATTTTGGAAAAATATGATTATAGCTTTCAGAAGTTTCTTGCTAAAAGCATAGACAGAAGAAAAATGGCTTCTATGATCTATGGAGTTAGCAGAAATAACAGAAAAGGTATTGGATATGAATCCCCCTCTGGAAAGGATTTAAATCCAAAACCTGTTGATAAAATTATCATCAAGAAAACTCCTTTATATTCACACTTCAAATTTGGTCACTTGAATGATATTGAACAAACACGCTCTGAAAAGAATATTCATGTGTTTAAATCTACGGCTAGTCAGAATAAACCTTATGTTGAAAAACAAAAGTTTAGACAAACCTTCAGAACCACTAACCCTAAAGGACCCAAGAAGATCTGGGTACCTAAAAGTAAAATAATTCCTGTTGCAGATGTTCTTAGCAGCAAGGTCAGGACGCCAATCATGGTACCTAGACTCTGGATGCTCACGACACATGACAGGAGAAAGGTCTATGTTCCAAAGCCTGGAGCTTAGATCTGGAGGTGATGTGAAATTTGGAGGGAACCAGAAGGGTAAGATCATTGGATCTGGCACCATTGGAAATGGTAAACTTCCCTCTATTACTAATGTTTTACTTGTTGAAGGGTTAAAGCATAACTTATTGTCCATAAGTCAATTAAGTGACAATGGTTATGATATTACCTTTAATCAAAAATGTTGTAAAGCTATTAGTCAAAAGGATGACTTTATCCTATTTAGTGGTAAGAGGAAAAACAACATTTATAAAATAAATCTTTCAGAACTTAAAGTTCAGAATGTTAAATGCCTATTGTCTGTTAATGAAGAGCAATGGGTCTGGCATAGAAGATTGGGCCATATTAATATGAGACGTATATCTCAAATTAATAAACTTAATCTTGTCAGAGGACTTCCTAATCTGAAATTCACCTCAGATGCTCTTTGTGAAGCATGCCAAAAAGGGAAGTTTTCAAAATCATCTTTTAAATCAAAAAATGTTGTTTCTACTTCCAGACCACTAGAATTACTTCATATTGATCTGTTTGGACCAGTGAAAACTGCATCCATCAGAGGCAAGAAGTATGGATTAGTCATTGTTGATGACTATAGTAGATGGACATGGGTAAAGTTCTTAAAACACAAGAATGAGTCACATTCTGTGTTCTTTGACTTCTGCAAGCAAGTCCAGAATGAAAAAGATTTCAAAATTATAAAAGTCAGAAGTGATCATGGTGGTGAATTTGAAAATAAATATTTTGAAAAATATTTTAATGAAAATGGCATTGCTCATGATTTTTCCTGTCCTAGAACTCCACAACAAAATGGGGTTGTAGAGAGGAAAAACAGAACTCTGTAAGAAATGGCCAGAACCATGATCAATGAGACAAATCTGGCAAAACACTTTTGGGCAGAAGCAATCAACACAGCCTGTTACATTCAGAATAGAGTGTCTGTAAGACCTCTTCTGGAGAAGACTCCATATGAACTATGGAAGAACAGAAAGCCCAACATTTCATATTTTCATCCTTTTGGATGTATTTGTTATATGTTAAATACTAAGGAAAATCTGAACAAGTTTGATTCCAAAGCACAGAAGTGTTTCATGCTTGGATATTCTGAACGCTCTAAAGGCTACAGAGTATACAACACTGAGACACAGATTGTGGAAGAATCTTTTCATGTTAGATTTGATGATAAGCTTGGCAATAAAAAGCCAAAGCAGTCTGAAAACTCTACAGATAGAGAAGTAGTCTTCACAGACTCTGAAGTCCCAGAAGCAGACAAAGCTCAAGTAAAGGAACCAGAAGCAACGCCAGGTGCTATTCCTTTAACTTCTCAGATGAACAATCTAAACATTTCTGAAGAATCAACTGTTAGAGGATCATCATCCAGAATTAAAGCTTCTCATCCAGAGAATGTCATTATTGGAAAGAAGGATGATCCCATCAGAACAAGATCCTTTCTAAGATCATCTGAAGCATCATTATTTGGACTGGTGTCAGAAATTGAACCATCTTCTGTGGATGAAGCTCTGCAAGACAATGATTGGATTATTGCCGTGCAAGAAGAATTAAATCAATTCACCAGAAATGATGTATGAGATTTAGTTCAAAGACCACAAGGATTCAATATAATTGGAACAAAATGGGTCTTCAGAAATAAGCTAAATGAGAAAGGAGAAGTTGAAAGAAATAAGGCAAGGCTTGTAGCTCAAGGGTACAGTCAACAAGAAGGTATTGATTACACTGAAACTTATGCTCCAGTGGCAAGGTTAGAATCTATACGCCTTCTTATTTCATTTGCTGCACAAAATAACATCACTCTGTATCAGATGGATGTTAAAAGTGCATTTCTTAATGGTATTATAGAAGAAGAAGTTTATGTCCACCAACCTCCTGGTTTTGAAAATAAAAAATTTCCAGATCATGTTTTCAAATTAAAGAAATCTCTGTATGGTTTAAAACAAGCTCCCAGAGCTTGGTATGAGAGATTGAGCAATTTTCTTCTGGAGAAAAATTTCATCAGAGGCAAAGTGGACACAACACTCTTTTGTAAATCAATTAAGAAAAATCTTCTAATTTGTCAAATTTATATGGATGATATAATATTTGGATCTACCAATACTATGCTGGGAAAGGAGTTTGCTAAATGTATGCAGGCAGAATTTGAAATGAGCATGATGGGAGAACTCAGATTCTTTCTAGGAATCCAAGTCAATCAAACTCCAGAGTGCACTTACATACATCAGACCAAATATGTTAAAGAACTTCTGAAGAAATTTAACATGACTGATAGTAAGCTGGCAAAGACTCCCATGCATCCAACTAGCTCACTTGGCAAGGAAGAGGTAAGTAAGAAAGTAGATCAGAAGCTCTACAGAGGTATGATAGGATCTCTTCTTTACTTAACTGCTTCTAGACCTGACATATTGTTCAGTGTATGCTTGTGTGCTAGATTCCAATCAAATCCTAGAGAATCACACTTGACAGCTGTCAAGAGGATTCTAAGGTATCTGAAAGGTACTTCTAATGTTGGTTTATGTTACAGAAAATCTGATGATTTCAAATTAGTTGGATTCTGTGATGCTGACTACGCTGAAGACAGAGTGGAAAGGAAAAGTACTTCTGGAAGTTGTCAATTTCTAGGAAGGAATCTAATCTCTTGGTACAGCAAGAAGCAACCCACAATTGCACTTTCAACCATAGAGGCAGAATATATTGCTGCTGCTGGATGTAGCACGCAGATGCTCTGGATGAAAAGTCAGTTAGAAGATTATCAAATATTTGAAAGTAACATTTCTATCTTTTGTGATAATACTTCTGCTATATGTTTATCTAAGAACCCCATTTTACACTCTAAGGCAAAACATATAGAAATTAAGCATCATTTCATCAGAGACTATGTTCAGAAGGGAATCATAAATTTGGCCTTTGTTGATACAGATCATCAATGGGCAGATATTTTTACAAAACCCCTGGTTGAAGATAGATTCAGATTTATTCTGAAAAATATTGGTATGGATTTTTGTCCAGAATAATATTTATCAGAAGCAAATTTTACAGATGCAAAAATGCCTAATGCTCTGAAGTACTTTTTCTGATTGCTTATTTATTTTCTTAAATTATTTTTGTGAAACTCTAAACTAACAATCCTTAGAGGATCTGAACGTTGGTTAACGTTGCATTTTTCAAGAGAATTCAGAACACATGCAAGCAAACACGTGTCACTCCAAATCTGCAAAGGTGGCGTTTACACTACTAAAGAGACGTATGAGGTGAAGTTTGAATAGTGAAAATCTTGATTTCCCCCCCCCCCCCCCCCAATTTGTCAGAAACAATAAATGCTTGAAATGATTTTTATTCTTTTCATTTAATGCTTTGTTCAAACGTGCAAAATTCTGACTGTTTGTATGCCTACTTGTTTTAGTATAAATACATCTCTTCTCTTCACATTCACACTTTTCACATCTCAGACATTTTATGCATTTCCATCTTCTCTTCTCTCTGCATAAAAACCCTAAGTGTGTGACAAAACCATCTTCAATGGCAACTTCATCATCAACTGCTGCATAATTTCAATCTACAATGGCTGCAGTTACCTCTACTAACATGGGCGTTACTCCTTATTCTCCACCAAAAAGAACTTTGCTCACCCTGTTGAAAAGCTGGAAGTTCTGTGTGAATCAATGGTGGAATTTGATTCACTTGCTGAGAATGGTTTTGAGTTTCGTTCCATCATAGGTTCTCAAGGATGGGTGAAGTATTTTGATAGACTTTTTGGACCAGTTTACCCCCTTCTTGTGAAAGAGTTCTGGATCCATGCTTCAGTTTACCCTAAGTTTATTTTATCCTCTGTTCTGGGTAAAGATATTATAATAACAGAGGATCTGATTAGAAAACTTATTGGCTATGAGGAAACAGATGGAGTTTCACACTTGCCAGCTGGGCGTGTGGATATAGATGAAGTGTATGAAGAAGTGATGACTGTTGGACAAGCTTCTAACAAGTTCAAGGATCTGAAGCCTGACTACAAGATCTGGGCTAATATCTTCATGGGATGCATTCATCATAGGAAGTCAACAAACTCTCCAGACTATGTCAATAATGAACAGCTTTACTTTATGTACTGCCTCAGTCAGAGCACCAAGGTAGATCTTCCATATATTCTCTTTATGCATCTTTGGAATCATATAAATGCCTCTAGAGAATATGTCAAAGAAAAAGGTCAGAAGATCAGAACCTGGATTCCTTTTGGAAGGTTAATCTCAGATCTTCTAACTGAGAATGGACTTGTTACTGCTCTGTACGCTGCTGGAGTTACAGAGGAATTGGAATTCATTTTGGAAAAGCCTCTGAATGCCAAAAGTCTTCAGAGACTTAAAATAGTGGATAAACTCACAACAGCTCCCAAGAAGCTGAATACTTCTGAACTGAGTCAGAAGAGAACTCCTGTAGTTGATTACCCTCTGTTCTATGCTGAAGAACCTAGGGAAATTGTTGTAAGATACATTGATGATTGCAACAAAGAAGGAAAGCCTGTTCCTGCAGATATTATAAAGAGTGCAAGACAACCACTGTCTGTTGTAGAAGAAGAAGAACCACCAAGAAAGAGGACTCAACCAGAAGCAGAAGCTGCATCTGTTCAGAAGAAGCCCAAGATTGCTGAAAATCCTCAGAAGTTGTTAAAGAGGAAAGAATCTGGAGCCACTCCTTCTGTACCAGCTAAAAGAATCAAGATCAAAGGTACTAAAACTTTTGTATCTTTTGCAAATCCTATTGTTATAAATGATTCTAATGTTAAGTCTATTCCAAAACCACCCTCTACACAAAATACATTTGTTACTGCTCCACCTCATGTTTCTACCCCATCACCACAAAAATCTTCTACTCCAATTTCCATTTCACCTGAAAAACAATCATCTGTTCCAACACCAATAATAATAAAAACAATTCAAACTCTAAAAGTCTCTGTACCACAAACAATTCAAACAAAAATTCAAATCAAACAATCTGTACCACAACCAACAACAACAAAACAAAAAATTCAGACTCCACAACCAGAGGTTCCAACCAAACCATCTGTACCACAAAAACAACCATCAGATAAACAACCCACAGAACAACAACAAACTACAAAACCATCTGCACAATAAAAGCCCTCTGAACAACAAAAGCAACCACAAGAAAAACAACCACAAAAATCATCTGAACCTCTACCAAAAAAGCCTCTGAACATCAACCACCATCAGATAATCCACCATCCAAATCCTCTGAACCCACTGCATCTGTACCTGTTATTTCTGAACCTACAAAAATAACATTTGTTCTTGTTTCATCTGAACCAATAAAAATATCATCTGATCCACCCACATCTGAACCCTCATCAAATCCCTCTGAAATTCCTTCAGAATCCACCAATCCATCTGGAACTAACATCCCTGACACAAAAGTTCTTGATGTTACACCTCTGAAAACTGTTTTTCAAGTGTCTTCTACTTCTTGCACACCAACTACTTCATCAAACTCCTCAGAATCTGACATTCACCCAGATTTTCTAATCTCTCCTTCTCACAGAGATTCTGAGGTCAACCAACCAGAACCCCCTGTATCTTCCAAAGTTCCTATTTTAGATCCTATTCCCACACCTGCACCATCATCTGAAATCCTGATTCCAAATTCTAACCCAACATCTAACCCAAGAACATCCATTTCATGTGCACAAGTCTCATCCCTATTTCACAATCTTGCTTATGGTTTCAAACTCAAAGATTTTTATGACAGAGTTGAACCATCTGACCCTATCACCCCTTTGAAACCCAAACTCACAATCACCTTACCATCTGTGCTTCTCACCTATATACAATCCATGTCAGATGTAGGTTCATTAGCAACTATATCATATTCTGCTAAATCTGCAAAAGCTATTACTTCAGCTATACCCGTTTCATATGATAAAACTGCTGATTCTGATGAACCTCCAAAATCTGCATTCCAACCCTACTCAAATAAACCCTTTGATGTGGTTTCCTATCACACCAAAGCAAAACCAAATCTGTTAAATGCTTTAAACAGATCCAAACCAGAAAAAGCCCCTGAAATTCCTTTCATTCCATACTACCCTCCTCCTCTGATCTCCATTCAGAAATCCATTTTTCCACCTGCTCCCCAACCAAAACCAATAACACTGGAGACTCTGTTACATCCCAAACCTAGACTTAATGTTAATCATTTATTTCAATCTTTTTTGCAAGAAATACAGTTGTATTTAGGTACTGTACAGAAGAAGTGTTCAGCAACAATGAATGCCCAAGAATCTGATGTCACCTGGAATGGATTCATCAGCAGATTCAACACTGTAGCATCAAATCTGAAGAACATATGTTCTGATGATGCGAAGCTCAGATTTATTGAAGCTGCAAGAACTCTGTTCTGGACTGTCAAGAGTTCTGGACCACTGCTTCTTACAGATGCTCCTCCATCTTTAGAAGAAACTACTGAATCTGCATCTGTAGACAACTCCTTGGCCATGACTCTGGTAGAACTTCCTTCTAGCTCTAATGCTCCAAACTCTACAGATCCCATGGAAATTGACTCTGTTCAAGCTCCAGAAAATGATCAACCCTCTTCATCTGAGATAAAGAGAGAACATCCAGATTTTGAGGATAAAATTGCTGCTCTGGAAGCTGGTCAATCAGAGATCAAGTCTTGGATGGCAAAACAGGATAAAAAGTCTGAAGATATGACATAGTGGATGTCAAAGCAGGATCAGAAGAATGAAACAATGGCTAAGTGGATGTCAAAGCAAGAGCAGTCCTCCTCTGAGATCACGGATCTGTTGAAGATGCTTTTATCAAAACACTCTTAGATTTTCATTTTCTTTCATTCTGATGTTTTTGCATCTGATGTTTGCTTATGTACTTTTTGAAATATCTTCTGATGCATGTACTCTTGATCTGAACTCATTGAATGAATCAAAGTTTTCTCCACTGAATTATCTCATTTACTGTTTCCTTTTATTTGTCTCTTTTTTAAAGTTTTTACTTTTTGCTTATGACAAAAAGGGGGAGAAAATATAGATCTGAACTGTTTAATTAAACTTCACCAGAATGAAACTTCAGACATATCTATTCTATCTAACATTTAATCTGAGTATTTCAGAACATTTGATAAGTACACTCTATAAAAGAAACTCTGAGTATCTCAGATCATTTAACTATTATCAAACTCTGTATCTGAAATTTGCAAGACATTCTGACTTTCAAATGTTAAAAGAACAATCAAGATTTAACTCTGAAAATTACTCAAGACAAAAAGGGAAGTTTCTATTCCTTATTTATATTTAAGTCAGGGGGAGATTCATCATCTCAGAGGGAGTTATAATTATATTATTTTCAATTAAACAAAATTTCTGATGTTTTTGTCATCATCAAAAAGGGGGAGATTGTTAGAACACAGATTGGTTCTTAATAATATTTCTATGTTTTGATGATAACTAATATGAAATTTTGTATTTAAGAATTATATACTCTAGAATTTGCTTGAGAGTTTTTACTGCAGATAGTAAAGGAATTAACACTCCAGAAGCAAATCAGAATTGAACACAAGAAATTAGCTAGACTCTGAAACGCCAAATGCATCCATTAGAAGATTCTGATTGCTGCCAACAGAAGATCCTGAGCGTAGTCTCCAGAAGATTCTGAAGCAGAAGCTCCAGAAGGATCTGAAGCAAAAGCTCCAGAAGAATCTGAAGCAAGTCAGAAGCATCTGAACCAAAGAATTTTGTATGAAGAGTTTTTCAAAGCATAGTTTCTACAGAAGATTCTGAAAGTACTAAAGCTGCCAGTACTGAAGCTCTGTATCAAATATGCTCTGATCTTAAAACACGCTAAAAGCAAACCTGCTACAGAAGACTCTGATTCAGCAAAACTCTGATCATCATCAGGACTCTGACCCAATTAGACTCTGATAAATTTGCTGAAAACTGAAGAAGAAATATTCAAAGTTTATATCCGTTGGAGTGAACCAAACGTCTCTTTCCTTATTTATGCTAGACACAAGAACACAGACAATAAGGATTTTTCTGTGCTTTCTTCTTCTAGGAAAGGTCACTTGATGTGAAGACAAAAAGGCTCAGACCTTTTGGACACTCTTCTCAACGTGAAGCTCACCTTGGATCAGCTGCCTATAAAAGCAAGACTTCACCAAATTCTTCAGTTGACGTTTTTTGTTGAAAAGAAATCAAATATTCAAGCTCTCATATTCATTCTAAGAATTTATTTCTTTGTTCTAAATAGTTAAGTGAAAAATCACAGTTGTGATAAAGCTTTATAGAAGCAATCTTAAACACTTGTATTGATTTTACATTTGATTGTAATCCTTAAGAAGATCCAGTTAGGATCAGTAGTTCTTGAGAAGACTTTGAACAGTTGTTCTAAGTGTTAACTATTGTAATCAGTTGATTTAATAGTGGATTAAGTCCTTGATTGAGAAAGGCAAATCACTCTAGGAAGGGTGGACTGGAGTAGTTGAGTTCAACGAACCAGGATAAAAATACTTGAGTTTTTATTTCTAAGTTTTAATCTTTCATACTTATTCAACCCCCCTTCAAAGTATTATCTCACCTTCATGATGGTCCCTTAGTTATCTATTTCTCAAGTTGAAGTAGTTAGAGAAAGTGAGATTTTTGTTACTTCATTTTTAATTAGCATAGATTTCTTTTTCTTAAAGTTATTCTAGTACACTATATTTTGTTTTATCATAGTAGGTTCTAGGCTCATTCATTTTACATTACTTTAAGTACATACTATGCTTGATTATGCACATAATCACATTCTTATGTTTATGCTATAATGAACAAATAGCGGTCATATGTGAATACATACGTGAATATTCCAATCTTTTCCCCAATTGTTTATTATGAGTTTATTCTATGAGGTTCATTATGTTTTTCAACTAATATTTTTTATATAAGTATTTTAAAGAGCAAAAAACAAAAAAATAGAGAAAATCACTTATGCAATTTCTTTTCATTATTAGTTGGTTTTTTTGTTAAACTTCAATAAAATTTAATTTCTTAACATTAAAACAAATAGTTAGAAATATAGATATAAAAATAAATAAACAATTAAGGATTAAATAATTAAGTGGTATAATTAGGATGACTAGCAATTAGGTTATTCTCCCTCCATAATTAATATCATAAAAGTAAAACAATAACATTTCTTTTCATATTTTATTATAAAAGGAAAAAGATACAAATAGAATAAAAAAATTAGTTAGTTAGGTTTTATGTGGGATTAATTTCTAGGATAATTTTATGGGTTTGATTAATTTAATTAGGGATAATAATAAAGGTAAAGGATATGACATTAATCCTTATTTTTACAATTAACCTCTCCTAATAATTAAGGCTATAACTTTAAATGAATTAACATGCTTAGAAATAACACCTTAGGTTTCCCTTTTACCTTTTCACCCTTTAACAGACAAAATAATAAATAACACAATAAAACAAGAGGTTCCTACAGAATTCTATAGATACTTAGGATGCTAGCACCTTCCCTAGGTATAACCAATCTCCGAACCTTAGATTCTCTTTTGCTTTATTTTTGCATTGCATATTTTGGGCTATTCTTTCTTTTCCCCTTCCCCTAGATAAATTAAAGATCAGTGGTGAATTAAGATTTGTGATTCAATTTAATCAATAGCTTGATATTCGATTTTCACCACGACAGAAATGGCGACTTCACTGGGGAATTACCTTAAGAGGGTTAACTCTAACTTGTTTTGTATATGTTATTGTATACTTGTATATATCTGTCTACTTGGGTTTTTCTTTATGCAGAGTGGTTACATACTGTTGTGAGACAAGTTCTAACCCGAGCTTGAGTGCACTTATGATAGAAAAGTGATATATTCAAGGAGGCTTATAGGGAGTTGATTCCCGACCAAGCTAACTTGAGAAATCACCGCTAAGTTGAGGCCCTCTTGGGAGTAGTATTGTTGAACGAGTATTCATGAAAACATTACTTTCGACTTAGGATCCTGTGACATTGAGGACCTTTAGTTACCTTTTACCCCCACTTGGCCTCTTAGGATGTAGTGTGATGAATATGAGGGAGTAGTCCCGAAGTAGTTGATATGCGATATTACACTCAGACGAGTTTATCTTGAGAATATTATTAGTCGCATGAGTAGTCGTGCAACTCGATAACATCTGAAAGATTTATCGATGACTCTAGGAAATTTGTGGAATCCGTTGTACAGGTACAAAAACCCTAATTCACACCCTTTGGTTGGTTATTTACTACCCAGACTCCATGTTGTGAACTCGAACTTTTGATCCTGCTGTTTGTGATCTGCATCTTGTGTTGCATGGTATTGCATATCATTTTCATCTTTGCATGATTCATTGCCTACATTCTATTTTGCCCAGCAACTCATCTCCAACTATCTATATCTTCTAGTGTCATCTTTCAATCGTCAAGTTGATTCCTCGACATGGATACAAGACTAGGGCTAACTACAAAGGCAAGATGTCAGAACAAGAAGAATACAACACAGAGATCCGAATGGAGATCGATGATCTTAAGTCAAGCATGACAAATCTCACTGAAATGCTCCAGGTCTTGATTGTGAGAGGAGAGCAACCCTAAAGGATTGTTATCTAGGAGGTTTCAAATGCTAATCCTCAGCCTGTTCAGGTGCCACCTTCAACTTAGCCAGAGTTTGGTTTACCCCATAATTATTCTCCACCTCTTGCATCTACTGCTATGATTGGTCAAATTGTCATACTAGTGTTTCAAGCTCCTATTTTAACTGAGCCTAGACCTGTGTTTCATGCTGTTGCCGGGACTGTCCAAGCTCCCTTTGAGAATCCTCTCTATGAGTACAATGCTGCCAGTGCTTAAGGTGAAGATCGTGAAGACTTTGTTGAACCTGAGGTTGTCCGTGAACAATTTCAGACCATATACAAGAGACTCTGAGCCTTTGAGGGTACTGACTTCTTTAGTATGGATGCAAACAACATATTCCTGGTTTCTGACCTTGTTATGTCTGCCAAATTCAAAACTCCCAATTTTGTCAAATATAAGGGTCACTCTTGTCCAAGGGCTCATTTGGTCATGTATTTTCAAAAGATGTCTACTTATACCAACAACCAGAAGCTGCTCATCCACTATTCTCAAGAGAACTTGAGTGGAGCTTCTCTCAAATGGTATATGAAACTTGAACAGAACAGTATCCACTGCTTCCAGGATCTTGCTAATGCTTTTATGAAGCAGTATAAGTACAACCTCGACATGGATCCTGACTTCCGTCAACTTTAAAATATGTCTAAAAATGAGAAAGAGTCTTTTAAGTAATATGTTCAGCGTTGGAGAGAACTCGCTTCTCAAGTTGAACCCCATCTAGCAGAAAAGGAGCTGACTGGAATGTTCGTGGACATCTTATCTCCATTCTATTGGTAGAAGATGATTAGTAATGTTTCTTCTAACTTTATTAATTTGGTAACTATTGGTCAAAGACTCGAGGAAGGACTCCAGAATGGTAAAGTGTCCAAGGCTGCTGAATCTTCTAATCGTGCAAAGAAATCATATGGGAACTTCCAGAAGAAGAGAGAAGACTATACCAATGTTGTTATGACGAAATTGAGAACTCGTTCTAGACCTCAACATGCTAATCACCCTACCAATGTTGTTGTTACTCTTGTGGTTGTTGCTTCACGACCAACTCAAGCTCCCCAACGTCCGACTGTAGGGAAGAACCATTACCGTAATTAGAATCAATTTGATCCCATTCCCATGACATACACTAAAATTTATCTTGGTCTGGTTCATAAAGGTTTGATTACCACAAAGACTCTGCCTCCTCCTCCAATTCCTCTTCCAGTTAGATTCAGATCTAATCTCCACTACGTATTCCATGAAGGTGCTACGGGCCATGATATGGAAAATTGCTATGCACTAAAGGCTAGAGTGCGTGATTTAATTAAGGTCGAAATCCTTAGCTTTCATGACAGAAATCTTATTGTCCAGACAAATCCTCTGCCAGGGCACGCCAAGTAAATCTTCAGTCGACTTGAGCTGACTATCTTCCCAAAAGCTGGTTTTTCAGACATGACATCTCATCCTTGTTACTGATTAGTCACTAGGCCATGTTTCTTATTGCTTGCGTTTTCCTTTTAGTTTGTACTAGCTGGTTGCCTTCCAATTGTGTTTGTACTTTCGTGATTAATGAAATGAGCATTGTAACTCTTGATTCAATTTATTTGTCCACTATTTACATCTTTATGCTTTCACTTTCAAAAAATACTTTATCTCTTTTCCATTTTCTTTTGGATTGTGCAAAGATTGGAGGGAGGATGACAAAAATGTTATACTCATAATTGCTGGTATGCTTTCAAATAAACTTTGCTGACGATGTAAGGCATTGTTTCAACTCCCAAAACACTGGAGAAATAAGGAATTTCTTCCCTTGTCAAACCTTTCGAGCCTAGAAGTTGGAGTTTCTTTCTATGCAAAAAAACCATAATCATGACTTGGGGCAGGATAGTTCTCAGTTAACTCGGTTGTGCGTTCGCACAAGACACCTTTCATATAAAGGTTGCATTCACAAATCTTCCTTCACACACAGCAGGAAGGTGTCAAAGGTGCCCTTCAAGACGAAAGCCAATGATGGTTCGCCGTCATCATTAAGCCAGGTAGTCACTCCCTTTTCCTTCGAAGAAAAAAATCAAAAGAAAAAGCTCGCTGAGTCAAAACCTATGAAGGAGACTTAGGAAAAACTGGGGCATCCCGCTGACTGTAAGCTTCAAAAGAAAAAGCTCAGGTAAAAGTTAGGGATAATAAAAGATGAAATCTTTGAATCCTTACCATGAAAGCCTTCAAGAGAAAAACAATAACTCAATATTGTAAGGAAGCAGTGACTGTCATCTCAAGAGTCCCTTGTCTTCTGAACCATCATTAGTGCAATGTCCAACCTCTTGGGAAGTTGAGTGCACAGTCTGAGTTAACCGAGCGTATGATTGAAGGTCATCATGTAGATTGGGTGGGCATAAATAAACTTTGAGCCTTTATCCTTTATTTCTTAAATCGTGAACCAGGCCACATTACAATCCTCAAAAGACCTAACTGAAGCAAGGTTATTTTAAAAGCATACTACAACAAGGTTGCATAAACTGACTCCAAAAGATATTTGCAGATAATTTGTTTTGACATTACTATTTTTCTTTACTTTCCACTTTCCATGTTTTGAACCACCTTGTTCTGACTAATGGCTCATATGATTTGCATCTTTAAAAAAATTATTTTTATTTCAAAAGTTGAATGAAGTTTGCATTTACTAAGTTTATACAAATAATTTTGTTTACAAACTTGCTTTCCTTTAAGGAATTTTCAAAAAGTTAAGAAACTTGGTCGGTGATCCTATCAGGGGCAGGTTCTTTCCAAATCCTGTTGAAGAATCAATTCAAGATTTGTTGTTCAATGTAAGTCCTTTAGAATAGGTTTATCCAGAAGATCTTTCAAGACTCAGACTGGGGAAAACTTTCCAAGCGCACAGTAACACAATCATCTACAAAATCAGACAAACTGAAGCAATTATCAGTTCATCTACAACAATCAGCTAATCTGGGGCAGTTTACTTGAAAAATCCACAAGCAATTCTCCATCTTTCCTACAAGGATTATTAACTTGATACAATTTACTAGTGTGACAGAGATTGTGTTTAGTAACATCTTTAGTCCCCAAGCAGAATGATAGTGATCTCTGTGTTGAGGAATCAGTCTTCCAGTCTTGTCTTCTCCCCAAAAGAGTCAAGTCATGTCATCGACGTCTGCATGACATTTGTAGTTGCATTTGATCATATATCATATCATAATTTATATACATATGCATATCAAGAGTGTTTCATCCTCATTTGCATCCCCCATAGGTTGTGTTGTTGTCCACGTCTTACCTTGTGGTCAAAGTCCAACTTACTTGGCACCTACCAAACAGACACTGTCATGTCTATCTGATATTCTTCTAGATATGATCTTTCTTATCTGATTATTTTTCCTGATATGTTTGTTTCTCTTTTAATCCAATGTCATTCTTGGATGTTACCTATGTTTATCTATCTGATGTTCTCCCAGATTGGGTCTTTTGTTATGATGTTCTTCCAAAAACTATCTGATGTTTTTTCAGATATTCCCTTTGTGATTCTGACGGTTTCCTAGAATCTATCAGAGGTTTTACTGAATGTGTTTATCTCTCTGATGTTTTTCCAGATTGATACTTTTGTTCTGATGTTCTTTCAGAACCTATATGATATTTTCCAGATATTTCCATTACGATTCCGATACCTTTCCAAAATTTGTTTCACTCCCTAGTGAGCTTCCATATATACCTTTGCGATTCTAATGCTTTTCCAGAATGTTGTTGCTTTTACCGTTTGACGTTTTTCCAGACGTATATTTAATTTTGATGCTTTTTCAGAATTTCATTTCTTTTACCATCTGATTTTTTTCCAGATGCGTCTTTCGTTCTGATGTTTTTCCAGAACCCCTTTTGCGTCTATCTGATGTTCTTCCAGATATGACATTGTTTATATGATGCTCTTCCAGATATGATGCTTCTTTGACGTTCTTCCACATATGTCTTCAAAATCTTTTCCTGTACATTTAAAGCTTTTCTAAATGTTTTAGATGTGTCTTCAGAATCTTTCTCTTCATCTAATGCTCTTCTATATGTATTCAATTTATTTTTGAATTTGGTTAACAGTTATTGAGTGTTATCATGTCTGTTTCCATTCTTCATCCAAAGCTTTTCTGGATGTGTTCCAGAGTTTATTCGATGTTTTTCCGAATATCTCTGACGTTTTCCAGAGTTTATTCAATGATTTTCTGAATATCTCTGATGTTTGCTATGTTTTCTAGAGTTTAATTCAATGCTTTTCTGAATGCCTCTGATGTTTGCTCGAAAGTCCTTAATGTATTTCTCTGAATTCTCCTCACCTCATTCAATGATCTTCTGAATGCTGTGACTCTTTTCCATCCAGTTCCATTCATGGATGATGACTGTTTATTCCCTAGTGGAGCTTATTCAATATTATTCTAAATATCTCTGATGTATGCCTGATGTTTTCCAAAGTTCATTCAACCCTCTCCTTAATGTCTTTGATGGTTGTTCCTGTACTTTCCCGGAGTTTTACTCAATGTATTTTCGAAAAAACCTCGGATGATTGTACCCCTTTTCCATATACAGTTATCCCCTGTGGCGTCGTTCCCTACGAGATCTCTGTCTTGCATTCATAGGATTTCATGTCATATCATGTGCATCTTGTGGCATCTTAGGGCTAAAAATTATGCATGTTTGTATATAAGTCTCTCTTATCACGTCGAAACAAAGATTTTAATCTCCATATCTCTGGATAGAAGAAACTTAAATATGAGCATCTGTCATACCCTAATCTTTGACCCTAAGATTATGTTTTTTCGTTTCGCATCGTCTGCATAGCATAACATGCACTTCATCTCGCATAGTGTCCAAAATGTTAGTCAGAATAAATTTGTTGGATTTACAGACAAACCAATATAAATTTATTTTAAAATTTGACCAAACATTTCATTTTTCCAATATGTTTATTTCGCGCTGATTGTTTTGGTGTGTTCATTTTATTTTTTCGAGCACTTTTCTGCTCGACTTTTTATTTCATTTTTTAATCATTTTTATTTATTTTTAGTTAAGTAATTATTTAATTTATTTAGATTTAATTATATATTTAATTTAAATTTAAATTTTTATTAATTAATTTTATTTTAAATTTGTTTATTAATATTTTCTGTTTTTTTTATAAAAAACACAAAAACATCCTATTTAATCAATACTTAATTATGTTTTTCCTTCTAAAAAAACAAAAACATAATATTTAATTCTTTTTATTTTTGTCTCATTATAAAAAAAATTGTGTTAATTGTTATTATCATTATTTTCTATTTTCTAGTTACATTAGAAAAAAACAAAGAGTTCACAACAAGAAAAAGATTAAAAAAAAAAAAATCAGAAAGAACATACATAACAGTTAGGCATAAAAATCACAATTTTCTTTCACAGCGAGGGAGAAAAACAACTATACAGAGCAAATAAAAAACATACTCGCACGTACACTCTATCCTACCGCCGGAAATCCCTTATCTCAGCCGCGAACCGCCACCATGTCGGATTTCTTCGTTACAACACTCTGCCGCTACTATGGTATTTTTTTCATATGTTTTCGTTCGATTTCTGCTAGTTCCTAAAATAGATGTGTTTCATTTGCCTTGGATTTGGTGTGGATCCACGTTTTTCTTGAGAAATCATGAGAGAAAAGATGGATTTTGTGAGTGGCGAAGGGAAGAACACATAAGCGGGCTTCCGAGAAGAAGAAGCTCTGTGTTTATTTTTTGATTGTTTCTCTCTTTCCTTTTTTTATTATTATTGTAATATCACTTTTATTTGTGAATGAGTGGTGATCCCTTACTTATTTATTTCTCACGTTGAAGCAGTCAGAGGAAGTAGGATTTTTGTTACTTCATTTTTAATTAGCTTGAGTTTCTTTTTCTTAAAATTATTATACTACACTATATTTTGTTTTATCATAGCAGGCTCTTGGCCCATTCATTTTACATTATTTTAAGTACATACTATGCTTGATTATGCACATAGTCACATTCTTATGTTTATGCTATAATGAACGAATAGCGGTCATATGTGAATACATACGTGAATATTCCAATCTTTTCCTCAGTTGTTCATTATGAGTTTATTCTATGAGGTTCATTATGTTTTTCAACTAATATTTTATATATAAGTAATTTAAAGAGCAAAGCTAAACAAAAAATAGGTAAAACCATTTATGCAATTTCTTTTCATTATTAGTTGGTTTTTCGGTAAATTTCAATAATATTTAATTTCTTAACATTACAATAAATAGTTATAAATATAGATATAAAAATAAATAAATAATTAAGGCTATAACTTTAAAATAACTAACATGCTTAGAAATAACACATTAGGTCTCCCTTTACCTTTTTACCCTTTAACAGACAAAATAATAAATAACACAATAAAACAAGAGGTTCCTGTAGAGTACTACAGATACTTAGGATGCTAGCACCTTCCCTAGGTATAACCAATCCCCGAATCTTAGATTCGCTTTTGCTTTGTTTTTGTATTGCGTATTTTGAGTTATTCGTTCTTTTTCCCTTCCCTTGAATAAATTAAAGATTTGTGGTGAATTAAGATTTGTGATTCAAGTTAATTAATAACTTGATATCCGATTTCCACCCCGACATTAACCACTTTGAGCTTAGAAGTTGGAGTTTTCTTTCTTTACAAAAAACTTGTAATCTCAACCTTGGGGTGAGTAGTTCTTAGTTAACTTGGCGATATGTGCATACGAGACATCATTCATATAAAGGTTGTGCTCACAAGTTTTTATTCACACACAGCAAACAAGTGTCGAAGATGTTTTCCAAGCCTAAAGACTAATGATGGTTCACCATAGTCATTAAACCAGGTAGTTACCTTCTGTCTCAAAAAGGGAAAATTAAAAAAAAAGAAGCCCGCTAAGTCAAAACCTATGAAGGAGACTTAGACAAAACTGGAGCATCCCGTTAATTGTAAACGTCAAAGGAAACATTTTAGGCAAAAGTTAGGGATAATAAAAAGAGGAAATCTTTAAAGCTTTCACTCTAAAAGTCCTAATAGCAAAAAAAAACAAATATTGTAAGGGTGTAGTGAGTGCCTTAGATTTCTAAACCATCACCAACTATCATCAGTTTAATTCCTACCTATAGGAACCTGAATGTATAGCCTGAGTTAACTAAACGTAGGATTGAAGTTCATTATGACGATTGGGTGGGGACAAAAAAACTTTGAGCTTTTATCCTTTGTTTCATGATCCGTGAACCAAGCCATGTTACAACCTTTAAAAGACCTAATTGAGGTAAGGTTGTTTTGAAAGCATACTATAGAAAGGTTGGATAACCTGACTCCTAATGATCTTTGTTAATGGTTTATGTTGATCACTCCACCGTGTGTTTTATCAATAAAATTTGATTTTAAAAGCGTGCATGAATGTTGTATTGAAATTGCCAATTTTTAATGAACAATATTATTTGCAAGACAACCCAATATCAAAGGAATCCCAACAAATGCAGCCAACTAGGGAATTTGACTTGGTAAAGGAAGCTCAGCTTGGGGGAACTAATTTGGAGGATTTGTTAGTTAACCACTCTAGGAGTTGGTGAATCAGGGGCAAAACTCTTCAAAGTTCAGAATATTGGGGCAAGCCATCTTGAGGTCACCTTATTTTTCAGCTTCTTTCAAGGCAAGCTGCTAAAAAATGCAATTAATTTGGGGCAGTTAGGTCGAGATTTGACAAATCTCTCGAGGACCAGTTAATCAAAAGCAATCAAGTCGAGATTAGACAAATCTCTCGAAGGTCAGTTAGTCTAGGGCAACTCCTTCACAGATCAACCAGCTAGCAGGGGAAAGTTTGTTTCCCAGTTGTTACTCCCACATTATGAAGAACAAGTTCGAGGACTTTGTTGTCCAAATGCAGTTAATCTGGGGGAATTACGTCGAGATTTGTTGAATCTCTCCAAGAGTTTGAAGAATCGGGGAATCTTGTATGCCAATTCTTCTGTAAAATCCTCTTGATGATTTCTTCCCATAAACCATGTAATATGGGGCAGAGAATATTTGAAGATTATTTGTTGCAAGAGCCGTTGCCCGTTCGCGATGATCACTATGCAATTAAAGTACATAACTACATTGTTCTCGTAATACCTTTTGCTAGCTCCCCAGTAAGTTGTTACTTCGGTTGATCTTGGCGATTCCCCATGGATATTTCTCTTCTAGTAAGGAAATCAGGCTCATGATGGCAATCCTAGTGAAGTCATGACGTTATGCCTCCAAGTGCAATTTCTTTTCCCTAGAAAAGGTTGTAACCTTTTGAAGTAGAGTTTTTTGATTCTACATGTTCATCCCTAGTGACGCTCCAATCTAGTGAGGTTGGCTTGGTATCCTTGTCGAGATGTTTATTTCATCTCCAGTTTTACTTCCTTTGTCTGTTTTTGTCAGCGTAAGCATAAACATGGTATACATGCATTCATACATATGCATGGTGTCACGCCCTCTTTTTTCACTGTAACCTTTGACTTTCATATCATTATCATTTGCATTAGCATTTGCACCTAGGATGGATCTTAGACAGGAAATCAAGGTATCTTATCCAACATTCAAGAGAAGAGCTTCATCTTCAAAGCTCAATCAAGAGCTCAAGCTCAAATTTGTGGCAATCTCAATTCACAAGGTCTCCATCATCACCAAGGCATGTCACTCAACCACTTGAATCAAGAACACAAGCATTGATTCTTCTCCTCCTATCTCATGGATGACTATCTAGGGTTTTGATTCAAAAGAAGATTTGTGGCCAATTATTTGGGAAAGACATGGTTCCATGTATCAATATACATCTTTATGGTTCTCTACATGTAGTATGTATCATCACAAGTCATCACAAGAACCTCAACCAGTAGAAATGGTCCTAGGGTTTCATCTGGTCAATAAAAGTCAACTGTGATTCAACTAGGTCAAAATCTTTGATGTCAAGGTCAATCAAGGGCATTATAGGTGTTTTCAAGTGATTTCATGTGTTTGGAACAAGAAGAATCAAATAGAAACATAAAATCAAGAGTTTGACTAAAGTAGGGGTTTGATGGAAACTTTTCTAAGTGTAGAAAACCCTAATTCTAGCCATCTTACAAATTCCATAACTTTCTCATTTATGATCCAATGAAGGCAAACTTGCTACCAAATTAAAGAGGACATCATAAACTACAAGTTTTTGGAAGGAATCTTGTCCAAAAGATTCATGGTTTGAGAGATATGATGAGTTAAATTTGGGTAAAGGAGATTTTGACATTTCAACACTTAGAATTTTTCTAAGTATAGAAAATCAGTTTGAGGTACCTACTTTTAAGCCCACTTTTCATGGTGATACAAGCTTCATATGACTTTTCCTATAACATGAGAATTGTAGAACATCCTTCAAGCTTTCTTTTGAGTACTAGATCATTTGTATTGGATGTGTCGAACTCAAGTTATGGTGCTCCCAAGTTAGGGTTTCAAAGATGTTAAGTTTGGCAAGTTGTTAGACAGATTTTCAATCAAACTTCCAAGATATTTTTCACTAAGTTCTTGAGCTCAATTGAATTTTCTCACAAAATTAAAGTTGAAGATCATTCTTCAAGATTTCTATCTATTGCTAGAACTGTTCCATTGGATCAAAACTCCTTAAGTTACAAAGCTTCAAAGTTGAGGTTTCAATGATGTAGAAAGTGCATGACTTAGAATTTTTCTAAGTCACCTTGGGCAGATTTTGAGGCATGTTTTTTAAACCATTCTTTCATGATCATACAAGGCTTGTTTCAAATGGCCATCAACATGAAATTTGTTCACCATTATCTTGGCTTTACATTGATCACAAGAACTCTTGTTTTGCATCCAAAATCATCAAGATATGACCATGGAAAGTGTGGTGTTTGAACATGATTCTGAGGACCCAACTTGCCACGATTCTTTGACATGAATTTCATTTGATCTTGCAGCATGATTCCACTTTATTCTTTGCACATCAAGCCTCCTTTTGAATCACAAAACATTACCTTATTCAAGCCAACATGTCGTGTACCATTCATGTGTCATTTGTCACATTTTTTCCAAAAGAGGAAAACATCCAAACTTGAATAATAATTTGTTCCCTCCACTCCTCTATTATGAATACCATTACCACAACAAAACCACACAAAATCCACCTCATCAAGTGTATGACCTGGTACACATTCTCACTCTCCAAATTTGAAAACAAGACCATAACAAACTTTATGGGCCTCTAACCATCACACAATCCACATATATATATATATAAAGAGCACAAACCCTAAGAATATGGGTCAGCCTCCATTTTGCTCAAAACAGAATAAAAAAACCTTCCTGTCTTCAAAAAATTCTGGATTGAGGTAGGCCATGTATGTGTATGGTTTGTTTCTATTTGTGGAAGTTGCAGCATGTGTTTTATTTTTTCGTGCTTGATTTTCATGGGCTTAGAGCGTGTTTCAATGAAAATGAATGCCATATTTGAGATCAACCTGAAATTTCCTTCGAGATAGTGGTTTGTTTAGTGTGTTTTGACAACTTTTACAGTCATCCCCGGTGAGGGTGACTGGAGAAGATGATCGGAGCCCTAGCTCTGGCGTTTGACTGTGTTTGCAGATTGACCTTTTGACCTATGCTTAGGTGGTTTGTTATGTGGCGCTACGTGGCTGCCACCTCAATTAACGAGGTGACATGGCAGGCCATGCGAGTCATTTTTGTTTTCTGATTTGTAGTGTTTGGACTTTGGGCCTAACAAAAATGATACTCACGCCCCCCATATTTCAGCCCAACGTGCTACAACACATGAATCCAGTTCTTCCTCTTTTTACTACTGCACCCCCATTTCATTATTTCCTCATTTTTATTTTCATTTTCTTTCCTTTTCATTTCTATTTTATTTTTTGATGTTCCCTTTATTTTAAAAATACCAAAAAAAACATGTTTCTGACTATTTAATGTCTTATGATATTTTTCACATTTTTATTTTATTTTTACATTATTTTTCCTATATTATTTGGAATTATCTTTGAAAGGTGTTTCCTAAATGTTGCACCCCAAATTTTGACCCCTTAGATCCTCATCGTCATTTTAGGATCATATTCATTTGATTATCTAACCATAACCTATTTCAAGTTTGTCTTTGTCAAGGTACAGGAATCAGGGTTTTGTACAGCCGAAATCGAGGCTTCGAGGGTTAATCAGTCAACGTTTTGGATTGGCTCTCCTTGAATTGAGTCTCCACATCATCAAATGTATTCCATTGGATCAAGTATGAATCCAATTTGAGGTTGTCACCCAGGAATTGAGAACAGTGCAGTTCAGGATACCCGATTAGGATTTTCGATCAGGAAAAGTCAACTATAGTTTGAATTTTGATTTAAAAGGTGTTCCAATTATGGATTTATGGTCCATGAAGTTCCTATGGCTTAGTAAAGTCAAATCAAGAAGTTTCAAGGCCTCAAAATACCCGGAACATCAACAGTCGACTCGGTAGCCACCGATCGATCGTTCGGTTGACTGAAAAGTCAACTCTTCACTCATGAGGAATTTGACCTCAAGATGGGAATCAAGAATGGTCCTGATGACATATTACACCTACCCATGAAGTTTTGTGACCATTGGATCAAGAATTGATAAGTAATTGAAAAGTTGGGAAATTAAGGTTTTCAAAAGGGCAATGTCATAACTCCTTAACCACACAATGGTTTTTGACCTAGTTTCAAAGGGAATGAGTTCCTAAAACAAGCATAAATATTGTATTAACTAATTGGGTATTTTTAAAAAGTACAAGTGGGTTCCATAACTCTTCCTGGTTAGAGAGAACCAAGATCCACAAGTTGGCAAAAACTCACATTCGCAAAACTAGGTCAGCATGAGTTTTTTTATTCCAAAACCTCTCCAAATCGATGCTAATCAAAGGCTAAACCTCACTTATGATGTTTGAATTGATAATGAACATTTTTACATCAATTCCCACGAAAATGGTACAAAGATCAAAGGAAATCATTATTTAATGCAAGTTGCAAAAGTGAATAGTGAAGAAAGAGAAAAAAGGTGGTTACCCTTGTCAAATCATCAACTTTAATTCAACAAGTCACCTCCTATCCTATCAAGCATGATGAAAAAATCTATAGGGTATGGAGAATATCTTAGTAGAGTGGCTTAAAGACAAAGATGAAGATTGCATTGAAAAACTCAAAGATTTTCATGATGGAAGGTTAAAATTGGCAATTTGCTTCACTTTTGCCCATACCTTGATCCAAGGCCTTTGGCTATAAATAGAACTCACTTCCTACATTGCAAAATACAAGTTCTATGCTAGAAACCATCTAGAACTCTCTCCCTTACACAATCACCAAATTCTTGCAAAATCTCACTAAGTCTTCAAAATCCCTCAAAATCTATTTTTGCAAAACACCTTCCAAAACCATTTCCAAACTTTTTCCAACTCAAGAAACACTTCAAACACATCAAATATGATGTATTTAAGCTATCCAAATCACTTCCACACTTATGTAACAAGGTTTGAGTGAGTTGGTCTTTGAAATCTTTGGATTTTAGAGTTTTTTCCTTCATTTACAAGGCATTTCGTCCACTAGCTTGCTTGGAGGTTATTTGGAGCATCTATTCATCAACCTAGGAACATTTGAAGACCTTGTAAGAGCTCTCAATATCTCTGGTTTTCTTATTGCTTAAGCTTGCTTCAAGAGGTAAACCTAAAACTCATAAATGTGAACTTTCTACTTGCATTTCACATGCTACCATGAATGTTATTAGGGTTTTCACCTTCCTATCTCTCATTTATTTATTTCAAAACTTTAATTTTATTCTCTTTTGAGTTTTATTTTAAAGTTATGATTTTGGCTTGTTAGCATCCTTGTGTACTTGAGTTTGACTAAAACTCTTGCTTGTAAGCATTTGTGTTAGATCTTCTCTTAAAACTTGAAAGTTTTCCCCGTGAAGTTTTTAAACTTCTCACTTACATTTGTTGTGACATTATTTGATTACGCTTGATAATTTTAATTACATATGGCATCTTGTAAGCTCTAAGAAACCATTCTTTGTCAAGATACATCTTTATCTTTGTTAAGATCCCCTGCCATCTTTGTTAAGATATGTCCCCATCTTTGTTAAGATATATGTGTGGTTGTGACTTCCTTATGCTTAAGTCTTGTAAGAACTTACCCTTCTTGATATTGTAATATCTTGATACTTGCTTTGGTTGTGACCATCTATCTTGATTGAAATCATTAATATTGTAATATCTTAAATGCTTGCTTTGGTTGTAACCATTCATCCTGATTGAAATCCTTGCTTATTGTAATGTGCTTGTTTATTCTTGGTTGTAAAAATATCTCTTTATATTCATCATGTTTGAATGATTATTGCTTTGTTAAGTTTATTTCCCCAAGTGATGGAATTCTTTAGTTCTCATCCATGTTGCCTCATATTTCTCCTTCCAAAGGAAAGTCTCTCTATTGACCCTTGGGTCATAGATAGCTCATTACTCTTTTAGGTCTGGATAGAACCTTCCTCCCTCCCCCCTTTTAGTCTGGATAGAACCAATAGGATTTAAACTCATAGGTCTAGATAGAACCTTCTCCCTCTTTTGGTCTGGAAAGAACCAATTGATCCTTATTCCTTAGTTCGTGCCTGAACTACGACCGCTCTGATTTCTCATTGGACAATGAGAATATGTAGGCACAAGATGCGATATCTTGACGAGCAACCTTCCCTCTTTTCCCCCTTTTGGTCTGGATAGAACCAATCGGTCTTACAACATAGAAATTTAGGATAGAGTTTGGTTAACTCTATGTAAGAATCGTGGATATGATTACTTACTCCCCTTTCTTGAGAGTTCAACATAGATCTAGAGAGTTTTGTGAAACTCTATACAAGCATTGTTATGTTTGTTCCCCTTTTGAACCTTGATCATAATCAAGTGTTCTTCAACCCTAGTGAGGTGAACTATGATTGCTCTGATTCTATCCTAGTTAGGATACGTAGGCAGGAGGACGCGATGTCTTTGCGAGCAAGCTTATAAACTATCTTTAGGTCTTTACCTACACCCTTTACCCAACCCAAACCATAGCAAACATTTACCAAACTTAGCATGCAAACAAACAAAAGGTTCCTGTAGAGTACTACAGATGTCTAGGATGTGAAATACCTACCCTATGCATAACCAACCCTCGATCCCCGAATCTCTTAGCGTTGTTGTTACATCGCAAAAAGAGTTTTTCTTTCTTTAGACCTTTCCTTTGGATAAATTAAAGTCTGGTTGTAATTTAAGAATTAAAGATTCAAGTTAATTAATAGCTTGGTATCCCGATTCTCACCGCAACAGAAATGGCGACTTCACTGGGGATGCTTAAACTTGAGGGTTTAGCCTATTTTGTTTAATTGTATGCTATATTTGTGAATATTTGCTTAACATGTATATTTGTTAATATATTTGTATGTTGGATATTGGGTGCTTTGAGTGGTGAGACGGTCTTATACCCGGACTCGAGTGCACTTATGATAGGATGATGGTATATTCAAGAAGGCTTATAGGGAGTTGATTCCCAACCAAGCTAACTTAAGAAACCACTGCTCAGTGTAGGCCCTCTTGAGAGTTTAGTATTGTTGATCGAGTATTCGTGAAAACAATGCTACTTTCGACGAAGGAGCCCATGACACTGTGGACTTTTAGATACATTCTACCCTACTTTGGCCTTATTAGGATGTAGTGCAATGGCTATAAGGAAGTATTTCCAAAATAGTTGATACGCGATATTACACTTGGACGAGACTCTCTTGAGAATATTATCGATTACCAAGTGATTTGGGAAGTTGATAATATCTAAAAGATGGGTTGTTGACTCTGGGAACTCTGTTAGAACCCGTTCGGCAGGTACAAATTAACCCATAGTGCAAATCCTTGGGGATGGGTAGACCTTGGACCCACGCTCTCCCTTTAAACCTAAGCTTGTGTTTTTGTGCATATGTGTGATCTTTGCATTTGCCCGTGTTTGTGCATTCTTGCATTCATAAACATCATATCACCATAAACATATCATGTTGCAACTAGTTTTGTAAAACTCAGTCGATCTCTGGTATTTTTAAAAGTTGTAACTTTTCCAACGATTGATGAAATGAGGGTTTTGACCTAGTCAATCTTCTGAGTTTTGTAAAACCAGTTTGCTTTTACATTGCATTTGCATTATGCATTTGCATTTCTCAGCCTTGCGTCGCTTTTGATCAGAGATAGAGAATGGATACCTAGCACATATCCGAGACAAATGGCAACAATGGAGGGACTTTTGAAAGCTCAGGAAATGCTGAAAGAGGACATCAGAATTCTCAAATGTCAGATGAATTGGGTTCTAGAGACATTGCAGAACATGATGAAAAAGGAAGGTCACCTTGACCATGTGACGTCCAGAGAAACTAGGGATGCATTATCTCCGATGATTCCTCCGACTCAAGGACATTCTCGGTATCAACCACTAGATAACTGTCAATCGCGTCAGCACGCCCAACAAAGACCAAGGAAAACAGAGAGTTCGTTTCCAATGTCATACGGCCAGATATTGGCAGACGTGATCCAAGGCGAATTGATAATACCAAAGGAGATGAAACCAGTAATTCCTCCTTACCCTCTGAACTGTGGTACCAACGCTAAATGGGACTATTATACTGGGGCACTATGGCGTTCAACTGAAGTCTCTCACCAGTCGGTGTTTGTTCCTCCTCAAGGTTCTCAAAGCCGAAGATTGAACAAGAAAAATCATGTCAGGAAAAATAAGACTTTCGGTAGACCAATTCCAGTACCGTTAAGCAAACTTTACCCGGTACTGATTCAGAACTCACTAGTGACTCCACGATTATCCAATCCTGTGCCAGGACCATGGCATAATGCGAACCTGAACTGTGAATTTCACAAAGGAGATGAAGGACACAACTTAGATGCATGTATAGCATTGGGTTATCTTGTACAAGAGCTAATCATTGACAAACACTTGATCCTCGAGGAAGACCACCCAGAAGTAGAATATGGATATCATACTGGGACAACAGGGCACCTAGTTGAAGAGTGTGAAGGTTTTAAACTGAGACTGCAAGAGTTGCTGAAACCTTGGGAGGATAAATCAAATGACAGTGTTGCGATTCCTAAATCCAAAGGCAAAGGACCCGTGAGACTCCTCATAATTCTATATCACAAGGAGAAAGTGGTGGTTGAAGGTATTTCCCCACATGGGCCTAAAATTTGAATTTGAATTCCCTAAGGCTGGCAGCTGTAGACTGTTTCAGCATGTGTTGTAACTTCTTTGCATTTGAATTGCTCGTAAGTTGTTGTTTATTTGAATTTGGCAATATTAATGAAATGTTTGTGCATATTTTGATTAAGTCCATTCGTTTCACTCTTTCTTTTTCCTTTCATTGTTATGAAATACGAAAAATGCAAAATTTTCTTTTCTTTACTAAACTGTTGTTTAAAGCAAAGATTGGGGAGGATGATGAAAATTATATCCATAACTGCTGTTGATATGCTTTCAATTTAACTTTGCCGATGATGTAAGGCATTGTTTCAATCCCTAAACACTGGAGAAATAAGGAAGATAATCCCTCGTTAACCCCTTCGAACCTAGAAGTAGGAGTTTTTCCTTCTTTACAAAAACAAAACCTTAAATCTTGAACCTGGGGCGGGTAGTTCTCGGTTAACTTGAAGATACGTGCATACAAGACACTTTTCATATAAAGGTGGCACTCAGGTTTTCCTTCGTACACAACAAGAATATGTCGAAGATGCTTTTCAGCATAAAAGACGATGATGGTTCACCGTATCCGTTAAACTAGGTAGTCACCTCCTTTCTCAACAAAAAAAAAAGAGAAGAAGAAAAAAGAAAATTGAAAAGCCCGCTAAGTCGAAACCTGTGAAGGAGACTTAGGAAAAAATGGGGCATCCCGTTGACTGTATGTTCAAACAAAAGTCATGGATAACAAAAGAGAGGAGTTCTATAAGAGTCTTTACTCCTAAAAATCCTCAAATAGCAAAAAGCTATCAAACATAGCAAGGGAGTTGTGACTACCCTAGGTTTGTAAACCATCACCAACTATCATCAGTTCAATTCTTAAAGAACCTGAATGTGTAGTTTGAGTTAACTGAGCATAGGATTGGAGTTCATCATGGAGACTGGGTGGGACAAATAACTTTGAGCCTTTATCCTTTGTTTCATGAACCATGGACCAAACCACGTTACAACCCTTAAAAGACCTAATTGAGGTAAGGTTGTTTTGAAAGCATATTACAGCAAGGTTAGATAACTTGACTCCTATTGATCTTTGTTAATTGTGTGTATTAATCACTTTATGCATCATTTGTAAAATGATTGGATCACTTTCACTTTGATCACTTGATCACTCCGCTGTGTGTGTTTCATCAAAAAAATGTTTTTCAAAAGATTGCATGAATTTTACATTGAAAATTGCCAATTTTTAATGAACATCATTGCGTGCAAAACAATCTGATATCAAAGGAATCCCAACAAGCGCTGTCAGCTAGGGAATATGACTTGATAAAGGAAGCTCAGCCTGGGGCAACCAATTTGAAGGATTTGTTAATCATTTGTTACAACGTTCAGCTAATCAGAGTCAACCAGGTTGAGATTAGATGAAGTTCTCAATGAACAGTTTAGTCTGGGGCAGATCTTTTGCAGTTACCAGCTAGCAGGGGCATGTTTGTTCCCTAGTCATTACTTCCACAGTCTGAAGAATTTGTTGTACAAGCATCGTTAAGCTGGGGCAATCACGTCGAGATTTGTAAATCTCTCTCTATAAGAGTTTGAAGACATGGAAGCATCTTTATGCTAGTTCTCTTGATGGTTTCTTCCCACAGACCATGTAATCTGGGGCAGAAAAGGTTAAAGATTGTTTGTCGCAAGAGCTGTAACGCCCCAATTCTGAATTCCCATTAATTGTTGAGTCTTTTAATTTATTTAATTGATGTTTGTTTTAAATTGAGAAGTTATATATTGCTATGTGGTGTTTTGCTTATTTTATCTATTTTACCGATTCGGAGAGTTTTCGGGGAATTAGAGTAAAAAGGGCATTTTAGACATTTAGCAATTTAGTGTGAGAATTGTTTGGTAAGTGTTGGAAAGAATTTGAGAGGAAAGAAATAGAGATAGAAATAGAATAAGAGAGGAAAGAAAGAAAGATAGTAACATAAGAAGAAAACAAGAGAAAGAAAAGAGGAGAAGAGAAAAAGAAGAGAAAGTGGAGAGGAAAACCTAGAATCATTAAGAGATCATCACCAAAGCTTGCAATCGATCGGTAAGGGTGTGAAACTCCATCATCTCTTTAATGTACATGATTGTATGTGTATGTGTGTGGATTTTGTAGAGTTTCTACTCTTTTTCCACTTAGGTTAGAAGTTGGTTTTGTGAGTAGAATGAGGTTTCAATCGGTTAGAACTCGGATTAGACGATGTAGTTTAGTCGGGTGATGGTTGGGTTGTGCCACTGAGACTGGTTTGGATTTAATCGGTTGGTTGTGTGGAGTTTGGGCTTTGAGACAACCATGGAAGTTCTGTCTTCGCAAGTTCGCCAGGCGAATGGCAGCGAAGCTTCGCCAGGCGAAGCCCAGCGAGCTGTAGCGAAACAAGTCAGAAGCTAACACCCTGTATTCGCTGGCAAGTTCGCCAGGCGAAGTGAGTTGGCGAAGGTTCGCCAGGCGAGTGGGTAGCGAGCCTCAGCGAGTAATTCTAGAATTACTCCCAGTGGACTTCGCTGGGAAGTTCTCCAGGCGAAGGCCAGCGAGCATTCGCTGCGTGGCTTCGCCAGGCGAAGGTTGGCGAACCTGGCAGTGTTATTTTGTTTTGCTGTTTGTTTAATGCATGATGTTTGGTTGATTCAATTATGATTAATGCCTATATGAATGATCGATGTGTGAACTATTTTGACATGTCGTGCTGTGGGTGGCCGAAAGGCGTGAATCCTAGATTGTAGAGTAAATGGTGAATCTTGAATATTTGATAATCTTGTGTATTTGCTCGAATTGAATAGAAACGCATTGATAGGATGATATGTGTGTAAACCATGTGTGGAATGGTGCATAATGTGAATGCATGATAGATATATGCGATGTATGTGATAAATGCAATGAGTATGTTTGTGAGCATAGTATGCATTTTTTTGTGTTGAATGATCCCTCGGAGGATTTGCAGAACCTCGTATGATACGATGGTTATATTAGATTCCTTGGAGAATCGGTTGCATTGTGTGATTCCTTGGAGAATCGGTTGCATTGTGTGATTCCTCGGAGAATCGGTCATATCATGTAATCCCGTGGAGGATTGGCTAGAGTATTTGATTCCGTGGAGAATCTGCTGAGTACTTGATCTCGTGGAGGATCTGCTGAATATTCGATTCCGTGGAGAATCTGATGAATATTTGATTCCGTGGAGAATCTGCTGAGTACTTGATCCCGTGGAGGATCTGCTGAATACTCGATTCCTTAGAGAATCTGTTGAATGAGTCGGTACCGCATTTGCATCTGCATAGAGTCGTGTGTCGGTCTCTATGAGTTGCATGAGTCATCTGTGTATGATGCATTGGTTGAATGAATATAACTGTGTATGTTATATATGATTGTTTGGAGGAACATATAGTGAATGTTTATGAGCATGTGTAAAGGCATGATTAATTGTATATGCTTAATGTGGTGAGAACATGTTTGAGTATGACTTGTATAATTATGAATATATGTATATATACAATTTTATGCATTAACTGTTATGATGTTGTTTCTCACCCTTCTGCTGTTTTATAATGCTCTATGAGGCATTGCAGAGTAGGAAGCTGGAGATTCTTTTTGTGAAGCGATGTCTTCATTCCTTTTGGTCAATGGCTCTGATATGTAACATCTGAGTAGTTAGGAAGCCTCTGACTCTTTTGGAGTTACATTTGTTTTGATTCTTTTGTGATACATATGTGTATGTATCTGCTGTGGATATGTTGTAAAGCATGAATTAACTGATGGTTGTATATACTTTTATGAATGAGATCAATTCAATATTTGGATGTTTCCGCTTTTATTCTAAATATTGAGATGTGGGTTACCCATTGTTGCATATCTATTTTGAGCAGGTATCGTATGTGTTTAATTTCATGATAATGTGATGCGCCTCTTTTATACCATGTTTTAATTAAACTCTGATGAAATGAATTTTCTAAGTGCCTAATTGATTTATTTAATTTATTTGGGGGTATAGAAAGGGGGTGTTACATTAAGTGGTATCAAAGCCAGTGTTGAGTCAGTCGTGTCTGTCTTGTTGTTGTGTTGGTTGAACGGTTGTTTAACCTTGTTGTTATTTTTGGGAATCCTCAGAATATGGCAGGTCGTAGTGACAATGCTATGGCAGCGGCGTTAGAGGCTATGGCCAGAGCTGGGCAGGGTGCACCTAACGTGAATGCGAATGATGAGTTCAGGAAGAACCAACCACCGGTGTTCAAAGGGAGATTTGATCCGGATGGTGCTCAGATATGGTTAAAGGAAATTGAGAGGATCTTTAGGGTGATGGATTGTGCTGAAGGGAACAAGGTGAGACTAGGGACTCACATGCTGAGAGAAGAGGCTGATGACTGGTGGGTCAGCGTGAGGCAAGTTCTTGAGGTCGACGATGAGGAGATTACGTGGGATTTATTTCGTACTGAGTTTCTAAGGAAGTATTATCCTGAAAGTGTTAAAGGGAAGAGAGAAATGGAATTTCTGGAGTTGAAACAAGGTAATATGTCGGTGGTGGACTACACCGCCAGGTTTACTGAGTTAGTGAAGTTTCACCCTCACTATGATGCGGTTACAGCGGAATTTTCCAAATGTATCAAGTATGAGAATGGCTTGCGTCCTGAGATAAAGCAAGCGGTGGGTTATCAAAGGATACGAAGATTTTCGGATTTGACCGAGTGCTGTAGGATTTATGAAGAAGACAGTAGAGCTCGTTCTACTCATTATAAGGGTTTGAGCGAGAGGAGAGGGAAGCAGCAAGTACGAAGCGGACCTTATGTGACGCCTGCTGAGAAGGGCAAACATAGGGGAAACTTTGATAGGAGACCCGGAGGAGGTTCCGGTGCGATCAAATGTTTTAAGTGTGGCGTGATGGGCCACAAGTCTTATGATTGTGGAAAGTTCAAGGCGAAGTGTTCCAACTGTGGGCTCCTTGGACATGATGCAGCAGAGTGTAGAAAGAATGCTGTGAAGTGTTTTAATTGTGGCGAGGTGGGTCACATTAGCTCGAATTGTACCAAACCGAAGCAAGCTCCGGCGGGAGGAAAAGTATTCGCATTAGCAGGTTCAGACGCTACTAATGCGGCGGATCGTTTGATTAAAGGTACATGCTTTATTAATGATATGCCTTTAGTTGCTATTATTGATACTGGAGCGACTCACTCGTTCATTTCTCTTGCGTGTGCTAAGCGGTTGGATTTGTGTATGGTTTCTTTGAGTAGTGGTATGGTTATTGGGACTCCCGCTTCGGGGTCGGTAACTACTTCTTTGGTGTGTGCAAGTTGTCCTTTGACCATGTATGGTAAGGACTTCGTTATGGATTTAGTATGTTTGCCGTTGGAAGGTTTGGACGTAATCTTGGGTATGAACTGGTTGCAATTTAATAGAGTTCATCTGGATTGCTATCACAAGTTAGTAAGGTTTCCTTCTTTGGAAGATGGTGAACACGAGAGTTTTCTTTCCACTAAAGAGTTGAAGAAACTTTTAGCGGACGAAGCTCAGTTGTTTGGTTTGTTTGCATCGTTGTCGGTGGAGAGCAAAGTTGAGCTCGACGTGTTTCCTGTGGTTTGTGAATTTCCTGAAGTGTTTCCGGAAGATGTTGCGGATGTGCCGCCAAAGAGAGAGGTTGAATTTTCTATTGATCTAGTTCCGGGTACTAGACCGGTTTCGATGGCCCCGTATCGGATGTCGGCATCGGAGTTGGTGGAATTGAAGAAGCAGTTGAATGATTTGTTGGATAAGAGATTTGTAAGACCAAGTGTTTCTCCTTGGGGTGCGCCGGTATTGTTGGTAAAGAAGAAGGATGGTAGTATGCGATTGTGTATTGATTATCGGCAGTTGAATAAGGTGACAATTAAGAACAAGTATCCGCTTCCAAGAATTGATGATTTGATGGATCAATTGGTTGGATCCCGTGTTTTTAGTAAGATTGATTTGAGATCCGGTTATCACCAGATTCGGGTTAAGGAAGAAGATATTTCGAAGACGGCTTTTAGAACACGATATGGTCACTATGAGTATACGGTGATGCCATTCGGAGTTTCTAATGCGCCGGGTGTTTTCATGGAATATATGAACCGTATCTTCCACGAGCAGTTGGATCGTTTTGTGGTAGTGTTTATCGATGACATTTTGATTTATTCTAAGTCTCGAGAGGAACACGAAGAACATTTAAGGATTGTGTTGCAGATTTTGAAAGAGAAGAAGTTGTATGCAAAGTTGTCTAAGTGTGAGTTTTGGTTGTCGGAGGTGAGTTTTCTTGGACATATTATTTCCGGCAATGGTATCAGTGTGGATCCATCCAAGATCGATGCGGTAATGCAATGGGAGACTCCAAGATCGGTTACGGAAATTCGAAGCTTTTTGGGCTTGGCCGGTTACTACCGGAGGTTTATCGAAGGATTTTCAAAGTTAGCACTTCCGTTAACGCAGTTGACTTGTAAAGGAAAGGCTTTTATTTGGGATGTTAATTGTGAAGAGAGTTTCATGGAATTAAAGAGAAGGTTAACAACAACGCCATTTTTGATTTTGCCGAATCCTACAGAACCTTTTGTGGTTTATTGCGATGCTTCTTTGTCAGGATTGGGTGGTGTATTGATGCAAGATGGGAAGGTCGTGGCGTATGCTTCTAGACAGTTGAGAGTTCATGAAAAGAATTATCCTACTCATGATTTGGAGTTAGCGGCCGTAGTGTTCGTTTTGAAAACTTGGAGGCACTATCTTTATGGTGCAAGATTTGAAGTTTTTAGCGATCACAAGAGTTTGAAGTATTTGTTTGATCAAAAAGAATTGAATATGAGGCAAAGGATATGGCTAGAACTTTTGAAGGACTATGATTTTGGTTTAAATTATCATTCGGGTAAGGCGAATGTGGTAGCCGATGCCTTAAGTCGGAAGTCGTTGCACGTGTCTACTTTGATGGTTAGAGAGTGGGAACTTTTGGAGAACTTTAGAGATTTGAGTTTGGTTTGTGAGTTAACGCCGAGTAGTGTGAAGCTTGGTATGTTGCGTGTCACGAATGATTTCCTTACTACGGTGTGTGAAAAGCAAAAGTTGGATTTGAAATTTGTGGATTTGATGACGAATGGAAATGAAGATTTCAAAGCTGATGAATTAGGAGTTTTGAGGTTTCGAGGTCGTATTTGTATTCCCGATGATGCGGATTTGAAAAAGATGATATTGGAAGAGGGACATCGGAGTAACTTAAGTATTCATCCGGGAGCGAATAAGATGTATCAGGATTTGAAGAAGATCTTTTGGTGGTCTGGATTGAAAAGCGATGTTTCTCGTTTTGTGTACTCGTGTTTGACTTGCCAGAAGTCTAAGGTGGAGCATCAGAAGCCTAGTGGATTGATGCAACCGTTGGATATTCCGGAATGGAAATGGGATAGTATATCGATGGATTTTGTTACGGGATTGCCGAATACGCAAAAAGGACATAATGCTATTTGGGTGATTGTTGATAGGCTTACTAAATCGGCTCACTTTATTCCGATTGATATTACTTATTCTTTGGAAAGGTTGGCCGAGATTTATGTTGGCACTATTGTGAAGCTTCACGGAGTTCCTAAGAGTATTGTGTCGGATAGAGATCCTAGATTTACTTCGAGATTTTGGGAGAGTTTGCAAGGTGCCTTGGGTTCTAAGTTGAGATTGAGTTCGGCATATCATCCGCAAACGGATGGTCAAACCGAGAGGACGATTCAATCGTTAGAAGATTTGTTGCGTGCTTGTGTGCTTGAACAAGGTGGTGCGTGGGATGGTTATTTAGCGTTGATTGAGTTCACCTATAATAACAGTTTCCATTCGAGTATTGGTATGACGCCATTTGAGGCTTTATATGGTCGGAGATGTCGAACACCTCTGTGTTGACATGAGACAGGTGAAAAGTCAGTAGTTGGTCTGGAAATGGTACAGCAAACGACGGAAAAGGTGAAATTTATTCGGGAAAAGATGAGAGCTTCTCAGAGTAGACAGAAAAGTTATCATGATAGAAGGAGAAAGGATCTCGAGTTTCAAGAGGGCGACCATGTGTTTTTGAGAGTTACACCGGTCACGGGTGTGGGTCGTGCTTTGAAGTCGATAAAGTTGACTTCTCGTTTTATTGGTCCGTATCAGATTGTCGCACGAGTTGGTGCTGTGGCTTATCGTGTGGCGTTGCCTCCGAACCTTTCGAATTTGCATGATGTATTCCATGTCTCGCAACTTCGGAAGTATGTTTCGGATCCGTCACATGTTATTCCAATGGATGAAGTGGAAGTAAGAGATAACCTTACAGTTGAAGTTTTACCGGTTAGTATTTTGGACCGTGAAGTTAAGAAAATAAGAGGCAAGGATATTGCGCTTGTGAAAGTGTGCTGGGGAGGTGCCGCAGAAGGCAACATGACCTGGGAATTGGAGAGCAAGATGCGAGAATCGCATCCAGAGTTGTTTGAATAAGGTAATATTTTCGAGGACGAAAATTTCTAAAGTGGGGGAGAGTTGTAACGCCCCGATTCTGAATTCCCATTAATTGTTGAGTCTTTTAATTTATATAATTGATGTTTGTTTTAAATTGAGAAGTTATATATTGCTATGTGGTGTTTTGCTTATTTTACCGATTCAGAGAGTTTTCGGGGAATTAGAGTAAAAAGGGCATTTTAGACATTTAGCAATTTAGTGTGAGAATTGTTTGGTAAGTGTTGGAAAGAATTTGAGAGGAAAGAAATAGAGATAGAAATAGAATAAGAGAGGAAAGAAAGAAAGATAGTAACATAAGAAGAAAACAAGAGAAAGAAAAGAGGAGAAGAGAAAAAGAAGAGAAAGTGGAGAGGAAAACCTAGAATCATCAAGAGATCATCACCAAAGCTTGCAATCGATCGGTAAGGGTGTGAAACTCCATCATCTCTTTAATGTACATGATTGTATGTGTATGTGTGTGGATTTTGTAGAGTTTCTACTCTTTTTCCACTTAGGTTAGAAGTTGGTTTTGTGAGTAGAATGAGGTTTCAATCGCTTAGAACTCGGATTAGACGATGTAGTTTAGTCGGGTGATGGTTGGGTTGTGCCATTGAGACTGGTTTGGATTTAATCGGTTGGTTGTGTGGAGTTTGGGCTTTGAGACAGCCATGGAAGTTCTGTCTTCGCAAGTTCGCCAAGCGAATGGCAGCGAAGCTTCGCCAGGCGAAGCCCAGCGAGCTGTAGCGAAACAAGTCAGAAGCTAACACCCTGTATTCGCTGGCAAGTTCGCCAGGCGAAGTGAGTTGGCGAAGGTTCGCCAGGCGAGTGGGTAGCGAGCCTCAGCGAGTAATTCCAGAATTACTCCCAGTGGACTTCGCTGGGAAGTTCGCCAGGCGAAGGCCAGCGAGCATTCGCTGCGTGGCTTCGCCAGGCGAAGGTTGGAGAACCTGGCAGTGTTATTTTGTTTTGCTGTTTGTTCAATGCATGATGTTTGGTTGATTCAATTATGATTAATGCCTATATGAATGATCGATGTGTGAACTATTTTGACATGTCGTGCTGTGGGTGGCCGAAAGGCGTGAATCCTAGATTGTAGAGTAAATGGTGAATCTTGAATATTTGATAATCTTGTGTATTTGCTCGAATTGAATAGAAACGCATTGATAGGCTGATATGTGTGTAAACCATGTGTGGAATGGTGCATAATGTGAATGCATGGTAGATATATGCGATGTATGTGATAAATGCAATGAGTATGTTTGTGAGCATAGTATGCATTTTTTTGTGTTGAATGATCCCTCGGAGGATTTGCAGAACCTCGTATGATACGATGGTTATATTAGATTCCTTGGAGAATCGATTGCATTGTGTGATTCCTTGGAGAATCGGTTGCATTGTGTGATTCCTCGGAGAATCGGTCATATCATGTAATCCCGTGGAGGATTGGCTAGAGTATTTGATTCCGTGGAGAATCTGCTGAGTACTTGATCCCGTGGAGGATCTGCTGAATATTCGATTCCGTGGAGAATCTGATGAATATTTGATTCCGTGGAGAATCTGCTGAGTACTTGATCCCGTGGAGGATCTGCTGAATACTCGATTCCTTAGAGAATCTGTTGAATGAGTCGGTACCGCATTTGCATCTGCATAGAGTCGTGTGTCGGTCTCTATGAGTTGCATGAGTCATCTGTGTATGATGCATTGGTTGAATGAATATAACTGTGTATGTTATATATGATTGTTTGGAGGAACATATAGTGAATGTTTATGAGCATGTGTAGAGGCATGATTAATTGTATATGCTTAATGTGGTGAGAACATGTTTGAGTATGACTTGTATAATTATGAATATATGTATATATACAATTTTATGCATTAACTGTTATGATGTTGTTTCTCACCCTCCTGCTGTTTTATAATGCTCTATGAGGCATTGCAGAGTAGGAAGCTGGAGGTTCTTTTTGTGAAGCGATGTCTTCATTCCTTTTGGTCAATGGCTCTGATATGTAACATCTGGGTAGTTAGGAAGCCTCTGACTCTTTTGGAGTTACATTTGTTTTGATTCTTTTGTGATACATATGTGTATGTATCTGCTGTGGATATGTTGTAAAGCATGAATTAACTGATGGTTGTATATACTTTTATGAATGAGATCAATTCAATATTTGGATGTTTCCGCTTTTATTCTAAATATTGAGATGTGGGTTACCCATTGTTGCATATCTATTTTGAGCAGGTATCGTATGTGTTTAATTTCATGATAATGTGATGCGCCTCTTTTATACCATGTTTTAATTAAACTCTGATGAAATGAATTTTCTAAGTGCCTAATTGATTTATTTAATTTATTTGGGGGTATAGAAAGGGGGTGTTACAAGAGCCGTTGCTTACTTGAAAAGGATTATTACCATCATTGGGCTTAAATGTTTTGTTCTTATGGTACCTTTTTCCAAGCTCTCTAGTTAAGTTGTTACTTCAGTTGATCTGGGAATCTCTCGTTGTGATTTTCCTTCAGCAAAGAATTCAAGCTCATGATGGCAATCCAAGTGAAGTCATGATGTTTTGGCCTAAGAAGATTACTCTCTCCCAAAGAAGGTGGTAACCTTGAAGTGGAATTGTTGTTCTTCATGAACATCCCTTTGATGTCCAATCTTGGTGAAGTTGGTTGGGTCTCCGTGTCAAGATGTTTATTTCATCTCCAGTTTTGTTTTGTCTGTTTCGTCAGCATAAACATAAGCATGGCATAAAGTATATGCATAGCATTCGTGCATTTGTTGCTATCTCTGGTTGTTACGTGTTCCTGTTTCACTTTGGTTCCCTCCTTAGTGATTGGGTATGTTGTCTCTCTCCAATAGAGTTGTCAGCCCCTTAAGCATAAAATGTCCATCCTTTATCCATTCCCCAGCCAGAGTCCTGTTGTTTTAACAACATTGTTGGAATTACCAATTGTAATTGGAACTTTGATTTGGTCATTACCATATCCCCAGTAAGTCTGGTGGAAACTAGCATCGTTCGAAGCCATTCTGGTCGTCACCAGTCTCCCCAGTTGAAGCTTTTTGCTTTCCTAGTCGAGTCTCGGAGAATTAGTGGATACTAACTTCCCCGGCACGCCTGGTCTTGCTTCTAACCTTTTCCTGAAGATCCCGTTTAAACTCTTCGTTATAGGAAATTTTTCTCATATGGTTGTCCCCAGTGAGATTCGTGTCTTCGTTCCGTCTTTTTCCCCGGTGAAACTTTGCTCCCCCAGTGGATTTATTTCCCCAGCAAAGTTTCTTCTCAGTGGGTCTTTTCCCCAGTGAGGTTTGTGTTTCTTTTCTTTCGTTTCCCCAGTGAAGAATTGTCATCTTCCCCGGTGGGCTTCCTCATCTGGTTATCCCCAATGAGGTTCGTATCTCCTTTCCCTGATGAAGATGTGTCTTCCCTGGTGGATCTGTGTCCCCGGTGCGAAAGATTTCCTTGAACAAGCATCTTTAGTCATGTCTGAACTATCTTGCTTACTTCGTTTGGAATCTGTCCCCAGTGTGTTGGGTCCTCGTGAGTGGTTACTCGTCGTTTTGTCGTTCTTTTATATTTACTCATGCGTCTGCGTTTGTCTTGCACTCAAGCATCATATAACATCATTTAGATTCATGGCATATTTGAATTTGTCATTTTGCATACCATCGGATCTAAGGGACAAAATTTCTGGTTTGCTATATTCAAATACCTTTCACTATGATTCTATGAGGATTGTCATCTCTCATTATCATCTAGTAAAGATATTTAAATAGGGGCAACTGTTGCACCCCAAATTTTGACCCCTTAGATCCTCATCATCATTTTAGGATCATATTCATTTGATTATCTAACCATAACCTATTTCAAGTTTGTCTTTGTCAAGGTACAGGAATCAGGGTTTTGTACAGCCGAAATCGAGGCTTCGAGGGTTAATCAGTCAACGTTTTGGATTGGTTCTCCTTGAATTGAGTCTCCACATCATCAAATGTATTCCATTGGATCAAGTATGAATCCAATTTGAGGTTGTCACCTAGGAATTGAGAACAGTGCAGTTCAGGATACCCGATTAGGATTTTCGATCAGGAAAAGTCAACCGTAGTTTGACTTTTGATTTAAAAGGTGTTCCAATTATGGATTTATGGTCCATGAAGTTCCTATGGCTTAGTAAAGTCTACTCAAGAAGTTTCAAGGCCTCAAAATACCCGGAACATCAACAGTCGACTCGGTAGCCACCGATCGATCGTTCGGTTGACTGAAAAGTCAACTCTTCACTCATGAGGAATTTGACCTCAAGATGGGAATCAAGAATGGTCCTGATGACATATTACACCTACCCATGAAGTTTTGTGACCATTGGATCAATAATTGATAAGTAATTGAAAAGTTGGGAAATTAAGGTTTTCAAAAGGGCAAAGTCATAACTCCTTAACCACACAATGGTTTTTGACCTAGTTTCAAAGGGAATGAGTTCCTAACACAATCATAAATATTGTATTACCTAATTGGGGATTTTTAAAAAGTACAAGTGGGTTCCATAACTCTTCCTGGTTAGAGAGAACCAAGATCCACAAGTTAGCAAAAACTCACATTCACAAAACTAGGTCAGCATGAGTTTTTTTATTCCAAAACCTCTCCAAATCGATGCTAATCAAAGGCTAAACCTCATTTATGATGTTTGAATTTATAATGAACATTTTTACATCAATTCCCACGAAAATGATACAAAGATCAAAGGAAATCATTATTTAATGCAAGTTGCAAAAGTGAATAGTGAAGAAAGAGAAAAAAGGTGGCTACCCTTGTCAAATCATCAACTTTAATTCAACAAGTCACCTCCTATCCTATCAAGCATTATGAAAAAATCTATAGGGTATGGAGAATATCTTAGTAGAGTGGCTTAAAGACAAAGATGAAGATTGCATTGAAAAACTCAAAGATTTTCATGATGGAAGGTTAAAATTGGCAATTTGCTTCACTTTTGCCCATACCTTGATCCAAGACCTTTGGCTATAAATAGAACTCACTTCCTACATTGCAAAACACAAGTTCTATGCTAGAAACCATCTAGAACTCTCTCCCTTACACAATCACCAAATTCTTGCAAAATCTCACTAAGTCTTCAAAATCCCTCAAAATCTATTTTTGCAAAACACCTTCCAAAACCATTTCCAAACTTTTTCCAACTCAAGAAACACTTCAAACACATCAAATATGATGTATTTAAGCTATCCAAATCACTTCCACACTTATGTAACAAGGTTTGAGTGAGTTGGTCTTTGAAATCTTTGGATTTTAGAGTTTTTTCCTTCATTTACAAGGCATTTCGTCCACTAGCTTGCTTGGAGGTTGTTTGGAGCATCTATTCATCAACCTAGGAACATTTGAAGACCTTGTAAGAGCTCTCAATATCTCTGGTTTTCTTATTGCTTAAGCTTGCTTCAAGAGGTAAACCTAAAACTCATAAATGTGAACTTTCTACTTGCATTTCACATGCTACCATGAATGTTATTAGGGTTTTCACCTTCCTATCTCTCATTTATTTATTTCAAAACTTTAATTTTATTCTCTTTTGAGTTTTATTTTAAAGTTATGATTTTGGCTTGTTAGCATCCTTGTGTACTTGAGTTTGACTAAAACTCTTGCTTGTAAGCATTTGTGTTAGATCTTCTCTTAAAACTTGAAAGTTTTCCCCGTGAAGTTTTTAAACTTCTCACTTACATTTTTTGTGACATTATTTGATTACGCTTGATAATTTTAATTACATATGGCATCTTGTAAGCTCTAAGAAACCATTCTTTGTCAAGATACATCTTTATCTTTGTTAAGATCCCCTGCCATCTTTGTTAAGATATATCCCCATCTTTGTTAAGATATGTGTGTGGTTATGACTTCCTTATGCTTAAGTCTTGTAAGAACTTACCCTTCTTGATATTGTAATATCTTGATACTTGCTTTGGTTGTAACCATCTATCTTGATTGAAATCATTAATATTGTAATATCTTAAATGCTTGCTTTGATTGTAACCATTCATCCTGATTGAAATCCTTGCTTATTGTAATGTGCTTGTTTATTCTTGGTTGTAAAAATATCTCTTTATATTCATCATGTTTGAATGATTATTGCTTTGTTAAGTTTATTTCCCCAAGTGATGGAATTCTTTAGTTCTCATCCATGTTGCCTCATATTTCTCCTTCCAAAGGAAAGTCTCTCTATTGACCCTTGGGTCATAGATAGCTCATTACTTTTTTAGGTCTGGATAGAACCTTCCTCCCTCCCCCCTTTTAGTCTGGATAGAACCAATAGGATTTAAACTCATAGGTCTAGATAGAACCTTCTCCCTCTTTTGGTCTGGAAAGAACCAATTGATCCTTATTCCTTAGTTCGTGCCTGAACTACGAACGCTCTGATTTCTCATTGGACAATGAGAATATGTAGGCACAAGATGCGATATCTTGACGAGCAACCTTCCCTCTTTTCCACCTTTTGGTCTGGATAGAACCAATCGGTCTTACAACATAGAAATTTAGGATAGAGTTTGGTTAACTCTATGTAAGAATCGTGGATATGATTACTTACTCCCCTTTCTTGAGAGTTCAACATAGATCTAGAGAGTTTTGTGAAACTCTATACAAGCATTGTTATGTTTGTTCCCCTTTTGAACCTTGATCATAATCAAGTGTTCTTCAACCCTAGTGAGGTGAACTACGATTGCTCTGATTCTATCCTAGTTAGGATACGTAGGCAAGAGGACGCGATGTCTTTGCGAGCAAGCTTATAAACTATCTTTAGGTCTTTACCTACACCCTTTACCCAACCCAAAGCATAGCAAACATTTACCAAACTTAGCATGCAAACAAATAAAAGGTTCCTGTAGAGTACTACAGATGTCTAGGATGTGAAATACCTACCCTATGCATAACCAACCCTCGATCCCTGAATCTCTTAGCGTTGTTGTTACATCGCAAAAAGGGTTTTTATTTCTTTAGACCTTTCCTTTGGATAAATTGAAGTCCGGCTGTAATTTAAGAATTAAAGATTCAAGTTAATTAATAGCTTGGTATCACGATTCTCACCGCAACACTAAAATGCCCTTAGATTAGGGTTTTGATTTTTAAGGTCTTGTGGGTGCTTCCTTGAGCTATGATTTTGGGGATGCTTTGAAACATGAGTGAACATTGTTTGAGTGCTGTTTTGGTGTTTGAATATTGAAGTTTTGTTTGGTTTTCATGTCATTTAACTTTATCCTCGATTTATGCTCAACTTGTGAAGGACCCTAGCTTGTTGGTTGCTTCTGTGCATGTTCTTGTGCCTTGCTTTTAGCCACCTTTTGCATACCTAAGATTGAGTGTATTAACACGAGTTTGAGAATTTCATTGGAATTTATTTCACCATCTTTCTATTTTTGGATGCTATATCAAGTTGATGATGTTTCGACCATGATGTTGTGCATACTTTGACCTAGTTCTAGAGCATTGTTCTTCCATGATTCCATTTGATGTTTGATGATCTTAATTGACATGAAAGGCTTTATTTAAGCTTATGATTTCCTTTGACTCATTGTGTATGGCTTGCCTTTTGAACTCCTATGTATTTATGTGGATGTTTGAATCCTTTTGAGGTTGATAAGGAGTGATGCATGCCTAGTTCTTTTCTCATGTTTTGAGGATGATTCATATTGAATTTCTTTGATGTCTTGGTGTTGAATATTTCTTGAAATGTTTATGGTTGCTTCTGACCTCCCATGTTCACATGCTCTAATTGCATAATTTTGACCATTATTGCTTTGTTTCCATGAGATCTTTGTTGACAAATGCCCAGTCTTTGTTTGGATTCATGTTGAATGCTTTGGTGCCTCTTCCTTCATCTTTAAGATATGTTGATCATGACAAGATATGGGTTCTGACCTCAATTTTCTTTCATCTTGATTGATTCACATTGTTTTGGTTTGTTCATTTATGGATATGTGGTTAACTTTTTAAGGCATATATGCTTGTGCATTAACCATTTGACTTTGCCTAATTGCTTGAGTTGTGTTGTGTGACTCCTTTGAGCATGTTTGGATGGCTTAAATATGTATGAGTATTCACTTGTGTGCCTCTTTTTTATTTTGATTCAAGTTTGAAACATGTTTTTTCTTGAATACTTGTTTGTTGCTTCCTAATTTGTTTGATTATGGCTTTTGCTTTGGTTGCTTGAAATGAATTCTTGATGATCCTTTCCTTCCATAATTGATGCATTTCTCTTACTCCTTCATACTTTGCATCTCATTTCCCCCTGGTGGGTTTTATGTATCCCTCTCCCCCATTACAATGTAATAGTCTAGTTCTTTTTTGTTGCTTATCTTTGCTTGCCTTCTTGTTAAGAAAGTTAAAATGACCTAGGTTAGAACACCTTTTCACAACAAGAACAAATATGGCTTGATCCAATGTAAAGTCATTTTTTTCAAACCCATTAACTTGGTTTACCCCTTAAGGTTTCTCTTATATCATTCTTGTCGCTACTCGAAAAAATGCAATGACGGAGAGGCGAAAAGTGGAAGAACAGAAGAGTCGCCATCAAATTTTATTTATCCCAAAAGGGGAAAGGAAAACATCGAGAAAACCCCAAGAAGTAAATGGATAAGATAGTCTCGCAACCAAGAGAAAGGGTTTGGAAGCCGGTTATGCGAGAGGAAGGTATTAGGACCCCTCACATGCATTGTACTCTATGGGAACCATTTGCTTGTCTATGTGTGAGGATATTTGCTAAAGGATGTTGCTTTCTTAAAGTTTTTTAAAGGGAGATAGAAGGGTTAGAAATCAAGAATAGATATAAAAGAGGAGGTGGAAAAGGGAAAAAGACTCGGTAGGACCTCGCGATCCTATGGCTATGTATTCTCAACATGTATGAGAAAGTCAGAGTCAACATAGTTCGGAGGACTATAGATAAAAAGATAAGAGTGTGCTCGCCAAGGATTGGGCCCCTTGTGCCTACGTATCTTCACTTAAAAGAAGTAAAGAATCAGAGCATTCATAGTTCAGACTACGGTTTGTTGGTGTTTTTTATGGACGATGCTAACGCACGCATTCTAGAAATTAGGTATATTACAGCTCGCTTGTGGAGTCTTAGGCGTTACCTGTTTGCGATAGAATAGACATAACATATCTTTTTTGAAAAGAAATAGTTTTCGCCATCAAGGCAAGATGTCACATTTGATTTGTTAAAGGTTATTTTTAAGGGTGAAATAAGTCCTCTGATAGTAACCCTTTGCGGGTAGTACCCAATTTTTTATCTCAAGAGATTTATTGTGAAAATAGTATGGTGAATATAGTCATGTCTTCGTATTGAAAGACGAGTATCGAGACCACACACTCTAAAGTGAGTATCCTAATACTCGGAGAGGAAGAAGTCTTCACTCAATCCTCTCTCTTTAGTTCAATAAAAAGAGAACTTTATTCTCTTATTAAAGATGTTTTTATTTTGAATGGTAAGTATTTTATAACTGTGAACCCTAAAGGTAATGTCAAGTACTCGGGATAGGACAAGGTACTCGCCTAACCACTCCCCAACCATCCAATTTTATTAGGAAAAAGAAGCTTTGAAAATGCACTTGGTACAAGACCAAGGTTTTAGACTCAAGGGGACAAAAGGAGTAGAGAAAAGGCTTTGAAAAGAAAAGGGTGGTGAATAGATCAAGGTAGGCTGATGGTGATTGTTGCACCCCAAAATTTGCCCTCACAATACAAGACTTTGTGTTCCAAGAAGGTTCACAAGGTTCACAAAATTCACAATTGGTCAGAAGAGTTGACAATTCCCTCAGACAATGCACCTCCTAAGCAGTGCATCCAAAACTAGGGTTTTGACTTTAATCAGGCTAAATGGACTTCCAAGACTTCAAGTGAGCTTCATAACATCTTATATGTGTATAAGAACCCCCATGTCAAGTTTCAAGACTTTTCTCAAAAGTTTGCTCAGTCAGATGATCAGATAAGTCAAAAGCAGTCAATGCAGTTAAAAGGTCAAACTGAGGTCAACTGTGGTCAAACCAAAGTCAAACTTCATGATTTTTTTTTGCCAACATCAAAGAGAGGTTGGGTGAGAAATATTATCATAATAACTGTAATACCCCAAATTTTGCCTTAAGATTTGTCGTCGCATTTCATTGCATTTAATCAATTACTAACAAATTTGTGTAGTCGTTTGACTTTTTGCAGGTAAATATCATATGGCATGCATTTTTTTTCTAAAAAGTAAAAATGGCACAATTGGCAGGAGGACATGTGTAAGGAGTTATGAGTGTGAGAGGTTGAGAGTTCGAATCTCACCTTTGTCACTTTTTTTTGTTTTTTATTATTTTTACTCTAAATTTTTCTATCTTTCATTAAAAAAATAACAAAAATAGTTTTTTATTATTATTTAATTATTATTTTCGTATTTTAATTAAATCATTTTTTAAAATATTATTTTTTTCACTTTTTTCTAAATTATTCATAAAAATATCCAAAAAATCATAAAATAAAAAATATTGAAAAAAAATTTTGTTCTTTTTATAATATTTTTTATTTTAGGAATCAATAGGATTATTAGTTTTTATTTTAAGTTTATTTTAATTATTTTAAATTATTTAAATTTTATTTTTTCTTAACTAATTATTTAGTTTGGGCTTTAAAATGGGCTTTAGGGACATTATTGACAATTTGGTGTTAACCCTAATTTGTTCCCTATATATACATGTGTTGCCTTGTTGGAAAAAAGGGGAGAATGAAAAAAACCTAAGAGGAGTGAGTGCCGTTTGCCGTTATTTAGTTTTCTTCTTCATCCATTACTATTGTTTCTTTTTCTTCATCGTTTACCGTTATTTCTTTTCCTTCATCTATTACTGTTGTTTCTTTTTCTTCATCTTTTACCGTTATTTCTTTTTCTTCATCTATTACCGTTATTTCTTTTTCTTTATCTATTACTGTTACGTTTATATATATATAATTTTTAAATTGTTAGAGTTTATATATATAAGATTTTTGATCGAATTATGTCGATACGATGTTTGCACATTTGTGTGCATGACGCGTGACATTTGTGTTAGTTCGATCTGGTTGCGATGATCGCATTTTTGTGTGAGCAATAATACTATTTTTTGCTTAATTTCTTTTTCTTTGCGATAAATTTTGTTTCGTCCGATTTAGATCTGGTTGCGATGAGCGCATTTCTGCGTTAGCAACATTGTTGGGTTATTTGGCACATTTAAAATTCATTATTGCTTTATTATTATTATTATTATTATTATTATTATTATTATTATTATTATTATTATTATTATTATTATTATTATTATTATTATTATTATTATTATTATCATTATTTATTATTATTATCATTATTATCATTATTATTACCATTATTATTATTATTGTTATCATTAATCTATTAAAATTTGTTATAATATAAAAATCTGTTTTTTAAAATAAATAACATTAACATCTTTTCCAAATTAATATGAAAACCTATTATTTTTAAGAAAAACTTTTTTTTTTTTTTTAGATAAATTTAAAATAATAACTAAAATCTTTTTTAAAATAATAACTAGAACCGTTATTTATTTTATTTTATTATTGTTCAATTCAAATTTCATTATCATATTGTATCTGCTCCTCTCATGTAACCTCGCGAACTTAACAATCGCTCTTTAAATTCTGCCTTTAAATTTCTGCTTGCATGGTTTAAATTATGACATTATCTCTCTGTTTGCATGATTCAATTATCTCACGCGTTTACTATTATTTCTGTCACATTGCTCATATCCGAAGGTTAGGTCTAACTGTTTGGCCGCCGCGCCAATAGTCCGTAAAACTTCACACATTCAATTTCAAATCCTCAAAACTACAAACTACAAACCCTAATTTTCACAAATGCCTCGCCGCAGGCAAAATTACAATTTTACCCTTAGCATTAGGTCAAAGAGCCGCCGCGCTCATTTTAGGGTTTCCCGCCGTGGAATCCCTAATTTAACCCTAATTACAACTTAACATTTCAACGTAGAGATTTGGAGTTTCTACACTCCACGTAAGCGTGTCCTTAAGATGCGTTTATTCCCCTTGAGACCTTGACCACAGTCAAGAAGTTTCTAACCTCCCTATTGAGGGGAACTACGATTACTCTGATTCCACTCCCGTAAGGATACGTAGGCACAAGATGCGATGTCTTGCCGAGTAAACTTAGAATTAACCCCCTTTATTATTTATTATTGCCTATTTATATTTTATTTATCTTTGCTATTTAATTATTTTGCTTATTATTTTGTAATTGTTTCTTGGATGTAAAGTTGTTTAATTATTTAATTATTATTATGGTTAGTAATTAGGGAGTGTAACAACATGTATGTAATATTAAAATAAATTTAGATCACTTTTAAATAAAGATAATTAAAATAAACACGTCACACACGTAAGTCGATTTTAATCGCCGTCTCACTTCCTAAGGATATCCCTCAAGTTGCCTACGAATAATGGTTAAGTGGGGTGTATAAAGCAAGTCCCTCAAATAAAAAAATCATCAAAGTCCCTTATGGTTGCCTTTACGAATCAAGTCCCTTTCGAAAAATGATGATGGTCCCTTATATGTGCTTATTACACCCCACAATGGCCTTCAAAAATCCAATTGTCCCCACATGTCCCTTAACATCCAAAGTAAGGACTACCTACTCCATTATAGTAGGGATAGTCTTACTAAAGGAAAGAATGAAGAATAAGAAAGACCTTTAAACATTAGGGTAGGTTACTCCTAGGTGCTTGCTCACTTCAAAACTGTTTCGCACTTAAACAAATTTTCAACAAGTTTTCAAACAAGTTCTTAACACATCCTTACATGGATTATTTATTAACTATTCTGAAAATTTTCTATTCCCACACTACAATTTCAAAACAATTCAAAAGTGAGCTTAAGTACCTAAGAGCCCATGGATAACCATGGATGAAAAGGATGCTAATACCTTCCCTTTTCATAACCTACCCCCCGGACCCAAAATATTCTCTAAGGTCTTTCCTGTTCTTTTATAACCTTTCCTTATGGATAAAATAAAAGTCGGTGGCGACTCTTGCTATCCGCAACATTGTTTAAAGTCAGTTCTCCCACCGTGTTACAGAATTGGCGACTCTGCTGGGGATCTATTTAAGAGGGGTACCCTTAGGAATTAAGATCACTTTAAATTGTTTGCCTTGTTTGCTTTATTATTATATTGTTGGGGTGCTCTTATGTGTGAAAGGTCCTAACCCGGATCTAGTGTACCTTAGGTAAATGGCAATAGACCAAGGAAACTGTACGACGTATATCGATACGGTTGATCTGGTGGCCATAGTTAGTGCGACTTCTTGGTTGGTGCTTATATTCCTTAAGTCAAGTTGAGGATAATATTGAGGCTGCCATATGTTGTCAATGCACTAACTGACTTTTAGAACCCTAGTTAACTCATCTTGGCCTTTAGAAAGTAGTGAGGTAACCGGCTTTGGTGCAGACTGAAGTTGGTTGACACTCGATACTACGCTCATTGAGATCTTAAACTTGGAGGGTTTTGGTTGGCAAGTAAGTTGCCTTCTGAACAACCACCCTTGTGAAGGATCAATGATATTGAGATCCCTTAGAACCTGGTTACTTTTGTAGGACAGGATGAACCATCTAACTTCAGGGGAGGGTACTTGCCTTTGAACCTCATGCAAGCCTTTAAACCTAGGGCTATGGTGTGACTTGTTTGTGTGTGCCACATGTTTGTGATTGAGCATGACATCATGACATCATCATGCATCATAAGCATATCATTTTCCCTAACCATTTCAAGGACCAAAGGATTTATCTTTGTTCTTTGTTGCAGGTCATGGCTTCTGCTCGTAGAAACACCATCAGGATCAACTTTGTAGGGATACCTGCTAAGCTCAAGGAGTTGGTTTCCCTAGTGCCTGATCATTCCCAGTTCAACAAGAGACATGGTCACTTATTGGATCTAGTTACTTCAGGGTTCAGTGAAGACATGATGAGTGTGCTGTTTCAGTTCTTTGACCCTAAGCACCATTGCTTTACATTTCCTGATTATCAGCTGGTTCCAACCATGGAGGAGTTCTCTAAACTTCTGGGTATACCTGTTCTTGATCAGAAGCCATTCACAGGCTTAGAGAAGGAGCTTAAACCAGAAGTTACTGCTGCAGCTCTACATCTGAAGAAGTCTGACATTGTTCTAGAGACGAGAAGTGGAGTTAAAGGTATTCTTGCCAAGGTATTAGTGGATAAAGCTCAAATGTTCTTGAAGGCTATGAGCTACGATGCTTTTGAGGAGATCTTAGCCTTATTGATTTATGGCTTAGTGTTGTTCCCCAATCCTGATCAGTTCATAGACATTCATGCCATCAACATATTCCTGAGTCACAATCCAGTGCCTACCTTACTTGGAGACATCCTACATTCTCTTCACACCCGTACTACAAGGGCAAGAGGAACTTTGATGTGCTGCATACCTTTACTTTCTAGGTGGTTTATTTCTCACCTTCCTCGCTCAGTAATGAAGAATGAGCAAGGGTTCAGATGGTCCAAGAGGATCATGTCACTTTCTCACTCAGACATCCATTGGTGCTCCAGATCTATGGAGAATATCACCATCATTGACCGTTGTGGGGAGTTTCCTAATGTACCACTTCTAGGCATAAGAGGAGGCATCACCTACAACCCATCTCTAGCTTTCCGACAGTTTGGTTACGCCCGGAGCGATGGTCCACATGACATGTTGATTCAGGGCATTGTGTTTGACTACGACAACGATCTTCAGGGTTACCGTCAGAGATTCATACGAGCTTGGGGAAAGGTAAACAGGATTGACAGCAAGACACTGGAGCCTAAGTACACTATTCCTATGGAGGCTTATCTCAGATGGGTACGATCTCGTGCTCAGACACTCATGATGCCATATCCTGCCGTCCTACCAGTTACCATGGAACCTGTTGCTGAAGGAGACACAGCTTATACCATCCTTCACCCAGACATGCCTACTGATATGGAAGACTTGCGGAGATCATGGATCCAACTGAAAGAGCAAAGGGATACTTTCGAGGCTCATTACAAAGCAAGCCAAGCAAGGATCCTAGAGCTAACAAAGCTACTTCATGAGGAACGAAACCTCAACTCATACCTCAACACAAAGAGGAAACGTCCATGGGAGACTTAAAACCCCATCTTTTGTACTTATTTCGTTTTCATTTTTTGTAAGCCTAAAAGGCAAAACAAGTTATTACTAATAAAAAGTTACTTTCTTGATTGTTTAAGCAAATTTAAGTCCTGCGGTCCTTGAAAACATTGCATATGCATTCCCATATCATTGCATCACAGGTTTATAATTGTGCACAGGTTTCTCATCTTCTCGCTGTTTATTTCAGCAATGGCTCTTGAACAATCAGTTAAGGATCTCCAGGCACAGAATGCACAGTTCCAAGAGTTGATCCTGAACCTATCCAAGGGGCAGGATGAATTGAAGACACTGCTGGCCAAGAAGACTAAGAAGGCTAGAAGGTCTGCTGGGCTGCTCAACATGGGAAGAAGGTTCAAAGGTCCTGTCAAGACCAAGGAACATGTTGAAGACTATGAATCTGAAGAATCTGAGCAGGAGAGAGGCAGTCTCCACAACACTATGGGGGACTCTGATTCTGAGGCTAACTACTACCATGAGCCTAACGAAGACAAATTCAAGATGCTGGTGGATAGAATGGATGCTATGGAATTACAGAAATCATCTGGGCTGGATTTTGAGGATTTGAGCTTGATATCTGGGGTGGTCATACCCATTGGGTTCAAAGTTCCTACATTTGTTGTCTATGATGGGGTCTCTTGTCCCAAATTGCATCTGAGGTCTTATGTCAGAAGAATTCAACCCCACACTGCTGATAAAAAGTTGTGGATCCATTTCTTTCAAGAGAGTTTATCTGGAGCTCAGCTAGAGTGGTATTATCAGTTGGAGAGTGTCAACATCAGAGATTGGAATGACCTTGCTGAAGCTTTCTACAAGCAGTATCAATACAATGCTGACTTAGCCCCCACTCGCATGCAGCTTCAAAGCATGTCTATGGATGCCAAAGAAAGCTTTAAGGAGTATGCTCAGAAGTGGAGAGACTTAGCTGGAAGAGTTCAACCCCCTTTGACTGATAGGGAGTTGGTTGATATGTTCATGTGTACGCTGAATGGTCCGTTTTACAGTCATCTCATTGGAAGCTCATCATCTGGCTTCACTGAGTTGATCATGACAGGAGAGCGAGTAGAGAATGGTATCAAGAGTGGTAAGATCCAAGTGGGCACTTCTTCATCAGGTGCTGCAAAGAAGCCTCCCACTGGGAAGAGAGAATCTAATGCTGTGTATGGTCAGCCTGATCGTAACAGAAGGCATCAGTCTGTTAGTGCAGTTCATATTTCAAATCCAACTCCTGCAACAACAGAGCAGCCTCAAGGCAACCAACAGAGGGCTAGAAGACAGTTCACGAAGATCAACATGTCAATGGCTCAGGCATTACAACATTTGTTGAAGGCTGAACTTATTACCCTGAGGGAGGCTCCTCAGAATCCCAATGTTACATCTCCCAAGTACAATCCCAATGCACGATGTGCATATCATTCAAACTGTCCAGGACATGATACTAATAACTGCTGGGTCTTGAAGAACAAAATTCAAGATATGATTGATGCTGGAGAAATTGAGTTTGATCCACCAGGTACTCCAAATGTGATTACAGCTCCAATGCCAAATCACGAGAAGACTGTCAACGCCATTGATGAAGATATTGATGAAGATCTGCATGTCTATTCAGTTATGGAGTTGAGCACACCATTGTCTGTTATCAAAAAGAGGTTAGTACAAGCTGGGATCTTTCCAGGTTGTCATGAAGATTGTCTATATTGTACCTATAAGCCGGATAGTTGCTTCATTTTGAGAGATGGGATTCAACGTCTCATGGATAAATATACTATAGTGTTTGAAAGAAGACCAGCATCTGTAGAAAGTATGGTGGATCATCTGACTCAGGGTAAGAAGATTGAAGAGGTTGACATGGTTGACAAAGTACCACTAAGAATCACTTCAAAGGGTCCCATTAAAATCACTCATCAGGGCCCAATCAAGATTACTGCTGAAGGTCCTGTGAAAGTTATTGCTGAAGTCAGAGTAGCTCCTCTGATCATTACCACTCCTGGTCCTATTCTTTATACATCTGACAAAGCTGTGCCTTGGCACTATGGGTCTGATGTTTACATCCATGGTGTCAAGCAGGAGCCTTTACCTGATATGCCTGTTGACATTGATAATATTGCTGAATCTAGCAAGATCACTCGTAGTGGAAGAGTCTTCTCTCCTCCAGTTGCTTCTAAGAGTGCAGTTACCCCTGCTGTTACTTCCACCACTGATGCTCGGGGCAAGGGTCCTGTTATTGAGCCTGTATCTACTGATGTGCCAGCTGCTGATGACCTCTCTAAGCAGATGGAAGAAGTATTGAGAATCATTCGCAAGAGTGATTATGATATTGTTGATCAGCTGGGGCATACTCCCTCAAAGATTTCTATGCTCTCCCTGTTACTATGTTCTGAGGCTCATGCCAAGTCATTGATCAAGTTTCTAAAGATGGCTCATGTACCCAGTGCAATTTCTGTGGACCAGTTTGAGAATTGTGTTGCTCACCTGACCTATGACAACGGGTTAGGATTTTCTGATGCTGACTTGACCCCTGCCAAGAGGGATCATAACAGGGCCTTGCATATTTCAATTGAATGCAGGGGCACTACCCTGTCTCATGTGCTGATAGACAATGGTTCCTCTCTGAATGTGTTGCCTAAGGAAGTCCTAAACAAGCTGAGTCCTGAAGATACGGTATTGAAGCCCAGTAATATTGTGGTAAAGGCTTTTGATGGTTCTAGAAGAGTAGTGCATGGGGAAATTGATCTTCCAATCAAGGTTGGTTCTCAGGTGTTCACTGCTACATTCTATGTGATGGACATTCGTCCTTCGTACTCATGTCTGCTTGGTCGTCCCTGGATCCATGGGGCAGGTGCTGTGACCTCCACATTACATCAAAAGTTGAGATATCCGGTGAATGGAAAAGTTGTTACTGTCTTTGGAGAGGAAGAATACTTTGTCAGCCATGTAAACACTTTCAAGTATCTGGAAGTAGAAGGTGAATACATTGAAACTCCATGTCAGTCATTCGAAGTGGTTCCCTGGGCTGTTAAGGATTGTGTGACTCCTCCTGCTGTGAAGAAGGTTCCTGTGGTCATCAGAAACCCTCCAACAATGGCAATGGCCTCCCTCAATGATGCAAAAGCTGTGGTGGAAGAAGGTGGTTGTACTATTTGGGGTCAGCTTCCTGATATTCCATACAAGTCTGACAAGTTTGGTTTGGGTTTCACTGCAGAGTCCCAGAAGGCTGTCCGTCGTGCCCGTGCTGTTCGTATCACCAATCAAGGGGTTATCAATGCTGTGGGAGATCAAGATGAAGATTACAACCTGGAGGCATGGATTTTTCCTACTGTGGGTGCTGGACTCAATAATTGGACAGTTGAAGATGTTATCCCTATCTCCTTTAGTCAGGAGTAAATACTATTACTGTGTTATGTTTTTAAATTTGTAATTTCTGGAACAATTAAAACTTTCAAGCCATGTGCCTTACCTGGGGCACAATGGTGTGCTTGTTGCGGGTTGTCATTTCATTTGCATACTTCATTCAATAAAATCAGTGGACGTTTCGTTTTCGTAAATATTGTGTTCCTTGTCTTTATTTTTCTTTTATTTTTGCTTTATCAGCTATGTGTTCTTACACACACCCACGTCACTAAAATGCAGATCCTCATCCACTCTGGATCCAGTTGATAACAGTTCTACTATTGCCAATTACAATTTCGAGAATCCGATCTATCAAACTGAAGACGGAAACGAGGACGATTGTGAAATACCTGTAGAGCTTGCTAGGTTGTTACAACAAGAAGAGAAAACTATACAGCCACATGAAGAGCCAGTCGAAGTTGTGAATCTGGGAACTGAAGAAAACAGAAAAGAGGTCAAGATAGGGGCTGATTTAGAGGACAGTGTCAAGAGCAGGTTGATTCAGATGCTACGTGACTATGTGGAGATCTTTGCTTGGTCTTATGAAGATATGCCAGGATTGGATACAGACATTGTGGTTCACCGTTTGCCAGTGAAAGAAGATTGTCGTCCAAAGAAGCAGAAGGTTCGTCGTATGCGTCCTGAAATGTCAGAAAAGATCAAAGCAGAGGTAATGAAACAGTTCAATGCAGGGTTCTTGGCCGTAACTTCTTATCCTCAGTGGGTTGCAAATGTGGTACCAGTTCCTAAGAAAGATGGTAAGGTACGTATGTGTGTAGACTACAGAGATCTGAACAAGGCTAGCCCTAAAGATGACTTTCCACTTCCTCATATTGATATTCTGGTAGACAACACTGCTCAGCATAAGGTATTCTCTTTTATGGATGGTTTCTCTGGTTACAATCAAATCAAGATGGCACCTGAAGATATGGAGAAGACTACATTTGTGAAACAGTGGGGCACCTTTTGCTATAAGGTAATGCCATTTGGTTTGAAGAATGCAGGGGCAACATATCAGCGTGCTATGGTGGCTTTGTTTCATGATATGATTCATCATGAGATAGAGGTATATGTGGATGATATGATAGCCAGGTCTCAGAATGAAGAACAACATCTTGATCATCTGCACAAGTTGTTTGAGAGGTCGAAGAAATACAGGTTGAGATTAAATCCAAACAAGTGTACTTTTGGAGTTAGATCTGGAAAGCTCCTGGGTTTCATTGTCAGTGGAAAAGGTATTGAAGTGGATCCTGCAAAAGTGAAAGCTATACGAGAGATGCCAGCTCCCCGTACTGAGAAGGAGGTTAGAGGTTTCTTGGGACGATTGAACTACATTGCAAGATTTATTTCCCAATTAACTACCATTTGTGAGCCAATCTTCAAGTTGTTGAGGAAAGATCAGGTGATGGAATGGAATGATGAGTGCCAGACTGCCTTTGATGAAATCAAGAGATATTTGCTAGAACCTCCAATTTTAATGCCACCAGTTGATGGAAGACCCTTGATTATGTATTTAACAGTATTAGACAACTCAATGGGGTGTGTATTGGGGCAACATGACGAGTCTGGTCGAAAAGAGCAGGCAATATACTACCTTAGCAAAAAGTTTACCGACTGTGAAACAAGATACTCACTGCTCGAGAAAACTTGCTGCGCTTTGGCATGGGCTGCTCGCCGACTAAGACAGTATATGTTGACCCATACTACCTTGTTGATTTCGAAGATGGATCCAATCAAGTACATATTTGAGAAACCTGCTCTCTCCGGAAGAATTGCAAGATGGCAAATGATCTTGACGGAATATGATATACAGTATACCACTCAGAAGGCCATTAAGGGGAGTGTTGTTGCTGATCATTTGGCTCATCAAGCAGTAGATGATTACCAGTCAATGAATTTTGAGTTCCCTGATGAAGACATTATGTCTGTTACCAAAGAACCTGGACAATATGACGGACCTGAACAAGGATCCCGATGGACTATGGTTTTTGATGGTGCCTCCAATGCACATGGTAATGGTGTTGGTGTTGTGATTAGTTCCCCTGAAGGTTGTCATACCCCGATTACTGCCAGACTTTGTTTCTATTGTACCAATAACATGGCTGAGTATGAGGCATGTATCATGGGTATGCAAGTTGCTATTGATATGAAGATTCAGTTCCTTGAGGTGTATGGAGATTCAGCTCTGGTAGTAAGTCAGATTAAAGGAGATTGGGATACAAAGCATGATAATCTCATTCCTTACAGAGAACATGTGTTGTCTTTGATCCCACATTTCAAAGAGATTACTTTTGGACATATTCCACGAAGAGAGAATCAGTTGGCAGACGCATTGGCCACCATGGCATCTATGTTTGAGATCAGCTGGGATGATGAAGCTCCCAAGATTACCATTGATAGATTTGAGAAGCCTGCATACTGCAATGAGATTGACACTGAAGGGGCAGAGGAGAAGCCTTGGTTCTATGAAGTGAAAAACTATCTTGAAGCTCAGGAGTTCCCTGAAGGGGCGTCTGTCAAAGATAGGAAGTTCCTGAGAAGGTTTTCTGCTAAGTTCTTTCTGAGTAATGGCATTCTGTATAAGCGTAATCATGATTCAACTATGCTTCGTTGTAAGAAGGAAGCTACAGAAATTATGGAAGAGATGCATGATGGGACCATTTGTAGTCAAGACAGTGTTCTCAGGAGGTGCCATGATACTGACTACAATGGATGGTGAAGACTTCCCACAACCTGTAAACGCAGACATAGTTAAAAAATACTACGCATAAAAAGAGACCCGCTAGGTTGACAGGCCTAGGCAAAAATAAGGGCATCCCGGCAAACCAAAAGGGTTTGGGCAAAAATTAGGGATATATATATAAAAAGATGTACACCCGGCAAGTCGAAAACCTGAAAAGGCGGCTTGGGCAAAAAAGGGTATCCCGGTGGATTGAAAACCTGAAAGGGCAATCCAGGCAAAAGTTAGGGATTAAAGCGTATGACTATGTCTCGTTTGGATCACTCATGAAACTGCAACAAGCTGTACTACTTACTCAAGCTCAAACAGATAAAGCTCAATCCAATCGTTTCCGTCTCAACAGCAAGAAGATGAGATACTTGAGTGGCAATAGTAGAATTGAAACTCAATAGGATTATTTCCCACATAGCTGATTCTTTTTGTAAAACTTCATGACAAAATTCTCTTACTAGGGTTTATGTCTCCTTGTACAAACTTACCCGTGTATGGGTCACTTTTGATATAAATAAATTCCATCTTTTGAATCCAGATTCACTTTTACCCTATTTACATAAGCGAAACGTCCATTGGTTGTGTTTGAATGTATGTATGCCTTTGAATATGATTGATGTTTACCAGAAACGCATGTATGCTTTTAATATGATTGATGTTTACCAGAAATGCATGAAAATGCAGTAATAGTATTTACTAAGGACGAACGAGGGAAGGATTTCAACGAAGCTTCGCCGGTTCATCTTTACAAGACAGTTACAAACCATCAGTAGGACTAATCCATTTTCACAAAGTCTAATCTCCCCTGGAATTTATATCCATCTCTTTTATCCTCATACGGATATACGGGAAATTACTTTCCAATAAGGGCACGATGAACGAAGACGGGATGTTATACTTATCCTACTATCAAACGAAAACGAAGGTTATCTATACCCTACTATCCCCAACAACGGGAGGTTATCTATACCTTGTTATCCCCAACAACGGGAGGTTATCTATACCTTGTTATCCCCAGCAGACGGAGGGTTATATATTCTTCAACAACGAATCGGGATTTATTTTTCTTGGCCAGCAGTTGTTATACAAGGATATCCAGACACTTCCAGCAGTGTCATAGCATACATACATCATTTACATCATACCATAACATATATGTCTATAGTACATTACCTAAGTGCATCATGTCATACATGCATACATAAAGCATAAACTAATGTTGTTATACAGAATGCTACCTTGTTTTCAGGTTAATTATCCAACAAACAATCTTATGATCTTTGGGACTGCTTTATTGTAACCTCAGGGTTACTTTATCCTCCTGATGAGCTTCTTATTACTTTGGGACTGCTTTATTGTAACCTCAGGGTTATTTTATCCTCCTGATAGCCTCTCATGACTTCAAGACTGCTTTAGAGCTACTGATTGCTCTATCCTCCTGAAATCATCCTATTACTTCAAGACTGCTTTAGAGCTATTCATTGCTCTATCCTCATGAGGTCATATTACTACTTCAAGACTGCTTTAGAGCTATTCATTGCTCTATCCTCCTGAAGCCATCTAATTATTTCAAGACTGCTTTAGAGTTATCCATTGCTCTATCCTCCTGAAATTACATTATTATTTCAAGACTGCTTTAGAGCTATCCATTACTCTATCCTCCTGAAATCATTACTTCAAGACTGCTTTAGAGCTATTGATTGCTCTATCCTCCTGAAGACATATCACATTATTATTTCAAGACTGCTTTAGAGCTGTTGATTGCTCTATCCTACTGAAGCCATTCTATTACTTCAAGACTGCTTTAGAGCTATTGATTGCTCTATCCTCCTGAAGCCATTATTACTTCAAGACTGCTTTAGAGCTATTGATTGCTCTATCCTCCTGAGGTCAGATTTATCACTTCAAGACTGCTTTAGGGTTATCATTATTGATTGCTCTATCCTCATGAAGACATGCTGTTACATCAGTATTACTCCAGACTCCTGACAGTTCTCATTATACTACTGAAGAACTTTCCCCTAGTGGCATCTTTAAGCCCACTCAATCATGTTCAACCAACCATCAATATCACTCCATGCACTGGTGAGTGCAAATTTTTGGGCTTTTGTGTTCAATCCCCTTCAACCTTCCAGGTTACGACTGGCAAATATACCAATCTAACCCCTCAGGTTTCAGAAAATTGAACAGGGGCAGCTGTTGCACCCCAAAATTTGCCCTCACAATACAAGACTTTGTGTTCCAAGAAGGTTCACAAGGTTCACAAAATTCACAATTGGTCAGAAGAGTTGACAATTCCCTCAGACAATGCACCTCCTAAGCAGTGCATCCAAAACTAGGGTTTTGACTTTAATCAGGCTAAATGGACTTCCAAGACTTCAAGTGAGCTTCATAACATCTTATATGTGTATAAGAACCCCCATGTCAAGTTTCAAGACTTTTCTCAAAAGTTTGCTCAGTCAGATGATCAGATAAGTCAAAAGCAGTCAATGCAGTTAAAAGGTCAAACTGAGGTCAACTGTGGTCAAACCAAAGTCAAACTTCATGATTTTTTTTTGCCAACATCAAAGAGAGGTTGGGTGAGAAATATTATCATAATAACTGTAATACCCCAAATTTTGCCTTAAGATTTGTCGTCGCATTTCATTGCATTTAATCAATTACTAACAAATTTGTGTAGTCGTTTGACTTTTTGCAGGTAAATATCATATGGCATGCATTTTTTTTCTAAAAAGTAAAAATGGCACAATTGGCAGGAGGACATGTGTAAGGAGTTATGAGTGTGAGAGGTTGAGAGTTCGAATCTCACCTTTGTCACTTTTTTTTGTTTTTTATTATTTTTACTCTAAATTTTTCTATCTTTCATTAAAAAAATAACAAAAATAGTTTTTTATTATTATTTAATTATTATTTTCGTATTTTAATTAAATCATTTTTTAAAATATTATTTTTTTCACTTTTTTCTAAATTATTCATAAAAATATCCAAAAAATCATAAAATAAAAAATATTGAAAAAAAATTTTGTTCTTTTTATAATATTTTTTATTTTAGGAATCAATAGGATTATTAGTTTTTATTTTAAGTTTATTTTAATTATTTTAAATTATTTAAATTTTATTTTTTCTTAACTAATTATTTAGTTTGGGCTTTAAAATGGGCTTTAGGGACATTATTGACAATTTGGTGTTAACCCTAATTTGTTCCCTATATATACATGTGTTGCCTTGTTGGAAAAAAGGGGAGAATGAAAAAAACCTAAGAGGAGTGAGTGCCGTTTGCCGTTATTTAGTTTTCTTCTTCATCCATTACTATTGTTTCTTTTTCTTCATCGTTTACCGTTATTTCTTTTCCTTCATCTATTACTGTTGTTTCTTTTTCTTCATCTTTTACCGTTATTTCTTTTTCTTCATCTATTACCGTTATTTCTTTTTCTTTATCTATTACTGTTACGTTTATATATATATAATTTTTAAATTGTTAGAGTTTATATATATAAGATTTTTGATCGAATTATGTCGATACGATGTTTGCACATTTGTGTGCATGACGCGTGACATTTGTGTTAGTTCGATCTGGTTGCGATGATCGCATTTTTGTGTGAGCAATAATACTATTTTTTGCTTAATTTCTTTTTCTTTGCGATAAATTTTGTTTCGTCCGATTTAGATCTGGTTGCGATGAGCGCATTTCTGCGTTAGCAACATTGTTGGGTTATTTGGCACATTTAAAATTCATTATTGCTTTATTATTATTATTATTATTATTATTATTATTATTATTATTATTATTATTATTATTATTATTATTATTATTATTATTATTATTATTATTATTATTATCATTATTTATTATTATTATCATTATTATCATTATTATTACCATTATTATTATTATTGTTATCATTAATCTATTAAAATTTGTTATAATATAAAAATCTGTTTTTTAAAATAAATAACATTAACATCTTTTCCAAATTAATATGAAAACCTATTATTTTTAAGAAAAACTTTTTTTTTTTTTTTAGATAAATTTAAAATAATAACTAAAATCTTTTTTAAAATAATAACTAGAACCGTTATTTATTTTATTTTATTATTGTTCAATTCAAATTTCATTATCATATTGTATCTGCTCCTCTCATGTAACCTCGCGAACTTAACAATCGCTCTTTAAATTCTGCCTTTAAATTTCTGCTTGCATGGTTTAAATTATGACATTATCTCTCTGTTTGCATGATTCAATTATCTCACGCGTTTACTATTATTTCTGTCACATTGCTCATATCCGAAGGTTAGGTCTAACTGTTTGGCCGCCGCGCCAATAGTCCGTAAAACTTCACACATTCAATTTCAAATCCTCAAAACTACAAACTACAAACCCTAATTTTCACAAATGCCTCGCCGCAGGCAAAATTACAATTTTACCCTTAGCATTAGGTCAAAGAGCCGCCGCGCTCATTTTAGGGTTTCCCGCCGTGGAATCCCTAATTTAACCCTAATTACAACTTAACATTTCAACGTAGAGATTTGGAGTTTCTACACTCCACGTAAGCGTGTCCTTAAGATGCGTTTATTCCCCTTGAGACCTTGACCACAGTCAAGAAGTTTCTAACCTCCCTATTGAGGGGAACTACGATTACTCTGATTCCACTCCCGTAAGGATACGTAGGCACAAGATGCGATGTCTTGCCGAGTAAACTTAGAATTAACCCCCTTTATTATTTATTATTGCCTATTTATATTTTATTTATCTTTGCTATTTAATTATTTTGCTTATTATTTTGTAATTGTTTCTTGGATGTAAAGTTGTTTAATTATTTAATTATTATTATGGTTAGTAATTAGGGAGTGTAACAACATGTATGTAATATTAAAATAAATTTAGATCACTTTTAAATAAAGATAATTAAAATAAACACGTCACACACGTAAGTCGATTTTAATCGCCGTCTCACTTCCTAAGGATATCCCTCAAGTTGCCTACGAATAATGGTTAAGTGGGGTGTATAAAGCAAGTCCCTCAAATAAAAAAATCATCAAAGTCCCTTATGGTTGCCTTTACGAATCAAGTCCCTTTCGAAAAATGATGATGGTCCCTTATATGTGCTTATTACACCCCACAATGGCCTTCAAAAATCCAATTGTCCCCACATGTCCCTTAACATCCAAAGTAAGGACTACCTACTCCATTATAGTAGGGATAGTCTTACTAAAGGAAAGAATGAAGAATAAGAAAGACCTTTAAACATTAGGGTAGGTTACTCCTAGGTGCTTGCTCACTTCAAAACTGTTTCGCACTTAAACAAATTTTCAACAAGTTTTCAAACAAGTTCTTAACACATCCTTACATGGATTATTTATTAACTATTCTGAAAATTTTCTATTCCCACACTACAATTTCAAAACAATTCAAAAGTGAGCTTAAGTACCTAAGAGCCCATGGATAACCATGGATGAAAAGGATGCTAATACCTTCCCTTTTCATAACCTACCCCCCGGACCCAAAATATTCTCTAAGGTCTTTCCTGTTCTTTTATAACCTTTCCTTATGGATAAAATAAAAGTCGGTGGCGACTCTTGCTATCCGCAACATTGTTTAAAGTCAGTTCTCCCACCGTGTTACAGTGATGCGCGAAGCAATCGACTTACAAAGGTAGAATATATTTTGAAAAATGACTTGACATTTGATCAAGTTTTTATTTGTTCTTTATTTTGAAAATGTGTTCTAATCCTAAGTTCATTTTATCTTTCTTAAACAACAAGCATGCACATACAAGAAGTTAAAAGAAATAGACTATTACATTTTAATAGGGAGAGGGAAACATAGTACCCACCATGGGGGGAGATGATATGTGAAACATGAAAGAGATATGAGTAATAATGAATGGAACAAATCATCAAGAACTCAATTCAGACAACCAAAGCAAGAAACACAATCAAGTCAAATAGGATGAAGCAAGCAAGTATGCAAGAAAAAACATGCTTCAAACTTGAATAAAAGACAACAAAAGACATACAAATGAATAACCATAAACATTCAATTCATATAAGCACATTCACAGAATTCACACAACACAATTCAAACAACTTAGGCAAAGTCAAATAGTTAAGGCACACACACCTATGCCTTAGGGAATTAATTACATACTCATGAATGAACAAACCAAAGCAATGTGGGTCAATTAAGTTGAAATACAATTGAGGTCAAAACCTATATCACACCATGATCAGCATATTTCAAATATGAGAAATGAAGCACAAGAGCATTCCCCAAGAGTCAAAGCAAGAGCTAGGCATATGCAAACAATTATTTCATGGAAACAAAGAAACACCGAACAAGCTTATGCAATTAGAACATGTGAAAATGAAAGGTCAGTAGTAAACACAAGCACTTCAAAATTTATTCAACATCAAGACATCAAGGAAGTTCAATGAGAATCAAACTCAAAACATGAGCAAAGAAATAGGCATGCATCATTCTTTATCATCCTTAAAAGAAACCAAACATTCATGAACAAACAAAAGGATTCAAAAGTCAAGCCACACATAATGAATCAAGGGAATTATGAGACTTATATATAACCTTTCATATCACTTAAGACCACCAACATCAAATGGATTCACACAAGAACACAAGTTCAAGAATTAGGTCAAAAGGAAGCATGCTTCATCTCTAAGCAATATCACAAAGACAAACCAATTCAGAGAACTTAGACAATCAAACAAATATGGACACAAGACTCTACCTCATGCTAAGATACCTAAGAACATGGGAGGAAAGGATCCTCAAAGTAATTGCACAAGTGCATCATCAAATAAAATCAACAAGTTCAAACATGTTCAACAATCGAGCACATTTTGAGGGTCATAGATAAGCAAGTGCAAACTATGTCAAACAATTTCACCCAAGGTCAGTAAACACATTTAAAACATCCTCATCATATGTGTCAAAATACTCCAAAAAATCATATCAAGAATCAAATAGGAAGGACATGAATCAAAGCAAAAGTTCAAAACTAGGTCAAAAAGACACCTTTCACCAATAATTTAAAATAAAATAATAAAATAAAAATAAAAATAAAAAATATGGAAAATTAGTTAACATGTAAAAGCAACTAAAAAATATTTTTGTGTAATTTTTAAATGGTTTTAACTATTAAAAATAAAATCAAAAGAAAATAAGATAAAAAATAAAATAAAATGAAGGAATATAAGCCAAGGGGGTGTATGAGCAAAAGTAGAATGAACTGAAGGTCAGTTCAAAGCGCTCTGGGCCCAAAAACAAGGGGTGTGGAAATAAAAAAAATGCAAAGTCCAATACCCCAAATGAAACAAAAATCAGAAACCAAAACGAAAATGACACGCTGGCCTCTCATTAATTGAGCTGGCAGCCACGTAGCGCCATGCAGCACCCACATTAGCAAGTCAAACAATTTCATCAAATCACACATCATCATATTGCTTTAGACGCTGGAGCTAGGGCTCCGGTCGTCTTCTTCAGTGGCCTCGCCGGAGTAACAAAGTGAAACATCACCAAATCAAACAAACTTGGACACTATCATGCGTAGAATTTCACGTAGGTCAAGAATATAGCAACCATTTCCATTGAAACACACTCTAAGCTCATGAAAATCCAACACGAAAAAAAATACACATACTAAAATGAGCTCAAACCAAGACAAACATCAATCAAACACTGCCTTCATCACTAAAGGGCTTCTGATGCATCCATAATGACCTTATTCATGGCTTAAAATGCAGGATCTAAGTTCAAGAATTCTTACCTAGTGGAGATGATCCACTACCCCTTGAAACCTTGCACAAGCTCGTGGAAAAATCTAAGAATAGTTGTAAACACTCTCAAGGATGAAGAAATGAGCAAGATGATTGAGAGAGCTTGATGCAATTTCCAGATTCGAAGGAGGGAAAAATGGAAGAGTGTGTGAAGTTTTTTTGATCTGAACTTACCAAAATGCAAGGTTTCTCCCTCTCATTAAGGTTTTTAGGCTTATATAGAGTTTTTTGAAGGTTAAAAACAGAAGTAACTGAGGTTTAATCTTGGTTAAAAATTTGTGAAATTTGAAGGTGAGAGTAAGTGGCTCGGATTAGCTCCATATGAGGGTGGTTTTGTTGTTTTTGTGGGTGGAAAAAGCATGAAATCAGAATGGAGGAGGCACAAATATGTGGGAGTGGAAAGGCAATGCTTAGTGTGCAAGTTTGTGGATTCCTTTTTTGGAAAAATATGAAGCATATGGTACAAATGCAAGAGAAGCATGTTTAGCTTGGAATGGAAATGTTTTGGTGATGTCTTGGCAAGAAAAAGAGTGAACCATGTGTATGAATTTGAGGTGGAAAAGTTGCTGCATGATCATGCCAAGAAAACACATAAGGGTGCATCTTCACATTTCCCACTTTAGATCATCATAAATCCATGATTATGGCTCCAATTGATGAGGTTTTTGTTTCAATGAAAAGTAAGGAGTAAGATGATCACATTTTATGTTTAAAGTTATTTGAAGTGAGGTCCATAAAGTTGTGAAAGAAAGCTTAGAAGACATGTCCACAAATTGAATAAACTTGCATGAAAATTCTAAGTCATGAGACATATTTGATCACTTGGTGACATCAACTTTGAGACTTCATATCTTAAGCTTTAAGCACTCAAATGATGAGCTATTGGTATGCTTAGAAAGATTATAAAGTGATCTAAAACTTTGATGTTTGATGGAAGATGTGATGGAACTAGGATCTTGATGAAAAGTACCTTAGAAAATTGGTCCAAAATCTGCCTAAGAACTTGCCAAATTTGACATATTTGAAAACCTATTTTGGAGAGATCATAACTTGAGCTCTACACATCCAATGGAGATGATCTAGTACTCGAAAGAAACTTTGAAGGATGCTTTACAATTCTCGTGTTGTATGAAAATTCAAGTGAAGCTTGCATCATCATGAAAAATGGGCTTGAAAGTAGGTACCTCAAACTGATTTTCTATACTTAGAAAAATTTCTAAGTGTAGAAATGTCACAATCTCATTTTTCCAAACTTTGACCCATCATATCTCCTAAACCATGAATCTCTTGGACATGCTTCCTTCCACAAACATGTAGTTCATGATGTCCTCTTTAATTTGATATCAAGTTTTCCTTCATTGGATCAAAAATGAGAAAGTTATAGAAGTTGCAAGATGGCTAGAATTAGGGTTTTGCACACTTAGAAAATTTTATATCCAAACCCTAATTTAGTCAAACTCTTGATTTTATATTTCTCCTTGATTATTCTTGTTCCAAACTCATGAAATCCCTTGAAAACAAATATCATGCCCTTGATTGGTCTTGAGATTCAAGATCTTGACCTAATTGAATCACAATTGACTTTTGTTGACCAGATGAAACCCTAAGACCATTTCCACTGATTGGGCTCTTGTTATGGCTTGTGATGACACATAATCCATATAAAGGACCCCTAATGTGTGTGTTGAGCTTTGGAATCATGTCTTGCCCAAAGAAATAGCCACAAACCTTCCCTTTGAATCAAAACCCTAGAGAATTATCCATGAGATAGGAGGTGGAGAATCAATGGTTGTGTTCTTGATTCAAGTGGTTGATTGACATGCCTTGATGATGATGGATACCTTGTGACTTGAGATTTACATAAACTTGAGCTTGAGCTCTTTATTGAGCTTTGAAAATGAAGCTCTCCACTTAATTGTTGGATAATATACCTTATTCCCTGTCTAAGATCAATGCTAGGTGCAAATGCTCATGCAAATGATAATGATATGAAGGATAAAGGTTAGGGTGAAAAAAGAGGGTGTGAAAATTCTCATCTCTTATCTCTTCCATTAAACCCCACATTAACCTTGTATGGGTTACACCTTTGTAAGGCGATTGCTTTACGCATTGCCATCAACCAACCTTCATCTATTCACCACCCTTTCTTTTCAAAACCTTTCTCTATTTCTTTTTGTCTCCTTGAGTCTAAAAAACCTTGGTTTTGTACCAAGTGCATTTTCAAACTTTTTTCCTAATAAACTTGGATGGTTGTAGAGTGGTTAGGCGAATGCCTTGTCCTATCCTGAGTGCTTGACATTACCTTTAAGTGAAGACTTCTTCCTCTACGAGTATTAGGATACCCACTTTAGAGTGTGTGGTCTCGATACTCGTCTTTCAATATGAAGACGTGACTATGTTTGCCACACCATTTTCACAATAAATCTTTTGAGATAAAGAATTGGGTACTACCCACAAGGGGTTACTATCTGGGACTTATTTTACTCCTAAAATCAACCTTCAACAAATCAAATGTGACATCTTGCCTTGATGATGAAAACTAATTATTTTCAAAAAGGACATGTTACGTCCGTTCTATCGCAAACATGTAACGCCTAAGACTCCACAAGTGAGATACAAAACACCTAACTGCTAGAATGCGCACGTCGACATCGTTTATAAAAAACACCAACATACCGTAGTCCGAACTACGGACGCTCTGATTCTTCACTTCTTTTAAGTGAATATACGTAGGCACAAGGGCCCCAATTCTTAGCGAGCACACTTCTATCTGTTTTTATCCGTAGTCCTCCGAATTACGTTGACTCTTACTTTATCATATTTGTTGAGAATACGTAGGCATAGGACCGCGAGGTCCTACCGAGTCTCCTCCCCCTTTCCACCTTCTCTTTCTTTTCAATCTTTGTTTCCAACCCTTCTATCTACCTTTAGAACACTTTAGAAAGCAATATCCTTTAGCAACATCCTTACACATAAGACAAGCAAATGATTCCCATTGAGTACAACAGATGTTAAGGGTGCTAATACCTTCCCTTCGCATAACCAGCTTCCGAACCCTTTCTCTTGGTTGCGAGACCATCTTATCTGTTTCCTTCATGGGGTTTTCTCGATGTTTTCCCTTCCCCTTTTGGGATAAATAAAGTTTGATGGCGACTCTTCTGTTTTCCACTTTCGCCTATCTGTCGTTGCATTTTTTCGAGTAGCGACAGCTTGGCGACTCTGCTGGGGACAACCTAGCAAGCCAAACCTAGTTTTTTGTCGTATGTGTGTTTTATTTGCTTTTATTGCTTTATTATGTTGTGCTCTCTTATCTGTTGGGTTTATTGGGGATGGTTTGTGAGGAGAAAAGCTTTCTACCCGAGCTTTTCTAGTATACACTAAGTTAGGAGGTGTTTGCTTTCTGATTTGCGAGACTTAGGACTCGTTGAGTTGGTTTGACTTCCACCACTCAGATGAGGCCCCTTTGGGATGATTATGTCTTACGAGTAGTCGTAATGGCGTATTCGTTTCCGACCTAGGAGTCCTTGATTCTGAGGACCTTTTTAGAACCCTATTCTAAAGGTTACTAAAACATAACTCTGTGCTCATCCTTTGAAGGGATTATTTTCTTACGAATCATCGTTATGATGGAAAACTTTTAAGGTTAGTGCATAGGACCTTGTTTAAAACCTTTGGGATACCCTGTTGTAAACCAATAGATTGCCTACCCGAGGTGAGAGATACCTTGTTGTGTTGTCCTGCAGATTCTCGTGTGCATTCATAAGCATTGCATTGCATAACATTTTTGCATATCAAGGGACTTAAGAGACTATGATTATCTCAGGTATTGTTGAAAAAATGACTTGTCAAAAGAAAAGAAGCATTGACTTCTTGATGTTTAGAGAGCCAAAAATGGAGTTCATCCAAGACCTTATTATTGACGTGCCAAAGGCTATCAAAATCAACTTTCAAGGAGAACATGAAGCTACTTGACCTTCTTTATTTTGGCGTGGATACTTAGGCTCTGTTTGCTATGGCTGAATTTTATGATGCTCCACTCAGATGTTTCACCTTCCAGAATTACTAGTTGGCCCTCACTCTTGAGGATTATTCCCACCTGTTGAATATTAAGATTAAGGACTAACCCATCTACACCGATTTGGAGGAAGAGCCAAAATCTCCCGTTATTTCTCTTGCCCTCCACATGACTAAAGAAGAGGTTGATGCTGGTTTGGCCAACAAAGGATGTACTCGTGGGTTTCCCTTGAAGTTTCTTCTTGACAAGGTTACTCATTATAAGACTAATGAAGATTGGGAAAGGTTTGGTGTCTCTCTTGCTTTGATAATCTATGGGATTGTCCTATTTCCAACATAGACAATTTCATTGACATTGCTGTTGTTACTCTCTTCATTTAGAAGAATCCTATTCCTATCCTTCTTGCTGACGCTTACCATTCCATTCATTGGAGGAGTTAGAAGAAAACAAGAATGGTCTAATGTTGTTCTCATCTGTTATTCAAGTGGTATGTTTCTCATTTTCTAAAGGAAGGACCATTTATGGAGAACAAGGAGAAACTGAAGTGGTCTAGGCGCATCATGTCTTTGGTAGCTGGTGACATTGCTTGTTACTCCCATGAGTACTATGATGTGGAAATTATTTTCAGTTGTGGGTAATTTTGTAATGCACCTTTGATTGTAATAGCATACTGCATTAACTACAATCCAATCATGGCACTACATCAATTGGGTTATGCTATAGAGGATACACTCGAGGCAAAGAAGATCCAAAGTTTTTTCTTGCTCAACAAAGCAGAGGATCCTGGATTTGTCAGAAAAATTGTGAAGGCATGGACCAAGATGCATGCAAGAGGAAGAAAGGAGTTGAAAGCAAAAAATTGCGTGGCTAAAGAACCATATAATAGATGGTTGTTGGCTAGAGTGGCAGAAAGAATGTTACCATTTTCTCCTGAAACTCCCATGAAAGTGAAGCCTCCTGTTCCCACTCATGTGTCCATGGAAGAGTATGAGAAGATGAAACTGGTAGTGGAAAGGTTGACTAAGGAAAACCAAGATCTCCAAGCTGAAATCCACCAAGCTAGTGTGGAAAATGGTCAATTCAAAAGAAAGATGGAAGTTGAACAAGATCAAGTAGCTGAAAGTAGCAAGAAGTTGAAGTTAGAAATAGATTTAAGGATCATGTATCAAAATGGTTTTCAAGGGGCTGATACGTCAGCGAAAACTCTTCAACATCGCTTGAAAGAGGCCAAAGAATCTTGTGAAAGAGCATGGAATTTTTGTGAACTAGCTTCTGCTGAAAAAAGAGGACTGGGGAAAAACTCAAACCTGATATTGATGATCTTGAGGAACAACTAAGAGGTGGCTTGACTTTAGTTGAAGATGAACGTCAGCTCAAAGAAGAAGCAATAAGAGTTTCATATATCACTCCTAATATATGGAACAATAAATGCTTAGAGTTGGAAACTACTCAAGGAACGACCACTCTTTGGAAGGACCGCTTTGAAGCTTTGAAGAGGGATAGTTCACAATGGCTCAAGAAAGAGGCTCAACTCAAAAAATTGTTGGACACTCATGTGGAGTCCCTCAGACTTTGTCAACCAGCTTTAGATATGCACCGTGCTTGGTATAATGATCTGATAGAGTATTATAATCTCATGATTCGTGATGTCCCATGGAAGTTGGAAAGCGCAATTCAAGATTTGGATGGAAATAATATCCCCCCTTCAGTCCACCACTTCATTCAGCTTTGTGATCAGATGGTTGGTAGATTCGTGTTTAAGTTGAAGAAACTTGAGGAACGCCTCCGAAAGAAGACCTTCTAATTATTGACCAGTCCTTTCTTTTGTTTCAAAAAACTCTTGTATTTAGCTTATTGAACAATGATTAGTCATTTGTATTTTATCTTCCCTTGAATTAATGAAGAGCTGCTTTTGATTTCAAAGCTGTGCATTTTACTATTTGTTCATATTTTTATAATACCTATGATAATCACAAAGTCTTGAGAGTATTTTGAGCATCATTCAAAAGCATTGCATGTACATATGCATCATTCTACATTCCATGAAACCCAATCTCACAAACACTTACCCTTCTGCAGTAGGATAAGATGACTTCTCGACACTCATATAACACAAGAAACAATCAAAGAAGGATCATGGAACAGTTGGAGCAGAATCAAGTTGCCATGAGAGAAGAGATGCAGAATATGATGACCCAGATCACTCAGCTAATGGAGGTGATTCAGAATATGGCTAGAGAGCAAGAGGAAATGAGGTAAGTTACGGAGAAAAATGTTAATAACCCTCATACTCCTACTGGCGCAGTTCCAACCGTAGATGGTGCATTCCCGGTTCCTGGTGGCACAATTCCGACCCCAGGTGGTGCAATCCCCATTCCTGCTGGCGCAGTTCCTCCACCCGGTGGTGCAGTTAATCCTCCTGGCGGTACACTTCCACCCCCAGTTAATTTTGATGACCATGAAGACTTCTACAGTCTGTGTGATGATTCGGTTGTGGATGCTTTTGGACCACAAAATACTGACTTGAAGAAGAAGTTCAGCGCTTTGCAAGAACTGTTAGAGCATTGCAAGGTCCTGATGTCCTAGGGTTGGACGCTGCTGAGATCTGTCTTGTGCCTGGAGTCAAAATACCTCTGAAATTCACCATCCCAACTTTTGAGAAGTATAAGGGTAATAGCTGTCCTAAGACCTATATCAGGTCTTATTGTAGGAAAATGGATGCTTACTCAGATGATGAAAACCTTCTGATCCATTTCTTCCAAGAAATTCTGATTGAAGCCTCCCTAGAGTGGTATATGCAACTTGAGCGCTCTCACATTAAGAATTGGAAAGAGTTGGCCGACGCTTTTGTGAAGCACTATCAGTATAATACTAATATGGCTCCGAACCGTACGCAACTAAAAAATCTGACCCAGAAGCCTAATGAATCCTTCAAAGACTTCACACAAAGATGGAGAGGTTTAGCTGCAAGGGTGCAACCACCATTGCTCGAAAAAGAGTTAACTGATATGAGAAATTAGAGCAAACGTAGTTCGGGTAACTTAGACCACTTGTTGGTTAAGTACTTTTTATGAGCGACGTTAAATCTCCATCCCAGCAATTAGGGACGATGTCTGTTTGCGGTAGAATGGAAAAACAACGTACTCTTTTCTAAAAATGAAGTTTGAAACAATCTCGAAGGACGAAAAGGTTTGAGTTTTGTTTGTGAGTTTTAGAAGAAGTAGATTGAATTAATTTGAGACTCATGTTACACTAAAGACTATGACACAAGAGCGAATGCATCGCATATCGCCCAAAGGGCATACACTAAACACTCTAGAAAAGTGAAGAAATGCCTCCTCACTTGCCATTCCTCATGTACTTAAGGCTCGTAGCGTACAACACTTGTCATTCTTTATTAAGTGTCTTAGAGGAGTTTAAGATGAGAAGAGAAGACACAAGGACACTAAAGGGAATTGAGAACCCTAATGTTGTCATGCAAAGTGGTCTTAAAGTTGAGATGAAAGGGTACTACCTAATGTTATCATACAAAGGATTGAAAACCTAATGTCTCTCCTACTCCCATCTTAAACAGAGGGACTAGGAATCCTAAGGGATCATGTGAGCAAGCACAAGTAAACACATCACTAATCAATCACAAATGAAGATAGAAAGAAAAACTTAAACAAGTCATGAAAGATGAAGGGGACGAGAGAGGCATAAACACCACCAATAATGGATATGCAAACATGAGACATACATCAATGACTCACACATGGCATATCCAAGTCAGCAAGATGGAAAATCAAAACACAAAGACAATCAAAGTAACCATACAAGATCACATGCCTTAAACACCTTATGGAGAATGATGTCAAACATCAAATCACAAACAAATAAATGAGAGGAGAGAGAGAGTGGGGCAGCAACCACATCATGATTATTAAAATCAAACATTCATTCATGATTAATCAAAGGAGAACACCCAAACACAACTCCAAAGAAGTTTAAAATATTCACATCATTCTCAAAGTAAAATACATTCCACAAAAACATCAAGATCAAGTATCCGCTCATCATGATCAGAAGTAAACTCAAATGATATGCATCAAGTTCAAAAACAAGTTATCAAACTAGGGCAAGAAGGATCAAACTCAAATTGGAACACCAAAGTCATGCAAGCATCTCACAAGTCAAAAACAATGATCATTCAAAGCATATGAGATGAAACAAACATTCAATAGACATCTAATCATGCAAGTAAGAATCTCAAACATGTTAACAAGAGCAAACAAGATTCAACAAGCACCCAAGGTATCACACAAGACCAAACCTCAAAACTAGGCCAAGACATGCACACACACATATAGTTAAAACAATGAGGTTTTGAGGCATCAACCAAAAATAGAAACAAGTCCAAATAAAATCCAAATAAAATCCTAAACTCAATTTAAGTTCATCCAAAATCAGTGTGCAAAAGATCATGGCATGAATTGCATCAAAGCATCACCAATTGTGTTAAACAAAGCAAGGTACTCAACTTATCGAGCATGCATCGAGGGTCAAATAAAATCCAATGAAAAACAAACAAGAAGTGATCATCAAGACCTCAAACCAGCCCTCAAATAATCCTTAATCAAACACCCAAGTGTGAGAGGAAAATTGGTTAAAGGGCGTATTCAAATGAGGTCAAACTTCAAGCCTAAATCATAAGAACAAACCATAAAACCACTTCACCAATTAAATTGATTAAAAATAATAAAATAAAATGAAAAATAAAATAAAAGTAGTGAAAAATATCTCAACATGTCAATTGATCAGAAACTATTTTGTGTGGATTTTTATGATGATTGAAACTATTTAAAATAAAATTAAAAAGAAAATGGAATAAAAATAAAATAAAATGGAAACAAATGCAAGAGGGGGTGTGATAGCAATCTCTGGTTGAACTGAAAACAAGTTAACACGCAAATGGGCCCCAAAAAGGGGTGTGTGAATAGCAAGAAATGCCAAGCCCAGACCACACCAAACCTTAGATTAAATGAAATGCACTGCTTCATTAATCAACATGGCAAGACACCTCAGATTGTCAACGCACACACACGCAAGTCAAACTCCAAGTCACAACCACCTCAGCTTTTGACCTCAGACGCCGAAGCCCTAGCTTCAGTCGTCTTCTCCGGCGAGCCTCACCGGTGGTGACTGAAAATCAACATAAAAATGAAAACCCAAGGCACATACTTAAAGGAAATTTCATGTAGATCACGAATCTACCATTAGTTTTTCAAAAAGGTAGCTTTAACATGTTGAAAATGCAGCACGAAAATTGAACATGCAAACTGAAACTTCATCAAACAGCCATAATAAGCACACAAACATTGCCTACACATGATAGGGCTTCAGATGCAACCAATATAAACATGTTTTCATGCTTAGAATGAAAGTTCCAGATTAAGAAAAATTACCTAACGGAGAAACTCCGTTGGTCCTTCAAATGCAATGCAAGCTTCAATCCAAAGCTACTAAACCCTTCCTTGTGCTTCAGTGAGTGAGAATCAAGCCAGAGATGGAAGGAAAAACCAGAGAAAAAGGAAATTGGAAGAGAGAGAAAACTTGAGAAATTTTTAATGGATTTCACTCTTTCTGCAGTAATCAGCTCATGCCCTCACGTTAGGGTTTCTTTAAGGCTTATATATGAAGGTTGTGAGGTGTTTTGGTAGGCCAAAGATGAGTGATTCTCTTCATTTCAAAAACTTACCAAAAATGCCAAAGTGAGGTGTACATGGGTTTGGGTGCTTTGCAGCTCATTCAAATCACTCTCTAGTCAGATGGGGGTGAGGAAATGAATATGTGTGGTTTGAAGGATTGGAAATGAGCTTGTCATACATTTTAAGTAATTACCTAATAAGGCATGAAAATTCAAAATGACTTGAAAATGTGAGTTCATGCTTGCTCATTTTGGGTAAAAATTAGAGTGGTCATGACATGATGATGAAATGGTATTAAAGGAACAAAAACAATCTCATTTGGTGACTTGGAATGTAAGAAAATCTCATTAGATTCAAAATCCATGTTTTTAAGTTCATAATGCTTTCAAAAGCCTTGCAAATTACCAAAAGTCATGGAATTTGAGGTCATGATGGAGTTAAGGTCTTAGTAAACAAGTTACATGTGGCAATAATTTTGATTTGAAGTCTTGAAGTTCATGAATTTGGTCCTTGAAGTGAATGACCTAAAATTAGGTTTCCAAAAATGACCTTGACTTGAGATGATCATAACTAGAGCTTCACACATGGGAATGATGAGTTCTAACACTTTCTGGAAAGCTTAGACAATAAGGAACAACTCTCATGTTTGTTGAAAAATTAGGAAGAGCTTGATTCCATGTGAAAAATGACTTAGAAGTGAATTAACCTTGAATGCCTCTAGATTCTCTTCATTTTGTAACACCAACTCGTGAACATCATAACTTGAGATGTATGAATCCAATGGGAGAGTTCTTGTACTCAAAAGAAATCTTGAAAGATGAGGAACAAGTCTCATGTTTGATGGAAAATGAGATAGGATTTGTATCCTAGTGAGAATTACTATTGAAGTTATATGCCAAAAGAGGGGATTTTACACTTAGGATCATCTGAAACCCTAATTTAGCAACTTCTTGAGCTTTTGAACATCCTCGGCCTAGCCTCAACATGACATTTGAGATGACTTAGGATGAATTTTCATGACTTAAATGACCAAGAATCAAGCCTTGAGCTCTTTCAAATCCACAGTTGACTTTTTGTTGACCAGATGAAACCCTAACACCTTATCCACTGATTGAGATTCTTGCAAATGATTTATGTAATCATGTGACCCCCATAGAGGACCCTCAGGGTGTACATTGAGCTCTTGAACCATGTCTCCTCCAAGGAGATAGCCACATGTGCCTCTAATCATCCTCAAGATAGGAGGAGATGACCAGACACCTACTCTCTCACCTCAAGAAGCTTTGAGACCAACTCTGATGATAATGAAGACTTGATGACTTGAAAATGTACCCTTGCCTGAGCTTTGAACATGGAGCTTCTCTCTTGAGTAGTAAATAAAACATCTTGATCCCCTGTCTAGAACCAATGTTATGCACAAATGTGTTGTACCCCAAATTTTGACCAACCTTTTCTTGTACTTGGCTTATGTTTCATTTCATTTTTCGCATTTCTGCATATCATAGCATTTGTTCTTGAGGCAGGGGATCAAGGTATTTCTATGGCTCAAGGTTCTCTTTTTGTGCAAGAGTCTAAACAACAAGCATCAGAGGCTCCAGCATTTATTTTACCCAACGATCGAGCGGTTGATTTTATTTTTATTCAACAGGATAATTTTCAGCTCAGGAGATAAATCACAGGTTAGCTCATGCGTCCTTACAGTTATAATATGCAAAGGCAAGTTTCAGAGGCTTAACAGGGCTCAGAACGGGTAAAAGCAGGCAAATGTGCAAGGTTCCCTCCAAAAGGCGCCAAAATTTAAATTTTCAAGGCGTTAACCGATTAACCAAAATGGTTAACCGGTTAACCATAGAAACTTTTGCCTTGTACGTGAATTTTCAATTTGGCCACCTTTGGGTTCCATTTTGATCACTTGTGAATTTGATTTTACACCAAAAGAAGGATCTAGAATCACTCTAATTTGGATTAACTTTCATAATTAATTCAAATTCCCTCCCACTTTTCATTCCTAACCCCATTCCAATTTTCATAACCTCATTCCAAACCACATTCTACTCCAAGCCTAGAGCATATCTAAGTGAATTTTCTCCAAACCAAAAAAATCCTCACAATTACATTACATTTTCAGATTTCACTCTCACTCTTGGAATTTTTCTCTCCACTCTTTCTCTCCAAAACCTCCATTAGAGCTCTCGCTTGAGTTCTTTGATTCTTCATTGGAATCATAGAATTCTAGAGCTAAACCTCCATCCTTCGTCTCCATTATCTTCATTTCACCATTCAATTTTCGTTTGGATTTGGATCTGAATTTGGAAGCTAACATGGAAGTGCTTATTTGGATCGTTTTAGCTTGATCTTGCTTGATTTTCACTTCTACAACAAGAAAGCTCTTGGATCTTGAAGAATCTTCGGGTTTCTTGCTTGGATCTACTCATTTCAAGTGAATCAACACTCACCAAAGCAAATCTCCGCTTTGTAGGTTGGCAATTCTAGATCTAATTCTATTTTGAGCTTATTTGCATAATCACAATGTAGATCTATGGCTTTTGCTACTTTTTGATCCATTTTGTTGATTTCAATTTTTAATCTTTGTGAGCTCATTGCTTGTTTGAGTTGGATTGATGTTGGATCACTGATTTTTGGTGTTAAATTCGTGCATATTTGATTACATGATTATTTGGATGATTGAACTTTGGATTAATTGTTGAAAGTGCTTTTGAGCTGCTGCTTTTCTGCTTCTGGTGCAGTGTTAACCGATTAACCAGTGCATTTTTTAAACATTTTTGAGTGGTTAACCGGTTGACCAATAGTGTTAACCGATTAACATTGAACCCGAATGCAATGCTTGGTTATTTTAGAGCAAGTTTGGATTTCTTTCCACATATGATTTTCATGGAAGAATATGATGCATTTATGTGGACTATTTTACCATGTTTCCTCATTCTTGGATGTTTGCTTGGCATCATAAATCATCTTTGAATCATGCGTCTCCACTTGTTTTAAGTGTTGAGTTTGTGTTTGAATTTTGGTTCATCACTTGTACATGATCATGATTGTGATTCCTTCTTGTTTTGACCTTGATTTGGGATATTCCATTTGTGATTCGCTTCTGCCCCATGTGGTTTATCTCTTATTCAAGACGATTTGGTATCCATATTTGCACTTTGAGCTTGTCTTGAATAATGAATCACCTTTGGCACTTGTTGGTTCTTTTCTTTTACATGACCATTGTTGGATGTTCGATTGAGATAATTTTCATATGCTTGCTGCCCAAGCTTCTTTCTCCCATCTTCTATTTGATCGTGGCCTTTGCTTGTGTTTTATGCTCGACTTTTGTTTTAGTGATTGATGTTTGAATGGTTGTAGGAGTTGTAACTTCTCCCACTTCATCTCACTCTTTTGGACTTGTTCAATCTTTTTGATCATTTGCATTGCTTGTATCTTGAAGAATTGTATGGTTGAGATGTGCTTGTGGTGGTGGATGCCCCACACTTTTTCCTCCCTCTTTTCTTTGTGTGTGCATCTTAGGATGACACCATTCTTCTTTGATGATTGATGGTTGATGGTTGTAGGAGCTTGCTTCTCCCATTTCATCTCACCCTTCTTGTGTTTGAGTCTCATTTCGGTGTTGAGTCTTTGTTATATTCTTGCATATGTGTTTGCATTTCATGTTTGCATCTCTTTTTGCGTTGACTTGTTTAAGTCACTTTCATCTCATTTTCTTTTAATCTGTGATTGAATTATCTGTGTTTACTTCGTCTTTTGACATGATCCCTTAGGATTCCTAGTCCCTTGGGAGTAGGAGAGACATTAGGTGTTCAATCCTTTACATGATAACATTAGGATAGATTCCCCTTTTCAATCCCAACTTTAGGATCACTTTGCATGATAACATTAGGGTTGATTAGTTTCCCCTTAGAGTTTGTGTCTTCTCTTTTCACCTCATAACTTTCATAAGAAACTTAATAAAGGATAATAAATGTTGTACGCTACGAGCCTTAAGTATTTGAGAAATGATAGTTGGGGGGCCTCCTCTCACACTGTCTAGAGTGTTTAGCGTATGCCCTTTGGGCGATATTCGACGCATCGCTCTCAAGTCATAGTCTTTAGTGCAACATGAGTTAAAAACTTAACTCAATTCACTTCTTCATAAAAAACACAAACAAAACGTCAAACCTTTATATCCTTCGGGATTGTTTCGAAAATCATTTTCAGAAAGAGTGTGTTAAGTCTTGGCTCTACCGCAAACAGGCATCGTCCCTAACTGCTAGAATGAAGGTTTAACCCTACTCAGTTAAAACACTTGAACCAATCTGTGGTCGTGTCAGCCCGAACTACGTTTGCTCTGATTTCTCATACCAGACGAGGATACGTAGCCACAAGACGGAGATGTCTCGGCGAGCAACCTTCCCCCACCTTCACCCGTAGTTTTCTGAACTACGTTGACTCTGACTTTCCCATTGCACGAGGGAGTATGTAGGCATAAAGCGGCGATGCTCTATCGAGTCTCTTTTCTTTTCTTTTGTCCTTGTGATCCAGTCTTTTAATAAATTAACTCCCTTTTAGATAGACAACAAGCGTGGATCTCGTTGAGTACAACGGACGTGAGGGGTGCTCATACCTTCCCCTAGCGTAACCAACTCCCGAACCCGAGATTTGGTTGTGATGACCTGTCTTTTCCCTTTTCGTAGGTTTTCTATGATCGTTTCCTTTCCCTCTCTTTGGGATAAATAACGAACGGTGGCGACTCTTCTGTCTTTGCCATCCTCTTTTCGCAGTGATGCGACAAAATGCTAATGCAAAATGCTATGAAACATAAGCCAAGATAGAAGAAAAGGTTGAGCAAAGTTTGGGGTGCAACAGCTGCTAGCCAACCTGTGGCTCACAAACAAGTTCGACAACAATATCAACCATGTCAGAATCAGTACCAAGGCCGACAGAGACAATGAAGGCCAGACAAAAGATTCGACCCAATTCCGTCAATGTATGTTAGGTTACTTCCATACCTTTTGAAATGTGGGTGTTGCACCCCAAAATTTTCCCAACCTCTTTGCTCACTTGGTTTATGTTTCATTGCATTAACATTTGCATAGTTATATCATTTGCATATCGTGATATCATTCATATAAAAGGGAATCAAGTGTGATTCTTATCAAGAGAATCCTAGCAAGAGGTCTTATTTAAGATTTAGAAGTTATCAAAGTCATCAGGAGGTAATTTGAGTGCCTAAGAGTTTAGATGCTTGCATGAAGATTTTCTCCTAACTTGAGGATCAGTTGAAGACCATCAGAGGGATGTGAAGTGTTGAATATGATAATAGGATGTGTATGGGGCTCATAGAATGCCTAGAGGGCCATGGGAGAGCTCAATCAATTCATTGCGTCAAATGCAAAAGCCACAATTGAAGTGTAAGCAATTAGGATTTCATCTGGGTCAATTCTAGGTCAAATGTGCAATTGAAGGGTATCAAAGCCTACTTTTAGGTCATGGAGTTTATGAAATGATATGATGAGACATTTGTGGTGTTGTGCCAAGATCAAGTCAAGAGGAGTCAAGAGAGTGGGAAGTTGCTAAATTAGGGTTTTAGTGTAAAATCCCTTGTTTAGTGCCTAACTTCAAGACCACATAAGTCAAGATGAAAGTTTCAAATTGATCTTTGGCCAACATGAAACTTGTAGAGAATCTCAATACCTTTAATTTTAGTACTAGAAGTACTCAAGGGGATTTATAGAACTCAAGTTATGATCCAGACAAGTTACAAGTCCTCAGTTGCCTCTGAAATTTGTCTGTGAAAATCATCTGACTTCCAAGCTATTTTTGACCTAGAAGTAGGTTTGACTTGAACTTATGGACAACATGAAAGCTGTTCCTCATAATCTTAGCTTTCTAAATTGTACTAGAAGTCTTCCATCGGATTTGTAGAACTCAAGTTATGAGGTTTACAAGTCAGGGGTATTTTGGGAAAGTGAGATTATAGGCCATTTTTAGTCATAGGTCAAAATCTCCAACTTTCACTTGTCAAATGGATTTTTGTTCAACATGAAACTTGTTCAAAATGTGTTTTTTAGGCTAGCTAAGAAGTCATGATGAATTGATTGGAATCATATCAAGATTTGGTTTGAAATGGCTTAAAAAGGGAGATTTTCAAAGGATTAAAAGTTGAAAAATTCAAATAATTGGCTAAGGGATCAAAACATGTCAAATAAGTACTCATTTTGATTGGAAATTTCATTTCAAACTCAATGACATTGGTGGATTTTTAAGTTTAGGCCAATTTTCACAAGTTACAATGGTGTTGCTTCATGTGCAAGTTACACATCCAAATCCTTCACCAAGGCAATTCAGGCTTTTCTTTTGATCTGGATTCATTCACAAGGGATTTTGCAAGTGATTAGAAGATTCTAGAGCAAGCTACACAACCAGAATACACGACTGTCACATGGCATTTGGAGATAAAAATCAGAAATCGTGAATTGCTGGATTGGGCTTCATTCAAGCTTCAAAAGCCCACAAACTCACTCTATATAAGCATATCATTGATTCCATACTTAGGTTGGAGCTCATTTCGTGGTGGAAGCTGAGATTGCATTTGAAATTTCAAGAGAGCAAGTGAGAATCAGGTTTTCATTTCCAAGCTAGTTCAGAGCCAATTGAAGGTTGAAGACTCTTCCTCTTGCATCACTGATCGTGTCTAGGGAGTTTTGAAGCAAGAAGCGAGCTCTAGCTACCTCTGTTAGTGGATCTATACCAGGTTAGTAAACTTCAAAATTCCTCTTGATCTAGCAATGATGTAGTTAGTAGTGGACATGTGGTTAGGATCTAGTTAAGGAGTAGATTGTTTCTGGACAGAATTTTGGACAATTAGAGACAAACTTAAGTGATATGTGATTTGTATTTGAGCACGGTTTGACCTGATCTTAAGGCTAGAACATGATTAGGATAGATCAGAGTGATGTATGAAGCATGAGGATTAATCCTATGGCTTTAGATTTGGAATTGGTGATGATCAATTTGGATGTGATTTCTGAACTTTGATGCGAATTTTGAAACCTGTTGAGAGTTAGGTGATTTGGATAGGAGATTCGTGATCTACGTGGAAATTTGAGTGGAAGTGATATAAGGTTTGTAGTTTTTTGTTGCCTGTGAGTACTTGCTCGCCGGAGAAGACGACCGGAGGTCTTCTCCGGCCACCGCATATGATCTCCCTCCGTTTTGGCATTTGAATGGAGAAGATGACTAGGAGCCATCAGATCAAGCCTTGACCAACGACTTCTTCCACGCATCCAACGACCACGTTTTATTTGTTTTTCTTGACTTCTGAAGACTGAAACGCTGCCGTTTCATTAAATGAGGTGGCACTCCCTCAAGCATCAGATCAGCTGACCAGTCCATGCATCCAATGGCTCTCTTATTTTCCTGCGCTTTGATTTATTTTAATTCATTTTGATTTTATTTTAATGCATATTGATTCTAAAAATCACAATAAATCCATCTTTGATCAGAAAAATATTTTAAAAATATCTCCATGCTCATGATTAAATTTGTGATTTTCTAGAATCAATAAATTGCATTTTCATGCATTTTTCAATTTAAATTGCATTTTTCTCTTTTATGTATTTTCTTTTATTTTGCATAATTGTTCATCTGTTTTGTTGATTTTGGTGTGATCATTTGGTATTGAATCTGGCTGTGATTTTTGAGTATGTTATAGGTTAGATGTGCATGCTCCCTTAGGATTTTTATTAGATTTTTTCAACAATTGTAGGTTCTGTTTTAGATGTGATGTTTAGAGCCTTCCCAAAGTTGTGGTTTACCTTGACATGTTTCAACTTAGGAATTGTTTAGTGGACCTAGAAGTTGATTTAGGCTTTAATATTTGAACCCTAGATTTTTAAAACATGCATGTTCCCATAGGAAATTTATTAGAAATTTACAACTTAGTTTTCTATTTTAGGTAGAATTTGCAAGTTGGTTGTGCATGTGGTGTTCCATCTTTGGTGCCTTGCTTTGCTTGGTCTTGTTGGTGGCTTTGGAGCTTGAAATGCTTGGATTCCTTTTTGGAGGAGCTTCTGGACATCTTGTAGTTGCCATGGCTTGGCTTGTGGAGCTTGGAGTTGAAGATTTCTTTCTCTTTTAGGAGCTTTTTAGAAGCTTAGAGGATTAGGGTTTTAGGAAGAGCTATTAGAGCTAGTTTTTCTTTCATAAAAAATAAAATGCATTGTTTGCTTATATCCTCATCCCATGATGCAAAGTCCTCTTAAGGAAGCTCCATCTCTCATTTGGAGGGATGAGTGGCATGCCGTAATGAGTAGAACTTTTGAGGATGCACTTTCTTTCCAATGTTGGTTCCTGATGAATTCCTTTGGTTTTCATCAGGTTTCCTAGCATTGTAACTTGATCTTAATGATGATTTCTCTTCTTGTGGAGCTTGCTAGAGTTTGAAGATGAAGAATTGAAGAAGCTTGAAGATAGGAGCTAGCTTGAAGATGAAGATTCTTTGTTGTCAACTTTGCTGTCAAGAGGTTTGCTGTCTAGAGATGCTGTTCAAGGTTGAAGTTGCTGTCTGTAGAAGATTGTTGTTGCTGCTTGGGCTGCTTCTTCTGTTTTTCTTTTGTTGTATTGTCTGTTTTCTTGTGTTGCTTACCTTTAGGTTTGAGGTGGAACTTGTCTCCCCTTGCCTGTTGTTTTCTTAGGTTTGAGGTTGAGCCGGACTCCCTTGCCTCGCTTGTACTGTTGCATAGCATGCATTTTTACTGTTTACTGTTTACTGCTTGCTTTCTTTTGCTGTTTTCCCCTAGGATCTCTGATTTCCTCTATGCAAGAGGGAATTATCACAAACATTAGGTTTTTAAACCATGCATGATAACTGTGAAGGTGAGAAAATACTTAGAAGGGGGGTTGAATAAGTATGACAAAAAATAATCAAAGATAAAAACTCAAGTATTTTTATCCTGGTTCGTTGAACTCAACTACTCCAGTCCACCCCTTTCAAGAGTGATTTGCCTTTCTCAACAAGGACTTAATCCACTATTCAAATCAACTGATTACAAATAGCAACACCTAAGAACAACTGTTCTTAGTCTTCTCAAGAGCTACTGATCTAACCTAGATCCTCTTAAGGAAAACAACACCTAAGAACAACTGTTCTTAGTCTTCTCAAGAGCTACTGATCTAACCTAGATCCTCTTAAGGAAAACTTCCTTTACAAATTAATGTAATACAATGTAAGAGTAATAAAATGCTTCTATGAAAGCTATAAACACAACTGTGTTATTTCTCTAAGTTTAGAACAATGTATGAACAGCAAAGAATATGAGAGCTTTTCGCGTGAGAGTGTTCTTGCAATGATTTCCGTTACTTGAAGAATGAGCTATCATTTCCTTTATATAGCCACTTGAATATTGGAGAGAATATAATACCGTTGGAGAAGATATTTCCAATATCAAAAAGGTACAGTCCTTTGTACTATTGCAGCAGAGAGACGGCGCACAAATAGTGGGTGTAGCAATTGTCTGCTGAGCTGTGATTATACCATATATGGAATGTATCAGAGGAATAATATTCTTGCAGAGAATTATGTCTATCCCAATTAAGGAAAGATTTGCTGGCATATTCCAACGGATATATTAAAATAATCTTCTTCAAATAATTCTTCAGATAGTTCAGATCAACAATCAATATCAGAGTCTTCAGTCTTCAGAATCTTCTGGAAACTTCAGAGCCTAAGATGTTCTTCAGATGTTGCTGAATCAGAGTCTGGTGCAGCTGTGTGCTTGAAGCGTAACATGCTCTTAGATCAGAGTCTTCACTCAGATCAGAGTCTTCTCTCATTCAGAGTCTCTTCACTCAGAGTCTTCTTTCATTCAGATTTTTGATAATATATGCAGCATGTTGTATCTTCAGAATCTTGATGACTAAGCTCTTATACTTCAGATTCTTCTAAACTTCAGATGCTCTTGAGCCATTCAGAATTTATTGTTCACATCAAATTTGCTCTTTAAGATTAAAATCTTTTGTGCCTGTAGAAAACAGTTTAGAACAAATTTAGAGAGTATAATTCTTGTATACAAATTATCATTAATGTTATCATCAAAACATAGAGATATTACTAAGACACAATCTGTGCTCTTACAATCTCCCCCTTTTTGATGATGACAAAACATGAGAAATTTGTTCAATAAAAATATGAATTAAAATTACTCCCCCTGAGATTAACAATCTCCCCCTGAAATGAATACTCTAATGGAATTAGATACTTCCCTTTCTGGTTGAGTACATTTCAGATTCAGAGCCTGATTGAAGCCTGGTTGACATATGTTTGACTTCTAGAGTCAAAGCTTGATGCCATATTAAAGCTTGATGCCAGATGAACAACTTCAGAACACCTGGTTGTTTATCTTGCCATTTCCTGTCTTGAGTTATCTTTTAGATCATAGTACTCAAGGTTAGATATCAGAGTCTGGTCTACTCAGATTTAGCTATTTTTGATCAGGTTCTGAAAAGATAGATCTCAGGAAAAACTTCAATGAAATTTGTCAGATTTTTTAATAATATCTGGGACACTTAAATTCAAAGAATGTTAGTAACATGTCTGACTTAGTTCAGATAATTGCTTATAGATTTGAACAATCAGATTCTATTTTGTTTCTCCCCCTTTTTGTCATAATCAAAAAGAATTTTAAAAGACAGTAAAGATGCAGAAGAAACACATATCCAGATAAGCAAAAAGATCATTGTCATAAAGTCAAGAGAACATCCAGATTCAGAAAAAAAACAAACAAAACATATCAGAAGAAAATCAAAACAAAGCAAAACATGAAAAACTTGTGCAAAACATCAAGTAGGTTTAGCAGATGAGGCTTGTTGAGAAGCAATGAGTTGCAGCAGTGCTGTAATCCTTTCTGAATTTTCATCTTGCTTAGCCATCCAAGTTTTCATTTCTTTATTTGTTTTCTTTTGATCAACCATAAAATCCTTAAGTTCTTTGACATCCTTCTGAAGATCTGTAGATTCTGAAACAGTAGATTCTGAAACAGGCTGAGTAACATCAGGTGCAGGAATTTCTGGAGGTGGAGGAGCTTCTAGAAGAAGAATAGGAGGAGTATTTCTCTTAATCCGTTTTTGATAAGCAGCAAACCTTACTTTTGACAATCTAAGACATTGAGTCCTGATTTTCAAAGCCTCCCTATTCAGTCTGTAAAGATATTTCTTCCAAACAGCGTCAGCAGCCTCTTTGTCCATAGTAGTCATGCAAACATCCATAATGTCAGCAAAGTCTGAGACATTATCCTTATCAAAATCTCTTAACAGAGTATAAACACGTGATCCCAATTCTGCTTCATCAGGGATTCTGGGTTTTCTTGGTTGGGTTGGTTGTGTTTGTGGTGTTTGTTCAGAGGGTTGAGGTTGTGAGGATGGATGTTCAGATGTTTGTGGTTCAGAAGGTTGAGGATTGATTTGTGGTTCAGATGTTGGTTGGTTGGTTTGTGGTTCAGATGTTTGTTGGTCAGAATGTTGTGGTTGAGGTATTGAGGGAATTGGTTGGGTTTCTGTTGGTTGTGGAGTGTTTTGGATTTCAAGAGGTTGTGGAGTGAGAGTTTGAGTTGGGGAATTTTGTGGAGAAGGTGGATGTTCAGAAGTTGGAGATTTAAACAGCTGTTTCCAAACACTCTCAGAACGAGGTTGTTTGAGATCATTCAAGCATTCATTAATGTAACCAGATGATTCATCATCAGATGATGCATCAGAGTGGTTAGATTTTTCAGAAGTTGAAGATAAATTGACAGACTGGTTTAAAGGTGTGACATCTAATATCTCATCAGGATCAATGAGATATTCAGGTTGGTCAGAGTGTTCAGGGTGAACATCCTCTGGAATGGTATATTCTGGGATAGTGTTTTGTGGTTGTGGTGTTGTTTGTTGAGTTTGTTGTGGAATTTCTGTTTGTATGTTTGTTGGTTGCTTGGATTGTGGTGTATGAGGGGGGACAGAAGATGGTTTAGAGATAAAAGTTTTAGAAGGTCTGGATCTTCTAAATCTAAGTGGGGAGTCAGAGGGTGTGGGGGTATCAAAATGATGAACAGGATTAGAATCAGTGTTAAATACCTGTTTCAGAGTATCTCTAATTTCTTCAAAAGTTGCTGCAGGAGGATTTGGTTGAACCTTCTTCAGCTTCTTCCTTTTCTTCTTCTTTTCAGCATCTGAATGCTTCCTTTTCTTCTGATGACCTTCACTATCAACTTTTCTCTTACGTCTTCTTTCCCTTGTCAATTCAGGAAGAACTTGGCCTTCCTTCTGCACAAGATTGGCAGGAATCTCAACACCATCTCTTAGGCAGCGAGCAACATACTCAGCAATAATTTCTCTAGGTTCATCTGAGGTGAATAAAGGAAAATCCTTAACAGGAATCCTTCTTCCCCTAACTTCTTCAGAGTTAGTTTTCCTTGGTTTCTCAGATAAATCATCAACCAGTTTCATCCTTCTCAAAGTTAAACCGTTTATTTCAGAGCCAATGATATAAGTCAGATCTTCTGTCAACCCAGCCTCTTGCAGATGCGCCACAAGTTGGTTTTCTATCAGAATATCTGAAATCAGCCTTCCCATAGGGATCCATGTTCTGACTTTTCCAGATTTATCTCTGGCTGTTTCCCTTGTTTCCTTGACGTGAGACACCAGATGATTAAACAACAAATATGGAAGATCAATCTGAATGTTTTGGTGTAAACAATACATGAAGTAAAGTTGTTCAGCATTAACATAATCAGAAGAGTTTGAAGAGGGTCTGTGAAAGATGGTGTTCATGAAAATCTTAGCCCATATCTTGTAAGTGGGTTTCAAGAACTTAACCTTCTTACAAGGTTCACCAGTAGTACAGATTTCTTGACATACATCTTTCAGGTCTTCACGCGCAGAAGACAGAGAGGTTACTCCATCAGTTGCCTTAAAACCTATGAGTTTCCTTATCAGGTTTTCAGTGATAACTATCTTTTTTCCCAGCACAGAGGAGTGAATGAACTTTGGAGTAGCATCTGCATGGATCCAGAACTCCTTCACTAACGTTGGATACACAGGACCCATAAGCCTGTTAAAGTAACCGTCCCAGCCTTGTGCTTTGATTGAAGAAATCAGATCAAACCCATTTTCAGCAAGATCTTCTAAGTCCACGAAACTTTCACACAGTACTTCTAGTGAATCAACAGCAGTTAGGAGAGTGCGTACTGGTTCTATGACAGTGGTAGCATTCTTGGTAGTAACAGCGTTTGAAGTAGATGCCATTGTTGACGATGATGAAGAAGATGAAGGTTTCTGAGTTCTTTTAGGGTTTGCAAAGAGAGAGAACAACAAACAAAAGCGCATATGTGTTTGAGAATGTGAAAAGTGTGAATGTGTTATGAGAATGGTTTATATAGACAAATAAAGCAAGCATGGGAAACACAACAGACACACATAGGACACATACGCACGTTTGCATTAAATGAAAAGTAATCATTTTTAATTATGATATGACATTTGGGGGAAAATCAAGACAGATTGAGATTTTCAAAGCAATACCTTAAACGTCATAATCAGTAGGTGTACTCCATCTTTTCAGATTCTGAGTGACACGTGTTTGCTTGCATGTGATTCTATAACTCTTAAGAAATGAAACGTTTTCAACTTTCAGATCCTCTGAGATGGTCAGTTCAGAGTTTCACACAAAAAAAAAAATTCACAGATAAATTAAACAAGCAAGACAGATGAAATACTTCAGAGTGTTAAACACTTAGCATCTGAGAAGTTGACTCTGAGAAATATTACTCTGGACAAAAATCCATACAAATATTTTTCAGAATAAACTTAAACCTATCTTCAGCAAGGGGTTTTGTGAAAATATCTGCCCATTGATGATCTGTATCAACAAAGGCTAAATTTATTACACCCTTCTGAACATAGTCTCTGATGAAATGATGTTTAATCTCTATATGTTTGGCCTTAGAGTGTAAAATTGGATTTTTGGATAAACATATAGCAGAAGTATTATCACAGAAGATAGAAAGATTACTCTCATAGATTTGATAATCTTCTAGTTGACTCTTCATCCAGAGCATCTGAGTGGAACATCCAGCAGCAGCAATGTATTCTGCCTCTGTGGTTGATAGTGCAATTGTTGGTTGCTTCTTGCTGTACCACGAGATCAGATGACTTCCAAGAAACTGACAGCTTCCAGAAGTACTTTTGCGCTCAACTCTATCTCCAGCATAGTCAGCATCACAGAATCCAACTAGTGAATATTCGTCAGATCTTCTGTAACACAAACCAACATTAGCAGTACCTTTCAGATACCTTAGAATCCTCTTAACAGCAGTTAAGTGTGATTCTCTAGGATCTGATTGGAATCTAGCACATAAACAAACACTAAACAGAATGTCTGGTCTAGAAGCAGTCAAATAAAGAAGAGATCCTATCATACCTCTGTAGAGTTTCTGATCTACCTTCTTACTTACCTCTTCCTTACCTAGAGTGCTTGTAGGATGCATTGGAGTCTTTGCCATTTTGCTATCCAGCATGTTAAACTTCTTCAGAAGCTCTTTAACATACTTGGTCTGATGTATGTAGGTGCACTCTGGAGTCTGATTTACTTGGATTCCCAGAAAGAATCTCAATTCTCCCATCATGCTCATCTCAAATTCTGCCTGCATACATTTAGCAAACTCCTTTCCAAGCATAATATTTGTTGATCCAAAAATAATATCATCTACATAAATTTGACAAATCAACAAATCTTTCTTAATGGTTTTACAAAATAGTGTGGTATCCACTTTTCCTCTGATGAAATTTTTCTTCAGAAGAAAATTACTCAACCTCTCATACCAAGCTCTGGGAGCTTGTTTTAGTCCATAAAGAGATTTTTTCAGTTTGTAAACATGATCTGGAAAATTTTCATTTTCAAAACCAGGAGGTTGGTGGACATACACTTCCTCTTCTATAATTCCATTAAGAAAAGCACTTTTAACATCCATCTGATAAAGAGTGATGTTATGTTGTGCAGCAAATGAAATAAGCAAGCGTATAGACTCTAACCTTGCAACAGGAGCATATGTTTCTGTGTAGTCTATGCCTTCTTGTTGACTGTAGCCTTGAGCAACCAGTCTTGCTTTGTTCCTTTCAACTTCTCCTTTCTCATTAAGTTTATTTCTGAAAACCCATTTTGTTCCAATGACATTGAAACCTTTAGGTCTTGGAACCAGATCCCAGACTTCATTCCTTGTGAATTGATTTAGCTCCTCTTGCATAGCTAAAATCCATTCATTATCTTCCAGAGCCTCATCAACAGATGTTGGTTCTATAATTGACACTAAGCCACAGAAGGAAGATTCAGAAGTTCTGAGAAATGCTCTTGTCCTTATTGGATCATCTTTCTTTCCAATTATCACATCCTCTGGATGAGAAGCTTTCATTCTGGAAGAAGATCCTCTGACTGTTGGTCTTTCAGAAATATGCAGATTGTCAAGTTGGGAAGTTAGAGGCGTAGCATCTGGGTTTGCTTCAGAGTCTTTGTCTTCAGTCTTGTCTGCCTCTGAGCCTTCAGAGTCTGTGAGAATAACTTCTCTATCTGCAGAACTTTCAACTTGCTTTGGCTTTTCAGAGCCAAGCTTATCATCAAATCTAACATGAATAGATTCTTCCACAATCTGTGTTTCAGTATTGAATACTCTGTAGCCTTTAGAGCGTTCAGAATAACCAAGCATGAAACACTTCTGTGCTTTGGAATCAAACTTGTTCAGATGATCTTTAGTGTTAAGCATATAACAAATACATCCAAATGGATGAAAATAAGCAATGTTGGGCTTTCTGTTTCTCCACAATTCATAGGGAGTCTTTTCCAGAAGAGGTCTTACAGACACTCTGTTCTGAATATAACATGCTGTATTTATTGCTTCTGCCCAAAAGTATTTTGCCAGATTTGTCTCGTTGATCATGGTTCTGGCCATTTCTTGCAATGTTCTATTTTTCCTCTCTACAACTCCATTTTGTTGTGGAGTTCTAGGACAGGAGAAATCATGTGCAATTCCTTTTTCAGATAAATATTTTTCAAAATATTTGTTTTCAAATTCACCACCATGATCACTTCTGACTTTAATAATTTTGCATTCTTTTTCAGTCTGGACTTGATTGCAGAAGTCAATGAACACAGAATGAGACTCATCCTTGTGTTTTAGAAACTTTACCCATGTCCATCTGCTGTAGTCATCTACAATGACTAACCCATACTTCTTGCCTCTGATGGATGCAGTTTTCACTGGTCCAAACAGATCAATATGAAGTAATTCCAATGGTCTAGAAGTGGAAACAACATTTTTTGGTTTAAAATGAGATTTTGAAAATTTACCCTTTTGACATGCGCCACACAGAGCATCTGAATTGAACTTCAGATTAGGGAGTCCTCTGACCAGATTGAGTTTATTAATCTGAGATATACGTCTCATATTAATATGTCCCAATCTTCTATGCCAGACCCATTGCTCATCATTCACAGATAAAAGGCATTTTACATTTTGAACTTTAAGTTCTGAAAGGTTAATTTTGTAAATGTTGTTTTTCCTCTTTCCACTGAATAGGATTGAACCATTCTTTTGACATACAGCTTTGCAACATTTTTGTTTAAAGATGATATCATAACCATTGTCACTTAATTGACTTATGGACAATAGATTATGTTTCAATCCTTCAACTAACAGAACATTAGAAATAGAGGGTAGGTTACCATTACCTATTGTACCAGAGCCAATGATCTTGCCCTTCTGGTTCCCTCCAAATTTCACGTCCCCTCCAGATCTAAGTTCCAGGCTTTGGAACATAGACCTTTCGCCCGTCATATGTCGTGAGCATCCAGAGTCCAGGTACCATGATTGGTGTCTGGATTTTGCTGCTAAGAACATCTGCAACAGGTATTATTTTACTTTTAGGTACCCATATCTTCTTGGGTCCTTTGGGGTTAGATGTTCTGTGGTTTTGCCTAAACTTCTGTTTTTCAACATAGTGTTTATTCTGGCTAGCCCTTGGCTTAAACACATAAGTACTCTTTTCAGAGCTTGTATGTTTAATATCATTCAGATGACCAAACTTAAAATGAGAATACAGAGGAGTCATCTTGATGAAGAGTTTATCAACAGATTTTGGATTGCTTCCAGAGGAAGATTCACATCCAATGCCTCTTCTGTTGTTCCCACTAACACCATAGATCATAGAAGCCATTTTGCTTCTGTCTATGCTTTTAGTGAGGAATCTTTTAAAACTGGAGTCATATTTTTCTAAAATATTTTCACTTGACTCTGTTTCAGTATCAGATTCTTGTTGAGTTGTTTCTAAATCATTTTTGAGTTTTAAATTTATTTCTTTCTGCTCAACAAGTTCTGTTCTCAGAAGATCAATCTCAGATTCAAGATTGCTTTTCAGCTTCTTGTATTTGAGTTTAATCTTGCTGTAGCTTTCCAACATGTCAGATAAACTTTCAACAAGTTCAGCTCTGGAGAGTTCAGAAAATACCTCTTCAGAGTCAGAGTCTGATTCTGACTCAGATTCAGATGATGACGTTCCTTCATCTTGATCATTTGTGTTGGCCATCAGCGCAACATTTGCACATTCTTCCTCAGATTCAGAAGATGATTCAGATTCATCTGAGTCATCCCATGTAGCCATCAGAACCTTTTTCTTTTTATCAAACTTCCTTTTGGGTTTTTCCTTTTGAAGTTTGGGACATTCACTCTTGTAGTGTCCAGGTTCTTTACATTCATAGCAAGAGACCTCTTTCTTGCCAGATCTTCTGTGTCCAGAAGATTCTCTCTTTTGATCAGATCTTCTGAAGTTGTTGAACTTCTTCCCTTTGTGCTTCCAGAGTTTGTTGATCCTTCTGGACAGCATGGATAGTTCATCTTCTTCTTCAGAAGAAGATTCCTCAGAGCTTTCTTCATTTACCTGCAAAGCTTTAACAGATTTGTTAGATTTAAAAGCTAAGGATTTACCTTTATCTTTCTTCTGGGGTTCATCTTCCTCCAGCTCAATCTCATGACTTCTCAAAGAACTGATGAGTTCTTCTAATGAGATTTTGTTCAGATCCTTGGCCAGCTTCAATGCAGTCACCATAGGTCTCCATCTGGTAGGAAGACTTCTGATGATCTTCTTGACATGATCAGATGTTGAGTAGCCCTTGTCCAGAACTTTCAACCCAGCTGTTAGAATCTGAAATCTGGAAAACATAGTCTCAATGTTCTCAGATTCTTCCATCTTGAACGCTTCATACTTCTGTATCAGCGCCAGAGCCTTTGTTTCTTTCACCTGAGAGTTTCCCTCATGAGTCATTTTGAGAGACTCAAACATATCATGAGCAGTGTCTCTGTTGGTAATCTTCTCATACTCTGTATGAGAGATTGCATTAAGAAGTATGGTTCTGGCTTTGTGATGATTCTTGAATTCTTTCTTCTGCTCCTCAGTCATTGATTTTCTATCAATCTTTTTGCCATCCTTAGTAGGATGTTCATATCCATCAATGACTAAATCCCAGAGATCAGCATCATACCCCAAGAAAAAACTTTCAAGTCTATCTTTCCAATAATCAAATTTTTCTCCATCAAACATTGGAGGTTTGGTGCTGATTCTGTCTCCTTCATATTTGTTGCTTGATGTAGGAATATCACCCATATTAGCAACCAAATAAATAACAGAGTATTCTTCTCACTGGATCTTTATCTGTCACGGTTAAGTGAATGCACACGCAGAACCGGAGCTCTGATGCCAACTGAAGGTGAGAAAATACTTAGAAGGGGGGTTGAATAAGTATGACAGAAAATAATCAAAGATAAAAACTCAAGTATTTTTATCCTGGTTCGTTGAACTCAACTACTCCAGTCCACCCCTTTCAAGAGTGATTTGCCTTTCTCAACAAGGACTTAATCCACTATTCAAATCAACTGATTACAAATAGCAACACCTAAGAACAACTGTTCTTAGTCTTCTCAAGAGCTACTGATCTAACCTAGATCCTCTTAAGGAAAACAACACCTAAGAACAACTGTTCTTAGTCTTCTCAAGAGCTACTGATCTAACCTAGATCCTCTTAAGGAAAACTTCCTTTACAAATTAATGTAATACAATGTAAGAGTAATAAAATGCTTCTATGAAAGCTATAAACACAACTGTGTTATTTCTCTAAGTTTAGAACAATGTATGAACAGCAAAGAATATGAGAGCTTTTCGCGTGAGAGTGTTCTTGCAATGATTTCCGTTACTTGAAGAATGAGCTATCATTTCCTTTATATAGCCACTTGAATATTGGAGAGAATATAATACCGTTGGAGAAGATATTTCCAATATCAAAAAGGTACAGTCCTTTGTACTATTGCAGCAGAGAGACGGCGCACAAATAGTGGGTGTAGCAATTGTCTGCTGAGCTGTGATTATACCATATATGGAATGTATCAGAGGAATAATATTCTTGCAGAGAATTATGTCTATCCCAATTAAGGAAAGATTTGCTGGCATATTCCAACGGATATATTAAAATAATCTTCTTCAAATAATTCTTCAGATAGTTCAGATCAACAATCAATATCAGAGTCTTCAGTCTTCAGAATCTTCTGGAAACTTCAGAGCCTAAGATGTTCTTCAGATGTTGCTGAATCAGAGTCTGGTGCAGCTGTGTGCTTGAAGCGTAACATGCTCTTAGATCAGAGTCTTCACTCAGATCAGAGTCTTCTCTCATTCAGAGTCTCTTCACTCAGAGTCTTCTTTCATTCAGATTCTTGATAATATATGCAGCGTGTTGTATCTTCAGAATCTTGATGACTAAGCTCTTATACTTCAGATTCTTCTAAACTTCAGATGCTCTTGAGCCATTCAGAATTTATTGTTCACATCAAATTTGCTCTTTAAGATTAAAATCTTTTGTGCCTGTAGAAAACAGTTTAGAACAAATTTAGAGAGTATAATTCTTGTATACAAATTATCATTAATGTTATCATCAAAACATAGAGATATTACTAAGACACAATCTGTGCTCTTACAAACTGTAGGTAGATTCCCTTTCAACCATAGTCTTAGGGTGTCTTTCTCTTCTCATCTCAAAACAATTCAAAAATACAGTAATAAGGTTAATTGAAGTCTTACGTTATGAGCCTTAAGCTATCTGGGAAAAGGTTGGTGGAGGGTCTCTCTCCAGTAATCTGGGTGTTTAGTATGGTACCCTTTGGGTGACATACGAAGCGTTCACTCCTGGGTCATAGTCTCTAGTGCGACTGAGATTGCAAACATCCTAAAAAAACAGTTCTTTCGTAAAAGACTCAAACAAACATTCAAACTCTGTTTTTATCCTCTTGGACCCTTAATCTGGAAAACCCTTTCATAAGGAGATAAAAAAAACTGTCAGACAAACTTGTGTCTTCCGTAGCCCGAACTACGTTTGCTCTGATCTTTCATGCCGTATGAAAGTACGTAGGCACGAGATGCGATATCTCGGCGAGCAACCTTCCCCCCTTAACCCGTAGTTAGGCGAACTACGTTGACTCTGTTTCTCGTTTCAGACGGGAATACGTAGGCATAAAGTGCGATACTTTGCCGAGTCATTTTCTTTTCTTTTTAGACCAGACCTTTAGAGTAGATAGATAAACACACCCTTAGATAGAAAACAAGCGTGGATCCCGTCGAGTACAACGGACGTGAGGGGTGCTAATACCTTCCCCTTGCGTAACCGACTCCCGAATACAGGATTTGGTTGCAATGACCATTCCTTTCCCTCTTTGCGTTAGGTTTTCTCTGAGCGTTTCCTTTCCCTCTTGTGGGATAAATAACGCACGGTGGCGACTCTTCTGTCATGACCGGCGCCGATTTTCGCAGTAGCGACAGCTGGCGACTCTGCTGGGGACTCCAACGGTTCCCTATGCGAGTCAATCCTAGCGCTTGTTTTCCCGTCTGGGGTTTTGTATGTATTTATCTTTCTGTCTTTACTTTCAGTACTGTATATTATTGTTATTGTGCTGTGGATAGAGGGTTAGTTCCAGAGATAAGCCGGACCTGGGCTTGAGTGCACATAGACTTAGAAGTAGAGAGTAATGGTTAGCCTGCTTGCTTTGCTCGCACTAGCTAGCTACGAAATCTGCACTCAGACGAGATTCTCTTTGATGGCATCTTCCCTGGCCCTTTGGGCTTGACAGGTTGTTGGATTTGAGGGTTGTCGACTTTGGGAACCTATCATTTGGGATTCGGCTAAGTGAGGCCTCTTCAAGGGATGATGATGCCACACCTTCTGGGTATCGTATCATCGCTCTTGAAAGTCTGTGACACTGATGACCGCATAGGATGTTGTACCTCGTCTGCAAGTTAAGTACATACTTGTGAGGGGTAGGTGGGTCTTTTTGCAGGAAAACTCTGGCCTCAGAATACCTGGTTTGTCTCTGTCAGTGAGAATTGGTTATAAGGGTTCTTTTGTGGTTGTTTTGGTTTGAGGAGAAGATTTGATGGTTCTCAAGTTGCAGTACAGCACAACACAGTTCTTCATCATTGCACTTGATCCCCTGTTGCATATGCATTTGCATTTACATGTTTGCATTTCATTAATGTGTATTTATGTTGCAGGTGTGTTTTTCCCCTCAGATTCTAGTGTTCTTCTTGCCAGACATGGAGTCCATGAAGAGGACAGTTGCTTACAGGTTGCCTTCACCAGATATCAGTTCCTTATTGCGGTTGGTTGCTCTAGCAGATCAGAGAGTGAGGGCTGAGTTTAGGGAGTCTTATGGGAAACTGCTCAGTTTGGTGTGCAGACCTTCTGTGTTTGAGATGACTGGATTGTATACCTTGATGCAGTTTTACGAGCCTCAGTTGAGATGCTTCTTATTCCCTGATTTTATTTTGGCCCCTACTTTGGAGGAGTATTCTGATATGCTAGGAGTTCCTGTGTTAGATCAGATGCCTTTTATTCACGAGGATACTGAGCCTGAGTTGGCTAAGATTGTTGAGATTGTCAGTTTAGATGCTTCTGAGTTCCCCGGAGGTTTGGTCAAGCTGAATGGATTTTATGGTTTTCATCTTTCTTGTTGGTTGAGAAGGCTACGCAGTGTACGAAGGATGGATGTTGGATTGTCTTCAATGCTATTATGGCTGTTTGCATTTATGGGATTGTATTGTTCCCCAACTTGCCTGATTTTGTTGACTCAAATGCTTTCTTTATTCTTGCCTCGAAGAATCTGGTGCCTACTCTTTTGGGTGACGTTTATCATTCTATTCACTATAAGAATGAGAAGCGTCGGGGAAAGAATGTTTCTTGCTGTGTACCTCTTCTATACAGGTGGTTTCAGGGACATCTTCCTAAGACGGGACCTTTTGTTGATACTGCTGGTACTTTAGATTGGTCTTCCTGATTGATGGGATTGTGTGCTGAGAACATTGTTTGGTTTGATCGGAACTTGCTCGGAACGAATATTATATATAGTTGCAGTGGCTTTCCGAACGTTCCATTGATTGGACGGAAAGGTTGTATTAACTATAACCCTTCTCTGCTTGTGAGACAGTTTGGCTATGCTTTGAGGGACTCTCCGGTTGAAGACGAGATACAAGAATCTCTGTATCTCACGGGTTTATTAGATGGAGATGTTTTGGTCAGATTGAGGCATGCTTGGGGTAATTTTCACAGAAGAGGAAATACATTGCTTGGCAAGAGTGACAGTCGAGCTTATAATCCTTATCGGCTATGGATCCATGAGAGAGTTTGGACTTCTTTGATGCCATATCCTGTTGTAGAGCCTTTGTATCTTCCGGTGGTTGAGGAACCTACTTCAGTAGAGATTGAGAAGTATAACAAGCTGTTGGCTAAAAAGGAAGAATTGCAAAGAGCAAATGAAGAGTTAGAGAAAGAGATTTTCTAGCTTCGGCATGAGAAGAGTGAGGCAACCTTCACTTTGAAGAAGCAGACTGAGATGATTAATAGGTTGGGTTCAGATTTGACTGAAGAGAGCAGTAGAAGAGAGAAGGTGGGAGTAGCCTTGAATGGTGTTAGTAGTGTGCTTGCTACTAAGAAAGAGCTTCTGAATAAGGCTTATTCTCGACTTTCCAAATGGGAATTTTTGTGGAATGCCACGCTTACTAGCCGTAAGGAGTTTGAAGATGAGTTGAAGCTTCAGATTTCCCGGTTAGAGGAGCAACTCAGCGCTAAGGATGCGAAGATTGCTGAAGAGGCATCTCTTAGACGTGACGCTGAGTTTAGAGTGAGCGACATGGTCAAAGAAATAAGGGGTTGTGAACTGAAGGCTGGCTTCAAGAGATGCAGGCTGGATGAGTGTTTTGGCAAGGGAGCCTGTGTAGAGGATGCCAAAAAGCTGAGATCCACTGTTAAGCAACATGCATTACTGATACAGGAACTGCTCTCCAGACCAGGTCATCCGGAGACGTTAAAGGTATTGGGAGATGTCCGGGCGCGTCATCCGTCCGGATTTATCTTTGCTTTTCTCTTGTAGTTTGTGCTTGTATTTTGACCATCGCCAGGCTTGTTGGCCGAGGTCTTTTCAGTTGTATTCAGTTGTATCTTTGCACTCTGCCTCTTGGCATTTGTTTATGTATGAGGTTTCTGATTCTGCGCTTGCTTACTTGGGACTCCATTGTCGGTATGGCTTATTCTCCGGAACTAGAATCGGGGGTAAATTAACCTGCTGCATATTTACATGTGTGCATGTGCATCCTCATATGGCATGGCAGGTACCTTTTTTGAGCTCGAATCTTATCTCCTGCATCTTTCAGGTTGTTTCAAGATTGACGAACAGAGAACTCACCGGTACGCTACAAGAAGCAACAATAAGAGGATCATGGACCAGGTACAATCTGAGATGCAGGAGATCCGGGATAGGTTGGCCCAATTCATGCAGGCTATGGAGGCCGTGGCCAAGGGCCAGGAACATCTTCAAACTCTAGTGCAACCGCTGCTGGCGCGAGCGGCTGGTAATACTGAATATAACTCTGTTCATGTTGAGACCCCTCGCAGGGAGGAAGTGATACCAAATGCTGGTGAGACTGGTACTGGCAATGGCAACGGCAACGCTGGTAACGGGAATGCTGATAATGGCAATGGGAACATGGAAACCAACAGGAATATTGGTATCAATACTGGTTTCGGTAACAACAATCAGGGTTTTGGCTTTGGCAATCTGGATGGCAATGATGACTTTAATAATCAGGGCTTCGGCAACAGAGGGTTTGGTGATAACAATCAAGGTTATGGTAATAATGGCTACGGCAATGCTGGGTTTGGCAATGTGAATACCAATGGTGCTGGGATGGGTCCTTTCAATACTGGCTTTGGGACAGCGGCTGCTAATCAAGAGCTCGGCAATCTGAGGTATGACCACAGGTTTTTCCAAAATGGTCATGGTCATGGTCGCAATGCTGTGTACGCCGAGTATGGTAATGAGGGTCCGTACTGGGATAGAGATCGTCAGGAAGATGCCTTTTCTGGGCAAGGCATGGGTTTTGAGGGTCCCACTGATAATGATCGGAGGATTAAAATGCTGGAGGAACAGATAAGAGGTATAGCCAATCAAAATTCTACAGGTTTGGACATGGCTACCATGGGGCTGGTTCCTGGGCTGAGGGTGCCATTGAAGTTCAAAGCTCCCACTTTCGATAAATATAAAGGGGATACATGCCCACGGGTTCATGTGCGTTCATATTACCGAAGGATGTCTGCTTACTCTGATGATGAGAAAATGCTTATGCATTTTTTCCAAGATAGTTTGTCGGGATCGTCGCTGGAATGGTACATGGGACTAGAGCCTGCACAGATCGGAAGTTGGAAAAAGTTGGCTGATGCTTTCGTCAGACACTACCAATACAAGAGTGACCTGGCGCCAAATAGGGTCCAGCTTCAAAGTCTTTCACAGAAGAACGGGGAGAGTTTCAAGGAGTATGCCCAGCGTTGGCGTGATTTGGCGGCAAGGGTCCAACCACCTATGGTTGAAAGGGAATTGATTGATATTTTTGTTGGAACATTCTCTGGGATGTATTATGATAAATTTCTCAATTGCTCGATGGGTAGTTTCTCTGACATGATACTCATGGGAGAACGGATTGAAAATGGCATTAAAATTGGTAAAATTCAAGCCGGTGAATCGACCTCAGCTGGGGGTGCAAAAAAGGTCTTTGGTGGTAGAAGACAAGGAGACGCTAGCGCAGTGTATGGTGGTCGAGGACGAGGTAGAGGTAGGAATCAGTATATTCAACAACAGGTTGCTAGTGTGACGATCCCTATACCTCAACAACGACAACAACCACAACAACAACAGCAACAACAACAAAGGCATAATCCTGCTCAGAGAAGGATTCAGAATGGGAAGCCAAAGCGGGTATTTGATACACCTCCGTCAACGTATGCAGAACTGCTTCAAACGCTGTTAGGTTTAAATCTGGTTGAAAAGAGAACGTTGGACCCGCCCACAGGAGCTCTTCCTTACGGGTACGATGCTAGTAAGCATTGTGAATTTCATTCTAGGGCACCCGGACATGATATCGAGAGTTGTCATGCTTTTAAACACAAAGTCCAAGATTTGATTGATAGTAAGGTCATTAACTTCAGTCATGATGGTCCCAATATTGTACAGCAACCAATGCTGAATCATGGAGCGAATGCTATTCTAACAGAAGAAGATTTGGATTTGGTTATGGACGTAAATGATCTGAAGACACCTTTAAGCTATGTTAAAAGCAGATTGTTAAAAGCGGGGTCTTCCCCGGATGTGATGAATACTGTTTGGATTTGTGGACCCAACCAGAGGGATGTATTAATTTGAAGAGAGGTATTCAGGCCATGATTGATGAGGGAACTTTACAGTTCGACCGTACTGCTGTGGAGGAGCCTGTTGAGGCAATATTTGAAAAGCAGGGTGAGGTCGCAACAATTACAATTCCACGAAAGACTATTACGATATCAACGCCCGCCAAGCAGCTAACTATCACGATAACGAAAGCATGGCCTATTCCTTATGAAAGTACGAAAGCCATTCCGTGGAATTATGGGTTGGAAGATTTTTGCAACGGGGAAAAGATTAAGGTGGACAGCCAGCCGGCAGGGGCAGTGGGCAATCTTGTTGGAGCGGGAGGCATGACCCGCAGTGGTAGAATTTTCACTTCACCTGAAATTGAGGCTGAGAGGATTGCTAAAGGCAAAGCCAAAGTGAATGAAGGAGGACCTTCCCAGGTGAAAGAGAAAGAAACATCGATCAAGGATGTAGAAGAGTTTATGAGGTTAATTCGCAAAAGCGACTATAAGATTGTGGAGCAGTTGCAGCAGACGCCCTCCAAAATTTCAATACTATCTTTGTTGCTTTGTTCCGAGTCTCATCGGAATGCGTTGTTAAAAGTCTTGGACACATCTTTTGTACCTCAGGAAGTATCTGTTAATCAGCTTGAGGGGGTACTGGCGCATGTGAATGTCGGACACAGCCTGGGATTTACTGACTTTGATTTGACGCCTAGAGGTCGGGATCATAATATGGCTTTGCACATTTCAGTGGAATGCCGGGGCACTGTTATGTCGCACGTTCTTGTAGACACCAGATCATCTTTGAATGTGTTGCCTAAGAAGGCTATGATGAAGCTAGATATCCGAGGAATCATATGCACGCCAAGTGACTTGGTCGTGAGAGCTTTTGATGGGACCAGAAGGTCGGTGTTTGGGTCCATAACGTTGCCACTCCAGGTCAGGCCAGAAGTGTTTGACACTGTGTTCTACATCATGGATATACATCCAGCTTACAGTTGTTTACTTGGGCGACCATGGATACATTCTGCAGGGGCTGTGACGTCCACGCTGCATCAGAAGCTCAAATACATGGTCGGGGACAGTGTTGTTACTATTTGCGGAGAGGAAGACATTCTGGTTAGTCATCTTTCGTCATTCAAGTAGTCGAAGTGGATGGGGAGATCCATGAGACGCCATGCCAAGCTTTTGAAAGGTTGCAGATCAAGGACAAGTCTCATGTTCCCAGCAAAGGGCCAGAGGTGGCCATGTCTTCATACAAAGACGCTCAGGTAGTGGTTCAGGCTAGAGCAACCAAAGGATGTGGCCAAGTCTTGGAAATTTCTGTCAAGATGGACAAGTTTGGGTTGGGGTATCGCCTGACGTCGTCATATTTCGCATCAGGCGTGCCAAAGTTCAAAGGGCCAGTGGTGATCACTCCAGGTGGAGTCTGTTATGAAACGATTAATGCTGTTTCCGATGCTGAAGACGGAGATAGTGACTGCGATATGGACTCGTGGATCAAGCCCGGCGTGCCAGGACAGAGCCTATGCAACTGGTCTATCCAGGAACTTGTCCAAGTGACTACAAAACAGTAATAATTTGTTTTCTCGATTATTGTATAATCCTGTGTCCTACCCGGGGCATAGTGATTTTGTTTTCAGGGCTACTTGCTTATGTGTGTACTTTGTTTAATCATTAATAAAGACGTTTTTCTCATGCAAATTTTATGATCTTTGTTTTTCCTGTTTTTGCTTTAACAATAAAATGGCAACGTGGTTATGTGCTTTGTTTGCATTATTTGAAACATTTAACCATTCTCATTGCAGGATTCATATTTCAGACGACGCCGATCACGAACTTCCTATGACTCGTTTCGACTTCGAGCACCCGATATTTCAAGCAGAAGAAGAGATTGTTGAGGATGATGACTTATCAGAAGAGCTGACTCGACTTTTGAAACAAGAAGAGAGAATCATTCTGCCTCATCAAGAGGAAATTGAAATTATCAACGTGGGGTCCGAAGAGGTTGTCAGGAATATCCGGATAGGGGCTGCACTGCAAAGTAATATCAAGCAAAGTTTGATCGAAATTCTTCGAGAGTATAGTGATATCTTTGCTTGGTCTTACGAAGACATGCCCGGTTTGGATACTGATATGGTGGTTCACCGTTTGCCATTGCGCGAGGAATGTCCGCCGATTAAACAAAAACTCAGAAGAACTAGACCAGATATGGCCGTGAAAATTAAAGAGGAAGTTCAGAAACAGTGGGACGCCGGTTTTCTGGCTGTTACAACTTATCCCTCATGGGTCACCAATATAGTACATGTACCAAAGAAAGATGGTAAGGTGCGGATGTGCGTGGACTATCGAGATTTGAATAGGGCGAGCCCAAAAGACGACTTTCCGCTTCCTCATATTGACGTGCTGGTCGACAACACTGCTCAATTCTCCGTGTTTTCCTTCATGGACGACTTTTCGGCCTATAATCAGATAAAGATGGCACCGGAGGATATGGAGAAAACAACTTTTATTAACCCGTGGGGAACGTTCTGCTACAAAGTGATGCCCTTTGGTTTGAAGAACGCCGGGGCAACATATCAGCGAGCTATGACAACACTCTTTCATGACATGATGCATAAAGAGATCGAAGTCTATGTTGACGATATGATTGCCAAATCCTAGACGGAGGAAGAGCATCTGGTCAATCTTCTGAAATTGTTCAAGAGGCTTAGGAAATTCAGGCTGAGGCTGAATCCTAACAAGTGCACCTTCGGGGTGAGATCTGGTAAGCTATTGGGGGTTTATTGTTAGCGAAAAAGGAATTGAGGTTGATCCTGCTAAGATAAAAGCAATACAAGAAATGCCAACGCCGAAAACAGAAAAAGAGGTTCGTGGCTTTTTGGGGAGGTTGAACTATATCTCCCGGTTCATATCTCATCTAACGGCCACGTGCGAGCCATTATTCAAGTTATTGAAAAAAGATCAGGCTGTGACCTGGAATGAAGATTGTCAAAAGGCGTTTGAAAAAATAAAAGAGTATTTGCAGGAACCTCCAATATTGATACCCCCAGTAGCCGGGAGACCATTGATTATGTATTTGACGGTTCTTGAGAAAAGTATGGGTTGTGTTCTCGGTCAACATGACGAGACTGGACGTAAAGAGCATGCGATTTATTACTTGAGTAAAAAGTTCACATATTGTCAGTCCCATTACTCAATGCTCGAAAAGACGTGTTGTGCACTAGCCTGGGCTGCCAAACATTTGAGGCAATACATGCTAAATCATACAACCATGCTAATTTCAAAGATGGATCCGATCAAATACGTGTTTGAAAAGCAAGCACTTTCTGGAAGGATTGCCCGATGGCAGATGGTACTGACAGAATATGATATTCAGTATGTTTCTCAAAAGGCTATTAAAGGTAGTGTTCTGTCAGAGTACCTAGCTGAGCAGCCAATAGATGATTACCAGCCAATGAGATTTGATTTTCCTGACGAGGATATCATGTACTTAAAAATGAAGGACTGTGAAGAGTTGTTGCCTGATGAAGGTCCAGAGCTGGGTTCCAAATGGCAATTGATATTTGACGGTGCCGTTAATTCATATGGAAGTGGAATAGGGGCAATCATTACTACTCCCCATGGGTCGCACATCCCATTCACCGCCAGATTGACCTTTCCAGTTACCAACAATGAGGCCGAATATGAAGCATGCATTACGGGGCTTGAAGAAGCTATTAATCTGAGAATTAAAAATCTTGATGTGTACAGAGACTCTGCTCTAGTTGTGAATCAGATCAAGGGAGAGTGGGAGACTCGTCAGCCCAATCTAATACCCTATATGAATTATGCAAGAAGGTTGTTACCTTTCTTTGACAAGGTGGAATTACACCATGTACCACGAGCAGAAAATCAGATGGCAGACGCTCTCGCGAAGTTGTCTTCAATGTATAAAGTTAACTTCTGGAATGAGGCTCCCAGGATAGTTATTTCTCACCTTGATAGGCCCGCTTTCATATTCGCCATTGAGGAAGCTTTCGATGGCAAACTGTGGTATTATGATATCCAGAATTTCCTGAAGAACCAAGAGTATCCGGCTGGGGCATCCAGTCGTGATCAGAAGACTCTTAGGAGATTGGCTGGCAATTTTTATTTGAATCTGGATGGCGTTTTGTACAAGAGAAACCATGACTTGGTGTTGTTGCGGTGTGTGGATGAGAAAGAGGCTAAGTTGCTCATGGAAGAGATCCACGAGGGTACATTTGGTACGCATGCCGGCGGACATGCAATGACGAGAAAGTTATTACGAGCAGAGTATTACTGGCTGACAATGGAAACAAATTGTTTCAAGTTTGCAAAGAAGTATCATAAATGCCAGATCTATGCGGACAAGATTCATGTGCCTCCGAGCCCTCTGAACGTTATGTCATCACCTTGGCCTTTTTCCATGTGGGGAATTGATGTGGTTGGGAAGATTGAGCCCACGGCATCCAACGGACATCGTTTTATCTTGGTAGATATTGATTACTTCACCAAATGGGTTGAAGCGGCATCGTATGCTAATGTTACCAAGCAGGTGGTAGCCAGATTTATCAAGAAGGATATTATCTGCAGATATGGAATCCCGGAGCGTATTATCACTGACAACGGTTCGAATTTGAATAACAAGATGATGAAGGAATTGTGCCAGAATTTCAAGATTGAACATCACAACTCTTCTCCTTATCGGCCCAAGATGAATGGTGATGTTGAAGCGGCCAATAAAAACATAAAGAAGATCGTTCAGAAGATGGTTGTGACCTACAAGGACTGGCATGAGATGTTGCCTTTTGCTTTGCACGATTATCGTACGATGATACGCACATCAATCGGGGCAACTCCTTTTTCATTGGTATATGGTATGGAGGTTGTCCTACCATTGGAGGTTGAGATTCCTTCGTTGAGGGTTTTGCGTGATGTCCAACTTGATGAGGTAGAATGGGTAAAAGATAGACTGAATCAGCTCAGTTTAATGGATGAGAAGAGATTGGCTTCTCTAGCATATGGTCGGCTGTATCAAAGCCGGATGAAGAAAGCTTATGATAAAAAGGTGTGTCCTTGAAGCTTTTAGACGAGCGATCTTGTGCTGAAAAAGATTCTCCCACCACAATCAGATCACAGGGGCAAATGGACTCCCAACTATGAAGGTCCATATGTCGTTAGAAAGTTTTTCTCTGGAGGAGCCTTATTGTTATCCACCATGGATGGTGAGGATTTTACATCCCCTGTGAACTCGGACGCAATTAAAAAATACTTTGCTTAAAGAGACCCGCTGGAAAGAAAAAGAATATCCAGGCAAAAATGGGGCATCCCGGCGAACCATAAAAAAGGGAATAAAAGGTTCGGGCAAAAGTTAGGGGTAAAATTGAAAAAAATGTACACCCGCGAAGTTGAAAACCTGAAAAGGGCGACTTCGGAAAAAAAGGGTATCCCGGTGAATTGAAAACCCGCACAGGGCGGTTCACGCAAAAGTTAGGGATTTAAAAAAGCAAATGACTGCGGTCCGAGTTTGATACTGCGTTGTTTAGTGGTTTGGGAGTACCTAAGGGTCGTATATCCAAAACAATCTCTTTCGAAGATCGAGTATCGGTAAAGCGTTAGAGTTAGGCGAGTCATATGAGGATCAGCTCATGGTGTTCGTCTGTACCACGTTGCCGACATGTATACAAATTTTCTTTGTGCTTCTGTGATATTTGTATTTGCTTGTGCATAACTTCCTCTTTTCAGGAGTTGCATCCAGTGTACAAAATTTTGCCTATTTACAGGCCCGTTATCAATAAAGCATGTTATTCAGTATTTGATGCTTGTTATTTACTATTTTGTTTGTGAAAAACGCCGATGTTTTTGATGAACTTGCATGTACATAAACTTGTTGGCCCTTGCCAATAATTGTTAAAACTTCGAATTGACTGAATGAATGTCATGGATACTAACCGGGATAGATCTTGTTGTGTAGATTTGTTCCGTCTCGTTTGTGTTTTGCAGGGTTCTCACCTTTGAAGCAAACAGTCAAGGAATTTGTTGAAGGTGAGAAAATACTTAGAAGGGGGGTTGAATAAGTATGACAGAAAATAATCAAAGATAAAAACTCAAGTATTTTTATCCTGGTTCGTTGAACTCAACTACTCCAGTCCACCCTTTTCAAGAGTGATTTGCCTTTCTCAACAAGGACTTAATCCACTATTCAAATCAACTGATTACAAATAGCAACACCTAAGAACAACTGTTCTTAGTCTTCTCAAGAGCTACTGATCTAACCTAGATCCTCTTAAGGAAAACTTCCTTTACAAATTAATGTAATACAATGTAAGAGTAATAAATTGCTTCTATGAAAGCTATAAACACAACTGTGTTATTTCTCTAAGTTTAGAACAAAGTATGAACTATAAAGAATATGAGAGCTTGAGAGTTTCTTCGCTTGAGAGTAAGTTTTTCAAACTTTGTCACTGAAGAAAGTGCTATGATATCCTTTATATAGCCACTTGAATATTGGAGAGAATATAATACCGTTGGAGAAGATATTTCCAATATCAAATAGTACTGTCCTTTGTACTATTGCAGCAGAGAGACGGCGCACAAAATGTGGGTGTAGCAATTGTCTGCTGAGCTGTGAATTTACCATATATGGAATGTATCAGAGGAATAATATTCTTGCAGAGATTTATGTCTATCCCAATTAAGGAAAGATTTGCTGGCATATTCCAACGGATATATTAAAATAATCTTCTTCAAATAATTCTTCAGATAGTTCAGATCAACAATCAATATCAGAGTCTTCAGTCTTCAGAATCTTCTGGAAACTTCAGAGCCTAAGATGTTCTTCAGATGTTGCTGAATCAGAGTCTGGTGCAGCTGTGTGCTTGAAGCGTAACATGCTCTTAGATCAGAGTCTTCACTCAGATCAGAGTCTTCTCTCATTCAGAGTCTCTTTATTCAGAGTCTTCTTTCATTCAGATTCTTGATAATATATGCAGCGTGTTGTATCTTCAGAATCTTGATGACTAAGCTCTTATACTTCAGATTCTTCTAATCTTCAGATGCTCTTGAGCCATTCAGAATTTATTGTACACATCAAATTTGCTCTTTAAGATTAAAATCTTTTGTGCCTGTAGAAAACAGTTTAGAACAAATTTAGAGAGTATAATTCTTGTATACAAATTATCATTAATGTTATCATCAAAACATAGAGATATTACTAAGACACAATCTGTGCTCTTACAATCTCCCCCTTTTTGATGATGACAAAACATGAGAAATTTGTTCAATAAAAATATGAATTAAAATTACTCCCCCTGAGATTAACAATCTCCCCCTGAAATGAATACTCTAATGGAATTAGATACTTCCCTTTCTGGTTGAGTACATTTCAGATTCAGAGCCTGATTGAAGCCTGGTTGACATATGTTTGACTTCTAGAGTCAAAGCTTGATGCCATATTAAAGCTTGATGCCAGATGAACAACTTCAGAACACCTGGTTGTTTATCTTGCCATTTCCTGTCTTGAGTTATCTTTTAGATCATAGTACTCAAGGTTAGATATCAGAGTCTGGTCTACTCAGATTTAGCTATTTTTGATCAGGTTCTGAAAAGATAGATCTCAGGAAAAACTTCAATGAAATTTGTCAGATTTTTTAATAATATCTGGGACACTTAAATTCAAAGAATGTTAGTAACATGTCTGACTTAGTTCAGATAATTGCTTATAGATTTGAACAATCAGATTCTATTTTGTTTCTCCCCCTTTTTGTCATAATCAAAAAGAATTTTAAAAGACAGTAAAGATGCAGAAGAAACACATATCCAGATAAGCAAAAAGATCATTGTCATTAAGTCAAGAGAACATCCAGATTCAGATAAAAGCATACAAAACATATCAGAAGAAAATCAAAACAAAGCAAAACATGAAAAACTTGTGCAAAACATCAAGTAGGTTTAGCAGATGAGGCTTGTTGAGAAGCAATGAGTTGCAGCAGTGCTGTAATCCTTTCTGAATTTTCATCTTGCTTAGCCATCCAAGTTTTCATTTCTTCATTTGTTTTCTTTTGATCAACCATAAAATCCTTAAGTTCTTTGACATCCTTCTGAAGATCTGTAGATTCTGAAACAGTAGATTCTGAAACAGGCTGAGTAACATCAGGTGCAGGAATTTCTGGAGGTGGAGGAGCTTCTAGAAGAAGAATAGGAGGAGTGTTTCTCTTAATCCGTTTTTGATAAGCAGCAAACCTTACTTTTGACAATCTAAGACATTGAGTCCTGATTTTCAAAGCCTCCCTATTCAGTCTGTAAAGATATTTCTTCCAAACAGCGTCAGCAGCCTCTTTGTCCATAGTAGTCATGCAAACATCCATAATGTCAGCAAAGTCTGAGACATTATCCTTATCAAAATCTCTTAACAGAGTATAAACACGTGATCCCAATTCTGCTTCATCAGGGATTCTGGGTTTTCTTGGTTGGGTTAGTTGTGTTTGTGGTGTTTGTTCAGAAGGTTGAGGTTGTGAAGATGGATGTTCAGATGTTTGTGGTTCAGAAGGTTGAGGATTGATTTGTGGTTCAGATGTTGGTTGGTTGGTTTGTGGTTCAGATGTTTGTTGGTCAGAATGTTGTGGTTGAGGTATTGAGGGAATTGGTTGGGTTTCTGTTGGTTGTGGAGTGTTTTGGATTTCAAGAGGTTGTGGAGTGAGAGTTTGAGTTGGGGAATTTTGTGGAGAAGGTGGATGTTCAGAAGTTGGAGATTTAAACAGCTGTTTCCAAACACTCTCAGAACGAGGTTGTTTGAGATCATTCAAGCATTCATTAATGTAGCCAGATGATTCATCATCAGATGATGCATCAGAGTGGTTAGATTTTTCAGAAGTTGAAGATAAATTGACAGACTGGTTTAAAGGTGTGACATCTAATATCTCATCAGGATCAATGAGATATTCAGGTTGGTCAGAGTGTTCAGGGTGAACATCCTCTGGAATGGTATATTCTGGGATAGTGTTTTGTGGTTGTGGTGTTGTTTGTTGAGTTTGTTGTGGAATTTCTGTTTGTATGTTTGTTGGTTGCTTGGATTGTGGTGTATGAGGGGGGACAGAAGATGGTTTAGAGATAATAGTTTTAGAAGGTCTGGATCTTCTAAATCTAAGTGGGGAGTCAGAGGGTGTGGGGGTATCAGAATGATGAACAGGATTAGAATCAGTGTTAAATACCTGTTTCAGAGTATCTCTAATTTCTTCAAAAGTTGCTGCAGGAGGATTTGGTTGAACCTTCTTCAGCTTCTTCCTTTTCTTCTTCTTTTCAGCATCTGAATGCTTCCTTTTCTTCTGATGACCTTCACTATCAACTTTTCTCTTACGTCTTCTTTCCCTTGTCAAATCAGGAAGAACTTGGTCTTCCTTCTGCAAAAGATTGGCAGGAATCTCATCACCATCTCTTAGGCAGCGAGCAACATACTCAGCAATAACTTCTCTAGATTCATCTGAGGTGAATAAAGGAAAATCCTTAACAGGAATCCTTCTTCCCCTAACTTCTTCAGAGTTAGTTTTCCTTGGTTTCTCAGATAAATCATCAACCAGTTTCATCCTTCTCAAAGTTAAACCGTTTATTTCAGAGCCAATGATATAAGTCAGATCTTCTGTCAACCCAGCCTCTTGCAGATGCGCCACAAGTTGGTTTTCTATCAGAATATCTGAAATCAGCCTTCCCATAGGGATCCATGTTCTGACTTTTCCAGATTTATCTCTGGCTGTTTCCCTTGTTTCCTTGACGTGAGACACCAGATGATTAAACAACAAATATGGAAGATCAATCTGAATGTTTTGGTGTAAACAATACATGAAGTAAAGTTGTTCAGCATTAACATAATCAGAAGAGTTTGAAGAGGGTCTGTGAAAGATGGTGCTCATGAAAATCTTAGCCCATATCTTGTAAGTGGGTTTCAAGAACTTAACCTTCTTACAAGGTTCACCAGTAGTACAGATTTCTTGACATACATCTTTCAGGTCTTCACGCGCAGAAGACAGAGAGGTTACTCCATCAGTTGCCTTAAAACCTATGAGTTTCCTTATCAGGTTTTCAGTGATAACTATCTTTTTTCCCAGCACAGAGGAGTGAATGAACTTTGGAGTAGCATATGCATGGATCCAGAACTCCTTCACTAACGTTGGATACACAGGACCCATAAGCCTGTCAAAGTAACCGTCCCAGCCTTGTGCTTTGATTGAAGAAATCAGATCAAACCCATTTTCAGCAAGATCTTCTAAGTCCACGAAACTTTCACACAGTACTTCTAGTGAATCAACACCAGTTAGGAGAGTGCGTACTGGTTCTTTGACAGTGGTAGCATTTTTGGTAGTAACAGCGTTTGAAGTAGATGCCATTGTTGACGATGATGAAGAAGATGAAGGTTTCTGAGTTCTTTTAGGGTTTGCAAAGAGAGAGAACAACAAACAAAAGCGCATATGTGTTTGAGAATGTGAAAAGTGTGAATGTGTTATGAGAATGGTTTATATAGACAAATAAAGCAAGCATGGGAAACACAACAGACACATATAGGACACATACGCACGTTTGCATTAAATGAAAAGTAATCATTTTTAATTATGATATGACATTTGGGGGAAAATCAAGACAGATTGAGATTTTCAAAGCAATACCTTAAACGTCATAATCAGTAGGTGTACTCCATCTTTTCAGATTCTGAGTGACACGTGTTTGCTTGCATGTGATTCTATAACTCTTAAGAAATGAAACGTTTTCAACTTTCAGATCCTCTGAGATGGTCAGTTCAGAGTTTCACACAAAAAAAATTCACAGATAAATTAAACAAGCAAGACAGATGAAATACTTCAGAGTGTTAAACACTTAGCATCTGAGAAGTTGACTCTGAGAAATATTACTCTGGACAAAAATCCATACAAATATTTTTCAGAATAAACTTAAACCTATCTTCAGCAAGGGGTTTTGTGAAAATATCTGCCCATTGATGATCTGTATCAACAAAGGCTAAATTTATTACACCCTTCTGAACATAGTCTCTGATGAAATGATGTTTAATCTCTATATGTTTGGCCTTAGAGTGTAAAATTGGATTTTTGGATAAACATATAGCAGAAGTATTATCACAGAAGATAGAAAGATTACTCTCATAGATTTGATAATCTTCTAGTTGACTCTTCATCCAGAGCATCTGAGTGGAACATCCAGCAGCAGCAATGTATTCTGCCTCTGTGGTTGATAGTGCAATTGTTGGTTGCTTCTTGCTGTACCACGAGATCAGATGACTTCCAAGAAACTGACAGCTTCCAGAAGTACTTTTGCGCTCAACTCTATCTCCAGCATAGTCAGCATCACAGAATCCAACTAGTGAATATTCGTCAGATTTTCTGTAACACAAACCAACATTAGCAGTACCTTTCAGATACCTTAGAATCCTCTTAACAGCAGTTAAGTGTGATTCTCTAGGATCTGATTGGAATCTAGCACATAAACAAACACTAAACAGAATGTCTGGTCTAGAAGCAGTCAAATAAAGAAGAGATCCTATCATACCTCTGTAGAGTTTCTGATCTACCTTCTTACTTACCTCTTCCTTACCTAGAGTGCTTGTAGGATGCATTGGAGTCTTTGCCATTTTGCTATCCAGCATGTTAAACTTCTTCAGAAGCTCTTTAACATACTTGGTCTGATGTATGTAGGTGCACTCTGGAGTCTGACTTACTTGGATTCCCAGAAAGAATCTCAATTCTCCCATCATGCTCATCTCAAATTCTGCCTGCATACATTTAGCAAACTCCTTTCCAAGCATAATATTTGTTGATCCAAAAATAATATCATCTACATAAATTTGACAAATCAACAAATCTTTCTTAATGGTTTTACAAAATAGTGTGGTATCCACTTTTCCTCTGATGAAATTTTTCTTCAGAAGAAAATTACTCAACCTCTCATACCAAGCTCTGGGAGCTTGTTTTAGTCCATAAAGAGATTTTTTCAGTTTGTAAACATGATCTGGAAAATTTTCATTTTCAAAACCAGGAGGTTGGTGGACATACACTTCCTCTTCTATAATTCCATTAAGAAAAGCACTTTTAACATCCATCTGATAAAGAGTGATGTTATGTTGTGCAGCAAATGAAATAAGCAAGCGAATAGACTCTAACCTTGCAACAGGAGCATATGTTTCTGTGTAGTCTATGCCTTCTTGTTGACTGTAGCCTTGAGCAACCAGTCTTGCTTTGTTCCTTTCAACTTCTCCTTTCTCATTAAGTTTATTTCTGAAAACCCATTTTGTTCCAATGACATTGAAACCTTTAGGTCTTGGAACCAGATCCCAGACTTCATTCCTTGTGAATTGATTCAGCTCCTCTTGCATAGCTAAAATCCATTCATTATCTTCCAGAGCCTCATCAACAGATGTTGGTTCTATAATTGACACTAAGCCACAGAAGGAAGATTCAGAAGTTCTGAGAAATGCTCTTGTCCTTATTGGATCATCTTTCTTTCCAATTATCACATCCTCTGGATGAGAAGCTTTCATTCTGGAAGAAGATCCTCTGACTGTTGGTCTTTCAGAAATATGCAGATTGTCAAGTTGGGAAGTTAGAGGCGTAGCATCTGGGTTTGCTTCAGAGTCTTTGTCTTCAGTCTTGTCTGCCTCTGAGCCTTCAGAGTCTGTGAGAATAACTTCTCTATCTGCAGAACTTTCAACTTGCTTTGGCTTTTCAGAGCCAAGCTTATCATCAAATCTAACATGAATAGATTCTTCCACAATCTGTGTTTCAGTATTGAATACTCTGTAGCCTTTAGAGCGTTCAGAATAACCAAGCATGAAACACTTCTGTGCTTTGGAATCAAACTTGTTCAGATGATCTTTAGTGTTAAGCATATAACAAATACATCCAAATGGATGAAAATAAGCAATGTTGGGCTTTCTGTTTCTCCACAATTCATAGGGAGTCTTTTCCAGAAGAGGTCTTACAGACACTCTGTTCTGAATATAACATGCTGTATTTATTGCTTCTGCCCAAAAGTATTTTGCCAGATTTGTCTCGTTGATCATGGTTCTGGCCATTTCTTGCAATGTTCTATTTTTCCTCTCTACAACTCCATTTTGTTGTGGAGTTCTAGGACAGGAGAAATCATGTGCAATTCCTTTTTCAGAAAAATATTTTTCAAAATATTTGTTTTCAAATTCACCACCATGATCACTTCTGACTTTAATAATTTTGCATTCTTTTTCAGTCTGGACTTGATTGCAGAAGTCAATGAACACAGAATGAGACTCATCCTTGTGTTTTAGAAACTTTACCCATGTCCATCTGCTGTAGTCATCTACAATGACTAACCCATACTTCTTGCCTCTGATGGATGCAGTTTTCACTGGTCCAAACAGATCAATATGAAGTAATTCCAATGGTCTAGAAGTGGAAACAACATTTTTTGGTTTAAAATGAGATTTTGAAAATTTACCCTTTTGACATGCGCCACACAGAGCATCTGAATTGAACTTCAGATTAGGGAGTCCTCTGACCAGATTGAGTTTATTAATCTGAGATATACGTCTCATATTAATATGTCCCAATCTTCTATGCCAGACCCATTGCTCATCATTCACAGATAAAAGGCATTTTACATTTTGAACTTTAAGTTCTGAAAGGTTAATTTTGTAAATGTTGTTTTTCCTCTTTCCACTGAATAGGATTGAACCATTCTTTTGACATACAGCTTTGCAACATTTTTGATTAAAGATGATATCATAACCATTGTCACTTAATTGACTTATGGACAATAGATTATGTTTCAATCCTTCAACTAACAGAACATTAGAAATAGAGGGTAGGTTACCATTACCTATTGTACCAGAGCCAATGATCTTGCCCTTCTGGTTCCCTCCAAATTTCACGTCCCCTCCAGATCTAAGTTCCAGGCTTTGGAACATAGACCTTTCGCCCGTCATATGTCGTGAGCATCCAGAGTCCAGGTACCATGATTGGTGTCTGGATTTTGCTGCTAAGAACATCTGCAACAGGTATTATTTTACTTTTAGGTACCCAGATCTTCTTGGGTCCTTTGGGGTTAGATGTTCTGTGGTTTTGCCTAAACTTCTGTTTTTCAACATAGAGTTTATTCTGGCTAGCCCTTGGCTTAAACACATAAGTACTCTTTTCAGAGCTTGTATGTTTAATATCATTCAGATGACCAAACTTAAAATGAGAATACAGAGGAGTCTTCTTGATGAAGAGTTTATCAATAGATTTTGGATTGCTTCCAGAGGAAGATTCACATCCAATGCCTCTTCTGTTGTTCCCACTAACACCATAGATCATAGAAGCCATTTTGCTTCTGTCTATGCTTTTAGTGAGGAATCTTTTAAAACTGGAGTCGTATTTTTCTAAAATATTTTCACTTGACTCTGTTTCAGTATCAGATTCTTGTTGAGTTGTTTCTAAATCATTTTTGAGTTTTAAATTTATTTCTTTCTGCTCAACAAGTTCTGTTCTCAGAAGATCAATCTCAGATTCAAGATTGCTTTTCAGCTTCTTGTATTTGAGTTTAATCTTGCTGTAGCTTTCCAACATGTCAGATAAACTTTCAACAAGTTCAGCTCTGGAGAGTTCAGAAAATACCTCTTCAGAGTCAGAGTCTGATTCTGACTCAGATTCAGATGATGATGTTCCTTCATCTTGATCATTTGTGTTGGCCATCAGCGCAAAATTTGCACATTCTTCCTCAGATTCAGAAGATGATTCAGATTCATCTGAGTCATCCCATGTAGCCATCAGAACCTTTTTCTTTTTATCAAACTTCCTTTTGGGTTTTTCCTTTTGAAGTTTGGGACATTCACTCTTGTAGTGTCCAGGTTCTTTACATTCATAGCAAGTGACCTCTTTCTTGCCAGATCTTCTGTGTCCAGAAGATTCTCTCTTTTGATCAGATCTTCTGAAGTTGTTGAACTTCTTCCCTTTGTGCTTCCAGAGTTTGTTGATCCTTCTGGACAGCATGGATAGTTCATCTTCTTCTTCAGAAGAAGATTCCTCAGAGCTTTCTTCATTTACCTGCAAAGCTTTAACAGATTTGTTAGATTTAAAAGCTAAGGATTTACCTTTATCTTTCTTATAGGGTTCATCTTCCTCCAGCTCAATCTCATGACTTCTCAAAGAACTGATGAGTTCTTCTAATGAGATTTTGTTCAGATCCTTGGCCAGCTTCAATGCAGTCACCATAGGTCTCCATCTGGTAGGAAGACTTCTGATGATCTTCTTGACATGATCAGATGTTGAGTAGCCCTTGTCCAGAACTTTCAACCCAGCTGTTAGAATCTGAAATCTGGAAAACATAGTCTCAATGTTCTCAGATTCTTCCATCTTGAACGCTTCATACTTCTGTATCAGCGCCAGAGCCTTTGTTTCTTTCACCTGAGAGTTTCCCTCATGAGTCATTTTGAGAGACTCAAACATATCATGAGCAGTGTCTCTGTTGGTAATCTTCTCATACTCTGTATGAGAGATTGCATTAAGAAGTATGGTTCTGGCTTTGTGATGATTCTTGAATTCTTTCTTCTGCTCCTCAGTCATTGATTTTCTATCAATCTTTTTGCCATCCTTAGTAGGATGTTCATATCCATCAATGACTAAATCCCAGAGATCAGCATCATACCCCAAGAAAAAACTTTCAAGTCTATCTTTCCAATAATCAAATTTTTCTCCATCAAACATTGGAGGTTTGGTGCTGATTCTGTCTCCTTCATATTTGTTGCTTGATGTAGGAATATCACCCATATTAGCAACCAAATAAATAACAGAGTATTCTTCTCACTGGATCTTTATCTGTCACGGTTAAGTGAATGCACACGCAGAACCGGAGCTCTGATGCCAACTGAAGGTGAGAAAATACTTAGAAGGGGGGTTGAATAAGTATGACAGAAAATAATCAAAGATAAAAACTCAAGTATTTTTATCCTGGTTCGTTGAACTCAACTACTCCAGTCCACCCTTTTCAAGAGTGATTTGCCTTTCTCAACAAGGACTTAATCCACTATTCAAATCAACTGATTACAAATAGCAACACCTAAGAACAACTGTTCTTAGTCTTCTCAAGAGCTACTGATCTAACCTAGATCCTCTTAAGGAAAACTTCCTTTACAAATTAATGTAATACAATGTAAGAGTAATAAATTGCTTCTATGAAAGCTATAAACACAACTGTGTTATTTCTCTAAGTTTAGAACAAAGTATGAACTATAAAGAATATGAGAGCTTGAGAGTTTCTTCGCTTGAGAGTAAGTTTTTCAAACTTTGTCACTGAAGAAAGTGCTATGATATCCTTTATATAGCCACTTGAATATTGGAGAGAATATAATACCGTTGGAGAAGATATTTCCAATATCAAATAGTACTGTCCTTTGTACTATTGCAGCAGAGAGACGGCGCACAAAATGTGGGTGTAGCAATTGTCTGCTGAGCTGTGAATTTACCATATATGGAATGTATCAGAGGAATAATATTCTTGCAGAGATTTATGTCTATCCCAATTAAGGAAAGATTTGCTGGCATATTCCAACGGATATATTAAAATAATCTTCTTCAAATAATTCTTCAGATAGTTCAGATCAACAATCAATATCAGAGTCTTCAGTCTTCAGAATCTTCTGGAAACTTCAGAGCCTAAGATGTTCTTCAGATGTTGCTGAATCAGAGTCTGGTGCAGCTGTGTGCTTGAAGCGTAACATGCTCTTAGATCAGAGTCTTCACTCAGATCAGAGTCTTCTCTCATTCAGAGTCTCTTCATTCAGAGTCTTCTTTCATTCAGATTCTTGATAATATATGCAGCGTGTTGTATCTTCAGAATCTTGATGACTAAGCTCTTATACTTCAGATTCTTCTAATCTTCAGATGCTCTTGAGCCATTCAGAATTTATTGTACACATCAAATTTGCTCTTTAAGATTAAAATCTTTTGTGCCTGTAGAAAACAGTTTAGAACAAATTTAGAGAGTATAATTCTTGTATACAAATTATCATTAATGTTATCATCAAAACATAGAGATATTACTAAGACACAATCTGTGCTCTTACATTTGTGTTTCCCCAGCCAGAGTCCTGTGACAAAGTGATTGTATCATTCCTCAGCAGATGGAAGTCACATCTTATCCCAGAGAGAGTTGAGATGGTACCTATCCCTACTGGGTGTGGGGTTGTCCTCCCCAAAAGAGTGTTCCCCAGGAAAGCTGCCAAGAGAGTATCCTCAGAGGATCTTGATGTCCCCAACAGAAGGTGCATTCCCAGCAGTGAGTATGTATACAATCAATCAGCATGGGTAATTCCCGCAGAATATAACCAAGTCGTCTTTGGTTCAGAAGGATTATCCCCGCGCAGGACTGTTTTTCCTTCTCCCCAGCAGGTTGTTTTTCCTCCGACAGGATGAACATCATCAGCAGAGTTCGTAATTTCAAGCTTGTGAGCCATTCCCCAACAGGATGGTTATCCCCAGTGGAGTTGGTTTCACCTTTCCAGCATTTATTTTGCTGGAATATACTTTGTGATACCGTTTACCCCCATCGGATTGGGCCTTGTCTTCGCCATTTATTTTTGCTGAAGCGCCTCTTAGCATCTTTGCATTGTGCATATATCATCATATTTGCATCTACCCAAACGCGTAGCATTTCCATGCCATATGGAGCATTACACCATTGTCAAACATACGCATTTTGAAACATAAGCCATGTTGCTTACCTCTTTGTTTTCAGGTGTTATTCCCTGTAGAGAAGTGGGATTCTTGCTTGGAAGGATTTCTGGATATTCAAATTCTCGGCGTGAGATAGGTGATAATAACGTTCGTCCCGTCGTATGTTTCCTTAACAGAGTTGCTTGGTTAAGTTTCTCTTCTTCCCCAGCGGAATTTTTCTCAGGTTGTTGTTACGTCAGCATTAAAAGATTTCACGGCTTAAACTTTTGGAGTTATCGCTAGTGATTTCCCCAGTAGAGTTTTTCCCCACAGAGTTGTTTTGTTAAGTTTCTCGTATTCCCCAGCAAAGCATTCTTCAGACTGCCGTACAACAGTTTGGAAAATCTTGAGAATTTTACCCGTGTTGGCGGAGTCGTTACCCGTGATTGACGGAGTTGTTACCTGTGTTGACAGAGATGGTTATCCGTGTTGACGGAGATTTTTACCTGTGTTGACAGAGATGGTTATCCGTGTTGACGAAGATTTTTACCTGTATTGACAGAGATGGTTATCCGTGTTGACGAAGATTTTTACCTGTATTGATATAGATTGTTATCCGTGTTGACGGAATTGTACCTGTGTTGACAGAGATTGTTATCCGTGTTGACGGAATTGTACCTGTGTAGACAGAGATTGTTATCCATGTTGACAAAATTGTACCTGTGTTGACAGTGATTGTTATCCGTGTTGACGGAGTCGTTACCCGTGTTGACGGAAATTTTTACCTGTGTTGACATAGATTGTTATCCGTGTTTACGGAATTGTACCTGTGTTGACAGAGATTGTTATCCGTGTTGACGGAATTGTACCTGTGTTGACAGTGCTTGTTACCTATGTTGACGGAGTCGTTACCCGTGATTGACGGAGTTGTCCCCAGTGAAGTCGCCAGTGATTATTATCCGTGTTGACGGAGCCATTACATGTGATTGACAGAGATTGTTATTCCAGCTGTGGACGGAGTTGTACCTGTGTTGACGGAGTCTCTCCTCGTGTTGACGAATTTGTCTAGTTGTGGACGGAGTTATTTCTTGCGAATTTAATTCGATGCCTGTGGCGTCACACAGGGGGTTGATGGTGAAATCAAAGTTTTTATCCGATGATTGATCAGTTGTTGTCGTAACAACTGGGCTCAGTGTAATGGATGTTGTTCCCACAAGCAGTTTCGCAGCTTATTTCTGTGGTTGGCAAATTTCTGGGTTTTTGGTATTCAACCGTCTTCTACCTCGATTGTTTGAAAGTCGTTCGCTCTTCACCCAGTCGGGTCCAAGCCGTTTGAATAGGGGCAGCTGTTGCACCCCAAAATTTGCCCAACCTCTTTGCTCACTTGGTTTATGTTTCATTGCATTAACATTTGCATAGTTATATCATTTGCATATCATGATATCATTCATATAAAAGGGGATCAAGTGTGATTCTTATCAAGAGAAGCCTAGCAAGAGGTCTTATTCAAGATTGAGAAGTTATCAAAGTCATCAGGAGGTAATTTGAGTGCCTAAGAGTTTAGATGCTTGCATGAAGATTTTCTCCTAACTTGAGGATCAATTGAAGACCATCAGAGGGATGTGAAGTGTTGAATATGAGAAGAGGATGTGTATGGGGCTCATAGAATGCCTAGAGGGCCATGGGAGAGCTCAATCAAGTCATTGTGTCAAATTTAAGTGCCACAGTTGAAGTGTAAGCAATTAGGGTTTCATCTGGGTCAATTCTAGGTCAACTGTGCAATTGAAGGGTATCAAAGCCTACTTTTAGGTCATGGAGTTCATGAAATGATATGATGAGACATTTGTGGTGTTGTGCCAAGATCAAGTCAAGAGGAGTCAAGAGAGTGGGAAGTTGCTAAATTAGGGTTTCAGTGTAAAATCCTCTATTTAGTGCCTAACTTTAAGACCACATAAGTCAAGATGCAAGTTTCAAATGGATATTTGGCCAACATGAAACTTGTATAGCATCTCAATACCTTTAATTTGAGTACTAGAAGTCCTCAAGGGGTTGATTGATTTGGGCTCTAGCATAAACTTGATACCCTTATCTATTGTGAAGCGTTTGGGTTACATGGAGTTGAAATCGACTCAAATGACGTTGCAACTTGCCAACAAATCTACCACTCGCCCTCATGGTGTAGCTGAAGATGTGTTGGTAAAGGTAGATAAATTTTTGTTCCCAATTGACTTTGTAGTAATTGATATGGAAGAAGATGATGACTCTCCATTGATTCTTGGCCGACCTTTCATGAAGACATCACGCATGGCGATTGATATGGACGATGGTCTCATGAAAGTAAGAGTTCTTGATGAGGAGATTTGCTTCAATCTTTTCGAAACCATGAAACTTTCTAAGGACAAAACCAATTGTTTTAGAATTGATGCAACGGAAGTGGCAATTGTAGAACTCAAGTTATGGTCCAGACAAGTTACAAGTCCTCAGATGCCTCTGAAATTTGTCTGTGAAAATCATCTGACTTCCAAGCTATTTTTGACCTAGAAGGAGGTTTCACCTGAACTTTTGGCCAACATGAAAGTTGTTTCTATGATATTAGATTTCTAAAGTGTACTAGAAGTCTTCCATCTGATTTGTAGAACTCAGGTTATGAGGTTAACAAGTCAGGGGTATTTTGGGAAAGTGAGATTATAGGCCATTTTCAGTCATAGGTCAAAACCTCCAACTTGCACTTGTCAAATGGATTTTTGTTCAACATGAAACTTATTCAAAATGTGGTTTTTAGGATAGCCAAGAAGTCATGATGAATTGATTGGACTCATATCAAGATTTGGTTTGAAATGGCTTAAAAAGGGAGATTTTCAAAGGATTAAAAGTTGAAAAATTCAAATAATTGGCTAAGGGATCAAAACATGTCAAATAAGTACTCATTTTGATTGGAAATTTCATTTCAAACTCAATGACATTGGTGGATTTTTGAGTTTAGGCCAATTTTCACAAGTTACAATGGTGTTGCTTCATGTGCAAGTTACACATCCAAATCCTTCACCAAGGCAATTCAGGCTTTTCTTTTGATCTGGATTCATTCACAAGGGATTTTGTAAGTGATTAGAAGATTCTAGAGCAAGCTACACGACTATAATACATGACTGTCACATGGCATTTGGAGAGAAAAATCAGAAATCGTGAATTGCTGGATTGGGCTTCATTCAAGCTTCAAAAGCCCACAAACTCACTCTATATAAGCATATCAATGATTCCATACTCAGGTTGGAGCTCATTTCGTGGTGGAAGCTGAGATTGCATTTGAAATTTCAAGAGAGCAAGTGAGAATCGGGTTTTCATTTCCAAGCTAGTTCAGAGCCAATTGAAGGTTGAAGACTCTTCCTCTTGCATCACTGACAATGTCTGGAGAGTTTTGAAGCAAGAAACGAGCTCTAGCTACCTCGGTTAGTGGATCTATACCAGGTTAGTAAACTTCAAAATTCCTCTTGATCTAGCATGATGTAGTTAGTAATGGACATGTGGTTAGGATCTAGTTAAGGAGTAGATCGTTTCTGGACAGAATTTTGGACAATTAGAGACAAACTTAAGTGATATGTGATTTGTATTTGAGCACGGTTTGACCTGATCTTAAGGCTAGAACACGATTTGGATAGATCAGAGTGATGTATGAAGCATGAGGATTAATCCTATGGCTTTAGATTTGGAATTGGTGATGATCAATTTGGATGTGATTTCTGAACTTTGATGCGAATTTTGAAACCTGTTGAGAGTTAGGTGATTTGGATAGGAGATTCGTGATCTACGTGGAAATTTGAGTGGAAGTGATATAAGGTTTGTAGTTTTTGGTTGCCTGTGAGTACTTGCTCGCCGGAGAAGACGACCGGAGGTCTTCTCCGGCCACCGCATATGATCTCCCTCCGTTTTGGCATTTGAATGGAGAAGATGACTAGGAGCCATCAGATCAAGCCTTGACCAACGACTTCTTCCATGCATCCAACGACCATGTTTTATTTGTTTTTGTTGACTTCTGAAGACTAAAACGCAGTCGTTTCATTAAATGAGGTGGCACTCCCTCAAGCATCATATCAGCTGACCAGACCATGCATCCAATGGCTCTCTTATTTTCCTACACTTTGATTTATTTTAATTCATTTTGATTTTATTTTAATGCATATTGATTCTAAAAATCACAATAAATCCATCTTTGATCAGAAAAATATTTTTAAAATATCTCCATCCTCCTGATTAAATTTGTGATTTTCTAGGATCAATAAATTGCATTTTCATACATTTTTCAATTTAATTTGCATTTTTCTCTTTTATGTATTTTCTTTTATTTTGCATAATTGTTCATCTGTTTTATTTATTTTGGTGTGATCTTTTGGTATTGAATCTGGCTGTGATTTTTGAGTATGTTATAGGTTAGATGTGCATGCTCCCTTAGGATTTTTATTAGATTTTTTCAACAATTGTAGGTTCTGTTTTAGGTGAGATGTTTAGAGCCTTCCCAAACTTGTGCTTTACCTTGACATGTTTCAACTTAGGAATTGTTTAGTGGACCTAGAAGTTGATTTAGGATTTAATATTTGAACCCTATATTTTTAAAACATGCATGTTCCCCTAGGAAATTTATTAGAATTTTACAACTTAGTTTTCTATTTTAGGTAGAATTTGCAAGTTGGTTGTGCATGTGGTGTTCCATCTTTGGTGCCTTGCTTTGCTTGGTCTTGTTGGTGACTTTGGAGCTTGAAATGCTTGGATTCCTTTTTGGAGGAGCTTCTAGACATCTTGTAGTTGTTGTGGATTGGCTTATGGAGCTTGGAGTTGAAGATTTCTTTCTCTTTTAGGAGCTTTTTAGAAGCTTAGAGGATTAGGGTTTTAGGAAGAGCTATTAGAGCTAGTTTTTCTTTCATAAAAAATAGAATGCATTGTTTGCTTCTATCCTCATCCCATGATGCAAAGTCCTCTTAAGGAAGCTCCATCTCTCCTTTGGAGGGATGAGTGGCATGCCTTAATGAGTAGAACTTTTGAGGATGCACTTTCTTTCCAATGTTGGTTCCTGATGAATTCCTTTGGTTTTCATCAGGTTTCCTAGCATTGTAACTTGATCTTAATGATGATTTATCTTCTTGTGGAGCTTGCTAGAGTTTGAAGATGAAGAATTGAAGAAGCTTGAAGATAGGAGCTAGCTTGAAGATGAAGATTCTTTGCTGTCAACTTTTCTGTCAAGAGGTTTGCTGTCTAGAGATGCTGTTCAAGGTTGAAGTTGCTGTCTGTAGAAGATTGTTGCTGCTGCTTGTGCTGCTTCCTTTGTTTTTCTTTTGTTGTATTGTCTGTTTGCTTGTGTTGCTTACCTTTAGGTTTGAGTTGGATCTTGTCTCCCCTTGCCTGTTGTTTTCTTAGGTTTGAGGTTGAGCCGGACTCCCTTGCCTCGCTTGTACTGTTGCATATCATGCATTTTTACTGTTTACTGTTTACTGCTTGCTTTCTTTTGTTGTTTTCCCCTAGGATCTCTGATTTCCTCTGTGCAAGAGGGAATTATGATAGACATTAGGTTTTTAAACCATGCATGATAACTGTAGGTAGATTCCCTTTCAACCATAGTCTTAGGGTGTCTTTCTCTTCTCATCTCAAAACAATTCAAAAATACAGTAATAAGGTTAATTGAAGTCGTACGTTACGAGCCTTAAGCTATCTGGGAAAAGGTTGGTGGAGGGTCTCTCTCCAGTAATCTGGGTGTTTAGTGTGGTACCCTTTAGGTGACATACGAAGCGTTCACTCCTGGGTCATAGTCTCTAGTGCGACTGAGATTGCAAACATCCTAAAAAAACAGTTCTTTCGTAAAAGACTCAAACAAACATTCAAACTCTGTTTTTGTCCTCTTGGACCCTTAATCTGGAAAACCCTTTCATAAGGAGATAAAAAAAACTGTCAGACAAACTTGTGTCTTCCGTAGCCCGAACTACGTTTTCTCTGATCTTTCATGCCGTATGAAAGTACGTAGGCACGAGATGCGATATCTCGGCGAGCAACCTTCCCCCCTTAACCCGTAGTTAGGCGAACTACGTTGACTCTGATTTCTCGTTTCAGACGGGAATATGTAGGCATAAAGTGCGATACTTTGCCGAGTCATATTCTTTTATTTTTAGACCAGACCTTTAGAGTAGATAGATAAACACACCCTTAGATAGAAAACAAGCGTGGATCCCGTCGAGTACAACGGACGTGAGAGGTGCTAATACCTTCCCCTTGCGTAACCGACTCCCGAATCCAGGATTTGATTGCGATGACCATTCCTTTCCCTCTTTGCGTTAGGTTTTCTCTGAGCGTTTCCTTTCCCTCTTGTGGGATAAATAACACACGGTGGCGACTCTTCTGTCATGGCCGGCGCCGATTTTCGCAGTAGCGACAGTGGGTTAGTGCAATTAAGGGAGATGAGGGACCCTCTAGATGTCCTTCCCCTGGATACGATTCTAATGCACACTGTGTGATGGTGAAAACATATAAAGACTAGCACTAGATGTTGCCATTTGCCTTGCATGGCTACCGCACTTCAGTGCACACTTCTACTAGGGCAACCCTATTCTCTCTCGTGTATGGAATGGAAGCAGTACTTCCTATTGAAGTAGAGACTCCTTCCTTGAGGATTTTAGCATACGTCAAGCTAGACGAAGCTGAATGGATACAAGCAAGACTCGACTAACTTAATCTCATTGATGAGAAGCGCATGATGGCCATTTGTCATGGTCAAATATACCAGAAGCGGTTGAAGAGAGCCTTCGACAAGAAAGTTTGCTCGTGACACATTGAAGCAGGAGACCTGGTCTTGAGGAAAATTCAGCCAACTCACACTGATCCAAGGGGCAAATGGACTCCAAACTATAGGGGTCCATACGTGGTGAAAAAGGTTTTCTCTGGTGGATCCTTGATTCTCTCGACCATGGACGACGATGATCTTCCATCCCCTATGAATTCAGATGCAGTTAAAAAATATTACGCCTAAAAGATACACCCAGTGGACCAAAAAAGAAAATCCACGCAAAAAAATGGGCGTCCTAATGGACCATGTAAAAATAAGAAGGTCCAGGCAAAAATTAGGGACTAAAACAAAAGAAATAACCTGCTAAGTTAAAAACCCGTAAAGGTGACTTAGGCAAAAAAAAAGGGTATCCCGGTAGACTGAAAACCCGTAAAGGGCAGTCTAGGAAAAAGTTAGGGATTCAAAAGGCAAAAACTGCATTCTGAGAGGACGTGTGAATTTTCCTCCTTGATCATTAAACTCTAATTGGGAGTGACTAATGCAATCGTTGTGCTCAAAAGTAAGGCATAAAGGGTCTTTAGAGATATATGGGTCATAGCAGAATTGAAACTCGATATAAATCGTTTTCAACATTGCCATTGCTATTGTTTATCCATTTTCTTTCAAATAAATTAGCTCTTTTAGGAATTGCCTCCTCTTGTTATTTGCCCGTTTATGGACTTTCATCAATAAAGATTATTTTCATCAAAAAGTTTTCTCTTCTGGTTCTTACCATGTGATTGCAAAACTTGTTTTATCGGTGATAAGCATTGCTTTTGAATTTTAGGAATGATTATTTTATGGTAGAAATAAAGTGTGGGATTACTCTTCCTCTTAGGGTGTCTATAGGGTGACCATGAACCAGAGCAACAAGCGAAAACACCATCAAAAACACAAAGTGGCTTGGCCGAGATAAGAATCATCTAGCCCAGAGGAAACTGGCACCAAAATTGGGAGTCCTAGCATCTCCAAAACTTGATAGCATCATGAAGAGGTGGTGTCGAGAAGTCAAGCTCGTTCCCCATCCAGTCCAAAGCCCCAATTGTATTTGGTACCTTTTAGTTGTAAAGCCGCTTTCGGATGGCATTTATTTGTAAAATCATCTTCCACTTGTACCTTTCACCGCACATATCCCTTTTCCCTAACAAGCCCAATCACTCTTGGCACGGCCGTCACTCCAGACTCTCATATCCCTAGCATTTTTGCATACATTTTGCATTATTTGCATGCTTGTTTAGCCAGTTTCTATAGAGGGTAGGGCATTCCTGTAGACAGTGTCTCTTCTGTCGATTACTGTTTGCAACTATTTTTGTGCCTTTTGCATAGGAGTAACCTTACCTTTTGTAGGGTATTTCATTGCCTTTTGCGTGAAAATTTATCCTTTTACTTTGCTTTTGTAAGCGTCTTCGCTGTCTTTTACACGCGATAACACTTTGTATTAGGTATCGTCGATCAATTTAGACACTTGATGCCTATGTGGCCAAGAACTGATTGGTCACTACACAAAGAGCGTCATCTCCGTCGATGTGCCTGTGAGATTAATGATATTCTGATACCTTATACAAGGATGGTTATTTCCCTCAACTTATATTTTTGTGAGTTTTGTTCATGTCGTCACCGTAAGACTTTTGGTTTGTGTATTTTGTACTTTTCCATACCTGGTTGTGCCTTTTGCACATTATCATCAACAATTCGTCTTTGCATATTACGTTTTTCTTCCCATAAAATATCCTATCTTTTGTAGACCTTTGCCTTTGAATCGTTTATTCTGGGGTCTTTCTCTACCTTTCGTAGAAGAAATTTGTTTCCCTGAACCTTTTGTTCTAGGGTCTTTCTCTACCTTTTGTAGAAGAAATTTGTTTCCCCAAACCTTTTGTTCTAGTGTCTTTATCTACCTTTCATAAACGAAATTTGTTTCCATGAACCTTTAATTCTGGAGTCCTCTCTACCTTTTGTAGAAGGAATTTGTTTCCCCGAACCTTTTGTTCTGGCGTCTTTCTCTACCTTTGATAGACAAAATTTGTGTCCCCGAACCTTTTGTTCTGGAGTCCTCACTACCTTTCGTAGGAGGAGTTTTCTCCTAGTCTTTGCTCAGGAGTCTTTTCTGCTTATTGCAGAAATTTTCACGATCATTTCTTCCCCAAACGAATATCCTTCACTTGTTATAGTGGGACCATTTTCTCCAAACCTTTTGTTCTGGGGTTCTTTCTATCTTTTGTAGAAGGAAATTTCCTCCAAGCCTTTTGTTTTGGAGTCCTCGCTACCTTTTGTAGGAGGAATTATCTCCTAACCTTTTGTTCAGGAGTCTTTTCTGCTTGTGCAGAAATTTACTCGATCGTGTTCTCCAGAAGGGAGCTCCTCTATGTGATGTAGAAGGAATTAATCTTTTGTACAAGCCTTTTGTTCTGGAGTCCTTTCGCCTTTCGTATAAGGAATCTTTTCTCCAAACCTTTTGTTCTAGAGTCCTTTTCGCCTTTCACATGAGGAATCGTTTCTCCAAACCTTTTGTTCTTGAGTCCTTTTTGCCTTTCGCGTAAGGAATCTTTTCTTTAAACCTTTCGTTCTGGGGTCTTCTCTACCTTTTGTAGGAGGAATATCTCACTCTTTGATTATTAAGATCTCTACCTTTGGTGAGATTTATTTTATTTTATCCCTTGAATCCTTGCTATCTTTTATGGAAGGAATATCTCACTATATCCAGCTAGAGTCCTCCCTGCCTTTCGTAGGAGGAATATCTCTTAAACCTTAATTATCATCTTTTACTACAAGGATGCTTCCACTTTCAGGACTGGCAAAGCACTTGTTGTTATTTTGCATTACATCTCGAGCATATCATCATATATCCCACATAACCAACCAATTCATCAAACTACCATTTATCTTTTGACAGATGTCTTTTTCAAAGCCATCCTGTTTTTCCACCCTGATACATTTCATTCCGATTGGCTGAAAAGTTTGGGTATTCTTGTATTTAATTTCCTTGTACCTTGACCCTGAGAAGGCCTTTTCCATACTCACTTTCAAGTTCAAGAAGATTAAATAGGGGCATTTGTCACACCCTCTTTTTTCACCCTAACCTTTGACTTCTATATCATTATCATTTGCATTAGCATTTGCACCTAGGATGGATCTTAGACAAGAAATCAAGGTATCTTATCCAACACTCAAGAGAAGAGTTTCATCTTCAAAGCTCAATCAAGAGATGAAGCTCAAATTTGTGGCAATCTCAAGTCACAAGGTCTCCATCATCACCAAGGCATGTCACTCAACCACTTGAATCAAAAACACAAGCATTGATTCTTCTCCTCCTATCTCATGGATGACTATCTATGGTTTTGATTCAAAAGGAGATTTGTGGCCAATTATTTGGGAAAGATATGGTTACATATATAAATATACATCTTTAGGGTTCTCTACATGTAGTATGTATCATCACAAGTCATCATAAGAATCTCAGTGAGTGGAAATGGTCATAGGGTTTCATTTGGTCAATAAAAGTCAACTATGATTCAACTAGGTCAAAATATTAGATCTCAAGGTTAATCAAGGGAATGATAGGTGTTTTTAAGTGATTTCATGTTTTTGGAACAAGAAGAATCAAAGGGAAACATAAATTCAAGAGTTTTACTAAAGTAGGGTTTTGATGGAAAATTTTCTAAGTGTAGAAAACCCTAATTCTAGCCATCTTGCAAATTCCATAACTTTCTCGTTTTTGATCCAATAAAGGAAAACTTGCTGTCAAATTAAAGAGGACATCATGAACTACATGTTTGTGGAAGGAAGCATGTCCAAAATATTCATGTTTTGGGAGATATGATGAGCTAAATTTGGGAAAAAGGAGATATGATGAGCTAAATTTTTCTAAGTATAGAAAATCAGTTTGAAGTACCTACTTTCAAGCCCACTTTTCATGGTGATACAAGCTTCATATGAATTTTCCTATGACATGAAAATTGTAGAATATCCTCCGAGCTTTCTTTTGAGTACTAGATCATCTCCATTGCATATGTAGAACTCAAGTTATGGTGCTCCCAAGTTAGGGTTTCAAAGATGTTAAGTTTGACAAGTTGTTAGACAGATTTTTCAATCAAACTTCCAAGACATTTTTCACTAAGTTCTTGACCTCAATTGAATTTTCTCACAAAATTAAAGTTGAAGATAATTCTTCAATATTTATATACACTACTAGAACTTTTCCGTTGGATCAAAACTCCTCAAGTTACATAGCTTCAAAGTTGAGGTTTCAATGATGTAGAAAGTGCATGACTTAGTATTTTTCTAAGTCACCTTGGGCAGATTTTGAGGCATGTTTTTTAAACCATTCTTTCATGATCATACAATGCTTGTTTCAAATGGCCATCAACATGAAATTTGTTCAACATAGTCTTGGCTTTACATTGATCACAAGAACTCTTGTTTTGCATCCAAAATCATCAAGATAGGACCAAGGAAAGTGTGGTGTTTGAACATGATTCAAATGACCCAGCTAGCCACGATTCTTTGACATGAATTTCATTTGATCTTGTAGCATGATTCCACTTCATTCTTTGCCTATCAAGCCTCCTTTTGAATCATATAACATTACCTTATTCAAGCCAACATGCCGTGTACCATTCATGTGTCATTTGTCACATTTTTGCCAAAAGAGGAAAACTTCCAAACTTGCACAATAATTTGTTCCCTCCACTCCTCTATTCTGAATACCATTACCACAACAAAACCATACAAAAGCCACCTCACCAAGTGTATGACCCGGGTACACATTCTCACTCTCCAAATTTGAAAACAAGACCATAACAAACTTTACGGGCCTTTAACTAACACACAATCCACATATATAAATAGCACAAACCCTAAGAACGAGGGTCAGCCTCCATTTTGCTCAAAACAGAATCAAAAAACCTTCCTCCCTTCAAAAAATTTCTCTCTTTGAATATCCCTCTTTCTCAAGTTTCTGGATCATACTTTGTGTCTATCATCATCTCTGAAGCTCAAGCAAGGAGAATGAGCCATTTGGGGAGGTGTTGAAGCTCCAAGCAGAGTTTGTAAAGCTTCATTTTTTTGGTAATCTTTCTTGAGCTTGCTTCTCTCCTTTTACACGTTCATTTTTGTTATTTGTTGCATATTAGAACTTCTGGATTGAGGTAAGCCATGTTTGTGTATGGTTTGTTTCTATTTGTGGAAGTTGTAGCATGTGTGTTATTTTTTTCGTGCCTGATTTTCATGAGCTTAGAGTGTGTTTCAATGGAAATGAATGCCATATTTGAGATCTACATGAAATTTCCTTCGAGATAATGGTTTGTTTGGTGTGTTTTGACAACTTTTACAGTCATCTCCCGTGAGGGTGACTGAAGCCCTAGCTCTGGCGTCTGACTGTGTTTGCAGGTTGACCTTTTGACCTGTGCTTAGGTGGTTTGTTATGTGGCGCTGCGTGGCTGCCACCTCAATTAGTGAGGTGACACGGTAGGCCACACGTGTCATTTTTGTTTTCTGATTTTTAGTGTTTGGACTTTGGGCCTAGCAAAAATGATACTCACGCCCCCCATATTTCAGCCCAACGCGCTACAACACATGAATCCAATTCTTCCTCTTTTTACTGCTGCACCCCCATTTCATTATTTCCTTATTTTCATTTTCATTTTCTTTCCTTTGCATTTCTATTTTTTTTATGTTCCCTTTATTTTAAAAATACCAAAAAACATGTTTTTGACTATTTAATTTCTTGTGATATTTTTCACATTTTTGTTTTATTTATCCTATTTTATTTGGAATTATCTTTGAAAGGTGTTACCTAAAGTGCCCTTAGATTAGGGTTTTGATTTTTAAGGTCTTGTGCGTGCTTCCTTGAGCTATGATTTTGGGGATGCTATGACACATGAGTGAACATTGTTTGAGTGTTGTTTTGGTGTTTGAATATTGAATTTTTGTTTGGTTTTCATGTCATTTAACTTTATCCTCGATTTATGCTTGACTTGTGGAGTACCCTAGCTTGTTGGTTGCTTTTGTACATGTTCTTATGCCTTTCTTTTAGCCACCTTTTGCATACCTACACTTGAGTGTATTGACATGAGTTTGAGCTTTTTATTGGAATTTATTTCACCATCTTTCTATTTTTGGATGCTATATCAAGTTGATGATGTTTTGACCATAATATTGTGCATACTCTGACCTAGTTCTAGAGCATTGTTCTTCCATGATTCCATTTGATATTTGATGATATTAATTGACATGAAAGGATGTGTTTAACCTTATGATTTCCTTTGACTCATTGTGTATGGCTTGCCTTTTGAACTCCTATGTATTTATGTGGATGTTTGAATCCTTTTGAGGTTGATAAGGAATGATGCATGCCTAGTTCTTTGCTCATGTTTTGAGGATGATTCATATTGAGTTTCTTTGATGTCTTAGTGTTAAATATATCTTGAAATGTTTGTGGTTTCTTCTGACCTCCCATGTTCACATGCTCTAATTGCATAATTTTGACCATTGTTGCTTTATTTCCATGAGATCTTTATTGACAAATGCCCAGTCTTTGTTTGGATTCATGTTGAATGCTTTGGTGCCTCTTCCTTCATCTTTGAGATATGTTGATCATGACATGATATGGGTTCTGACCTCAATTGTCTTTCATCTTGATTGATTCAAATTGTTTTGTTTGTTCATTTATGGATATGTGGTTAACTTTTCAAGGCATATATGCTTGTGCGTTAACCATTTGACTTTTCCTAATTGCTTGAGTTGTGTTGTATGACTCCTTTGAGCATGTTTAGATGACTTAAATGTGTTTGAGTATTTATTTGTGTGCCTCTTGTTTGTTTTGATTCAAGTTTGAAACATGATTTGTGTAACACCCCTTTTCTATACCCCTAAATAATCACATAATCAATTAGTCACATATTAAAAATTTCATCAGAGTATAATTATAAACATAGTATAAAAGAGGCGCGTCACATTACGCATGAAATTAAAACATTCAATACCTGCTCAATAATAGATATGCAACAGTGGGGTAACTTTGCAACAGAGGAACTTAGTCCTTACACCCACATCTCAACATTTAGAATAAAAGCGGAAAATCTAAACATTGAATAACATCAACATATATACATATATACATATATATATATATATATATATATATATATATATATATATATATATATATATATATATATATATATATATATATATATATATCATCCAGTATGATTCAACAACATATAACATGTTTTCATAAACATTCACCAACAAGATACATATACAAATGTATCACAAAAGAATCATGAACAACCTAGCTACCCGGTGCTACTTATTAGAGCCGACCGACCAAATGAATGAAGACACGCTTCACAAAAAGACCTCCAGCAAACCTACTCTGCAATGCCTCATAGAGCACCATAAAACAACAGAAGGGTGAGAAATATTATCATAATAACAATGCATATAATTATATATCTTAGCATATAAAATACACATATTCTACATTCTCACCACAATTCATCACAACTCACTCATATACATCACAATGTATATAATATATATATATATATATATATATATATATATATATATATATATATATATATATATATATATATATATATATATATATATATATATATATATATATATATATATATATATATATATATATATATATATATATATATATATATATATATATATATATATATATATATATATATATATATATATATATATATATATATATATATATATATATATGAACCCAAGCATATTCATCATGCATACTTTCACAATTCCATCATTCCACATAAACATACACATTTATGTTTATTCACCAATGCACAATTATAACGATGATAAATGCAAATCATAGAGACCGACTCACGACTCAATGCAAATGCAATACGGTACCGACTCAATCATCTCAAATTCACTCAGGAACTTATTGGAACCATCGTTCGTTACCAATGTAACTCCCCGTCGGGCCTACGATGTTCACCCATTGCTCACACCTCACATAGGCACACAATGTTTATGGATTGCTCACACCTCACATAGGCACACAATCCGATTGCTCACACCTCACATAGGCATGCAATCGTTTGTAATCATCGCTCACACCTCACATAGGCACACAATGTTTATGGATTGCTCACACCTCACATAGGCACACAATTCGATTGCTCACACCTCACATAGGCATACAATCGTTTGTAATCATCGCTCACACCTCACATAGGCACACGATGTTACAACAGATTCTCATTAGAATCACACAACACAAGAATGCACATCATTATGCTTCACATACAAAATGACTCAAGACACTCTTGAAATGCATACATATTCACAATATATTCATGCATCCATCTCATATTATCACATACAATCGATATACACATTCACATCAATTACGCCAAACGGCAACAAGCATCGCTTTACCACCTACACGACAACGAACTCTATCACAATTATCATGCATTTACATTAATTTAAACAATGCATTTATTTTCCAAAAGGCCACAATTCACGATAAATTCCACAATCTAGGATTCACACCATACGGCTACCCACAACATATCATATGACAACACACAAGCTACACATTCGGGAGAAGGTTGATCACATCCGAGTCGAAGAATCGATATTGGATGGAAAATAGAAAAATGTTGTGCTGTCATGCTCGCTAGCATGCTCGCTAGGCGAGCAGAATGGTGAGTCCTTCGCTACTCCACTCGCTCCAGCGAGTTTTGGTCATTTTGGTTCTGTCCAAGTCTGGGAGTGTTTGCTAGCAGCTCGTGGTGTGCTTGCTTAGTGAACACTTCGCTACCTCACTCGCCAGTGATTCGCCTAGCGAACGCTTCGCTACTCAAACCCTCCATCATCCAAAAATGTCAGAAAGTCACAAAATCACCCGATTACAATCAAACAAGTTTCAATAGTCTCGGCCTAACATTCCTCGACTAAACTACGCAATTTATTTCGAATTCTAACAGTGAAAACATCGGTTTCTATCGATTTACCCAATTCGACCTAAAATAGAAAAATGTGGAAAAACAACCAAAAAAATCCAAACAACACATACATAATGATATACATTGATGAGATAATAAGATTTCGCACCCTTACCCGATTAAATCGATTCCTAGAAGTTTTGAAGATTTCCAAGCTTTTCCTCTTTTTCTTCTCTTTTCTCTTCTTCCTCTTTCTTTCTCTCCTTTTTCTTCTTTCTTTCTCTTTTCTCTCCTCTTTCTCTCTTATATCTTTCTACTCTAATTCCTTTCTATTACTTTTTCTCTCAAAATATCTAATAATTTATTTCTCACAAAATATCTAACTTAACATTAATTAAGAAATATCTAAAATACCCTCCAACCTAATTTCCCCGAAAACTCTCAAAACGATAAAATAACACAATATGCAAACATAACATATTAACACACCAATTCCACAAATAAAATAACAATCACCCAAATAAAATAAAAGACTCAACAAAAATGGGAAATCAAAATTGGGGTGTTACATTTTGTCTTGAATACTTGTTTGTTTCTTCCTAATTGGTTTGATTGTGTCTTTTGCTTTGGTTGCTTGAAATGAATTCTTGATGATCCTTTCCTTCCATAATTGATGCATTTCTCTTACTCCTTCATACTTTGCATCTCATTTCCCCCTGGCGGACTTTATGTATCCCTCTCCCCCATTATAATGAAATAGTCTAGTTCTTTTTTGTTTCTTATCTTTGCTTGCCTGCTTGTTAAGAAAGTTAAAATGACCTAAGTTAGAACACATTTTCACAACAAGAACAAATAAGGCTTGATTCAACGTCAAGTCATTTTTTTCAAACCCATTAACTTGGTTTACACCTTAGGGTTTCTCTCATATCATTCTCATCTCTTATCTCTTCCATTAAACCCCACATTAACCTTGTATGGATTACACCTTTGTAAGTTGTTTGCTTCATGCATCGCCATCAACCTACCTTGATCTATTCACCATGCTTTCTTTTCAAAACTTTTCTCTATTTCTTTTTGTCTCCTTGAGTCTAAAAAACTCTGGTCTTGTACCAAGTGCATTTTTATACTTCTTTTCCTAATAAACTTGGATGGTTGTGGAGTGGTTAGGCGAAGGCCTTGTCCTATACCAGGTGCTTGACATTACCTTTAGGGTTCACTGTCATAAAACACTTACCATTCAAAATCAAAGAATCTTTAATAAGAGAATAAGGTTCTCTTTGTATTGAACTAAAGAGAGAGGATTGAGTGAAGACTTCTTTCTCTCCGAGTATTAGGATACTCACTTTAGAGTGTATGGTCTCGATACTCGTCTTTCAATTCCCAGATATGACTATATTCGCCACACCATTTTCACAATAGATATTTTGAGATAAAGAATTGGGTACTACCCGTAAGGGGTTACTATTCGAGGACTTATTTTACCCCTAAAATCAACCTTCAACAAATCAAATGTGACATCTTGCCTTGATGGCGAAAACTAATTCTTTTAAAAAAGGACATGTTACGTCCGTTCTATCGCAAACAGGTAACGCCTAAGACTCCACAAGTGAGCTGCAAAACACCTAACTGCTAGAATGCGCACGTCGGCATTGTCTAAAGAAAAAACAAACCGTAGTCTGAACTACGGAAGCTATGATTCTTCACTTCTTTTAAGTGAAGATACATAGGCACAAGGACCCCAATCCTTGGCGAGCACACTTCTATCTATTTTTATCCGTAGTCCTCCGAATTACATCGACTCTTACTTTATCATATTTGTTGAGAATACGTAGGCATAGGACCGCGAGGTCCTACCAGGTCTCCTCCCCCTTTCCACCTTCTCTTTCCTTTCAATATTTGTTTCCAACCCTTCTATCTCCCTTTAGAACACTTTTAGAAAGCAATATCCTTTAGCAACATCCTTACACATAAGACAAGCAAATGGTTCCCATCGAGTACGATGGATGTGAAGGGTGCTAATACCTTCCGTTCGCATAACCGGCTTCCGAACCCTTTCTCTTGGTTGCGAGACCATCTTATCTATTTCCTTCTTGGGGTTTTATCGATGTTTTCCCTTCCCCTTTTGGGATAAATAAAGTTCGACGATGAGTCTTCTGTTTTCCACTTTTGCCTCTCTATCGTTTCATTTTTTCGAGTAGCGACACATGGCATCAGAGCATTTTTCTACATTCTGGTGTTTACCCGTTTCGTTCACTTTGGCATTTATTCCCCAATAGAGTCGTCAGCTTTAGGCATAAAGTGCCCATCCTTTCTAAATTCTCCATAGATTTTGATCCTCGTGGATGATGGTTGCTTCAGTTATCTTTTCCATGTTTGGATAAGATAAATCCCCATTCGAGTTCATTCCTCAATGGGTGGAGTCTTTCTTAACCATTTCTTTCTAGCTTGTTTCTAGATTGAAATATGCTCCCTGGAGTTATGCTTTTGAACCTAATTAGGTTGTCGAACCTAATTTGAGCATGCATTTATTTTGCACTGTGTCTCGCAGGAAGAATCTTTTACAGATCCCTATTGAAGACAAAATCTTTTCTCCAGCAATGTTATTGTGACAACATCTCCTTAGAATTTATACCTAGACAACAAGTGGCAGTCTCCTTGAGAAGCTTGTTTTGCTATGTCTACCTCTACAGCAACAAGTGGTAATCTCTCTGAGAAGCTTGTTTTCTATGGCGATAAGTGGCATTCTCTCCTGAGAAGCTTATCCGTCCTTGGTGTTATTCAACCTTTTGTAGTTACAATTGGTGTTACCCTCGACCAGTCATTTGCCATCAACCCTTTGATAACGACTTTCAAATGCATTTCTTTTCCATTAACCCCTTGATGAGATTCCTACTTGAGGTGTTCTTTCCATCAACCCTTTGACGATGTAGTCTGATATCAGGCTTTTATTCTGTCAATCCTTGACGATGTGTTGCTTCAGACAGGTGTTCTTTCCGTCAACCCTTAGACGAGGTGTCTCTTTATTTCAATTTCCTTTCGATCAACCCTTTGATAACGTCACTCATTAGTGAATTGTTTCTTTCGTCAACCCTTTAACGATGATAATGTTTGATGAACGTTTCCTTTCTTTCCATCAACCCTTTGATGATGTCATTCTTTAGTGAACTGGTTTGTCTTTCCATCAACCCTTTGACACGGTGTTCCTTCGGTCAAGTCTTCTTTCTATCAATTCTTTGACGAGGTGTCTCTTTGATGAATATTTCTTCATTTTGTCAACCCTTTGACGATGTCGGCCTTCCTTCCATCAACCCTTTGATGATGTGATTGTTTACTTCAATTATTTTCCCGTCAACCCTTTGACGAGATGTCTCTTTATTTCAATTTTCTTTCCATAAACTCTTTAATGATGCGATTATTTATGTCTGTATTTTCCGTCAACCCATTGACAATGTCATTCTTTAGTTAACTAGTTCATTTCCGCCAACCCTTTGACGATGCCACTATTTTTGAAACTTTTCTTTCCTCGGTGAGACCGTCTTTCTGGTTCTACCTTCATTAAGGATCTTTTTATTCTAGAATGTCATTCGGTCATGGCTTGAACTTGATGATCAATCATTATGGGTACCTCCATTGGAGCCCATCCTTTGGTTCTACTTCCAATGAGGTTGCTTTATCTTTTGTCCTAGAGTGTCAGTCATTCATTGTTTAAACTTGTTGATCAACTACTCTGGATATTCCTTAGTGGAGACCGTATTTTTGGTTCTACCTTCAGTGAGGATCTTTTCTTCTAAAGTGCCAACCAGTCATGGCTTGAACCTGTTGTTCCATCACTTTAGGTATCTTGTTTTATTTTCTTTCCTCGGTGGAGGTCATCTTTCCGGTTCTACATTAATTGGGGATCTTTTTGTTCCAGAATATCATCCAGTCATACTTGAACTTGATGATCAATCATTCTAGCTACCTCCTTTGGAGCCCATCTTTTGGTTCTACTTCCAAAATAGGATGATTTTTATTTTTAGAGTGTCAGCCAGTCATGCTTGAACTTGTTGATCAACTGCTCTGGATATTCCCTAGTGGAGACCGTATTTTTGGTTCTACCTCCATTGAGGATCTTTTCTTCTAAAGTGCCAACCGGTCATGGCTTGAACCTATTGTTCCACCACTTTAGATATCTTATTTTATTTTCTTTCCCTGGTGGAGACCGTCTTTCCGGTTCTACCTTCATTTAGGATCTTTTTTTCTAGAATGTCGTCCAATCATACTTGAACTTGATGATAAATCATTCTAGATACCTCCTTGAGAACCCATCTTTTGGTTCTACTTCCAATGAGGGTGCTTTTTATTTTCATAATATCATCCAGTCATGCTTAAACTTGTTGATCAACTGCTCTGGATATTCCCTAGTAGAGATCGTATTTCCGGTTTTACCTCCATTGAGGATCTTTTATTCTAAAGTGCCAACTGGTCATGGCTTGAACTTGTTGTTCCATCACTTTAGATGTATTATTTTGTTTTCTTTCCCCAATAGAGACCGTCTTTCCAGTTAAACCTCCGGTGAGAATCCCTTCCTTCTAAAGTATCATCCTGTCACGTCTGAACCAGTTGATCAATCACTTTATATTCCCCCAACTTTGTTTTAGCTTCCCCATTGTTGTTGTCATCCCCTAATGAGTGGTTACTCATTATGTTGACTATATTCCTTTTTGCTTTCTTTCTTTGTCTGCATTATGCATTTATCATTCCATCATTTTCATCATATTAGAGTCCATTGCATGTCAGCGTTGCATAGTTTTCTTTTGTCCATAGCATAACATGCCATTGCATCTAAGGGCAAAATTTTTGGTTTTCTGTATTTAAATAACTTTCACCATGATTTCATAAGGATGTTCATCACTCACGTCATCCAGTAAAGATATTTAAATAGGGCCAACTGTCATGCCCTAAAATTTACCCTTAGGTGCATCATCATTTGCATAAGCATCTTAGGTCAATCATTCATGCATAGCTAACCTAGTTATCAAAATTTGCTTTGTTTTGTTTTACTTGTGAATCAGGGTTTGTTTCAAGAGACTTCAAGGGTTGGTAAATTAGGGTTTTGGATAGGTCATCCACCATTTAAGCTCTTGAGACGTGGAATCAGAGGTTTTCTGTTGAGTTGGATTTCCATTGTTTAGAGATTGTTTCTTTCGGTGATTGTACTCAAGTTTGAGGCAGAGATGTTGGGTTTTCAATCGTCATTAGAGGTTCCTATTAGAGGATTTTCAAGGAACGACTTTAGTTTCTCTGAATTGCCACAAGGGTGTCGTTTGTTTAGGGTTTCATCAATGGTTTGACTGGAAAGATTCTGAATTAGGGTTTTGGTTCTCATCAAGTTTTTATTCTATTAGTGTGCACCCAAAGCACGAAGATTAAGTATTTTTTCAGTTGCATGTGATCTGGTTTTGGTCAGGTTATAGAGTTGTCAGAGGTCAGCAAGCAAACAAACATAACATAGAAGTAGGTGTGAAAGGGGCAGGCAGCAAGCAAACATAACATAGCCAGCATGCAAATTCAGAATACAACAGCTGTAAAAAGCATGGCAGCAAGCATGTTTCAATGCAATCAAGTATGAGGAAACACCAATCATGAACAAATATCAAGCAAGGATGGACATGCATCAACAATTAAATATCATTGTTCAACAACATTACATCATAAAGAGTCAACAAGATCAACATGCTTTAAACATCGATTACGCAATTAAACAAACATGCGACAAACGGAAACGGAAGTGAATACAAACATGCATCACAAAATTCAGCAAGATGATCATCAACAATCTGCAATTAACATGATATAAATGATCCAAGCATGTGTTTAACATATTAATCAAACAATCGTGAACATGTTAAACATTCAAACGGAAACCAAAAGTCGCACGTCAAAAAATCGAGATCAAACAATCAAGCATGATGTAACAAGTCAAAAATAGTCCACTCAAATGCATCACATCAATCCATGAAGGTTAGAGGTGGAAAGAAATCAAAACATGCTTGAAAAGAACCAAAAATCACATTCTGGTCCAGTGTTAATCGATTAACCATTTGCCTGTGCAAACTGGTTAATCAATTAATCACTTGAAAACTTTAAAAATTGCACTGGTTAATCGATTAACCAGTTTTGTACTGCAACTAGTTAATCAATTAACACTGCACCAGAAGTAGGAAAAAAAGTAATTCAAAAGCACTTTTAGCAATTAATTCAATGTGCAATCATCCAAATGATCATGTAATCAATTATGCACGAATTCAACACCAAAAATCAGTGATCAAACATCAATCAAACTTAATCGAGCATTGAGATCACAAATAAAAAAGATCAAAATCAACAAAATCAATCAAAACTTGAAGATCTACATTGTGATTATTCAAATAAGCTCAAAATAAGAATGAATCTAGAATTAACCAACCTTCAAAGCTGAGATTTGCTTTGGTAAGTGTTGATTCACTGCAAATTAACAGATCCAAGCTAGAAACTAAGAAATCTTCAAGGTCCAAGAGTTTTCTTGCAATAGAAGTGAAGAACAAGCCAAAATTGATCCAAGAATCACTTATAAACTTGCTTCCAAGATCAAGTCCAAATCCAAACGAAAGTCATGTGATGAATTGAAGATGATGGAGATAAATGATGGAGGTTTAACTCTAGAATTCAATGATTCCAATGAAGAATCAAAGAACTCAAGTGAAAAAGAGCTCTAATGGAGGATTTGGAGTGTAGAAAAGTTGAGAGAATTGAGAGCAAATTCTCAAGAATAAGTGTGAAATATGAAAATGTGAGGGTGAATGGTGAGGTTTGGACCAAATTCACTTAAATAGGCTCTTGGTTAGGAGTAGAATTATGGTTTGGAGTGAGGTTATGAAAATCGGAATGGGATTAGGAATGGAAAATTGGAGGGAAATTGAATTAATTTTGAAAGTTAATCCAAATTTAGAGTGATTCTAGATCATTCTTCTGGTATAAAATCAAATTCACAAGTGATCAAATAGATCCCAAAAGTGGCAACATTGAAAATGCACGTTACTGGTCAAATTTTCCTTTGGTCAATCGATTAACCATTTGCTAGTGCAAAATGGTTAATCGGTTAACCACTCACGGATTTTCAAAAATAGCGCCATTTAGAGGGAAACTTGCACAATCGCTCGTTTTCACCCGTTCTGAGCCCCTGTTAAGCCTCTAAAAGTTTCCCTTTGACATTATAACTGTGAGAATGCCTGAGATAACCTGTGACCTGTCTTCTATGCTGAAAATAACCTGCTGAATAAAAATAAAATCGGGCACTTGATTTCTGGACAAAATAAATGTTGACGTTTCCGATGCTCGCTGTTTAAACTCTTGCAATAAAAAACCCTGAGCCATGAAAAACCTCGATCCCATGCCTCGAGAACCAATGCCATGATATGAGAAAAATGAAAAAATGCAGAGAAACATAAGCTAGTAAACCGAAAACGAGGAGGAAAATTTCGGGGTGCTACAGCTGGCCCTATTCAATCGACTTGAACCTGAAAGGATGATAGCAACGACTTTCAAACCTTCAAGGTGCACAAAGATTGAATACCAAGATAACTTGGAAATTTACAACCTGCAGGGGTGTAAGATAGCGGATACCAACCAAATGTTGGGATGCGACTCGCTAAGGATACCAACCAATATGAACAAAAAAACACCAACCAAAAGTTGGAATGAAAATCACCGGCTACCAACCAAAAGTTGGGATTACAGGAATGTCGACCAAAGGTGACCCTCTGGGGACAAAAACAAACAAGATATACAGGAAGTACAATCAACAGACTTACGACATGGGGAAAAAGGCTCTGCTGGGGGAGAAGAGAAGTCTAACCAGACAACTCTACGAGGGATAAACATCAATCAAAGGTAACAACCAAAAGCGGGATGAACAACAACTACCAACCAAAAGTTGGAATCACCGGAGCACCGACCGAAGGAGAAAATCTGGATAAACAAAAGCTATCAACCAAAAGTTAGAATCACCCAAACGTTGACCAAATGCGATCTGATGGAGAAGAAAACCAACCAAAAGTTAACTTCACTAGGGAGTGTACCAACCAAAAGTTGGAATGAAAGGCAAAGGCTACCAACCAAAAGTTGGAATCACCCACAAACTACCAACCAAAAGTTGGAGCACAACGAAGGTATAAACACAAGCTACCAACCAAAAGTTGGAATCACTTGAACACCAAACAAAACTGGATCCACAAACGAAGACTACCAACCAAAAGTTGGGATGACGACTTGGCAAGGGATAAAATCCAGCCAAAGGTTGGAAAACAAGGATACTAACCAAAAGTTAGAATCACCAGAACACCGGCCAAAGGCAAACTCTGCAGGGAAAGACACCAACCCTAACAGCTGAAACCACAAAGGAAGACTACCAACCAAAAGTTGGGATCATCAACATTGAAGTGAGGACTACCAACCAAAAGTTGGAATCATCCACATGGAAACGAGGACTACCAACCAAAAGTTGGATTCGTCAACGAGGAAATGAAGACTACCAACCAAAAGTTGGAATCATCAACACAAAAATGAAGACTACCAACCAAAAGTTGGAATCGTCAACAAGGAAACAAAGACTACCAACCAAAAATTGGAATCGTCTACAAGGAAATGAAAACTACCAACCCAAAGTTGGAATCATCAACAAGGAAATGAAGAATACCAACCAAAAGTTGGAATCGTCAACAAAGCTATACCAACCAAAAGTTGGAATCAAGCAAAGGCTACCAACCAAAAGTTGGAATCACCGGAAGGGAAGACTATCAACCAAAAGTTGGGATCGTCAACAAAGCTATACCAACCAAAAGTAGGAATCAAGCAAAGGCTACCAACCAAAAGTTGGAATCACCAGAACTTTGAACGAAGGAGAACTTACCACAATGAAGACTACCAACCAAAAGTTAGGATAACGACTCCGTAGGGGAAATAATAGAGGACTACCAACCAAAAGTTGGGATAACATCCAAGAAACAACGGGCTACCAACCAAAAGTTGGGATAACATCCAAGAAACAACGGACTACCAATCAAAAGTTGGGATAACATCCAAGAAACAACGGACTACAAACTAAAAGTTGGGATAACATCCAAGAAAAAACGGACTACCAACCAAAATTTGGGATAACATCCATAAAAGACTAAGTTGGGGATTACCAACCAAAAGTTGGAATGCAACACTCGGGATATGCGGGAAGTAGAATCAATCGACTTACAACCTGAAAAGAATACCCCGACAGGGAAAGAGAGGTTTAAACAAACGAATCTGACGGGGAAAATCAAGTGAAATGAACACACCTATTAATGATTTCTGCTGAGGATAAAACATAATCTCCTGAATCATGCCATTATCTGCCGGAGAGACGACAGGAACCAAAGATATCTAACCTGGCCTATGCTTTAGATGCATATGTTTGAAAATGGCGTAATGCTCCATACAAAATGGAAATGCTACGCATTTGGAGAGCATGCTATAAAAAATGCAAATTCAAAAGGAACACCACCCAAAAGGTGCTGAGAAGATCCGCAAACTAACTCTGCTGTGGAATACGCCCTGGATGGCCTTCCTGAATAAAACTCTTCTGGGGAAGATTTCGCCCTACTGGGGAAAACACCAAAACTCCACTTAGTGGGAAATATTGAAATAGAGCCCGTTGAGAAATCTGCCCTGTTAGGGATAACGAGGAACACCTGCTGGCAATGCCACCCTACTAGGGACAAACAAGATCTGCTAAAAATTCCACTCAACTTGGAATACAAGAGTAACACCTGTTGAAGAATCCACCCTAATGGGGATGTAAGACTCTACTAAGAATTCCACTCTGAGGGGAAATGGAAACAACGTCCGCTAGGGAATCCCCCTGCTGGGAATTAACAAGCTCTACTTAAAAAATCTTCCCTGAGGGAAATGAAAATACCAACTGCTGGGAGATCGTCCCGAAACCTGATTTTGAAAGATGCCAATGACCATTGGACTTTGCTGGAGATATCAACCTGTCGTTGACGTACCTGTCGAAGGAATCAACATCAAACTCTGCTTGGGGAGAGAAGTCAAGGAATCCCGACCTTGCTGGGAAAAGACGTCAAGAACGTCAATCTTGCTGAAGAGGAATCAACCCTGCTGGGGATAAGTGCACACCTCTGCTGGTGACAACACTTCTGATCTGAGGATAGGCCTCTATAGGGAGAGGCAAAATCTCTGATGTGGGAAGACCAAGGTCAAGTCCTGGTCGAACAAATGCTTGACTGCACATCAGCACCATTCTACCTGAAGTAGACAACCCTTGTATACTCGCTGGGGAATACATAATCTTCTAGAATCTTTCTAAGGGAGAAATGATTCACCGTGCACTTCTGCTAGAACTTCACCGTTGGGGAGAAAAGCTCTACTGGGGAGACAATCACGTCATCCTGCAAACATATAAAAAGCAATAGGATATTCTACATGCAAAATGGCCACCTCAGTCACCACCCATGATACCTATCGTTCAAGTAAATTCACCGCTTTCATTGTGCTCTATAAAGCCTTATGTTCTCACCTATAATGCTTATCCCAAATATCAGACGTGTTTGCAAACAAAACGGTAAAAGTAAAAACAGAAATGAAAAGCTCTTTGAGTGAAATGAATACTTTATTGATGAAAGGCTTGTAAATAGGAAAGTTATAATTTGGATGTAATTCTTGAAAAGAGTTAATTGCACAAAAAAGAAAAAGAGTATACAAATGTTGGCAATGTGGGATCAAATATCCACCATGTGTTGATTCAGCTATGACCTGTATGTCTTCAATGTTCACAAATGCTTCGCCTTCTGAAAAGACTGACTGGACTGATTCCTTTCCTTCGGGATAACTATGTATGGAGATAAGTTCACAGATCGAACACAGACCGCAATCGTTTGCTTTCAAGTCCCTAACTTTTTCCTAATTCTCCCTTTCGGGTTTTCAATCCACCGGGATACCCATTTTTTCCAAAGTCTTCTTTTCAGGTTTTCAACTTTGCGGGTTCATTCCTTTTTTCTTTTATCCCTAATTTTTGCCCGAACCTTTTTTCTTTGTGTTTTTCCGGGATGCTCCATTTTTGCTTGGAATTTTCTTTTTGTGTCCAACGGGTCTATTTTAAGCAAAGTATTTTTTGACTACGTATGCATTCATAGGGGACGTAAAAACTTCGCCATCTATAGTAGATAGTAAGAAGGCTCCACCAGGGAAAACCTTTCTTACCACATATGGACCTTATAGTTTGGAGTCTATTGGCCCTTGTGATCTGTCTGAGGAGGAAGAATCCTTTTCAACAACAAATCACCTGTCTAGAAGCACCGAGGACACATTTTCTGACCAAAGGCTTTCTTCATCCTACTCTGGTATAACTGGCCATGAGCAATAACTGCCAATCTCTTCTCGTTAATAAGGCTCAATTGATTCAATCTAGCTTGCACCCACTCAGCTTTATCAAGCTTCACATTAGTTAAAACTCTCAAAGAAGGAATCTCGACTTCTAATGGTACGATCGCTTTCATACCATACACTAGTGAGAAAGGAGTTTCCCCAATAATGTACGCACCGAGGTACGATAATCGTGTAAAGCAAAGAGCAACATCTTGTGCCAATATTTGTAGGTTATAACCATCTTCTGCATAATCTTCTTGATATTCTTATTTGCTTCCGCAACAGCGCCATTCATCTTCGGACGATATGGAGAAGAGTTGTGATGTTCAATCTTGAAACTCTGGCACAGTTCCTTCATTATCTTGTTGTTCAAATTTGAACCATTATTAGTAATAATTCTCTCTAGGATTCGATAACGACAGATGATGTCCTTCTTTATAAACCGGGCGACCACCTGCTTCATGACATTTGCAAATGAGGCTACTTCCACCCACTTCGTAAAGTGATCAATGGCAACCAAAATGAAACGACGCCCATTGGAAGCAGTCGGCTCAATCTTCCAAATCATATCAATGCCCCCACATAGCAAAGGGCCAAGGAGATGTCAACACGTTTAGAGGTGTTAGTGGCACATGCACCTTATCAGCATAAATTTGGCATTTATGGCATTTTTTGGAGTATTTGAAACAATCAGATCCCATAGTCATCCAATAATACCCAACTCTCAACAATTTTCTGTCCATTGCATGTCCACCGACATAAGTACCAAAAGAGCCTTTGTGTACTTCTTCCATCAACAGGCGTGCTTCGTGTTTGTCAACACACCACAACAAGACCATGTTGAAGTTTCTCCTGTACATCAAGTCATCCTTTTTCAAGTAGAAATTACCGGCTAGCCTCCTTAGATTCTTCTTATCTTTGTCGGATGCCCCAGAAGGGTACTTTTGAGTCTTGAGAAAATGCTTGATATCAAAATATCAAGGCTTTACATCTGATGCCTTTTCAACCACAAACACAAAAGTAGGTCTATCAAGATGCATGATAGTGATCGCTTGAGCTTCATTCTAGTATTTCACTTTATACATTGATGCCAGCGCTGCCAAAGCATCTGCCATCTGATTCTTAGCCCTAGGCACATGATGAAACTTAACTCTGTCGAAGAAAGGTAGCAAACTTCTAGCATAGTTATTGTATGGCACCAAGTTGGCCTGACGAGTTTCTCATTCTCCTTTGATTTGATTAACAATCAGCGCTAAATCGCCATATACATCAAGATTTTTGATCCTCGTATCAATGGCCTCTTCTAAACCCATAATGCAAGCTTCGTACTCTGCTTCATTATTGGTACAGGCGAACGTTAATCGGGTAGTGAACAGTATGTGGAAACTGTGAAGAGTTGTAATGATTTCCCCGATTCCATTTCTATATGAGTTAACAGCACCTTCGAAAACCAATTTCCACTAAGATCCAATCTCAGGACCCTCGTCAGGAAAAGGCTCATCGCAGTCCTTCATCTTCAGAAACATGACGTCTTTTTCTGGAAATTCAAACTTCATCGGCTGATAATCTTCAATTAGTTGTTCAGCGAGATATTCTAACAGAACACTTCCCTTAATGGCTTTTTGGGAGACCTACTGAATATCATACTTTGTTAAAACCATTTGCCATCGAGCAATCCTTCCTAAGAGTGCTTGCTTTTCAAAAACGTACTTGATCGGATCCATCTTTGAAATCAACAGGGTTGTGTGGTTTAACATGTACTGTCTCAAACGCTTAGCAGCCCAAGCGAGTCCACAACATGTTTTTTCCAGCATCAAGACCTCGACTCGCAATCAGTGAATTTCTTACTCAGGTAGTAGATGGTGTGCTTTTTTCTACCTGTCTTGTCCTGTTGACCGAGCATACATCCCATTGAATTCTCAAGAACCGTGAGATACATTATCAAAAGTCTCCCTACAAGTAGAGGCATGAGTATTGGAGGTTCCTGCAGATACTCTTTTATTTTCTCAAACGCCTTTTGGCAATTATCACTCCACCTGACCGCTTGGCCTTTTCTTAACAATTTGAATATTGGTTCCTATGTGGCTATAAGATGAGATATGAACCTTGCAATGTAGTTTAACCTCCCTAGGAAACCACGAACCTCTTTTTCCTTCCTCGGTTTAGGCATTTCTTGAATAGCTTTTATTTTGGCAAGATCTACCTCAATACCCCTTTCACTGACAATGAACCCCGATAGCTTTCCAGATCTCACCCCAAAGGTGCACTTATTAGGATTCAACCTCAACTATTTCCTCAACCTTTCAAACATCTTTAGAAGATTGACCAGATGTTCTTCCTCTGTCTGTGACCTCGCAATCATGTCATCAACATAGACCTCGGTCTCTTGATGAATCATATCATAAAAGAGAGTCACCATCGCCCGCTAATAAGTTTCCCCAGTATTTTTCAATCCTAAGGGCATCACCTTATAGCTAAAAGTCCCCCACGGTGTAATGAAAGTAGTTTTCTCCATGTCCTCTAAGGCCATTTTGATTTGGTTATACCTAGAGAAGCCATCCATGAAGGAAAACACAGAATATTGAGCAGTGTTAGCAACCAACATGTCAATGTGGGAGAGCGGGAAATCGTCTTTCGGGCACACTCTGTTTAGATCTCTGTATTCAACATACATCCTGACCTTTCCATCTTTCTTAGGTACAAGGACAATGTTAGCGACCCACGGAGGATAATTCGTGACAACAAGAAAACCAGCGTTCAACTACTTCTGAACTTCTTCTTTAATCTTGACTACCATGTCACGCCTCGTCCTTCTCAGCTTTTGCTTGACTGGAAGACATTCTTCTTGGAGCGGAAACCGGTGTACCACAATATCTATATCCAGCCTTAGCATGTCTTGCTAAGTCCAAGCGAAAATATCCTTATACTCACAGAGCATTTTAACCCATCTTCTCTTGACACTGTCTTCCAAAGCAGCCTCAATCCTGACCTCTTTCTTGTCGTCTTCGGTACCCAAATTGATGACTTCAATATCCTTATGATGAGGCACAATGACCCTTTCCTCTTGCTTTATAAGTATGGCTAACTCTTCGAGTAGTTCACAGTCTTCATCAGTCTTTTCTTCAGCTTGATAAATGGGATTATCAAAGGCATATTGAGCCATAGCTGAATAAGAATCGATGGTATCTGAGAGAAAAGATCTGCATGATTGATTTTTATGTTTATCATGAAATGCACACAAAAAAATGCATTGCCATTTTTCTGTTAATCAAATGCAAAAACAAGAAAAAGGTAAAATAGGGATCACAATATTTGAATGCAAAAAACGTCCTTTATTTATGATAAAGTGCAAATAACAAAAGGCCCCACAGATTGGGTCACTACGTCTTGGGAAGAACTGAACATAATTAAAACAGTGAAAATTACTCTGCAGTAGTAACATGAACGACTTCCTCGATGGTCCAGTTGAACAGCTTCTAGCTGGGAGCACATGGATAAACCCAAGCATCCATATTGCAATCGCTATCACCTTCATCATCCCCTAGGGCATGAATCCTATCAAATATGACCCACCACTAGTGAATCTATCAGGTCCCCTGTACCTGGGAGGGTCTCGGGAAGAACTAGAAGGCTGATACCCTAGGCCGAATTTGTCTTGTTTGATGGGAACATCAAGCACCTGGCCCCAACTCTACGAATATCCAAATTCAATAATAGCATGAGCTTCTTTGAAGGATGACATAGAAACCTCTGGGCCCTTGACTTCAACAGGAGGCTTCTCCTGAACTTGTACTGCTTCAAAGGCTTGGAAGATTGTTTCGTGGATTTCCCCGTCCACTTCAACGTACTTGAAGGATGACAGATGGCTCACCATGATATCTTATTCACCATACACCGTCACAACCTTTCCCTCCATCATATACTTCAGCTTCTGATGCAAGGTTGACGTAACTACTCCTGTAGCATGAATCTGTGGTCGACCAAGCAAACAGTTGAACACCGGCTAAATATCCATTATGTAGAAAGTTGCATCGAAGGTCTCAGGTCCCACCTATATTATCATGGTAATCTCTCAGAATACAGACCTTTTAGAGCCATCAAATGCTCTCACTACCAAATCACTTGGTGTGCAAATCAACCATTGGGTATCCTATTTTATTAACACCTTCTTGGGTAGCACGTTGAGCAACAATCCTGTACCAACTAGGACATGAGACAACAATGATCCTCTGCACTCCATAGAAATATGCACAACATGGTTTTGATTTCTCTTAGCAGGAGTCAAATCCTGGTCGGTGAAACCTAAACCATTGCCAGTGTTGACGTGTACCACAACCCCTTCCAATTGGTTAACTGAAATTTCTTGCGAAACATAAGTTGAATTCAAGATCTTTAACAAAGCATTTCGGTGTGCCTCAGAATGCAACAATAATGACAGAATATAAATCTTCGAAGGAGTTTGATTCAAGTGATCCACAATCTTGTAATCAATTTTGCAAATAAGCCTCATAAACTCCTCGGGATCTTTAGAGAATGAACTGTCACCACCAGCCTGTTGCTGCGCACTCTCCTCAACCACTGCCTTCCCTTTTCCTTTGTCGGTCATGTAAGTATTAGCCTCTGGTGGGGAAAAGATTCTTCTGTATTGAGTGATCCCACCTGCGCCCACTATATTTTCAATAGTAGAACCACCATATGATGAACCAGTCAATTCCTGCTTCTGCCCGTTACGAAACACTTCTACCCCATAGTTCTATGGAATGGCCTTGATGCTCTTGTGTGGTACGGGTCCCGGAACAGTAATGATCACCGGCACTGGCCTAGCAGGCGCTGAAATATTAATGGTCCGATAGGGAATTAAAATTGTAGCAATATCTCTTTCGTCATTACTAACCCCATCGTCAATATCTTCCCCAACACCTCTATCAAACTGTAGATAACCCTCAGATTGCACTTCACACTATGAACAGTCAGTACAACATCTCGGGAATACTCCCCCCTTCAACAACTGGTCTTTCATGAAACTCAACGAAGTCTTCAAATCCTCAATATTCGTTATCAGATTCAATCTTTCTCCGTCGATAACAACATTTTCCCTTGCCACACCATGATTCGGCATTGGGTTTTGATTCACATTAGGCACCTCGTTGGTAAAGTTAATAGCCTTTGAATCAAGCAGGTCTTGAACCTTGTGTTTGAAGGCTTTACAATTGTCAATATTGTGGCCTAGGGTGCCCGAATGGAACTCTCATCTCGTATTGGCATCATAACCAGAAGGAGGAACTCCAGTTAAAGGTGCCAAAGTTATTTTCTGAAGAAGTTGCAACTGAAGTAGATGTTGTAACAATTGTGAGTAAGACATCAGCGGAGTCTCAAACTGTCTGTTCGTCATTATCTATCTGCCAGCATAAGGTCGTGGAGCGTAACTTATTGCTGAGGTGCAACCGGGATAGCTATAGTAGCAACTTGTTGATGATACTGAGATTGAGCTCTACTTTTACCCTTGTGAGAAATAGCATTAGCATCTTCTTAGGGTTTGCTGTATATAGTTTCTTCATTCCTCCCGAAGAGGACCCACTACCATTTGGAATTTTTCCAGACTTAATTCTGCTTTCCACTCTCTCACCTGCCATCACCAAGTCAGAAAAATCTGAAGACATACAACCTATCAGCTTCTCATAATACACCCCAGGCAATGTAGCCAAAAACATGTCAGTCAATTCTCTCTCCACCATGGGAGGCTGCACTCTTGCTGCTAAATCCTGCCACCTCTGGGCATACTCTTTAAAGCTCTCATTGTTTTTCTGTGACAAACTCTATAATTGTACCTTGTTCGGTGCCATATCACTATTGTTCTAATAGTAGCGAACAAAAGCCTCGACTAATTCTTTCCAGCTTCAGATACGGGTTCTCTCAAGCCCCATATACCATTCCAAAGACGCTCCTACCAAAATGTCTTAGAAAAAATGCATTAACAACTTCTCATCGTCAGAGTATGCAGACATTTTTCTGAAGTAAGCCTGGAGGTGTACTCTAGGACAAGTTGTCCCTTTGTACTTGTCAAAATCTGGTACCTTGAACTTCGGGGGAATTCTGACCCCTGGAACTAGACCAAGATCTGACATATCGAGACCCAAAGAAATTTGGTTCTCAAAAGACTTCATCTTCTCCTCGATCAATTTAAACCTCTTATCAACTTCAAAAGGCAAACCACCCTCCATATCTTTCACTGAAAAGACGTCATCCTGGTGATCTTCCCATTGAGGGCTAGCAGCCCCGTGCACAACATACACACACTCCCGCCAACAACATTACCGACTTCATGAACAGTGCCTCCGCCCAGAGGTATGACAACAGTAGGAATATTAGCACCTTATAGAACAGAACCACCAACAGGTGGAGGAATAACACCAGATCCTCCATGTAAAACACCCTCTTCATTAACCTGTGCTATCAGAGGTTAGACCAACGTCCTCATTTGTTCCTGTCCGTTGGCAACATTCTGCATAAGCTCCATAAACTGGTACATCTGAGCCCTGTCTTCCTGCAACTCAGCCTGAATCTGATTCACAATCCGTTGCTGGAGGGAGGATGACGAAAACTGAATACTCATAATTGCATATCGTATGCTTTCGGATAAAATCCTGTTGATAATGTACAGGCATTGTTTCAAATCCCCTAAGCACCGGAGATATAAGGAGTTAGTCCCTAGTTAACCACTTTGAGTCTAAAAGTAGAAGTTTCTTTCGGACTCTCAAACCCTCACATCTTAACCTAGGGCAGGGTGGTTGTCAGTTAATTTGACCGAGCATTCAAATTTTATAGAGGAGTGTCCCCATTCAAGGACCAATCATATCTTATCCCTCTCAAGATGCCATACCTCATCAATCACAATGGTTATACCTCACTAATCAGGAGTGAGACAATCACAACCCTTTCAAAGAAATCAAGACAACCAGTGTCACACGACTTGTAAAAAAAAAAGAGGGAGAAAGAAAGCCTGCTAAGTCGAAAAGTGGAAAGCAAGAACTTAGGAAAAAATTAAGGCATCCCGCTGGAATTCAAAATAAAAAATCAGTCCAAGCAAAAATTAGGGAACAAAAGAGTAAAAAGAAAGGATCTCAAAAGAGAAATCCTCGAACAAGAACAAAGTCTTGTGACTACAGACACATAAGACAAGAAGCGTGACTGTCACTCTAAAAACCTTATGGGTTCCTTAACCATCACTCCTACCATTCAATAAACCTTTTGAATGTGAGCGCATGTGCCAAGTTAACTGAACGTAGGATTGGAGATCATCATGGAGAAGGGTGGGTAATAATCAAACTTTGAGCCTTTCATCCCTTGTTTCAATAACCGTGAACCGGACCACGTTACAACCCTTGAAAGACCTAATTGAGGTGAGGTTTATTCTGAAAGCATACTATCGCAAGGTTGCATGAACTGACTCCTACATGATTTGCTAATCATATTCTTGTTGTATTTTTCACTGGCTAAATCAGCACTACGTCTGGACCATTGGTCCATTTGTCATACAGTATCACCTCATTCTAATAAATGACATTTCTTTCAAAACTTGCATGAACTTTGCATTAACATTACCATTCATGAACAAACAATTTTAATTGCAAGTCAGTAGTTGGCATCGAGGAAATTCCAGCAGAGAACAATCAAACAGGACTGGATCATTCAGCAGTCTGGATCAGAATTGGGTATACTTTGCAGCCATATGGATATGGGGCATTGACATATGAAGAGTATGGAATTAGTCAGCTTGCGGCAAATCCCCGAGAATCGGTTGATTATGGGGCAAATCATTCAAGAAGCGGTTGATCAGAGGCAAACCATCTCAAGAATACCAATCAGGGGCAGGTCACCTAGAGATTTTGTTGATTGAGGGAAAACCCTTCTAGTGTTCAATCAGGATAAGTTAAGTCGCTTCAACGCTCATTTAGGGGGCAAGCTACTTTAAGAGTACATTGAAGCCAACCATTCTGAGAGTTGGTTAGTCAAGATCCTTTCATGGTACAAATCCTGGGGCAATCCATCTCGAGGTCGTCTCATGGCAAGCTACTTTCTTCTCAAGGTGAACTTTCCCGAGAGTCAGACTGGAGCAAGTTGAACTACACTGGGGCAAGTTATTTAAACGAGTTCATTCTTGTCGGCAAGAGTTGAGTGTCAGGGAATCGTGCCATCACCCCATCAAATAAACTTAACCCTCTAAAAGGAGGCCTTGCTGCAGTAGAGCATCCTAACCGAAATCACTTCCAAAGTCTAGTTCTTGTCTGGAAAACCTTCCAACCAGTTCTCGTCTGGTCAAACCTTCATCAAATACCATTTCCCGCCTGGTACATGTCAGCTTTTGAACCAGTTCCTATCTGGTCACTCATTCTTTAGCCTACTATTTAACCAGTTCTCGTCTGGCAAACACAGTTTCAAAGTCCAGTTCTCATCTGGCAAACCACAAATCAGTTCCCGTCTGATACCAAACCACAAATCAGTTCCCGTCTAATACCAAACCACAAAGTCAGTTCCCGTCTGACAACTTAACCCTTTGCCACCAGTTCTCGTCTGGTAGTCTACCCTCAAATACCAATTCTCCTCTGGTAGTTCCCCTTTAGAATCCACGTTTGTTGGTAACAAAAAAAAAAACCCAAATCACCATAAACCCGATCCCATCCCTAAACTAGAAGCCGAACTATACTCCCATTGGATCCCATGCTATCACATTCCCCGACACGAGGCTCGATTAATCTCACTTCTCCATAGTAGAGATTCTGTATCCCCACAGGGTGATAATGTCGTCGAATTGGAAGTATCTCGCCAACAATAATGTGCATATATCCCCATCAAGTAAATTTGGGATTACTCCCCAGCAGTGGGGAAAGTTCAGTGTTGTTCCCCCATAGAGTCTATGTCATTGACTCAGTTCCCCAGGTAGAAATCAAGGCTGATTCCCTCAACGAGTATTTCAGAAGTGGTAGACATCCGCAGCAGATTCCAATGGTCATTGGTTTTCTTCGAGGTGAGATATTTGGGATAACTTCCCGATGGATGTTATTCTCAATTCCCAGCAGGGTAGATTTGTCCCCAGGAGAGTTCTATTTCCGGAAGACCGTTCAGGGCATTTTCCCCAGCACGAATTTGTTCGCCGTTTATTTCGGCACCTTTTTGCGATGGTGTTCCTTTGCATTTGCATTTTGCATAGCATCCTCCCAAACGCGTAGCATTTCCATTTCGTATGTGTTGCACCCTAAAATTTGCCCACCGGTTTTCCAACTTTGACTGGATTTTGTTTCGTTTTCATTTGCATATCATTTAGATCAGTCGTCATATTGCATAACTAACCAGTTTATCAACTCTTTGGTGGCTTTGTTTCTTTCGTGAATCAGGGATTGACTTCAGAAACTTCTAAAGTGTCTGAGTTAGGATTGGTCGAGAGGTTTTCTTTTGAGTTAGAGTTCTACTGTTCAAAGGTTGTTTCATTCATGGTACTCAAGTTTGAGGCAGGGGTGTTGAGTTTTCAATTGTCATGAGCAATGCGTATTTGAGGTTTATCAGGCACGGCTCCAGTTTCCCTGAATTATTACAAGATGCAGTTTGCTTAGGGCTTTTGTCAGCAGTTTGGTAGAAAAGACTTTGTGGTTCTCAGGGTGGATTTTGTCATGGACCTATACTTTATGCTTAAAAATTACCAAACCAGGTTTCATGGCAATTCAGGTTCTTTCAAATCAGGTTGCAGTGCTATTAAGAAAATTAAAACAATGAGGTACCTCAGGTTATTGGGAAATTTTGTTAATGTGGTTCACGTTCTTGTCTTTTAAGTGAGGATTCAAGCATGATATTCAAGTCAAGATCATTCCCAGACGGTTCCCTTACTATGATGTCATTCATCAGAAATCAATTTAAACATCTTTACATTCTGGAGGCATTCCTCAAGGTTTGATTCAAGGAATTTGATCATTTGTGCAGGAAGTGGTTGACTTCAAACAAATTTGTTTTGATTCGAAGGCTCCAATTTATTCAAAGGTTTGGAATTTAGTTTATGAGATTTTTGGATTTAATCGAAACTTCAAGTTTTGATTATCACTTTTTTGTCGAAGATCAATAACTGCATGGAGGTGTGAATAAGTGATATTGTCGGGCCCGACCCAATTGGAAGCATTTGGAATCCATCATTATACAAAAGAATCTACAAGAGATTCATTGAAATATTACAAGAAAAAGAGGTGCAGTTAACAAATTGATCAAAGTCCATTTGCTTAAATTCAAAATTCATTGTTCACCACAAAAACAAAAAAAACTCTTAAGCCCATTTCATTTTGTCTCAAGGCCCATGTATATGTGTTACACCAAGAGATTACAAAAACTTCAAAAAAAGAAAAGCTAAAGTTACAGCTTGCTTTTCACAACCGTATGCTTATTACGGTTCTTGCTGCCACTCCATATGCTGAAACCATGCTATGTTTCCTACTACTACACAACAGCCAGACAAGACGGTACAGGAACAACATGCTAGAACCTGGAAATTCGTACCGCTGCTTTGCCCATTGCCATGCTCCTCACCCATAAACCTGCAATGCGGTACTACTCGTACAAAACTGCTACCTCTAAAACAAATGAATAAAATACTACAAGCCTGCTCCACAACATGCCAAATTACGCCCAACATACTGCTGCTCCACACAAGCCACACCAGACAACTACTCAGTACAACCATACAACACGCAGCCATTACGAACCTGCAGCATATTGTTGCACCCCAAAATTTGCCCTCACAATACAAGACTTTGTGTTCTAAGAAGATTCACAAAGTTCACATATGTTGCACCCTAATTTTGACCATAAGATCACACCTCTTCAGGCACGGCATATTCAAGTACGGATCCTCACAATCGGATGTTTAGAAGCATCATCATTTCAAAAACTAATTTGAAGTTAAGACCTTTATATGACGCAAAAAGGGTTCCTTTTCAAAAAAGACTTGCAAGGTTTATTTAGAGTATACAGCAACTTGCATTTCAAGCCACGGGTCCGTTGAGGACTTTTCAAGGAGTTTCGTTTATGGAAAATGATTTCATGGTGATCTAAGGCCTCTTTCATTAAGCTATTTTCAAAGAGGAATCATCAAGAGCTACTATCTTCGAAGTTGTTTATCAGGAGTGTTTCTACATTTCAAGTTTGTAAATAGAGAGTATCATGTCCCACCGCTGTGTTGGTATATTTTGTTACAAACATCAAGGACGTGTAGTTGGAGATGGTTCTTCATACATATAAAAGGACTATACTAGTACAAGGATGATTAAAGATGCCTAATGAGAAGGAATTCATGATTTGCAACCAAAGTTAACAACAAGGTGTTACTCGTATGTCTATGTCGTACCATTTTTTTCATCATATGTCATCATACAATCAGAGTTTGAAATACACAAAAAAAAAATGATGAAGAGCTTATTTACTACAATCTATTAATGTAAATGGCTATGCGGCTGCCCGGTAAGGTTTTCTCCATGAACACACGAGAATAAGACAACTCGGTAACGAACAGGCTCCCGGCAATGCTGATCTTCAAGATACCTGCTCAAATCCAATTCTCTAGTTTACGGCTTCACCGCGTAATTGGCTTCTTCAACGTCCAGGCTTCACTCTTCTTCCTCCCCGTAAGCAGAACCGAAACCAATGCAGGAACCGCACGCTATAGCCTTCCCTGCAGTCCTCACCTGCAAGTATGACACAACTGATAATCAGAGCTCATAATAAGTTATTGGTACTTTATATGATTTGTTTTCAGCAAGAGATTATAGGTGGAATAAGTACAAGGAATCAAGGACATATAGATAACCAAGCTTCAAGGTGATGTATAAATAAAATCCACAAAACTCTCTGCATACCCTTCTGTCAATTCCAGAAGTTGTGGATACAACTCTTCATCCGCGAACGCAAACCCTTAACAATTGCCCTGGTCTATCACATAAATGCATTGGTCTCTTGCAATTTGCTACCTGAGCTGGCAACATTTCCTGATGGATTCACTAGCCTACGGACAACAAATTAGGGAGTCACAAAAGACTTGAAGGCATGAAAAATGAAGCGGGAGAATCAATACATTTACAAGAAAATTTACACACTGATAATCAACAGGCTTTTAAGTAATACCTTTACTTCATCATAGAGTTTTCGCTCCCACGCATACAGTGTATCAAGGGTGGATGAATGACTTCCGGCAATCATACATAATTCTTCAACAAAATCAACTACCAGTGAGAGTTTGCCTTCTTCTGTTGAAAGAGAACACCAATGGTTCTACGCAGGTATCTGCTTATGCTCCAACTGAAGGACCTATTACTCAAGTTGTGGACAGCTTGAACCATCATATGAGCGATACGCTGGATGTATTATCACAAGAGTGTATCACAGTTTCCTCGCAACCCTGTCAACAAAACCAAGAAACAACAAGTCAATTCTTAGAGAACTTTGAAAAGAAGTCATAACCGAAATCAACAAGCTCGCCTGTAGTAACAAATGGCATCGATTCATTGCACAGTCGGTCATCCTCATTCGTTAAATCTCCAACAGGTGCACGCCGTTCAGTTACATTCCAAGGACCGTCAGATTATCTATCTCCATTCAATCATAGTTCAGCTGCGTCACCGTTCATCTACCCGCTCCATGCCAAGCCTATCCCTGCGCAAAGAGCAATCACCGTTTAATTACGAGCTGATGATGAATTCCTGAGGATTTTAATATGAGCTTCTAAACATAACTATAGGATGATTGTTTCACATGAAAAGCCTATAACATTTGAGAGAGCACCACAGAAAATCAAGGCATTTTATTAACAAGTGAACTACAGGACTGATAATCTAAAGGAGGGTGAAATTTAACTTCGGCCCTCAGCTCAACTCATCATCGGGCACGAGACTCGAGCAGCCAGGAGGACTATGGTCGTGGCCATTATCAAACTCCCTACCGAGCATCGAAAATCGAAATAAGGCAACTGTTTCGAACAACTCAATGTAATTCGCGAGGCAACTACATCCGACAACCCAATATGGCTCAGACTATTAAGTCGTCATCACCATTATGTCCTTTCTCGCCAATGGCACAAGACCGGCAGCCTCCGAACTTATTTGCACCTGAAAGCAGAAGAGAGAAAATCAGTGTACTTCCCAAACAACGCGAAACTCATCACAAGCGAGCGCAAAGCACTAGAAGCAATAGACGACATTTAGTATACGTAAACAATGTCAAGAGTAACATTGGCAACAGCAAGGGCAAAGCAGCACTCGCAACAGCGTAACATCCACGATGTCAATTGCAAACAAGCATCATTACAACGGTAAAGCAATCTCAACCACGCAACCAGCGGTCTCAACATTTAGTCAGCATAACTCATCAGAAAACAAAGTAGTCGTTCTGAAGAAAAAGCCTATCAGAAAAGCCACAGAGTTAAGAAAAACATCGTATCCGAAGCCAAGGGTCAAGCGGTTTATCCCCTGAATAATTGTGCACTGAAGCCGAAGTGGAGTTCACCTGAAAACCAGACAAATCCATATCAGAAACAGGTCAATATCAGAAATATCGAACCAAACCAGATATCAAAGGGTAAATCCGGAACCATATCCATGGATATCCAAAACGAATCTGAATCAACATCTGAAAAGGAAATCAAATCATGTCAAGGAAATCCAACTAATATCAGAAAAGGAAAGAAATTGTATCAGACAATCAAATTGCAATCAAGCTCCAATCAAAAATAATAACGTGAAACCAATAAGGTCCAAGCCCACAAGTGAAATCCAATGGAATATAAAAAGGATGAAGCATAAACGAAAAGGGGGCGGTGAAACCCTAATGATATAAACAGAGAAAAACACCCAACCAAGAAGATAGAACGTTCTCACCAAAAAACAACGGGAAGCGGCGCTAAACCCAGAAGAAAGAGGATTCATCAGTGGCCACCAACAAAATCAATTCGGACTCAGAGGAAGCCAAAGCCCTCATCATCGCCCCGCAAAGACAACCCTTCGGCCCGTCAAACGCGGAATCAATAACCACGAACGAGTGAGAAGACCGCCGTCGTTGCCTAGCAACGGGCAATCTCCTCCTCGAGGCTCAGCAAACATCATTGCCCTCCAGCGTGCACTGTATCCGCTAGATCGTTAAAAGGTAGGACGAAAACTCTGAATCGTGTGTTTTAATCATGTTTGTTGTATGTTTCAGGAAGGATTAGAGGATGAAATTGGTGAGGATGATTCAAGAACGAGACATGCAAGAAGATGAAACAAAGCCAGCGCCGCGAGAACGATGGGGGTTCGTAACCCTAAAAGAGAATTGTTCTTTTGGCTCACGATGAACATACCGGGCCGAAGAAGAAAGAATCACCGGCCCAATTCCCTCTTATTTCCTCTTTTTATTTTTTTTTATTTTTACAATTTTATTTAGTATCTTTTAAGTTTTTATTATTTTTGAATCTTATTAAAACTCTTCTTTTTTAAAGAAATAAAAAAATATAAAACTATAATAAGGTTTTTTTTTATAAATAGAATTAAAACTCTCTTTAGGTAATTTAGGTTAAAATAAGTTTTTGAAAAAAGTAAATCTAGAGTTATAACTTTTATTTTAAAATTGGAAGTCTTTCATACATCACAAAAATAAAATCACAAAAACATGCATAATTCCATAATCCCATCTCATGACTTGTCTGGAAATTTATATATTTCTGTCTACTAATGTAGTTTGTGCAGCTTCATCACGTTGCCCTTTTATCTTTGCTTATTTTTAAATTAAATCGTATCATACTATTGTAAATATTCCTCCTCTGTAACCTCGCGAACCTAATAATCGCGTTTACTTTTCGCATTTGAATTTCTGCTGATGTATTGCAATATTTCTGTCACATTACACACTCCGAAAGAATTAGGTCTAGCATTTGACCGCCGTGTCAATAGTCCTCACCTTCAAAATTACACCCTTACAAACCCTAATTTTCGCAAATGCCTCGCCGCAGGCGCAATTACCAATTTTACCCCTAGCATTAGGTCAAAGAGCCGCCACGCTCATTTTAGGGTTTCCCGCCGTGGAATCCCTAATTTAACCCTAATTACAACTTAACATTTCAACGTAGAAATTTGGAGTTCCTACACTCCGCGTAAGCGTGTCCTTAAGGCGCGTTTATCCCCCTTGAGACCTTGACCACTGTCAAGAGATCTCTAACCTCCCTTTTGAGGGGAACTACGATTACTCTGATTCCATTCCCGTAAGGATACGTAGGCACAAGATGCGATGTCTTGCCGAGTAAACTTAGAATTAATCCCCTTTATTATTTATTATTGCTTATTTATATTTTATTTAATTATTTTGCTTATTATTTTGTAATTGTTTCTTGGATGTAAAGTTGTTTAATTATTTAATTATTATTATGGTTAGTAATTAGGGAGTGTAACAACATGTATGTAATATTAAAATAAATTTAGATCACTTTTAAATAAAGATAATTAAAATAAACACGTCACACACGTAAGTCGATTTTAATCGTCGTCTCACTTCCTAAGGGTATCCCTCAAGTTGCCTACGAATAATGGTTAAGTGGGGTGTATAAAGCAAGTCCCTCAAATAGAAAAAATCATCAAAGTCCCTTATGGTTGCCTTTACGAATCGAGTCCCTTTCGAAAAATGATGATGGTCCCTTATATGTGCTTATTACATCCCACAATGGCCTTCAAAGTCAAGTTGTCCCTCACATGTCCCTTAACATCCAAAGTAAGGACTACCTACTCCATTATAGTAGGGATAGTCTTACTAAGGAAAGGATAAAGAATAAGAAACACCTTAAAACATTAGGGTAGGCTACTCCTAGATACTTGCTCACTTCAAAACTTTTTCACACTCAAACAAATTTTCAACAAGTTTTCAAACAAGTTCTTAACACATCCTTACATGGATTATTTATTAACTATTCTGAAAATTTTCTATTCACACACTACACTTTCAAAACAATTCAAAAGTGAGCTTAAGTACCTAAGAGCCCATGGATAACCATGGATGAAAAGGGTGCTAACACCTTCCCTTTTCATAACCTACCCCCCGGACCCAAAATATTCTCTAAGGTCTTTCCTGTTCTTTTATAACCTTTCCTTATGGATAAAATAAAAGTCGGTGGCGACTCTTGCTATCCGCAACATTGTTTAAAGTCAGTTCTCCCACCGTGTTACAGAACTGGCGACTCTGCTGGGGATTTATTTAAGAGGGGTACCCTTAGGAATTAAGATCACTTTAAATTGTTTGCCTTGTTTGCTTTATTATTATATTGTTGGGGTGCTCTTATGTGTGAAAGGTCCTAACCCGGATCTAGTGTACCTTAGGTAAATGGCAATAGACCAAGGAAACTGTACGACGTATATCGATACGGTTGATCTGGTGGCCATAGTTAGTGCGACTTCTGGGTTGGTGCTTATATTCCTTAAGTCAAGTTGAGGATAATATTGAGGCTGCCATATGTTGTCAATGCACTAACTGACTTTTAGAACCCTAGTTAACTCATCTTGGCCTTTAGAAAGTAGTGAGGTAACCGGCTTTGGTGCAGACTGAAGTTGGTTGACACTCGATACTACGCTCATTGAGATCTTAAACTTGGAGGGTTTTGGTTGGCAAGTAAGTTGCCTTCTGAACAACCACCCTTGTGAAGGATCAATGATATTGAGATCCCTTAGAACCTGGTTACTTTTGTAGGACAGGATGAACCATCTAACTTCGGGGGAGGGTACTTGCCTTTGAACCTCATGCAAGCCTTTAAACCTAGGGCTATGGTGTGACTTGTTTGTGTGTGCCACATGTTTGTGATCGAGCATGACATCATGACATCATCATGCATCATAAGCATATCATTTTCCCTAACCATTTCAAGGACCAAAGGATTTATCTTTGTTCTTTGTTGCAGGTCATGGCTTCTGCTCGTAGAAACACCATCAGGATCAACTTTGTAGGGATACCTGCTAAGCTCAAGGAGTTGGTTTCCCTAGTGCCTGATCATTCCCAGTTCAACAAGAGACATGGTCACTTATTGGATCTAGTTACTTCAGGGTTCAGTGAAGACATGATGAGTGTGCTGTTTCAGTTCTTTGACCCTAAGCACCATTGCTTTACATTTCCTGATTATCAGCTGGTTCCAACCATGGAGGAGTTCTCTAAACTTCTGGGTATACCTGTTCTTGATCAGAAGCCATTCACAGGCTTAGAGAAGGAGCTTAAACCAGAAGTTATTGCTGCAGCTCTACATCTGAAGAAGTCTGACATTGTTCTAGAGACAAGAAGTGGAGTTAAAGGTATTCTTGCCAAGGTATTAGTGGATAAAGCTCAAATGTTCTTGAAGGCTATGAGCTACGGTGCTGTTGAGGAGATCTTAGCCTTATTGATTTATGGCTTAGTGTTGTTCCCCAATCCTGATCAGTTCATAGACGTTCATGCCATCAACATATTCCTGAGTCACAATCCAGTGCCTACCTTACTTGGAGACATCCTACATTCTCTTCACACCCGTACTACAAGGGCGAGAGGAACTTTGATGTGCTGCATACCTTTACTTTCTAGGTGGTTTATTTCTCACCTTCCTCGCTCAGTAATGAAGAATGAGCAAGGGTTCAGATGGTCCAAGAGGATCATGTCACTTTCTCACTCAGACATCCATTGGTGCTCCAGATCTATGGAGAATGTCACCATCATTGACCATTGTGGGGAGTTTCCTAATGTGCCACTTCTAGGCATAAGAGGAGGCATCACCTACAACCCATCTCTAGCTTTACGACAGTTTGGTTACGCCCGGAGCGATGGTCCACATGACATGTTGATTCAGGGCATTGTGTTTGATTACGACAACGATCTTCAGGGTTACCGTCAGAGATTCATCCGAGCTCGGGGAAAGGTAAACAGGATTGACAACAAGACACTGGAGCCTAAGTACACCATTCCTATGGAGGCTTATCTCAGATGGGTACGATTTCGTGCTCAGACACTCATGATGCCATATCCTGCCATCCTACCAGTTACCATGGAACCTGTTGCTGAAGGAGACACAGCTTATACCATCCTTCACCCAGACATGCCTACTGATATGGAAGACTTGCAGAGATCATGGATCCAACTGAAAGAGCAAAGGGATACTTTCGAGGCTCATTACAAAGCAAGCCAAGCAAGGATCCTAGAGCTAACAAAGCTACTTCATGAGGAACGAAACCTCAACTCATACCTCAACACAAAGAGGAAGCCTCCCACTGGGAAGAAAGAATCTAATGCTGTGTATGGTCAGCCTGATCGTAACAGAAGGCATCAGTCTGTTAGTGCAGTTCATATTTCAAATCCAACTCCTGCAACAACAGAGCAGCCTCAAGGCAACCAACAGAGGGCTAGAAGACAGTTCACGAAGATCAACATGTCAATGGCTCAGGCATTGCAACACTTGTTGAAAGCTGAACTTATTACCCTGAGGGAGGCCCCTCAGAATCCCAATGTTACCTCTCCCAAGTACAATCCCAATGCACGATGTGCATATCATTCAAACTGTCCAGGACATGATACTAATAACTGCTGGGTCTTGAAGAACAAAATTCAGGATATGATTGATGCTGGAGAAATTGAGTTTGATCCACCAGGTACTCCAAATGTGATTACAGCTCCAATGCCAAATCACGAGAAGACTGTCAACGCCATTGATGAAGATATTGATGAAGATCTGCATGTCTATTCAGTTATGGAGTTGAGCACACCATTGTCTGTTATCAAAAAGAGGTTAGTACAAGCTGGGATCTTTCCAGGTTGTCATGAAGATTGTCTATATTGTACCTATAAGCCGGATAGTTGCTTCATTTTGAGAGATGGGATTCAACGTCTCATGGATAAATATACTATAGTGTTTGAAAGAAGACCAGCATCTGTAGAAAGTATGGTGGATCATCTGACTCAGGGTAAAAAGATTGAAGAGGTTGGCATGGTTGACAAAGTACCACTAAGAATCACTTCAAAGGGTCCCATTAAAATCACTCATCAGGGCCCAATCCAGATCACTGCTGAAGGTCCTGTGAAAGTTGTTGCTGAAGCCAGAGTAGTTCCTCTGATCATTACCACTCCTGGTCCTATTCCTTATACACCTGACAAAGCTGTGCCTTGGCACTATGGGTCTGATGTTTACATCCATGGTGTCAAGCAGGAGCCTTTACCTGATATGCCTGTTGACATTGATAATATTGCTGGATCTAGCAAGATCACCCGTAGTGGAAGAGTCTTCTCTCCTCCAGTTGCTTCTAAGAGTGCAGTTACTCCTGCTGTTACTTCCACCACTGATGCTCGGGGCAAGGGTCCTGTTATTGAGCCTGTATCTACTGATGTGCCAGCTGCTGATGACCTCTCTAAGCAGATGGAAGAAGTATTGAAAATCATTCGCAAGAGTGATTATGATATTGTTGATCAGCTGGGGCATACTCCCTCAAAGATTTCTATGCTCTCCCCGTTATTATGTTCTGAGGCTCATGCCAAGTCATTGATCAAGTTTCTAAAGATGGCTCATGTACCCAGTGCAATTTCTGTGGACCAGTTTGAGAATTGTGTTGCTCACCTGACCTATGACAACGGGTTAGGATTTTCTAATGCTGACTTGACCCCTGCCAAGAGGGATCATAACAGGGCCTTGCATATTTCAATTGAATGCAGGGGCACTACCCTGTCTCATGTGCTGATAGACAATGGTTCCTCTCTGAATGTGTTGCCTAAGGAAGTCCTGAACAAGCTGAGTCCTGAAGATACGGTATTGAAGCCCAGTAATATTGTGGTAAAGGCTTTTGATGGTTCTAGAAGAGTAGTGCATGGGGAAATTGATCTTCCAATCAAGGTTGGCTCTCAGGTGTTTACTGCTACATTCTATGTGATGGATATTCGTTCTTCGTACTCATGTTTGCTTGGTCGTCCCTGGATCCATGGGGCAGGTGCTGTGACCTCCACATTACATCAAAAGTTGAGATATCCGGTGAATGGAAAAGTTGTTACTGTCTTTGGAGAGGAAGAATACTTTGTCAGCCATGTAAACACTTTCAACTTGGAGGCATGGATTTTTCCTACTGTGGGTGCTGGACTCAATAATTGGACAGCTGAAGATGTTATCCCTATCTCCTTTAGTCAGGAGTAAATACTATTACTGTGTTATGTTTTTAAATTTGCAATTTTTGGAACAATTAAAACTCTCAAGCCATGTGCCTTACCCGGGGCACAATGGTGTGCTTGTTACGGGTTGTCATTTCATTTGCATACTGCATTCGATAAAATCAGTGGACGTTTCGTTTTCGTAAATATTGTGTTCCTTGTCTTTCTTTTTCTTTTATTTTTGCTTTATCAGCTATGTGTTCTTACACACACCCACGTCACTAAAATGCCGATCCTCATCCACTCTGGATCCAGTTGATAACAGTTCTACTATTGCCAATTACAATTTCGAGAATCCGATCTATCAAACTGAAGACGGAAACGAGGACGATTGTGAAATACCTGTGGAGCTTGCTAGGTTGTTACAACAAGAAGAGAAAGCTATACAGCCACATGAAGAGCCAGTCGAAGTTGTGAATCTGGGAACTGAAGAAAACAGAAAAGAGGTCAAGATAGGGGCAACATATCAGCATGCTATGGTGGCTTTGTTTCATGATATGATTCATCATGAGATAGAGGTATATGTGGATGATATGATAGCCAGGTCTCAGAATGAAGAACAACATCTTGATCATCTGCACAAGTTGTTTGAGAGGTTGAAGAAATACAGGTTGAGATTAAATCCAAACAAGTGTACTTTTGGAGTTAGATCTGGAAAGCTCCTGGGTTTCATTGTCAGTGGAAAAGGTATTGAAGTGGATCCTGCAAAAGTGAAAGCTATACGAGAGATGCCAGCTCCCCGTACTGAGAAGGAGGTTAGAGGTTTCTTGGGACGATTGAACTACATTGCGAGATTTATTTCCCAATTAACTACCATCTGTGAGCCAATCTTCAAGTTGTTGAAGAAAGATCAGATGATGGAATGGAATGATGAGTGCCAGACTGCCTTTGATGAAATCAAGAGATATTTGCTAGAACCTCCAATTTTAATGCCACCAGTTGATGGAAGACCCTTGATTATGTATTTAACAGTATTAGACAACTCAATGGGGTGTGTATTGGGGCAACATGACGAGTCTGGTCGAAAAGAGCAGGCAATATACTACCTTAGCAAAAAGTTTACCGACTGTGAAACAAGATACTCACTGCTCGAGAAAACTTGCTGCGCTTTGGCATGGGCTGCTCGCCGACTAAGACAGTATATGTTGACCCATACTACCTTGTTGATTTCAAAGATGAATGGGGCAGTTGAAGCTGCTAATAAGAACATTAAGAAGATTGTACAGAAGATGACTGTTACTTACAAGGATTGGCACGAGATGTTACCATTTGCTCTGCATGGTTATCGTACTACAATACGTACTTCAACAGGGGCAACCCCATTCTCCTTAGTCTATGGTATGGAAGCAGTTCTGCCTATCGAAGTTCAGATCCCCTCCTTGAGAATTATGAGGGATGCAGGCTTGGATGAAGATGAGTGGATTCAGACTCGACTTGACCAGATAAATTTGATTGATGAGAAAAGGTTAACAGCAGTTTGTCATGGCCAGATGTACCAGAAATGGATGATCAAAGCTTTTAACAAGAAGGTTAAGCCAAAGGTATATCAGGATGGTGACTTGGTAATCAAGCGTATCATATTACCACAGGGTGATCCTAGGGGCAAGTGGACTCCAACATATGAGGGACCATTTGTAGTCAAGACAGTGTTCTCAGGAGGTGCCATGATACTGACTACAATGGATGGTGAAGACTTCCCACAACCTGTAAACGCAGACATAGTTAAAAAATACTACGCATCAAAAGAGACCCGCTAGGTTGACAGGCCTAGGCAAAAATAAGGGCATCCCGGCAAACCAAAAGGGTTTGGGCAAAAATTAGGGATATATATATAAAAAAAAGATGTACACCCGTCAAGTCGAAAACCTGAAAAGGCGGCTTGGGCAAAAAAGGGTATCCCGGTGGATTGAAAACCTGAAAGGGCAATCCAGGCAAAAGTTAGGGATTAAAGCGTATGACTATGTCTCGTTTGGATCACTCATGAAACTGCAACCAGTTGTACTACTTACTCAAGCTCAAACAGATAAAGCTCAATCCAATCGTTTCCGTCTCAACAGCAAGAAGATGAGATACTTGAGTGGCAATAGTAGAATTGAAACTCAATAGGATTATTTCCCACATAGCTGATTCTTTTTGTAAAACTTCATGACAAAATTCTCTTACTAGGGTTTATGTCTCCTTGTACAAACTTACCCATGTATGGGTCACTTTTGATATAAATAAATTCCATCTTTTGAATCCAGATTTACTTTTACCCTATTTACATAAGCGAAACGTCCATTGGTTGTGTTTGAATGTATGTATGCCTTTGAATATGATTGATGTTTACCAGAAATGCATGTATGCTTTTAATATGATTGATGTTTACCAGAAATGCATGAAAATGCAGTAATAGTATTTACTAAGGACGAACGAGGGAAGGATTTCAACGAAGCTTCGCCGGTTCATCTTTACAAGACAGTTACAAACCATCAGTAGGACTAATCCATTTTCACAAAGTCTAATCTCCCCTGGAATTTATATCCATCTCTTTTATCCTCATACGGATATACGGGAAATTACTTTCCAATAAGGGCACGATGAACGAAGACGGGATGTTATACTTATCCTACTATCCCCAACAACGGGAGGTTATCTATACCTTGTTATCCCCAACAACGGGAGGTTATCTATACCTTGTTATTCCCAGCAGACGGAGGGTTATATATTCTTCAACAACGAATCGGGATTTATTTTCCTTGGCCAGCAGTTGTTATACAAGGATATCCAGACACTTCCAGCAGTGTCATATCATACATACATCATTTACATCATACCATAACATATATATCTATAGTACATTACCTAAGTGCATCATGTCATACATGCATACATAAAGCCTAAACTAATGTTGTTATACAGAATGCTACCTTGTTTTCAGGTTAATTATCCAACAAACAAGCTTATGATCTTTGGGACTGCTTTATTGTAACCTCAGGGTTACTTTATCCTCCTGATGAGCTTCTTATTACTTTGGGACTGCTTTATTGTAACCTCAGGGTTATTTTATCCTCCTGATAGCCTCTCATGACTTCAAGACTGCTTTAGAGTTACTGATTGCTCTATCCTCCTGAAATCATCCTATTACTTCAAGACTGCTTTAGAGCTATTCATTGCTCTATCCTCATGAGGTCATATTACTACTTCAAGACTGCTTTAGAGTTATCCATTGCTCTATCCTCCTGAAATCATTACTTCAAGACTGCTTTAGAGCTATTGATTGCTCTATCCTCCTGAAGACATATCACATTATTATTTCAAGACTGCTTTAGAGCTATTCATTGCTCTATCCTCCTGAAATCATTACTTCAAGACTGCTTTAGAGCTATTGATTGCTCTATCCTCCTGAAGACATATCACATTATTATTTCAAGACTGCTTTAGAGTTATCCATTGCTCTATCCTCCTGAAATCATTACTTCAAGACTGCTTTAGAGCTATTGATTGCTCTATCCTCCTGAAGACATATCACATTATTATTTCAAGACTGCTTTAGAGCTATTCATTGCTCTATCCTCCTGAAATCATTACTTCAAGACTGCTTTAGAGCTATTGATTGCTCTATCCTCCTGAAGACATATCACATTATTATTTCAAGACTGCTTTAGAGCTATCCATTGCTCTATCCTCCTGAAATCATTACTTCAAGACTGCTTTAGAGCTATTGATTGCTCTATCCTCCTGAAGACATATCACATTATTATTTCAAGACTGCTTTAGAGCCATTCATTGCTCTATCCTCCTGAAGCCATCTAATTATTTCAAGACTGCTTTAGAGCTATTCATTGCTCTATCCTCCTGAAATTACATTATTATTTCAAGACTGCTTTAGAGTTATCCATTGCTCTATCCTCCTGAAATTACATTATTATTTCAAGACTGCTTTAGAGCTATCCATTGCTCTATCCTCCTGAAATCATATCATCACTTCAAGACTGCTTTAGGGTTATCATTATTGATTGCTCTATCCTCATGAAGACATGCTGTTACGTCAGTATTACTCCAGACTCCTGACAGTTCTCATTATACTCATGAAGAAATATTACAAGAAAAAGAGGTGCAGTTAACAAATTGATCAAAGTCCATTTGCTTAAATTCAAAATTCATTGTTCACCACAAAAACAAAAAAAACTCTTAAGCCCATTTCATTTTGTCTCAAGGCCCATGTATATGTGTTACACCAAGAGATTACAAAAACTTCAAAAAAAGAAAAGCTAAAGTTACAGCTTGCTTTTCACAACCGTATGCTTATTACGGTTCTTGCTGCCACTCCATATGCTGAAACCATGCTATGTTTCCTACTACTACACAACAGCCAGACAAGACGGTACAGGAACAACATGCTAGAACCTGGAAATTCGTACCGCTGCTTTGCCCATTGCCATGCTCCTCACCCATAAACCTGCAATGCGGTACTACTCGTACAAAACTGCTACCTCTAAAACAAATGAATAAAATACTACAAGCCTGCTCCACAACATGCCAAATTACGCCCAACATACTGCTGCTCCACACAAGCCACACCAGACAACTACTCAGTACAACCATACAACACGCAGCCATTACGAACCTGCAGCATATTGTTGCACCCCAAAATTTGCCCTCACAATACAAGACTTTGTGTTCTAAGAAGATTCACAAAGTTCACATATGTTGCACCCTAATTTTGACCATAAGATCACACCTCTTCAGGCACGGCATATTCAAGTACGGATCCTCACAATCGGATGTTTAGAAGCATCATCATTTCAAAAACTAATTTGAAGTTAAGACCTTTATATGACGCAAAAAGGGTTCCTTTTCAAAAAAGACTTGCAAGGTTTATTTAGAGTATACAGCAACTTGCATTTCAAGCCACGGGTCCGTTGAGGACTTTTCAAGGAGTTTCGTTTATGGAAAATGATTTCATGGTGATCTAAGGCCTCTTTCATTAAGCTATTTTCAAAGAGGAATCATCAAGAGCTACTATCTTCGAAGTTGTTTATCAGGAGTGTTTCTACATTTCAAGTTTGTAAATAGAGAGTATCATGTCCCACCGCTGTGTTGGTATATTTTGTTACAAACATCAAGGACGTGTAGTTGGAGATGGTTCTTCATACATATAAAAGGACTATACTAGTACAAGGATGATTAAAGATGCCTAATGAGAAGGAATTCATGATTTGCAACCAAAGTTAACAACAAGGTGTTACTCGTATGTCTATGTCGTACCATTTTTTTCATCATATGTCATCATACAATCAGAGTTTGAAATACACAAAAAAAAATGATGAAGAGCTTATTTACTACAATCTATTAATGTAAATGGCTATGCGGCTGCCCGGTAAGGTTTTCTCCATGAACACACGAGAATAAGACAACTCGGTAACGAACAGGCTCCCGGCAATGCTGATCTTCAAGATACCTGCTCAAATCCAATTCTCTAGTTTACGGCTTCACCGCGTAATTGGCTTCTTCAACGTCCAGGCTTCACTCTTCTTCCTCCCCGTAAGCAGAACCGAAACCAATGCAGGAACCGCACGCTATAGCCTTCCCTGCAGTCCTCACCTGCAAGTATGACACAACTGATAATCAGAGCTCATAATAAGTTATTGGTACTTTATATGATTTGTTTTCAGCAAGAGATTATAGGTGGAATAAGTACAAGGAATCAAGGACATATAGATAACCAAGCTTCAAGGTGATGTATAAATAAAATCCACAAAACTCTCTGCATACCCTTCTGTCAATTCCAGAAGTTGTGGATACAACTCTTCATCCGCGAACGCAAACCCTTAACAATTGCCCTGGTCTATCACATAAATGCATTGGTCTCTTGCAATTTGCTACCTGAGCTGGCAACATTTCCTGATGGATTCACTAGCCTACGGACAACAAATTAGGGAGTCACAAAAGACTTGAAGGCATGAAAAATGAAGCGGGAGAATCAATACATTTACAAGAAAATTTACACACTGATAATCAACAGGCTTTTAAGTATTACCTTTACTTCATCATAGAGTTTTCGCTCCCACGCATACAGTGTATCAAGGGTGGATGAATGACTTCCGGCAATCATACATAATTCTTCAACAAAATCAACTACCAGTGAGAGTTTGCCTTCTTCTGTTGAAAGAGAACACCAATGGTTCTACGCAGGTATCTGCTTATGCTCCAACTGAAGGACCTATTACTCAAGTTGTGGACAGCTTGAACCATCATATGAGCGATACGCTGGATGTATTATCACAAGAGTGTATCACAGTTTCCTCGCAACCCTGTCAACAAAACCAAGAAACAACAAGTCAATTCTTAGAGAACTTTGAAAAGAAGTCATAACCGAAATCAACAAGCTCGCCTGTAGTAACAAATGGCATCGATTCATTGCACAGTCGGTCATCCTCATTCGTTAAATCTCCAACAGGTGCACGCCGTTCAGTTACATTCCAAGGACCGTCAGATTATCTATCTCCATTCAATCATAGTTCAGCTGCGTCACCGTTCATCTACCCGCTCCATGCCAAGCCTATCCCTGCGCAAAGAGCAATCACCGTTTAATTACGAGCTGATGATGAATTCCTGAGGATTTTAATATGAGCTTCTAAACATAACTATAGGATGATTGTTTCACATGAAAAGCCTATAACATTTGAGAGAGCACCACAGAAAATCAAGGCATTTTATTAACAAGTGAACTACAGGACTGATAATCTAAAGGAGGGTGAAATTTAACTTCGGCCCTCAGCTCAACTCATCATCGGGCACGAGACTCGAGCAGCCAGGAGGATTATGGCCGTGGCCATTATCAAACTCCCTACCGAGCATCGAAAATCGAAATAAGGCAACTGTTTCGAACAACTCAATGTAATTCGCGAGGCAACTACATCCGACAACCCAATATGGCTCAGACTATTAAGTCGTCATCACCATTATGTCCTTTCTCGCCAATGGCACAAGACCGGCAGCCTCCGAACTTATTTGCACCTGAAAGCAGAAGAGAGAAAATCAGTGTACTTCCCAAACAACGCGAAACTCATCACAAGCGAGCGCAAAGCACTAGAAGCAATAGACGACATTTAGTATACGTAAACAATGTCAAGAGTAACATTGGCAACAGCAAGGGCAAAGCAGCACTCGCAACAGCGTAACATCCACGATGTCAATTGCAAACAAGCATCATTACAACGGTAAAGCAATCTCAACCACGCAACCAGCGGTCTCAACATTTAGTCAGCATAACTCATCAGAAAACAAAGTAGTCGTTCTGAAGAAAAAGCCTATCAGAAAAGCCACAGAGTTAAGAAAAACATCGTATCCGAAGCCAAGGGTCAAGCGGTTTATCCCCTGAATAATTGTGCACTGAAGCCGAAGTGGAGTTCACCTGAAAACCAGACAAATCCATATCAGAAACAGGTCAATATCAGAAATATCGAACCAAACCAGATATCAAAGGGTAAATCCGGAACCATATCCATGGATATCCAAAACGAATCTGAATCAACATCTGAAAAGGAAATCAAATCATGTCAAGGAAATCCAACTAATATCAGAAAAGGAAAGAAATTGTATCAGACAATCAAATTGCAATCAAGCTCCAATCAAAAATAATAACATGAAACCAATAAGGTCCAAGCCCACAAGTGAAATCCAATGGAATATAAAAAGGATGAAGCATAAACGAAAAGGGGGCGGTGAAACCCTAATGATATAAACAGAGAAAAACACCCAACCAAGAAGATAGAACGTTCTCACCAAAAAACAACGGGAAGCGGCGCTAAACCCAGAAGAAAGAGGATTCATCAGTGGCCACCAACAAAATCAATTCGGACTCAGAGGAAGCCAAAGCCCTCATCATCGCCCCGCAAAGACAACCCTTCGGCCCGTCAAACGCGGAATCAATAACCACGAACGAGTGAGAAGACCGCCGTCGTTGCCTAGCAACGGGCAATCTCCTCCTCGAGGCTCAGCAAACATCATTGCCCTCCAGCGTGCACTGTATCCGCTAGATCGTTAAAAGGTAGGACGAAAACTCTGAATCGTGTGTTTTAATCATGTTTGTTGTATGTTTCAGGCAGGATTAGAGGATGAAATTGGTGAGGATGATTCAAGAACGAGACATGCAAGAAGATGAAACAAAGCCAGCGCCGCGAGAACGATGGGGGTTCGTAACCCTAAAAGAGAATTGTTCTTTTGGCTCACGATGAACATACCGGGCCGAAGAAGAAAGAATCACCGGCCCAATTCCCTCTTATTTCCTCTTTTTATTTTTTTTTATTTTTACAATTTTATTTAGTATCTTTTAAGTTTTTATTATTTTTGAATCTTATTAAAACTCTTCTTTTTTAAAGAAATTAAAAAATATAAAACTATAATAAGGTTTTTTTTTATAAATAGAATTAAAACTCTCTTTAGGTAATTTAGGTTAAAATAAGTTTTGAAAAAAGTAAATCTAGAGTTATAACTTTTATTTTAAAATTGGAAGTCTTTCATACATCACAAAAATAAAATCACAAAAACATGCATAATTCCATAATCCCATCTCATGACTTGTCTGGAAATTTATATATTTCTGTCTACTAACGTAGTTTGTGCAGCTTCATCACGTTGCCCTTTATCTTTGCTTATTTTTAAATTAAATCGTATCATACTATTGTAAATATTCCTCCTCTGTAACCTCGCGAACCTAATAATCGCGTTTACTTTTCGCATTTGAATTTCTGCTGATGTATTGCAATATTTCTGTCACATTACACACTCCGAAAGAATTAGGTCTAGCATTTGACCGCCGTGTCAATAGTCCTCACCTTCAAAATTACACCCTTACAAACCCTAATTTTCGCAAATGCCTCGCCGCAGGCGCAATTACCAATTTTACCCCTAGCATTAGGTCAAAGAGCCGCCACGCTCATTTTAGGGTTTCCCGCCGTGGAATCCCTAATTTAACCCTAATTACAACTTAACATTTCAACGTAGAAATTTGGAGTTCCTACACTCCGCGTAAGCGTGTCCTTAAGGCGCGTTTATCCCCCTTGAGACCTTGACCACTGTCAAGAGATCTCTAACCTCCCTTTTGAGGGGAACTACGATTACTCTGATTCCATTCCCGTAAGGATACGTAGGCACAAGATGCGATGTCTTGCCGAGTAAACTTAGAATTAATCCCCTTTATTATTTATTATTGCTTATTTATATTTTATTTAATTATTTTGCTTATTATTTTGTAATTGTTTCTTGGATGTAAAGTTGTTTAATTATTTAATTATTATTATGGTTAGTAATTAGGGAGTGTAACAACATGTATGTAATATTAAAATAAATTTAGATCACTTTTAAATAAAGATAATTAAAATAAACACGTCACACACGTAAGTCGATTTTAATCGTCGTCTCACTTCCTAAGGGTATCCCTCAAGTTGCCTACGAATAATGGTTAAGTGGGGTGTATAAAGCAAGTCCCTCAAATAGAAAAAATCATCAAAGTCCCTTATGGTTGCCTTTACGAATCGAGTCCCTTTCGAAAAATGATGATGGTCCCTTATATGTGCTTATTACATCCCACAATGGCCTTCAAAGTCAAGTTGTCCCTCACATGTCCCTTAACATCCAAAGTAAGGACTACCTACTCCATTATAGTAGGGATAGTCTTACTAAGGAAAGGATAAAGAATAAGAAAGACCTTAAAACATTAGGGTAGGCTACTCCTAGATACTTGCTCACTTCAAAACTTTTTCACACTCAAACAAATTTTCAACAAGTTTTCAAACAAGTTCTTAACACATCCTTACATGGATTATTTATTAACTATTCTGAAAATTTTCTATTCACACACTACACTTTCAAAACAATTCAAAAGTTAGCTTAAGTACCTAAGAGCCCATGGATAACCATGGATGAAAAGGGTGCTAACACCTTCCCTTTTCATAACCTACCCCCCGGACCCAAAATATTCTCTAAGGTCTTTCCTGTTCTTTTATAACCTTTCCTTATGGATAAAATAAAAGTCGGTGGCGACTCTTGCTATCCGCAACATTGTTTAAAGTCAGTTCTCCCACCGTGTTACACATATCACCATTTTTCAGCATTCACAATAGAGCATCAAAAGGCAGAGCAGCAGAAAATGAATTGAAATATAACTCACCTTTTCAAAAAGTAATCCATCAGATAGCAACAAGAGAACACACCTCATACCAAATTTCAAAAGCTTCAGCAACAACTCCAAGTCTTCACAACCATCATCATTTTCACTCAAAAAAAAAAAACCTCTCAGCACAACCCAACTTCCATTTTCCTTCAAACTCTGTTTCACCATCTTCACCTTCAGAACAAACTTTCAATCATCTTCTGCAACAAACATCAAACGAACCTCCCTCAGCCCATTTCTCTCGCAAATATTCGAAACACCACCACTGCAACTTCTCAGCAGAAACTCTTCCCCTGTTTCACCTTCAATAAAACTCAGCACAAATTTCATAAACTCACCTTCAATATTTTTCTTCTGTGAACAAACCTAGTCTTCAAGCGAAACCCTTCCAAACTTCATCAAAACTGAAACTCTCAGCTTCAACTTTCACCAACATCACCTTCATCACCGTTTTCCTTCCATCTTTTTCACCGCCAACAATACACATCCCTGGACTCCTTTCTCAATTTCAACATTCATCTTCCAAACTCACAACCATAAACATCGCTAGTTGCAGTAGTTTCAAGCGGTGGTTTTGATTTGAGTCTGATGTTCCAAACACTCGTTGAAGGATTCCACAAATTTTCTCCGACTAAATCCACGCCCGAAACCCTCAAACAGAAGCCCACTCTGTGAACCCACTCTCCAACCATCATCACTCACCAACCATTTTAACAACTCACCACTCCAAACACCCTAAACCATTCGAAATCAGCTTCGATTCACTACCATTCACAACCGTGAAACATCCATACCAACCCCAGATTCAACCATCAGTTTAAATCCAACTCACCAACAAACCATTTCCGTTTTTCTCCACTTCGATTTGCGGCGACGTAACAGCAGCAACCAACCGAAAAAAAAACACTCGCCCAGATTTCCAACTCTCTTCAACCTCCCCCATGAAACTTCAACAACATACCCAGAATCTCATCTCAACCTTCTTCAAACCGTGAATCAAACGATAACCCATCCAATCGTAAGCCCTCAACTTCGATTCACCGCCCGAACCTTCATCCATCCCCAAAATCAACCGAAAATCACCGTCTTTCCTAATTCGACCACAGTCACCGTAGAATCAACTATCAAAATCACCACAACTCCCTCAAATCTCCAAATCCGTGAAATTTCCATAACCACAAAACCTCATTTTTGAACAGAATCGGAAGTGAAAGGAGTGATAATAGTTTGAGAAGGGTTTTGATTTGGGTATTAGGGATTTGGAGAGGAAATTACGTTTGGAAATTAGGAGAAGAGTTTTGTTGTGGTCGGACCGTACGTGTGAAGAAGAAGAGTTTCCTTTTGTTGCGTTTTTGATGTTTGCCTTTTTTTTATTTTTTTATTTTATTTTTTTTGTTTGTTTCTGATGTTGTTTGGTTGGGCTGAAGCCCACTGGGTTTCTATGTGAACCCTTCATTTTCATTTCCCCTTCCCCCTGTTCGTGTTGTGCTGCCTTGTGGGGGTGAATGGGCTTGACAGCCCATAATGATCCCATATCTTTTTCTTTTTTTTTGAATTCATATACCCCTAGATTTGTACATACCCCCTGTTTCATTATTATTGTTTTCTTTTATAACTTTTTATTATATATATATATATATATATATATATATATATATATATATATATATATATATATATATATATATATATATATATATATATATATATATATATATATATATATATATATATATATATATATATATATATATATATATATATATATATATATATATATATATATATATATATATATATATATATATATATATATATATATATATATATATATATATATAAATTATTTAGATTTATATTTCTCTTAAACCTTTTTACATATATTATTTTTCTTAATATTCTTCTCTTTTTTTATAAAAAAAAACATTTCTATAGAACTTTAGAACTATTTTATATTTAAGTTTTGAGATTTATTTTGTTTTTGAAGTTAATCTTTTTTCTTTCATTTGTTATTGGGCTTTTTTATCCCATTTCATGTGTTTAGGTCGATGACGAGACCTCCGTAAATCGTTATTAAGTCAAAATACTGATAAATTACGTTGGATCTGAGACCAATTCTTTTCAACGCTTTTCCTCCTAAAACCTCGGTCCCATACCGAGTGTATCTTCGAAAACATTTTCAAATCAAATACTTTGTATTGAATTAAAAAGAGAGGATTGGGTGTAGACCTCTTCTTCTTCGAGTGTTGGTATGCCCACTGTAGTGAGGGTGGTTTCGACACTCGTCTTTCAATACGAAGACGCTTTCATCCCTTCTCTCCTAAAACCTCGGTCCCGTACCGAGCGCATTTTCAAACCCCTTCAATAAGGAATCATTTCTCTTTGTATTGAATTAAAGAGAGAGGATTGGGTGTAGACCTCTTCTTCTCCGAATGTTGGGATGCCCACTGTAGTGAGGGTGGTCTCGATATTCGTCTTTCAATACGAAGACACGCCTCCATCCACCACCTATCCCTTTCACGACTCCTTTTCGCAACCTTTCTCACGTAAAACCTCGGTCCCGTACCGAGTGCATTTTCAAATCTTTTCACAACAAAAACTTGAATGGTCGTGGAGTGGTTAGGCGTAGGCCTTCTCCTATCCCGAGTGCTGACGTTTACCGTAGGGTTCTCTGTCACAAGGCACTTACCATTCAAAACCAAAAACACTTTAATAAGAGAATGAAGTTCTCTTCGCATTGAATTAAAGAGAGCGGGTTGGGTGTAGACCTTTTCTTCTCCGAGCGTTGGGATGCCCACTGTAGTGAGGGTGGTTTCGACGCCCGTCTTTCAATACGAAGACGCCTCGTTCGCCACACCTTTTCATAACAAAAACTTTGAGATAACGAATTGGGTACTACCTGTAGGGGTTACTATCCGAGGACCTATCTCGCCCCCTAACAAACAATCTCACAAATCAAATGTGACATCTTGCCTCGCATGGCGAAAACCTAATCATTTCAAAAAAGGATATGTTACGTCAGTTCTACCGCAAACAGGTAACGCCTAAGTCTCCAACGAGCGAGCATCAATACACCTAACTGCTAGAATGCGCACGATAGCATCGTCTACCAGAATTTCCCCGCACACCGTAGGCCGAACTACGGCTGCTCTGATTCTTTACTTCTTTTAAGTAAAGATAAGTAGGCACAAGGGTCACGATCCTTGCCGAGCACTTTCCCCCTATATCTGTAGTTCCCCGAACTACGTCGACTCTGACTTTCTCTTGTCTATTGAGAATACGTAGGCATAGGACTGCAAAGTCCTACCGAGTCTGTTCTTTCACCTTTCTTCCCCGTTATCCTCTCTTTCCTTTATTTTTAACCCTCTTTCTTTACCCTTTGGAAAACCCTTTTTCATAGCATAATATTTAAGCAAATAAATTCACACATCGACAAACAAAAGGTTCCCATCGAGTACGATGGATGCGAGGGGTGCTAATACCTTCCCTTCGCATAACCGGCTTCCGAACCCGTTCTTGGTTGCGAGACCATCTTATCCATTTCTTTCTTAAGGTTTTCTCGATATTTTCCTTTCCCCTCATGGGATAAATAAAGTTCGGTGGCGACTCTTCTGTCTATCTTTTTCGCCTTCCCGTCATTGCACGATGCATTTTTCGAGTAGCGCCAGCTGGCGACTCTGCTGGATGACACCTAGCAAGCCAAGCCTAATTTTTTTGTCACATGTTTTATTTGTTTGCTTTTAACTGTTTATTATGTTGTGTTCCGTTTACCTGTTGGGTTTATTGGGTTGGTTTGTGAGGATAAAGCTTTCTACCCGAGCTTCCGAGTATACACTAAGTTAGGAGGTGGGTTCTTTCTGATTTGCGAGACGTAGGACTCGTCGAGTTAGATCGAATTCAACTGCTCAAATGAGACCCCTTTGGGATGATTATGTCTTATGTGTAGTCGTAACGGCGTCTTTATTTCCAATTGGGAGTCCGTGACTCTGAGGACCTTTTGTAGAACCTTATTCCGAAGGTTCCTAAAACATAACTCTGTGTTCATCCTTTAAAGGGATTACCGTCTTACGAGTAGTCGTTCTGATGGAAAACTTTTGAGGGTTAGTGTATGGGACTTTGTTTAAAAGCCTTTGGGATACCCTCTTCTAAACCAGTAGATTGCCCACCCGAGGTGAGAGATATCTCGTTGTTTTGTCTTGCAGAATTTGTGACTATTGATTCTTTGTGTGTTGCATCAGCATTTTGCATTGCATTTCATGTGCATCTCATTTTTTGCATGTCCATCCTCAGCCGGAACAGAGAGCTTACCAGTCTTTTATCCAACCCGCAGTTGATTTCCCGACATTCACATTGGATTTGAGTTAGCTTCTGGAAGGATCATGGACTCAGAGGAGCAGAATTTGGTTATTACAAGGGCGGAGTTTGAGATGATGAAGAATCAGTTGGATCAGCTCATGGAGGCCATGGCAGCCATGACAAGAGGAGAGACCAATGTTCAGAGGACTCCAGTGAATAATGTTGCTCGAGCTCAGCCTGTGCAGATTCATGTCGAAGATCAAGAGCATACTATTGTCAGAGATAGAGATTCATCTTCTCTCCATGACTCAGACTATCAGAACTTCACTTTCTCTGTGCCAAATTCCCAAAGGGTTGTTCCAAAGATTAATCCTAAAAATCCATAGACTGCTGAGTTTATGAGAAGGTATCGTCTGTTGGATGAAAAGCTTGATGCACTGATGAGTCAAAACACTCTTAATTTGAATGCTTCGAGCATGTGTTTGGTGCCAGGTCTTGTGATGCCTCCAAAGTTTAAGGCGCCCAATTTTGAGAAGTACAAAGGGGATAGTTGTCCGAAGCAGCATTTGGTGATGTATTGCAGAAGAATGACCTCGCATGTCCACAATAACAAGCTTATGATTCACTGTTTCCAGGAAAGTCTGAGTGGGGCATCGTTGAGTTGGTATATGCAGTTGGAAAGTGGTTGCATCCGATCATGGTCAGATTTAGCCAATGCCTTTGTGAAGCAGTACAACTACAATCTCGACATGAATCCCAGTCGCATGCAGTTGCAAGAATTATCTCAGGCGGACAATGAATCTTTTAGAGGATATGTGCAGAGATGGAGAGAATTAGCTGCTCGTGTTCAACCACCACTTCTGGAAAGAGAATTGGTTGACCTATTTGTGGATACCTTGTAAGGTCCGTACTTTGATAAAATGATTGGTAGTAAGGTAGTGAACTTTTCTGACTTGGTAAAAGCAGGAGAACGTATTGAGAGCGGAATCAAGAGTGGAAAGATCTGAGACATCTCAGATACCTCAGTTTATGAAAGTGAATCAGTTGTCAGCTCTAAAGAGGAATGGGAGAAAGAAAGTAATGCTATCCCAGAATCTCCATTACCTCAGATTCAGTTTTTAGACGTTTCAAGTATTCAGAGTCAGCAACCTGTTAGGTCTGCGTATCAGATATCTGCTTCCCTACAGAGTCAACATTCATACCGTCATCAGCAGCGTCAGCACGCCCGACGAAGACCGAGGAAGCCAGAGAGACATTTCACTCAGTTGCCGTTGTCGTACAGTCAGATATTGCCAGACTTGATCAGAGGTGGTTTGATAGTGCCGAAGAAAACTGATCCAGAGACTTCTCCACATCCTTCAGATTCTGATGTCAACGCCCGCTGTGAGTATCATGTTGGGGCACAGGGGCATTCAACTGAAGACTGTAAGGTGCTTAAAAGCCAGGTTCAGACTCTGCTGGACTCCAACAGGTTTTCAATCATGCCTCAGGGTATTCAGATCAACGATCTTCCTTCGTCAAGTCATATGGGTTCGACAGCTAATGTCATGGAGGGATTCACCGAGAGCATATGTTCAGAAGAGTATCAAACGGATTTCGATGAGCAATTCTAAAGATGGCTGGTTCAGCAGCAAGTCAAGAATGAAAGCCCAGTTCCCTGAAGCTGGCAATCTTTCTATCATGTTATTCCTTTGCATTTGTAGTTTCTTTTCTGTTTAAGTGTGAACTTATTTGCAAATTTCATTTGTAAGACGAGTTTGTTTTCGATTGACAATGATAATGAAATGAATATGCATGTTTTGATTAAATCCATTCGTGTTCACTCAATATTGCTTTTTCATTAATGTCAAATGCTTGCTTAAGCGGAATTCCTTGAGGGAGGATGACGAAATTGAAAGACGCAAGCTTCCGAATGTATGCTTTTGAATAAAATCTCTGTTGATGATGTACAGGCATTGTTTCAAATTCCTAAACACCGGAGATATAAGGATGTTAATCCCTTGTCAACCCCTTTGAGCCTAGTAGTAGGAGTTTCTTTCTGAAAACGAAAAACCCTCAATCTTAACCTAGGGCAGGGTAGATGTCAGTCAATTTGACCGAGCATCCAAATTGCAGAAGGAGTGTTCCCCGTTCGAGGATCAATCACACCCGTAGAGGTCGTACCTAAAAATCCGAGAAGTGAGACAGTCACAATCCCTTCAACAAGTCAGACCAGCTGGTGTCACATTGATTTGTTCCGAAAAAAGAAAAGAAAAAACAGAAGCCCGCTAAGTCGATAACTTGAAAACAAGTGGCTTAGGCAAAAATTAGGGCATCCCGCTGGACTTTGAGATCAGAAGATATACTCAAAAGAGTCAGTCCAGGAAAAAATAGGGAGTGAATAATGATGAAAAACAAGTCGTGTGACTCTAGGCACCAAAGACGAAAAGCGAGTGATTGTCACTCCGAGAACTTGTGGTTTCCCAAATCATCATTCTTGTCGTTTAACCTTTGAAAGGTGAACGCTAAGGTCGAATTAGCTGAACGTAGGATTGGAGAACATCAAGGAGAGTGGGTGGGTTAAACAGAACTTTGAGCCTTACATCCTTTCTTTCAAACCGTGAACCAAACCAAGTTACAACCTTCAAAAGTCCTAATTGAAGCAAGTTTGTTTCGAAAGCATACTTCGGTAAAGATCGCGTCGAAACTGACTCCTAAAAGGATTTTCTTACCCTATGGGTATTGATATTGACATTCCGATAAGTGATTCATTCACTATACATCACAACTTTTTTCTAGTGAACAGACTTGGATTTCAAAACTGTCATATGCATTGCATTGATATTATCATTTGCAAAACAATTTGTTTTACTTGCGAGTAAGTACTTGACAGCAGGAAAGTTTCTACAGTGGAAAGTTTGATCGGTAAGATGCAGAACGCTTGAATACTCCGTTGAGCAGGGGCAAGCCGTATCAAATGATCATAAAAGGGAGTCGGCCATTCTAAGGCGCAGTTAATCTGGGGCAATCAGGTTGAGATTTAATAAATCTCTCGAAGTCAGCCAGGGGCACTTCTCTACAAATCAGCCAATCAGGGGCAAATCACTTCAAGGCTGGGGCAGGTCACCCTAAGAACACATATATTATCCTTACCCAGAAGGCAGCTAATCGGAAGCACCTCTCTAAGGTTCATGATGCTGAGGCAGTTCCTATCAAACCATCAATGTACAGAGATTTATGATTTCCTTTCAAGGAACATCCCCCACAGAGATCCCACAGGCTGGGGCAAAATCAGAAGTAAAGGAATTGTTCCTCTCTATATCTTCAGAGCTACTCAGAGCTATTCAAGCAGGTGCAGTCAATCTTCAGGTTCAAGGTGAATGTCGGGAAGTCATAACCCTTCACTTGTCTTCCCCAGCAAAAGCCCAATCATCATTGGCATGTGTAAGCTACCCCCAGGAGAGTCCAGTCATGCTTGGCACATCCAGTTATTCCCAGCGGAGTTGGCTTCACCTCTTCAGCATTTATTTTGCTGGAGTGGTTCTTTCACATCCAACTTTCCCCAGCAACCCGAGCCTGCATCTGCATTTTTTCATATAGTTACCATATTTGCATCATCTTTGCATTTCATCCTCAAATGCGTAGCATTTCCATTTTGTATGGATCATTACGCCATAGAAAAATTCAAACATACGCATATGCATGTGAAGCATAAGCCAGTTTTTCCATTAGCCTTTTGTGGCAACGTGAATCACTCTATAATCAGACAGGGGCACTTATCCAACAGCTTTGTTCAGACAGCTTGTCGGTTTACTCGGATTTCAGATCATATGAAGGTTATGATTTTGTCCATCAGTCTTCTGATGATGACATTCCCATACAGATTTTCTTTCCGTCTATCTTTAGACGATGTGGTTCTTCGGACAAGTTTTCTTCCTGTCTATCTTTAGATAAGGTGATAAGATCAAGTGCATATTGATCTGGCCTTCGGAAAGGTTTTTCTCCGTCTATCATTAGACGCCGTGAGTTTGGTTTTCTCCGTCTATCTCTAGACGTCGGGAGTTTTAAGTATGGTTTTCTTTCCGTCTATCTTTAGACGATGTGAGGTTCAGACACGTTTCTTCCTATCTATCTTTAGACAATGTGATAAGATCAAGTGCATGTTGATCTGGCCTTCGGTATGGTCTTCTCCGTCTATCTTTAGACGTCGTGAGTTTGGATATGGTTTTCTCTTCGTCTATCTTTAGACAATGTGAGGTTTCAAAGCGATCTTTCAGATATTGGCTTTCTTTCTGTTTTTTGGTTGAGGTGACATTTCAAGAGGGATTTTTCCCGACCGTCGATTCTTATTGACGTCGAGGCTCTTTGATGAATGTCCGGTTTTCCTAGTTGTCGATTCTTATTGACGACATGGCCTCTGATGGTGGTTTTCTTCCTGTCAGTTCTTATTGATGATGTGGCCCCTTTGAAGATATCTTTCCATCAACTCCTATGGACGAAAGGATTCTGAAATTTGATGGGTGGTTTTGAAGTTCATCGACGTGGATATTTTGTCTTTCCGTCTATCATTGGACGATGTGAGTAATGGTGTCTTTCCGTCTATCATTAGACGATGTGATCTTCTTCATGTCTATCATTAGACGATACGAGATTTGGATGCGATTTTCCTCTCGTCTATCATTAGACGATGCGAGATTTAGATATGATTTTCCTCTCGTCTATCATTAGACGATGCGAGATTTAGATTTGACGTATTCTTCCTGTCTACCATTAGACGATGTGAGTTTTGGATATAATGTTTCTCTCCGTCCATTATTGGACGATGTTGAGAGTTGACGGCGATGTTAGGTGCTTATCAGATTTATGTTTGTCTGGCGGCGATGTCAGAGGTTTATTAGCACCATGGTTGTCTGGCGGCGATGCCAGAGTTCTGTATCCCCACAGGTACTTGACGGCGATGTCGGGTGTTTCTCAGAGTTATAGTTAGCTGGCGGCGATGTAAGGTATTTTTGTTTTCCCAGCGGTGAGGTTGGATATTTTTTCTGGCGGCGATGTCAGGTATTTTTGTTTTCCTAGCGGCGAGGTTGGATGTCTGTTTCTGGAGGTGATGTCAGGTGATTTAGTTTTCCAGCGGCGATGTTGGGTGTTTTGTTTGTCCGGCGGCGATGTCAGACGCCTTATTTTTGTGAATGACTGGCGGTGATGTCAGGTGTGATTTACCGATTAATTGTTTTGAATGAATGACGGCAATGTCAGAGGAATTTTATGTGGAGTTCTAACGACGAAGTCAGATGTTTTACAAATTGGATATTGATGACTGACGGCGAAGTCGGATGTTTTACTTGGTTGATGGCTGACGGCGATGTTAGAGGTTTCTTTTTGCGGTTGGCAAATTTCCGAGTTCTTTTGTATTCAATCACCTTTTACCATGAATGTCTGAAAGCGGTTACTTTTCATCCCTTCTGGTCCAAGTCGATTAAATAGGGGCAGCTGTTGCACCCTAAAATTTGCCCACCGGTTTTCCAACTTTGACTGGCTTTTGTTTCGTTTTCATTTGCATATCATTTAGATCAGTCGTCATATTGCATAACTAACCAGTTTATCAACTCTTTGGTGGCTTTGTTTCTTTCGTGAATCAGGGATTGGCTTCAGAAACTTCTAAAGTGTCTGAGTTAGGATTGTTCGAGAGGTTTTCTTTTGAGTTAGAGTTCTACTGTTCAAAGGTTATTTCATTCATGGTACTCAAGTTTGAGGCAGGGGTGTTGAGTTTTCAATTGTCATGAGCAATGCGTATTTGAGGTTTATCAGGCACGGCTCCAGTTTCCCTGAATTATTACAAGATGCAGTTTGCTTAGGGCTTTTGTCAGTAGTTTGGTAGAAAAGACTTTGTGGTTCTCAGGGTGGATTTTGTCATGGACCTATACTTTATGCTTAAAAATTACCAAACCAGGTTTCATGGCAATTCAGGTTCTTTGAAATCAGGTTGCAGTGCTATTAAGAAAATTAAAACAATGAGGTACCTCAGGTTATTGGGAAATTTTGTTAATGTGGTTCACGTTCTTGTCTTTTAAGTGAGGATTCAAGCATGATATTCAAGTCAAGATCATTCCCAGACGGTTCCCTTACTATGATGTCATTCATCAAAAATCAATTTAAACATCTTTACATTCTGGAGGCATTCCTCAAGGTTTGATTCAAGGAATTTGATCATTTGTGCAGGAAGTGGTTGACTTCAAACAAATTTGTTTTGATTCGAAGGCTCCAATTTATTCAAAGGTTTGGAATTTAGTTTATGAGATTTTTGGATTTAATCAAAACTTCAAGTTTTGATTATCACTTTTTTGTCGAAGATCAATAACTGCATGGAGGTGTGAATAAGTGATATTGTCGGGCCCGACCCAATTGGAAGCATTTGGAATCCATCATTATACAAAAGAATCTACAAGAGATTCATTGAAATATTACAAGAAAAAGAGGTGCAGTTAACAAATTGATCAAAGTCCATTTGCTTAAATTCAAAATTCATTGTTCACCACAAAAAAAAAACTCTTAAGCCCATTTCATTTTGTCTCAAGGCCCATGTATATGTGTTACACCAAGAGATTACAAAAACTTCAAAAAAAGAAAAGCTAAAGTTACAACTTGCTTTTCACAACCGTATGCTTACTACGGTTCTTGTTGCCACTCCATATGCTGAAACCATGCTATGTTTCCTACTACTACACAACAGCCAGACAAGACGGTACAGGAACAACATGCCAGAACCTGCAAATTCGTACCGCTGCTTTGCCCATTGCCATGCTCCTCACCCATAAACCTGCAATGCGGTACTACTCGTACAAAACTGCTACCTCTAAAACAAATGAATAAAATACTACAAGCCTGCTCCACAACATGCCAAATTACGCCCAACATACTGCTGCTCCACACAAGCCACACCAGACAACTACTCAGTACAACCATACAGCACGCAACCATTACGAACCTGCAGCATATCACCATTTTTCAGCATTCACAATAGAGCATCAAAAGGCAGAGTAGCAGAAAATGAATTGAAATATAACTCACCTTTTCAAAAAGTAATCCATCAGATAGCAACAAGAGAACACACCTCATACCAAATTTCAAAAGCTTCAGCAACAACTCCAAGTCTTCACAACCATCATCATTTTCACTCAAAAAAAAAACAACCTCTCAGCACAACCCAACTTCCATTTTCCTTCAAACTCTGTTTCACCATCTTCACCTTCAGAACAAACTTTCAATCATCTTCTGCAACAAACATCAAACGAACCTCCCTCAGCCCATTTCTCTCGCAAATATTCGAAACACCACCACTGCAACTTCTCAGCAGAAACTCTTCCCCTGTTTCACCTTCAATAAAACTCAGCACAAATTTCATAAACTCACCTTCAATATTCTTCTTCTGTGAACAAACCTAGTCTTCAAGCGAAACCCTTCCAAACTTCATCAAAACTGAAACTCTCAGCTTCAACTTTCACCAACATCACCTTCATCACCGTTTTCCTTCCATCTTTTTCACCGCCAACAATACACATCCCTGGACTCCTTTCTCAGTTTCAACATTCATCTTCCAAACTCACAACCATAAACATCGCTAGTTGCAGTAGTTTCAAGCGGTGGTTTTGATTTGAGTTTGATGTTCCAAACACTCGTTGAAGGATTCCGCAAATTTTCTCCGACTAAATCCATGCCCGAAACCCTCAAACAGAAGCCCACTCTGTGAACTCCACTCTCCAACCATCAGCACTCACCAACCATTTTAAAAACTCACCACTCTAAACACCCTAAACCATTCGAAATCAGCTTCGATTCACTACCATTCACAACCGTGAAACATCCATACCAACCCCAGATTCAACCATCAGTTTAAATCCAACTCACCAACAAACCATTTCCGTTTTTCTCCACTTCGATTTGCGGCGACGTAACAGCAGCAACCAACCGGAAAAAAAAACACTCGCCCAGATTTCCAACTCTCTTCAACCTCCCCCATGAAACTTCAACAACATACCCAGAATCTCATCTCAACCTTCTTCAAACCGTGAATCAAATGATAACCCATCCAATCGTAAGCCCTCAACTTCGATTCACCGCCCGAACCTTCATCCATCCCCAAAATCAACCGAAAATCACCGTCTTCCCTAATTCGACCACAGTCACCGTAGAATCAACTATCAAAATCACCACAACTCCCTCAAATCTCCAAATCCGTGAAATTTCCATAACCACAAAACCTCATTTTTGAACAGAATTGGAAGTGAAAGGAGTGATAATAGTTTGAGAAGGGTTTTGATTTGGGTATTAGGGATTTGGAGAGGAAATTACGTTTGGAAATTAGGAGAAGAGTTTTGTTGTGGTCGGACCGTACGTGTGAAGAAGAAGAGTTTCCTTTTGTTGCGTTTTTTATGTTTGCCTTTTTTTTTTTTTTTTTGTTTCTGATGTTGTTTGGTTGGGCTGAAGCCCATTGGGTTTCTATGTGAACCCTCCATTTTCATTTCCCCTTCCCCCTGTTCGTGTTGTGCTGCCTTGTGGGGGTTAATGGGCTTGACAGCCCATAATGATCCCATATCTTTTTCTTTTTTTTTGAATTCATATACCCCTGGATTTGTACATACCCCCTGTTTCATTATTATTGTTTTCTTTTATAACTTTTTTCTATATATATATATATATATATATATATATATATATATATATATATATATATATATATATATATATATATATATATATATATATATATATATATATATATATATATATATATATATATATATATATATATATATATATATATATATATATATATATATATATATATATATATATATATATATATATATATATATATATATATATAAATTATTTAGATTTATATTTCTCTTAAACCTTTTTACATATATTATTTTTCTTAATATTCTTCTCTTTTTTTAAAAAAAAAACATTTCTATAGAACTTTAGAACTATTTTATATTTAAGTTTTGAGATTTATTTTGTTTTTGAAGTTAATCTTTTTTCTTTCATTTGTTATTGGGCTTTTTTTATCCCATTTCATGTGTTTAGGTCGATGACGAGACCTCCGTAAATCGTTATTAAGTCAAAATACTGATAAATGACGTTGGATCTGAGACCATTTCTTTTCAACGCTTTTCCTCCTAAAACCTCGGTCCCGTACCGAGTGTATCTTCAAAAACATTTTCAAATTAAATACTTTGTATTGAATTAAAAAGAGAGGATTGGGTGTAGACCTCTTCTTCTTCGAGTGTTGGGATGCCCACTATAGTGAGGGTGGTTTCGACACTCGTCTTTCAATACGAAGACGCCTCGTTCGCCACACCTTTTCATAACAAAAACTTTGAGATAACGAATTGGGTACTACCTGTAGGGGTTACTATCCGAGGACCTATCTCGCCCCCTAACAAACAATCTCACAAATCAAATGTGACATCTTGCCTCGCATGGCGAAAACCTAATCATTTCAAAAAAGGATATGTTACGTCAGTTCTACCGCAAACAGGTAACGCCTAAGTCTCCAACGAGCGAGCAGCAATACACCTAACTGCTAGAATACGCACGATAGCATCGTCTACCAGAATTTCCCCGCACACCGTAGGCCGAACTACGGCTGCTCTGATTCTTTACTTCTTTTAAGTAAAGATACGTAGGCACAAGGGCCACGATCCTTGCCGATCACTTTCCCCCTATATCTGTAGTTCCCCAAACTACGTCGACTCTGACTTTCTCATGTCTATTGAGAATACGTAGGCATAGGACTGCAAAGTCCTACCGAGTCTGTTCTTTCACCTTTCTTCCCCGTTATCCTCTCTTTCCTTTATTTTTAACCCTCTTTCTTTACCCTTTGGAAAACCCTTTTTCATAGCATAATATTTAAGCAAATAAATTCACACATCGACAAACAAAAGGTTCCCATCGAGTATGATGGATGCGAGGGGTGCTAATACCTTCCCTTCGCATAACCGGCTTCCGAACCCGTTCTTGGTTGCGAGACCATCTTATCCATTTCTTTCTTAAGGTTTTCTCGATATTTTCCTTTCCCCTCATGGGATAAATAAAGTTCGGTGGTGACTCTTCTGTCTATCTTTTACGCCTTCCCGTCGTTGCATGATGCATTTTTCGAGTAGCGCCAGTATGGAGCATTACGCCATATTCAAACATACGCATGTGAAGCATAATCCAGTTTGATACCTTTTGTTGCCTGACATCCCTCCAGCAGATAACAACATAATTCATAAACCTTTGTGGTACCAGACCCCAGAAAAAATCATCGGTAGATGTTTTCATCTTATCTTTTGCTCCCCAATAGAGTTCGCTTGTCTAAGTTTCTCTTTCCCTAGTGGAGTTCTCTTTTTCAGATTGTGAATCGGTTGGTTCTAGTTCCGACTTCGTGTCGAGGCTGTCTAATTTCAGTTAGCAGTTTTTTGTTCCGACTTTGTGTCGAGGCTATCTAACTTGTGGTTAGCAGTTTTTGTTCCGACTTCGTGTCGAGGCTGTCTAATTTTTTATTAGCAGTTTTTGTTCCGACTTCGTGTCGAGGCTTTCTAACCTTTGGTTAGTAGCTGGTTTCTCATAACTTTCAGATATATTTCCCTGGTGATCTTGACTTTCGGCTGGCAAACTTCACTCTGTATATCTGTTGTGTGCAAATTTCTGGGTTTTTTGTATTCAATCACCTTTTACCTTGAACGTTTGAAAGCGATTGCTTTTCATCCCTTCAGGTCCAAGTCGCTTGAATAGGGGAAGTTGTTGCACCCCAAAATTTTCCCACCCTTTTTTCTAACTCTGACTGGCTTTTGCTTCACATTCATCTGCATATCATTTAGGTCGATCATTTCTCGCATATGACATCAGCCGGAATGAACTCATCGATATTACAATCGCTTTGTTCACGTTTTAGACTATTTAAACCAGTTCAAATGATGAGTTCCATTTCGAAATCGAGCGAAGGTTGTTCTCTTTCTGGTGGTTCAGTCCGTGCTGGTAATTTTGTCGCGTTTCGGTGTTCGACCCTTTTTCTTCGTTTTTTATTTTGTAGTATTTTGTGTTTTATTTTTATCTAATAGTTAATATTTATTTAGCTTTGTTTTATTTAATATAGAATTTTATTAGAATTAGAAAATAGTTTTTAAATAAGAATTTTTAGAATAGACTTTTATTTTATTAATTATTTAGATTAATTTAGAATGGTTCTTTTCTTATTAGACTAAAATTAGGTCATTATTTTTATTTAGATTTAATTAGAATTCTTAATAGGATAGAGTTAATTAGATTTTAATTTAAAAAATAGACTTAGATTTTTAGATTAAGAATTAGAATATAAATAGAATTTTAATTTATATTATTTTCATTTAGTTTTAGATTAGTGCTAGAAATTATTGAAATTAATTAGTTTTTTGATCTAGAGTTTAGAATAGAATATAATTAGATTAGGTTATTATAAATTAGAATATTACATTAGAATTAATTATATTTATTTGTTTAAATAAGATTAGAATTACAGTTTTAGAATTAATTAATTATTGATTAGTTAGATTAGTATTAAGTTTTAAGATTAGTTTTTAATTATTAGAACTTAGTTTATTCAATTAGGATTAGAAAATAGAGTTGATTAGAATTTAAGATTTAGAAACTATTAGTTAATTAGTTTTTAGAACTAGGATTAGATTTATTATTAGGTTATAATTAGTTTAGAATAACTTTATTATACTAATAGTACAGGTTTTAGAATTAATTGAAATAGGACAAAAAACAACAGCAACAAAGAACACGTGTCTCAGGGTATAAAGCCCAGAACACTGTTCATTTTCTTCATCACCTAGCAAAAATCCTAGCCGCGGATTTCTCCCCCTTCTACTGTTCATCTCCTTCAAAGTCCAAAAACCCTAGCCGCCTGTTCACGGTCTCCTCCATGAAGACCTAGCGCCGCCACACCCCCTTCTTCCTTCCTCCGGCCGGAAACCCATTCAAGACCCATCAGAAAACCCGATCTTTTTCGCCTCCACCGACCAGAAACCACAACTCCTCCCTTGCTTCGAGCTTCTTCTCCGAACAACCAAACACCGCCGCAACTTTCCTCTTCGCCATCAGATTTCCTCTTCCATCTCCATTAATCAACAACCCTCAAACTTCTTCTTCATCGCTAAACCCACTTCCCTTCCGCAAATCACAAGCCAATAACTCAAACCCTAACCTTCAAACTCCAACACAGTGGTAAAGCATTTGATATCCACCTTCAACCGCATCCTCGTCGAGAAAAACTCCCATCCTAATTCGGAAAAGTTTGTTGCTGTTGGACCTGGATCGTGAGACAGATCGAGAAATTTGATTCTGTTGTCTGTCAAGGAAGGTGACCACGTTTTCTTGTCGAAGTACGGTGGCTCTCGAGTTAAGCTTGATGACAAAGAGTTCCTTTTGTTTAGGGATGAGGACATTTTGGGTTTTCTGCATATTTGATTGAGTTTTTTTTAGGAAATTTTAGCTTTGATTGATTGGGTTTAAACTTTTAAATAACTTTAAATATGATATCCACTGTAATTTGGTTTAGATATTTGGGAGGGATTATCCGTGTTGTATCCCATTTTTATCCCCCCCCCCCCCCTCTTTTTTTTTTAAATGTGATATAATTTATATAATTTAGTTTTTATTAAATTGTTAATATATCTTTTTGTAATTAGTTTTTTAGTTTTAAAAAAAAGGGTTTGTTAACGTATTTTCTAATTAGTTTGTAAAAGAATTGTAAATATTTTTAAATTTAATTTTAATAGTTTATATATATATATATATATATATATATATATATATATATATATATATATATATATATATATATATATATATATATATATATATATATATATATATATATATATATATATATATATATATATATATATATATATATATATATATATATATATATATATATATATATATATATATATATATATATATATATATATATATATATATATATATATATATATATATATATATATATATATATATATATATATATATATATATATATATATATATATATATATATATATATATATATATATATATATATTTGTTTTTTAAATTAGTTTTTAGATTTCAATGTACTTTTTGAATTTAATTTTTAGATTTTAATTTTTTTTATTTATCTTTGAGGATCTACTTTCGTATTTTTCCGTTTGGGTCGATGAAGAGACCTCTAAGTTTTGATGTCAAATTATTGATGAAAAACGATAGATCCGAGACAAAAATTTCTTTTCATTTTCATTTTTCAATGTTATGCGTTTTATTTCACTTTTATCGTTTCGGTCGATGACAAGACCACAAAACCATCATCGGTCAAATTATTGATAGATGGATGTTTTCCCGAGACCACTTTCTTTTTCTCCTCATTTCTTCTTCATTTTCGATTTTATTTTAATTCTCTCGATCTATGAAGTCTTCTATTCGTAAAGTCGAGTTGTCGAAGTCGATAACCTTCTCGATTTCAAATATATGGAAAATGACCATTTGGGTCATTTTCTTTACATAGTATTTGCGATTAAGATGAGATCCCACCTTTTTGGTCCGTGCGACACAATTTAATCGGAGAATGATCCTCAATATCATTTCTCTATCTTGTCTTTTGCACGGATATCAATTACTCAACCTCCTATAGTTTGACTTCCCTCATAAGTCGAGCTACGACGGTTTAGCGTCACATTGTGTCCCGATTAGATTCACTAACACCGTTGAACTTAATTTCAAACACTTGATAACCACGATGAGGGTTGTGAGCCACAAGTGTTAGGTGCGTAGGAAATGATGAGTGGGGAGGTCTCTCTTTACTTGTCTAGAATGTTTAGTGTATGCCCGTTGGGCGATATGTGACGTATTCACTCCTACGTTTTAGGATTTAGTGCAGTACGCGTCCCAAACCAAGTTAATTCACCTCTGGTAAGGCGTTCCAGGCCTAGAAGCTTTTCTCTCGCTCTCGTGGGATCGAGATCTCGTTTTCCCGTAGTAGCCGAACTACGGCTACTCTGATTCCTCATTCCCTAATGAGGATACGTAGACACGAGGATTTCTATCCTTGACGAGCACACTAACAACTAACTTCCCCTTTCTCTTGCCCCTAGTGCAATCGAGACCAACCCGTTTTTTCAAACCTTTTCATCCTTCGGGATTGTTTCAAACTCCATTTTCAGAAAGTGTACCTTATTTTTCCGTTCTATCGCAAACAGGCATTGACCCTAACTGCTGGAATTGAAACTTAGCATCACTCATAAAAAAATCCTTAACCAACCTTGTCCCGTAGTTCCCGAACTACGTTTGCTCTGATTTCTCATACCAAATGAGGATAAGTAGGCACAAGACGGTGATGTCTTCATGAGCAACCTTCCCCCCATCACCCATAGTTTTCTGAACTATGTTGACTTTGACTTTCCCATTGCATGAGGTAATACGTAGGCATAGGGCGACAATGTCCTATCGAGTCTGTTCTTTCTTTTCACCCTCGCTTAGCAGTAGCTTTTAGATAGTTTTCACCCATAGATTAGACAACAAGCATGGATCCCGTTGAGTATAACAGACGTGAGGGGTGCTCATACCTTCCCCTTGCGTAACCGACTCTCAAACCCAAGATTTGGTTGCGATGACCTTGTCTTTTCCCTTTCTCTTAGGTTTTCTTCGATCGTTTACATTCCCTCTCTTTGGGATAAATAACATTCGGTGGCGACTCTTCAGTTTTTTTCCGCCGTCCCTTTTCGCAGTTGCGACAGAGCTCATAGTCCATTTTTTTTAAATTTAACCCAATTGTTTAAGTCTATTTCCAATAAAAAAATTTATCCATTTGTTCATCTTTATCCAAATATCATTTTTAGATCTTTTTCAAGTCATTAAAACAATGCCCATTACAATAGTTTGCAAAAAACAAATAATGAAGAAACAAGTTTCCACAATTTGCATCTTGTTCTAAAATAAGCTAATGTTTTTTTACATGACCCCACGATGATTTCAGTTGTTGCTATTTTTTCACAAACACCAGCTTGTCCCATGCCAAGCCTTCCCACAACTCGTACCACCATACACCTTCACAAGCTAGGAAGAGGTTTAGCCATCAAGCCTTCACAACGTACCCCATGAATTTCCTGCATCAACGTAAATGACAAAAGAAATCAACTTGCATCAATATTCACGCAAAGCTTACGCACCATCACCAAAACATTCTACTACATGACAATAAGAAGCCCACAACATGATTCTGCTCCGCACGCAACAACCCACTATGTCAAAAACCTCAAAATCATAACTCAACCAAAGCCAACCGAAGAACAGAGAGAGTTTAAGATGAGGAGAAATCGAGATCGAGTGAAACAGGGGAAACCAAACGCAAATCGAAAACAAAACCATGTAAACCTGACCAAGCCGTTGCAAGCAGATCGAGAGTGAGAGACGCGAGTTTCTTTTTGATAAGAAGGTTGCTATGATTTGACTTGTTCGCTATCGTTTGGGTTTGCTTATTTAGTTGTGCTCTGTTATTTCCTCTTTAAGTTTTGTTTGAGTTTTTCAATAAAAAAAGGGAGAAGAGGGATTTAATGTTGATGATGTTATGTTTAAGATAAAACTAGATTTTTGTGTTTTGGTGTGAACCATTGATGCCACTTCTAGGGTTAAAGGAATCAGCTTCCATTGTAGTATGGATCGGGTCTTTGGGCTTTTGTGTGTTTTGCTTTTTACCAGTCACCGACTACTCATACCACACCTTTTGGATTGATGCAAGTCAATGGGCCTAAGATGATGGGCCTTGCGCTTGGTGTTTTTCCTCACCCCCACTCATTCGTAACCCCCCCGCCCCCCTCCCGTGGCTGCAAAAAGAGAGTCTTTGAGCTTAGGCATAGGCCGATGCGCCTTGTTATTTTTCACAGCACCCTTTGTTTTATTTTAATTTTAGTTAGATTAAGTTTTTTCTTTAGGAATTATTTTGGATTTAGTTATTTTTGTTATTAGATTTTATTTTTGAATTTAATTAATTGCATTTTAAGTTTAATTAGGAATTGGTTTATATAGATTTTATTTTGATTTGAATGTTAATTAGATTATGGTTGTTTAGAAATTAATTTGAGTTAATTGATTTAGGATAATTAGATTAGTTATTTTTAATTAGATTTTTATCTTGAATTTTTAATTATTTTTTAATTTTGAATTTAATTTATTTTTTATTTAGATTAATTAGATTTTAGGAATTGATTTTGACTAAAATAAACTTTGTTTTTTATTTTGATTTTTGATTTAGGAACTAACCTTGTTAATTTTGATTAATTTTGTTCTTAATTTTGGTTTTAGTTTCGATTAATTCTTGAGTGCATTTGTGAATATATCTTTGTTGATACTTATATATGTTTGCTTTGATGGCTGGTATGACTTTGCTCTTGAATATTTACTTGACTTTCGATACTTGATGTTATTTGTGATTGCGATGCTTCGTGTTTACCTGTTGATTACTTCGTATTCATAGGATCCCTTAGGATTCCTAGTCCCACTTAATTTCTGATTAAGTTGGAGGTAAGAGAGACATTAGGCTCTCAATCCAAGCATGACAACATTAGGTAAACTTCCCTCCTAATATTGACCTTAGGGTCATCTTGTATGACAACATGTAGGATTCAGTTTTCCTTAGACCTTCTATGCGTCTTTCTCTTCTTTCCCTCGAATCAATTTCAAAACACTTAATAAATGTGATGCGTATTGTGCGCCATGAGCCTTGAGTACATGGAAAATGATGAGTGAAAGGTTTCTCCTCACTTGTCTAGAGTGTTTAGTGAATGCCCCGTATGGGAGCGATATGCGACACATTCGCTCCTATGTCATAGACTTTAGTGCAATACACATCTCAAACAAAGTCAATTCACTCCTGTTAAGGCGTTTCAGATCCAAAACCTTTCCTCTCGCCCCCATACGATCGAGATCCTGTTTTCTCGTAGTACCATGAACTACAGATGCTCTAATTCCTCATTCCCTAATGAGGATACGTAGGCACGAGGATCCATATCCTTGGCGAGCACACTAACAACTAACTTCCCTTTTCTCTCGACCCAGTGCGATCGAGACCAACCTGTTAATTGAACTTTTTCTCTTGCCCCAGTGCAGTCAAGACCAACCTATTAATTGAAGTTTTTCTCTCACCCTAGTGTGATTGAGACCTTTTCCCGTTCGTAAGCCAAACTCTGTTTGCTCTGATTTCTCATATCAGATGAGGATACGTAGACACAAGACGACGATGTCTTGGCGAGCAACCTCCCCCCATCACCAGTAGTTTTTTGAACTATGTTGACTCTGACTTTCCCATTGCACGAAGGAATACGTAGGCATAGGGTGGCGATGTCCTATCGAGTTTCTTTTTTCTTTTCCCTTTTCCCGTTTTCGATTAGTAGTAGCTTTAGATAACACACCCTTTGATTAGACAACAAGCATAGATCCCACTGAGTACAACGGACGTGAGGGGTGCTATTACCTTCCCCTTGCGTAAATGACTCCCGAACTCAAGATTTGGTTGTGATGACCTTGTCTTCTCCTTTCTTCATGTTTTCTTCAATCGTTTCTTTTCCATGCATAGGTGTTGCACCCCAAAATTTTCCAAACCTTTTCTTTACCTAGCTTATGTTTCATTGCATTTTCATAGCATTAGCATTTGCATTTGGCATACCATTATCCATGTACATGGGATTGAGATAAGTGTGCCTAGCAAGAGGAGATTACCAAAGTTTCTAAGCCTTACCAAGAGATCTTATTCAAGCTATCAAGAGCTTATCACCATCAGAAGAAAGCTAAAGTTCTTTGAAAGGGCAGATGAAGAGTTATGGTTCACCTCCTACCTGGGAGGCCAGGTGAAGATCATCAGATGATATGGAGTCCATGGTTATGGATGGAGAGCATTGTATAAGCTCATTGGATCTCTTGAGGGTCATTGAGGGGATTGTGCAAGTCATTGTATCAAGTGTAAGAGGCCACAATCAAAGGTGGTGCAGTTAGGGTTTTCATCTGGTCAACCCTAAGACAACTGTGAGATTAAAGGAGATTAAGACTCAATTCCAAGTCTTTATGATCATGGAATGTTGTGTTGAGATGTCTAATATATCATTTCTAGATCAATTCATCAATAATCAAGAGTGTGAGAAGTTGCTAAGCTAGGGTTTCTAAGCTTGTCAGTGTAAAATTCCCTATTTAGTGCCCAACTTCAAGACCACATATATCAAGATACATGTTTCATCTCATCTTGACCCCGACATGAGACTTGTAGAGCATGTTCTTAACTTTATTTTGAGTACTATAAGTCATTCATCTGATTTCTAGAACTCAAGTTATGAAGCTGACAAGTTACAGATCATCAGATGAATGTGATTTTGGTCAACAAACGTCAACCAACTTCCAAGACATTATTTACCTAGAAGGATGTTTCTCCTCACTTTCACCCAAACATGAAAGTTTTTCCTTATGATCTTAGATTTTCAAAAAGTACTAGAAGTCTTTCATCTGATTTGTGGAGCTCAAGATATGAAGCTTGCAAGGCAGAGGTATTTTGGGAAACTTTGATTATAGGTCATTTTTGTCATAGGTCAATTTCACAGCTTTGCACACCTCAAATGGAACTTTTTCCAACATCAAACTTGCTTCAAATAGCATCTTTTTCATCAGCAAATAATCACTTATCATGAGTTTGGATTGGATTGGGAGAATGGTGAAGGAAAATTCATGGAAAAAGCCTTAAAAGCCATAAATCAAATAAATTCATTTTGAACCAATTTTAATCAAGTTGGTGCATTTTTTGAGTCCACAAGGCATACTAAACAAAATGACAATTTCAGAATTGCACATTGAGGGCATTTTCATGACCAATTTCAAGCTTGCTTCACATGGAAGTAACACTTTCAAATCACACCATAGGATCAAATTGAGGAACAATCTCCAGTCATTGGATCAATTGATATTGCAAGCAAGCTAGCTAAATCATTTTTCAAGCCTTGGAAGCTCTGTTTCATGCGTGATGTGAAGCTTACAACACCAAAAAATTTGGATTTCAATTGAACTGAATTGGGCTTTGATTGGGTTTTTTTTTCATCTAGATCCATTGCATATAAACTCAGCATCATGTACAAACTCTCAAAAGCGAATTTGGAGCATTTTTGATCAAGAAATCAGTTACACAAACTCAAGAACAAGTGTAAATCGAATTCTACGATTCATCCAATTTCAAGCAAAATTGCACACACCTGAAGCTTCCTTGAGGATTGTGGAGTGTTTCTGGATTATTTTCTTCAAGATTCATCAAGATTTCAAGGTCCAACGAGCTATTCTGTTAGGTAACCTACTCATCCAAATTTCTCTCAATTCATGTCATAATTGCACGCCATTGTTGCATATTCATGATCCTTAATCATCATAGTTGGATTCTGGTTAGGTTTAGTTAAGATCCGTGACAATTCTTGATGGATGCTTGATTTTGTTTAGCTTCGGTTTAGTTGATTTAGGAGGTATTAGGAATAGATGACCATAGATTCTTGATCAGGGGAGAGTGTAGATGATTTTAGACTATTCATTTACAAGATTTAGTGAAGTTTTGCTCCACCTGAGTTTGTGAGATCATCAGAGAAGATGATCGGAGCTACCGTGCTCCGGCATCTGGTTTTACATCTGGTTTTGTCTCCCTTTCTATCCAATGATGTAAGGATACCATTCGGTATGGCTTAGTCTCTCCTGAGGAGATACTTGAAGCAAGTCCTAAAATGGTGAACTTTTAGGACAATTTTGTGCATCGGTTTGCACAAGTCATAATGAGACTTTGGTTGAATGACATTAGGGATACCATGGTTGTTTTCTCTTCTTCTTCCAACTATCTTTTGGTTTATGATTGATTCCATGTTCAAGTTGTAGGTTTTGTTTTGCATTTTTCTTGCATTAAAGGTTGAGATGAGCTTGTGGAGGTTTTCACCCTACACAATTTCCTCCCTTTGCCTGTGTGTTATTTTCCCTTTTCATCTCTTGCTTGCATTAAAGGTTGAGGTGTCCTCCCTTTGCTTGTATGTTGCATTGCATGTGCATTCATTCACATTTACATCTCATTTTCTTAATGTTCTTGTTCTTCTTCCTTTTCTTCACATGTTCCCTTAGGACTTCTCACTTCCTTGTTTAAGGACAATGATGATAGAACATTAGGGTTAATCCTTTACATGATAACGAATAGGATAGAGTTCCCTCCTTAAACTCAACTTTAGGACCATGAAGCATGATAACTTTAGGGTTTTGATTTAGTCCCCTTTAGAAGTCCTTGCTCTCTTCTCATCTTCAAACAATTATAACATACTTAATAAAGGCTAATGAGTATTGTGCGTTACGAGCCTTAAGTATCTAGAAAATGATGATTGGGTGGTTGGCTCTCAATTATCTAGAGTTTTAGCATATGTCCTTCAGACGATATGCGATGCATTCGCTCCTAGGTTATATTCTTTAGTGCAATATGAATTACAAATATTCATCCAAAAACACTTCTCTAATAAAATACAAAAACAAATTGTCAAACCATTTTGCCTTTGGGGCTCATTCAACAAGGAAAATCTTTTCAGATAAAGAGTATTGTTAAGCTTTGGTTTTACCGCAAACAGGCGTCGTTCCTAACTTCTAGGATGATAGTTTAACCTTACTCAGACAAAACAGATGAACAAACCTGTGTTCTCTTTGTCCCGAACTACATTTGCTCTGACTTATCGTACCGTGCGAGAATACGTAGGCACGAGACACAATGTCTTGGCGAGCAACCTTTCCCCCCTTTCACCCGTAGTTAGCCGAACTACGTTGACTCTGACTTTCCCATTGCACGAGGGAATACGTAGGTGTCGCTACCGCGAAAATAAGGTGCCGGCAAAATAGAAGAGTCGCCACCTTTCGTTATTTATCCCACAGAAAGGGAAAGGAAACGATCGGAAAAACCTGACAAAAAGGTATAAGACAAGGTCATCGCAACCATATCTGGGTTCGGGAGTCGGTTACGCAAGGGGAAGGTATTAGCACCCTCAAGTCCATCATACTCGATGGGATCCACGCTTGTTGTGTTTATCTGACGGGTTGGTTTTACTATCTACCTATCAAGGCTGGTCTAAAAAAAATGACTCGGCAAAGCGTCGCGCTTTATGCCTACGTATTCTCGTCAGAGAACGAGAAATCAGAGTAAACGTAGTTCGGCTAGCTACGGATTACGGGGGAAGGTGGCTCGCCAATACGTCAGTATTGTGCCTACGTACTCTTAACAGATATGAGAGATCAGCGCTTACGTAGTTCGGGATACTACGGATTACGGGGTTTCAGATTCATCTGTTTTTCCGAGTAGGGTTAACAAACAGTTCCAGCAGATTGGTGTATGCAGCTTGCTCGTCAGAGACTCGTGCGTTACCATTTGCGGTAGAACTGAGGGTTAACGACACTCTTTTCTTCAGAAAAGTTTTCCTTGATTACGGGCCCACGGGGAAAAAAGGTTTGAAGTTTGTTTTCTGTCTTTTACGGAAGAAGTGTTTTTTATGGTTGTTTGCAACTAATATCACACTAGAGACTATGACTTAGGAGTTAATGCGTCGCATGTCACCCTAAGGGTGCCAGGCTAAACATCCTGACTGTTGAAGAGTGACCCTTCAACAATCATTTCCTAAGTAACTTAAGGCTCGTAACGTACGATATCAATTAACCTTTATTACTGTATTTTGATTTTTTTGAAGAGAGAAGAGAAAGGACAACTAAGGGGAGACTATCAAGTCCTAATTTTGTCATGCCAAGGATTCATCCTATGGTTGAGGTTTGAAACAGGGAACTCCTAGAAGTTATCATGCAAAGGCTTCAGCCTAAAGTCTAATCATCACTTCCTTATCAAAGGAAGTGAGAATCCTAGGGGATCATGTCAATGGGAAACAGACAACAGATAAAGCATCAGCTAAACAGTAAACAGATAAACAGTAAAGATGCACATGCAATGCAGCAATACAAGCATAGGGAGACTCACTCAACCTCTAGAGCAATCAAGCAAATAAAACAGTCAAGACAGACAAGCAGAGGGAGCTCAACTCAACCTCTATACGCAAACACGTCAATTAGAAAAAGAAAAACAACACACAAGCAAGGGGAGGAACACCTCAACCCTTAAGGCAAACAAGCAGAGGGAGACTCACTCAACCTCTTAATGCAGTCATGCATCTACACTTAAACTATCCTAAACATGAACTATCCTAATGCACACACCACTCAATCATGAATGAAGGACAGGAATTATGACAAATAAGGAATTCATTCCACAAGTAATCACACAAGGCATCTATCCTAAGGAAAGGAATTGATGATGGGTTGCATGGTGTATACCAAAGGTATCCACCATGATGTTCAACCAATCATGGATAATCAGGAAATGAGGTGATACATGGTGTATACCAAAGGTATCCACCATGATGTTCAACCATTCATGGGAGATTGAAATGAAGGGAAGCATGGTGTATGCCAAAGGCATCCACCATGACACTCTACCATTCATGGGAGATTGAAATGAAGGGAAGCATGGTGTATGCCAAAGGCATCCACCATGACACTCTACCATTCATTAGGAGAATCACCTTCCTAAGAGGCTTAAGGAGGAACTCTAAGGATTAGTTAAGGATCACCTAAACTAAAAGGGGTTAAAGGCTCTATCAAGGCCTAATCTAGGTTCTTAGTAGGTCTCAACCTAAGCTTGATCCTATCAAGTAACAATTAAAAGCTTAAAGTTCACTAAAGGTTCACCTTTAAGTCTAAACTAAGGGGAAAGTTAGATTAGGATCACCTAAACATCATTAACTTGTAAAATGGGGGAATAATAGAAAATCAATTCTAAAAATCTTAAGGAAAATCCTACATGATCCTAAATGTGTTAAGAATCTATGGTACAAAAACCAGGGGTAAAACCTAATCCTAAAGGTTCAAATAAAATCTAATGCCAAAGAGTGTACTAAAGGGGATCTATAATGGAAGGCTCCTAAACATCTATCTCAAAACATATTCAAATGCAATCTAAAAAATGCAAGAAAAATATTACACTATTCTACAATGTGTCAACATACACCATACAAAAAATCAGAGATTGTTGCACCCTAAATTTTGACCCCTTAGATCCTCATCATCATTCTAGGAGCATACTCACTTGATTATCTAACTATAACCTTTTTCAAGTTGGTCTCTGTTAAGTTACAGGTGAATCAGGGCTCCATACAGTCGGAAATCAATGGTTCGACAGTTTAATCAATCAATGCATTGGATTGTTTCTCCATGAATCAATTTTCTAAACCATCAAGAATAATACATGGGGTCAGGCATGAATCCAATTTGGGGTTTTTCACACAAAGATCAGGAGCAGTACAGTTCATGGATCCCCGATTAGGGTTTTGATCAAGAAAAGTCGACTGTGGTTTGACTTTTGTTTTAAAAGGTATTCCAATGGTGTTATTATGATCCATGAAGTTCATATAGCTTAATAAAGTTAATTCAATAAGTATCAAAGTCTCAGGAGGTCCAGAGTGTCAACAGACGACTCGGTAGTCACCGATCGATCGTACGGTTGACCAATAAGTCAACTCTTCAAATTTAAGGAATTGGACTTCAAAGTGTGAATAAAAAATTATCCTTATATCATATTTCACTTGCCTATCAATTTTCATGACGATTGGATCAAGGATGAAGAAGTAATCGAAAAATCGGGAAATTAGGGTTTTGAAAGGGGCTAAAGCATAACTCCTTAACCACACATCCAATTGAGTTGGTTCAAAGCTCATTAGAAAGCTCTTGACAAGTCCTACAAAAGTACCTAAGTGTTTCATGATCAGAAAATGCATAGATTTGGAGTTATGACCTAATTCATTTTGAGAAGGAAAAAAGACTTAGAAAAATTTCACTTTCAAGCTCATTTTTTAACAACTTTGAGAGGTCTTTTGGCCAAGTTTCTTTGAGAATTTGAAACTCATGAAAGCATGAATGTTTTAGAGCTACTTGAGGGCTTTCTAAAGAGTACTAGAACATCTTAAAAGGATTTATGAGCTGAAAGTTATGGTTATGGCAAGTTGGTGGTTTCATACTTGAAGTCCCACATTGACAAGATTCAAAAATCCATTATTTCATCAATCTGACCAATCTCAGCTTGTGAATCAAGTTTTATCTGATATGTAGATATTTTTTAGCTTCGAAATACAATGAAAATGTAGAGGAAATGGAATTAGCCAAGTTTGCAAGTGGGCTTGCAAGTGGCTTTACAACTTGCACTTAAAAGTGAAAATGGCAAGCATGAGGTGGAAAGACAAATCTGAACCAGTCATCAACCTATGCATTCTAGCCTGCATTTAGCCACTTCAAACTCATCATGAAGCTTGACTTTTGGAGCTAACCTATCAGCCAAGAAAACCCCTTTGTGGAGGTTTGATCCAAAATACAAAACCCTTCCTAAGGAAACCTCAAATCTGCCCACTACCTCTTATTTCCCTATAAATAGAGGCACTCCCCACTTCATTCAAGGGAGAAGAATCCCTCTAAAAAAACCAGAGAAAGATCAAGCTCCCACCTTTTCACACTTTTCTCCAAAATCACAAAAATCACAAAATTGCCAAAACCACCAAAATCTGCCTTGCTACAATTGCTGCCAAAATCATTTCTCCACACTTTAACTCCCCAAAAAACATCCACACAATCTCTAAACATGATATAGAAGGTGTCCAAGACCTTAGACCACTCAAAAACCTTACCATTCAAAAAGTCAACTTCCACACCAAGTTACTTTGACCAAAAGCCACAAAATCAGTCAAAACTTGTTCTAGACATTTCCTTGATGTTCTAATTATTTAAACACCTCACATATATCATTTCTCAACTGTCCAAAGCATTGAGGAGCATTGGTAGAGTTTATTTCTCCAACTGTCACAACATTTGCACATTGCTTCAAAAGGAAGAAAATTCTCAAAGCAAGGAGGTGATTGAAGTTCTCTAGGTTTTTTGGTGTTTTCACTTGTTCAAGACTATCAACAAGAGGTATGTGACTTTGAAACTCCCTCTCATACTTTACTTTACCATATCTTGCAAGTTTGAGGTCATATCTTGAAATTACACTCATGCTGCCCCAAAATAGTCTTGCATAAGCAGTCCACATGTCAAAGTCTGCATTGATGAAAGTTTGCTTGTTTCCTTGGTTTAAACACACTTATCATCATGTTTAGAATATGTGTAGATGTCCTGCCTAACTTATTCCCATCTGTTTTGACATTTCACCTCTAAAATGCACATTTCTAGACAAATAGCCATGAGATACCCCAAAATTGGTTCTGTACACAATATAACTAATTCCTAAGTGTGGACATCCTTATTTCCATATATATGATGTGTGTATGTGATTCATTTACCAAAGTAATGCTTTAAACAAGAACTGAACATCATCATGCATCATATTCAGGATAAGTTGCAACTTGAAAACCATTTCTCATGACAGTCCTCTCTTAGCTTCAAATTGTGCTTTAATTCACTCAATATTATGTATGTGTGGTGTGTATATGGTTGGTTCAGTCTAAAAATGTCTGGAATTGAATTTGGACATCTTCATGCATTTCACCACCTAAAATTGCAACTAGAAAGCTTTTTTTTATAACAATCCATGTTGAACCAATCTTGGTGTTTAAAATCATTCATTAACATGTATGCAAGATGTATGTGTGGTCTATTTGGTGTAAAGGTGCCTAGAATTAAGTTTGAACTTCCTACTATTTTTGCAAAAAACACCAACATGCAATTTGAAAGTTATTTTTGTGTCAGGCTGTTTTGAACCATCTTTTTCTTGCTTGAACTCACTTGTTTGTGTTAGAACACAGATTGGTTCTTAATAATTACTCTTTGTTTTGATGATAACTATTAGGAAATTTATATTTAAGAATTATATACTCTAAAATTTGTTTGAGAGTTTTATTGCAGATTAATATTATATTAACTCTCTAGAAGCAAATCTGCCTTGAATACAAGAAGCTATTCTGACTCTGAAGCGCCAGATGCACCTTACAGAAGAATCTGTTTGCTCCTTATAGAAGATCCTGAGCGTAGTCTCCAGAAGGATCTGAAGCAAGAAGCTCCAGAACATTCTGAGTCAGAAGCATCTGAAGATAGTCAGAAGCATCTGAAGATAATAAGAATCATCTGAAGCTGAAGCATCAGAAGTATAGAAGAATATTGATTGAAGAGTTTCTCAAAGCATTAGTCTACAGAAGTTTCTGAAAGTACCTACGCTGCCTTGTACTGAAGTTCTGTGTCAAAATGCTCTGATGATCAACACGCTAGAAGCACACACGCTGCAGAAGACTCTGATACAGCATAGTTCTGAATTACATCAGAAGACTCTGATCCATTCAGACTCTGAAGAACTTACTGAAACTGAAGAAGTGTTTTCAAGAATATATCCGTTGGAACTATTCAACGTCTCTTTCCTTATTTGTGCTAGACACACTTACACAGACAAAAAGGATTTTTCTGTGCCATCTATTTCAAGGAAAGGTCAGTGCATGTGAAGACAAAAAGGCTCAGACCTTTTGGACTCTCTTTTCAATGTTCAGCTTGCATGTTTCAGCTGCCTATAAAAGGAGATCTTCACTTCATTCTTCAGTGCTACATGCTTGCTGAAAAGAAATCTTAATATTCTAAAAGCCTTCATTCTTATTCTTCATAGAATCTTATTGTACTTAAACTTAAGAGAAAAATCACTGTTGTGATTATAGCTTTGTAGAAGCATTAAAAACTCTTGTATTTAATTTACATTGATTGTAAAGGATATTCCTTAAGAGGATTCAGTGAGAATCAGTAGCTCTTGAGAAGACTAAGAACTGTAGTTCTTAGGTGATACTATTGTAATCTGTTTGATTTAATAGTGGATTAAGTCCTTGTTGAGAAAGGCAAATCACTCTGGAAGGGTGGACTGGAGTAGTTGTTAAACGAACCAGGATAAAAATAATTGTGTGATTATTTTCAAGCATTAATTTTCCATACTTATTCAACCCCCCCCCTTCTAAGTATTATCTCACCTTCAGTTGGCATCAGTGCTCCGGTTCTGAGTGTGCTATCACTTAACATTGTCAGTAAAGATCTAGAGAGATATACTTTGATCAATATATTTATTTGTTATCATGGCTGATAATTCAATGTCAAATATCAACAATAAATATGAAGAGAGGGATAGGATCAGTGCCAAACCTCCAATGTTTGATGGAGAAAAATTTGACTATTGGAAAGATAGAATATAAAGTTTTTTTCTTGGGTATGATGCTGATCTTTGGGATTTGGTCATTGATGGATATGAACATCCTACTGATGAGGATGGCAAAAAGATTGATAGAAAATCAATGACTGAAGTGCAGAAAAGAGATTTCAAGAATCACCACAAAGCCAGAACTATATTGCTTAATGCAATCTCTCATACTGAGTATGAGAAGATTACTAACAGAGATACTGCTCATGACATGTTTGAGTCACTCAAAATGACTCATGAGGGAAATTCTCAGGTTAAAGAGACCAAGGCTCTGGCGCTCATACAGAAGTATGAGGCATTTAAAATGGAAGATTCTGAAAATGTAGAAACTATGTTTTCTAGATTTCAGATTCTTACAGCTGGTCTGAAAGTTCTGGACAAGGGATACTCAACGTCAGATCATGTCAAGAAAATCATCAGAAGTCTTCCCACCAGATGGAGACCAATGGTGACTGCATTGAAGATGGCAAAAGATCTGAACAAGATCTCTTTAGAAGAACTTATCAGTTCTTTGAGAAGCCATGAAATTGAGCTGGAGGAAGATGAACCCCAGAAGAAAGATAAAGGTAAATCCATAGCTTTAAAATCTAACAAAACTGCTAAAGCTTTGCAGGTCATTCAAGAAAGCTCTGAAGAATCTTCTTCTGAAGAAGAAGATGAGATATCCATGCTGTCCAGAAGGATTAACAAACTCTAGAAGCACAAGGGAAAGAAGTTTAACAACTTCAGAAGATCTGACAACAGAAATGAATCTTCTAGTCACAGAAGATCTGCCAAGAAAGAAGTGGTGTGCTATGAGTGCAAAGAACCTGGGCACTACAAGAATGACTGCCCTAAACTTCTGAAAGAAAAACCTAAGAAAAAGTTCAACAAGAAGAAGAAGGTTCTGATGGAAACATGGGATGACTCAGATGAGTGTGAGTCATCTTCTGAATCAGAAGAAGAATGTGCAAACGTTGCACTGATGGCCAGGACAGAGGATCAAGAGGAAGGTACCTCTGGATATGAATCAGAATCTGAATCTGATGATGATGCAGAAGAGGTAATGGCTAAACTTACCAAAGAAGAACTCATTAAAGTTGTTACAGAAGTTCTTAAAAGTTATAACAACATCAAACTCAAATACAAGAAGCTGAAAAGCAATCTTGAATCTGAGATTGATCTTCTGAAAACAGAACTTGTTGAGCAGAAAGAAATAAATTTAAAAATCAAAAATGACTTTGATAGAACTCAACAAGAATCTGAATCTGAGACTAAGTCATGTGAAAATATTTTAGAAAAATATGACTCTAGTTTTCAGAGGTTTCTCACTAAGAGCATAGACAGAAGCAAGATGGCTTCCATGATCTATGGTGTTAGTGGAAACAACAAAAGAGGCATTAGATATGAGTCTTCATCTGGAAGCAATCCAAAACCTGTTGACAAACTTTTCATCAGGAAGACACCTCTGTATTCTCAATTCAAATTTGGTCATCTGAATGACATTAAACACACAAGCTCTGAGAAGAGTACTTATGTGTTTAAACCAAAGGCAAGTCAGAATAAACATTATGTTGCAAAACAGAAGTTTAGACAAACCTGCAAACCAACTAACCCCAAAGGACCCAAGAAGATCTAGGTACCTAAAAACAAAATAATTCCTGTTGCAGATGTTCTTAGCAGCAAGGTCAGGACACCAATCATGGTACCTGGACTCTGGATGCTCACGACACATGACAGGAGAAAGGTCTATGTTCCAAAGCCTGGAACTTAGATCTGGAGGGGACGTGAAGTTTGGAGGGAACCAGAAGGGCAAGATCATTGGATCTGGCACTATTGGAAATGGTAAACTTCCCTCTATTACTAATGTTCTGTTAGTTGAAGGATTGAAACATAATCTATTGTCCATAAGTCAATTAAGTGACAATGGTTATGATATAATCTTTAATCAAAAATGTTGCAAAGCTGTATGTCAAAAGGATGGTTCTATCCTATTCAGTGGAAAGAGGAAACACAACATTTATAAAATTAACCTTTCAGAACTTAAAGTTCAAAATGTAAAATGCCTCTTATCTGTGAATGATGAGCAATGGGTCTGGCATAGAAGATTGGGGCATATTAATATGAGACGTATATCTCAGATTAATAAACTCAATCTGGTCAGAGGACTTCCTAAGTTGAAGTTCAACTCAGATGCTCTGTGTGAAGCATGTCAAAGAGGTAAATTTTCAAAATCTCATTTTAAATCAAAAAATGTTGTTTCTACCTCCAGACCATTGGAATTACTTCACATTGATCTGTTTGGACCAGTGAAAACTGCATCCATCAGAGGCAAGAAGTATGGGTTAGTCATTGTAGATGACTACAGCAGATGGACATGGGTAAAGTTTCTAAAACACAAGGATGAGTCTCATTCTGTGTTCTTTGACTTCTGCAATCAAGTCCAGACTGAAAAAGATTCCAAAATTATTAAAGTCAGAAGTGATCATGGTGGAGAATTTGAAAATAAACATTTTGAAAAATATTTTTCTGAAAAAGGCATTGCACATGATTTCTCCTGCCCTAGAACTCCACAACATTATGGAGTTGTAGAGAGGAAAAATATAACATTGCAAGAGATGGCCAGAACCATGATCAATGAGACAAATCTGGAAAAACATTTCTGGGCAGAAGCAATTAACACAGCTTGTTATATTCAGAACAGAGTGTCTGTAAGACCTCTTCTGGAAAAGACTCCCTATGAATTGTGGAGAAACAGAAAGCCTAACATTTCTTATTTTCATCCTTTTGGATGTATTTGTTTTATGCTTAATACTAAAGATAATCTGAACAAGTTTGATTCCAAAGCACAGAAGTGTTTCATGCTTGGTTATTCTGAACGCTCTAAAGGCTACAGAGTATTCAATACTGAAACACAGATTGTTGAAGAATCTATTCATGTTAGATTTGATGATAAGCTTGGCTCTGAAAAGCCAAAGCAGTTTGAAAATTCTGCAGATAGAGAAGTGATTCTCACAGACTCTGAAGCCTCAGAGGAAGAAAAGGCAAAGATCAAAGAATCTGAAGCAACCCCAGATGCTACACCTTTGACCTCCCAACTAGACAACTTGCATATTTCTGAAAGACCAACTGTTAGAGGATCTTCTTCCAGAATCAAAGCTTCTCATCCAGAAGATGTGATAATTGGAAAGAAAGATGATCCAATAAGGACAAGATCATTTCTCAGAACTTCTGAATCTTCTTTATTTGGCTTAGTGTCAATAATAGAACCAACATCTGTAGATGAGGCTCTGGAAGATAATGAATGGATTATAGCTATGCAAGAAGAGCTGAATCAATTCACCAGAAATGAAGTTTGGGATCTGGTTCCTAGACCTAAAGGATTCAATGTTATTGGAACAAAATGGGTCTTCAGGAATAAGCTGAATGAAAAGGGAGAAGTTGAGAGGAATAAGGCAAGACTGGTTGCTCAAGGATACAGTCAGCAAGAATGTATTGATTACACTGAGACATATGCTCCAGTGGCAAGGTTAGAATCTATACGCCTTCTTATTTCTTTTACTGCACAGAATAACATCACTCTGTATCAGATGGATGTTAAAAGTGCCTTTCTTAATGGCATTATAGAAGAAGAAGTTTATGTCCACCAACCTCCTGGCTTTGAAAATGAAAATTTTCCAGATCATGTTTTCAAATTAAAGAAATCTCTATATGGATTAAAACAAGCTCCCAGAGCTTGGTATGAGAGATTGAGTAATTTTCTTCTGGAGAAGAATTTTATCAGAGGCAAAGTGGATACAACTCTATTTTGTAAAACCATAAAGAAAGATCTTCTAATTTGCCAAATTTATGTAGATGATATTATTTTTGGATCAACAAATGTTATGCTTGGAAAGGAGTTTGCTACATGTATGCAGGCAGAATTTGAAATGAGCATGATGGGAGAACTCAGACTCTTTTTAGGAATCCAAGTTAATCAAACTCCAGAATGCACCTACATACATCAGACAAAGTATGTTAAAGAACTTCTGAAGAAATTCAACATGTCTGACAGCAAGGTAGCAAAGACTCCAATGCATCCTACTAGCTCTCTTGGCAAAGAAGAGGTAAGTAAGAAAGTAGACCAGAAGCTCTACAGAGGTATGATTGGCTCTCTTCTTTATCTTACTGCTTCTAGACCTGATATATTATTCAGTGTTTGTCTGTGTGCTAGATTCCAATCAGATCCTAGAGAATCACACTTGACAGCTGTCAAGAGGATTCTAAGGTATCTGAAAGGTACTTCTAATGTGGGTTTGTGTTACAGAAAATCTGATGATTTTAAATTAGTTGGATTCTGTGATGCTGACTATGCTGGAGACAGAGTGGAAAGAAAAAGTACTTCTGGAAGTTGTCAATTTCTAGGAAGAAATCTAATCTCCTGGTACAGCAAGAAGCAACCCACAATTGCACTTTCAACCATAGAGGCTGAATACATTGCTGCTGCTGGATGTAGCACGCAGATGCTCTGGATGAAAAGTCAACTAGAAGATTATCAAATTTTTGAGAGTAACATTTCTATCTTTTGTGATAATACTTCTGCTATATGTTTGTCCAAGAATCCCATTTTACATTCTAAGGCAAAACATATAGAAATTAAGCATCATTTCATCAGAGACTATGTTCAGAAGGGAATCATAAATTTAGCCTTTGTTGATACAGATCATCAATGGGCAGATATTTTTACAAAACCCCTTGTTGAAGATAGATTCAATTTTATTCTGAAAAATATTGGTATGGATTTTTGTCCAGAATGATATTTATCAGAAGCAAATTGTTCCAGATGCAAAAATGCTTAATTCATCTGAAGTATTTCTTCTGTTCATTTATTCTATTCTGATTACTATTTCTGATGTGAAAATCTGAACTAATCATCTTTAGAAGATCTGAACGTTGGCTAACGTTTCATTTCTTGAGAGAATTCAGAACAGCATGCAAGCAAACACGTGTCCCACAAAATCTGTTGAGGTGGCGTGTGGACAACTGAAAAGACGTTTGAGGTGAAATTTGAATAGTAAATATCTTGGTTTTCCCCCCAAATCTGTCAGAAGCATTTATTATTTGAAATGATTTTATTCTCTTCATTTAATGCTGCTCAAATGTGCGTTATTTCTGTCTCTTGGTGTGCCTATGTGATTAGTATAAATACTTGATGTGTATTCACTTTCACACTTTTCACTCTCAGAATTTATATGCATTTTCATCTATTGTTCTCTCTGCATAAAAACTCAAAACCTAAGTGTTCTAAAAAGCATTCTTCAATGGCGTCTTCTTCATCAACAACTGCACAGTTTCAATCAACAATGGCTGCTGTGACTTCAGATAACCTAGGTGCTGCTCCATATACTCCTCCACAGAGAACTCTTCTCACACCAGTTGATAAACTAGAAGTATTGTGTGAATCTATGGTGGAATTTGATTCTTTGGCTGACAATGGGTTTGATTTTTGCTCCATTGTTAGAGCTCAAGGTTGGGTAAAATACTTTGATAGACTGTTTGGACCAGTTTACCCTCTGCTTGTTAAAGAATTCTGGATTCATGCATCTGTGTATCCAAAGTTTATTTTATCATCTGTGCTGGGAAAGGAGATCATCATCACAGAGGATCTGATTAGAAGACTGATTGGTTATGAAGAAACAGATGGTGTTTCACATCTGCCAGCTGGGCGTGTTGATATGGATGAAGTTTATGAGGAGGTTATGACTGTTGGACAAGCCTCTAACAGATTCAAAGATCTGAAACCTGATTACAAGATCTGGGCCAAGATCTTCATGGGATGCATACATCACAGAAAGTCAACAAATTCCCCAGATTATGTCAACAATGAACAGATTTACTTCATGTACTGCCTTAGTCAGAGCAACAAGGTAGATTTGCCTTACATTTTGTTCATGCATCTGTGGAATCACATCAATGCATCTAGAGAATCTGTCAAAGAAAAAGGTCAGAAGATCAGGCCTTGGATACCTTTTGGAAGGTTGCTATCAGATCTTCTCACTGAAAATGGGTTAGTGGCTGCTCTATATGATGCTGGTGTTACAGAAGAACTAGAGTTCATTATGGGAAAGCCTCTGAACGCTAAAAGCCTTCTGAGACTCAAGATTGTAGATGAACTTACTACTGCTCCAAAGAGGTTAAATATGTCTGATCTGAATAAGAGGATTCCAGTATCTGACTTTCCTCTATTCTTTGTTGAAGAACCTAGACACATTGTTCTGATGTATATAGAGGAATGCAAAAGGGAAGGAGTGCCTGTTCCAGCCAATGTATTTCAACTTGTCAAGCAACCACTGCCAGATGCAGGAGAAGAAGAAGAAGAAGTTCCACTTCAAAGGAAAAGATCTCAGCCTGTAGCCGAATCTGAACCTGTCCAGAAGAAGGCTAAGATTGCTGAGAAACCAAAGGATCTGTTAAAGAGAAAGGACTCTGGAGAAGCTGCCTCTACATCTGCTAAGAGGATTAAACTCAAAGGTACTAAAGCTTCTGTTACTTCTAAAAATGTTGTTATTAATGATTCATCTATTAAGTCTGTTCCCAAACCCCCTGTCACTCAAACAACATCTGTTGCTGCCCCCAGTTCTGTCTCACCTCAGAAACAACCTACTGCTTCTGTATCAAAACCACCTCAACCTAAATTACACATCAAACAATTCACTCCACGTCCATCACCAACTGTTCCACAACCAACAGAACCACAACCAACAGAACCACAACCAACAGAATCACAACCATCAGAACTATCACAAAATTCTGATAAACAAAACTCTGCTCAACCACAAACAGAAAATCATCCAGAAAAACAAACCACAGAAGATCAACCACAAAAAGACTCTGTCATACCACCATCAAACATTCCATCTTCTGAACCTGTAGCACCTGTTACTTCTGAACCCACTAAAGTAACTTCTGCTCCTGTTTCATCTGAACCACCATCACAACAATCTGATATTCCTTCAGAACCATCTCATATCCCTGAGACAGAAGTTCTTGACATCACTCCATTAAAAACAGTGTTTCAAGTTTCTTCTACCTCTTGTACTCCTGAAACATCCTCAAACTCATCTGAATCAGAAATTCATCCTGATTTTCTGATTAATCCATCTGACAAATATCCTGTACATGAACCTGAACCTGAACCTGAATCAACCTTACCTGCTAAATCTACCATTCCAGACCCTATGCCTCCACTAGCAACATCATCTGAGATGATTGTTCCCCTACCAATCCATCATCATCTGGAATATCTTGTGCCCAAGTGTCTTCTCTTTATCATAATTTATCTTATGGTTTCAAACTAAAAGATTTTTATGATAGAGTTGAGCCTTCTGAACCTTTGGAACCTCTGAAACCAAAGCTCATTCAGGCCCTTCCATCTGTAATCCTTTCATATATTCAATCTATGAACAATGAAGGATCATTAGCCACCATATCTGCTACATCTGGTAAAGCTGCTATTTCAGCTCTGCATCCTGCATCTGATAACACATCAAATTCTGCATTTGTACCATACTCCAATGCATCTTTTGATATTGTTTACCCATGCACAAGACCTCAACCAACTCTGCTTAATGCATTAAACAGATCTTTACCTCAAAAACCAGAAATTCCATTCTTTCCATATGTTCCCCCTCCTCTGATTTCCATTCCAAAATCACTGATACCACCAACTCCAAAACCTAAACAGATGACTCTGGAAACCTTACTTAAACCACCACCCAGACTTAATATTGATCATTTATTTCAAACGTTTTTGCAATAAATACAGATGTCTTTAGGTACTGTTCAGAAGAGATGCTCTGAAACTATGGATGCAAATGAGACTGACATCATCTGGAAAGGTTTTGTCAAGAGATTCAACACAGTAGCTTCTAATCTGAAGAACATCTGTTCTGATGATGCAAAGCTCAGAGCTGAAAGAACTCAATTCTGGATTGTAAACAAGACTGAACCTCTGCTTTGTTTGGATGCTCCTCCTCCTCCTCCTCCACCAGAACCAACTGCCAATGCATTGACTATGACTCTGGTAGAACCCTCTTCAGGATCTCCAGAACATATGGCAATTGACTCTGTTCAGGATACAGAACCTCCTTCATCAGAGATAAAGACAGAAAATCCAGATTTGGGAGACAAGATTGCTGCTCTGGAAGCTGGTCAATCTGAAATAAGATCTTGGATGGCGAAGCAAGACAAGAAATCTGAGGACATGTCAGAGTGGATGTCTAAACAAGATGAGAAGAATGAGACAATAACCAAGTTCATGTCAAAGCAAGAGCAATCACAATCTGAGATCACAGACCTATTGAAGATGCTTTTGTCAAAACACTCTTAGATTTTTTTTCTCATGTTTGTGCATCTGTTGTTTTTGCATCTGAATGTTATTGTTATATCTTCTGATATTTTCCAATGTACTGTTGCTCTGTTATGATTAAATGAATCAGTTTGTTATTCTCCATTGAATTATCTGCTCTTGTTCCTTTTATTTGTCTTTATTAAAAGTTTTTTACTTTTTGCTTATGACAAAAAAGGGGGAGAAAATAAAGATCTGAACTATTTAATATAATTTCACTAGAATGAATCTTCAGACATATCTACTCTTTCTAATATCTAAATTGACTATTTCAGAACTTTTGATAAGAACACTCTATAAAAGAATCTCTGAGTTTCTCAGATCATTTATCTTTTATCAAACTCTGAATCTCATATCTGCAAGATAGTCTGACCCTTGATTATTACAAAGTCAAACAAGATCTGACTCTGAAGATTACTCAAGATAAAAAGGGAAGTTTCTATTCCTTTTTCATTTTTAACTCAGGGGGAGATTCATCATCTCAGGGGGAGTTATAATTCTTTATGTTCAATTAAATAAAATTTCGGATACTTTTTGTCATCATCAAAAAGGGGGAGATTGTTAGAACACAGATTGGTTCTTAATAATTACTCTTTGTTTTGATGATAACTATTAGGAAATTTATATTTAAGAATTATATACTCTAAAATTTGTTTGAGAGTTTTATTGCAGATTAATATTATATTAACTCTCTAGAAGCAAATCTGCCTTGAATACAAGAAGCTATTCTGACTCTGAAGCGCCAGATGCACCTTACAAAAGAATCTGTTTGCTCCTTACAGAAGATCCTGAGCGTAGTCTCCAGAAGGATCTGAAGCAAGAAGCTCCAGAACATTCTGAGTCAGAAGCATCTGAAGATAGTCAGAAGCATCTGAAGATAATAAGAAGCATCTGAAGCTGAAGCATCAGAAGTATAGAAGAATATTGATTGAAGAGTTTCTCAAAGCATTAGTCTACAGAAGTTTCTGGAAGTACCTACGCTGCCTTGTACTGAAGTTCTGTGTCAAAATGCTCTGATGATCAACACGCTAGAAGCACACACGCTGCAGAAGACTCTGATACAGCATAGTTCTGAATTACATCAGAAGACTCTGATCCATTCAGACTCTGAAGAACTTACTGAAACTGAAGAAGTGTTTTCAAGAATATATCCGTTGGAACTATTCAACGTCTCTTTCCTTATTTGTGCTAGACACACTTACACAGACAAAAAGGATTTTTCTGTGCCATCTATTTCAAGGAAAGGTCAGTGCATGTGAAGACAAAAAGGCTCAGACCTTTTGGACTCTCTTTTCAATGTTCAGCTTGCATGTTTCAGCTGCCTATAAAAGGAGATCTTCACTTCATTCTTCAGTGCTACATGCTTGCTGAAAAGAAATCTTAATATTCTAAAAGCCTTCATTCTTATTCTTCATAGAATCTTATTGTACTTAAACTTAAGAGAAAAATCACTGTTGTGATTATAGCTTTGTAGAAGCATTAAAAACTCTTGTATTTAATTTACATTGATTGTAAAGGATATTCCTTAAGAGGATTCAGTGAGAATCAGTAGCTCTTGAGAAGACTAAGAACTGTAGTTCTTAAGTGATACTATTGTAATCTGTTTGATTTAATAGTGGATTAAGTCCTTGTTGAGAAAGGCAAATCACTCTGGAAGGGTGGACTGGAGTAGTTGTTAAACGAACCAGGATAAAAATAATTGTGTGATTATTTTCAAGCATTAATTTTCCATACTTATTCAACCCCCCCCCCCCCCTTCTAAGTATTATCTCACCTTCAGTTGGCATCAGTGCTCCGGTTCTGAGTGTGCTATCACTTAACATTGTCAGTAAAGATCTAGAGAGATATACTTTGATCAATATATTTATTTGTTATCATGGCTGATAATTCAATGTCAAATATCAACAATAAATATGAAGAGAGGGATAGGATCAGTGCCAAACCTCCAATGTTTGATGGAGAAAAATTTGACTATTGGAAAGATAGTGTTGCACCCTAAAATTTGCCCAACCTTACTCTATTGGTTTATGTTTCATTATCATTAGCATTTGCATATAGAGTCATGTACATAGACCAACCATCTGCATAGCATGAGTATAGCAAGTCATTCAACAGGGGACCAATCACTATTCTCATCTCTAGAGGCCTAGCATGAGGTTATTATCCTAATTCCATCTCATTCAAGTCATCAGGAAAGAATTTGAAAGCAAAGAGTTCAGCAGATCAAGCCTTGAGTCCATCTCCTAGCTGAGGATATCTGAGGATCAACAAGAGGGTTGTGAGCTGTGAAGTGAAAGCCTGGAGAGTATCTAGACATTATGAGAGGCTTAGAAAGTCATTTGGAGAAGGAGACAAGCCATTGATGAGAGCACAAAAGCTATAGTTGAAGGCAGTCAACTAGGGTTTCATCTGGGTCAACCCTAGGTCAATCCTAGGGCAATTGACTGATTTAAGAGGGCATTCAAGGCTAGTGGAGAGATGTGGAGTTCATAATTTGACATGGAGAATGAGGATATGGAGATATGCCAAGGAGAATTCAAGAGAAATCAAGGAGAAGAGGAGTTACTAAATTAGGGTTTCTCTGTAAAATCCCCTAGTTTAGGTCAAATTTCCAAGCAAGATAAGTCAAAATGCTAGCTTCAAATGGCTTCTTGGCCAACATGAAACTTGTATAGGATCTCAAGACCTTTAATTTGAGTGGTGGAAGACCTCAAGGAGATTTATAGAACTCAAGTTATGGTCCTTGCAAGTTACAGGTCATCTGGGGTATCTGAATTTTTGTCTGTGAAAGTGACTTGACTTCCAAGCTAGTTTTGCCCCTCAAGGAGATTTCAAATGAATTCTTGGTCAACATAAGAATTGTTCCTCATTGTCTTAGCTTTCTATAATGGTATGGCATGCCTTCATATGATGTGGAGAACTCAACTTATGGTCTTGGCAAGCAAAGGGTATTTTGGGCATTTGTGAATTACAGGTCATTTTAACCTATGTCCAAAACTCATACAAGGAGGCCTCAAATGGAAAAACTTCCAACATCAAACTTGCTCCAAATGGGATTTTAAGTCTAGAAAGAAGGTCACAAATTATTGGAGAAGCTCATAACATGGAGTTGCATGATTGGTCAAAATATGAACTAAAATGGCTTATAAAGTGAATAAATTCAAAGTGAAAAATGGTTTGGGAGATTTCTAAGTCCAAATGGAGACTTCCAATATATGATTTTGAATGGAAAAACAATTCTAAGAACAATGGTTCAAACACTTTTTTGAGTTTAGAAGGAAAAAAAGAAGTTATCTTTGGTTACTTGTAATTGAAGAAACACTTCAAAAATGGATCAAAGTTGGAAAACAAGGGAATGTGCAAGATGGATCTAGAATGTACCATTGGGGTCTATATAAGCATGAAATGAGAATTTGGCAAGGGTTGACTTCATTTTCACCAAGAATTTCACAAGCTTTCTCATACTTTTTCATTGAAGTTTTCATTCCAATCTCACAAAACCTTCACCAATTCTCATCCACATCAATTCAATCTTGTTCCATCATCATCATAGATCATAATTGAAGCAAAGACTTGGTGATTAGGATCCATTTTCGTGCACCATATTCAAGAACATCAAAACTACAAATTCCATTGGACAGCATAATTCAAGCAAGGAATCATCACAACATTGCATACAGAATTGAGTACTGAGTTTGTGGATCAAGATCCAAGTCTCAAAAGCTTCAGATCATCAATCTTCCATAGCTGTTTTCAAGGTTTCACACCAGGTAAGTTTTCATTCGATTTGCCTGATTCAGTTAGTTAGGCATGTTGTTGTTAGTTTAGATATGATCTAGGTGGTTAGGAGATTAGTTTAGATGAATTTGGAGTGATTTAGAGACCATTGGTAGCAGGTGCCATAAGCTGTTAGTGCTTGAATCTCTTGGATTAATGCGTTAGAATGTTAGTTTGATTGATCAGATTAATGACCATTAGTTGTAGATTAGTTTAGGTTAAGTTTGGGGAAGAATTGAGTTGGTGCATATCAGTGTAATTTCATGGTGACAAGAGTTTGATACCATCGGGTTGAAGGATTTATTGAATTTCAGACTGAATTGAAACCACAGGATTGTAGAGGGAGAGATTTAGCATGATTTTCATGTTTACATCGTGTGGATTGGTTGCTTGTAGAGTGAGAACAGAGTGGGAGAAAGTGTGCTCGTGCATGGAGGTTTAATGGAGAAACCCTAATTCTAACAGGTCAAGTGAGGAAGACACAATCGTGGCCGTTCCTTGGGCCTTGGACTTTTGACTTTTGGAATGATCCTGTGTCCATCATTCAATCTGATTTGTGGAGGGAATTGAACTGGGTGCCAAAACGCACCGTTTCATTAATTGAAACGGGCGGGCCTCAGGCTATTTTGCTATCCCCACCCCCAGCTGTTAGGCCCAATTGCAATCTGAACATGATTTCACTGCTATTTTCACCTCCCAGCTCGTTTCTTTTATTTTCATCAATTCAGAGTGATATTGGGCCTTGGCAAAAGCGCTACCAGCACCCCCTATTGTGTGGCCCATCCAGATTATAACTGGAGCGAATTTCTATTCATACCCCCCTCCCTCATTTTATTTGGTTTAATTGTTTTTAATTCCATTTTAATTTTTACCAATTTCATAAATTCATAACTAATTCATAAAAAATGCATTTCAATCCATTCTTTTTACAACATTTTCATTAAAATGTCTAGAATATTATAGAAAAATAAAATTGCATTTTTAGTTTTATTTCATATTTTTTCCATATTTTCTAAATAAATGTCATATTAAATAGTTTCATTTCATGCATCATTTTAATGATTTTTGTTCTCTCACATGCTTTAATATTTTTTGGTCATTCTTTTTATATTGTTTAGATGAGATATTAAGCTTGTAGAAATAGTTTAGTTCCCATTTTTAGAGATTAATTTTAGGTGATTAATAAATGCCTGAATATCATGAACAAAACTAGGGTTTTAGGTGACAACTTAAGAAGTTTGATTTCATTTCCCTTAGGACTTAGGGTTTGAATAGATTAGTTATGGGACTATAAGGGCTATAGGTAGCTACCAGATCCCTTAGAAAAAGTCAGGATTCCCCTACTGCTATTAATACTGTCTGTATATCTGATTGTCTGGTGTGGTGTGCCCTCTGGGAATTGTTGCTTGTTTGTTTGGGTATTGGGTTTGTCTGGGGCCCTGGGGAGCTGAAGTCTTGAGGAGATGAAGACCATTGGAGATCCAAAGATTGAAGTTCAACTGTCAGAGTTGAGGAGGAGATTCTTGCTAGCAGATGCTGAGGAGACTAGGGTTTAGGAGCTAGGCAGAGCTCTAGGTTAGAAAGCTTGTTTCTCAAACATGGATTGCCTTGTCTGCATCCATCCTTCCTCTATGATTCAAAGTCTCTTTCAAATATCCACCTCCTTCCTTTGGAAGGATCAGTGAATATATTTGAAAGTTAGAACTTTTGAGAGGAGACTTTCTGATTAATGTTAACAGTTGGTGAACCACCCTTGGTAGGTAATTAACTGTCTAACATTCATTCACTTCACTCTTGTGACTGATTCCTCATCCTGGAGGTTTGAACTTGAAGAAAAGCCATTGCAGATGGAAGACTGATGATCAAAGCCCTTGCCTGAAGGCCATGAAGATGGAGATGGATGCTTGTTGGAGCCTGTGAATGATTGGAGATTCCTTGAAGCCAGATGTTGATTCAGAGCTGCTGATGCTGTTTCTTTTGCTGTATTTCATTTGTTGATGTATTGATTGGTTTTCTGGACTGTATTGTTTGCTGTTTACCCTGTTGGGTTGAAAGTGAAGCCTGTTCACTTTTGCCTATTGTTTTCTAGGTTCGAGGTTGAGTGGGACTCCCTTGCCTCGCTTGTATTGTTGCATCCATGCATTTTACTGCTTTACTGTATATATCTGTTATTGTTTCTGTTTCTGCCTATCCCGTAGGATCTCTGTTTCTCTCTGTGCAAGAGAGGAGCATGATAGACACTAGGTCTTAACCCATGCATGATAACATTAAGTTAGTTTGTTTCCCTTCGCAACCGTAGGTTAGAGTTCTGTCTCTTTCTTCCTCAAAACAAACAGAAAAACACAATAAAGATTTCAAACACAATAAAAGACACTTCTTTCGTAAGAGAATGTGAACTCATCAAAACGTCATTTTTGTCCGCTTGGACCCCTAATCAGAAAACCTTTTTTTCAGAAAGAATAAAATCAACCAAGACAAGCTTGTGTCTTTCGTGGCCCGAACTACGTTTGCTCTGATCTTTCATGCTGTGTGAAAGTACGTAGGCATAGGATGCGACATCCTAGCGAGCAACCTTCCCCTCCTTTCCCGTAGGTAGGCGAACTACGTTGACTCTGATTTCTCGTTCCAGGCGGGAATACGTAGGCATAAAGCGCGATACTTTGCCGAGTCATTTTTATTTTCATTTTATTTTCTTTTTTAACCCTTGACCTATAGTTTAGATAGAATAATGATCCATACCCGAAAACAAGCGTGGATCCCGTCGAGTACGACGGACGTGAGGGGTGCTAATACCTTCCCCTTGCGTAACCGACTCCCGAACCCAGGTTTTGGTTGCGACGACCATACCTTTCCCGTGTTGTGCGAGGTTTACTCTGAGCGTTTCCTTTCCCTCCCGTGGGATAAATAACGCACGGTGGCGACTCTTCTGTTCAGCCGGCGCCGATTTTCGCAGTAGCGACAGCTGGTGACTCTGCTGGGGATCCAACGTCCCCTGGCTGCTAAGGACTGCGATAGTTCTTATGCATTTGGGATCCAACGTCCCTTAAGAGAGTCAATCCTAACGCCTGTTTTCCCGTCGAGGATTTTGTATGGATTTATATTTCTGACCTTTATTTTCAGCTTTATATATTGTTTATTATTGCTGTATTGGGGTGTGACGGGTGTTCTGATATTGAGAGATAAGCCGGACCTGGGCTTGAGTGCACCTAGAATTAGCGTAGAAAGTAGTGGGCGCATGCCGGCTTTGCTTGCATTAGTGTCTCATGAAATCTACACTCGGACGAGGTTCTTCTGGTTGGCTTCTTTTTCTACCCTTTGGGTCGAAGGGGTTGTTGGTCAGCTGAATTGTCGACTCCGGGAACCGATCATTTGGAAGTTGGCTGAGTGAGGCCTCTTCAGGAATTGATGATGTCACTCCTTCTGGGAATCGTATCATCAACCCTGAAAGTCTGTGACGCCAACGACCGCATAGGATGCCGTACCTTGTGCCAGTTATAGGGCCACCCACCTGTGAGGGGATTCAGGGTTATGCAGGTAACTAGACTTTCAGACTACCGGTTATTTCTTGATCAGAGATCTCGGTTATTTATGGAGAGTTATGAGGTCTGTCAGAGACCATTTGGAGATGTGATCTGAGGTCTGTCAGAGACCATTTGGAGATGTGATCTGAGGTCTGTCAGAGACCATTTGGAGAGTTCTGAGGTCTGTCAGAGACCAATTCGAGATATGATTTGAGGTCTACCAGAGACCAGTTGGAGTTATGGTTTGAGGTCTGTCAGAGACCGGTATTGGAGCTTTGTTTTAGGTCTATCTGAGACCCGGGTTGATGACTTCTGGATGGTCTATCTGAGACCTTTCTTGATTGGGTTTAGGCTATTCAGCTACAGCTTTGGTCCCTGTTGCATGATACTTGCATTGCATCCCTGCATATCCATTATCATGTGCATTTCACTAACGTGTGTCTGTGCTGCAGGTGCATTTGCATTTCCCTAGTTCTAGTGCCCGGACTTCTGAGTATTGATTATGGCTGGTTTGAGGAAAACAGTTGCGTACAAGCTGCCTTCACCTGATATTACTTCTTTGCTTGGTCTGATATCTCTTGCTGATGAAGGGGTTAGGAGAAGCTTCAGAATGAGCCATGGGAGATTACTGAGATTAGTCTGTAAGCCCACTGCTGATGAGATGAACGGGCTATACACCTTGATGCAGTTCTATGACCCCGCATTGAGATGCTTTACCTTTGCTGACTTCATTTTAGGACCTACCATTGAGGAGTATGTGGAGTTTACTGAGCTTCCCGTGCAGAACAAAGTTCCCTTCATCCATTCTGCTGCTGAGCCCAAGTTGGAGGACTTAGCCAAAGCCTTGCATATGAACGCTGCAGATCTGTTATTGACTTCTTGGCTTGGGGTGTCAGGTTTTTCTCTGGATTTCTTAGTCGCCAAAGCCCGGGAGTACGCCAAGAACGGTTGTTGGGTGGTTTTCAATGCTATTCTGGCTCTATGCATTTATGGAATTGTGCTATTTCCTAACTTGCCCAACTTTGTGGATTTGGATGCTTTCTATTTGTTTGCTGCAGGCAACCCAGTGCCAACTTTGGTTGGAGACTTCTATCATTCGTTGCACTATAAGAATGAGAACCGAAGAGGAAAAGTTGTTTACTGCTGTACTCCTCTGTTGAATATGTGGTTCAAGAGTCACCTTCCCACGAAGGGACCATTTGTAGACAGTGCAACCTCTGCTAGCTGGTCTGAACGCTTGATGAGGCTATCTTCCGAAGACGTTGTATGGTTTGATCGAGACCTGTTGGGATCTGAGCTCATCTTCAGTTGTTCTGGGTACCCTAATGTGCCGCTAATAGGAAGAAAAGGGTGTATCAACTACAACCCTTCTCTATTCATTCGCCAGTTCGGATATGCGCTGAAGAATCCACCTCAGGAGGAAGAAGTACAGGAATCTCTGTACTTCACCGGAGACGTGAAGGGGGAGTTATTAGCCAAGTTGCAGCATGCCTGGACACGTGTTAACCGCAGAGGGAAGCCACTGTTGGGTAAGAATGACTGTCAGGCCTATGCACCTTATAGAGTTTGGATTCAGGAGAGGGCTAGTCAGTTGAAGATGCCGTTTCCAGATGCACCAATGCTTATTCCCGTTCCGGTAGCCGAGCCAACTACTGTTTCTAGGGAAGTCTATGAACAGGTTGTGAAGGAGAAAGAAGCCTTAATGAAGATTAACGAAGGGTTAGAGCAAGAGTTAGCCCAGGCACGCAGTGAGAAAAACAAGGCCGTATATGCTTTCCAACAACAGATCGAGCTGGTAAACAGGTTAGGAGCTGAGTTGACCGAGGAAAAGAAAAAGCGCGAACGTCTGGGGCAAGAGTTCAGAAGTTCCCATGACATGCTGGAAGCCAAAAAGAAAGCGCTCGACGCAGCACACCGAGAGATATCCTCTTGCAACAAGACTTGGAATGCTACACTCACTAACAACAAGAAGAGGGAAGATAAGCTGAAGCAGCAAATTTCCGACCTCGAGGAGAAGTTGAAGTCTAGCATCCAGAAGTGTGAGGAAGAAGTTACGACCCGGTATAGCGTCCAGCATGCACTGAACAAGGCGATCAAATCCAGAGATGAAGCAGTATCTCAGAAGCGAAAGTTAGAAGATTGCTTCGGAGAAGCAACATGGGAAGAAACTACTGAAGATGTACGCCGTGTCCTTAAGAGGAGGAACCAGCTTGTCGAAGGGCTGCTTGATCGACCAAGCCATCCGGAGACCAAGAAGTTGATAGAGGAGTACCAGACTTTTGGGAGGACTTGATCATTTCACGTAGTTATTTGTATGCTTTATTTGCATAGTGCTGACCATCACCAGGATTGTTGGTTGAGGTCATGCCATCTTTGTACTCTCAGTGATATTGTACCCTGGGATTATTGATTCTCTCTGCAATATATGAGGATTTCTATGATTCAGCTCCGGTATTCTTATTGCCAGCACTGTCACTGCACCGGCACCTTCGCACTAGAACTGGGGGAATGAACATCCCTAATGCACAGACACATTGCATTGCATTCATATTCATATTGCATTACAGGTAATCTTTGAATGGTGTCTTATCTCCTGCTCTGTACCAGGTACCTAACAGGATTCCAGATCAACATCCGCACCGCTATTCTACACGATCCAACTGTCGGAAAGTCATGGACCAGATTCAGAACGAGATGCAGGATGTGCGCGAAAAGCTCGCCCTCTTCATGCAAACCATGGAAGCTATAGCAAAAGGGCAAGAGAATTTGCAGGCCATGGTCCAGCCTCTGTTGGCTCGCAACGCTGGTCATGGTAACGAAGATCATCAGTCTGTCCGGGTTGATACTGCTCATGGAGACGGCACTCCCACGCCAGTGGCTCCGCCTGTGGTCAATATACCTGCCGCTAACGTCAACAACGCTACCACTGCTGTGAATGGTAACGTCGGAGTTGGAAATGATGCTGCTGTCCATAATGTTGGGCTGGGTGATGTCAATTTGGGAGATAATCTCGGAGGCAATGGCTTTGTCAATACTGGGTTCGGATTCAACGATCAAGGATTTGATAACACTGGCAAGTATGGCTTTAATGCTCAAGGCTTTGGGCAAGATGGTTATGGTATGGTCAATCCGGGTTACGGAGGCTTTGGAAACGGAAACGGTGCTGGATTTATGGCTTATGGTCCTGCTGGAGGTGTTCAAGGGTACGGCAACAGAGGCCGAGTTCCGGGGATGAATCAGGTCAGAGCTGGACGTAATAATGCGTACGATGGGTACGGGGCTGGAAACGGTATGTGGCAAGAGGATCAGCAGGAAGACGCCTTCTCTGGAGGAGGTTTTGAAGGGCCGATGGATGATTCTCAAAAGATTAGAATGCTGGAAGAGCAAATGAAGGGAGTCCTAAATCAGAGTGCTGTGGGACTGGACATGGCAACAATGGGCTTGGTACCTGGCTTGAGGGTGCCAATTAAATTCAAGGCGCCTGCGTTCGATAAGTACAAAGGAGATACATGTCCGAAAGTGCATGTACGAGCTTATTACAGAAAGATGTCTGCATACTCCACTGATGAAAGAATGCTAATGCATTTCTTTCAGGATAGTCTATCGGGCCCTTCCCTAGAGTGGTACATGGGGTTGGAGCCAACTGATATCAAGACATGGAAGCAATTGGCGGAGGCATTCGTAGCCCATTACAAGTATAACAGCGACCTGGCACCCAATCGGGTCCAGTTGGCCGGGCTTTCGCAGAAGAAGGGGGAGAGTTTTAAGGAGTACGCGCAAAGGTGGCGCGATATGGCTGCCAGGGTCCGTCCTCCTGTCGAAGATAAAGAAATGAATGACATGTTTGTCGGCACATTCACCGGGCTGTTTCATGATATGTTGTTTCATACGTCTCTGGCAAGTTTCTCAGACCTGATTCTGATGGGTGAAAAGATTGAGCGGAACATTAAGCAAGGAAAGTTCCAAGTCGATGAATCAACTGCATCTGGCAGTAATAAGAAAGCTTATGGTGGGCGCCGTCAGGGCGAAGCTAGCGCGGTATTTGGAGGCCGAGGCCGAGGCCGAGGAAAGGGAAGAAGTCAATATCGTCAGCCGCAGCAAGTGTCGAGTGTTACTATTCCGTATCAACAGCAGCCAATCCAGCAACAACAACCGGTTCAGCAGCAACCGATGCCACAGCAGCAGCAGCCTCAGCAGGGGGCACAGCAGGCTCAGCGAAGATTCCAGGGTGGCAAGCCGAGAAGAGTATTTGAGAAGCCTCCCTCAACCTATGCTGATTTGTTGCAAACATTGTTGGGACTGAATTTGGTAGAAAAAAGAACTTTGGCACCGATAACGGGAACTCCCCCGTTCGGCTACGATGCAAGCAGGCACTGTGAGTTTCATTCTGGAGCCCCGGGCCATGATATCGAAGGTTGTCATGCTTTTAAGCACGTGGTGCAGGATCTCTTGGACAACAAGTCTATCAACTTCGGAACGGCCGTTCCGAATATAGTCCAGAAACCCATGCCTAATCATGGGGCAAATGCAGTTCTGACTGAGGAAGGGTTGAATCTGATTATGAATGTGGAGGATTTAAAGACGCCGCTGAGCGAGATAAAAAGCCGACTGTTGCAAGGAGGTGTTTACCCGGGATGTAATGAATACTGCTTAGATTGTTGGGCCCTAGCTGGAGGGTGTGAGGATTTGAAGAAAGGCATTCAGGCCTTAATTGATGAAGGTATATTGCAGTTTGACAGAACAGCAACTGATGAGCCTGCAGGGGCAGTAGTGGATAATCGGAGTGATGTGGCCACGGTGACAATTCCTCGGAAGACGATCACTATTGCAGCACCAGCTCAGCGACTACCGTTTATCATAACTAAGGCCGGGCCAATCCCGTATGAGAACACGAAAGCGGTCCCATGGTCATATGGGCTAGAGGTGTATTGTGATGGGATTAAGATCGATGTCAACAAGCAGCCAGCGGAAGTTGTGGATAATGTTGTTGGTTCAGGAGGCATGACAAGGAGCGGCAGGATCTTTATATCTCCTGAAGTGGAGGCCGAAAGGCTAGCGAAAGGAAAAGGGAAAGCGGTGGAGAATGTTCCAGTACAAGCAAATGAAAAAGAAGCAGCATCTAAGGATGTAGAAGAATTCATGCGCTTAATTCGGAAAAGTGATTATAAAATTGTGGAGCATCTGCAGCAAACACCGTCCAAAATATCTATTTTGTCATTGCTGTTATGTTCGGAAGCTCACAGGAACGTTTTGCTGAAAGTCCTGGACACTTCTTTTGTACCACAGGACGTCTCCGTAAATCAGCTAGAAGGAGTATTGGCACATGTAAATGCAGGCCACAGTCTGGGCTTTACTGATTTTGACTTGACTCCGAAAGGAAGGGATCACAATATGGCATTACATGTATCTGTTGAGTGCAGAGGGTCGACAATGTCGCACGTATTGGTTGACACCGGGTCGTCTTTGAATGTGCTGCCTAAGAAGGCGATGATGAAGCTGGATGTTCGAGGAATTTTGTGCACACCCAGTGATTTGGTAGTCAGAGCGTTTGATGGCACGAGGAGAACAGTCTTCGGATCGATTACTTTGCCTCTGCAAGTGGGGCCGGAAGTGTTTGCAACGGAGTTTTATATCATGGATATACAGCCTGCGTACAGCTGCTTGCTGGGAAGACCCTGGATTCACGGGGCAGGGGCAGTCACGTCTACCCTGCATCAGAAGTTAAAGTATATGGTCGGAGACAGTGTAGTCACCGTGTGCGGAGAAGAAGACATCCTGGTCAGCCATCTATCTTCGTTCAAATATGTGGAAGTCGACGGAGAGATCCACGAGACGCCATGCCAGGCATTCGAAGGTTTGCGCATCAAGGACAAGGGTCCTGGGCCAAGCAAAGTGCCAGAGATAGCTGTTTCATCGTATAAAGAAGCTCAAGCGCTAGTGGAAGCAGGAGAAGCCAAGGGCTGGGGCAAAGTATTGGACATTCCGGTGAAAATGGACCGGTTCGGACTGGGGTACCGACCGTCATCATCAACTCCTTCCGTGGGGGCCCCTCATTTCAGAAAGTCAATCACCATCTCTGCCAGTGGAGTATGCCATGAATCTGTCAATGCTGCTTCAGAATCTGATGAAGGGGACAGCGACTGTGATATGGATGCCTGGATTCAGCCAAGCACGCCAGGACAAGGACTGTGCAACTGGTCTATTCAGGAGCTTGTTCCTGTGACTTTTAAACAGTAATGCTTTGCTTTATTAATTGTTGAATAATCTGATGTCTTGCCCGGGGCATCAGGATTTGCTTAGGGCTGTGTTGTTATAAACATTGCGCGTTAATCATTAAATAAATGGCGTTTTTTCATGTGCAAATACTGTAATCCCTGTCTTTCTTGTTTTGTATTTGTCAATAAAATTGCAATGTGGTTATTCGCTTTATACGCATTTTGAAGCACTTAACCATTACTTTTGCAGGATAACATTTTCAGATGACATCCTTGAGCCACCTATGACTCGTCCCGACTTCGAGCACCCGGTATTCCAGACCGAAGAGGAGGTTGTCGAAGATAGCGACGTTCCTGAAGAACTGTCTTGGTTAGTGAAGCAAGAGGAAAGAGCCATTCTGCCTCACGACGAGGTTATCGAAATTATCAATTTGGGGTCGGAAGGGGTTGAGAAAAATATTCGTATTGGAGCCGCACTGCAGAGTGATATCAAGCGAAAACTGGTTGAAATGCTCCGAGAGTATAATGATGTATTCGCTTGGTCGTATCAAGATATGCCAGGGCTCGATACGGATATGGTTGTGCATCGCCTGCCATTGAAAGAAAACTGCCCGCCTGTCAAACAAAAACTTCGCAGAACACGACCAGATATGGCAATGAAGATCAAAGAGGAGGTTCAGAAACAGTGGGACGCTGGTTTCCTGGCTGTGACGAAGTATCCCTCATGGGTTGCCAACATCGTACCAGTGCCAAAGAAAGATGGCAAGGTTCGGATGTGCGTGGATTATAGAGATTTGAATAAAGCAAGCCCAAAAGACGATTTTCCACTTCCTCACATTGACGTGTTGGTTGATAATACTGCTCAATACTCTGTATTCTCCTTCATGGATGGCTTTTCAGGCTATAATCAAATTAAAATGGCGCCAGAGGATATGGAGAAGACTACTTTTATAACACCTTGGGGAACATTTTGTTACAAAGTGATGCCCTTTGGTTTGAAAAATGCTGGGGCAACATATCAGCGTGCGATGACGACTCTTTTTCATGACATGATGCATAAAGAGATCGAAGTTTATGTTGACGATATGATTGCCAAATCCCAGACGGAGGAAGAGCATCTGGTGAATCTGTTGAAGTTGTTTAAAAGACTTAGGAAGTTCAGGCTGAGGCTGAACCCTAACAAATGCACCTTCGGGGTGAGATCGGGTAAACTGCTGGGGTTTATCGTAAGCGAAAGAGGAATAGAGGTCGATCCTGCTAAAATAAAAGCGATTCAAGAAATGCCGACGCCTAAAACAGAGAAAGAGGTGCGCGGGTTTTTAGGGAGATTGAACTACATTGCCCGGTTCATATCTCACCTAACGGCCACGTGTGAACCATTATTCAAGCTGTTGAAGAAAGATCAAGCTGTAACGTGGAACGAAAATTGTCAAAAGGCGTTCGACAAAATAAAGAAGTATCTGCAGGAGCCTCCTATTTTGATACCCCCGGTGGCAGGTAGACCCTTGATAATGTATTTGACGGTTCTTGAGGGAAGCATGGGTTGTGTTCTCGGTCAACACGACGAGACGGGGAGAAAAGAGCATGCGATCTATTACTTGAGTAAGAAATTTACAGACTGTGAATCTCGATACTCAATGCTGGAGAAAACTTGTTGCGCGCTAGCCTGGGCCGCCAAGCGTTTGAGGCAGTACATGCTGAATCATACAACCATGCTCATCTCGAAGATGGATCCAATCAAGTATATATTTGAAAAGCAGGCGTTGTCAGGTAGAATTGCCCGTTGGCAGATGGTCTTGACTGAATATGATATTCAATACGTCTCGCAAAAGGCTATAAAGGGGAGTGTGCTGTCTGAGTATCTGGCGGAGCAGCCTATTGAAGAGTACCAACCAATGAGATTTGATTTTCCTGACGAGGATATCATGTATCTCAAGATGAAGGATTGTGAAGAGCCGTTACCAGACGAAGGACCAGAGCCGGGGTCCCAATGGAAGATGATATTTGACGGAGCTGTGAATGCTTACGGTAGCGGAATAGGGGCAATTATCACTACGCCACACGGGTCGCACATCCCGTTTACTGCCCGATTGACCTTTGCCGTTACCAACAATGAGGCCGAATACGAAGCTTGTATAATGGGGCTTGAAGAAGCCATTGATTTGCGAATCAAACATCTAGACGTATACGGAGACTCAGCTCTGGTGGTGAATCAGATCAAAGGGGAATGGGAGACACGTCAGCCCAATTTGATACATTATATGAATTATGCAAGGAGATTGTTGCCTTTCTTCGACAAGGTTGAATTGCATCACGTGCCGCGGGCAGAGAATCAAATGGCTGACGCCCTTGCCACTTTGTCTTCCATGTACAAGGTCAATTTCTGGAACGAAGCTCCCCAGATCACTATCTCTCGGTTGGACAGGCCAGCTTATGTATTTGCTATTGATGAAGCATCTGATGACAAACCGTGGTATTTCGATATCCTTAATTTCCTGAAGAATAAAGAGTATCCGGCTGGGGCATCCAGTCAAGATCAGAAGACTCTCAGGAGATTAGCGGGTAATTTCTACTTGAACCCGGATGGCGTCTTATACAGAAGAAACCACGATTTGGTGTTGTTGCGTTGTGTAGATGAGAAAGAGGCAAAGCTTCTCATGGAGGAAATTCACGAAGGTACCTTTGGTACGCATGCTGGCGGGCATGCTATGACGAGAAAGCTGCTGCGGGCAGGTTATTTTTGGCTGACGATGGAAACTGATTGTTTCAAGTTCGCAAGGAAGTGCCACAAGTGCCAAATTTATGCTGACAAAATACACGTGCCTCCGAGTCCTCTAAATGTGATGTCATCTCCATGGCCATTCTCGATGTGGGGAATCGATATGATTGGAAAGATTGAGCCGACAGCTTCTAACGGGCATCGGTTCATTCTAGTAGCAATCGATTATTTCACCAAGTGGGTGGAAGCGGCGTCTTACGCAAATGTAACGAAGCAAGTGGTGGCCAGATTCATCAAAAGAGATATCATTTGCCGATATGGGATCCCCGAGCGGATAATCACGGATAATGGTTCAAATCTGAACAACAAAATGATGAAGGAGCTCTGTCAGAATTTCAAGATTGAACATCACAACTCCTCCCCTTACCGACCCAAGATGAATGGCGCTGTCGAAGCGGCCAATAAGAATATCAAGAAAATTGTCCAGAAAATGGTGGTGACCTACAAAGATTGGCATGAAATGCTACCTTTCGCTCTGCACGGTTATCGTACGACGGTACGCACATCAACCGGGGCAACTCCGTTCTCGTTGGTATACGGAATGGAGGCGGTATTACCATTGGAAGTTGAGATCCCTTCTCTGAGGGTATTGCGAGACGTTCAGCTGGACGAGGCAGAATGGGTAACGAATAGATTGAACCAACTGAGTTTGATGGATGAGAAGAGGCTAGCTTCTCTGGCATATGGTCGTTTGTACCAAAGACGAATGAAGAAAGCGTACGATAAGAAGATACTTCCGCGAAGCTTTCAGACGGGCGACCTTGTGCTGAAAAGGATTCTCCCGCCGCAAGCAGATCACAGGGGCAAGTGGACCCCCAATTACGAAGGGCCATACGTTGTCAGTAAGGTCTTTTCAGGAGGAGCGTTGTTGTTGTCCACCATGGACGGAGAAGACTTTGCGTCACCTGTGAATTCGGACGCAGTTAAAAAATACTTTGCTTAAAATAGACCCGCTGGACAAAAAAAGAGAGTCCAGGCAAAAATGGGGCATCCTGGCGAACCAAAAACAGAATGAAAGGTTCGGGCAAAAGTTAGGGATAAAATTGAAAAAATGTACACCTGCGAAGTTGAAAACCTACACTGGGCGGCTTCGGCAAAAAAGGGTATCCCGGTGAACTGAAAACCCGTAAAGGGCGGTTCACGCAAAAGTTAGGGATTTGAAAAGCAAATGACTGCGGTCCGAATTTGATATTGCAATGAGCATCAATGCGGGAGAATACACTTGAGGAGTCAGTTATCGGATACAACCTCTTCAGAAGTGGGGATATCGGGAAAGCATTAGAGTCGGATGAGTCATAGGAGGATCAGTTCGTGGTGTTCATCTGCATCCAGTTGCCGACATGTGTACAAAATTTAATTTGTCAAAATATTTATGCTTCCTGTGCATACTTGTATATTTGCTTTGCGTAGCTTCCTCTTTTCAGGAGTTACATCCCGTGTACAAAAACTCCGCCCATTCAGGGGCCCAATCAATGAAAATGTGTTATTCAGTACTTGATGATTGTTCTTTACTGTTTTGCGCATGATAAAACGCCTAAGTTTGATGAAACTAGCACGAGTATAACGTCATTGGCCCTTGCCAACAATCATTAAAGCTTTGAATTGACTGAGTGTAACGTCACTAACCTGAATTGATTTGATTGCATAGGCTTGTCGTGTCCTGTTTGTGTTGTTGCAGGTTTCATAACCCTACGAGGAAGAGGATCAAAAGATTGCGATAACGAAAGATTTGATCTCCACGCAGGTCATGCATGTTCCTCCTGAAGAAAGGTAGAATTCCCCAGCTAGCCGTAGCTTATCCAATGGACGTGCTCCAGAAAAGTTATTCGTCCGCAGCAGAGTTTGGCGATTCCAAGATCGTGAGGCTGTATTCAGACAGGTTCATCGTTCCCCGCAGGGTCAGGCACTCTCCCCCCAGCAGGGTCAGTTAATTTTCCCCAGGAGAATCATCCCATCCCCAGTGGAATTCTCTTTGCAAGTGTTTTCATCCTTTCCCAGTGAAATTCGAAGATTAAGACTCTCCCAAGCAGAGTTGATGGTGGGTCCTGTCACTTATTTTGTCAGAGACACTGGTGATATCGGTTCACGTTCCAACAGAAAAGTCTGAGCATACTGTGCACATCTGCTATTCTCCAGCAAAGTCATATTCCCCAGCAGGGGGTTACTTCAACAAGACGTTTGGTTTGAGTTCCCAATTTCCCAGTAGGGTCGACTTCACCCTGCCAGCATTTATTTTGCTGGGATAATTCTGTAGCATCTGGCTATCCCCCGCGGAGTCGGCATTATCCCTCCAGCATTTATTTTGCTGAAGCAGTTTCTGTACTCTAATAGTTCAGGTAAAGTCAAACATTCAAGATCTCGGCATGGGACATCCAATGTCAGTTTTGGCTGTATTCCCCACAGAGTTATCATGATGAAATTCTCTTTGTCTCCAGCAGAGTCATTTATGCAAATGTCTCTTATTTCCCCCCACCAGAGTTGTCAGGATAAGTGTCTTCTTATCCCCAAGCAGAGTTTGTTTGTCATCAACGGGTCCCATGAATCAGAATTTCAGAGGCCACCGCCGGTTATCAGAACAGGCGTCCGATAGTGGATTTCCAGACATCCCCAGTAGAGTTCATCTCAAAGTCGCTGTTACGTCAGTGCTGAGAAGTTTGTGGTTGAGAATCATGGAGAACTAAGTCCTGACGTGGATGATTTATTCCTATATTGACGGGTTTTCCTTAGAAGTGGGCGTCCTAACGTGGACAGGTTTATTTCTCTGGATTGGTAAAGTGTGTTAGTCCTATCGTGGGCAGATTCGGTTTCTCGAGATTAGTGGAATGTGAGGTCATGACGTTGACAAAAGTGTTTACTCTTTGTGTTGGTGTCCTGACGTGGACAAGTTATTTCCCCAGTGGGTCGAGGGTGTAAGTCCTTACGTGGACAAGTCTTATTTCCTCAGCGAGTCGAAGACGCCTGAGTCCTAACGTGGACAAATCAAGACGAGATCAGTGTCCTGACGCGGACAAATCGAAGAAATTATTATTCCTAACGTGGAGAAGTGGGTCCTGACGTGGACGATGTAGTCCTTACGCGGACATATCAACAGAAGTGATTCCTAACGTGGAAAGATGGAGATTCCTTACGCAGAAAAGATGTAGTCCTTACGCGGACATATCAGAAGTTGCATTCCTTACGCAGAAAAGATGTAGTCCTTACGCGGACATATCAGAAGTTGCATTCCTTACGCAGAAAAGATGTAGTCCTTACGCGGACATATCAGAAGTTGCATTCCTAACGTGGAAAGGTTGTAGTCCTTACGCGGACATATTAAAATGGCATTCCTTACGTGGAAAAATGTAGTCCTGACGCGGACAAATCGAGAAAGAGTTGTATTCCTTACGTGGAAAGATGTAGTCCTCACGTGGACATATCAAAAGCATTCCTTACGTGGAAGAAAAATGGTTCCCTTACGTGGAAAGATGAATTTATTCCTTACGTGGAAAGAAGTTGGTATTCCTTACGTGGAAAGATTGAGTCCTTACGCGGACATATTGAGATAGATTCCTTACGGGGAGATAAGGGCATTCCTAACGTGGAAAAGTTTAGTCCTGACGCGGACAGATGAAAAGAAGTTGATTCCTGACGTGGAAAGAAAAGGTTATTCCTTACGTGGAAAGATTAAGTCTTCACGCGGACATATCAAGATTGATTCCTGACGTGGAAAGAAATGGATTATTCCGGATGTGGAAAGAGATTGAGTCCTGACGCGGACAGATCGAAGAAGATATTCCTAACGTGGAAGAAGAAAGTTAGTCCTTACGTGGACAGATGCAAGAAAAGTTGAGTCCTAACGTGGACAGATTTAGAACCAAAAGTTGTATTCCTTACGTGGAAAGTTTGAGTCCTCACACGGACATGTCAAGTGGTATTGGAGTCCTTACGTGGACAGATTGATATAGTTCTCCTTATGTGGAAAGAAGATTGCTTCCCGACGTGGAAAGATGAAAGGTTTAGTCCTGACGCGGACAGATGCAGAATGAATGATTCCTAACGTGGATAAGCGTTACTCCTAACGTGGACGATATGATTCCTAACATGGACAGGTGTTACTCCTAACGTGGAAGAATGTTATTCCTAGTGTGGACGATGCAGTTTATGGAAATGTAGACGGACAATCCCCAGCACGGTCGCGCGAGATCAGTGGGTTACTGTAGCAGTCAGATTCAGCTGATGAATGTCGTTCCTCAAGCGGGGGCGCAGTTTATTTCTGCAGTTGGCAAATTTCGGGTTTCACTAGTATTCAACCGTCTCGTACCACGAATGTCTGAAGGCTCCGGGCCCTTCATCCAATCGGGTCCAAGTCGCTTGAATAGGGGCAACTGTTGCACCCTAAAATTTGCCCAACCTTACTCTATTGGTTTATGTTTCATTATCATTAGCATTTGCATATAGAGTCATGTACATAGACCAACCATCTGCATAGCATGAGTATAGCAAGTCATTCAACAGGGGACCAATCACTATTCTCATCTCTAGAGGCCTAGCATGAGGTTATTATCCTAATTCCATCTCATTCAAGTCATCAGGAAAGAATTTGAAAGCAAAGAGTTCAGCAGATCAAGCCTTGAGTCCATCTCCTAGCTGAGGATATCTGAGGATCAACAAGAGGGTTGTGAGCTGTGAAGTGAAAGCATGGAGAGTATCTAGACATTATGAGAGGCTTAGAAAGTCATTTGGAGAAGGAGACAAGCCATTGATGAGAGCACAAAAGCTATAGTTGAAGGCAGTCAACTAGGGTTTCATCTGGGTCAACCCTAGGTCAATCCTAGGGCAATTGACTGATTTAAGAGGGCATTCAAGGCTAGTGGAGAGATGTGGAGTTCATAATTTGACATGGAGAATGAGGATATGGAGATATGCCAAGGAGAATTCAAGAGAAATCAAGGAGAAGAGGAGTTACTAAATTAGGGTTTCTCTGTAAAATCCCCTAGTTTAGGTCAAATTTCCAAGCAAGATAAGTCAAAATGCTAGCTTCAAATGGCTTCTTGGCCAACATGAAACTTGTAGAGGATCTCAAGACCTTTAATTTGAGTGGTGGAAGACCTCAAGGATATTTATAGAACTCAAGTTATGGTCCTTGCAAGTTACAGGTCATCTGGGGTATCTGAATTTTTGTCTGTGAAAGTGACTTGACTTCCAAGCTAGTTTTGCCCCTCAAGGAAATTTCAAATGAATTCTTGGTCAACATAAGAATTGTTCCTCATTGTCTTAGCTTTCTAGAATGGTATGGCATGCCTTCATATGATGTGGAGAACTCAACTTATGGTCTTGGCAAGCAAAGGGTATTTTGGGCATTTGTGAATTACAGGTCATTTTAACCTATGTCCAAAACTCATACAAGGAGGCCTCAAATGGAAAAACTTCCAACATCAAACTTGCTCCAAATGGGATTTTAAGTCTAGAAAGAAGGTCACAAATTATTGGAGAAGCTCATAACATGGAGTTGCATGATTGGTCAAAATATGAACTAAAATGGCTTATAAAGTGAATAAATTCAAAGTGAAAAATGGTTTGGGAGATTTCTAAGTCCAAATGGAGACTTCCAATATATGATTTTGAATGGAAAAACAATTCTAAGAACAATGGTTCAAACACTTTTTTGAGTTTAGAAGGAAAAAAAGAAGTTATCTTTGGTTACTTGTAATTGAAGAAACACTTCAAAAATGGATCAAAGTTGGAAAACAAGGGAATGTGCAAGATGGATCTAGAATGTACCATTGGGGTCTATATAAGCATGAAATGAGAATTTGGCAAGGGTTGGCTTCATTTTCACCAAGAATTTCACAAGCTTTCTCATACTTTTTCATTGAAGTTTTCATTCCAATCTCACAAAACCTTCACCAATTCTCATCCACATCAATTCAATCTTGTTCCATCATCATCATAGATCATAATTGAAGCAAAGACTTGGTGATTAGGATCCATTTTCGTGCACCATATTCAAGAACATCAAAACTACAAATTCCATCGGACAGCATAATTCAAGCAAGGAATCATCACAACATTGCATACAGAATTGAGTACTGAGTTTGTGGATCAAGATCCAAGTCTCAAAAGCTTCAGATCATCAATCTTCCATAGCTGTTTTCAAGGTTTCACACCAGGTAAGTTTTCATTCGATTTGCCTGATTCAGTTAGTTAGGCATGTTGTTGTTAGTTTAGATATGATCTAGGTGGTTAGGAGATTAGTTTAGATGAATTTGGAGTGATTTAGAGACCATTGGTAGCAGGTGCCATAAGCTGTTAGTGCTTGAATCTCTTGGATTAATGCGTTAGAATGTTAGTTTGATTGATCAGATTAATGACCATTAGTTGTAGATTAGTTTAGGTTAAGTTTGGGGAAGAATTGAGTTGGTGCATATCAGTGTAATTTCATGGTGACAAGAGTTTGATACCATCGGGTTGAAGGATTTATTGAATTTCAGACTGAATTGAAACCACAGGATTGTAGAGGGAGAGATTTAGCATGATTTTCATGTTTACATCGTGTGGATTGGTTGCTTGTAGAGTGAGAACAGAGTGGGAGAAAGTGTGCTCGTGCATGGAGGTTTAATGGAGAAACCCTAATTCTAACAGGTCAAGTGAGGAAGACACAATCGTGGCCGTTCCTTGGGCCTTGGACTTTTGACTTTTGGAATGATCCTGTGGCCATCATTCAATCTGATTTGTGGAGGGAATTGAACTGGGTGCCAAAACGCACCGTTTCATTAATTGAAACGGGCGGGCCTCAGGCTATTTTGCTATCCCCACCCCCAGCTGTTAGGCCCAATTGCAATCTGAACATGATTTCACTGCTATTTTCACCTCCCAGCTCGTTTCTTTTATTTTCATCAATTCAGAGTGATATTGGGCCTTGGCAAAAGCGCTACCAGCACCCCCTATTGTGTGGCCCATCCAGATTATAACTGGAGCGAATTTCTATTCATACCCCCCTCCCTCATTTTATTTGGTTTAATTGTTTTTAATTCCATTTTAATTTTTACCAATTTCATAAATTCATAACTAATTCATAAAAAATGCATTTCAATCCATTCTTTTTACAACATTTTCATTAAAATGTCTAGAATATTATAGAAAAATAAAATTGCATTTTTAGTTTTATTTCATATTTTTTCCATATTTTCTAAATAAATGTCATATTAAATAGTTTCATTTCATGCATCATTTTAATGATTTTTGTTCTCTCACATGCTTTAATATTTTTTGGTCATTCTTTTTATATTGTTTAGATGAGATATTAAGCTTGTAGAAATAGTTTAGTTCCCATTTTTAGAGATTAATTTTAGGTGATTAATAAATGCCTGAATATCATGAACAAAACTAGGGTTTTAGGTGACAACTTAAGAAGTTTGATTTCATTTCCCTTAGGACTTAGGGTTTGAATAGATTAGTTATGGGACTATAAGGGCTATAGGTAGCTACCAGATCCCTTAGAAAAAGTCAGGATTCCCCTACTGCTATTAATACTGTCTGTATATCTGATTGTCTGGTGTGGTGTGCCCTCTGGGAATTGTTGCTTGTTTGTTTGGGTATTGGGTTTGTCTGGGGCCCTGGGGAGCTGAAGTCTTGAGGAGATGAAGACCATTGGAGATCCAAAGATTGAAGTTCAACTGTCAGAGTTGAGGAGGAGATTCTTGCTAGCAGATGCTGAGGAGACTAGGGTTTAGGAGCTAGGCAGAGCTCTAGGTTAGAAAGCTTGTTTCTCAAACATGGATTGCCTTGTCTGCATCCATCCTTCCTCTATGATTCAAAGTCTCTTTCAAATATCCACCTCCTTCCTTTGGAAGGATCAGTGAATATATTTGAAAGTTAGAACTTTTGAGAGGAGACTTTCTGATTAATGTTAACAGTTGGTGAACCACCCTTGGTAGGTAATTAACTGTCTAACATTCATTCACTTCACTCTTGTGACTGATTCCTCATCCTGGAGGTTTGAACTTGAAGAAAAGCCATTGCAGATGGAAGACTGATGATCAAAGCCCTTGCCTGAAGGCCATGAAGATGGAGATGGATGCTTGTTGGAGCCTGTGAATGATTGGAGATTCCTTGAAGCCAGATGTTGATTCAGAGCTGCTGATGCTGTTTCTTTTGCTGTATTTCATTTGTTGATGTATTGATTGGTTTTCTGGACTGTATTGTTTGCTGTTTACCCTGTTGGGTTGAAAGTGAAGCCTGTTCACTTTTGCCTATTGTTTTCTAGGTTCGAGGTTGAGTGGGACTCCCTTGCCTCGCTTGTATTGTTGCATCCATGCATTTTACTGCTTTACTGTATATATCTGTTATTGTTTCTGTTTCTGCCTATCCCGTAGGATCTCTGTTTCTCTCTGTGCAAGAGAGGAGCATGATAGACACTAGGTCTTAACCCATGCATGATAACATTAGGTTAGTTTGTTTCCCTTCGCAACCGTAGGTTAGAGTTCTGTCTCTTTCTTCCTCAAAACAAACAGAAAAACACAATAAAGATTTCAAACACAATAAAAGACACTTCTTTCGTAAGAGAATGTGAACTCATCAAAACGTCATTTTTGTCCGCTTGGACCCCTAATCAGAAAACCTTTTTTTCAGAAAGAATAAAATCAACCAAGACAAGCTTGTGTCTTTCGTGGCCCGAACTACGTTTGCTCTGATCTTTCATGCTGTGTGAAAGTACGTAGGCATAGGATGCGACATCCTAGCGAGCAACCTTCCCCTCCTTTCCCGTAGGTAGGCGAACTACGTTGACTCTGATTTCTCGTTCCAGGCGGGAATACGTAGGCATAAAGCGCGATACTTTGCCGAGTCATTTTTATTTTCATTTTATTTTCTTTTTTAACCCTTGACCTATAGTTTAGATAGAATAATGATCCATACCCGAAAACAAGCGTGGATCCCGTCGAGTACGACGGACGTGAGGGGTGCTAATACCTTCCCCTTGCGTAACCGACTCCCGAACCCAGGTTTTGGTTGCGACGACCATACCTTTCCCGTGTTGTGCGAGGTTTACTCTGAGCGTTTCCTTTCCCTCCCGTGGGATAAATAACGCACGGTGGCGACTCTTCTGTTCAGCCGGCGCCGATTTTCGCAGTAGCGACAGATAGAATATAAAGTTTTTTTCTTGGGTATGATGCTGATCTTTGGGATTTGGTCATTGATGGATATGAACATCCTACTGATGAGGATGGCAAAAAGATTGATAGAAAATCAATGACTGAAGTGCAGAAAAGAGATTTCAAGAATCACCACAAAGCCAGAACTATATTGCTTAATGCAATCTCTCATACTGAGTATGAGAAGATTACTAACAGAGATACTGCTCATGACATGTTTGAGTCACTCAAAATGACTCATGAGGGAAATTCTCAGGTTAAAGAGACCAAGGCTCTGGCGCTCATACAGAAGTATGAGGCATTTAAAATGGAAGATTCTGAAAATGTAGAAACTATGTTTTCTAGATTTCAGATTCTTACATCTGGTCTGAAAGTTCTGGACAAGGGATACTCAACGTCAGATCATGTCAAGAAAATCATCAGAAGTCTTCCCACCAGATGGAGACCAATGGTGACTGCATTGAAGATGGCAAAAGATCTGAACAAGATCTCTTTAGAAGAACTTATCAGTTCTTTGAGAAGCCATGAAATTGAGCTGGAGGAAGATGAACCCCAGAAGAAAGATAAAGGTAAATCCATAGCTTTAAAATCTAACAAAACTGCTAAAGCTTTGCAGGTCATTCAAGAAAGCTCTGAAGAATCTTCTTCTGAAGAAGAAGATGAGATATCCATGATGTCCAGAAGGATTAACAAACTCTAGAAGCACAAGGGAAAGAAGTTTAACAACTTCAGAAGATCTGACAACAGAAAGGAATCTTCTAGTCACAGAAGATCTGCCAAGAAAGAAGTGGTGTGCTATGAGTGCAAAGAACCTGGGCACTACAAGAATGACTGCCCTAAACTTCTGAAAGAAAAACCTAAGAAAAAGTTCAACAAGAAGAAGAAGGTTCTGATGGAAACATGGGATGACTCAGATGAGTGTGAGTCATCTTCTGAATCAGAAGAAGAATGTGCAAACGTTGCACTGATGGCCAGGACAGAGGATCAAGAGGAAGGTACCTCTGGATATGAATCAGAATCTGAATCTGATGATGATGCAGAAGAGGTAATGGCTAAACTTACCAAAGAAGAACTCATTAAAGTTGTTACAGAAGTTCTTAAAAGTTATAACAACATCAAACTCAAATACAAGAAGCTGAAAAGCAATCTTGAATCTGAGATTGATCTTCTGAAAACAGAACTTGTTGAGCAGAAAGAAATAAATTTAAAAATCAAAAATGACTTTGATAGAACTCAACAAGAATCTGAATCTGAGACTAAGTCATGTGAAAATATTTTAGAAAAATATGACTCTAGTTTTCAGAGGTTTCTCACTAAGAGCATAGACAGAAGCAAGATGGCTTCCATGATCTATGGTGTTAGTGGAAACAACAAAAGAGGCATTAGATATGAGTCTTCATCTGGAAGCAATCCAAAACCTGTTGACAAACTTTTCATCAGGAAGACACCTCTGTATTCTCAATTCAAATTTGGTCATCTGAATGACATTAAACACACAAGCTCTGAGAAGAGTACTTATGTGTTTAAACCAAAGGCAAGTCAGAATAAACATTATGTTGCAAAACAGAAGTTTAGACAAACCTGCAAACCAACTAACCCCAAAGGACCCAAGAAGATCTAGGTACCTAAAAACAAAATAATTCCTGTTGCAGATGTTCTTAGCAGCAAGGTCAGGACACCAATCATGGTACCTGGACTCTGGATGCTCACGACACATGACAGGAGAAAGGTCTATGTTCCAAAGCCTGGAACTTAGATCTGGAGGGGACGTGAAGTTTGGAGGGAACCAGAAGGGCAAGATCATTGGATCTGGCACTATTGGAAATGGTAAACTTCCCTCTATTACTAATGTTCTGTTAGTTGAAGGGTTGAAACATAATCTATTGTCCATAAGTCAATTAAGTGACAATGGTTATGATATAATCTTTAATCAAAAATGTTGCAAAGCTGTATGTCAAAAGGATGGTTCTATCCTATTCAGTGGAAAGAGGAAACACAACATTTATAAAATTAACCTTTCAGAACTTAAAGTTCAAAATGTAAAATGCCTCTTATCTGTGAATGATGAGCAATGGGTCTGGCATAGAAGATTGGGGCATATTAATATGAGACGTATATCTCAGATTAATAAACTCAATCTGGTCAGAGGACTTCCTAAGTTGAAGTTCAACTCAGATGCTCTGTGTGAAGCATGTCAAAGAGGTAAATTTTCAAAATCTCATTTTAAATCAAAAAATGTTGTTTCTACCTCCAGACCATTGGAATTACTTCACATTGATCTGTTTGGACCAGTGAAAACTGCATCCATCAGAGGCAAGAAGTATGGGTTAGTCATTGTAGATGACTACAGCAGATGGACATGGGTAAAGTTTCTAAAACACAAGGATGAGTCTCATTCTATGTTCTTTGACTTCTGCAATCAAGTCCAGACTGAAAAAGATTCCAAAATTATTAAAGTCAGAAGTGATCATGGTGGAGAATTTGAAAATAAACATTTTGAAAAATATTTTTCTGAAAAAGGCATTGCACATGATTTCTCCTGCCCTAGAACTCCACAACATTATGGAGTTGTAGAGAGGAAAAATATAACATTGCAAGAGATGGCCAGAACCATGATCAATGAGACAAATCTGGCAAAACATTTCTGGGCAGAAGCAATTAACACAACTTGTTATATTCAGAACAGAGTGTCTGTAAGACCTCTTCTGGAAAAGACTCCCTATGAATTGTGGAGAAACAGAAAGCCTAACATTTCTTATTTTCATCCTTTTGGATGTATTTGTTTTATGCTTAATACTAAAGATAATCTGAACAAGTTTGATTCCAAAGCACAGAAGTGTTTCATGCTTGGTTATTCTGAACGCTCTAAAGGCTACAGAGTATTCAATACTGAAACACATATTGTTGAAGAATCTATTCATGTTAGATTTGATGATAAGCTTGGCTCTGAAAAGCCAAAGCAGTTTGAAAATTCTGCAGATAGAGAAGTGATTCTCACAGACTCTGAAGCCTTAGAGGAAGAAAAGGCAAAGATCAAAGAATCTGAAGCAACCCCAGATGCTACACCTTTGACCTCCCAACTAGACAACTTGCATATTTCTGAAAGACCAACTGTCAGAGGATCTTCTTCCAGAATCAAAGCTTCTCATCCAGAAGATGTGATAATTGGAAAGAAAGATGATCCAATGAGGACAAGATCATTTCTCATAACTTCTGAATCTTCTTTATTTGGCTTAGTGTCAATAATAGAACCAACATCTGTAGATGAGGCTCTGGAAGATAATGAATGGATTATAGCTATGCAAGAAGAGCTGAATCAATTCACCAGAAATGAAGTTTGGGATCTGGTTCCTAGACCTAAAGGATTCAATGTTATTGGAACAAAATGGGTCTTCAGGAATAAGCTGAATGAAAAGGGAGAAGTTGAGAGGAATAAGGCAAGACTGGTTCCTCAAGGATACAGTCAGCAAGAATTTATTGATTACACTGAGACATATGCTCCAGTGGCAAGGTTAGAATCTATACGCCTTCTTATTTCTTTTGCTGCACAGAATAACATCACTCTGTATCAGATGGATGTTAAAAGTGCCTTTCTTAATGGCATTATAGAAGAAGAAGTTTATGTCCACCAACCTCCTGGCTTTGAAAATGAAAATTTTCCAGATCATGTTTTCAAATTAAAGAAATCTCTATATGGATTAAAACAAGCTCCCAGAGCTTGGTATGAGAGATTGAGCAATTTTCTTCTGGAGAAAAATTTCATCAGAGGCAAAGTGGACACAACACTCTTTTGTAAATCATTTAAGAAAGATCTTCTAATTTGTCAAATTTATGTGGATGATATAATATTTGGATCTACCAATACTATGCTGGGAAAGGAGTTTGCTAAATATATGCAGGCAGAATTTGAAATGAGCATGATGGGAGAACTGAGATTCTTTCTAGGAATTCAAGTCAATCAAACTCCAGAGTGCACTTACATACATCAGACCAAATATGTTAAAGAACTTCTGAAGAAGTTTAACATGACTGATAGTAAGCTGGCAAAGACTCCCATGCATCCAACTAGCTCACTAGGCAAGGAAGAGGTAAGTAAGAAAGTAGATCAGAAACTCTACAGAGGTATGATAGGATCTCTTCTTTACTTAACTGCTTCTAGACCTGACATATTGTTCAGTGTATGCTTGTGTGCTAGATTCCAATTAGATCCTAGAGAATCACACTTGACAGCTGTCAAGAGGATTCTAAGGTATCTGAAAGGTGCTTCTAATGTGGGTTTGTGTTACAGAAAATCTGATGATTTTAAATTAGTTGGATTCTGTGATGCTGACTATGCTGGAGACAGAGTGGAAAGAAAAAGTACTTCTGGAAGTTGTCAATTTCTAGGAAGAAATCTAATCTCCTGGTACAGCAAGAAGCAACCCACAATTGCACTTTCAACCACAGAGGCTGAATACATTGCTGCTGCTGGATGTAGCACGCAGATGCTCTGGATGAAAAGTCAACTAGAAGATTATCAAATTTTTGAGAGTAACATTTCTATCTTTTGTGATAATACTTCTGCTATATGTTTGTCCAAGAATCCCATTTTACATTCTAAGGCAAAACATATAGAAATTAAGCATCATTTCATCAGAGACTATGTTCAGAAGGGAATCATAAATTTAGCCTTTGTTGATACAGATCATCAATGGGCAGATATTTTTACAAAACCCCTTGTTGAAGATAGATTCAATTTTATTCTGAAAAATATTGGTATGGATTTTTGTCCAGAATGATATTTATCAGAAGCAAATTGTTCCAGATGCAAAAATGCTTAATTCATCTGAAGTATTTCTTCTGTTCATTTATTTTATTCTGATTACTATTTCTGATGTGAAAATCTGAACTAATCATCTTTAGAAGATCTGAACGTTGGCTAACGTTTCATTTCTTGAGAGAATTCAGAACAGCATGCAAGCAAACACGTGTCCCACAAAATCTGTTGAGGTGGCGTGTGGACAACTGAAAAGACGTTTGAGGTGAAATTTGAATAGTAAATATCTTGGTTTTCCCCCCAAATCTGTCAGAAGCATTTATTATTTGAAATGATTTTATTCTCTTCATTTAATGCTGCTCAAATGTGCGTTATTTCTGTCTCTTGGTGTGCCTATGTGATTAGTATAAATACTTGATGTGTATTCACTTTCACACTTTTCACTCTCAGAATTTATATGCATTTTCATCTATTGTTCTCTCTGCATAAAAACTCAAAACCTAAGTGTTCTAAAAAGCATTCTTCAATGGCGTCTTCTTCATCAACAACTGCACAGTTTCAATCAACAATGGCTGCTGTGACTTCAGATAACCTAGGTGTTGCTCCATATACTCCTCCACAGAGAACTCTTCTCACACCAGTTGATAAACTAGAAGTATTGTGTGAATCTATGGTGGAATTTGATTCTTTGGCTGACAATGGGTTTGATTTTTGCTCCATTGTTAGAGCTCAAGGTTGGGTAAAATACTTTGATAGACTGTTTGGACCAGTTTACCCTCTGCTTGTTAAAGAATTCTGGATTCATGCATCTGTGTATCCAAAGTTTATTTTATCATCTGTGCTGGGAAAGGAGATCATCATCACAGAGGATCTGATTAGAAGACTGATTGGTTATGAAGAAACAGATGGTGTTTCACATCTGCCAGCTGGGCGTGTTGATATGGATGAAGTTTATGAGGAGGTTATGACTGCTGGACAAGCCTCTAACAGATTCAAAGATCTGAAACCTGATTACAAGATCTGGGCCAAGATCTTCATGGGATGCATACATCACAGAAAGTCAACAAATTCCCCAAATTATGTCAACAATGAACAGATTTACTTCATGTACTGCCTTAGTCAGAGCAACAAGGTAGATCTGCCTTACATTTTGTTCATGCATCTGTGGAATCACATCAATGCATCTAGAGAATCTGTCAAAGAAAAAGGTCAGAAGATCAGGCCTTGGATACCTTTTGGAAGGTTGCTATCAGATCTTCTCACTGAAAATGGGTTAGTGGCTGCTCTATATGATGCTGGTGTTACAGAAGAACTAGAGTTCATTATGGGAAAGCCTCTGAACGCTAAAAGCCTTCTGAGACTCAAGATTGTAGATGAACTTACTACTGCTCCAAAGAGGTTAAATATGTCTGATCTGAATAAGAGGATTCCAGTATCTGACTTTCCTCTATTCTTTGTTGAAGAACCTAGACACATTGTTCTGATGTATATAGAGGAATGCAAAAGGGAAGGAGTGCCTGTTCCAGCCAATGTATTTCAACTTGTCAAGCAACCACTGCCAGATGCAAGAGAAGAAGAAGAAGAAGTTCCACTTCAAAGGAAAAGATCTCAGCCTGTAGCAGAATCTGAACCTGTCCAGAAGAAGGCTAAGATTGCTGAGAAACCAAAGGATCTGTTAAAGAGAAAGGACTCTGGAGAAGCTGCCTCTGCATCTGCTAAGAGGATTAAACTCAAAGGTACTAAAGCTTCTGTTACTTCTAAAAATGTTGTTATTAATGATTCATCTATTAAGTCTGTTCCCAAACCCCCTGTCACTCAAACAACATCTGTTGCTGCCCCCAGTTCTGTCTCACCTCAGAAACAACCTACTGCTTCTGTATCAAAACCACCTCAACCTAAAATACACATCAAACAATTCACTCCACGTCCATCACCAACTGTTCCACAACCAACAGAACCACAACCAACAGAACCACAACCAACAGAATCACAACCATCAGAACTATCACAAAATTCTGATAAACAAAACTCTGCTCAACCACAAACAGAAAATCATCCAGAAAAACAAACCACAGAAGATCAACCACAAAAAGACTCTGTCATACCACCATCAAACATTCCATCTTCTGAACCTGTAGCACCTGTTACTTCTGAACCCACTAAAGTAACTTCTGCTCCTGTTTCATCTGAACCACCATCACAACAATCTGATATTCCTTCAGAACCATCTCATATCCCTGAGACAGAAGTTCTTGACATCACTCCATTAAAAACAGTGTTTCAAGTTTCTTCTACCTCTTGTACTCCTGAAACATCCTCAAACTCATCTGAATCAGAAATTCATCCTGATTTTCTGATTAATCCATCTGACAAATATCCTGTACATGAACCTGAACCTGAACCTGAATCAACCTTACCTGCTAAATCTACCATTCCATACCCTATGCCTCCACCAGCAACATCATCTGAGATGATTGTTCCCCCTACCAATCCATCATCATCTGGAATATCTTGTGCCCAAGTGTCTTCTCTTTATCATAATTTATCTTATGGTTTCAAACTAAAAGATTTTTATGATAGAGTTGAGCCTTCTGAACCTTTGGAACCTCTGAAACCAAATCTCATTCAGGCCCTTCCATCTGTAATCCTTTCATATATTCAATCTATGAACAATGAAGGATCATTAGCCACCATATCTGCTACATCTGGTAAAGCTGCTGTTTCAGCTCTGCATCCTGCATCTGATAACACAATTGCATCTGATAAGCCATCAAATTCTGCATTTGTACCATACTCCAATGCATCTTTTGATATTGTTTACCCATGCACAAGACCTCAACCAACTCTGCTTAATGCATTAAACAGATCTTTACCTCAAAAACCAGAAATTCCATTCTTTCCATATGTTCCCCCTCCTCTGATTTCCATTCCAAAATCACTGATACCACCAACTCCAAAACCTAAACAGATGACTCTCGAAACCTTGCTTAAACCACCACCCAGACTTAATATTGATCATTTATTTCAAACGTTTTTGCAAGAAATACAGATGTCTTTAGGTACTGTTCAGAAGAGATGCTCTGAAACTATGGATGCAAATGAGACTGACATCATCTGGAAAGGTTTTGTCAAGAGATTCAACACAGTAGCTTCTAATCTGAAGAACATTTGTTCTGATGATGCAAAGCTCAGAGCTGAAAGAACTCAATTCTGGATTGTAAACAAGACTGAACCTCTGCTTTGTTTGGATGCTCCTCCTCCTCCTCCTCCACCAGAACCAACTGCCAATGCATTGACTATGACTCTGGTAGAACCCTCTTCAGGATCTCCAGAACATATGACAATTGACTCTGTTCAGGATACAGAACCTCCTTCATCAGAGATAAAGACAGAAAATCCAGATTTGGGAGACAAGATTGCTGCTCTGGAAGCTGGTCAATCTGAAATAAGATCTTGGATGGCGAAGCAAGACAAGAAATCTGAGGACATGTCAGAGTGGATGTCTAAACAAGATGAGAAGAATGAGACAATAACCAAGTTCATGTCAAAGCAAGAGCAATCACAATCTGAGATCACAGACCTATTGAAGATGCTTTTGTCAAAACACTCTTAGATTTTTTTTCTCATGTTTGTGCATCTGTTGTTTTTGCATCTGAATGTTATTGTTATATCTTCTGATATTTTCCAATGTACTGTTGCTCTGTTATGATTAAATGAATCAGTTTGTTATTCTCCATTGAATTATCTGCTCTTGTTCCTTTTATTTGTCTTTATTAAAAGTTTTTTACTTTTTGCTTATGACAAAAAAGGGGGAGAAAATAAAGATCTGAACTATTTAATATAATTTCACTAGAATGAATCTTCAGACATATCTACTCTTTCTAATATCTAAATTGACTATTTCAGAACTTTTGATAAGAACACTCTATAAAAGAATCTCTGAGTTTCTCAGATCATTTATCTTTTATCAAACTCTGAATCTCATATCTGCAAGATAGTCTGACCCTTGATTATTACAAAGTCAAACAAGATCTGACTCTGAAGATTACTCAAGATAAAAAGGGAAGTTTCTATTCCTTTTTCATTTTTAACTCAGGGGGAGATTCATCATCTCAGGGGGAGTTATAATTCTTTATGTTCAATTAAATAAAATTTCGGATACTTTTTGTCATCATCAAAAAGGGGGAGATTGTTAGAACACAGATTGGTTCTTAATAATTACTCTTTGTTTTGATGATAACTATTAGGAAATTTATATTTAAGAATTATATACTCTAAAATTTGTTTGAGAGTTTTATTGCAGATTAATATTATATTAACTCTCTAGAAGCAAATCTGCCTTGAATACAAGAAGCTATTCTGACTCTGAAGCGCCAGATGCACCTTACAGAAGAATCTGTTTGCTCCTTACAGAAGATCCTGAGCGTAGTCTCCAGAAGGATCTGAAGCAAGAAGCTCCAGAACATTCTGAGTCAGAAGCATCTAAAGATAGTCAGAAGCATCTGAAGATAATAAGAAGCATCTGAAGCTGAAGCATCAGAAGTATAGAAGAATATTGATTGAAGAGTTTCTTAAAGCATTAGTCTACAGAAGTTTCTGAAAGTACCTACGCTGCCTTGTACTGAAGTTCTGTGTCAAAATGCTTTGATGATCAACACGCTAGAAGCACACACGCTGCAGAACACTCTGATACAGCATAGTTCTGAATTACATCAGAAGACTCTGATCCATTCAGACTCTGAAGAACTTACTGAAACTGAAGAAGTGTTTTCAAGAATATATCCGTTGGAACTATTCAACGTCTCTTTCCTTATTTGTGCTAGACACACTTACACAGACAAAAAGGATTTTTCTGTGCCATCTATTTCAAGGAAAGGTCAGTGCATGTGAAGACAAAAAGGCTCAGACCTTTTGGACTCTCTTTTCAATGTTCAGCTTGCATGTTTCAGCTGCCTATAAAAGGAGATCTTCACTTCATTCTTCAGTGCTACACGCTTGCTGAAAAGAAATCTTAATATTCTAAAAGCCTTCATTCTTATTCTTCATAGAATCTTATTGTACTTAAACTTAAGAGAAAAATCACTGTTGTGATTATAGCTTTGTAGAAGCATTAAAAACTCTTGTATTTAATTTACATTGATTGTAAAGGATATTCCTTAAGAGGATTCAGTGAGAATCAGTAGCTCTTGAGAAGACTAAGAACTGTAGTTCTTAGGTGATACTATTGTAATCTGTTTGATTTAATAGTGGATTAAGTCCTTGTTGAGAAAGGCAAATCACTCTGGAAGGGTGGACTGGAGTAGTTGTTAAACGAACCAGGATAAAAATAATTGTGTGATTATTTTCAAGCATTAATTTTCCATACTTATTCAACCCCCCCCCCTTCTAAGTATTATCTCACCTTCAGTTTGTATGTATGAGGGATGTGTATGGGATTTATATGATCAAAATGTGCTTGAATCTAGTTTTGAACATCCTACTGCATCATCATGATACCAATTTGCAACTCAAAACTCATTCTTTATCACAGTCTGTTTATGCTCCATCTTTATGTTCAAAATCATCCATTATCATGTTTACAATGTGTGTGTGTATGGATTATTGGATCATAGTATGCATAGAACTTGAATTGGACATCATCATGCCTCATATTCACAAATTTGCAACTTGGGCACCTTTTTTTTACAACAATATGCTTTTAACCTAAACTTGTGTTGGAAATTGTTCATTGGCATATTTATGGTGTGTGTATGTGATTGGAATGGCATAAAACTAGCTGGAACTGGATCTGCATATCTTCCTGCACCTCACAAACACAAACTGACAGCTTAAACACCACTTTTCACACCAGTTTATTTTGCATCAAAATCATGGTTTAGACTCACTCATTAGCATGTATATAGTGTGTGTATATGACTTGTTTGTTAGAACACAGATTGGTTCTTAATAATATCTCTATGTTTTGATGATAACTATTATGAAATTTTGTAATTAAGAATTATATACTCTAAAATTTGCTTGAGAGTTTTTACTGCAGAAAGTAAAGGAATTAACACTCCAGAAGCAAATCAGAATTGAACATAAGAAATTTGCTAGACTCTGAAGCGCCAGATGCAACCATTAAAAGATTTTGAATGCTGCCAACAGAAGATCCTGAGCGTAGCCTCCAGAAGGATCTGAAGCAGAAGCTCCAGAAGGATCTAAAGCAGAAGCGCCAGAAGAATCTGAAGCAAGTCAGGAGCATCTGAACCAAAGAAGAATTTTGTATGAAGAGTTTTCAAAGCATAGTTATTACAGAAGATTCTGAAAGTACTAAAGCTGCCAGTACTAAGGATCTAACTCAAACATGCTCTGAACTTACACACGCTAAAAGCACACCTGCTGCAGAAGACTCTGACTCAGCAAAACTCTGATCAACATCAGAAGGCCCTGATTAAATTTAGACTCTGATGGAACTTGCTGAAAATTGAAGAAGAATTATTCAAAGATTATATCCGTTGGAATAATTCAAACGACTCTTTCCTTATTTGTGCTAGACACAAGAACACAGACAAAAAGGATTTCTCTGTGCTTTCTTCTTCTAGGAAAGGTCACTTGATGTGAAGACAAAAAGGCTCCGACCTTTTGGACACTCTTCTCAACGTGAAGCTCTCCTTGGATCAGCTGCCTATAAAAGCAAGTCTTCACCCATCTTCTTTAGTTGACGTTTTTAAGAAAGAAATCAATATTCAAAGCTCTCATACTATTCACATTCTCTCTTAGAATTAATTTCTTTGTTCTTAAAATTTAAGTGAAAAATCACAGTTGTGATAAAGCTTTTTAGAAGCAATTTAAACACTTGTATTTGTTATTACATTTGATTGTAAGAAAACCTTAAGAAGATCCAGTTAGGATCAGTAGTTCTTGAGAAGACTTTGAACAGTTGTTCTTAGTGCTTACTATTGTAATCAGTTGATTAAATAGTGGATTAAGTCCTTGATTGAGAAAGGCAAATCACTCTAGGAAGGGTGGACTGGAGTAGTTGAGTTCAACGAACCAGGATAAAAATACTTGAGTTTTTATTTCTAAGTTTTTATCTTCATACTTATTCAACCCCCCTTCTAAGTATTTTCTCACCTTCAGTTGGCATCAGAGCTCCGGTTCTGTGTGTGCTACCACTTAACAGTGTCAGTAAAGATCCAGTGAGAAATACTTTGATATATATTTGGTTGTTACTATGGCTAATAATACAATGTCTAACATTAACAACAAATATGAAGAAAGGGACAGAATCAGCACCAAACCCCCTATGTTTGATGGGGAGAAATTTGATTATTGGAAAGACAGGATTGAAAGTTTTTTCCTTGGATATGATGCTGATTTATGGGATCTGGTCATAGATGGATATGTTTATCCCACTGATGGGAATGGCAAGAAAGTAGACAGAAAATCTATGACAGATGCTCAGAAGAAGGAATTTAGAAATCACCACAAGGCCAGAACAATATTGTTAAATGCAATATCTCACACTGAGTATGAAAAAATTACAAATAGGGAAACTGCATTTGACATGTTTGAATCCTTAAAAATGACTCATGAGGGAAACTCTCAAGTCAAGGAAACAAAGGATTTGGCTCTGATCCAGAAGTATGAAGCCTTCAAGATGGAAGACTCTGAATCTGTTGAAGCTATGTTCTCCAGATTTCAAATACTTATAGTTGGACTAAAGGTTCTGGATAGAGGATACTCTACTGTTGATCATGTGAAAAAGATCATCAGAAGCTTACCTACCAGATGGAGACCTATGGTGACTGCGCTGAAGATGGCTAAAGATCTGAACAAGATCTCCTTGGAGGAACTAATCAGTTCACTAAGAAGTCATGAAATTGAGCTTGAGGAAGATGAAACTCAAAAGAAAGGTAAATCTGTTGCTTTAAAATCTAATAAATCTGCTAAAGCATTGCAGGTAATAGAAGAAAGCTCTGAAGAATCCTCATTTGAAGATGAAGATGAACTATCCATGCTGTCCAGAAGAATAAACAAACTCTGGAAGCATAAAGGAAAGAAGTTCAGAAACTTCAGGAAGCCTGACCAAAGAAAAGAATCTTCTGGACACAGAAGATCTGGCAAAAAGGAGGTTGTCTGTTATGAATGTAAAGAACCTGGACATTACAAAAATGAATGTCCAAAGGTGCTGAAAGAAAAGCCTAAAAGAAAATTTGATAAGAAGAAAAAGGTTCTAATGGCCACCTGGGATGATTCAGATACATCTGAATCTGAATCTGAGTCAGAAGAGGAATGTGCCAATGTAGCTTTGATGGCAGATATAGAAGATCAGGAGGAAGGAACTTCAGGTTCTGAAGCTGACTCTGAATCTGACTCTGACGCTGAAGAGGTAATGGCTAAACTCACTAAAGAAGAACTTATCAAAGTGTTATCAGAAGTTCTGAAAAGCTATAACAATATTAAGCTCAAATACAAGAAGCGTCAAAGCAATCTTGTATCTGAGAATAATATTCTCAAATCATAAGTAGCTGAGCTAAATGAAAAGAACTTAAAATTGAAAAATGATTCTGAATTAGCTCAACAAAACTCTGATTCTGAAACTGAATCTGAATGCAAAAATATTTTGGAAAAATATGATTATAGCTTTCAGAAGTTTCTTTCTAAAAGCATAGACAGAAGCAAAATGGCTTCTATGATCTATGGAGTTAACAGAAATAACAGAAAAGGAATTGGATATGAATCCTCCTCTGGAAAGGATTTAAATCCGAAACCTGTTGATAAAATTATCATCAAGAAAACTCCTTTATATTCCCACTTTAAATTTGGTCACTTGAATGATATTGAACAAACACGTTCTGAAAAGAATATTCATGTGTTTAAATCTAAGGCTAGTCAGAATAAACCTTATGTTGAAAAACAGAAGTTTAGACAAACCTTCAGAACAACTAACCCTAAAGGACCCAAGAAGATCTGGGTACCTAAAAGTAAAATAATTCCTGTTGCAGATGTTCTTAGCAGCAAGGTCAGGACGCCAATCATGGTACCTGGACTCTGGATGCTCATGACACATGATAGGAGAAAGGTCTATGTTCCAAAGCCTGGAGCTTAGATCTGGAGGTGATGTGAAATTTGGAGGAAACCAGAAGGGCAAGATCATTGGATCTGGCACCATTGGAAATGGTAAACTTCCCTCTATTACTAATGTTTTACTTGTTGAAGGGTTAAAGCATAACTTATTGTCCATAAGTCAATTAAGTGACAATGGTTATGATATTACCTTTAATCAAAAATGTTGTAAAGCTATTAGTCAAAAGGATGGCTCTATCCTATTTAGTGGTAAGAGGAAAAACAACATTTATAAAATAAATCTTTCAGAACTTAAAGTTCAAAATGTTAAATGCCTCTTGTCTGTTAGTGAAGAGCAATGGGTCTGGCACAAAAGATTGGGGCATATTAATATGAGACGTATATCTCAGATTAATAAACTTAATCTTGTCAGAGGACTTCCTAATCTAAAGTTCACCTCAGATGCTCTTTGTAAAGCATGCCAAAAAGGGAAGTTTTCAAAATCATCTTTTAAATCAAAAAATGTTGTTTCTATTTCCAGACCACTAGAAGTACTTCATATTGATCTGTTTGGACCAGTGAAAACTGCATCCATCAGAGGCAAGAAGTATGGATTAGTCATTGTTGATGACTATAGTAGATGGACATGGGTAAAGTTCTTAAAACACAAGGATGAGTCACATTCTGTGTTCTTTGACTTCTGTAAACAAGTCCAGAATGAAAAAGATTTCAAACTTATAAAAGTCAGAAGTGATCATGGTGGTGAATTTGAAAATAAATATTTTGAAAAATATTTTAATGAAAATGGAATTACTCATGATTTTTCCTGTCCTAGAACTCCACAACAAAATGGGGTTGTAGAGAGGAAAAACAGAACTCTGCAAGAAATGGCCAGAACCATGATCAATGAGACCAATCTGGCAAAACACTTTTGGGTAGAAGCAATCAACACAGCCTGTTAAATTCAGAACAGAGTGTCTATAAGACCTCTTATGGAGAAGACTCCATATGAACTGTGGAAGAACAGAAAGCCTAACATTTCATATTTTCATCCTTTTGGATGTATTTGCTATATGTTGAATACTAAAGAAAATCTGAACAAGTTTGATTCCAAAGCACAGAAGTGTTTCATGCTTGGATATTCTGAACGCTCTAAAGGCTATAGAGTATACAACACTGAGACACAGATTTTGGAAGAATCTATTCATGTTAGATTTGATGATAAGCTTGGCAGTAAAAAGCCAAAGCAATCTGAAAACTCTGCAGATAGAGAAGTAGTCTTCACAGACTCTGAAGGCTCAGAGGCAGACAAAGCTCAATTGAAGGAACCAGAAGCAACGCCAGAGGCAATTCCTTTAACTTCTCAGATGAAAAATTTAAACATTTCTGAAGAATCAACTGTTAGAAGATCATCTTCCAGAATCAAAACTTCTCATCCAGAGAATGTTATAATTGGAAAGAAGGATGATCCCATCAGAACAAGATCCTTTCTAAGAACATCTGAAGCATCATTATTTGGACTGGTGTCAGAAATTGAACCAACTTTTGTAGATGAAGCTCTGCAAGACAATGATTGGATTATTGCCATGCAAGAAGAGTTAAATCAATTCACCAGAAATGATGTGTGGGATTTACTTCAAAGACCAAAAGGATTCAATATAATTGGAACTAAATGGGTCTTCAGAAATAAGCTTAATGAGAAAGGAGAAGTTGAAAGAAATAAGGCAAGGCTTGTTGCTCAAGGGTACAGTCAACAAGAAGGTATTGATTATACTGAAACTTATGCTCCAGTGGCAAGGTTAGAATCTATACGCCTTCTTATTTCATTTGCTGCACAAAATAACATCACTCTGTATCAGATGGATGTTAAAAGTGCCTTTCTTAATGGTATTATAGAAGAAGAAGTTTATGTCCATCAGCCTTCTGGATTTGAGAATGAAAATTTTCCAGATCATGTATTCAAATTAAAGAAATCTCTGTATGGATTAAAACAAGCTCCCAGAGCTTGGTATGAGAGATTGAGCAATTTTCTTCTGGAGAAAAATTTCATCAGAGGCAAAGTGGACACAACACTCTTTTGTAAATCATTTAAGAAAGATCTTCTAATTTGTCAAATTTATGTGGATGATATAATATTTGGATCTACCAATACTATGCTGGGAAAGGAGTTTGCTAAATATATGCAGGCAGAATTTGAAATGAGCATGATGGGAGAACTGAGATTCTTTCTAGGAATTCAAGTCAATCAAACTCCAGAGTGCACTTACATACATCAGACCAAATATGTTAAAGAACTTCTGAAGAAGTTTAACATGACTGATAGTAAGCTGGCAAAGACTCCCATGCATCCAACTAGCTCACTAGGCAAGGAAGAGGTAAGTAAGAAAGTAGATCAGAAACTCTACAGAGGTATGATAGGATCTCTTCTTTACTTAACTGCTTCTAGACCTGACATATTGTTCAGTGTATGCTTGTGTGCTAGATTCCAATTAGATCCTAGAGAATCACACTTGACAGCTGTCAAGAGGATTCTAAGGTATCTGAAAGGTGCTTCTAATGTGGGTTTGTGTTACATAAAATCTGATGATTTCAAATTAGTTGGATTCTGTGATGTTGACTACGCTGGAGACAGAGTGGAAAGAAAAAGTACTTCTGGAAGTTGTCAATTTCTAGGAAGAAATCTAATCTCTTGGTACAGCAAGAAGCAACCCACAATTGCACTTTCAACCACAGAGGCAGAATATATTGCTGCTGCTGGATGTAGCACGCAGATGCTCTGGATGAAAAGTCAGCTAGAAGATTATCAGATATTTGAAAGTAACATTTCTATCTTCTGTGATAATACTTCTGCTATATGTTTGTCTAAAAATCCCATTTTACATTCTAAGGCAAAACATATAGAAATTAAGCATCATTTCATCAGAGACTATGTTCAGAAGGGATTTATAAATTTGGCCTTTGTTGACACAGATCATCAATGGGAAGATATTTTCACAAAACCCCTTGTTGAAGATAGATTCAAATTTATTCTGAAAAATATTGGTATGGATTTTTGTCCAGAATGATATTTGTCAGAAGCAAATTTTACAGATGCAAAAATGCCTAATGCTCTGAAGTATTCTCTTTTGATTACTTATTCATTTTCTTTAATTATTTTCTTGTGAAACTCTAAACTAACAATCCTCAAAGGATCTGAACGTTGGTTAACGTTTCATTTCTTAAGAGAACTCAGAAGCACATGCAAGCAAACACGTGTCACTCCAAATCTACAAAGGTGGTGTGTACACTACTGAAGAGACGTTTGAGGTGAAGTTTGAATACTGAAAATCTTGATTGTCCCCCCAAATTGTCAGAATCAATAAATGCTTGAAATGATTTTTATTCTTTTCATTAAATGCTTTGTGTGAACGTGCTTTATCTGACTGTTTGTATGCCTATGTGTTTTAGTATAAATACATCACTTCTCACCACATTCACACTTTTCACATCTCAAATTGTTTATGCATTTTTGTCTTCTCTTCTCTCTTCACAAAAACCCTAAGCGTTTGACAAACTCATCTTCAATGGCAACTTCATCATCAACTGCTGCACAATTTCAATCAACCATGGTTGCAGTTACTTCTGCTAATATGGGTGTAACTCCTTATACACCACCAAAGAGAACATTGCTAACACCTGTTGAAAAACTGGAGGTTCTCTGTGAATCAATGGTGGAATTTGATTCACTTGCTGAGAATGGGTTTGAGCTTCGCTCCATTATAGATGCTCAAGGATGGGTGAAGTATTTTGACAGACTTTTTGGACCAGTCTACCCCCTTCTGGTAAAAGAATTCTGGATCCATGCTTCTGTATACCCTAAATTCATTTTATCTTCTGTTCTGGGAAAAGAGATAATCATCACAGAAGATATGATAAGAAAACTCATTGGATATGAGGAAACAAATGGAGTATCACACTTGCCAGCTGGGCGTGTAGATATGGATGAAGTCTATGAGGAAGTGAAGACTGCTGGACAAGCTTCTAATAAGTTCAAAGATCTGAAGCCTGACTACAAGATCTGGGCTAAGATTTTCATGGGATGCATTAATCACAAAAAGTCTACAAACTCTCCAGACTATGTCAACAATGAACAGCTCTACTTTATGTATTGCCTAAGTCAGAGCACCAAGGTAGATCTTCCATATATTCTGTTTATGCATCTATGGAACCATATAAATGCCTCTAGAGAATATGTGAAGGAAAAAGGTCAGAAGATCAGAACCTGGATTCCTTTTGGAAGGTTAATCTCAGATCTTCTAACAGAAAATGGACTTGTGACTGCTCTGTACGCTGCTGGAGTCACAGATGAACTGGAATTCATTCTTGGAAAGCCTATGAATGCCAAAAGTCTTCAGAGACTAAAAATAGTAGATGAACTCACAACTGCACCCAAGAAGCTGAACATCACTGAACTTAGTCAGAAGAGAATTCCTGTAGATGACTATCCTCTATTCTTTGTTGAGGAACCCAGACAGACACGTTATAGTAAGTTATATTGATGCTTGCAAGGCAGATGGAACGCCCATTCCTGCAGATATTCTGAAGCGAGCAAGGGAACTATTGCCTGCTGTAGAAGAAGAAGAGACTCCAAGAAAGAGAAGTCAACCAGAAGCAGAAGCTGCACCTGCTCAGAAGAAGCCCAAGGTTGCTGAGAAGCCTCAGAACCTGCTAAAGAGGAAAGAATCTGGAGACACTCCTTCTGTACCAGCAAAAAGAATCAAGATTAAAGGTACCAAATCTTCTGTATCTTCTGCAAATCCTATTGTTATAAATGATTCAACTATTAAGTCTGTTCCTAAACCACCTTCCACACAAAAACAATCTGTTATTGCTCTACCTCATGTTTCAATTCCATCTCCTCAAAAATCATCCAATCCTATTTCAATCTCACCTGTAAAACAATCATCTGTACCAAAACCGACAACAACAAAACCAAAAATTCAGAATCCACAATCACAAATACCAACAAAACCATCTGCACCACAAAAACCACAATCAGAACAACAACCAGCAAAACCATCTGAACAACTCAAAGAAAATCCATCTGAACAATAACAACAACCACAAGAAAAACAACCAGAAAAACAATCTGAACCTCTACAAGAAAAAGACTCTGAACATCAACAACAAAAATCATCTGAACCTCAAACACAACAACAAGAGAAAAAACCACCGTCAGAAAATCCACCATCCAAAACATCTGAACCCAATGCATCTGTTCCAGTTACTTCTGAACCAATAAAAATTTCATCTGATCCACCCACATCTGAACCCCCATCAAAATCCTCTGAAAATCCCTCAGAATCAACCAATCCATCTGGAACCAATATCCCTGAGATAGAAGTTCTTGATGTTACACCTCTGAAAACTGTTTTTCAAGTGTCTTCTACCTCCTGCACACCAACCACATCATCCAATTCCTCAGAATCCGATATACACCCAGATTTTTTGATATCCCCCTCTCACAGAGATTCTGAGGTAAACCAACCAGAACCCCCTGTATCATCTAAAGTTCTTATTCCAGATCCTACTCCCACACTTAAACCATCATCTGAAATCCTTATTCCAAATCCTATCCCAACATCTACACCAAGACCATATGTACCTTTTGCCTCATGCGCACAATTCTCATCTTATCTTCACAACCTTTCCTATGGTTTCAAACTCAAAGATTTCTATGACAGAGTTGAACCATCTGACCCTATCACTCCTTTAAAACCCAAACTTACAATCACTTTACCATCTGTGCTTCTAACCTATATTCAATCCATGTCAGAAGTAGGTTCATTAGCTACAATATCATACTCTGCTAAATCTGCAAAAGTTGTTACTTTAGCTAAACCTGTTTCATCTGATAAACCTGCTGCTTCTGATAAACCTGCAACATCTGCTTTCCAACCTTACTCTAGTAAACCCTTTGATGTGGTTTCCTATCACACCAAAGCAAAATCAAATCTGTTGAATGCTTTAAACAGATCAAAACCTGACAAATCCCCTAAAATTCCTTTCATACCATACTACCCTCCTCCTTTAATCTCCATTAACAAATCCATATTTCCACCTACTCCCCAACCAAAACCAATAACATTGGAGACTCTGTTACATCCCAAACCTAGACTAAATGTTGATCATTTATTTACATGTTTTTTTGCAAGAAATACAGTTGTATTTAGGTACTATACAGAGGAAGTGTTCAGCAACAATGGATGCACAAGAATCTGATGTCATCTGGAATGGCTTCATTAACAGATTCAACAGTGTAGCATCAAATCTGAAGAACATATGTTCTGATGATGCGAAACTCATATTTGCTGAAGCTGCTCCTCCATCAAGAGATCTGAAGCTGAAGAATCTGAAGCACAAGAATCTGAAGCTGTCAAGAGATTTGGACCGTCAAGAGATCTGGACCATTACTTCTCACAGATGCTCCTCCATCATTAGAAGAAGCTACTGAATCTGCATCTGAAGACAACCCTTTGGCCATGACTCTGATAGAACATCCTTCTGGCTCTACTGCTCCAAGCTCTGAAGTCCCTATGGAAATTGACTATGTTCAAGCTCCAAAAAATGTTCAACCTTCTTCATCTGAGATTAAGAAAGAACATCCAGATTTTGAGGATAAAATTGCTGCTCTAGAAGCTGGTCAATCAGAAATCAAGTCTTGGATGACCAAACAGGATAAGAAGTCTGAAGACATGACTAAGTGGATGTCTAAACAGGATCAGAAGAATGAAACAATGGCTAAGTGGATGTCAAAGCAAGAACATTCCTCATCTGAGATCACGGATCTGTTGAAGATGCTTTTGTCAAAACACTCTTAGTTTTTTTTTCATTCTGATGTTTGCATCTGATGTTTGCTTATGTTTTTTGAATATCTTCTGATGTATGTACTCTTTCTCTGAACTGAATTGAATGAATGTTTCAAAGTTTTCTCCATGATTTATCTCATTTACTGTTTCCTTTTATTTGTCTTTTCAAAGTTTTTTTCTTTTTGCTTATGACAAAAAAGGGGGAGAAAATATAGATCTGAACTGTTTAATTAAACTTCACCAGAATGAACCTTCAGACATATAAATTTTATCTAACATTAAATCTAAGTATTTAAGAACATTTGATAAGTACACTCTGTAAAAGAAACTCTGAGACTCTCAGATCATTTGACAATTATCAAACTTTGACTCTGAAATATGCAAGACACTCTGACTTTCAAATGTTAAAGAACAATCAAGCTCTAACTCTGAAAAATACTCAAGACAAAAGGGAAGTTTCTATTCATTATCTGTATTTAATTCAGGGGGAGATTCATCATCTCAGGGGGAGTTATAATTATTATATTTTCAATTAAACAAAATTTCTGATGTTTTTGTCATCATCAAAAAGGGGGAGATTGTTAGAACACAGATTGGTTCTTAATAATATCTCTATGTTTTGATGATAACTATTATGAAATTTTGTAATTAAGAATTATATACTCTAAAATTTGCTTGAGAGTTTTTACTGCAGAAAGTAAAGGAATTACCACTCCAGAAACAAATCAGAATTGAACATAAGAAATTTGCTAGACTCTGAAGCGCCAGATACAACCATTAGAAGATTCTGAATGCTGCAATAGAAGATCCTGAGCGTAGCCTCCAGAAGGATCTGAAGCAGAAGCTCCAGAAGGATCTGAAGCAGAAGCACCAGAAGAATCTGAAGCAAGTCAGAAGCATCTAAACCAAAGAAGAATTCTGTATGAAGAGTTTTCAAAGTATAGTTATTACAGAAGATTCTGAAAGTACTAAAGCTATCAGTACTAAGGATCTAACTCAAACATGCTCTGAACTTACACACGCTAAAAGCACACCTGCTGCAGAAGACTCTGACTCAGAAAAACTCTGATCAACATCAGAAGGCTCTGATTAAATTTAGACTCTGATGGAACTTGCTGAAAATTGAAGAAGAATTATTCAAAGATTATATCCGTTGGAATAATTCAAACGACTCTTTCCTTATTTATGCTAGACACAAGAACACAGACAAAAAAGATTTCTCTGTGCTTTCTTCTTCTAGGAAAGGTCACTTGATGTGAAGACAAAAAGGCTCAGACCTTTTGGACACTCTTCTCAACGTGAAGCTCTCCTTGGATCAGCTGCCTATAAAAGCAAGTCTTCACCCATCTTCTTTAGTTGACGTTTTTAAGAAAGAAATCAATATTCAAAGCTCTCATACTATTCACATTCTCTCTTAGAATTAATTTCTTTGTTCTTAACTTTAAGTGAAAAATCACAGTTGTGATAAAGCTTTTTAGAAGCAATTTAAACACTTGTATTTGTTATTACATTTGATTGTAAGAAAACCTTAAGAAGATCCAGTTAGGATCAGTAGTTCTTGAGAAGACTTTGAACAGTTGTTCTTAGTGCTTACTATTCTAATCAGTTGATTAAATAGTGGATTAAGTCCTTGATTGAGAAAGGAAAATCACTCTAGGAAGGGTGGACTGGAGTAGTTGAATTCAACGAACCAGGATACAAAATACTTGAGTTTTTATTTCTAAGTTTTTATCTTCATACTTATTCAACCCCCCTTCTAAGTATTTTCTCACCTTCATTGTTTGGTCTAAAACTGTTTGAAATTAAAATTGCACTTTATCATGCATATTACATGTCAATTTTGAAACTCATATATCACTTTCCATTGCAACCTATTTCTCACCTCATTGGTTGCTCAAATTCACTCATTAATATGTATGCAATGTGTGTGGATGCCTGACCTGACCTGGAACTGTTTGGATCTTGACTTGCAATCAAAATGCACAACACACACTCACAATGCATGTTTCTTCGAATTTTTCAGTGTGTGCATTATTTTGAACAATTAACAGTGTCATCCTGCTCCTCATGAAATTCTAGTCAGTTTACACTAAAATTTTGTCAAAATCCATTGAGAATTAAGGAAGTTATGTCCAAAACGCAAATCATGGTTTTTTGCTCATATTCTTGCCCAGCCTGCCTAGAAACTTACCCATATATGTATAGCCACCCCAGTGGTAGAACCTGCGCCCTTAAATCACCTTTCACTGCCTGATCCTGAGTTCGATCCCTGAGGAGGGTCAACTCTTTTTGTTTTTTTTTCATATTTTCCCATGTTTTGTTATTTTCTCTTTCTCTTCCAATCTTTGTTCAGACACGCCCCATGTGGCCTAGTGGTGAGTTTGTATTGCTTGTGAACCAAGTGTGGTGGGTTCAACACCCACCTAGTGCATTTATTTTAATCACTTGTTTATTTATTTCATATTTTCTTCCCCATTTTCAAATGTTCATAACTTTCTCATTTTTAATCATTTGTTGGTGTTTCTTTTTGCAAATTTCTCGTGTTAATGTATATTTTTACCTTTAACTGTTGTCAACTTTTTCTCCTTATCCTAACCTTAGGATTTGAGCCACCGCGCTCATGTTTACCGTCCCGCCGTGGACAACCTTTTATCCCCTTTGTCCTAGGCTTAGGATTTGAGTCGCCGTACTCATATTTAGTCGTCCCTCCGTGGACATTTCCTTTTTTACTTCAACCATAGGACTTGGAGTCGCCGTGCTCTATTTAGTCGTCCTGTCGTGGATATTTCTTTTCCCGTTTAGCATAACCTTTAGTGTGGAGTCGCCGCACTCCCTATAAGTACTTCTCTATGAATGCTTACATCCCTTTGGAACCTTGACCACAGTCACGAGTTCCTCATCCCTAGATAGGGGAACTACGATTGCTCTAATTCCATTCCCATCAGGATACGTAGGCACGAGATGTGATGTCTTCGCGAGCAAACTTGTACATACTTTTATACTTTAGATTATTACCCTAGCACTTCTCCCTTTAGCAAGTAAACTTTAGCAAACACAAATATTGACAAGAGGTTCCTGTAGAGTACTACAGATGCTTAGGATGCTAACACCTTCCCTAGGTATAACCAACCCCCGAACCTTTAGATCTCTCTTTGCTTAGCTTTGGGCCTTGCCTTTTTCTTTGCATTTTTGTAGGTTTTTCTTTCTTTAAACCTTTCCTTTTTGGATAAATTAAAGTCCGGTTGTAAATGAATTAAGATTCAAGTTAATCAATAGCTTGATATCCAAATTTCACCGCAACAGAAAATGGCAACTTCACTGGGGAGACTTCCCCTAAGAGGGTTAAGCCCACCTTGTTTATATCTGTGTTTGTTATATGTTTAATTGCTTTTATATTTGTATATATTTGTACATATATCTGGCTGTGCTTGGGTTTTTCTATATGCAGGTTTGTTACTTTGAGTGGTGAGATAGTACTATACCCGTACTTGAGCGCACTTATGATAGGATGGTGGTATATTCAAGAAGGCTTATAGGGAGTTGATTCCCGACCAAGTTTACTTGAGAAACCACCGCTCAGTAGAGGCCCTTCTGAGAGTTAGTATTGTTAAACGAGTATTCGTGAAAACAATGCTACTTTCTACATAGGAGCCCGTGACCCTGAGGACTTTTAGTTACCTTTTACCCCACTTGGCCTTTTAGGACGTAGTGCAATGACTATGAGGGAGTAATTCCGAAGTAGTTGATACGCGATACTACACTCAAACGAGACTCTCTTGAGAATATTATTGATTTCCAAGTATTTGGTGTGTCAATAATATCCGAAAGATGGGTTATTGACTCTGGGAACTTTGTTAGAACCTGTTGTACAAGTGCTTTACCCCTAGTACACACCTTATGGTTGGTTCTTTACTCGAGCCCCATGTTGTGATCTCGAACCTTTGATCCTGTTATGTGTGATTTGTATCTTCTCTTGCATCGCATTGCATTGCATTTGCATCTTTGCATAGTTCCTTGCATACCTCTATTTGTCCGGTCGCTCATGTCTAGTTGTCTTCATTGTCCAGTGTACCTTTGAGTTGTCAAGCTGATTCCTTGACACCGATATCGGACTAGAGCTAACTATAGACACAAGATGTCAGAGCAGGAAGTACACAATGCAAAAGTTCGAATGGAGATTGATGAGTTGAAATCAGGCATGACTAAGCTCACCAAGATGCTTCAAGTATTGATTGTCAGAGGAGAACCATCTCAAAGGACTGTCATTCAAGAAGTTTCAAGTGTCGATCCTCCTCCTGTTCAAATGCCACAATCGACTTGGCCAGAGTTTGGCTTACCTCCTAACTACTCTCCACCTCTTGCATCTACTGCTATGATTGGTCCGACTGTCAGACCAGTTTTTCAAGCTCCCCTCTTTACAGAGCCCAAACCTGTGGTCTAAATTGTTGCTCAGAATGGTCGAGCTCCCTTTGAGACTCCTTTCTTTGACTACAATGCTGCTAGTGCTCAAGGTGAAGACCATGAAGATTTTGTTGAACCTGAGATTGTCCGTGAATAGTTTCAAAACATAGACAAGAGACTCAAAGCTGTTGAGGGTACTGACTTCTTCAACATTGATACAGACAATATGTGCCTAGTTTTTGGTCTTGTTATGCCAGCAAAGTTCAAGGCTCCAGAGTTTGTGAAATATAAGGGTCACTCATGTCCAAGAGCCCATTTGGTCATGTACTACCGAAGGATGGCAGCCTACACCAACAACCAGAAGCTGCTCATCCACTACTTTCAAGACAGTTTGAGTGGTGCCTCCCTAAAGTGGTATATGAATTTGGAACATAACAGCGTCCACTGCTTCCAAGATCTCGCCAATGCCTTCATGAGACAATACAAATACAATCTGGATATGGCTCCTGACCGTCGTCAACTTCAAAACATGTCTCAAAGTGAAAGAGAATCATTCAAAGAATACGCTCAACGTTGGAGAGAGTTAGTTTCTCAAGTGGAACCCCCTCTGGCAGAAAAGGAGCTAACTGGAATGTTTATGGATACTTTGTCTCCCTTCTATTGGGAAAAGATGATTGAGAGCGTCTCTTCGAGTTTTACAGATCTGGTAACCATTGGCCAAAGGTTAGAAGAAGGGCTGAAAAGTGGTAAGGTGTCCAAGGTTGCTGAATCTTCTACCGGTGCAAAGAAATCCTTTGGGAATTTCCATAAGAAGAAAGAAGAGAATGCTAATGCTGTCACGGCTGAAGTGAGGAGGCCTCATCCCCGACCTCAGTATAATCACCCTGCTATTGCTGCTATTGCTGCTCCACGACCAGTTCAAATTCCTCAACGTTCTGCTGTTAGACAGAACCAGAATAAGAATCAGTTTGATCCTATTCCCATGACTTATACAGAATTGTATTCAAGCCTGGTTCAACAAGGGCTGATCACTACAAAGACTTTGCCACCCCCTCCTAATCCTCCTCCAGTTGGATTTAGAACTGATCTCCATTGTGCTTTTCATGAAGGTGCCCCAGGCCACGACTTGGAGCATTGTTTTGCATTGAAAGATAGGGTGCGTGAATTGATTAGAACTGGAATCCTTGATTTTACGGACAGCCATCCGAATGTTCAGAAAAATCCTCTACCAGTGCATCAAAAGTGAAGCTTCGGTCCGACTTCAGCGGACTATCTTTTTGACGCCAGTGTTTCAGACAAGACAACTCATCTTTGTACTGGTGTAGTCACTAGGCCTTTTGGTTCTCACTATTTGAACTTTCCTTATTTTGTTTAAGTTGTTTGCTTTTAGTTAGTGTATGTACTTTCATCTTAATGTATGAGCATTGCAACTTTTGATTCAATTCATTTTATCCAGTATTTGCATCTTGTACGCTTTACCTTTCAAATATTTACTCCTTGTCCAAATTTTTGATTATGCAATTATTTGAGGGAGGATGATGAAAACGTGATACCCATAATTGTTGTCAGTATGCTTTCAATCAAACTTTGTTGACGATGTAAGGCATTGTTTCAATTCCCAAACACTGGAGAAACAAGGAAGATAATCTCTTGTCACCACCCCCTTTGAGCCTAGAAGTTGGAGTTTCTTTGTTTACAAAAAACCCGCAATTTTAACCTTGGGATGGGTAGTTCTCAGTTAACTCAGACACCTTTCATATAAAGGTTGCAACTATAATTTTCCTTTGCACACAACAAACAGGTGTCGAAGATGTTTTCCAAGCAAAGAAGCCGATGATGGTTCACCGTGATCATTAAGCTAGGCAGTCACTTTATTTCAACAAACAAAAAAATATGTCAAAAGAAAAATCCCGCCAAGTCAAACCTATGAAGGAGACTTAGGCAAAAATGGGGCATCCCGCTGACTGTAAAATTTTCAAAAGAAACAGTTCAGGCAAAAGTTAGGGATAGTAAAAAGGGGAGATCTTTAAATCCTCATCATGAAAATCCTCAATGCAAAAACAACCAAATGTTGTAAAGAAGCAGTGACTGCCTTTTCGAAAAATCTGTTGACTTCTGAACCATCATCTTGGCTATTATCAGTGCAATTCCTAACCTATGGGAACCTGAGCACATAGTCTGATTTAACTGAGCATAGGACTGGAGATCATCACGTAGATGGGGTGGGTACAAATAAACTTTGAGCCTTTATCCTTTGTTTCTTAAACCGTGAACCAGGCCACGCTGCAACCCTCAAAAGACCTAATTGAAACAAGGTTATTTTGAAAGCATACTACAACAAGGTTGCGTAAACTGGCTCCTAAAGATTTTTGTAAATCAATTATTGTGGCAACACACCTTGGCTTTAAACTTTGAGTGTCTTGAACCGCCGTGTTCTGACCAATGACTCATTTACTTTGCACCTTTCAAAAATGATTTTTGATTTCAAAAGTTGCATGAACTTTACATTACCATGTCTGTACGAACACTTTTGATTGCAAACTGGCTTTCCTCTCAAGAAATTTTCAAACATTGAGAAACTTGGTCAAGTGATCCTATCAGGGGCAAGTTCCTTTTACATCCTGTCTAAGAATCAATTGAAGATTTGTTCAAGGCGTGGAATTCTCAGATTTGGTTTATCCAGAATATATTTCAAGACTCAGACTGGGGCAAGCTCTCCAAGCACCCGATGCATCAGTCAACATCAGACAAGCTGAAGTCGTCATCAGTTCATCTTTAACAAACAGTTAAAACTGGGGCAATTTACTTGAAGAAGCCCCAATCAGCTCTTTATCCTTCCTACAAGGGTTATCCATTTGATACAATTTATCAGTGCGGCAGAGATGTGTTCATCAACAGTATCTTTAGTCCCCGAGCAGATTGAAAGTGATCTTCGTGTTGAGGAATCAGTCTTCCTGTCTTGTCTTCTCACCAAAAGAGTCGAGCCTTGTCATAGGCATTTGCATTTGCATTTGATCGTATCATCTGCATAATTCATGCATGCGTATATCACAAGCATAATTCATATACATATGCATTACATGGGTGTTTTATTCCCCGTTCTACCTTTTCTCCCGAGGTCGTGTTTTACTCGCGTTTTACCTTATGGATGAGTTTACCTTACATGGGTGTTTTATTCCCCATTTTACCCTTTCTCCCGAGGTCGTGTTTTACCCACGTCTTACCTCGTTTACCTAGGCATCATGGGTGCTTTATTCCCCATTTGCTTTCCTCCCGAGGTCGTGTTTTACTCGTGTCTTACCTTGTGGACGGATTTATTTTACCTGGGTGTCTTATTCTCCATTTACCTAGCATCATGGTGTTTTACTCCCATCTGCTCTTTCTCCCGAGGTCGTGTTTTACTCGCGTCTTAACTTGTGGAAGATTTTATTTTACTTGGGTGCTTTATTCCCCATTTGCTCCTTTCTCCCGAGGTTGTGTTTTACTCGCGTCTTACCTTGTGGATGAATTCCAATTTCCTTGGCATCATGTGTGCTTTATTCCCCATTTGCCTCTTTCCCCCGGTGTTGCTGTTTTTTCCCCAGTGAGGTGTTACTCGTTGTTGCGTCGTTCTTTTATTTTTGCTTGTGTGTCTGCACTTGTCTCGATCATAAAGCATCATTTAGAATTCATTGCATTTCAGCATTTGTCTTTTTGCATACCATTGGATCTAAGGGACAAAATTTCTGGTTTTCTATATTTAAATACCTTTCACTACGATTCTATGACGTTTGTCATCTCCCATTACCATCTAGTGAAGATATTTAAACAGGGGCAACTATTGCACCCTAAATTTTGACCCCTTAGATCCTCATCATCATTCTAGGAGCATACTCACTTGATTATCTAACTATAACCTTTTTCAAGTTGGTCTCTGTTAAGTTACAAGTGAATCAGGGCTCCATACAGTCGGAAATCAAGGGTTCGACAGTTTAATCAGTAAATGCATTAGATTGTTTCTCCATGAATCAAGTTTCTAAACCATCAAGAATACTACATGGGGTCAGGCATGAATCCAATTTGGGGTTTTCACACAAAGATCAGGAGCAGTACAGTTCATGGATCCCCGATTAGGGTTTTGATCAAGAAAAGTCGACTGTGGTTTGACTTTTGTTTTAAAAGGTATTCCAATGGTGGTATTATGATCCATGAAGTTCATATAGCTTAATAAAGTTCATTCAAGAAGTATCAAAGTCTCAGGAGGTCCAGAGTGTCAACAGACGACTCGGTAGTCACCGATCGATCGTACGGTTGACCAAAAAGTCAACTCTTCAAATTTAAGGAATTGGACTTCAAAGTGTGAATCAAAAATGATGCTTATATCATATCGCACTTGTCTATCAATTTTCATGACCATTGGATCAAGGATGAAGGAGTAATCGAAAAATCGGGAAATTAGGGTTTTGAAAGGGGCTAAAGCATAACTCCTTAACCACACATCCAATTGAGTTGGTTCAAAGCTCATTAGAAAGCTCTTAACAAGTCCTACAAAAGTACCTAAGTGGTCCATGATCAGAAAATGCATAGATTTGGAGTTATGACCTAATTCATTTTGAGAAGGAAAAAAGACTTAGAAAAATTTCACTTTCAAGCTCATTTTTTAACAACTTTGAGAGGTCTTTTTGGCCAAGTTCCTTTGAGAATTTGAAACTCATGAAAGCATGAATGTTTTAGAGCTACTTGAGAGCTTTCTAAAGAGTACTAGAACATCTCAAAAGGATTTATGAGCTAAAAGTTATGGTTATGGCAAGTTGGTGGTTTCATACTTGAAGTCCCACATTGACAAGATTCAAAAATCCATTATTTCATCAATCTGACCAATCTCAGCTTGTGAATCAAGTTTTATCTGATATGTAGAGATTTTTTAGCTTGGAAATACAATGAAAATGTAGAGGAAATGGAATTAGCTAAGTTTGCAAGTGGGCTTGCAAGTGGCTTTACAACTTGCACTTAAAAGTGAAAATGGCAAGCATGAGGTGGAAAGACAAATCTGAACCAGCCATCAACCTATGCATTCTAGCCTGCATTTAGCCACTTCAAACTCATCATGAAGCTTGACTTTTGGAGCTAACCTATCAGCCAAGAAAACCCCTTTGTGGAGGTTTGATCCAAAATGCAAAACCTTTCCTTCTTAGGAAGGAAACCTCAAATCTGCCCACTACCTCTCATTTCCCTATAAATAGAGGCACTCCCCACTTCATTAAAGGGAGAAGAATCCCTCTAAAAAAACCAGAGAAATATCAAGCTTCCACCTTTTCACACTTTTCTCCAAAATCACCAAAATCACAAAATTGCCAAAAACCACCAAAATCTGCCTTGCTACAATTGCTGCCAAAATCATTTCTCCACACTCTAACTCCCCAACAAACATCCACACAATCTCTAAACATGATATAGAAGGTGTCCAAGACCTTAGACCACTCAAAAACCTCACCATTCAAAAAGTCAACTTCCACACCAAGTTACTTTGACCAAAAGCCACAAAATCAGTCAAAACTTGTTCTAGACATTTCCTTGATGTTCTAATTATTCAAACACCTCACATATATCATTTCTCAACTGTCCAAAGCATTGAGGAGCATTGGTAGAGTTTATTTCTCCAACTGTCACAACATTTGCACATTGCTTCAAAAGGAAGAAAATTCTCAAAGCAAGGAGGTGATTGAAGTTCTCTGGGTTTCTTGGTGTTTTCACTTGTTCAAGACTATCAACAAGAGGTATGTGACTTTGAAACTTCCTCTCATACTTTAATTTACCATATCTTGCAAGTTTGAGGTCATATCTTGAAATTACACTCATGCTGCCCCAAAACAGTCTTGCATAAGCAGTCCATATGTCAAAGTTTGCATTGATGAAAGTTTGCTTGTTTCCTTGGTCTATACACACTTATCATCATGTTTAGAATATGTGTAGATGTTCTGCCTAACTTATTCCCATCTGTTTTGACATTTCACCTCTAAAATGCATATTTCTAGACAAATAGCCATGAGATACCCCAAAATTGCTTATGTACACAATATAACTAATTCCTAAGTGTGGACATCCTTATTTCCATATATATGATATGTGTATGTGATTCATTTACCAAAGTAATGCTTTAAACAAGAACTGAACATCATCATGCATCATATTCATGATAAGTTGCAACTTGAAAACCATTTCTCATGACAGTCCTCTCTTAGCTTCAAATTGTGCTTTAATTCATTCAATATCATGTATGTGTGGTGTGTATATGGTTGGTTCAGTCTAAAAATGTCTGGAATTGAATTTGGACATCTTCATGCATTTCACCACCTAAAATTGCAACTAGAAAGCTTTTTTTTATAACAGTCCATGTTGAACCAATATTGGTGTTTAAAATCATTCATTAACATGTATGCAAGATGTATGTGTGGTCTATTTGGTGTAAAGGTGCCTAGAATTAAGTTTGAACTTCCTACTGTTTTTGCAAAAAACACCAACATGCAATTTGAAAGTCATTTTTGTGTCAGGCTGTTTTGAACCATCTTTTTCTGGCTTGAACTCACTTGTTTGTATGTATGAGGGATGTATATGTGATTTATATGATCAAAATGTGCTAGAATCTGGTTTTGAACATCCTACTGCATCATCATGATACCAATTTGCAACTCAAAACTCATTCTTCATCACAGTCTGTTTATGCTCCACCTTTATGTTCAAAATCATCCATTATCATGTTTACAATGTGTGTGTGTGGATTATTGGATCATCGTATGCATAGAACTTGAATTGGACATCATCATGCCTCATATTCACAAATTTGCAACTTGGGCACCTTTTTTTTTATAACAGTATGCTTTTAACCTAAACTTGTGTTGGAAATTGTTCATTGGCATATTTATGGTGTGTGTATGTGATTGGAATGGCATAAAACTAGCTGGAACTGGATCTGCATATCTTCCTGCACCTCACAAATACAAACTGACAGCTTAAACACCACTTTTCACACCAGTTTGTTTTGAATCAAAATCATGGTTTAGACTCACTCATTAGCATGTATATAGTGTGTGTATATGACTTGTTTGGTCTAAAACTGTTTGAAATTAAAATTGCACTTCATCATGCATATTACATGTCAATTTTGCAACTCATATATCACTTTCCATTACAACCTATTTCTCACCTCATTGGTTGCTCAAATTCACTCATTAATATGTATGCAATGTGTGTGGATGCCTGACCTGACCTGGAACTGTTTGGATCTTGACTTGCAATCAAAATGCACAACACACACTCACAATGCATGTGTCTTCGAATTTTTCAGTGTGTGCATTATTTTGAACAATTAACAATGTCATCCTGCTCCTCATGAAATTCTAGTCAGTTTACACTAAAATTTTGTCAAAATCCATTGAAAATTAAGGAAGTTATGCCCAAAACGCAAATCATAGTTTTTTGCTCATATTCTTGCCCAGCCTGCCTAGAAACTTACCCATATACGTTTATGGGGTGGCTTTCATCAACGGATGTATAGCCACCCCAGTGGTAGAACCTGCGCCCTTAAATCACCTTTCACTGCCTAATCCTAGGTTCGATCCTTGAGGAGAGTCAACTCTTTTTGGTTTTTTTTTCATATTTTCCCATGTTTTGTTATTTTCTCTTTCTCTTCCAATCTTTGTTCACACGCGCCCCATGTGGCCTAGTGGTGAGTTTGTATTGCTTGTGAACCAAGTGTGGTGGGTTCAACACCCACCTAGTGCATTTATTTTAATCACTTGTTTATTTATTTCATATTTTCTTCCCCATTTTCAAATGTTCATAACTTTCTCATTTTTAATCATTTGTTGGCGTTTCTTTTTGCAAATTTCTCGTGTTAATGTATATTTTTACCTTTAACTGTTGTCAACTTTTTCTCCTTATCCTAGCCTTAGTATTTGAGCCGCCGCGCTCATGTTTACCGTCCCGCCGTGGATAACCCTTTATCCCCTTTGTCCTAGCCTTAGGATTTGAGTCGCCGTACTCATATTTAGTCGTCCCGTCGTGGACATTTCCTTTTTTACTTCAACCATAGGACTTGGAGTCGCCGTGCTCTATTTAGTCGTCCCGTCGTGGACATTGTTAGACTAAGGCACGGATCTAGAAGGGGGGGTTGAATAGATCCCTTTTAAAAATTTGAGTGGCGCTACCAATAAAATTGGTTTTCAAAATTGTTTTCAAATGCGGAAGCGGCCTTGGAAAATATAGTCTAAAACGAACAACTATTGGAGAGCCGGATATGCGTCAAGCAGATGAATTTAAGACGATAACGGATAGTAAATCACTACACACTTTTATGCAAAACTCAGATGTGATTCACTCGTACTATTTCCTTATTCCAATGATCAAAAATTACACCAAAACTAGCAGCAAAATTAAGGCAATTTTAGTTCAGCACTTTTGTCGAACAGTTGGTGTGCACAAATACCTTAAATGATATTTGTGTTGAATGAGTGATTGAAAAAGCCTTAGTACAGTATTTCTATTGTACTTAGTAGTTAAAAAAACAGTGTTTCACCAACTCACTCAATCAATACTACAATTTGACAAAATCACTTATTCTAGAATCACTTAATTTTTAAGCTGTAATTGAAAATGCAGAAAATAAAGGAACACAAGATTTGATGAGGCAGTTCCCCCAGTCGTCCTCGCGTTGGGGTACGTCTGCCCTCAATTCTACAATGAGAATTGAGATATGTATTGAATAGATATCACCTGTTTGGTAGAACAGTTATACACAAGAATCGATAGACAATTGATACAAACAATCTCAATGTTGCTGATAATTTCTACCACTTCTTGCCCCTTGATTCAAGATGAATCAAGTCCTCCAATTTGATGTGAATGACCTCCGATTGCAGCCACCTTATTGACAACTCTTCCGTTGATCAAACCTTCGGCACGGCTGATCTTAGACACACCCAAATTGAACCCGGAACGTCTTCAACCTTTCAACGCCCTAGCTACTAGATTGATCAACCTTCCGCTAATCAATCACCTTCGCACTCGCTTGATTGTTGAACCGACGATTCCGTAACAAAAGCCTTCAAAACCTGTAGTCTTGATAGGTAAAACCTCAAAGGTTTTCTCCCAAGAAACACCTGCACCAGCTTCCACTCGAACCGGATCTTCAATCACGCGTTCGAACCTTATCACCGTCGAGCAAACCACAAACCGCAGCAAAAAATTGATTATCTGTAATTTGAGGATTTGTGAGTTGATTGAACGATGAAGATGAAGAACACTGATGCACCTCTTTCACGTTTCTTGACCTGAACACTTTCTCACAATGCTTTCAAAAATGTTTGTTGTTAAAATTGAAAAGACAGCTATTTATAGTAATATACAAAACAGACAGTTGACAGATCAATGAAACATAGCAGAATTTCTGTTTCTGCGCGCGAACGGTCGACCATAGGGTCGGCGTGCGCTGAGCCGTGTGACACTCAAACTGTCATGCGCCGAGTCAGCGGTCGACGCATGATCTTCATGCGCTGAGCCGTCTGATTCTTAAACCTGCATGCGCCAAGTTAACGGTCGACGCATGACCTTCATGCGCTGAGCCGTGTGAACTGAATGAAACTGTGTGCTGACGGTATGGTCGGCTCATGGTTCAAAAATCTGCAAAAACATAAATTTCTACAGCTTTTTGTGCATTACGTCATTGTAAAAATTGAATCATAAGTAGCGTGAATGATTTAAACGAAAGAAGGATATCTCTTAGCAAGTTGTCATCATCAAAAACCAGAGGCACGCTTGTGTTGGTAGATACTTTGCCTTCACATTCTCCCCCTTTTTGATGATGGCAACCTACTGTTACGCAACACGTGATAGGTATAGGTATGCTCCCCCTTTCTTTTACAATTATAGCGGTCGTAATCATCGTCATCGTCTATCTACTGCTCGGTTCTCCCCCTTTGACAACATCAAAAAGAGGTAAACTCGTGACACAATAACAACACATTGAATCATGCATAAATGAGATACCAACAGATGAGAAGTAAACAACAGTTATACATACGATGGAGATAACAGTTAATAGATTACAGAACCACAAAAATGTCATGATAGCAACATAGAAGTAAGCAACAATCATAGTGAGTTTGGGCAGAAAAGCAAAACACAACAAACAAAATGAATGCAAGCCAAAACAGGAAACAACAAATGACATATGAGCGCATGCTAATAGCCCCGTCCACGTCCGCGACCACGACCACGCCTGTCATAGTAATGAGGATGGCGTTGGGGATGAGCTAGATCAGTAAATTCTTCTGTGATGTTATTCAAAAAGTCAAGACTGTCGACAATGGCGCGCTCTTCAGCTTGATGACAGTGAGTTAGAGTCTCGAATCGAGCGTCCAGCTGAGTCGACATTCCACTGATCCGTTCATTTTGGTTATGCAGTTCAGAACGAATTTGTGCCATTCTTTCATTTTGATCCCTCATGAATTTTTGCTGTTGTTCCTGCATATTGGTCATAAAATTTCGCTGTTCCAACTGCATCGACTGCATCATTTCTAAAATCTCCGAATTGTTTGACGGTTGTTGAGGAGAAGGTGGGTCTGCAGTGCTTGGTTGATACGGCTGATAGAATTTGCCAAGGGTGGTCCACCCGGTGTATTGCCATTCACCCCAGCCTTGGTTATTCTCCTCATCCTCATTTTCCTGTTGGTTTGAGTAGGCAGACCAGTTATTGTGTTGATTGTCATCTTGATATGTTTGTTGATAGTTTTCAGAAGGCACGTATGGTTGATGACCTTCATTAATATCGTGGTCCAGCTGAGTCTCATCAGCGGTTTCTTGTGCCTCTCCTGCATTGTCACCTTGATTGTCTTCATCTTCACTTGAGCTTCCTTCTGCTTCTTCATCTTCTCCACCCTCTGACTCATCAGCACTTTCTTCACTCGAGGAGGCAGCTGCAGCCATGGTTGAGCGCCGATAAAATCTGTACTTTTTGAGCGACTGATCCCACACATATCCCATCATAGCAAAGACCTTTGAACTGAACTCTTTATCGGAAGAAATTGGAGTATACGGAAAAGACGGGTAATTGATACCTGCAGAGTTTAAAGCTTCCTGAATGAATGAGCCATAGGCGAGCGCGGTGCCTCGCTTGGAGTCTCTTAGTTCATACATCCGGCTTGTAATATAGTACGGCCAGTTAATTTTAATGCCGTGACCTAGTATATGGATGAGATGCACTTCAGCTTGTTCGACTCTTGACAAACCACCTTGTTTAGGCCGCAGAATGCGCGCCACAATCCATTGAAGAATCCTTGGAGATGATCTGAGTTTTCCGGATGTGACGGACCTCGGAAAAGCCGCACTGTTTACAATGTGCTCCGGATAAGGCCTCTTGAGCATATTATTCAGTGCTTTGTTATACTCATAACCTTCAAGAGTTTTAGAATCGGTCACTTCGGCTAGGGGAGGTTCACCATCCTCTACAGACATATCAAAATACTTACTCCAGAATTCAGTATTTACAGTCACTTGAGTTGTTCCAATATGGGAATGAAAGTTTTCTCCGTGAAATTTATCATTCAATTCAGAGTAAAAGACACGCACCAGATCTTCGCTATATTGTACATTGCATTCAACAAATCGTTCAACACCATGATAAGTAAGAAAGTTCATGAACTCACCCAGATGCATGCGTTCAGCAACCAGTTCATAGAAGGCGTGTTGTCGAACCACTTTCCTCTTACCAATGTCTTTGTTAAAGTTTTCCCGACGAGACGGATGAACCAGGGATTCTGCAGTGATTGGCACTGTTCCGGAGGTTGACCCTCTTGATCTCTTTCTTGTAGGTCTAGAGGAAGAAGCCATGGGTATAGTTTTGTGGGTACAAGGAACTCTTTACCAATGTGATGGAGAATGAAGAGTTTTGAGATGAAGGATTTTGAATTTTGAGAAGAAGGAGAGAGATAACCCTTGTTTAATGTAAGGATTAGGGTTTGATTGGAAAATGTGAGGAGATGAAGAGAGTTAGTAGGGGTAGTAGGTGTGGGTTTCTAGTAATGAAGATAAATGCAAGTGTAACTGCAAAAAAAAAAACTGAACCGTCAAGTAATCAGGAAAACTGGGTTTTTGCGCGAGCCGTCGACGGTAGCTTCTGCATGCGTCGACGCATGCTTCAGATTTTTCACCAGATACAAAAGTTAACAGGGTGCGCCGACCGCTGCCCTGTTATGGTCGACTCAATATGCAACAAACAGCAGATTTTTGTATTTTACCATATTCAGAGGTACATGCTATGCAAAAATGATGTCATGACATATAAGAAAAAAAATATCTATATACATATGCAGTAGATGTCATACAAATTTAGCGTAGTATAAGCGATATGATTTGAGATCAACAGGATTATCAAACAAAGAGAGAGAGAAAGAACAATATCACCTTGATGCCTGATTTGCTTGATACACAACATACTTATACTTACACGAATATCAAATTGTTAGAAGTACAACAGCATGATTATTTGAATGAAATAAGATAACATCAGCAAATATTATTCCCGTTCCGAAATGTCGAGGATGCCAAGTTCTCGGCGGATATGAAAGAAAGGTTCCGTTGCTAGCGGCTTTGTGAAAATGTCCGCTAGTTGGTTTTTAGTGTCAACGTGTTCAAATACAACATCACCTTTCTCAACATGGTCCCTAAGAAAATGGTGTCGAATTTCTATATGTTTAGTGCGAGAGTGTAATACGGGATTTTTGGTAAGGTTAATAGCGCTAGTGTTGTCACATAGGATAGGAATACGTTCAAGTTTAAGATTGAAATCTAGTAGTTGTTGCTTAATCCACAGAATTTGAGCACAACAACTACCAGCGGCAACGTATTCCGCCTCGGCCGTTGATAAAGCAACTGAAACTTGTTTCTTGCTATGCCAACTAACCAAGGAGTTTGAAAACAAATGACATGTACCACTAGTGCTTTTCCTATCCGATTTGCACCCGGCAAAGTCGGAATCGGAGTAACCTACCAACGAGCAATCACTACCCTTAGAATACCACAATCCATACTTCGGGGTACCTGACAGGTATCGAAGAATTCGTTTAACAGCTTTTAGGTGGGATTCTTTGGGACATGATTGGTATCGTGCACACATGCACACACTAAACATAATATCAGGACGTGACGCAGTAAGATAGAGAAGTGAACCAATCATACCTCTATATCGTTTTACCTCTACGTCCTTGCCATTTTCATCTTTATCCAAATTTACGCATGTAGGCATTGGGGTGTCTATGGCCTTGGATTTTGCCATGTCAAATCTCTTGATCAAGTCCAAACAATATTTTGTTTGGCTCACGAATGTCCCTTCTTGGAGTTGTTTAATTTGCAGGCCGAGGAAGTATGTGAGCTCCCCCATCATACTCATCTCGAATTCGCCCTGCATGAGGTCAGAAAACTCTCTCACGAGATTCATGTTAGTGGATCCAAATATAATATCGTCAACATAGATTTGCACCAAAATCAAGTGCTTTCCTTGACGTTTAATGAAGAGTGTAGTGTCAACCTTTCCTCGTGAGTACCCCTGATTAAGTAAAAACTTACTTAGTCGCTCATACCAAGCTCTAGGAGCTTGTTTGAGACCATATAAAGCTCTTTTTAACTTGTAAACATGTTCAGGGTATTCATGAGATTCAAAACCGGGAGGTTGAGACACATATACTTCTTCATTTATGTGACCGTTAAGGAACGCACTTTTAACATCCATTTGAAATAACTTAAAATCCTTTGCACATGCAAAGGCGAGTAAAAGGCGTATAGCCTCGAGTCGGGCAACCGGCGCATAAGTTTCCTCATAGTCGATGCCTTCCTCTTGGTTATACCCTTGAGCGACCAATCTCGCTTTATTACGGGTTATTACCCCGTTTTCGTCCAACTTGTTCCTAAACACCCATCGGGTGCCGATTACTCGATGGCCTCGCGGAGGAGGGACAAGGTCCCATACCTCGTTTCTTTTAAACTGATTTAGTTCCTCTTGCATCGATAAAAACCAGTGCTCATCGAGTAGGGCCTCTTTGGGGTTTTTAGGCTCTATTTGTGAAACGAAAGCGAAGTGATAACAAAAGTTACTTAGCTTAGATCGAGTGGTGACTCCCTTTGTGATGTCTCCGAGAATATTGTCAATTGGATGATCTTTACACGACTTCCAAGCTTGAGGGAGATCATCGTTTGTAGGCGGATGAGCTTCCTCAGTTACCTCATGGTGTGCATCCTTATCCTCCTCAATTTTGACTCTATCGGGTTGATCAATCCCCGTTTCGCCACCTTTGAGTATGTCTTCTGTGGATGTACCTGCACCATGAACAACACTATCCTTTCCGACATTTCTCGGATAGGACTCATCAAACGTAACGTGCACAGACTCTTCAACAGCTAGTAATCTTTTATTATAAATCCTATATGCTTTACTTGATTGCGAGTACCCTAGAAAAATGCCTTCATCGGCTTTTGAATCAAACTTGCCCAAGTTTTCCTTTCCATTGTTTAATACAAAGCACTTGCATCCAAAAACATGAAGGTGAGAAACATTAGGCTTTCGCCCTTTTAAAAGTTCATACGGAGTTTTGTTTAGAATGGGGCGGATGAGTACCCTATTCAAAACATAACATGCCGTACTAATGGCGTCGGCCCAAAAGTATTTTGGTAAACCACTATCATTAATCATTGTTCTTCCCAATTCTTCTAAAATTCTGTTTTTACGCTCCACAACCCCATTTTGTTGAGGAGTTCGTGGAGCCGAGAAGTTATGATCGATGCCATGGTTACCGCAATATTCTTCAAATAAATGATTTTCAAATTCACCTCCGTGGTCACTTCTTATTGACACAATGTTTGTATTTAACTTATTTTGGGAGAGCTTGGCAAATCTCTCAAAAGCGGCAAACGTGTCACTTTTACTCACTAAGAAGATGGTCCAACAGAACCTAGAAAAGTCGTCCACTATTACGAATCCGTAATAGTTTCCTCCTAGACTTTTGATCCTAGACGGCCCAAACAAGTTCATATGAAGTAGTTCAAGAAGTCTCGTTGTTGAAATAATCTTTTTGGATTTAAAGGAGATCCTCGTTTGTTTTCCTTTTTGACAAGCATCACAAAGGTGATCCTTGGTGAACTTAATTTTGGGAAGTCCTAGTACTAGATCTTTTGAGACAATCTTATTGAGTAAGTCAAAGTTGACATGCGCTAAGCGCCTATGCCATAGCCATGAGTCTTCACTCATAGATATGAGACATTGATCGCTTGTTGGGGATACCACATTCAAGTCAAGCATATACACATTGTTTACTCTAAAACCAATAAACACATTCTTCTTATCACTTTCATGCACAATTTTGCAGCAATCTTTTGAAAAGGAAACATTGTAACCTTTGTCGCATAATTGGCTAATGCTAAGGAGATTATGTTTAAGGTTTTCGACAAGCAACACATCGGAAATTGTAGTAGAGGAGGGATTACCTATACTACCTTTACCTAGTATCGCTCCGCGGTTGTTATCACCGTATGTTACATACCCTTTCTTCTTAGCCACGAAGTCTATGAATAAGGATATGTCTCCAGACATGTGCCTTGAGCACCCACTATCAAGAACCCATCTTCTCTCGGTGGACTCGACACATTTCACCTGTCAAAATATAACTTAGAAAAGGGAGGTACCCAATGGCATATTGGGTCCTAATAGGTTAGCGACAAGACGGTTGCGTTTGGGCAACCATTGGTAGATGCCTTTAGGAACAAGAAATCTCCTAAATCGACATTTACCAATGGAGTGGCCTTTCTTGCAACAGTAAAAGCATACAAAGTCGACATTAGAATCACTTTCACTTGCTTGATCCCTAATTACATATGCATATTTTTGATATGGGTTTATCATACTTTTTCTAAAATCCTTTTTATCGATTGCAAATGTAATTTTAGGTTCAAGTGCCTTGTCTAATTTGGCCTTAAGGTTTCTAACCTCACCTTGCCAAATATGACAAGTATCACAACCAAAGTTGAAAGGATTACTATTGTCCTTACAATCCGATTCATTATCTTTCACAATGGAAGCCTTAAGGTCCTCTAATTTCTTTTCGGACTCTAAGACTTTGTGCTCTAAATATGTAAAAATTCTTCTATTAGAAGCAAGTTTCTTAAAGGCTTCAGTTGCTTCCTTGTGTAAAACATCGAATGCGGTTTGTAATTCGGAATGAGACATATTAGATGACATATTATATCTAGAGTGACGTACCTGTTTCTTTTTCTTTTTCTGATTTGCGGAGAGACATAGATTCACGGACTCTTCTTCATCACTAGAGCTTTCATTAGAGGAGGAAGAATCACTGTCGCTTTCCCACGCGATGTACGCCCTCCTAGGCTTTGATGCTCTCTTATGTGACTTCGATTGTTCCTTTTCTTTTCCCTTGTTGTTCATTGGACAGTCCGGTTTGTAGTGACCGGGCTTTCCACATTTATAGCACGTTCCTCTAGTCTTTTTGCCTTTTTGATTGTCATCTTTGGAGAACCTTGATTGCCTTCGGAAATTTACCAGGTTCTTCTCCGAATGTTGGATGCCGTTCTTTCTCACGTACCGGTTATACCGTTTAACGAACAGCCCCATGTCCTCATTTATGTCTTCTTCTTCGTCGTCGCTTGAAGAATAATCACTTTGCTCTTTTGCTTTAGACTTCGAGGAAGAAGCCTTAAGAGCTATGGACTTCTTTTCACTCATCTTTACTTTGTCCTTCTTTTCTTTCCTTTCATGTTGGTCAAGACTCAAGAGTACCTGTTCATGCTCTTGTAGTTTGCCAAACAATGTAGTCAGGTCTAATACCGTAAGATCATTTGCCTCTTTGATGGCGGTCACTTTCGGCTGCCATTCCCTGCTAAGACATCTCAAAACTTTATTAGTAGCAAGATCATTGGAAATAGGTCTTCCTAGTGAATGTAATCTGTTTATGAGATGAGTAAATCTCTTTTGCATGTCAGCAATGGTTTCCCCTTGCTCCATGAAAAAGAGATCAAACTCTTGTATAAGAGTGTTGATTCGAGCCAACTTAACATCGTTTGTCCCCTCATGGGCAATTTGTAGTGCATCCCACATAGTCTTAGCCGTAGGGCAATGGGATACACGGTAGTATTCATCTACACCTAATGAGGAGATTAGAATGTTCTTAGCTTTCCAATCGTAATTATACTTTCGCTCATCGTCGTCGGTCCATTGTGCTTCGGGCTTTGGCACAACTTCGTTATTCTCATTTGTCATGGTTATTTCAATCGGACCATTGAGAATAACGTTCCATATCTTTCTATCTATGGAATTAATGTGCACCCGCATACAGTCTTTCCAATAGCTATAATTTTCACCGTTAAAAACGGGAGCTCTATTGTACGCCCCTTTTGGTTCGTTAGCCATTATTCTATCAATGTTGTATTTGAAGCACCGGAGAACCAGGCTCTGATACCACTTGTTAGACTAAGGCACGGATCTAGAAGGGGGGGTTGAATAGATCCCTTTTAAAAATTTGAGTGGCGCTACCAATAAAATTGGTTTTCAAAATTGTTTTCAAATGCGGAAGCGGCCTTGGAAAATATAGTCTAAAACGAACAACTATTGGAGAGCCGGATATGCGTCAAGCAGATGAATTTAAGACGATAACGGATAGTAAATCACTACACACTTTTATGCAAAACTCAGATGTGATTCACTCGTACTATTTCCTTATTCCAATGATCAAAAATTACACCAAAACTAGCAGCAAAATTAAGGCAATTTTAGTTCAGCACTTTTGTCGAACAGTTGGTGTGCACAAATACCTTAAATGATATTTGTGTTGAATGAGTGATTGAAAAAGCCTTAGTACAGTATTTCTATTGTACTTAGTAGTTAAAAAAACAGTGTTTCACCAACTCACTCAATCAATACTACAATTTGACAAAATCACTTATTCTAGAATCACTTAATTTTTAAGCTGTAATTGAAAATGCAGAAAATAAAGGAACACAAGATTTGATGAGGCAGTTCCCCCAGTCGTCCTCGCGTTGGGGTACGTCTGCCCTCAATTCTACAATGAGAATTGAGATATGTATTGAATAGATATCACCTGTTTGGTAGAACAGTTATACACAAGAATCGATAGACAATTGATACAAACAATCTCAATGTTGCTGATAATTTCTACCACTTCTTGCCCCTTGATTCAAGATGAATCAAGTCCTCCAATTTGATGTGAATGACCTCCGATTGCAGCCACCTTATTGACAACTCTTCCGTTGATCAAACCTTCGGCACGGCTGATCTTAGACACACCCAAATTGAACCCGGAACGTCTTCAACCTTTCAACGCCCTAGCTACTAGATTGATCAACCTTCCGCTAATCAATCACCTTCGCACTCGCTTGATTGTTGAACCGACGATTCCGTAACAAAAGCCTTCAAAACCTGTAGTCTTGATAGGTAAAACCTCAAAGGTTTTCTCCCAAGAAACACCTGCACCAGCTTCCACTCGAACCGGATCTTCAATCACGCGTTCGAACCTTATCACCGTCGAGCAAACCACAAACCGCAGCAAAAAATTGATTATCTGTAATTTGAGGATTTGTGAGTTGATTGAACGATGAAGATGAAGAACACTGATGCACCTCTTTCACGTTTCTTGACCTGAACACTTTCTCACAATGCTTTCAAAAATGTTTGTTGTTAAAATTGAAAAGACAGCTATTTATAGTAATATACAAAACAGACAGTTGACAGATCAATGAAACATAGCAGAATTTCTGTTTCTGCGCGCGAACGGTCGACCATAGGGTCGGCGTGCGCTGAGCCGTGTGACACTCAAACTGTCATGCGCCGAGTCAGCGGTCGACGCATGATCTTCATGCGCTGAGCCGTCTGATTCTTAAACCTGCATGCGCCAAGTTAACGGTCGACGCATGACCTTCATGCGCTGAGCCGTGTGAACTGAATGAAACTGTGTGCTGACGGTATGGTCGGCTCATGGTTCAAAAATCTGCAAAAACATAAATTTCTACAGCTTTTTGTGCATTACGTCATTGTAAAAATTGAATCATAAGTAGCGTGAATGATTTAAACGAAAGAAGGATATCTCTTAGCAAGTTGTCATCATCAAAAACCAGAGGCACGCTTGTGTTGGTAGATACTTTGCCTTCACAGACATTTCTTTTCCCGTTTAGCATAACCTTTAGTGTGGAGTCTCCGCACTCCCTATAAGTACTTCTGTATGAATGCTTACATCCCTTTGGAACCTTGACCATAATCAAGAGTTCCTTATCCCTAGATAGGGGAGCTACGATTGCTCTGATTCCATTCCCGTCAGGATACGTAGGCACGAGATGCGATGTCTTCGCGAGCAAACTTGTACATACTTTTATACTTTAGATTATTACCCTAACACTTTTTCCTTTAGCAAGTAAACTTTAGCAAACACAAATATTGACAAGAGGTTCCTGTAGAGTACTACAGATGCTTAGGATGCTAACATCTTCCCTAGGTATAACCAACCCCCGAACCTTTAGATCTCTCTATGCTTAGCTTTGGGCCTTGCCTTTTGCTTTGCATTTTTGTAGGTTTTTCTTTCTTTAAACCTTTCCTTTTTGGATAAATTAAAGTCCGGTTGTAAATGAATTAATATTCAAGTTAATCAATAGCTTGATATCCAAATTTCACCGCAACAGAGACTAATATGGATTATTGAAAGAGAAATAAAATCATAAAACACAACATGTAATTATCCAATTATTAAAAACACATTAAAATGGAAAATATGCAATTAATTGGAAAATACACTAAAACTGAAATTAAAAAATATGAAAAACATCTAAACGTGTTAAAGTATCTACAGGTTTTCTTTCAAGAATTATTGACAACAATTGGTATTTTTTCAAAATTAAAACCAAACAAGTATCAATTAAAAACAAAATGGAAAAAGGAAATTAAATGAAACAGGTGGGAGGTGCATTGAGTAAAGGAGTCACGTGGTAAAGCACTTGGGCCTGCGACTGGGGGTGCTGATAGTGTTACATGTAAGCCCAGCTAAGTATTAAACTCATCTTTTTATTCAGTGGAAACAGGCCAGGGGGCGGATAGTAATGTTTTCATGTGTAATTGCATTGGGCTTTACGTTTGTGGGGTGTGGATAGCGTGACGTTAAGGGTCTAGCTAAGTTTCAACATGAAACTCAGCGTTTCACTAAATGAGCAAGGCCAAGGAAAGGGCCACACGTGAAACTTGATACCAGTCGTGCGATGAGCTTACTCAGTCTGCGCATCTCACGCGATCGGACGGTGAGAATATAATCTGTCCATTTGAATCTCAAAACGGAGGGATTACAGCGCGGTTGTTGCAGGGGCGGCCAGAGAAGATCCGGTCATCTTCTCCGGCGGGATGAACAGTACCGGAATTTTCTAACTCATCAAAACTTCAAATTCTTTACACCGTTTTCTTCGTCTCACTTCCTAGATTGCAATTATCATGTTCTTTTTCATTATTATCCACTATCTAGAGAGATATTCAAACTACAACTTGGGAGGCTCTGTCAAAAAATATCACGATTGAATACGAAACCCATCTAGAATCCATCTAGAGGTTGTCAAGAACCTAACCGCATACCAAACTAGTTCTAAAACACCATAAATTAAGAGTAATCTTGAAGTTTACATACCTCTGAAAACTCTTATGGAACACCCTCAAACAACCACTAAACCTTCACTTTCTTGGACCAAAATTACTCCATGGATGTTGTAGAAGCTTTGTGGATGCTTGATTTTGCCTAAAACTGGTTAATTGCCAAAAAACGAATTTTCACCTTCCACCACTTTTTTCCAACTGTTTTTCTGTTATTCTTCCTCCAAAAGCAGTTATGGCAATTGGAAACTGATCATAGGAATATATGGAATGGGCTTGGATACTTTTGAAGCCTAATAGAAGCTTGTAAGAATCCAACTCAAAATCCACATTTTTTATTATGGAGCTTTATGGAAATGGTGAAAACAAGGCCAACCAGCTTGCATTTTGATTCATATAAGTTCCTTATGATGCAAGGAATATGTGTGGCTGGGATTGAGCCCTTGGAAACGAATCTACGGTGGATTTCCATCATGTTGCTTAAAGATGAAGAAACCATGAATTTGGCATAGCAAATGACCTCAAACTTGATTTCTAATTTTTCCAATGTTCTTAAAACATTAATTGGACTCAAAAAATGTACCAACATGACATAATTTGGTTCCAAAATGAATTGGTTTGAACTAGCCCATTTCAAGCTTCCTTTTATGATTCATTCATGAATTCTTCTTCAAGCATTTCTCATCCTAATCCATATCAATGGATTCTTGGTTCATAGTTAGCCAAATAACATCATTTTGAACAACTTTCAAATTGGACGAAATTTCATCTGAGGTGTTTAAGTTGGTGAAATTGACTTATAACCAAAATGGCCTGTAATCACAAATTCCCAAAATACCCTTGACTTGTCAAAGCCATATCTTGAGTTCTATAAATCCAATCATGGACTTCTAGTACTTTTTGGAAGGCTGAGAAGATAAGGAACAACATTCATGTTGGCCAAAAGTTCATGAGAATCATCCTTCTAGGGCAAAAATGTAATGCAAGTTAGGTAACTTTCAAACTCCAAATTCACATTCCACTGATGACCTATAACTTGTCTGGCTCATAACATGAGTTCTATAAACCCTATCAAGGAATTCTAGTACTCAAATTAAAGCTATAATCATGCGCTAGAACAATCATGTTGGGGTCAAGGTGAGATGAAAACCTCATCTTGAGTTAAATGGTCTTGAAGTTAGGCACTAAACCAGGGGATTTTACACTGTCAAGCATAGCAACCCTAGCCTAGGAACTCCTCACACTCTTGATTCATGATAAGTTGACCTTGGAATCATCCCTTGGGCATCTTAATTCATCAATCCATAATCACATGGCCTTGGAATTAGGTCTCAACCTTCTTCAAATCATCAGTTAACCTAGGGTTGACCAGATGAAACCCTAGTTGTACCAATCTTGGTCATATCTTCATATCCTTTGCATAACGACCTGTCTAGGCTTAAAAATTATCTTCAATACTTCCCATGAGCTCTCTCAAGGCTCTAGTCTAACTTCATGGCTTCAGAATCATCTTATGGCTTCCCATTGTTAGAACACAGATTGGTTCTTAATAATATCTCTATGTTTTGATGATAACTCTTATGAAATTTTGTATTAAAGAATTATATACTCTAAAATTTGTTTGAGAATGTTTGCTGCAAATATTAAAGTGAATATTATTTTGGAAGAAAATTAGATCTGAACATGAAAAATATGCAAGGCTTTGAAGCGTCAGAAGTATCTTTTAGAAGATTCTGAACGCTGCCTCTAGAAGATTCTGAGCGCTGTCTACAGAAGGATCTGAAGCAGAAGCCAGAAGCATCTGAAGCATTGAAGAATTCTGTATGAAGAGTTTCAAGCACAGTTATTTCAGAAGACTCTGATAGTACTAATGCTGCCAGTACTGAGGATCTGATCCCAAACTCTGCTCTGAACAATTACACGCTGAAAGTACACTTGCTGCAAAGACACTGATTCAGCAAACTCTGATGAACATCAGAAGGCTCTGATCAGTCAAGGATTTGATACTTTGCTGAAACTTATTGAAGAATAATTCAAAGTTATGTCCGTTGGAATGACCAAACGACTCTTTCCTCATTTATGCTAGACACAAGAACACAGACAAAAAGGATTTTTCTGTGCATTCTATTTCTAGGAAAGGTCATGTGATGTGAAGACAAAAAGGCTCAGACCTTTTTGGTACACAACCTTCAACGTGAAAGACTTCTTGGACCTCTGTGCCTATAAAAGCAAGACTCCATTCATCTTCTTCAGCTGACGAAATACTTGAAAGAATTCATTACAAGCTCTCATACAATTTATACTCACTTGCTGAATTTATTTTATTATTCTTAAATCTTAAGTGAAAAATTACAGTTGTGATAAAGATTTATTAGAAGCAATTTAAACACTTGTATTATTATTACATTTGATTGTAAAAGAACCTTAAGAAGATCCAGTTAGGATCAGTAGTTCTTGAGAAGACTTTGAACAATTGTTCTTAGTGCTTACTATTGTAATCAGTTGATTTAATAGTGGATTAAGTCCTTGTTTGAGAAAGGCAAATCACTCTTGATAGGGTGGACTGGAGTAGTTGAGTTCAATGAACCAGGATAAAAATCCTTGAGTTTTTATTTCTAAGTTTCTCTACATACTTATTCAACCCCCCCCCCTCCCCCTTCTAAGTATTTTCTCACCTTCACCCATAACCTTCAAGTTAGGAGATGTACACACTTGGCTTCAACCACTTTCTCTTAGAATCTTTGGCTTCTCTGATAAGGATATCAACCCTTGAACCCTTGAATAAAGTTCTTAGCTAGCCTCATAACCTTGTGTAGCCCTTGATTGGTAGTCATACCTCTTGATCCCCTGCATACATGTCAATGCAATGTGTTGCACCCTAAAATTTGCCCAACCTTATTCCTTGGATTTATGCTTCATTATCATTAGCATTTGCATATAGAGTCATGTACATAGACTAACCATCTGCATAGCATAAGCACAACAAGTCATTCAACAGGGGACCGATCATTATTCTCACCTCCAGAGGCCTATCAAGAGGTTATTATCCCAATTCAATCTCATTCAAGTCATCAGGAAAGAATTTGAAAGCAAAGAGTTCAGCAGATCAAGCCTTGAGCCCATCTCCTAGCTGAGGGTATCTGAGGGTCAACAAGAGGGTTGTGAGCTGTGAAATGAAAGCATGGAGAGCATCTAGACATCTTGAGAGACTTATAAAGTCATTGGGAGAAGAAAGCAAGTCATTGATGAAAGCACAAGAGCTATAGTTGAAGACAGTCAACTAGGGTTTCATCTGGGTCAACCCTAGGTCAATCCTAGGTCAATTGACTGATTTGAAGGGCATTCAAGGCTATTGGAGAGATGTGGGGTTCATAATTTGACATGGAGAATAAAGATATGGAGATATGCCAAGGAGAATTCAAGAGAAATCAAGGAGAAGAGGAGTTACTAAATTAGGGTTTCTCTGTAAAATCCCCTAGTTTAGGTCAAATTTCCAAGCAAGATAAGTCAAAGTGCTAGCTTCAAATGGCTTCTTGGCCAACATGAAACTTGTAGAGGATCTCAAGACCTTTAATTTGAGTGGTGGAAGACCTCAAGGAGAATTATGGAACTCAAGTTATGGTCCTTACAAGTTACAGGTCATCTGGGGTGTCTGAATTTTTGTCTGTGAAAGTGACTTGACTTCCAAGCTAGTTTTGCCCCTCAAGGAGATTTCAAATGAATTCTTGGTCAACATAAGAATTGTTCCTCATTGTCTTAGCTTTCTAGAATGGTATGGTATGCCTTCATATGATGTGTATAACTCAACTTATGGTCTTGACAAGCAAAGGGTATTTTGGGCATTTGTGAATTACAGGTCATTTTAACCTATACCCAAAACTCATACAAGGAGGCCTCAAATGGAAAAACTTACAACATCAAACTTGCTCCAAATGGGATTTTAAGTCTAGAAAGAAGGTCACAAGTTATTGGAGAAGCTCATAGCATGATGTTACATGATTGGTCAAAATATGAAATAAAAAGGCTTATAAAGTGAATAATTTCAAAGTGAAAAATGGTTTGGAAGATTTACAAGTCCAAATGAAGACTTCCAATATATGATTTTGAATGGAAAAACAATTCTAAGAACAATGGTTCACACACTTTTTTGAGTTTAGAAGGAAAAAATGAAGTTATCCATGGTTGCTTACCTTTTAAGAAACATAATCCAAAATGAGCCAAAGTTTGAAAACAAGGGAATGTGCAAGATGGATCTAGAATGTACCATTGGGGTCTATATATTCATGAAAGATGAATTTGGCAAGGGTTGGCCTCATTTGCACCAAGAATTCCACAAATTTTTCTCATGCTTTCTCATTAAGTTTTCATTCCAATTCTCCAAAATCTTCATCAATCTTCCTCAAAATCAATCCAATCATATTCAATATTCATCATAGATCAGAATTGAAGCAAGGATCAAGTGATTATCATCCATTTTCGAGTGCTTTTCTCAAGATCATCAAAATCACAATCTCAAGTGGATAGCATAATTCTGGCCAAGTCTCATCCAAAGCTTGCATACAGAGTCAAGTTCCTCAAGGATTGATCAAGATTCAACACTTAGAAGCTTCAGATCCACATCTTCCATAGCTGTTCTCAAGGTTTTACATCAGGTAAGTTTTCCTTCGATTTGCTTAATTCAGTTAGTTTCACATGATTTTATTAGTGTAGACTTGATCTAGGTGGTTAGGAGATTAAGTTAGATGATTTTGGAACGATTTGGTGATGGTTAGTGACAGGTGCAACAAACTGTTAGTGTTCGAATCTCTTGGATTAGGGCGTTAGAATGTTAGTTGGATGCATCAGATTAACCTCCATTAGGCATAGGTTATTTTAGGTCAAGTTTGAGGAAGAATGGTGAAGGTTCGTATCAGTGCATTTCAATGGTGGCCAGATGTTGATTCAATCGTGTTTGTTGTTATGGTGAGTTTCAAGTTAATCTAATGCCCTAGGATTATAGAGGGAAAGATTCTGAGCAGGTTTCATGTTTATGGCATGGCATTTCATTGCGTGTAGAGTGAGAACAGAGGGATGGAATATTGTTCGTGCATGGATGTTCATGGAGTTAAAACCCTAATTTGCAGAACCATTGGGGAAGACGAAATCGTGGCCTTCCATTTGGAGTAGGACCTTTGACTATTGGCGTGATCCAAGGGCCATCGTTTAATCTGAAGTTTGGAGGGAATTGTGCTGGCCCTAAACGCACCGTTTCATTAATTGAAACGGGCGGGCCTGAGTGTTATTGTTATCCCCACCCCCAGCAACCAGGCCCAATGCAATTTCAACGTATTTTTGATGCTATTCTTACCCCCCAGCGCTTTTCTATTTTTTCTTTAATTCTGAATGTTTGCTGGGCCTTGGCAATTCGCTACCAGCACCCCCCTATCTGAGGGCCCACTCTGTTTATAACTGGGGCGAGCTTCTTTTAACACCCCTCCTTCATTTTAATTCCAATTTTATTTTCTTAATTCATTTTAATTTTTCATCCACTTTGAAAATTCATAACTAATTCATAAAAAATGCATTTTAATCCATTCTTTTTACAATATTTTCATTAAAATGTCTAGAATAATATAGGAAAATAAATTTTCATTTTTAGTTTTATTTCATATTTTTTACATATTTTCTAAATAAATGTCACATTAAATAATTCATTTCATGCATCATTTTTATGATTTTTGTTCTCTCACATGCTTTGATATTTTTAGATCTTTCTTTTCATATTGTTTAGATGAGATATTAAGCTTGTAGAAATATTTTAGTTCCCATTTTTAGAGGTTAATTTTAGATGATTAATAGATGCTTGAATATCAGGAACAAAACTAGGGTTTTTAGGTGACAACTTAGGAGTTTGATTTCATTCCCCTTAGGACTTAGGGTTTGAATAGATTAGTTATGGGACTATAGGGGCTATGGGTAATTATTAGATCCCTTAGAGAACAGTTAGGATTCCCCTACTGCTATTATTACTGTCTGTATATCTGTTGTTTGGTGTGGTGTGCCCTCTGGGGTTTATTGATTGTTTGTATGGGTATTGGGTTTGTCTGGGGCCCTGGGGAAGCTGAAGATTTGTGGAGATGAAGCTATTGGAGATTCAAAGATTGAAGATCAACTGTCAGAGTTGAGGAGGAGTTTCCTGCTATCAGTTGCTGAGGAGACTAGGGTTTAGGAGCTAGGCAGAGCTCTAGATTAGAAATCTTGCTTCTCAAACATGGATTGCCTTGTCTGCATCCATTCTTCTCTGTGATTCAGAGTCTCTCTAAGACACTCACCCCCTTCCTTTGGAAGGCTTGGTGATAGTATCTATGAGATAGAACTCTTGAGAGAAAATGTCTCTTGTGTTAGAAGCAGTCTGTTCACCACCTTTGGTAGTCAGCTGATTGCTTAACACCCATTCACTCTTGTGACTGATCCCTCATCCTGGAGGTTTGAGTTTGAAGAAAAGCCATTGCAGATGGAAGACTGATGATCAAAGCCCTTGTCTGAAGGCCATGAAGATGGAGATTGATGCTTGTTGAAGCCTGTAGCTGATTGGAGGTTGCTTGAAGCCAGTTGTTGATTTAGAGCTGCTGATGCTGTTTCTTTTGCTGTATTTCATTGCTGATGTATTGATTGGTTTTCCTGGACTGTATTGTTTGCTGTTTACCCTGTTGGGTTGAAAGTGAAGCCTGTTCACTTTCGCCTATTGTTTTCTAGGTTCGAGGTTGAGTGGGACTCCCTTGCCTCGCTTGTGCTGTTGCATCCATGCATTTTACTGCTTTACTGTATATATCTGATATTGTTTCTGTTTCTGCCTATCCCGTAGGATCTCTGTTTCTCTCTGTGCAAGAGAGGAGCATGATAGACACTAGGTCTTAACCCATGCATGATAACATTAGGTTAGTTTGTTTCCCTTCGCAACCGTAGGTTAGAGTTCTGTCTCTTTCTTTCTCAAAACAAACAGAAAAACACATAAAGATTTCAAACACAATAAAAGACACTTCTTCCGTAAAAGAATGTGAACTCATCAAGACGTCATTTTTGTCCTCTTGGACTGTTAATCAGAAAAACCTTTTTTCAGAAGGAGTAAAATCAATCAAGGCAAGCCTGTGTCTTCCGTGGCCCGAACTACGTTTGCTCTGATCTTCCATGCAGTGTGGAAGTACGTAGGCATAGGATGCGATATCCTAGCGAGCAACCTTCCCCTCCTTTCCCGTAGGTAGGCGAACTACGTTGACTCTGATTTCTCGTTTCAGACGAGAATACGTAGGCATAAAGTGCGATACTTTGCCGAGTCATTTCATTTTTATTTTCTTCTCTTTTTAACCCTTGACCGATAGTTTAGATAGAATAACAATCCATACCCGAAAACAAGCGTGGATCCCGTCGAGTACGACGGACGTGAGGGGTGCTAATACCTTCCCCTTGCGTAACCGACTCCCGAATCCAGGTTTTGGTTGCGATGACCATACCTTTCCCGTGTTGTGCGAGGTTTACTCTGAGCGTTTCCTTTCCCTCCCGTGGGATAAATAACGCACGGTGGCGACTCTTCTGTTCAGCCGGCGCCGATTTTCGCAGTAGCGACAGCTGGCGACTCTGCTGGGGATCCAACGTCCCCTGGCTGCTAAGGGCTGCGATGGTTCTTATGCATTTGGGATCCAACGTCCCTTGAGAGAGTCAATCCTAACGCTTGTTTTCCCGTCGAGGATTTTGTATGGAGTTATTGTATATTTCTAACCTTGTATTTTCAGCTTTGTATATTGTTTATTATTGCTGTATTGGGGTGTGACGGGTGTTCTGATATTGAGAGATAAGCCGGACCTGGGCTTGAGTGCACCTAGAATTAGAGTAGAAATTAGTGGGCGCCCGCTTGCTTTGCTTGCTTTGGTGTCCCATGAAATCTACACTCAGACGAGGTTCCTCTGGTTGGCCTCCTGCCCCTTCCTTTGGTTGGCGTGGGTTGCTGGTTAGTTGGATTGTCGACTCTGGGGACCGATCATTTGGGAATTGGCTGAGTGAGGCCTCTTCAGGAATTGATGATGCCACTCCTTCTGGGAATCGTATCATCAACCCTGAAAGTCTGTGACGCTGACGACCGCATAGGATGCCGTACCTTGTGCCAGTTATAGGGCCACCCACCTGTGAGGGGATTCAGGGTTATGCAGGTAACTAGACCTCCAGATTACCGGTTATTTCTTGATCAGAGATCCGGGTTATTTATGGAGAGTTATGAGGTCTGCCAGAGACCATGTGGAGATTTATTCTGAGGTCTGTCAGAGACCATTTGGAGATTTATTCTGAGGTCTGTCAGAGACCATTTGGAGATTTATTCTGAGGTCTGTCAGAGACCATTTGGAGATGTATTCTGAGGTCTGTCAGAGACCATTTGGAGATGTATTATGAGGTCTGTCAGAGACCAGTTGGAGATGTGTTATGAGGTCTGTCAGAGGCCAATTGGAGGTGATTTGAGGTCTATCAGAGACCAGTGAGTTATGGTTTGAGGTCTGTCAGAGACCAGTGTTGGAGTTCTATTTTAGGTCTATCTGAGACCAGGGTTTGATGACTTCTGGATGGTCTATCTGAGACCTTTCTGGATTGGGTTTAGGCTATTCAGCTGCAGCTTTGGTCCCTGTTGAATGTTACTTGCATTGCATCCTTGCATATCCATTATCATTTGCATTTCACTAACGTGTGTCTGTGCTGCAGGTGCATTTGCATTTCCCTGGTTCTAGTGCCCAGACTTCTGAGTATTTGATCATGACTAGCCTACGGAGAACGGTTGCTTACAAATTGCCTACGCCTGATATTGTTCCTTTACTGGGGTTGATCTCTCTTGCTGATGAGGGTGTTCGTAGGAGTTTCCGGATGAGCTATGGTAGATTATTGAGATTGGTGTGCAAACCTACAGAGGTAGAGTTAGATGGGCTGTATGCTTTGATGCAATTCTATGACCCTGCTTTGAGGTGCTTCACGTTCCCTGACTTCATTATGGGACCAACCCTGGAGGAATACGCTGAGTATGTGGAGCTGCCCGTGCAGAACCAGGTTCCATTCATTCATTATGAGGCCAAACCCAAGCCGGAGGAATTGGCAAAAGCCTTGCATGTTGATGCTTCTGAACTTGTGACTACTGTTTCCCGTGGAGTTCCAGGATTCTCATTTCAGTTCTTAGTTGGTAAAGCCCAGGAGTACGCCAAGAATGGGTGCTGGGTTGCTTTCAATGCTGTGTTGGCCTTGTGCATTTATGGCATAGTACTATTCCCCAATATACCGGATTTTGTGGATTTCGATGCTTTCTACTTGTTTGCCGCTGGTAATCCTGTGCCTACTTTACTCGGAGATCTCTACCATTCACTGCATTACAAGAATGAGAAGGGAAGAGGGAAGAATGTTCATCTGTGTGTACCCTTATTGAGTATGTGGTTTGAGAGTCACCTTCCTAAGAGAGGATCTGCTGCAGAGACTACAGTTCCAGTTGGTTGGCCGGAGCGTTTGATGAGGCTATCGTCGGAAGATATGGAGTGGTTTGATAGAGACCTGTTGGGATCTGAGCTCATCTTTAGCTGTGCTGGGTACCCTAATGTGCCATTGATAGGAAGAAAAGGGTGTATCAATTACAACCCTTCTCTATTCATTCGCCAGTTCGGATATGCGCTAAAGAATCCACCTCAGGAGGAGGAAGTACAGGAATCTCTGTACTTCACTGGAGACTTGAAGGGGGAGTTGTTAGCCAAGTTGCGACATGCCTGGACGCGTATTAACCGCAAAGGGAAGCCGTTGTTAGGAAAGAATGACTGTCAGGCCTATGCACCTTATAGAGCTTGGATTCAGGAGAGGGCTAGTCAGTTGAAGATGCCGTTTCCAGATGCACCAATTCTTGATCCTATTCCGGTAGAAGAGCCGACTACTGTTTCTAGAGAAGCATATGAACAGGTTGTGAGGGAGAAAGAAGCCTTAATGAAGATTAATGAAGGGTTAGAGCAAGAGCTAGCCCAGGCACGCAGTGAGAAAAACAAGGCTGTATATGCTTTCAAACAACAGATTGAGCTAGTAAACAGGTTAGGAGCTGAGTTGACTGAGGAAAAGAAAAAGCGTGAACGTCTGGGGCAAGAGTTCAGAAGTTCCCACGACATGCTGGAAGCCAAAAAGAAAGCGCTCGACGCAGCACACCGAGAGATATCCTCTTGCAATAAGACTTGGAATGCTACACTCACCAACAACAAGAAGAGGGAAGATAAGCTGAAGCAGCAAATTTCCGACCTCGAAGAGAAGTTGAAGTCTAGCATCAAGAAGTGTGAGGAGGAAGTGATGAACCGGTATAGTGTCCAGCATGCACTGAACAAGGCAATCAAATCCAGAGATGAAGCAGTGTCCCAGAAGCGAAAGTTAGAAGATTGCTTCGGAGAAGCAACATGGGAAGAAACCGCTGAAGACGTACGCCGTGTCCTTAAGAGGAGAAACCTGCTTGTTGAAGGGCTGCTTGATCGACCAAGCCATCCGGAGACCAAGAAGTTGATAGAGGAGTACCAGACTTTTGGGAGGATTTGATCATTCCATTATTTGTATGCTTTATTTGCATAGTGCTGACCATCACCAGGATTGTTGGTTGAGGTCATGCCATCTTTGTACTCTCAGTGATATTGTACCCTGGGCTTATTGATTCTCTCTGCAATATATGAGGCTTTCTATGATTCAGCTCCGATATTCCTATTGTCAACACTGTCACTGCACCGGCACCCTCGCACTAGAACTGGGGGAATGAACTTCCCTAATGCACAGGCACATTGCATTGCATGCATATTCATATTGCATAACAGGTAATATATGAATGGTGTCTTATCTCTTGCTCTGTATCAGGTACTTAACAGGATTCCAGATCAACATCCGCACCGCTATTCTACACGATCCAACTGTCGGAAAGTCATGGACCAGATTCAGAACGAGATGCAGGATGTACGCGAGAAGCTCGCCCTCTTCATGCAGACCATGGAGGCTATAGCAAAAGGGCAAGAGAACTTGCAGGCCATGGTCCAGCCTCTATTGGCTCGCAACGCTGGTCATGGTAACGAAGATCATCAGTCTGTCCGGGTTGATACTGCTCATGGAGATGGCACTCCAACGCCAGTGGCTCCGCCTGTCGTCAATGTGAATGCTGCTAACGTCAACAACGCTACCGCTGCTGTGAATGGTAACGTCGGAGTTGGAAATGAAACTGCTGTCCATAACGCTGGGCTGGGTGATGTCAATGTGGGAGATAATCTCGGAGGCAATGGCTTTGTCAACGCTGGGTTCGGATTCAACGATCAGGGATTCGACAATACTGGCAAGTATGGCTTTAATGCTCAAGGCTTTGGGCAGGATGGTTATGGTATGGTCAATCAGGGCTACGGAGGCTTTGGAAACGGAAACGGTACTGGTTTTATGGCTGGAGGTCCTGCTGGAGGTGTTCAAGGGTATGGCAACAGAGGCCGAGTTCCGGGGATGAATCAGGTCAGAGCTGGACGTAATAATGCGTATGATGGATACGGGGCTGGAAACGGTATGTGGCAAGAGGATCAGCAGGAAGACGCCATCTCTGGAGGGGGTTTTGAAGGGCCGATGGATGATTCTCAAAAGATTAGAATGCTGGAAGAGCAAATGAAGGGAGTCTTAAACCAGAGTGCTGTAGGATTGGACATGGCAACAATGGGCTTGGTACCTGGGCTGAGGGTGCCAATCAAGTTCAAAGCGCCTGCGTTCGATAAGTACAAAGGAGATACATACCCGAAAGTGCATGTACGAGCTTATTACAGAAAGATGTCTGCATACTCCACTGACGAAAGAATGCTCATGCATTTCTTTCAGGATAGCCTATCGGGTCCTTCCCTAGAGTGGTACATGGGGTTGGAGCCCACTGATATCAAGACTTGGAAACAATTAGCAGAGGCGTTCGTAGCCCATTACAAGTATAACAGTGACCTGGCACCCAATCGGGTCCAGTTGGCCGGGCTTTCGCAGAAGAAGGGGGAGAGTTTTAAAGAATACGCGCAAAGGTGGCGCGATATGGCTGCCAGGGTCCGTCCTCCTGTGGAAGATAAAGAAATGAACGACATGTTTGTTGGCACATTCACCGGGCTGTTTCATGATATGCTGTTTCATACGTCTCTGGCTAGTTTTTCAGATCTGATTTTGATGGGTGAAAAGATTGAGCGGAACATTAAGCAAGGGAAGTTCCAAGTCGATGAATCAACTGCATCTGGCAGTAATAGGAAAGCTTATGGTGGGCGCCGTCAGGGCGAAGCTAGCGCGGTATTTGGAGGCCGAGGCCGAGGCCGAGGCAGGGGAAGAAATCAATATCGTCAGCCGCAGCAAGTGTCGAGTGTCACCATCCCGTATCAACAACAACCAATTCAGCAACAACAACAGGTTCAGCAGCAACCAATGCCACAGCAGCAGCAGCCTCAGCAGGGGGCACAGCAGGCTCAGAGAAAATTCCAGAGTGGTAAGCCGAGAAGGGTGTTCGAGAAGCCTCCCTCTAACTATGCTGATCTATTGCAGACCTTGTTGGGATTGAATCTGGTAGAGAAAAGAACCTTGGCACCGATAACGGGAACTCCCCCGTTCGGCTATGATGCAAATAGGCGCTGCGAGTTTCATTCTGGGGCCCCGGGCCATGATATAGAAGGTTGTCATGCTTTTAAGCACGTTGTGCAGGATCTCTTGGACAACAAGTCTATCAACTTTGGAACGACCGGTGCGAATATAGTCCAGAAACCCATGCCTAATCATGGGGTGAATGCCGTGCTGACTGAGGAAGGTCTGAATCTGATTATGAATGTTGAGGATTTAAAGACGCCGCTGAGCGAAATAAAAAGCCGACTGTTGCAAGGAGGTGTTTACCCGGGTTGTAATGAGTACTGCTTAGATTGTTGGGCCCTGTCTGGGGGGTGTGAAGATCTAAAGAAAGGCATTCAGGCCTTGATTGATGAAGGTGTATTGCAGTTTGATAGAACAGCAACTGATGAGCCGGCAGGGGCAGTAATGGATAATCAGAGTGATGTTGCCACAGTGACAATTCCTAGGAAGACGATCACTATTTCAGCACCAGCTCAGCGACCACCGATTACTATAACTAAAGCCGGGCCAATCCCGTATGAGAACACGAAAGCAGTCCCATGGTCATATGGGCTAGAGGTGTATTGTGACGGGATTAAAATCGATGTTAACAAGCAGTCGGCGGAGATTGTGGATAATGTTGTGGGCTCGGGAGGCATGACGAGAAGCGGCAGGATCTTTATATCTCCTGAAGTAGAGGCCGAAAGGCTAGCGAAAGGAAAGGGGAAAGCGGTGGAAAATGTTCCGGTTCAAGCAAATGAAAAAGAAGCAGCGTCGAAGGACGTAGAGGAATTCATGCGCTTGATTCGGAAAAGCGACTATAAAATTGTGGAGCATCTGCAGCAAACACCGTCCAAAATATCTATATTGTCATTGCTGTTGTGTTCGGAAGCTCACCGAAACGCTTTGCTGAAAGTCCTGGACACTTCTTTTGTACCACAGGATGTCTCCGTGAACCAGCTAGAAGGAGTATTGGCACATGTAAATGCAGGCCACAGTCTGGGCTTTACTGATTTCGACTTGACTCCGAAAGGAAGGGATCATAATATGGCATTACATGTATCTGTTGAGTGCAGAGGGTCGACAATGTCGCACGTATTGGTTGACACCGGGTCGTCTTTGAATGTGCTGCCTAAGAAGGCTATGATGAAGCTGGATGTTCGAGGAATTTTGTGTACACCAAGTGATTTGGTGGTCAGAGCGTTTGACGGCACGCGGAGAACAGTCTTCGGATCGATTACCTTGCCTCTGCAAGTGGGGCCAGAAGTGTTTGCAACGGAGTTTTATATCATGGATATACAGCCTGCGTACAGCTGCTTGCTGGGGAGACCTTGGATTCACGGGGCAGGGGCAGTTACGTCTACCCTGCATCAGAAGTTAAAGTATATGGTCGGAGACAGTGTAGTCACCGTGTGCGGAGAAGAAGACATCCTGGTCAGCCATCTTTCTTCGTTCAAATATGTGGAAGTCGACGGGGAGATCCATGAGACGCCATGCCAGGCGTTCGAAGGTTTGCGCATAAAGGACAAGGGTCCCGGGCCAAGCAAAGTGCCGGAGATAGCTGTCTCATCGTATAAAGAAGCCCAAGCGCTAGTGAAGGCAGGAGAAGCCACGGGCTGGGGCAAAGTATTGGACATTCCGGTGAAAATGGACCGGTTCGGACTGGGGTACCGACCGTCGTCATCAACTCCTTCCGTGGGGGCCCCTCATTTCAGAAAGTCAATCACCATCTCTGCCAGTGGAGTATGCCATGAATCTGTCAATGCTGCTGCAGAATCCGATGAAGGGGACAGCGACTGTGATATGGATGCCTGGATTCAGCCAAGCACGCCAGGACAAGGACTGTGCAACTGGTCTATTCAGGAGCTTGTTCCTGTGACTTTTAAACAGTAATGCTTTGCTTTATTAATTGTTGAATAATCTGATGTCTTGCCCGGGGCATCAGGATTTGCTTAGGGCTGTGTTGTTATAAACATTGCTTCGTTAATCATTAAATAAATGGCGTTTTTCATGTGCAAATACTGTAATCCCTGTCTTTCTTGTTTTGTATTTTTCAATAAAATGGCAACGTGGTTATCCGCTTTATACGCATTTTGAAGCACTTAACCCTTTCTTTTGCAGGATAACATTTTCAGATGACATCCTTGAACCACCTATGACTCGTCCCGACTTCGAGCACCCGGTATTCCAGACCGAAGAAGAGGTTGTCGAAGATAGCGACGTTCCTGAAGAACTGTCTTGGTTGGTGAAGCAAGAGGAAAGAGCCATTCTGCCTCACGACGAGGTTATCGAAATTATCAATTTGGGGACGGAAGGGGTTGAGAAGAATATTCGTATCGGAGCTGCACTGCAGAGTGATATCAAGCGAAAACTGGTTGAAATGCTCCGAGAGTATAATGATGTATTCGCTTGGTCGTATCAAGATATGCCAGGGCTCGATACTGATATGGTTGTGCATCGTCTGCCACTGAAAGAAGACTGCCCGCCTGTCAAACAAAAACTTCGCAGAACTCGCCCAGATATGGCAATGAAGATCAAAGAGGAGGTTCAGAAACAGTGGGACGCTGGTTTCCTGGCTGTGACGAAGTATCCCTCATGGGTTGCTAACATCGTACCAGTGCCAAAGAAAGATGGCAAGGTTCGAATGTGCGTGGACTATAGAGATTTGAATAAAGCAAGCCCAAAAGACGATTTTCCACTTCCTCACATTGACGTGTTAGTGGATAATACTGCTCAATACTCTGTATTCTCCTTCATGGATGGCTTTTCAGGCTATAATCAGATTAAAATGGCGCCAGAGGATATGGAGAAGACTACTTTCATAACACCGTGGGGAACATTTTGCTACAAAGTGATGCCCTTTGGTTTGAAAAATGCTGGGGCAACATATCAGCGTGCGATGACAACTCTCTTTCATGACATGATGCATAAAGAGATCGAAGTTTATGTTGACGACATGATTGCCAAATCCCAGACGGAGGAAGAGCATCTGGTGAATCTGTTGAAGTTGTTTAAAAGGCTTAGGAAGTTCAGGCTGAGGCTGAACCCTAACAAATGCACCTTTGGGGTGAGATCGGGTAAACTGCTGGGGTTTATCGTAAGCGAAAGAGGAATAGAGGTCGATCCTGCTAAAATAAAAGCGATTCAAGAAATGCCGACGCCTAAAACAGAGAAAGAGGTGCGCGGGTTTTTAGGGAGATTGAACTACATTGCCCGGTTCATATCTCATCTAACTGCCACGTGTGAACCATTATTCAAGCTGTTGAAGAAAGATCAAGCTGTAACGTGGAACGAAAATTGTCAAAAGGCGTTCGACAAAATAAAGAAGTATCTGCAGGAGCCTCCTATTTTGATACCCCCAGTGGCAGGGAGACCCTTGATAATGTATTTGACGGTTCTTGAGGGAAGTATGGGTTGTGTTCTCGGTCAACACGACGAGACGGGGAGAAAAGAGCATGCAATTTACTATTTGAGTAAGAAATTTACGGACTGTGAATCTCGATACTCAATGCTGGAGAAAACTTGTTGCGCGCTAGCCTGGGCCGCCAAGCGTTTGAGGCAGTACATGCTGAATCATACAACCATGCTCATCTCGAAGATGGATCCAATCAAATATATATTTGAAAAGCAGGCGTTGTCGGGTAGAATTGCCCGGTGGCAGATGATCTTGACTGAATATGATGTTCAATACGTCTCGCAAAAGGCAATAAAGGGGAGTGTGTTGGCTGAGTATCTGGCGGAGCAGCCTATTGAAGAGTATCAATCGATGAGATTTGACTTTCCTGACGAGGATATCATGTATCTCAAGATGAAGGATTGCGAAGAGCCGTTACCAGACGAAGGACCAGAGCCGGGGTCCAAATGGCAGATGATATTTGATGGAGCTGTGAATGCTTACGGTAGTGGAATAGGGGCAATTATCACTACGCCGCACGGGTCGCACATCCCGTTTACTGCCCGATTGACCTTTGCCGTTACCAACAATGAGGCCGAATACGAAGCTTGTATAATGGGGCTTGAAGAAGCCATTGATTTGCGAATCAAACATTTAGATGTATACGGAGACTCAGCTCTGGTAGTGAATCAGATCAAAGGAGAATGGGAGACACGGCAGCCCAATTTGATACATTACATGAATTATGCAAGGAGATTGTTGCCTTTCTTCGACAAGGTTGAATTGCATCACGTACCACGGGCAGAAAATCAAATGGCTGACGCCCTTGCCACCTTGTCTTCCATGTACAAGGTCAATTTCTGGAACGAAGCTCCCCAAATCGCTATCTCTCGGTTGGACAGGCCAGCTTATGTATTTGCTATTGATGAAGCGTCTGATGGCAAACCGTGGTATTTTGACATCCTTAATTTCCTGAAGAATAAAGAGTATCCGGCTGGGGCATCCAGTCAAGATCAGAAAACTCTCAGGAGATTAGCGGGTAATTTCTATTTGAACCCGGATGGCGTCTTGTACAGAAGAAACCACGACTTGGTGTTGTTGCGTTGTGTAGACGAGAAAGAGGCAAAGCTTCTCATGGAGGAAATTCACGAAGGTGCATTCGGTACGCATGCTGGTGGGCATGCTATGACAAGAAAGCTGCTGCGGGCAGGTTACTTTTGGCTGACGATGGAAACTGATTGTTTCAAGTTCGCAAGGAAGTGCCACAAGTGCCAAATATATGCTGACAAAATACATGTGCCTCCGAGTCCTCTAAATGTGATGTCATCTCCATGGCCATTCTCAATGTGGGGAATCGATATGATTGGAAAGATTGAGCCGACGGCTTCTAACGGGCATCGGTTCATCCTCGTAGCCATCGATTATTTCACCAAGTGGGTGGAAGCGGCGTCTTACGCAAATGTAACGAAGCAAGTGGTGGCTAGATTCATCAAGAGAGATATCATTTGCCGATACGGAATTCCCGAGCGGATAATCACGGATAACGGTTCTAATCTGAACAACAAAATGATGAAGGAGCTCTGTCAGAATTTCAGGATCGAACATCACAACTCCTCCCCTTACCGACCCAAGATGAATGGCGCTGTCGAAGCGGCCAATAAGAATATCAAGAAGATAGTCCAGAAAATGGTGGTGACGTATAAGGATTGGCACGAGATGCTACCTTTCGCTTTGCACGGTTATCGTACGACGGTACGCACATCAACCGGGGCAACTCCATTCTCGTTGGTATACGGAATGGAAGCGGTACTACCATTGGAAGTTGAGATCCCTTCTCTGAGGGTATTGCGAGACGTTCAGCTGGACGAGGCAGAATGGGTAACGAACAGATTGAACCAACTGAGTTTGATGGATGAGAAGAGGCTAGCTTCTCTGGCATACGGTCGTTTGTATCAAAAACGAATGAAGAAAGCGTACGACAAGAAGATAATTCCTCGAAGCTTTCAGACGGGCGACCTTGTGCTGAAAAGGATTCTCCCGCCGCAAGCAGATCACAGGGGCAAGTGGACCCCCAACTACGAAGGGCCATACGTTGTCAGTAAGGTCTTTTCAGGAGGAGCTTTATTGTTGTCCACCATGGACGGGGAAGACTTTGCATCACCTGTGAATTCGGACGCGGTTAAAAAATACTTTGCTTAAAACAGACCCGCTGGACAGAAAAAGAGAGTCCAGGCAAAAACGGGGCATCCTGGCGAACCAAAAAACAGAATAAAAAGGTTCGGGCAAAAGTTAGGGATAAAATTGAAAAAAATGTACACCCGCGAAGTTGAAAACCTACACTGGGCGGCTTCGGCAAAAAAGGGTATCCCGGTGAACTGAAAACCCGTAAAGGGCGGTTCACGCAAAAGTTAGGGATGAGAAAAGCAAATGATTGCGGTCCGAATTTGGTATTCAATGAGCATCAGTGCGGGAGAATATGTTTGAGGAGTCAGTTATCGGATACAACCTCTTCAGAAGTAGGGATACCGGGAAAGTATTAGAGTCGGACGAGTCATGGGAGGATCAGTTCGTGATGTTCATCTGCATCCAGTTGCCGACATGTGTACAAAATTTAATTTGTCAATATTTATGCTTCTTGTGAATACTTGCATACTTGTATATTTGCTTTGTGTAGCTTCCTCTTTTCAGGAGTCACATCCCGTGTACAAAAACTCCGCCCATTCAGGGGCCCAATCAATGAAAATGTGTTATTCAGTACTTGATGCCTGTTCTTTACTGTTTTGCGCATGATAAAACGCCTAAAGTTTATTGAAGCTAGCATGAGTATAACATTACTGGCCCTTGCCAACAATTGTTAAAGCTTTGAATTAACTGAGTGTAACGTCACTAACCTGAATCGATTTGGATTGCATAGGCTTGCCGTGTCTTGTTTGTGTTGTTGCAGGTTTCATAACTATACGAGGAAAATGATCAAAAGATTGCAATAGTGAAAGGCATGATTCCCACGCAGGTCAGGCATGTTCTTCCTGAAGAAGGATAGAATTCTCCAGCTAGCCGTAGCTTATCCAAAGGACGTGCTCCAGAGAAGTTACTCGTCCTCAGCAGAGTTTAGTGATTCTGAGATCGTAAGGCTGTATTCAGACAGGTTCATCTCCCCACGCAGGGTCAGGCACTCTTCCCCAGTGGAGTCAGTTAATTTTCCCCAAGAGAATCCAGCCATCCCCAGCGGAGTTCTCTTTTCAGTAAATGTTCTTTCCTTCCAGCGGAATTCGAAGGTCAAGACTCTCCAAAGCAGAGTTGAGGTTGGGTCCTGTCATTTATTTTGTCAGAGATACTGGTGATATCGGTTCACGTTCCAGCAGAAAGTCCGATCGTGCTGTGCGCATCTGCTATTCCTCAGCAGAGTTATTGTCCCCAGCAGGGGGTTAATTCAACAAGACGTGTGGTTTGAGTTCCCAACTTCCCAGCAGGGTCGACTTCACTCTTCCAGCATTTATTTTGCCGGAATGATTTTGTAGCATCAGGCTATCCCCGGCGAGTCGGCGTTACCCTTCCAGCATTTATTTTGCTGAAGCAGTTTCGGTACTCTAGTGGTTCAGGTGGAGAGAGCTCTTGCTCAAATAAATCACCAAACAGTCAAGATCTCGGCAGGAGATATTCAATGACAATGTCAGTTTCGGCGGTATTCCCCACAGAGTTATCGTGATAAAACTCTCTTTGTCTCCAGCAGAGTCATTTATGCAAATGTATCTGATTTTCCCCAGCCAGAGTGGCCAGGATAAGAATCTCCTTATTCCCAAGCAAAGTTCGTTTGTCATCAACGAGTCGCATGAATCAGAATTTCGAAGCAGGTGTCCGATAGTTGGTTTCCAGATATCCCCAGTAGAGTCCGCCTCAAAGTCGCTGTCACGTCAGTGCTAAGAAGTTTGTGGGTGAGGATCGTTGAAGAATTAAGTCCTGACGTGGACCATTTACTCCTAGAATGACGGGATTTCTTCAGAAGTGGGCGTCCTAACGTGGACAGGTTTGTTTTACCGGATTGGTAAGGTGCGTTAATCCTAACGTGGATAGATTCGGTCTCTCGAAATTTGGAGAAAGGGAGGCCATGACGTCGACAAAAGATTGGTTACTCTTCGTGTTGGTATCCTGACGTGGATCATTTGTTTTCAGCAGATATCTTTATTCGTAATGGTGAAATGTGCGTCCTGACGTGGACAAGTTTGTAGTTCTTTGTGATGACAAGATACAAGAATCCTGACGTGGACAAATTTATCCTTCTTCGTGTTGTTGGCAAAGTGTAAGTCCTAACGCGGATATTTCCCCAGTGAGTCGAAGGTGTGAGTCCTTACGTGGACAAGTCTTATTTCCTCAGTGAGTCGAAGACGCCTGAGTCCTTACGTGGACAAATCAGGACGAGATCAGTGTCCTAACGCGGACAGATCAAAGAGATTATTATTCCTAACGTGGAAAGATGTAGTCCTTACGCGGACATATCAACAGAGGTGATTCCTAACGTGGAAAGACGGAGATTCTTAACGCGGAAAAGATGGAGTCCATACACGGACGTATCAGAAGTGATTCCTAACGTGGAAATGACAGTATTCCTAACGTGGAAAAAAGAGAGTCCTTACGTGGACAGATTAAGATGGCATTCCTTACGTGGAAAAATGAGTCCTGACGCGGACAAATCAGAAAGAAGTTGGTATTCCTGACGTGGAAAGATCAAAGTCCTGACGCGGACATATCAAGATTGATTCCTGACGTGGAAAGAAATGGATTATTCCTGACGTGGAAAGAGAGTTTAGTCCTGACGCGGACAGATCGAAGAAGATATTCCTAACATGGAAGAAGGAAATTAGTCCTTACGTGGACAGATTCAAGAAAAGTGGAGTTCCTTACGTGGAAAGATCGGAGTCCTGACGCGGACATGTCAAATGGCATTGGAGTCCTTACGTGGACAGATTGATATAGTTTCCTAACGCGGAAAGAAGATTGCTTCCTAACGTGGAAAGATAAAAGCGTTACTCCTAACGTGGACGATGTGATTCCTAACGTGGACAGGTGTTACTCCTAACGTGGAAGAGTGTTATTCCTAACGTGGGCGATTCAGTTTACGGAAATGCAGATGAAGTATCCCCAGCGGAGTTGCCGAGATTTTTTCTGGGTTGACAGCAAGTGGAGTCCTGACGTGGACAGGTTCTAGTTGAGAGTTCTTCGTATTGACAACAGACAGAGTCCTAGCATGGACAAGCAAGCAATCTGTTATGACAAGATCCTCTTCAGAACGATGAAGACAATCCCCAGCACGGTCGCGCAAGATCAGTGGGTTGCTCTAACAGTCAGATTCAGCTGACGAATGTCATTCCGCAAGCAGGAGCGCAGTTTATTTCCGCGGTTGGCAAATTTCTGGTTTCACTAGTATTCAACCGTCTCGTACCGCGAATGTCTGAAGGCTCCGGGCTCTTCATCCAATCGGGTCCAAGTCGCTTGAATAGGGGCAGCTGTTGCACCCTAAAATTTGCCCAACCTTATTCCTTGGATTTATGCTTCATTATCATTAGCATTTGCATATAGAGTCATGTACATAGACTAACCATCTGCATAGCATAAGCACAACAAGTCATTCAACAGGGGACCGATCATTATTCTCACCTCCAGAGGCCTATCAAGAGGTTATTATCCCAATTCAATCTCATTCAAGTCATCAGGAAAGAATTTGAAAGCAAAGAGTTCAGCAGATCAAGCCTTGAGCCCATCTCTTAGCTGAGGGTATCTGAGGGTCAACAAGAGGGTTGTGAGCTGTGAAATGAAAGCATGGAGAGCATCTAGACATCTTGAGAGACTTATAAAGTCATTGGGAGAAGAAAGCAAGTCATTGATGAAAGCACAAGAGCTATAGTTGAAGACAGTCAACTAGGGTTTCATCTGGGTCAACCCTAGGTCAATCCTAGGTCAATTGACTGATTTGAAGGGCATTCAAGGCTATTGGAGAGATGTGGGGTTCATAATTTGACATGGAGAATAAAGATATGGAGATATGCCAAGGAGAATTCAAGAGAAATCAAGGAGAAGAGGAGTTACTAAATTAGGGTTTCTCTGTAAAATCCCCTAGTTTAGGTCAAATTTCCAAGCAAGATAAGTCAAAGTGCTAGCTTCAAATGGCTTCTTGGCCAACATGAAACTTGTAGAGGATCTCAAGACCTTTAATTTGAGTGGTGGAAGACCTCAAGGAGAATTATGGAACTCAAGTTATGGTCCTTACAAGTTACAGGTCATCTGGGGTGTCTGAATTTTTGTCTGTGAAAGTGACTTGACTTCCAAGCTAGTTTTGCCCCTCAAGGAGATTTCAAATGAATTCTTGGTCAACATAAGAATTGTTCCTCATTGTCTTAGCTTTCTAGAATGGTATGGTATGCCTTCATATGATGTGTATAACTCAACTTATGGTCTTGACAAGCAAAGGGTATTTTGGGCATTTGTGAATTACAGGTCATTTTAACCTATACCCAAAACTCATACAAGGAGGCCTCAAATGGAAAAACTTACAACATCAAACTTGCTCCAAATGGGATTTTAAGTCTAGAAAGAAGGTCACAAGTTATTGGAGAAGCTCATAGCATGATGTTACATGATTGGTCAAAATATGAAATAAAAAGGCTTATAAAGTGAATAATTTCAAAGTGAAAAATGGTTTGGAAGATTTACAAGTCCAAATGAAGACTTCCAATATATGATTTTGAATGGAAAAACAATTCTAAGAACAATGGTTCACACACTTTTTTGAGTTTAGAAGGAAAAAATGAAGTTATCCATGGTTGCTTACCTTTTAAGAAACATAATCCAAAATGAGCCAAAGTTTGAAAACAAGGGAATGTGCAAGATGGATCTAGAATGTACCATTGGGGTCTATATATTCATGAAAGATGAATTTGGCAAGGGTTGGCCTCATTTGCACCAAGAATTCCACAAATTTTTCTCATGCTTTCTCATTAAGTTTTCATTCCAATTCTCCAAAATCTTCATCAATCTTCCTCAAAATCAATCCAATCATATTCAATATTCATCATAGATCAGAATTGAAGCAAGGATCAAGTGATTATCATCCATTTTCGAGTGCTTTTCTCAAGATCATCAAAATCACAATCTCAAGTGGATAGCATAATTCTGGCCAAGTCTCATCCAAAGCTTGCATACAGAGTCAAGTTCCTCAAGGATTGATCAAGATTCAACACTTAGAAGCTTCAGATCCACATCTTCCATAGCTGTTCTCAAGGTTTTACATCAGGTAAGTTTTCCTTCGATTTGCTTAATTCAGTTAGTTTCACATGATTTTATTAGTGTAGACTTGATCTAGGTGGTTAGGAGATTAAGTTAGATGATTTTGGAACGATTTGGTGATGGTTAGTGACAGGTGCAACAAACTGTTAGTGTTCGAATCTCTTGGATTAGGGCGTTAGAATGTTAGTTGGATGCATCAGATTAACCTCCATTAGGCATAGGTTAGTTTAGGTCAAGTTTGAGGAAGAATGGTGAAGGTTCGTATCAGTGCATTTCAATGGTGGCCAGATGTTGATTCAATCGTGTTTGTTGTTATGGTGAGTTTCAAGTTAATCTAATGCCCTAGGATTATAGAGGGAAAGATTCTGAGCAGGTTTCATGTTTATGGCATGGCATTTCATTGCGTGTAGAGTGAGAACAGAGGGATGGAATATTGTTCGTGCATGGATGTTCATGGAGTTAAAACCCTAATTTGCAGAACCATTGGGGAAGACGAAATCGTGGCCTTCCATTTGGAGTAGGACCTTTGACTATTGGCGTGATCCAAGGGCCATCGTTTAATCTGAAGTTTGGAGGGAATTGTGCTGGCCCTAAACGCACCGTTTCATTAATTGAAACGGGCGGGCCTGAGTGTTATTGTTATCCCCACCCCCAGCAACCAGGCCCAATGCAATTTCAACGTATTTTTGATGCTATTCTTACCCCCCAGCGCTTTTCTATTTTTTCTTTAATTCTGAATGTTTGCTGGGCCTTGGCAATTCGCTACCAGCACCCCCCTATCTGAGGGCCCACTCTGTTTATAACTGGGGCGAGCTTCTTTTAACACCCCTCCTTCATTTTAATTCCAATTTTATTTTCTTAATTCATTTTAATTTTTCATCCACTTTGAAAATTCATAACTAATTCATAAAAAATGCATTTTAATCCATTCTTTTTACAATATTTTCATTAAAATGTCTAGAATAATATAGGAAAATAAATTTTCATTTTTAGTTTTATTTCATATTTTTTACATATTTTCTAAATAAATGTCACATTAAATAATTCATTTCATGCATCATTTTTATGATTTTTGTTCTCTCACATGCTTTGATATTTTTAGATCTTTCTTTTCATATTGTTTAGATGAGATATTAAGCTTGTAGAAATATTTTAGTTCCCATTTTTAGAGGTTAATTTTAGATGATTAATAGATGCTTGAATATCAGGAACAAAACTAGGGTTTTTAGGTGACAACTTAGGAGTTTGATTTCATTCCCCTTAGGACTTAGGGTTTGAATAGATTAGTTATGGGACTATAGGGGCTATGGGTAATTATTAGATCCCTTAGAGAACAGTTAGGATTCCCCTACTGCTATTATTACTGTCTGTATATCTGTTGTTTGGTGTGGTGTGCCCTCTGGGGTTTATTGATTGTTTGTATGGGTATTGGGTTTGTCTGGGGCCCTGGGGAAGCTGAAGATTTGTGGAGATGAAGCTATTGGAGATTCAAAGATTGAAGATCAACTGTCAGAGTTGAGGAGGAGTTTCCTGCTATCAGTTGCTGAGGAGACTAGGGTTTAGGAGCTAGGCAGAGCTCTAGATTAGAAATCTTGCTTCTCAAACATGGATTGCCTTGTCTGCATCCATTCTTCTCTGTGATTCAGAGTCTCTCTAAGACACTCACCCCCTTCCTTTGGAAGGCTTGGTGATAGTATCTATGAGATAGAACTCTTGAGAGAAAATGTCTCTTGTGTTAGAAGCAGTCTGTTCACCACCTTTGGTAGTCAGCTGATTGCTTAACACCCATTCACTCTTGTGACTGATCCCTCATCCTGGAGGTTTGAGTTTGAAGAAAAGCCATTGCAGATGGAAGACTGATGATCAAAGCCCTTGTCTGAAGGCCATGAAGATGGAGATTGATGCTTGTTGAAGCCTGTAGCTGATTGGAGGTTGCTTGAAGCCAGTTGTTGATTTAGAGCTGCTGATGCTGTTTCTTTTGCTGTATTTCATTGCTGATGTATTGATTGGTTTTCCTGGACTGTATTGTTTGCTGTTTACCCTGTTGGGTTGAAAGTGAAGCCTGTTCACTTTCGCCTATTGTTTTCTAGGTTCGAGGTTGAGTGGGACTCCCTTGCCTCGCTTGTGCTGTTGCATCCATGCATTTTACTGCTTTACTGTATATATCTGATATTGTTTCTGTTTCTGCCTATCCCGTAGGATCTCTGTTTCTCTCTGTGCAAGAGAGGAGCATGATAGACACTAGGTCTTAACCCATGCATGATAACATTAGGTTAGTTTGTTTCCCTTCGCAACCGTAGGTTAGAGTTCTGTCTCTTTCTTTCTCAAAACAAACAGAAAAACACATAAAGATTTCAAACACAATAAAAGACACTTCTTCCGTAAAAGAATGTGAACTCATCAAGACGTCATTTTTGTCCTCTTGGACTGTTAATCAGAAAAACCTTTTTTCAGAAGGAGTAAAATCAATCAAGGCAAGCCTGTGTCTTCCGTGGCCCGAACTACGTTTGCTCTGATCTTCCATGCAGTGTGGAAGTACGTAGGCATAGGATGCGATATCCTAGCGAGCAACCTTCCCCTCCTTTCCCGTAGGTAGGCGAACTACGTTGACTCTGATTTCTCGTTTCAGACGAGAATACGTAGGCATAAAGTGCGATACTTTGCCGAGTCATTTCATTTTTATTTTCTTCTCTTTTTAACCCTTGACCGATAGTTTAGATAGAATAACAATCCATACCCGAAAACAAGCGTGGATCCCGTCGAGTACGACGGACGTGAGGGGTGCTAATACCTTCCCCTTGCGTAACCGACTCCCGAATCCAGGTTTTGGTTGCGATGACCATACCTTTTCCGTGTTGTGCGAGGTTTACTCTGAGCGTTTCCTTTCCCTCCCGTGGGATAAATAACGCACGGTGGCGACTCTTCTGTTCAGCCGGCGCCGATTTTCGCAGTAGCGACACAATGCAAATGATAATGCTAATATGAATGCAATGAAACACAAGCTAGGTAAAGAAAGGTTGGGCAAATTTTGGGGTGCAACAGCTGCCCCTATTCAAACGGCTTGGACCTGACTGGGTGAGAAGCGAACGAATCTCAAACAATCAAGGTAAAAGACGGTTGAATACCAATAAACCCGGAAATTTGCCAACCGCACAAGTACACGGTACTCTGATAGGAACGAATCTTCGGAAACTGAAATAATAGCTGCACAGCAACTAGCTGGAGAATTATTGATCTGAACCTCCGTCAGGATGATTCTCTGATTTTAATGTAGATCTTCGTCCTCAAATCATCGAGGGATCACCGGTTACACGGTAACTGGCGATTTTCCAACCGTATAGGTAAACGATACTTTGATTGGTAGGAACATCTTCGAAACTGAAAATGACAGTTGCACGGCAACTTGCTGGGGAATCGGTTACACGGTAACCGGAAATTTGCCAACCGCATAAGTAAATGATACTCCGGTGGGTAGGACAATCTTTGAAGTCTTAAGCGGCAGTGGCACGGTAACTGGCCCACATCTCCATCAGGATGATCTTCAGATTTCACTGCAGCTTCTTCCTCAAGTCATCAAGGGATCACTGGTTACACGGTAACTAGCGATACACAGCTAGTATTGCCGTCAAGCATTCTGCGGCACGGTGGCAGAAGAATTCCTCGGGACTCATCAGGTCGTTTGGAACTTTTGACAATCTCTATAGTTATACCATCGGGCATTCAAAGAAATTCTCGGGCATCAGCCGAACTTTGTCAGAAAGTCAGGAAGTAGAATCCTCAATCCATCATGAACTAATAGGGATATCTAAACTTCTGCCGCAGGCACTCCGTGTTAGCTGGGAAAACTGCTTCGACATCGCAGTCGGACTTCATCAGTAAGTCTTGAAATAGAATCCTCAATCAATCACGGACCAATAAGGATATTCAATCTTTTGCCTTTAGGCACTCTGCGTCAGCTTAGGGGAACTTCTTCTTCGACATTGCAGTCGGACTTCATTAGTAAGTCAGGAAATGGAATCCTTAATCAATCACTGACCAATAAGGATATACAATCTTTTACCGTCAGGCACTCTGCGTCAGCCAGGAGAACTGTCTTGACGTTACAATCGGACTTCATCAGTAAGTCTTGAAATAGAATCCTTAATTAACCACGGACCAATAAGGATATATAATCTTTTTCCATCAGGCACTCTGCGTCAGCTGGGAGAACTGCTTCAACATTGCAGTCGGACTTCATCAGTAAGTCAGGAGGAGTTTGGCACTGCTGCCGGACTTCAATCATCAAGTCTTCAAGGAAATTTCAACTTCTCTATTTAAAACCTGCTGGGGATGACACATCTCCGCTGGGGATTCTGGAGAACTATCAAGTAACTCTGCTTCAGGGATTTCGGAATCATCCTGTACGAATAAACTCTGCTGAGGAAATCAAGAATCATCCTGAACAAACAACTTCGCCGGGGACTCTAAGAATCATCTTGAGCAAACAACTCTGACGACTTCACTAGAGATTTTAAGAATCATCTTAAGCGAACAACTTTGCTGAGGAATTCAAGAATCATATTGAGCAAACCATTCTGCGGAGGAACACCTGCAAACAAGAATGGTAACGACCTAGCTCATGTTTCACATGCATGTGTATGTTTGACAATGGCGTAATGCTCCACACGGTGGAAATGCTACGCGTTTAGGGTAAATGCTATGCAATCATGCAGAACGCTACGACCCCATCAGCAAAATAAATGCTGAAGGGAAAATCCTCCTGTCAAGGAGAAAGAACCAACCTGGTGGAGGAATCATCCTGCCGGGGAGAAGAAGTCACACCAATCTCAATTGGACTCAACATGGGGAAACGAACTCCAGACGACTGCTGCGGGGGAACAAAGTTCTACTAGAACCTATACTTTTTCAACCGGGTATTCGAACCACAAACTGCTGAGGAAACGATATCAATCGCAGGAATAAACTGCACGACCTTCGTAGATAAAATCTTCCTGGAGACACGAACTCCGATGGGGAAGTACAGCATCAGCTATTCAACACTCACTACTGGGGAAAACCAGTAATGGCTTGAACGGCTTCCAAGGACTCAACTCTCTTGGGGAACTGCAACCTCGGTTGGGGATATGCAACCAGACGTTGGGATAACTCCTACATGCCGGGGAGAATACAACTCTGTGGGGCGAATTTCAATTCCGCTGAAGACTTCAGTCTGAATCATCGAGAGCTGAACACTTACGAATAGTCCTATACACTTCTGCGCATGACTCAGCTGGGGAGATGATGATCCTGCCTAGGATACATCTGATTGGGGAGAATCTATCTTCGCTTGGGGAGACACATCAATGCTCACAATCCCATGTTTAGATTCTGTGGGGAGACACCGCTGAACTCGTTGGGGAAGAAGGAATCATCCTGCTTGGAATAATGTACCACTTGGACATCAGTCTAGAAATGGATTTTAACGGAGCAGGTCAAATGCAGACTGACTACCGGCCAAGGGCTTATCAAACGAGGATTAATCTTCAAAATAATGGTAGGCCAGACAAGCACTGGATTCTGAAACGATTTCCCAAGCTGGAGCTAAACCTCGAACGGAAGGTTATCAACGAGAGTGGATTTAAACGGGGAAGTAGTAGACATGTACTAGCATTCAAGGGTGAACCACCAGACAAGAATCGGTGTCACAGGTCAAGTCGTCAGACAAGAAATAATCTCCGGTATAAGCATGGATTTCTGGTTTCGGATATCAGACAGGGACTGGATATCTGGTGCAAATATCAAACAGGATTGACTTTCGGGAAGGGAGATCAGACATGACTGATTCCAGATTATGGATATCAGACAGGGACTGGATATCTGGTTCGAATATCAAACAGGATTGACTTTCGGGTAAGGAGATCAAGAAGGACTAATTCCGGATTATGGATATTAGACAGGGACTGGATATCTGGTTCGAATACCAAACAGGATTGACTTTCGGGTAGGGAGATCAGATAGGACTGATTCCAGATTATGGATATCAGACAGAGACTGGATATCTGGTTCGAATATCAAACAGGATTGACTTCGGGTAAGGAGATCAGACAGGACTGATTCCGGATTATGGATATCAGACAGGGATTGGATATCTGGTTCGAATATCAAACAGGATTGACTTCGGGTAAGGAGATCAGACAAGACTGATTCCGGATTATGGATATCAGACATGGACTGCATATTTGGTTCGAATATCAAACAGGATTGACTTTGGGTAAGGAGATCAGACAGTACTGATTCTGGATTATGGATATCAGATAGGGACTGGATATCTGGTGCGAATATCAAACAGGATTGATTTCGGGGTTTGCCAGACAAGGACTGGACTTTGCAACTGTGTTTTCCGTACGAGGACTGGTTAAACAGCGAACTACCAAAAGAAGAGACCGGGCGGGGACTTGTTCAACATTTTGACATATACTGGACGAGAACTGGTTTGAGGGTTAGCCAGACAAGACTGGACCATGAAATTTTCAAGTTACTTGATAAGGGTGACGACCCGATTCTCCGACGCTCAACTTTGACTGGGGCGAAAATACACCCACTTGAGGAACTGCCCCGATTTAGTTTAACTCGCGGATGAAGCAATTTTTCCATGAGACGATCTTGAGATGGCTTTCCCCAGAATCAGTATCACAAAAGGACTCATCCTTTCTCATCTGGCTCTGATGATATGGATAGGGACGACTCCGTCGTTTCCAATTTTACCCCAGCCCGTGGGATTTCTGCAAAACTCTCTTGCGAGGAGGTTTGTACTTTCTATACTTCTGCTATTTTGACGTGTACTACCTCAGCCTTTCAAACCTCAAAGAGGTGCTTCAGCTTAACTGCCTTCTTGGCATGAGTAGCTCTTGAGCTTTCAGGGTGGCCTACCCCTAACTGATTGGTTTGTGGAGCAATACCTCTGGCTACGAGAGACTTACCAAATCTCGATCTGGTTGGCCTAGATTAATTGACTCCAAGGTCTCACTCCCATGATCATTTGATATATCTTGCCCCGGTTCAACGGAGGGCTCGGCGCTCTGCATTCTATCCTGATCAAACTTTCCATCGTGCAAACTTTCCCGCTGTCAAGCGCTGACTCGCAAGTAAAACAAACTGTTCTGCATAAAAGACATATCAAATGTAATGCATATGGAAATTTTGAAAATCTATTCCTGTTCACTGGAAAAACATTTGTGACATAAAATGTATGAAATCATTCATCAACATGTCAACATTAATACAACAGTGTAATGGGAATCCTTTCAAGGAGTCAGTTCCGATGCGATCTTTACCGAAGTATGCTTTCGAAACAAACCTATTTCAATTAGGACTTTTGAAGGTTGTAACGTGGTCAGGTTCACGGTTTAAGAAAGAAAGGATTCAGGCTCAAAATTTATTTTTACCCATCCATTCTCCTTTATGTTCTCCGATCCTACGTTCAGCTCATTCGACCTTAGCATTCACCTTTCAAAGGTTGAGTGATAGTTCAAGAAATCATTCTTTTTCGAAGTGACAATCACTCTCTTTTCGTCTTTTTTTGGGCACCAGTAGCCACACGATTTCGTTCTTGTTTGAGGATTTTTCTCTCATAATCCTTTTCGCTTTTTGTTTTTTCGTTTTCCCCTAACTTTTCCTGGACCAACTCTTTAGAGTTTCTTCAGTTTTAAAGTCCAGCGGGGTACCCTAATTTTTGCCTAAGTCGCTTGTTTGCAAGATTCGACTTAGCAGGCTTTTTCTTTTCGATTCTTTTTTTTTCTTCTTTTTTTGAACAAATCGTATGGCATCGGCTCGCATGACTTGTTAAAGAGATTGTGACTATTTCACTCCTGATCGGCCAGGTTTAACCATCATGTTTTTTTAGGTACGACCTATAGCGGTGTGATTGATCCTCGAACGGACACTCCTTTTGTAATTTGAACGCTTGGTCAAATTAACTGACACCTGCCCTTCCCCGGGTTAATATTGAGGGTTTTTCATTCTTCAGAAAGAAACTTCTACTACTAGGCTTAAAGGGGTTAACAAGGGATTATCTTCCTTATATCTCCGGTGTTTGTGAATTGAAACAATGCCTGTACATCATCAACAGGTTTTTATTCAAAAGCATAGCATCGGAAGCTTACGCATCATTGGACTTCGTCATCCTCCCCGGATTCCACTTAAACAAGCATTTGAAATAAAAGAAAGCAATAGAGTGAACACTAATGGATTAGTTCAAAACATGCATATTTATTTCATTATCAATATCAATTGAAAAATAACATGCTTTACAAACGAGATTTGCATTCTAACAGGAAAGAAACTACAAATGTAAAGAAATGACATAATAAAATGCAGATTGCCAGCTTCTGGGAACTAGGCTTTCACACTTATTTGCTGCTGAGGGGAGCGACCCTTTGAAGTCTTTAGACTCAATCAGACGAACGGTTGTTGTGACGTCGACTCTGATTCGGGCTCCGATAGTTTTACTGCCACGGAGCGAGAAGTTGTCGATTCTGCATGGCAGAATAATCCAGAGACGAGGTTTGACCTAGTGAGGATCTTCTCTGTTCAGGGGCTTTCATCCTTGAGCTCGACCCAGGAACATGAAAAAATTGCGGGCAAGGCGATTCAAACTTCAAAGATCGAGGGATATACTCCTGATCTTTCTCAACTTCAGCTGAGGTAATGGGAACACCCATCAGGATGAATTTGCTTGATGCTTTCATGCCGCCTGGCACGAATTCAATTGTTCTCGACTCAATCATGTCTTGAACCTTATGCTTAAAAGCTTTATAGTTCGTTACATCGTGCCCCGGCGCTCCAGAGTGGAATTCGCAACGGGCGTTTACGTCCTAGTCGGGTGGTGGCTGTCCCGTCAATGGAGCTAACGTTCGAGGTTTAACCAACTGAAGTTGGAGCAAAAGTTGCAACAACTGGTCATAATCCATCGGGATTGGGTCGAGGATTCTGTTAGATAGTTTCCTCTTTTGGCCATGCCTTCAAAGGTTATCCCGAGAAACCAAACATGGTCGCTGACGGGAGGCATCTTGAGCTTCAAGCTGTGCAGCGGGTCTCTTAGGCCTAGCATGCCTTGGTGCAGGTTCTTCAGATACCCGCAGAGCAAGTATGCCAGCTGCAGCCTCGGCCTTTTGCTCACCTTCTCTTCTGAGTATGTTCTTTAGCACTTCTGCCATCAGGCCCACCTGATTCTTCAGCTGGTTATTCTCCTCTTTGAGCGCCTCCTGATTCCAGCGCAGGGCCTGCATGTCCCCCATAACCTGCCTCAGCTGGCTCTGAACGTCCTCCAATTTTGCTTGTACATGTTACATTGCTCGGGTCAACCTGAGACAATCCTGAAATAACCTGTATCAACAGAGGGTTAGAAAAACAGCTCGAGGTACCTGTTATGCAAATGATTCATGCAAATGCAAACGTGTGTCTGTGCCTTAGGGAGATTTCTCCCCCGATTCTAGTGCCAGAGTGCCAGTGCTGCTAATAAGAAGTCTGGATCCAGTCATGGAGATAACATCTCGTATATATATAAAGCCCATCAAGGCAGCATACAATGTCACTGAGTACACGGAATCAACACTATGACCTCGACCAACAAGCCTGGTGATGGTCAGCATACAACAATGATCAGAAATTACAAAGGACTACAAAGATAGTCAAGCACGGCCACGGGCGCGAAACTCTTCTAACAACCCCTTCGTTTCTGGATGATCAGGCTGAGTGAGTAACCCTTCGACGAGTAACTCCCTCTGCATAATAGTGTACTGAAGACCTTCAACGGAGTCTTCCCACGCTCCTTTGCCAAAAAAATCTTCTAACCTTCGCTTCTTAGACTCAAAACTCTGCTTGCGATCCTTCAAGTTCGCAATAGCCTTGTTCAACATGTCTTCTGTGGCGTACCTACGAGCAGTTTCATCATAAAACTTCTTCTCACTAGCCTTCAACTGAACCTTCAGCTTGGAGATCTGTTGCTTCAGCTTATCCTCCTACGCTTTGTTGTTGGCTATAGTGGCATTCCACTGCTGGTTGAATTTGGAGATTCTCCGGTATGCATCATCTAAGTTCTTCTTTTTGGTGGCAAGCACATCGTTGACAACCTTGAAGTCCAAACCTAAACGTTCACGTTCAGCCATCTGTTTGGTCAAGTCTGTACCTAGCCGGTTCACCAGCTTTGTCTGCTTTTTGAAGGAGTAGACGACTTCGTTTCTCTCGCTTCTAAGCTGAGCCAGTTCTTTTTCCAACTCCTCGTTGGCCTTCTTCAACTCTTCCGTTTCAGCCACTACCTGCTCATACTTCAGGATGTCCACAGTGGTAGGCTTCTCATTCATGAGGGGAACTGGAGGAGCCACTGAAGGAAATGGCATCAAGGACTGTTTTGCTCTATCCCGAACCCAACTCACATAAGGCCCATAAGCCTGGTTGTTGCTCTTACCCAACAGTGTCTTTCCTCGTCTGTGGATGTTAGTCCAAGCATGCTCTAGCTTGGTCAGCGTGTCACTATCAAGCAACCCATTAAGGTACAGAGATTCATGCACCTCCTCATCCTTCGGTGGACCTCTCAAGGCATACTCGAACTGTCTAACAAGTAATGAGGGATTGTAGTTAATACACCCTTTTCTTCCAATCAATGGAACATTAGGAAAACCACTGCAGTTGTGGATGACTTCAGTACCCAACATATCCCGATCAAACCAAACGATGCTCTCTGCGGATAAACCCATCAGGCATTCAGACCACTCACCTGTGGCCGCAGAAGAAACAAAGAGACCCTTCTTGGGCATGTGGCTATCAAACCACCGGTATAACAGAGGAGTGCAGCAGGACACTATTTTCCCTCTCCTGTTCTCATTCTTGTAGTGGGTAGAATGATACAGGTCACCAAGCAAGGTAGGAACTGGATTCCATGAGGCAAGCAAGCAGAAAGCATCTGCATCTACAAAGTCAGGAAGATTCGGGAACAACACAATCCCGTATATGCACACAGCCAGAATAGCAATGAACACATCCCAATGATCTTTCTTAGCGAACTTCTGAGCTATTTCCACCATAAATGATATAAGGAAGCCAAACACTTTTTCCCTCCAAATGAACCCTCTTCTCAATTCAGACTCATCCAAATGCAAGATAACTGTTAGGTCAACCAGCTTAGGTTCAGTGTCAACATGGTGAAAAGGCATTTGATCCTTAACAAGAATGCCTATCAAGTCAGCATACTCCTCTAGAGTAGGGGCCAAAACATAGTCGGGAAACAGAAAGCATCTCAGCAGAGCCTCATAAAACTGTAGCAGCGTGTACAGACCACTGATCTCGTGGGCGGAGGGCTTATAAACATACTTAAACAATCTCCCGTACGTCTGTCTGAAATTTTCCAAAACTGTCTCATCAGCCAGGGTCTTCAAACTCAGGATGGCACTAACATCTGGTGCATGAAATCTGTAGGCAATGGTTCTCTTCAGAGTCTCCACGATGGCAAGGGAAGCTAGATCACTAGAACCAGGGATGAAGTATGCACCTACAACACAGACACATGTTAATGGGATGCAAATGAGTATGCAAAAATGCAAGATGCAATCATGCAACAGGAGATCAAGAGTGCTGATGAGGAGACCAAGGCTCTATTTCAACATAACTACAATAATGCTTTGACAACAAAACCCTGAAGTGGACCATTAATTCTGCTCTGTCAAGAACAAACACATCTCTGATGATAAGAACCCTCTGATTCCAACACTACTGATTCACTGTCAAGAAAACCAGGTTGTCTGAAGGTTAAGGTTTCCTAAAATAACCCGACCCTGCCACAAGTATGGACCTAATCCACTGACACAGGTATGGCATCCTATGCGTTCATCAGCGTCACAGACTTCTAAGAAACAATGATATGATACCCAGAAGGTGCAGCATCATCATCTCTTGAAGCGGCCTCACTTAGCCGAATCACAAATGATCGGTCCCTAAAGTCGACAACCCTCCAAACGAACAACCCCTCAAGCCCAAAGGGCTGGAAAAGAAGTCAACCGGGAGAATCTCGTCTGAGCGTGGATTTCACGAGACACTAGTACATGCAGAGCATGCACATGCCCACTACTTTCCAAAACTAATGCTAGGTACACTCAAGCCTGGGTCTGGCTTATCACTCATCAGAGCCCCCTCCCACAATAGCACAGATAATCATATTATACTGAAAATAAAATGCGGAAGGTAAAATGCGAAAAATAAACACAAAACCAACAGGTAAACACGCAAGCGCTAGGATTGACTCGCATATGGATTCCGAAGTCCCCAGCAGAGTCGCCAGTTGTCGCTACCGCGAAAATAAGGTGCCAGCAAAACAGAAGAGTCGCCACCTTTCGTTATTTATCCGACAGAAAGGGAAAGGAAACGATCGGAAAAACCTGACGAAAAGGTATAAGACAAGATCATCGCAACCATGTCTGGGTTCGGGAGTCGGTTACGCAAGGGGAAGGTATTAGCATCCCTCACGTCCATCGTACTCGATGGGATCCACGCTTGTTGTGTTTGTCTGACGGGTTGGTTTTACTATCTACCTATCAAGGCTGGTCTGGAAAAAAAAGAAGAAAATGACTCGGCAAAGCGTCGCGCTTTATGCCTACGTATTCTCGTCAGAGAACGAGAAATCAGAGTCAACGTAGTTCGGCTAGCTACGGATTACAGGGGAAGGTGGCTTGCCAATACGTCAGTATTGTGCCTACGTACTCTCAACAGATATGAGAGATCAGGGCTTACGTAGTTTCAGATACTACGGATTACGGGGTTTCAGATTCATCTGTTTTTCCGAGTAGGGTTAACAAACAGTTCCAACAGTTTGGTGTATGCAGCTTGCTCGTCAGAGACTCGTGCGTTACCGTTTGTGGTAGAACTGAGGGTTAACGACACTCTTTTCTTTAGAAATGTTTTCCTTGATTACGGGCCCACGGGGCAAAAAGGTTTGAAGTTTGTTTTCTGTCTTTTACGGAAGAAGTGTTTTTTATGGTTGTTTGCAACTAACATCACACTAGAGACTATGACTTAGGAGTGAATGCGTCGCATGTCATCCTAAGGGTGCTAGGGTAAACATCCTGACTGTTGAAGAGTGACCCTTCAACAATCATTTCCTAAGTAACTTAAGGCTCGTAACGTACGATATCAATTAACCTTTATTATTGTATTTTGATTTTTTTGAAGAGAGAAGAGAAAGGACAACTAAGGGGAGACTATCAAGTCCTAATGTTGTCATGCCAAGGATTCATCCTATGGTTGAGGTTTGAAACAGGGAACTCCTAGAAGTTATCATGCAAAGGCTTCATCCTAAAGTCTAATCATCACTTCCTTATCAAAGGAAGTGAGAATCCTAGGGGATCATGTCAATGGGAAACAGACAACAGATAAAGCATCAGCTAAATAGTAAACAGATAAACAGTAAAGATGCACATGCAATGCAGCAATATAAGCAGAGGGAGACTCACTCAACCTCTAGAGCAATCAAGCAAATAAAACAGTCAAGACAGACAAGCAGAGGGAGCTCAACTCAACCTCTATATGTAAATACGTCAATTAGAAAAAGAAAAACAACACACAAGTAAGGGGAGGGATTTTAATGAAGGGGATGGGAAGGGAGGGGAGGTGAAGGAATTTTTTAATCAAATAAGTGTTTGGTTCAAAAGAGAGGAGGGGAGGGATTTTAATTAAAAATGTGTTTGGTTCAGAAGGGGAGGGAGGGGTTTTATTAATAATTTACATTTTTATCCTTATGATCTTATATAAGTCATATGATATTAAAATATGGAAAATTCGCGCGTATTTTTGTTGGTAATAAAATTTCTAATATTGAGTGATTAAAAAAAATACTTATTTGTCACATAAAGTTAAAAAATTGAGTACAACCGATTCAACTTATAACTTTCCAACATAAATTAAACTATATGCCAATAATATCGTTTAAACTGTGATGAATCATATAACAAAACAAATATATAAAATAACTTATTACTAAATATTAATGGTTCAAAATATTTAATAAAATGAATAAACAAAAATAAATAAAATGATATGGTTTACAATTTGATATAAAAGAAAATATGATAGAGTACATAACAAAATTAAAAGAAAAAAATGAATATAACGAAACATAATTTTTTTAATAAAAAAAAACAATGATTATGATTTATATTAATTATAAAAATTATAAAATAATTTGAAGGTGGAGAACAATTATAATAAGTTGATGAAAACAATCGAGAAAAAACAGTAACACAAAAGATAACAAATAATTTTGAAATAATAAAATTAAACTAAGGATATTTTAGTAAATATAATAATTTTTAAATATCAAAACTCATATTTCATCCCCTCCCCTCAAAATCCCCCCAATTCGGAGGGAACCAAAAAGTGTGTTTTGGAGGGATTTTGCTCCCCTCCCCTCCCCTCCCCTCCCCTCCTAAAATTTGAACCAAACATATTTAATTAAAATTTTCCCCTCCCCTCCCCTCCCCTCCCCTTCATCTACCCCGAACCAAACACACCCTTAAGGCAAACAAGCAGAGGGAGACTTACTCAACCTCTTAATGCAGTCATGCATCTACACTTAAATTATCCTAAACATAAACTATCCTAATGCACCACTCAATCATGAATGAAGGATAGGAATTATGACAAATAAGGAATTCATTCCACAAGTAATCACACAAGACATCTATCCTAAGGAAAGGAATTGATGATGGGATGCATGGTGTATACCAAAGGTACTCACCATGATGTTCAACCAATCATGGATAATCAGGAAATGAGGTGATACATGGTGTATACCAAAGGTATCCACCATGATGTTCAACCATTCATGGGAGATTGAAATGAAGGGAAGCATGGTGTATGCCAAAGGCATCCACCATGACACTCTACCATTCATGGGAGATTGAAATGAAGGGAAGCATGGTGTATGCCAAAGGCATCCACCATGATACTCTACCATTCATGGGATATTGAAATGAAGGGAAGCATGGTGTATGCCAAAGGCATCCACCATGACACTCTACCATTCACGAGAGATTGAAATGAAGGGAAGCGTGGTGTATGCCAAAGGCATCCACCATGACACTCTACCGTTCATGGGAGATTGAAATGAAGGGAAGCATGGTGTATGCCAAAGGCATCCACCATGACACTCTACCATTCATTAGGAGAATCATCTTCCTAAGAGGCTTAAGGAGGAACTCTAAGAATTAGTTAAGGATCACCTAAACTAAAAGGGATTAAAGGCTCTATCAAGGCCTAATCTAGGTTCTTAGTAGGTCTCAACCTAAGCTTGATCCTATCAAGTAACAATTAAAAGCTTAAAGTTCACTAAAGGTTCACCTTTAAGTCTAAACTAAGGGGAAAGTTAGATTAGGATCACCTAAACATCATTAACTTGTAAAATGGGGGAATAATAGAAAATCAATTCTAAAAATCTTAAGGAAAATCATACATGATCCTAAATATGTTAAGAATCTATGGTACAAAAACCAGGGGCAAAACCTAATCCTAAAGGTTCAAATAAAATCTAATGCCAAAGAGTGTACTAAAGGGGATCTATCATGGAAGGCTCATAAACATCTATCTCAAAACATATTCAAATGTAATCTAAAAAATGCAAGAAAAATATTACACTATTCTACAATGTGTCGAAATTCAGCATACAAAAAATCAGAGACTATTATGGATTATTGAAAGAGAAATAAAATCATAAAACACAACATGTAATTACCCAATTATTAAAAACACATTAAAATGGAAAATATGCAATTAATTGGAAAACACACTAAAACTGAAATTAAAAAATATGAAAAACATCTAAACATGTTAAAGTATCTACAAGATTTATTTCAAGAATTATTGACAACAATTGGTATTTTTTCAGAATTAAAACCAAACAAGTATTAATTAAAAACAAAATGGAAAAAGGAAATTAAATGAAACAGGTGGGAGGTGCATTGAGTAAAGGAGTCACGTGGTAAAGCACTTGGGCCTGCGACTGGGGGTGCTGATAGCGTTACATGTAAGCCCAACTAAGTATTAAACTCAGCTTTTGATTCAGTGGAAACAGGCTAGGGGGCGGATAGTAATGTTTTCATGTGTAATTGCATTGGGCTTTACGTTGGTGGGGTGTGGATAGCGTGACGTTAAGGGTCCAGCTGAGTTTCAACATGAAACTCAACGTTTCACTAAATGAGCAAGGCCAAGGAAAGGGCCACACGTGAAACTTGATACCAGCCGTGCGATGAGCTTACTCAGTGCGCGCATCTCACGCGATCGGATGGTGAGAATACAATCTGGCCATTTGAATTTCAAAACGGAGGGATTACAGTGTGGTGGTTGCAGGGGCGGCCGGAGAAGATCCGGTCATCTTCTCCGGCGGGATGAACAGTACCGGAATTTTCCAACTCATCAAAACTTCAAATTCTTTACATCGTTTTCTTCGTCTCACTTCCTAGATTGCAATTATCATGTTCTTTTTCATTATTATCCACTATCTAGAGAGATATTCAAACTACAACTTGGGAGGCTCTATAAAAAAATGTCACGATTGAATATGAAACCTATCTAGAATCCATCTAGGGGTTGTCAAGAACCTAACCGCATACCAAACTAGTTCTAAAACACCATAAATTAAGAGTAATCTTGAAGTTTACATACCTCTGAAAACTCTTATGGAACACCCTCAAACAGCCACTAAACCTTCACTTTCTTGGACCAGAATTACTCTATGGATGTTGTAGAAGCTTTGTGGATGCTTGATTTTGCCTAAAACTGGTTAATTCCCAAAAAACAAATTTTCACCTTCCACCACTTTTTTCCAACTGTTTTTCTGTTATTCTTCCTCCAAAAGTAGTTATGGCAATTGGGAACTGATCATAGGAATATATGGAATGGGCTTGGATACTTTTGAAGCCCAATAGAAGCTTGTAAGAGTCCAACTCAAAATCCACATTTTTGATTATGGAGCTTTATGGAAATGGTGAAAACAAGGCCAACCAGCTTGCATTTTGATTCATATAAGTTCCTTATGATGCAAGGAATATGTGTGGCTGGGATTGAGCCCTTGGAAACGAATCTACGGTGGATTTCCATCATGTTGCTTAAAGATGAAGAAACCATGAATTTGGCATAGCAAATGACCTCAAACTTGATTTCTAATTTTTCCAATGTTCTTAAAACATTATTTGGACTCAAAAAATGTACCAACATGACATAATTTGGTTCCAAAATGAATTGGTTTGAACTAGCCCATTTCAAGCTTCCTTTTATGATTCATTCATGAATTCTTCTTCAAGCATTTCTCATCCTAATCCATATCAATGGATTCTTGGTTCATAGTTAGCCAAATAACATCATTTTGAACAACTTTCAAGTTGGACAAAATTTCATCTGAGGTGTTTAAGTTGGTGAAATTGACTTATAACCAAAATGGTGTGTAATCACAAAATCCCAAAACACCCTTGACTTGTCAAAGCCATATCTTGAGTTCTATAAATCCAATCATGGACTTCTAGTACTTTTTGAAAGGATGAGAAGATAAGGAACAACATTCATGTTGGCCAAAAGTTCATGAGAATCATCCTTCTAGGGCAAAAATGTCATGCAACTTGGGTAACTTTCAAGCTCCAAATTCACATTCCACTGATGACCTATAACTTGTCTGTCTCATAACATGAGTTCTATAAACCCTATCAAGGACTTCTAGTACTCAAATTAAAGATATAATCATGCGCTAAAACAATCATGTTGGGGTCAAGGTGAGATGAAAACCCCATCTTGAGTTAAATGGTCTTGAAGTTAGGCACTAAACCAGGGGATTTTACACTGTCAAGCATAGCAACCCTAGCCTAGGAACTCCTCACACTCTTGATTCATGATAAGTTGACCTTGAAATCATCCCTTGGGCATATTAATTCATCAATCCATGATCACATGGCCTTGGAATTAGGTCTCAACCTTCTTCAAATCATCAGTTAACCTAGGGTTGACCAGATGAAACCCTAGTTGTACCAATCTTGGTCATATCTTCATATCCTTTGCATAACAACATGTCTAGGCTTCAAAATTATCTTCAATACTTCCCATGATCTCTCTCAAGGCTCTAGTCTAACTTCATGGCTTCAGAATCATCTGATGGCTTCCCATAACCTTCAAGTTAGGAAATGTACACACTTGTCTTCAGCCACTTTCTCTGAGAATCTTTGGCTTCTCTGATAAGGATATCAACACTTGAACACTTGAATAAAGTTCTTAGATAGCCTCATAGCCTTGTGTAGCCCTTGATTGGTAGTCATACCTCGTGAACCCCTGCACACATGTCAATGCAATGCAAATGATAATGCTAATATGAATGCAATGAAACACAAGCTAGGTAAAGAAAGGTTGGGCAAATTTTGGGGTGCAACAGTAGGCCCAGAGCGGCAATGATCTATCGAGTCACTTTTCTTTTCTTTTGTCCCAGACCTTTAGTTAGATAGTTTCAATCACCCTTTCTAGATAGACAACCAAGCGTGGATCCCGTCGAGTACGACGGATGTGAGGGGTGCTAATCCCTTTCCCTTGCGTAACCGACTCCCGAACCCAAGATTTGGTTGCGATGACCAATCTTATCCCTTTTCGTCATGTTTTCTATGCTTGTTTCCTTTCCCATGTTGGTATAATTAACGAACGGTGGCGACTCTTCTGTCATTGTCGACACCTTTTTTCGCAGTAGCAACAATAGGGATAAATAACGTTCGGTGGCGACTCTTCTATTTTTTCCGCAGGTTGTTTTTTTGCAGTTGCGACAGAGATTATTGAAGTTTCATCATCTTTAGTAGAGTATTGTGAATTCTCTAATTGTTTTCCCCAGTGAGAGTACATAAGTTTGTTTCCCCAGCCAAATTCGTATGTGGTTTACTTCTCTCCAGTAAGAAGTTAGCTACCCCAGATAGGATAGTAGTGGTTTGGCTTATGTTTCTCGAGCATGTTTGCGGTTCCATTATGGTGTTCTTTTATCCCCAACAGGTTGAAGACAGGGAATAATTCATCAATAAAAGGGTAATTTTAATGTTGTTCCCTAGCAGGTTATTGACTTTTCTCTCCGAGCAGAATTTATTATTGATTTCCTCAGTAGATAAATCAGCAGAGGTTGATATACCCAGTCGGTTCAAAGCCCGATTTTCATTGGCACTTCTCTTCATCAAATTCATGGGATGTTTCCTTCAGAAGGTGTTTGTTGTTCCCCATTTCCAGTAGTATTGAAGTCCATTTGGTTTTCTCCAGCAGGGTTTACCACCAAGAAGACAGTTTAGTTCATCTTTTCCAGCAGATTTGGTTTCGATTTTTTCATCATTTCTCCCGGTGGATTGCTCTTTTGCATATCATAATCATCATTGCATTGCATCCTTAAAACGCGTAGTATTTCCATTTCGTATGGAGCATTACGCCATAGAAAAATTCAAACATATGCATTCAAAGCATAAGTCAGGTTTGATTACCCTTTGCTTTTATCTTTCTCCAGCAGAAAGTGTCGTAACTCATGAGATATAGTTTAGCCTTATACCCTAAGCAATGGATTCATACATCCTACTTGTGTTTCCTTATAAAGGAATTTTTTTACGCTCCCCCTGCAGAGTCGTCTGTTTAGACTTCTCTTTTCCCCAGCGGAGTCATCTTCTAATTTCAGGTCATAAGTTCGTTTATCTTGCTCCCTATGATGCCCTTTGAAAGTCAACCTTCGGTTGGCACCCTTGGTTGTGAATCCGCCTTTGGCCGACAAACCTTAGTTGGATGTGAGTCCGCCTTCGGCTGGAACCCATTGGTTGTGGGTCTACTTTCGGTCGGCAAACCTTTGTTTGATGTGAGTCTGCCTTTGGCCGACATTCCTTTTGAAAGTCCATCTTCGGATGGCACCCCTTGGTTGTGAGTCTGCCTTCGGCCGACAAACCATTATTGGATGTGAGTTTGCCTTCGGCCGACATTCCTTTTGAAAGTCCATATTCAGATGGCACCCTTTGGTTATGATTTTGCTTTTGGCTGGCGAACCTTTGTTTGATTTGAGTCCGCCTTCGGCCGGAATTCCTTTTGAAAGTCCACCTTCAGCTGGTACCCTCGGTTGTAAGTCCTCCTTCGGTCGGCAAACCTTTGTTTTATGTGAGTCTGCCTTCGGCCGACATTCCTTTTGAAAGTCCACCTTCAGCTGGTACCCTCGGTTGTAAGTCCGCCTTTGATCAGCAAACCTTTGTTGGATGTAAGTCTGTCTTCGGTCGGCATTTCTTTTGAAAGTCCGTCTTCGAATGACATCCCTTGGTTGTGAGTCTGCCTTCGGCCTACAAACCTTTGTTGGATGTGAGTCCGCCTTCGGCCGACATTCTTCTTTTTAAGTCCACCTTCAGCTAGCACCCTCAGTTGTGAGTCTGCCTTCGACCGGAAAACCGTTGTTGGATGTGAGTCCGCCTTCAACCGAAATTCCTTTTGAAAGTCCATCTTTGGATGGCACCCCTTGGTTGTGAGTCCGCCTTCGGCCGGCAAACCTTTGTTGGATGTGAGTCCGCATTCGGCCGACATTCCCTTTTTCAAAGTCCATCTTTGAATGACACCCCTCGGTTGTGAGCTTGCCTTCGGCCGACATTCCTTTTGAAAGTCCACCTTCGGCTGGCACTTTTGATTGTGAGTCCTCCTTCAACCGACAAACCTTTGTTGAATGTGAGTCTTCCTTCGGCTCGCATTCCTTTTGAAAGTCCACCTTCGGCTGACACCCTTTGGTTGTGAGTCCGCCTATTGCCGACAAACCTTTGTTGGATGTGAGTCCGCCTTGGGCCGACATTCTTCTTTTTAAGACCACCTTCGGTTGGCACCCTCGGTTTTGAGTTCGTCTTCAGCCAAAAAAATTTTGTTAGATGTCAGTCCGCCTTCGGCCGACATTCCCTTTCTAAGTCCACCTTCGGCTGGCATCTATTGATTGTGAGTTCGCCTTCGGCCGGCAAACCTTTCTGATGTTAATGTGAATCCTCCTGCGACCGACATTATTCTTAAGTTCATCCTTGGATGGCATCCTTTATCTCTTTCCCCTTGCAGTTTCCAAATTTCAGGGTTCTTTTTATATTCAATCCCCTTTTACCTTGAATGTCTGAAATTCGTTGCTATCATGCCTTCAGGTCTAAGTTGATTGAATATGGGCAGCAGTAGCACCCCAAAATTTGCCCTCTTTGTTCAACCTTAATTGGTTTATGTTTCATTCGTTTGCATCATCATTAATCATACCATGGCATTGGTGTTTGAGACATGGGATCAAGTTGTTTCTGTGGCTCAGGAATTCCTTTTTTATCCAACTTTTATAGCAGTAAGCATCAGAGGCTTCAACATTTATTTTGCTCAGCGACAGGCACCGAATTATATTTTTAGCCAGATATTTTGAGTGCAAGAGACAATTCACAGTTTATTTCAGGCAGTATTCAGGTGCAATATCATAGGACAAGTTTCAGAGGCCAAACTATGCTTAGAACAAGTGGCAACCGACGATTCTCCAAGTTTCCCTCTTTAAGCCGCTAAAATTCAAATTTTTGATGTGTTAACCGATTAACACATTTTGCCTACAAAATGGTTAATCAATTAACTAGGTTGAATTTTGCCTAGAAACTGCATTTTTCAGCACTGCAGCATTTGTTATTCAACTTTGATCATTTGAATACACATTTACACCAGTTGGAAGGATCTAGAATTGTTTTTAAAATTTGATTTATTTGCAAAATTAATTCCACTTCCCTCCAAAAATTTAAATAATCTCATTCCTAATCCCAAACCAAAACTCTAACCCACACTCCAAACCTCATTTACACTCCTAACCTAGAGCTTATTTAAGTTAATTTACTCTAAACCTCTCATAACTTCATTCATTATTCTGATTTCACTACACTTCTCATTCCAATTCTCTCAACTTTTCTCTCATTTTTCTCTCATTCCAAAACCCTCACAAAAGCTCCATAACCAAAAGCTTCACGAATTGTACATTGCAATTTGTGAATTCTTGAGCTAAACCTCCATTACATCATCATCCATTGTTCAATTTTGAAGTTGCAACTTATTTGGATCTTGATCAAATTTTGGAATCACTTCTTAAAGAGCTTTTTGCTTATTTTTGGATTATTGCTTGGATCTTCAAGTTTTCTTGTTAAAGCTTCATAGATCTCTGTTTTTCTTGATTTGATCCATCAATTTCAGTTTATCAACACTCACCAAAGAAAATATCAACTTTGTAGGTTGGTAGTTTTCATATCTAGCTTTGATTTGACTTAATTTTTGCATTTCACAATGTAGATCCATAAGATTTTGATGATATTTGATCCATTGATTGCTTTGATCGCAGATCTTGATGTTTGATGGATTAAATTGGTCTTTGATTGATGTGATTTAATGTGATTTTCATGTACAATTGATTGCCTAAGCATGCAGATGATTGCATAAGTGATTTGATGCTGAAAGTGCTTTTAAAATGTTGATTTTTTGCTTCTACTACAGTGTTAATCGGTTAACATCAGGGGGTTCATTAATTAACACTGTTGTTCTGCATGTTTTTTTCTACTTTTCACAATGTTAATCGATTAACACCAGGATGTTAACCGATTAACACTATTGCAGAATGTGTTTTTCTTGATTTTTCAAGTGTGTTTTAATTCCCTTCCATCTTTAAACTTCATGGATTGATATGATGCATATTTGTGGACTATTTTTGAGCTATTTCGCCCTACTTAATAGCATGTGTGTGATTCTTCGATGCGCAACTCGTTGATTTTTGTGAGGCATGTTCATGACCTATTGTTTTGCATTATTGACAAATTATTCATGATTGCTTGCTTACTCATGCTTATTTGTTAGATCTTGATGACTATTGTGTTGGATGTGTGATATACGTTCAAGTTTGCTTCTAATTTCGTGAATGCATATTCGTTTAAGCGATTAATTGGTGATGAATGTTCATGTTGACCTTGTGGAATGTTTAGTTGTGCATTGTTGATGTAAATTTTTTATGCTTCATCGTCTCTGTATGTGTATCAATTATTGTTGCTTGATGTTCATTCATGTTTACAATCCATGTGCATTTGTTTAAATGTGAAAGCATGTTCTTGGTCATTTCTTTTGATGTGTGATTGGGTTTAGTTGTTGGACATGTTCATTGTTGATTGATCAATCTTGGATGCATACTTGATGTTGTGTTGTTACATAATTATCCATGATTGGTGTCTTTTCATATACATTTTTCCTGATGCATTGCTTGCTATTGTATACACTGCTGTTGTGCTGAATGCATGCTGTTAAATGCACATGTTCTGTCTTGCTACATTTTACACCTAGGAATAAGAGTTGTTAAATGTTGTTATGCTTATTGTTGCACCCCAAAATTTGACCAACCTTTTTCTTAATATGTGGCTTATGTTTCATTGCATTTTTAGCATTTTTTCATTTGCATAGCATAGTCCTTACAGGGGATCAAGTGTTTGTTTGTGTATCATCCAAGAGGAAAGTCTTTAGTGGTTTCAAGCTCAAGCAAAGGCACAGGTACAAACCATCAGAATATTGTCAAGGGGTCCATAAGGTCTTATCACTAGTGTTAACATGAGGTAGAAGTTTGTTGAATACCTCAGAGGTCATGGAGGAGTGGAAATGGTCACTCAGTTCATCTAAACAATGCTTAGGCAAAAAGGGTGAAATTAGGGTTTCATTTTTAATCAGGCTAAATTTGTTTTGGAGAGAAATACTTGTTTCCATGGTCTTCCATATGTCCTAAGTTGTTTGGGGATGGGAGATTGACCATCAATTTTAATCAGAGGAGCTTCAATTGACCAGTCAATTGAAAATCAAGAGGTTTGGAGAAAAGTCAACTGTGTAGTGAAAAAAGTCAACTCCTGACTTTTTGAGGTCAAGATCATGATCCTTAATTTCAATATGACCAATGGGTGGAATTTGATCAAGAAAAGTCAAGGGAATCATGAAAAATCAAAGGTTGTTGAAAGTTGCCATTTTGGGAATTAGGGTTTTAGAAACTTTCCATTTTTGGAAAGTTTTATGTTTGGAACAACCATCTTCAAAGCCATTTTTCTTCATGATCAAGGTTTCAAATGAACCTTTGGCCAACATCAAAATTGTTCCTTGTATTTTAAGCTTTCTTTTGAGTACCAATTCATAATCATATGATATTTGGAGCTCAAGTTATGATCAATCAAAGTTGGAGATTTCAATGATTTCAAAAGTTGTTAAGTTTGGGCAGATTTTTGCACCACTTTGCAAGCCAATTTTTATCACTTTGTTGATGTCAAATAAAACTTTGTCCCAAAGGAAAGTTGTAGAGTGTGTTCCAAGCTTTCCAAAAAGTACAAGAAGTCCTCCATTGGATTTGAGAAGCTCAAGTTATGGATGTGCAAAGTTGAGGAAAAATAAGCCAAGTCCATAACTTAGAATTTTTTCTAAGTTATTTATGAACAGCCTGCATGCCACAATTTTCAACCCCAGATTTTGTGATCTTCCATTGATCAAATGGAACTTCCACCAACATGAAATTTGTTCTACTCTATGCCCTCTTTCATTTGAGTCCAAGATCAAAGTAATTGGGTTTATGAGCACAAAGTTATCATTGATCAAAGTTGGTACATTGAACATTTTTGCCAAAGAATGAAAGGTGGGTTTTGTTGTTTTTCTTTTGTTCATCAGCCTTAACACTCTCCCATGCGCATGAGAGGCTGTGTTTTTTTCTACCAAGTTTTTCCAAAACCAGCCTAATACCCTTTTTTTTTGCCATTTTGTTCATTTTCAAATAATTGCCCAAATGAGCTATGAGCCAAAATCAACACAGCCCAATGTCTTCTCCATGTTGCAAGCTGACCCGGAAAGCAACTGATGTAGCAACTGTAGCACAATTTTTGCATCCGCCATTGATTCAAAAGAGGACCATAGGGATGAAATCTACCCATTCATTTTCTTTCCCTCTAAACCTGATTTTCATTCAGTATTTAAGCTAAGCATCAGTTCACACAAACCCTAGCTTCCACCGTTGCAAGAGAAACCAGAGTTTGTGAACCATTTTTGAATCTTCCAAAACCTAAAAAAAAAAACTTCCTGTTGAAAACTGCATACCAGCAGCCCCTTCAACCACCCAATCACCTCAAAAAAATCATCCGCACAACCCACAAATGACCTTTGGAAGGTGTTCAAACCTTTAAACCAGTCCAAAACTTCATATATAAAAAAGGTCACTTGTTGTTGAAAAAAGAAGAAAGCTCAAAGGAGATACTGTGTGTCTGCTGCTAACTTGCTGTTTTTCTTGGAGATCTACAAGAGGTATGTAGACCTAAATTCTTTCATTATGCATCATGTTGTTGGATGGTTTGGACATTTTTATGCTAAATGGTGATTATGCTGTCAAAATGCCTTGAATATGGTAAGCTCATAACTGTTGTGTTTTGAGCTTGTGTGTGAACTAGTTTTGTTGTTGGTATATTGAACTCATGTGCTTTGCTGCCAAAATCATTTTTTAGGGATGAGTTTGTTAACTCGTGATTGTTGGTTGTTTAACTTGTTTTCTCTTGTTAGAGTGGTTTGTGACTGGTTTTGGTAATATTTAGAGCTCTCATCTAGCTTTCTTTTGAATTAGTGTGTGAGTCTTGGTTATGATAACAAAGTGGTACTGTCATGAGATAGGGGTTTTGATTGGTGTCATCAGGGCTTGAGTTTTTGGTACATCAGGCCTTGTGCCATGATCCCCCTAGGATTTCTAGTCCCTCCGTTTAGGATGGGAGTAGGAGAGATATTAGGTGTTCAATCCTATGCATGATAACATTAGGATAGTTTCATTCCCTTTCATCCCGACTTTAGGAGCATTGTGCATGACAACTTTAGGTTTGAGTTTAGTCCCCTTTTAGTGTCCTTTCTCTTTTCATCTCAAAACAATCATAAAACACCTAATAAAGGTTAATGATTATTGTGCGTTGCGAGCCTTAAGCACTTGAGAAAAGGTTGTTGAGGGGTTTCTCTTCAATGGCTTGGATGTTTAGTGTAGCACCTTTTGGGTGATATGCGATGCATTCACTCCTAAGTCATAGTCTCTAGTGCAATATGAATTGCAAACAATTCAAAAACACTTCTTCTCTAAAAAACACAAAAACAAATCATTCAAACTTCTTTTTTCCCTTTGGGGCCTTTAATCTTGGAAAATCATTTTCATAAGGAGAGTTTTGTTAACTCTTGGTTCTATCGCAAACGGTAACGCCTAAGTCTCCAATGGTCAAGCTGCATACACCAAACTGCTAGAACTGATTGTTAACCCTACTCGGGTAAAATAGTTGAATAAACATGTGTTCCCTTTTAGCCTGAACTACGTTTGCTTTGATTTCTCATACCAGACGAGGATACGTAGGCACAAGACGCGATGTCTTGGCGAGCAACCTTCCCCTCTTTTCACCCATAGTTAGCCGAACTACGTTGACTCTGACTTCTCACTTCAGATGAGATACATAGGCACAAAGCACTGTTGCTTTACCGAGTCACTTCTTTTTCTTTTGTCCTTTAGCCAGTAGTTAGATAGTTTCAATCACCCTTTTAGACTAGACAACAAGCCTGGATCCCGTCAAGTACGACGGACATGAGGGGTGCTAATACCTTTCCCTTGCGTAACCGACTCCCGAACCCGAGATTTGGTTGCGATGGCCTGTCTTATTCCCTTTCCGTAGGTTTTCTCTAATCGTTTCCTTTCCCTCTCTTTGGGATAAATAACGAACGGTGGCAACTCTTCTGTCATTGTCGGCCCCTCTTCGCAGCGATGCGACACTTATTTGCTAGAATTTATTGTTGTTCTGAAGCTGAAGTGTTGTTGTAGTTGTTCTTTTAGTTTATTTTCTTTGTCTTGGTTTGTTCTTGCATGATCCCTTAAGGCATCTTAGTCCAGCTTAATTTTTTATTAAGCTTGGAGTAGGATAGACATTAGGAGTTGATCCATGCATGATAACATTAGGTTAGGTCCTTTTTAATATTAACTCTAGGTCCACCTTTGTATGCTAACATTAGGATAGAGATTCCTTTTGCATCCCAATCATAGGTCAACTTTGCATGATAACATGTAGGACAGAGTTCCCCTTAGACCTTCCGCGCGTCTTTTTCATCTCTCTCAAAACAAAATCAAAACACTTAATAAATACGATGAGTATTGTGCACCACAAACTTTAATTATATGGGGAATGGTGAGTGGGGATCTTGCGACACATTCGCTCATATGTCATAGACTTTAGTGCAATACGAATCTCAAACAAATTCAATTCACTTCTGTTAAAACTCACAAATAAACTTCAAATCTTTTTATCTTTCGGGATTGTCTGTCAGTCATTTTTTAGAAAGGGCATGTTATTTCCATTTTATTGCAAACAGGCATCGACCCTAATTGCTAAAATGTAAACTTATTGTCGCTCATAAATAACACTTAACAATTCGTGAGCCGAACTACGATTGCTCTGATTTCTCATACTAGATGAGGATACGTAGGCACAAGACGGAGAAGTCTTGGCGAGCAACCTTCCCCGTTTCACCCGTAGTCCTCTGAACTACGTTGGCTCTGACTTTCCCGTTGCACGGGGGAATACGTAGGCTTAGGACGGCGAAGTCTTATCGAGTATCCTTTTTGTTTTTTTTTGTTTTTTTGTTTCCATTAGCAGTAGGCTTTAGATAACACACCCTTTGATTAGAACAACAAGAGTGGAGACCATTGAGTACAACGGACGCGAGGGGTGCCTCTCGTGCAATCGACTCCCAAACCCAGGATTTGGTTGTGAGACCATGCCTTCTCCCTTTTTGTTGTTTTCTTCTCTCTTTGTTATGATCATCGTTGAAATTGTATGTTATTGGATTGGATCTTTGAATTCTTAACTATGAATGGTATGATGATGATGTAGTTGATGTTTGATTGGTGTAATTATTGTGTTGTTGCTGTTGGAATTATGAATTTGATGAAATTGTTGGTGGTAGATGTTGTGTTGTTGTGTGTCATTGCGAGTAAGAGTCGGAACTTAAGTTGTGAACAATTTTATGAAAAGAGTTGAAGTTTTGATATCTTAGAAAAGTGATTTTTGGGGTAAAATTATGTGTTAAACGAACGCTATGAAAAGTGGGACTTTTGGGTGTCTTAAAAAGTGATTTTCGTACTGATAAGCATCAGAAAAATGCTGCTGCTGCAGATATAACCGGTTACCATGTTTTGGGTAATCGGTTACATTGTTGCTTAAACGGGTTTTTGGGCAATTATGGGAGAGTGTAATTGGTTACCAGGATTTGGGTAACCGGTTACACTGTGTGCATTTTGTGTAGTGTGGTTGGTTACAAGGGGTGTAATCGGTTACCTCATTTGGTGTAACCGGTTACACCGGGAACAATTTTTGAAAAACTTTTAAAAATCTTATGTTGAGTTTCGGGTATCTGATTCGAGTGTTGTTTGAAGTGTCGGGAAGCTGACGTGATGAACTTTATTTTAAAAATGGTTTATGTGCCATAAATTGAAATTTTTGTTGTGTTATAGTGTTAAATTCATTGTAACGCTTATGTGGTGGTGTGACATAATCTGAAATGCATTGTTATTGGTTGCTATATTGCATTGTTGTTGTTACTGAACTGTTGTAACACGTGTTGGTGCATGGTGGCCAGTATTGGCGAAGTACATTGACTATGGAGGTATTGATCATTGTGCTTGGTTTTGTTGTTGCATGTATAATATAATACATGCATTCATGTTGTTGTACAATGGCCCGTTGTTGATGAGCCTCAATCCCAGTAGGTGAGGATTGGGTGCGAGTAGCTGATTTCGGAGGTGATGGAATTATTGAAGCGTTATCAGTGGTGATGGTAACAAGTTGGTGAGATCTGATCCTAGGAGGTGAGAATCAGAGTGGTGAACCTGACTATTCACATATTGGTACCACATGCATTGGTTCAAGTTGTTGAGTCTTGTTGCATTGCATATTGGTTATATTGTTATTGTGTTGGTTGGTTGATGTGTTTAGATAGTTGTTGTACTGATGGTGTGGATGTGTGTTGTGGAATGGTTGATGTGCATGTAATAATCTGTTACTTACTTATTATCATGCTTTCCTTTATATAATTATGATATCTCACCCCTTATGTTGGAATGTTGCCTTTACATGGGCATCGTGCAGATAACTTGCAGTAGAGAAGTTGATGTGAGTGGAAGATGGAGTCTTCAGTTTATTTTATAGAGTCTGTGTCTGCTCTGATGTGTAACACCGGTGGATAGAAATTTTTTATGTCTTTTATTTTGTTGGAGATTATTTGTATATCTCTATTTCTATTCCGTTTATGTTTACTTCGAGAACATGATTATGCTTTGAATTATTAAAATTGCCAAGTATGTTGAAGTTTTCGCTGCAATATGAATTAACTTCTCAGACATGTTTTGTTGTTATTATTAGTGTTAATAATTTTCAAAAGTACATGTGTTACATATCATAATGTATGAGCAGGTTTTTGTTGAAATGTGACATCATAAATGTTTATGTTTTAAACTTACTTTGATAATTATTATAAATTACACGGGGGGTTATTTAGGGTGTTACATTAGTGGAATCAGAGTAGGTCGGTTTGTCCGGTCAAGTAGTTGAGTCTGTATGGTGTGGCAGTTGAATAATGTTGATGTTGTCTTCTAAACATTGTTGCTATTGTTGGTGGAATAACATAAATGGCTGAAAGAAACGATGATGTGATTGTTGCTGCTTTGCTGGCTGTTGCTCAGGCTGTTCAGAATCAACTTAATACTGGTGGAAATGATGAGTTCTATCATTTGGGGAAGTTCTAGAAGAACAATCCTCCTACTTTCAAGGGTAGGTATGATTTTGGTGGAGCACGGACGTGGCTCAAAGAGATTGAAAGAATCTTCTGTGTGATGGATTGCTCCAGACATAGAAGGTACGGTTTGGTACTCATATGCTAGCGAAAGAGAATGATGACTGGTGGATAAACACTTGTCAGGTGTTGGAGACTTTAGGTGAAGTTGTTACCTGGGATGTATTCTGTAGGGAGTTTTTGAGGAAGTATTTTTTGGAGGATGTGCGTGGGAAGAAGGAGATTGAGTTTCTGGAGCTGAAGTATGTTAATTTAACTATTATTGAGTATGCTTCCAGATTTGTGGAACTTGCTCAGTTTTATCTGCATTATAGTGAGGCGACTGCTGAATTCTCAAAATGTATCAAGTTTGAGAATGGTTTGTGTCCTGAGATTAAGCAGGCGATTGTATACCAACAGATTCGGAGATTTCCAGAGTTGGTGAACATTTGTACAATTTTTTAGGAGGATAGTAAAGCTCGATCAACTCATTATAAGAGTCTGAGTGAGAAGAGAGGAAAGAAAAATGTGAACCGTGGGAAGCCAAATAGTGCTCTGGCTGAGAAAGGTAAGCTGAAGGTTGTTGATGGTAAGAGCCCAAGTGAGGGAGGGGCTCCCATTCCTCTTAAGTATTATAGATGTGGTGTATAGGGTCATCGTGTTAGTGAATGCATGAGTGATGTGAAGAAGTGTTACCAGTGTGAAAAGACAAGACATTTGGTTGATGATTGCAAGAACAATATGGTGACTTGCTACAATTGTGGTGAACCAGGACATATCAGTTCTCATTTCCAGAAGCCAAAGCAAGCTTCGACCGGAGGAAATGTATTTTCTCTGCCGAGGACTCAAACTTCTAGTGATGATAGATTGATCAAAGGTATTTGTTACATTAATAATACACCTTTGATTGCTATTGTTGACACTGGTGCTACTCATTCTTTTACTGTTGATGATTGTGTGAAAAGCCTAGGCCTTATTGTGTCTTCTATGAAAGGAGAAATGGTTATCAAAACTCTTGCTAAGGGATCGGTGAATACTTCTCTGGTTTGTTTGAATTTTCCTATGTTGATCTTTGATAGAGATTTTGGTGTTGATCTTATTTTCTTGATGTTATCATGAGAATGAACTGGTTGGAGTTCAATCATGTTCATATAAATTATTATAATAAATCGGTGTGGTTTCTTGCTCCTGATGATAAGGATGAAGCTGGTTTCTAATCTTCTAAAGAGTTGAAAGAGCTTTTGGAAGAGGAAGCTCAAGTGCTTGCATTATTTGCATCTTTGTTTGTGAAGAGTCAAGCTGTGATTGATGAATTGCAGGTGGTGCGTGAATTTCCAGATGTGTTTCCAGATGATATTTCAGATGTACCGCCAGAGAGAGAGATGGAATTCTCTATTGATCTTGTCCCTGGTACCAGATTTGTTTCTATGGCACCATACAGAATGTCGACGTTAGAGTTAGCAAAGTTGAAGAAGCAATTAGAAGAGTTATTGGAGAAGATGTTTGTGAGACCAATGTGTTGCCTTGGGGAGCTCAGTGTTCTTGGTAAAGAAGAAGAATGGTAGTATGAGGTTGTGTATGGATTACCGACAACTAAATAAAGTAATAATTAAGAACAAGTATCCACTTCCAAGAATAGATAACTTGATGGATCAGTTGGTGGGTGCTCGTGTGTTTAGCAAATTGACTTGAGGTCAGGTTATCGTCATATTTGAGTGAAGGATGAAGATATTCAAAAGATGACTTTTAGGACTCGGTATGGGCATTATGAGTATTTAGTGATGTCATTCGGCGTTTCGAATGCACCTGGAGTGTTTATGGAGTATATGAATCGTACCTTCCACACTTACCTGGATCAGTTTGTAGTTGTTTTCATCGATGACATTCTGATCTATTCTAAGTCAGAAGAAGAGCATGTTGAGCATTTACAAATTATGTTGCAAGTTTTGAAAGAGAAGAAGCTTTATGACAAGTTATCAAAGTGTGAATTCTGGTTGAAAGAGGTGAGTTTTCTTGTTCATGTTATTTCAGGTGATGGTATTGCTATGGATCCATCCAAATTAGATGTAGTTCTACAATGGGAGGCTCCGAAGTCAGTTACAGAGATTAGAAGCTTTTTAGGTTTGGCTAATTATTGCTGCAAATTTATTGAAGGCTTTTCTATGTTAGCACTTTCATTTACTCAGTTGACTTGTAAAGGTAAAGCGTTTGTGTGGGATATTCATTATGAGAAGAGTTTCATTGAGCTAAAGAAGAGATTTATTACAACTTCACTTTTTATTCTACCTTAACCGGATGAACTGTTTGTGGTGTGCTGTGATACATCTTTGATGGATTTAGGTGGTGTTGTGATGCAAGATGGAAAAGTTGTGGCTTATGCTTCACGAAAACTGAGGGTTCATGAGAGGAAATATCCTACTCATGATTTAGAGGTTACTGCAGTGGTGTTTGTATAGAAGATTTGGAGGCATTATCTTTAAGGTTCCAAATTTGAGGTGTTCAGTGATCATAAGAGTTTGAAGTATCTGTTTGATATAATGAATTGAATATGAGGCAGAGAAGATGGTTGGAGTTTCTGAAGGATTATGACTTTGGCTTGAATTATCATCCCAATAAAGCTAATTTCGTGGCTGATGCTTTAAGTCGGAAGTTTTTGCATATGTCTGCTATGATGGTTAGAGTGTTGGAATTGATTGAGCAATTCAGAGACTTGAGTTTGGTCTATGAGTTGATACCGCAGAGTGTAACGTTGGGTATGTTGAAGATCAATAATTATTTCCTTAATAATATTAAAGAGAGTAAGAAGTTGGATGTGAAGTTGGTGGACTTGATGGTTGGAAGTAATCAGACTAAGGATAGTGATTTTAGAGCGAATGAGCAAGGTGTGTTGAGATTCCGAGACATAATTTGTATTCCTGATGATTCTGAGTTGAAAAAGATGATTCTGGAATAAAGTCATAGGAGTATCTTAAGTATCCATCCAGGAGCTACAAAGATGTATCAGGATTTGAAGATATTTTGGTGGTCTGGATTGAAATGTGATATGGCACATTTTATGTATGCTTGTTTGAATTGTCAGAAGTCGAAAGTTGAACATCAGAAACATGCTGGGTTGATGCAACCGTTGGACATTCCAGAGTGGAAATGGAATAGTATTTCTGTGGATTTTGTGATTAGGTTTATGAATACTCCTAGAGGGTATGATGCCATTTTGGTGATTGTTGATAGACAGAAGAATTCGACACATCTTATTCTGACTAATATCAGTTTTTCTTTGGAGAAGTTGGCAGAGATTTATATTCGTGTGATTGTGAAGCTTCCTGAAGCTCTGCTGAGTATTGTGTCTGATAGAGATTTGAGGTTCACTTTCAAAATTTGGGAGAGTTTGCAGGAGGCTTTGGGTTCAAAGCTGAGGTTGATTTCGACTTATCGTCCGCAGACAAATGGTGAGATCGAGAGGACTATTTTATCATTGGAGGATTTTTTTAGGGCTTGTGTTCTCGAGGAAGGAGGTGCTTAGGATAGTCATTTGTCGTTGATTGAGTTTACTTAGAATAACAATTTTCATTCTAGTATTGGAATGGAGCCTTTTGAGGCATTATATGGTCGTAGGTGCAGGACACCTTTGTGTTAGCATGAATCTAGTGAGAGTGTAGTGCTTGGATCAGAGATTATCCAACAGACTACTGAAAAAGGTGAATCTGATTCGAGAGAAGATAAAATCTTCACAGAGTAGACAGAAGAGTTACCATAATAAGAGGAGGAAGGATCTTGAGTTTCAAGAGGGAAACCATGTATTCTTGAGATTCACTCTGGTGACCAGTGTTGGGTGTGCCTTGAAGTCGAGGAAGCTTACTTCTTGGTTTATTGGTCCATATCAGATATCAGAGAGGGTTGGAGCAATTAGTTATAGAGTGGCGTTGCTACCGAGTTTGTCGAATTTTCATGATGTGTTCCATGTTTCACAGCTTTGGAAGTATATTCTGGATCTATCACATGTGCTTTTGATGAATGATGTACATGTGAGGGATAAATTTACAGTTAAGGCTTTGTATGTAAGAACTGATGACCGTGAAATGAGGCAGTTGAGAGGCAAGGAGATTGCTCTCGTGAAGGTGGTGTGAGGAGGCGCTGCCGGAGGGAATATGACTTAGGAGTTGGAGAGTAGGATGTGGGAGTCATATCCAGAGTTGTTTGCATTAGGTAATATTAGAGTAAAAAAATATTCTAAGTTGGGGAGAGTTGTAACGCCCTGACTTATTTTATTTATTTTTTGTAATTTAATTATGTGACGTTGTTTATTTGTGTTGTGTTATTGGTGTGTTTGAACTACCATTGGTGTGGGGTAATGGCCTTAAGAATAGACTTTAAGGTGTTAGGGTGTGTGTGTGTAAGAAATAGAGTAGAGATTGGTGGTGTGGAGAGTAAAACTAATTAACTTATATTAGTTACTACGTATTTATTTAAATAATATAAGATAAATATTATTTAGATTAAATAATTAGTATTATTGTTATTGTTATTATTTTAATTAGTTGAAATTATTAATAATAATAATAGTAATAATAATAATAATAATAATAATAATAATAATAATAATAATAATAATAATAATATAATAAGAAAAAAGGGATAGTGCAAGAGAAATTATCAGAACGTGAAAACAAGAAAGAACGTGAAGTGAGAGCTAGGGCAAGGAAAGAGAGAAGGTATGAAGAATCACCATTACTGAGAAAAATTTGCAAGAAGTCTAAGGTAAGAGTGAGGTTCTAATTATCTAAGGGTTAGTATGATGATGATAGTGGATATATTATGTCTATGCTTGAATTGTTGTTTTCTTCTCTCTTTGTTATGATCATGGTTGCAATTGTATGTTATTGGATTGGATCTTTGAATTATGAACTATGAGTGGTATGATGATGTTGTAGTTGATGTTTGATTGGTGAAATTGTTGTGTTGTTATTGTTGGAATTATGAATTTGATGAAATTGTTGATGGTAGATGTTGTGTTGTTGTGTGTTATTGTGACTCAAAGTCTGAACTTAAGTTGTGGACGATTTTATGAAAAGAGTTGAAGTTTTGATGTCTTAGAAAAGGGATTTTTGGGGTAAAATCATGTGTTAAACGAATGGTATGAAAATTTGGATTTTGAGGTGTGTCAAAAAGTGATTTTCGTACTAATAAGTAGCAGAAAAGTGCTTATGTTGTAGGTGTAATCGGTTACCAGATTTTGGGTAACCGGTTACACTGTTGTTTAAACGCGTTTTTGAGCAATTTTGGGAGGGTGTAATCAGTTACCAGGTTTTGGGTAACCGGTTACACTATGTGTTTTGTGTAGTGTGGCTGGTTACAAGGGGTGTAACTAGTTACCACATTTGGTGTAACTGGTTATATTGGGAACAATTTTTGAAAAACTTCTAAAAATCATATCTTGAGTTCTGGGTGTCCAATTCGGATGTCGTTCAAAGTGTCGAGAAGTTGGCGTGACTAACTTTATTTTAAAAATGGTTTATGTACCAGAAATTGAATAATTTTCTATGTGATGGTGTTAAATGCATTGTAACGCTTATGTGGTGGTGTGACATAATATGAAATGCATTGTTGTTGGTTGCTGTTGCTGTTGCTAGACTGTTGTAGCATGTGTTGGTGCATGGTGGCCAGTATTGATGGAGTTTATTGACTATGGAGGTGTTGTTCCTTGTGTTTGGTGTTGTTGTTGCATGTATAATATGTTTCATGCATTCGTGTTGTTGGACAATGGTCCATTGTTGGTGAGGCTCAAACCCAGGAGGTGGAGATTGGGTGTGAGTAGCTGATTTCAGAAGTGATAAAATAGTGAAGTCTTATTTGTGGTGAAGGTAACTAATTGGTAAGCTCTGATCCTAAGAGGTGAGGATCGGAGCGGTGAACCTGACTGTTTACGTATTGGTATCACATGCATTGAGTCAAGTTGTTGAATCTCATTGCATTATATATTGGTTGTATTGTTATTGTGTTAGTTGGTTTATGTGTTTGGATAGTTGTTGTGTTGATGGTGGGATGTGTGTTGTGGAATAGGTATTGTGCATGTAATAATCTGTTACTTACTTATTATCATGTTTTCCTTTATATAATTATGATATCTCACCCCTTATGTTTGAATGTTGCCTTTACATGGGCATCATGTAGATAACTCGCAGTAGAGGAGTTGATGTGAATGGAAGATGGATTCTTCTGTTTATTTTTATATAGTCGACGTCTGCTCTGATGTGTATTACCAGGGGATAGAATGTTTCTATGTCTTTTATGTTATTGGAGATTATTTGGATATCTCTTATTTAAATGTTGTTTGTGTTTACTTCAAGAACATGATTATGTTTTGAATTATTAAAATTGTCAAGTATGTTGAAGTTTCCGCTGCAGTATGAATTAACTTCTCAGACATGTTTTACTGTCATTATTAGTGTTAATAACTTTTAGAAATACATGTGTTACATATCATAATGTATGAGCAGGTTTTTGTTGAAATGTCGCATTCTAAATGTTTATGTTTTAAATTTACTCTGATAATTATTATAAATTACGCGGGGGTTATTTAGGGTGTTACATTGACTCTAGACAATTTTACTCCATGAGCATTTGCGATATGAGCAGGTTCAGTAGTCTTGTTTCTCTCCATATAATTAGAGACCCGGTTCAAGGGCTTGGAATGCGAAGCAAGAAGAACTTCCTCTTGGGGAAAATGAGATAAACTGTCCTTTTCAAGTGAGGGAGAGAAATAGATTTTTGAAAATACCATTTAATACAAAAATTTCCTTTTCGTAGCATGGTAATGATCACGAGAGAGAGAGAGAGAGAGAGAGAGAGAGAGAGAGAGAATTCATTTTTACACACCTCTTTAGTAATAACTTCTTGGCAACACAAATGACAAAAGTTCCCTTCAATGTTCGACCCATACCTCTAGGGAAAGTCCGATCTCGATCTTGACTGACCTGAACAGATAATCTCCTAATTGCATGGATTCGAATTCTCCGTCTGGGATATGTCTAATTTCGCTCTCACTCACGTCGAGGTTGAGCCCATCAAAGTTCTTCGAGGTCGAGGTCAAAATGTCCACATGGATTTCTCTCTTTTGATCCCCTTGGCTTCATGTAAATATGTGTTTATAGTGATAAGTGTTCCTTGTTCATCGTGATAGTCTATCTTTAGATGTACCATAGAGTTTATGTCATATAACTTAGTCAATAAAGGCCTCTCCAAGATGCCTTTGATGTTTCTTTTGCACGGTATCACCAAGAATGAAAGAGACATCGTTATCTTCTTCGTTTCTTTTCCTATTGATAATGTCAAGTCTATCACACTACAAGGGTAGGTGATTGAATCGTTAAAAGCCAACAGTTCTTCTCCCTTCGATGGAGACAAGTCCACTCGATCGAGACCTATCGATCTTAATGCCTCTTTGTAATGGATGTTGCAAGAGCTTCCATCGTCTACTAGGAGTCTCGTTATTGTCAGATTATTGGCAATGACCGTGATGACCAAAGGTAGATCAAAGTTCGGATCCTATCGATCTTTTTTGAATCCAAGAACCATGAATCTGATCAGTTGTGTTGTTGGAACTCTGAAATAATGCTCAGTGAAAAGCAACTGACAGGTGATGGAGCGTTAAATGTGCTAATACTTCGAACAATATCGATCGACAAGACATGAGGAACTGGATCTGGATCCTTCTTCCCGAACATTTTCATCAGCTTGACGCTTAGGCTCCCTTTCCTTTGATGAATATGCGGGAATAAAAATCATTCCCTAAAGATGGTGCCATTGTTTCATACATGAACCAAAAGTAGATGTGGTCACATGAGTTGCGGTGGTGGAGAGCTCCTGATGCGACAGCGTGGGGGGTATACCTGCAAGGTTAGCACTCTAACGCATAAGTCAGTAAGTGAATGAGATAGAGTATTCAAATTATGTTAAAAAACGGTTACCTGAAATGACACCATTCATATATATATATATAGAGAGAGAGAGAGAAAGAGAGAGGAGTTGAATAACTACTCGGTAACTAAACGACGTGAAATACGGACGACCGTTGGATGCATTTGAGGGATGTATCTTCTGCTTCTAGATCATTAAAGGTTTAATAGTTAGAGGAGCGTTCTAGAAGCCTTAGTGCCTGCTTGAGATGGATCTAAGTTATAACACTCGGAGGTGCTCGAAATGGAGATAAGATCTGCTCAATTTGGATTAATCTGGGAAGTTCTTTCCTTGCGATAGTCAGTGTGGCCGGCCTAAAACACAAATTAGAAGAGAGAACATTTTCGTAATGTAAAGCTAAGGCATAATAGGTTTGAGTTTGGGTTGAATGCGAGATAAGTTAATTTTGGATTATAACATAATGTGATTTGGTTTTGTTTGGTTTGGCTTACAAAATACAAATTGCAAGCCGAATCGAACCGTCTATTTTTTTTTAATAATTCGAACACATCTGAACCAAATACATATTTTTTTGCGATTTTCAATTGACTCAGTTCGGTTCGAAGTTTTTTATTAGGTCGATTTGGTTTTGAACACCTCTATATCATATTATGTCTTAAATCATCCTTGACCATCTTTATGGTTAAATTAAATTCAATTATCTTATTAATGACATATAAAAGTTTAAGGTTTTGTTTGAGAGTTTAGAGGAGAGAGAAATAAAGGGCTTTGAAAAATAGTTTTTAAAAATATATAGAGAAATCTTTAATATTTTTTTAAAAAAAATTTGTATAAAATACTAGTACTTATCGTTAACATATTTTTAATTTTTAAAATATTATAACAACAAAAATTATATTTGAACAATTTATATAAACATCTAAAACCTTCAAAAACCCTTTCTCCACTACAAATTTTTAATTCCCAAATTAAAAATTTTAATTTTTGAATAAAAAAAATTTCAAAGCTCTCTCCATTTTAATTCTTCTATTTTTTCACTCAATTTTTTTTTCTTTTCAAAACTCTCCTATTTCTTCTCTTCCAAACTTTCAAACAAAAATGTATACAACATTAATTTGAAAAAAAAAATAGGGTATATAACTATATTTTGAAATGTCCTTCATAAAAATATGTTTCATTAAAAAAAAGGTTATTGTAAAATTAAATTTAAATTGAAGGGTATTTTAAAAATAATGGCATTATACTAGAATTAGATGAGATTATTTCGCTTCATATATGAAAAGTGATTTATATTGTATGTGGTTCATGAATTGTCTTTTAGTTTATGAGAATGTTGTATATGTGGTCGAGAATGAGAGACATTTTTCGCTCGAATATTTGACACGTGGCAATAGAGTAATGGTTTGCCGGCAGATAATTGTAATCAAGTAAAAAGAAAAAAAGTTTTATGGTTAGATTTTGAAGTACATGGAAAAGATGCTTAGAGAAGAAAGTGGGGGACAAAGTGGAGACAGAAGACATGAATCCTAAGCGGATTCCATAAAAGAAAAAACAATACACCTTATATCACGGACATCACGTCCCCTCTATTTCTCTTTCAATTTTTGTTTTTATCATATGCCTTTCATGTCACATTTTTTTTATGGATAATCATTTTTCCACACTCATCTCTTCATCATAATTTCCAATAGACCACTTAAGATAGAAATGTGAGTATACTATATTATGTGTTTGAAAAATGGTTATTTGAGAAAAAAATTCTTCATGTGATTGTTATTTATTATTATTATGTCACCACATATATGCTTTTCCAAAACAAATAAAAAGTTAACATTTTTCTTTTTTTTTATCAAACAACCAAAAACAAATTTGTTTTATGCAAACATTCAAATACAAAAACTCTAAAATCACATAAGAGAAGATTTGTTTGTTGTGATTGGAAGAAAGTGTAGAAGCAAGCTTCATCTCAAAGTTTTGATGACGTCAACATCAAAATCAAGAATAATTCATCTGTGCAAAAAGGCAAACGCTTTCAAAAAACCAAGATCAAGTGGAATGGAAGTGATCAACATTCAAAGCTTCATGAACATTTGACTGATCAACTTTCAAGTTTTGGACACAAGCTATGGTATATCAAAATTCATTAATTTAATTGATATACAAGTGTTCAACATCTTTATCATTTAATCATTGCATAAGCATATCTTTTAAAACTATTAGAATTGGTATAACACTATTTTTATAAGTATTTTTCTGAAAAATAGCAGTGTTAACCGATTAACCATATAGGTTAACCGGTTAACCATTTCAAATTTTGAATATTTTGGTATAACGTTCAAGTGTTAACCGATTAACCATATAGGTTAACCGATTAACACTGAACGCATTTTGAAAAATGGCTTTGTTTCAAGTTCAAAAATGGTTTGAAAATTATATCAGTTCATATTTTGAATTATACTCAAATATATCTGTTGGAAAAGGTGTGTTTACACATATAAATTCTGAGTTTTTCAATTTTGAAAAACACCTCCAACATTCATTTTCAAATATTCTTAGAACCAAATTCACCATTTTCAAAATCCTTTCTAAGTGTTCATAATTGCATAAAAATTTCATATTCATCTGTTGAACACTTGTGTTGAAAATTATAAGAGTGAATTTTGATCATTTGGAGAAGATCAATTTTGATTGATATTATTATTCACAAAACAAAATCATTACAAGTATTTGTATTCTGACTTGTGATCCAGGATTGTTGGACACAAGGGTGAGTGTTTACAAGAGGTTTGTTCTTGTACACTTGTTAGTTTTATTGTTTGATAGTAGGCCTCACCGGTTGATGGTGTGATAGGTTGTACTTTATTAAACAATAGTGAAAACTCTCTTTCGTGTTGAAAGGGGAGTGGAGTACTCTCGGACTGTGAGGGGAACCACTATAAATCTTGGTGTCCACTGTTCTTTTACTTTCTACTGCTTTTATAACCAAGAACACAAACCAGTAAAATTTCAAGAAACCATAAAAACCGGAAAAAGTTCTAAAGTCCTAATTCACCCCCCCCCCCCCCCCTCTTAGGCATACTCTGTACTTACAGAAAGAGCACTTAAGCTGCTATCACCATTAGGTCATTATTGACCATTCATCTTCATTCTTCAAATAGATATGCAATTATTTTGTTAAAAATCCAAACTTTTTAGTTTATGCATGTTTGAGGTCATTCATTCTATTACTTTAACAACTATTATTTATACTTTTCACACCATCGAAATGGCTCAAAATATTACTAGATTTAATAATGTCCAGGCTAAGATGTATGCAGCAAAAATGAAGATTCATACATCAAGTGTCACTAGCGTCATGATTTCTTCTAATTATTTAGTAGATGATCAAATTGATCTTCAGATCCTTCACCAATTCTTTATTCCTCAACATTGTTTGAAGGCTATGAAGGTTATTTTGGTTCTTTCGAAAGTGTCGATTTTGTTTTGGGTGAAAGCGGTCACAGATGGTTATATGGTTGATAACTCTACTACTTGTGAGGAAATCTTCTGTAAACATTTGGAATTTTTTTAGGTGGTTCGCTTCCAAAATTCCTAATAAATCAGACATGCAAAAAATGAGCGTTTTGGTGGACCATGCAAAAAGAAGAAGGTCCATGCAAAAATTAGGGACAAAAACAAAAGAAATAATCCGCTAAGTTAAAAACCCGTAAAGGTAACTTATGCAAAAAAAAGGTATTCCGGTAGGCTGAAAACCCGAAAAAGGCAGTTAGAGCAAAAGTTTGGGATTCAAAAGGCAAAAACTGCACTATGAGAGGAGATGGGAATCTTTCTCCTTGATCACTAAACTCTAATTGGAAAAGATCAATGCAATCATTGCGCTCAAAAGTAAGACATAAAGGGTATTCAGAGATATATGGGTCATAGCAGAATTGAAACTCGACATGAATCGATTTCAACATTGTCTTTACTATTTTTTATCCATTTTCTTTCAAAACAAGTACCTCTTTTAAGAATTGCCTCCTCTTGTAATTTTCTCGTTTATGGGTCTTCATCAATAAAGATTACTTTCATCAAAAAAAATTCTTTTCTATTTCTTACCATATGTTTTCAAATTTTGTTATATTGGTGATAAGTATTGCACAGGATAATATTGTGGTGGAAATAAAGTAAGGGATTACTTCTTCTCTTAAGGTGTCTATAGGGTGACCATGACTCCAGGCAACATGCAGGAACACCATTTGAAACCACGAAGTGACTTGGTCGAGACAAGAATCATCTAGCCTAGAAGAAACTGGCACCAAAATTGGAGTCTCGGCATCTCCAACACCTAATGCATCATGAAGAAGTGGTGTCGGGAAGTCAAACTCGTTCCCCATCCAGTCCAAAGCCCAATTGTATTTGGCACCTTTTTATTGTGCAGCCGGTTTCGGCTGACATTTCTTTGTGAAACCACCTCTGACTGGTACCTTTCACCATACACATCCCTTTTCCCCAACAAGCCCAACCATGTTTGGCACAACCGTCTCTCTAGACTCTCATATCCCCAACATTTTGCATACATTTTTGCATCATTTTGCACGCTTGTTTAGCCCGTTCCTATAGAGGGTAGAGCATTCATGTGGACATCGTCTCTTCCGACGATTACTTTTGCAACTCCTCCTGTGCCTTCTGCATAGGGGTTACATTACCTTTTGTAAGGTATTTCATCGCCTTTTGCGTGAAATCTTATCACTTCTCTTTCCTTTTGTAAGCGTTCCCGCTGTCTTTTACACGCAACAAAACTTTATTTTGAGCATCTTTGATCAATTGGATGCTTGTTGCCTATGTAGCCGAGAACTGATTGGTCGCTGCACGAAGAATGTCATTTCCGTTGAGGGTATTCTGATACCTTATACAGGGGCGAATATCGCCCTCAACTTACCTTTTTTGAGTTTTGTTCATACCATCGTCGTAGGATTTTTTACTTGTGCATTTTGCACCTTTCCAAACCTGGTTGTGCCTTTTGCACATTATCCTTAGCAGTTCGTCTTCATGTATTACGTTTTTCTCCCTATAGAGTATCCTACCTTTTGTAGACCTTTGCCTTTGAACCTTTTGTTCTGGCATCTTTCTCTACCTTTTGTAGAAGAAGTTTGTTTCCCAAAACCTTTTGTTCTGGTGACTTTCTCCACCTTTCATAAACGAAATTCGTTTCCCCGAACCTTTTGTTCTGGTGTCTTTCTTTACCTCTCATAGAAGAGATTTGTTTCCCCGAACCTTTTGTTCTGGTGTCCTTCTCTACCTTTCGTAGAAGAAATATGTATCCCCGAACCTTTTGTTCTGGAGTCCTCACTACCTTTTGTAGGAGGAGTTTTCTCCTAGCCTTTGCTTAGGAGTCTTTTATACTTATTGCAGAAAGTTTCACGATCATTTCTTCCCCAAAAGAATATCCTTTACTTATTATAGTAGGACCGTTTTTCTCCAAACCTTTTGTTATGGGGTTCTTTCTACCTTTCGTAGAAGGAAGTTGTCTCCGAGCCTTTTGTTCTAGAGTCCTCACTACCTTTTGTAGGAGGAACTATCTCCTAACCTTTTGTTCAGGAGTCTTTTCTGTTTTTGCAAAAAATTATTCGATCTGTTACCCAGAAAGGAGTTCCTGTATATGATATAGAAAGAATTTATATTTTCTCCAAGACTTTTGTTTTGGAGTCCTTTTTGCCTTTTGCGTAAGGAACCTTTTCTCCGAACCTTTTGTTTTAGGATCCTTGCTACCTTTTGTAGGAGGAGTATTTCACGGTTTGTTAAGAGCTTTACCTTTAGTAAGAGTTATTTAATTATATCCTCTGAATCCTTGCTACCTTTTATGGAAGGAATATCTGACTATATACGGCTTGAGTCCTCCCCGCCTTTCGTAGGAGGAATATCTCTTAAACCCCAATTATCATCTGTTATTGCAAGGTGTCATACCCCAAATTTGTCCTAGTTTCTCTCTTCTGGTGCTAAGCATTGAAGTAGTCTTGATATTTCTCTAGTTGGCCATTACCCTATAAGGTTTTGAGCATGGATGGTTTGCTTGCGCCCATTGTGATCACAGGCTCTTGCAGATGTGTTGAATGGGAAATAAAGGAAAAGATGAGTTCTCATGATCAGTGGATCAGGATATGATCAGTTAGCTTCAAGTTGATTTTAAGTTATGTGTTAAAATAAGTCTAGTTCATATTGGTGCCATGATTAGAATTTTTTTAAGCTCACTCCATGCTTAAAGTTGTTTCAAAGATCAATTTGTGACACGCCTTGATTTAATTTGTTTCAAGTTAATTCTAGGTGGAGGTTTTACTAGGCAAGTTATGTTTAAAATGTTTTAAGATGATCCTAAGGTTTATTTCAAGAAGACTTTAGGCTATATCTAAGTCATGTTTCAAGGTTGTGATAATTAGTTTCCAAGCCATATGTTCAACTTATACAATGTTTGGATTATTTTTTTTAAAAGACATTCATTTCAAGATTGCACCGGATATGATCACAAATTGTTAGGCTTTAGGACCAAAATTAAGTCATGAAGAGGAGATGATTTAAGTGATGTGTTAGAGGTTTCTCAAGTTTTGTTTTCAATAGCAATATGACATGTGTGAGTCACCTTGAGTTATAAAGGAAATCGTGGGAGCAAATATTGAGAACATTGAGTTGTGTGCAACTTACTTCAAAGTGGTGCAAAACGAGTTGCTCTAAGGTTATTTTATTGTCAATTCAATCAAGATTGGTTTGTTTTCAAAGCAATAATTCCAAAGAGATGTTATAGGCCATGTCTCAAAGTTTTTAGTCCTAAGGTTTCACTTTGCTTCAAGTTATGAGAATATGCTAAATTGTTTGTGGTCCAAATTTTTGAGTTACTAAGGAAAATCATTTCAAGTCACGATTAAAGTAGGTCCAAGTGTGGTTTTGAATTAATTTATATGATTAATGACTTTTTTTATTAAGCTAAGCCATGGCTAATGTGTTACAATCCGTGTGTTGAAGATGTGCCAAAACCATAATACCAGTAATTACAACAATAGTAGCAGACAAAATTCTTCATGATTTTTATGATTATTCACAACAACACAGTTCAGACTAATCACTACCATTGATTCATGGATTCATTCTCATCCAATGATTCCAATACCAACAATACAATTCCAAATTACAACATCAACCATCAGTACAAAACAAGATCATATCCATTGATTCAACATTTATTAAACGTTCAAGTGCAAGGATAATATACACAACTGCAGACAATTGCACAATGCTAAAATACACAAAATTGAAAAATTCAAAAAAAAGGACAATAGATACAATTCAGATACGACAAAGTGAGTAGAATATCTGGAAAATCCACACGCTGAAACCACTAGGACACACATTCCATCCTTCCTCAAAATCCCACAAAATCAGCTGCTCCATTTCTCATTTCTGTAACAAACTTTCGATTCCTTCGCACGTACAAACTACAAATATATAAGGCAATATTGATTTGAGTGAAAAGGGGAGGAAGAAAGAGAAAAAACTCTAAAAAAGAAGGAGGTCGTTTGAAAAAATGTTTACTCAATCTCAAACAATTTTCTACTCAAAGGAAAACAAAGCATAAATAATAACAAAAACTGTAGAAGGTTGCAGAAGGAGGAAAAGATTAGGAAGAGATCGGTAGTGAAAAGAAGTATAAGGTGAAGGGATTACTTACTCGAAGATTGTCGGTACCTATTGAATCTTCGCCAGAAAACTCGAAGTTGTCGGATTCTGGAAAGTCTTGAGAGCTCGGATAAGGTATGTTCTCCTTTGTTTTTGCCTTATTATAACATGTGTTGGATTTGTTTTGATGAGTAATCTTGTTCCCTCATGTTGATTGTGTAGATTTATGGTTTTTTTTTGTGGATTTAGGGTTTTTTAGTCTCGTTTCGATTTGAGCGTCTGGGGTGGTTTTTAGAGTAATTTGATCTCAGATTAAGAAGAGGGTAAAAAATGAGGTTTGATGTAGATTTTAGGGTGTTTGGCCGGAGGAGGACGGCGACCACCATCTTCTCCGGCCGCGTTGATTTTTCCGGCCGTGTGATATTATAAAGTGGGGAGGGTTTTGGAGAGAGAGAGGGCAAGTCTAGAATGGGGATGAGCCTCATCCTTTTATCGTGAAAGCTGATAAGTTTCGCGATTGGGTCTTTTTGTCGGTGACACTAGTCACCAGCCTTTGGTTATCTCTTTAATTCTCTGTAGATCCTTATTCCCTTGTTCATACGCGCACACCTTACTGGCCATCAGATTGAGGGTCAACCATTGACCCTAGGTTCCATCAACGAATGCGATTTTTGGTGAGGTCAATGTTTGACCTAGGGTGCATCATGCACCTGTCACGCCCTCATTTTCACCTTTAGCCTTTATACCCTACATTCACCATATCATACATCGTTCTATTGCATATCGAGCATGTGGGTTCACAAGGTACGGATTAGATCGGTTTGTTATATTCCATTTTTAAATGAGATAAATTTCCTATCATGGAATACATGGAAGAAAAGGTTCATCACCTAAGGTTTGATCTAAGTTGGAAAGTCTACCCATGTAGATTACTTCAAGAAGAAGTTACTTGAAAAATATTGGGATGTTCAAGATAAATATTCCTAATGAACATGAAATGCAAAGTCAAATCCAAGTTTGCTTCATCCAATTTTGTTTCAAATTCTTGGTCAAATGGAGTTCAAATTTGCAAAACATGAGTCAAGATTACAAGTGCATAATTTAAGACTTCATCCATTTCAAGTTTAATGGTAGGAGAAAAATCCATCATGCAAAATTCAAGATTTATGAATTTAAGATTAGAGGCAAGAATGTTACAAAAAGAAATTTTATGACATTACAAGAATGTCATGTGTTACAAGATTTCCAACTCTAAGTAATGTTTAGAAACTAATCTATTTCTAATCTTCATTCAAGTTTCTAATCAAATTCATGCCAAGATCAAGACAATGCATGCTTGGCCAATGTTGATTTTAATGCGATCCAAAGCAGCCCCATGCAGGAAGTAACAAGTTGCCTCATGTCACAAAATATGCATGTCACAAGACCAAGGAAATGAACCCACAATGATGCATTTACATACTAAACATCATATTTTTCAAAATGCTGTCAAAAGGGTAGTAGCATTGACCACAAGAGCTGTCAAAACACAAGCTAACAAAAGGGGTGCAAGATACAAAGTGCAGCAGAAAAAAGACAGCAATGTAGAGTAGTGCAGCAAAAATACAGCATAGGAGCTTGCATGAAAATGGAAAGAAAGAGAGTGACATGAGAAAAGGTGGTAGGAGACATTACCCCATGAAAAAATCTGATGTTTGGGGAGAAGGAAAAACCCTAGAAATATAAGATAAGAAGAGGAGAGGGGTTGTAGAAGAGTGACATTCAACATCCACTACACATTGCAAAAACCAGAAGAAAAAAAAAAGAGTGAGAAAGAAAACCAGCAAAAATCAAGAGAGTTCCATAGAAACCCATAGAGAACCTTTGAGGAGAAGCACCTTCAAAGCATAGAAGGAAGAAGGAAGAAAACACACAACCAAACCAGTGGAAGCTTAACAAGGAAGGAGGAAGCTCTTGGGTATCCATTTCAAACTTTTTCTTTCTTTATATTTTTGTACTTGCCATTTATTATCATTTGTTAAGTGTGTTTGTGTTGGGTGTATTGTGTGAGGTCCCAAGGGAACCAAGAAACCATTTTTAAGAACCAATAGAAAGGAAAGAAAACCACAAAAGACAACAAATATTGCATCTTTTGCTTCAGGTCGCAGCGCGACCCATGTTCGCGGCGCGAACGTGCAAAAAACAGAATGAAAACTATTCTCAGTTCGCGGCGCAAACATGCAAAAACAGAATGTCCACTATTCTCAGGTCGCGGAGAAAACACCCTCCGCGGCGCAAACTGATCAGTTTGTTTATTTTTTTGCTATTTTTACCTTAAAAAAATTTTTTTGAAGGAGTTCGCCCGTTTTTTTTGCATGTCTCGATTTGTTTAGCCGACTAACCCCATATATTTGTATGATTTTAGTATGTGAATATTTTTATGGTCTTTGTTGACCTTTGTTTCCAAAAACCATTTTTTAAAAGTAAACTCTCGATTTTATCGAGCCATTTTTAACCTTGTAAGTCGATTGCCTTGCGCATCGCCATCGACCTTGTCCGTATCGCTTCAAATATATCTTTACAAACAATAAACCTTGATCCAACATCAAGTGATCCTTTTTCTTATAAAAAAACCTAAAATGCAATAAATATATGGTTAGGGTTGTACACCATGGATTTTAAGGTGGTGGAGAAGGAATGAGAATGGAATCCTTCTACACTCGTTCTAAATGTTTTGGATACAAGGCGCTTGACTTGGCTATTCGAAACATTCGTCTCTGTCCAAAATCCTTTTGTGTAATCCTAGCCAAGAACCATTTCTCTTCAAAAACCTAAAAAACAACATCAACTCATCAAACTTCTTTTGCCTTAGGGCATCAATCCGAAAACCCTTTTTCAAGGTATAAAATCAACCAATACACAATTATTTCTTAAGTGGCCGAACTACGGCTGCTCTGATTTCTCACACATGTTGAGAATACGTAGGCATAGGATTGCGATGATCCTAGCGAGCACAATTTTCTTTCTTTCCCATCTTTAATCATCCATACCCTTTAACCCAAGGACATGTTACATTCGTTCTACCGCAAACAGGTAACGCATAAGACTCCAAGAGTGAGCCGCAATACACCTAACTGCTAGAATGCGCACGATAGCATCGTCCACCCAACATTCCGTTTTCCACCATAGTCCCATGAACTACGAATGCTCTGATTCTTCACTTCATACAAGTGAATATACGTAGGCACAAGGACCCCAATCCTTGGCGAGCACTCTAATAAACACCAACCCCTCTTTCTTTAAACAAGCAAACTTTTAGAATAAAACACTCATTCACGCCAAACAACCTAGGAGCTTCCCATTGAGTGTGATGGATGCGAGGGGGTGCTAATACCTTCCCCTTGCATAACCGACTCCCGAACCCTAAGACTTGGTTGTGATGACCACGCTCTTTCCCTCAAGGTTTTATCGCTATTTCCCTTTTCCATCCTTGGGATAAATAAAATTCGGTGGCGACTCTGTGTCATTTTTCGCGTAGCGACAGCACCCTCCCTGCGTAATCCTCACGGGCCACAGGTTTTGGGCCTAGGCACATTCTGAATACACACCCCTGGTTCTGATAACTAATCTGGGCCCTTTTGTTTTTTTCTTTGTTTTTTTGTCTTGTTTTTATTTTTAATTTTTATATTGTGGTGTTTTTTTTTTATATATTAGTATTTAAAATCAAAAGAAACATTGTTTTTTTTTCTATAAAAATCTAAATGTTATCAATTAATTAATTAAAATTAATTAATCTATTTGTTGATTAGTTTTATTAAATATTTGCTTTTAATTTAATTAATTATATTAATTTAGTTTCTCTAATCCTAAAAAACGCAAAAACATGTTATTATTATTTTAATTACTTTTGACATTAATTAATCTATTTAATGGTTGGCTTAATTATTTTGGCTTAATTACTTTTTTATAATTATAAGAGAAAATTATAAAATATCTTTCTAGTTAATTCTTAAATTCTTTTACCTAATATCAATCAATTATTTAAAGCTTATCTTAATTAATTATTTTCACTAATTTCAACAAAAACCAAAAACACTAATTCATGTTAATTAGAGTGCTAATTAAGTTTAGGTGATTAACATGCTAATTTGATACGCTTAATTTGATTGACATCTTTGCTTCCTCACCTAATGTACAACTATTTGTGTGACGTTTATACCCTTTGTTATTATGTGCTTTATCATGCTCCAATTATATTTATGTCATTCTATATTTGTTTGTGCACGCCCCATTTTCAAACTAATATCTTAATTCTCAAATCAAGTCATTTTCAAATACCTTGGGTATTCATCTAGAAGACTAAGGATGAAACTTTTGAAAATTTCAAAAGTTGGAAGACTCTGGTCAAAAACCAAACTGGCAGGAAGGTCAAGAGGTTGAAGACTGGCAATGGTCTTGAATTTTTCAATGAGTCTTTCGACAACTATTGTGTTACGTAAGGTATTGCAAGTCACAAAGCTACTATAGGGACTCCCCAACAAAATGTTTTGGCTGAAAGGTGTAATCGAACCATTATGGAAAGGTTGAGGTCCATGTTGGTAAGTGCATGATTGAATAAGGTGTTTTGGGCAGAAGCTGTTATGACTGCAACATAATTGAGGAATATGTGTCCCTCGACAGCCTTGGGAATGAAGGCACCTGAAGAAGCCTAGTCGGGATATCCGCCTAGTCTCGAAGAACTTAAAGTATTTGGTTGGTTAGCCTATACTCATATTAGGCAAGGTAAGGTCGAACCTAGAACTCTGAGATGTATGTTCCTTGGATACCCAAAAGGAGTCAAAGCTTATAGGTTGTGGTTTCTAGAGGTAGGTCACAGGAGGTATATCATAAGTCAAGATGTAGTTTTCAATAAATTTGAGATGGCTTTCAAGAAAACTGATGACATTGGTCGAAGTTCGAAGATCTCTGAATAAGAGGTGGAACAGGAAGAGATTTCTGTTGAGATGGAGAATAGTGATGCTGAATTGCATAACCCAAATGAAGTTAAAGAAGAATCTCAAGCTACTGATGAAGATGAGGAGAATGACAATGACTACCTGCTAGAAAAAGATAGGTCGAGAAGAGTCATCAAGCCATCTCAGAGACTTGGTTATGCAGATCTCATAGCTTATGCCTTAATCTCTGTAAGTGAGGTTCTTGACAAAGAACCTAGAGACTATAAGGAAGTTATGAGAAGTCGAAACAAGAGTGAATGGCTGAAAGCGATGAATGATGAGATGAAAGCTCTCCATGATAATAACACTTCGATCTGATCGAGAATGATTCAAGGGCCAGGTTAGTCAACTGTAAATGGATTTTCAAGGTTAAAGAAAGAATCAAAGGAGTGATGTTGAAGCGTTTTAAGGAAAGGTTGGTTGCTAGAGGGGTCACTCACAAAGAAGGTGTCGAATTTAATGATTTGTTTTCACCTGCTATAAAATATAGATCCATTAGAATGTTGTTAGCCATGGTGGCAAAGTTTGACCCAGAACTTGAACAGATGGATGTGAAGACAACTTTCCTGTATGGTGATCTAGATGAAATAATCCTGATGAGGAAACCTGAAGGGTATGTAGAAAAGGGAAAGGAAGATTATGTGTGCAAGCTGAATAGGTCCGTGTATGGCCTGAAACAATCTCTTCGACAATGCAATAAGAGATTTGTTAAGTTCATGGAAGAGATTAGTTTCCATAGGAGCCAGTTCAACCACCGTGTTTACTTCAAATTTCGACCTAGAAATTCACTTGTTATTTTATTGCTTTATGTGGATGACATCCTCATAGCAAGAAACAACGTCGAAGATGTTATGAAGGTGAAGGATGAACTAAGGATTTCAACATGAAGGATTTGGGAGTTGCCTCCAAAATTCTTGGGATTGACATCTGGAGAGATATAAAGCATTCTAGATAATACTTATCTCAAGAGGCATACTGTCGCAGTGAGAATCGGATACTAAAGCTATCAGATTAGCTTGGCTCGGAAAAACAGTGATATCACCACCAAACTTTTATTTTGTTTTTCAAGGGAAGAGATAAAATATCGAACAAAAACCCTAAGTAAACATGCAAAGCAGAAATTAAGGTCTAAAGCTAAGCAAAGAGAGATCAAAGGTACAGGGGTTGGTTATACTAAGGGAATGTACTAGCACCCTAAGCATCACCAGTACTCTACAGGACCTCTTGAAATATTTGTGTTTGGCTAAAATTGTTTGCTAAAGGTAAGGATGGCAAAGTAAAAAAGAAAAGAGGCAAAAAAGAAAAAGGTAGAACATAAAAAGGTAGCTCGCTAGGATCTCGCAATCCTATGCCTATGTATCCTTAATAAGAAGTCAGAGCAATCTTAGTTCAGAACTACGATGTTAGGTTTTAAGAACCAAGCACAACAATAAAGATAGGTAAAGAAAGAGGAATCATACAAGGACGTGCACAATGAAAATAAGTAAATATACAATCTCTTCCCTTGGATTAGGTCAAAATGGATAGAAAGAAAGCATCAGATACACGGAAAATCAGCATGTAAAAGACATCAGATAAAGACACGAAAACACAGTACATGGCAAGAACATCATATATGATCAAACAAACAAGAAGTCATAGAATACACATGGTAAAATATCATGATAATCAAGGTAAACTGTAACACCCCCTTTCTATACCCCCAAATAAACAAATAAATCACTTAATCACTTATTGAAATTTCGTCAGAGTAAATTTAAAATATGGTATAAAAGGAGCATGTCACACATATATGAAAATAAATCATACAACACCTGCTCAAAATGACATGTAACAGTGGGGTAGTTTTGAAATAGAGGACTTGGTCCTTACACCCACATTTCAATTTTCGAAATATCAGCGGAAGATTAAAACATTAAACCATTTGAAAACATAATATCATAAATATACATATCAAATAAGTTTGTTCATCACATCATCATGGTTTTACAAAACACATTTGCCAACAGATACATATACAATGTATCTCAAAAGAATGCTATACAGCCTATCTACCCGGTGCTATATATCAGAGCGACCCGACAAAAGAATGAAGATAAAACTTCACAAAAAGAACCTCCAGCAACCTAATCTGCAATGCCTCATAGAGCATTATAAAACAGCAGAAGGGTGAGAAATATTATCATAATAATCAATGCATATAAATATATATACATATACGAAAATAAAGATACAAATATTTCACAATTCTCACCACAAATCATTCATAACTCATTATACATTTCACGACATGTATAAACACATATGAATAATCACAAAACATCTTTCACCAACACACCAATCCATTATTCACAATTCACCAAATCACCAATTCACATACAAGCATAATTCATATAACAATGACATCAATGCTATGTGACTCAACACAACTCAATGCAACTCAATGCCATGTGGTACCGACACTTGTTATCATTTTTCGGTTTTTACATTTAAACCGGGTCCACCCTTCTAGACCGATAACAACAAAGCTCGTTCCCTAAGCTTTCAAACTCACCCTTCTAGGTTTGGGATAAGCCACTAGTCTCCATGAAACTAGCAAACATTGCCTCTTGACTAAATGATGCATATGCAATCAACCACAAATGCACTTAAGACCGATCTCACGTCTTAATCCCATGCATTCAAATAATTCCTCCCTTCAAGAATTAAAACAAGATTGCACACACAACATATCATAAAATCACGTATTCATACTTTACATCATCATGTTTATCAAACAATGCACGCATATCTTACAATATGCTCCCATGCATTAATTCACAATAATCGGATACAACAAATATGCATTCATAATTCAACCTCATTACCTTTTCAAACAATGCACACATATTCACAATATGTTCTCATGCATTCAAAATATCGCATACAATCAATATGCATTTATACTTCAATATCATTACCACATTTATCAAGCAATGCACACATATTTACAATATGTTCTCATACATTCTTCACATACAAACAATATGCATATATTTGTCAAAAGACTATATTTCATAATCGATTCCACCATCTAGGATTCACGCCATACGACTACCCACATCATATCATATCACAACATGCACAAGCTATATATTATATAACAAAAGTATTCTGCACAATAACACATCAATCACACACATTCGCGACGGTAAAAATCAACACAACAATATGTTTTCAATTTTATGCTATAATTGAACCAGGTACAGGCCTCAAAGCCATTTTTTCTAGAAAGATAATCTCGTTAACTTACCAACGCTTCGGACGGGGGTCAAAACCGACTTACGGTTCAAGAGTTATGAATTTTTGAAGTTTTCCGAAAAACCAGAATTTTGCCTAAACACGGCTACGGGATTTTGCATTTTCGCCCGAAAATCCGACCGATTCAATTCTTTTTTTCGAAACAAACACATACTCATACTCACCTAACATATAGCAGTGAATTAGAACCATTAAACACGATTTCTACAACGTCCGATTTCCACTCAAATCTCAAACCCTCAATTATCCAAAAATGTCAAAACTCACAAACTCAACCAAATTCCATCAAACGAAATCCAATAATCACGGCTAAACATTACCCAACTAAACTACACAATTTATTTTGAATTCTAACCGTTCAAAACTCGATTCTACCGATTAAACCATTTATGCCCTAGAATGGAAAATGGAGAAAAACACCCAAACAAACTCAAACAATCCATACATAATCACATACATTGATAAGATAATGATATTTCACATCCTTACCTTGCTTAAATCGATGCTTAAGAGTTGTTCTTGATGAAAATCCAAGCTTTGCTCTTTTCTTCCCTTTTTCTCCTCTTCCACTTTCTTTCTCTTCTTTCTCCTTATGTTTCTAACTTTCTATTTCTTTTCCAAATTTCCTTTATATCATTTTTTATCCAATTTCCTTCCAATTTATTTTCCTCTCAAACATCTACCAATTTAATAAATAATCACTCAATTAATTAAATAAACCCCATAATTCATTTAATTAATTAAAACAATCACTTAATTAAAATTGGACTGTTACAACTCTCCCCCACTTAGGAATTTTCGTCCTCGAAAATGTTACCTGATTCAAACAACTCTGGATAAGACTCCCTCATCTTGCTCTCCAGCTCCCAAGTAACATTTCCACCAGCCAGTCCTCCCCAGGCAACCTTCACCAAAACAATCTCTTTGCCTCGAAGTTGCTTCAACTCCCGATCCTCTATCCGCATAGGTGATGTCTCCACAGTCAGGTTATCTCTCACCTGCACATCATCTACTTGGATCACATGAGACGAATCCGCAATGTATTTCCCCAACTGAGATACATGGAACACATCATGGAGATTAGCAAGCGACGGCGGTAAAGCAACACAATAGGCCACTTCTCCTATCCTCTGCAAAATCTGATAAGGACCAATGAAACGCGGCGTCAACTTACGCGACTTCAATGCCCTACCAACACCAGTCATCGGAGTGACTCGAAGAAACATGTGATCTCCCTCTTAAAATTCAAGTGCTTTCCTCCTCTTGTCATGATAACTCTTCTGGCGACTCTGAGAAATCCTCATCTTCTATTGAATCATCTTAATCTTATCGGTAGTCTGTTGAACTATCTCCGGTCCAACTACAAGACTCTCTCCCGACTCATACCAACACAATGGCGTCCTACACCGTCTACCATACAAAGCCTCGAACGGTGCCATACCAATACTCGAATGAAAACTGTTGTTGTAAGTAAACTCAATCAAAGGCAAGTAGCTATCCCAAGCTCCTCCTTTCTCCAACACACAAGCTCTCAAAAGATCCTCAAGTGACTGAATCGTCCTCTCAGTCTGACCATCAGTCTGTGGATGATAAGCTGAACTCAAACGCAACTTCGTACCCAAAGCACCTTGCAAACTTTCCCAAAATCTCGAAGTAAACCTCAGATCTCTATCCGACACAATACTAGACGGAATACCATGCAAACAGACAATCCTCTTAATGTACAGCTTCGCCAATCTCTCCAACGGGTAATCCATTCGCATAGGAATAAAGTGAGCAGATTTAGGTAATTTGTCCACAATAACCCAAATAGCTTCAAAATTATTCGGCGTCCTCAGCAAACCAGATACAAAATCCATAGAAATGCTATCCCATTTCCACTCAGGAATAAACAACGACTTCATCAATTGTTCATTTTGCATTTTACTTTCCGCACATTATTATCCTATTGCTATGATGTTGGGTGGGATTGCTCCATTGTGTGATAATCCAAAACCCAGGCTTGAGTATAACCGTAACATTAGAAGTGGAAAGTAGTGATGGACCTGTATGTTTGGCATGCACTAGTCCTCATGAAATTCGCGCTCAGACGAGATTCTCTTTGATGACTACCTTTCCAGTCTGTTTTGGACAGTTGAGAGGATGTTGGATCTGAGGATTGTCGACTCTGGGGACCGTTTACTTGGGAGTCAGCTAAGTGAGGCCGCTTCGTTTGACTATGATGCCAAACCAGAAATGGTGAACTTATCATTGTTTCTCGAAAGTCTGTGACATTGACGACCGCATAGCATGCCAGACCTTGTCAGAGATAAGGTCATACTTGTGAGTGGGGAGGGTTGTGCAGGAAACTTTGACCTTCAACCTACCCGGGTTTCTCGTCAGTGTGGACTTTTGGTCCTTGATACAGTGGGGTTCCTTATATTAGTGTTGTGTTATTTTCTCGCCAAAGCGAAGCACTGGTTCATCTCAGTCAGCAGGACATCAATCTTGATCCCTTGTTGCATTTGTATACTCATTTTCATTTTAACATTGACGTGTATTTGTATTTCAGGTGCATATTTTCTTCTTAATTCTAGTAATCTAATCCACTGTCAACATGAAGCCCAGCTTGAAGAGAACAGTAGTATACAAGTTTCCAACACCAGATATAGGGTCCTTGCTCAGTCTGATTTCTGCAGCTGATCACAGTGTGATGGAAGATTTCAAGAAAGACTACGGGAAAATTTTGAGTTATGTTTGCAAAGCTTCAATGTTTGAGTTAGGAGGTCTTCATACATTGCTTCAGTTCTATGACCCTCAGCTGCGATGTTTCACCTTCCCAGGATATGTGTTGGTGCCATCTTTGGAAGAATTTTCCATGCTGCTAGGAGTCCCATTTCTAGAACAAATGTCTTTCTACCATTCTGAAGCAGAACCCAACTTGACAAAGCTAGCATAGTCTCTTCAATTGGATGTGTCTGAATTGGATGGAAAGATGATTTGGAGGAATGGTGTACCTGGTTTCCCATTAACTTTCTTGGTGGTTAAAGCTCAGCATTTTGCAAAGGAAGGATGTTGGATTGTCTTCAATGCCATCTTGGCTCTCTGTACCTATGGTATAATATTGTTTCCCAACATCCCGAATCATGTTGACTTGGATGCCTTTCATATCTTCGCCTCCAAGAATCCTGTGCCAACACTCTTAGGAGATGTTTATCATTCTGTCCACTATAAGAATGAGAACAGGAGAGGGAAGAGTGTCTCCTGTTGTGTGCCTCTCCTGTACAGCTGGTTTATTTTGCATCTGCCTAAGTCTGGTCCTTTTGTTGACATCTCTGACAGTGCTAATTGGTCAAAAAGGCTTATGGGTTTAAGGTCGGAGAATATTGCATGGTTTAACAAAGACCTTTTGGGTATGGAGATTGTTTACAACTATGGTAATTTCCCCAATGTTCCATTAATTGGGAGAAAGGGGGCATTAATTATAACCCTGCTCTCGCATTCAGACAGTTTGGTTACGCTCTAAGAGAACCCCCGAAGGAAGAAGAAATACAGGAATCTCTATATTTCACCGATTTAATTGACAATGAGACCTTAATCAAATTGGAAAAGGCTTGGGATAAAATTCACCGTAAAGGAAAATCTTCATTGGGAAGGAGTGATTGCAGAGCTTATGGGCCATATGTGGAATGGATCCAGGAAAGAGTTGAGAGACTGTTGCTACCCTTTCCGGTCAGAGAACCTTTGTATCCCCTGGTAGTTGAAGAGCCAACAACAGTCGATATTCAAAAATATAATCAACTATGGGATGAAAAGGAAGAACTATGCAAGGCGAACGAAAGGTTGGAGAAGGAAATCATTCAGCTTAGAAGTGAGAAGAATCAGGCCACCCACTCATCCAAGATGCAGACAGAGATAGTGAACAAGATGGGTAGAGAGTTGACAGAAGAGATTCGCGCGCGAGAGCGAGTGGGTCGAGACTTGAAATGCGTCAGTGATTTTCTCAAAGATAAGAAGAAGGAGCAAGAGAGAGCATATTTGGAGATATCAAAGTTCAACGCTCAATGGAATGCTATCTTGACTAAAAAAAAAGAAAGAGAAGATGGACTTCGTCAACAGATTGACAGGTTGAAGACTCAACTCCGAATCAAAGATGAAAAAGCTCCTGGAGAATATGCTTGTTAGTACAAAAGCGGCTTCAAACTACGAGAAGCTCTTGCATTGGAAGAGTACAAGCTGAAAGCAGACCTGAAAAAGCCCAGACTTGAGGATGCATTTGGGGAGGATGCTTGGGAAGACTATGCTCAAGGCTTACAAGCTACCATCAGTAGGAGATAGTTGCTTATTCGAGGGTTAATTTCCAGACCTGATCATCCTGATACGAAGGAGTTATTGGAAGAATTTCAGACTCGCTATCATATTTGACGTACTTTCTCTTTTGTATTTGTTATTTTGTACTCCAAACATCACCAGGATTGTTGGATGAGGTTGTGTTGACTCAGTTGTATTTCCTTGGTGATGTGCTATGTGTTGATACTTTGTTCCTTATTTTATTTATGATAGGGGTTTTGTGGCTCCATCTGTTGGTTCTTCATTCTCCTATCGTTCCCGTGGAACTAGAATCAAGGGGAAGATTTCCCTGAACCATATTTACATGTCTGCATTTTGCATCATTTTTCATATTGAATTTCAGGTGTTCTGGTTCTGTTTACCTTATTTCTTTCGTTGGTTTTCTTAGCACTTTTTCAGGATTGAAGACCGAACAATTCACCGTTATTCAGCAAGGGGAAATCAACAAAAAGGCAATGGACAAAATTCAACTTGAGCAACTGGAGTTCCGTGACCGCATGATGCAATTCATGGACCTTATGCAAGGGGTCGCTAACGGTCAAGAACATCTGAGAACACTCGTTCAACCTCTGATTACTAGGGTTGAAGGAGTGGAGTTCTGCATGGTGGGACCGCTGTTGTTCCTCCTCCAGCTGACAATGGCACTCCTCATGCCAATCACATCCCAACAGTTGTTATTCCTCCGGGAGAAGGTAACTAGAATGAAGCCCATGTTCCAGGGGCAACGTGCACTGTACATGGAAATTCTGGTCCTCAGTGGGAGGAGGACGAACAAGATGATATTTTCTCTATGGGAGATCTGGGAGCAGGTTTGCAGTCTGATGTGAACAGGAGGTTCAAATTGATAGAAAAAAAGATGAAGAACCTTGAAAATCAGAATTCTCTTGGTATGGACATGTCTAACTTGGGATTGATCCCAGGTCTAAGGATTCCACCGAAGTTCAAGGTCCCAGACTTTGACAAATACAAGGGGATGACCTGTCCCAGGGTGCACCTTCGTTCATACTACAAAAAAATGTCTGCATACTCTGATGACGAGAAGTTGCTGATTCACTTTTTTAGCCTGTCTGGTCCATCCTTAGAGTGGTATATAGGTTTGGAGCCGGTCAATATTAGAAGATGGAATGACTTGGCAGATGCTTTCGTCCAACACTATCAATATAATAGTGATTTGGCTCCCAACCGTGTGCAGTTGCAGAATCTATCGCAACAGAGTAATGAGGGATTTAAGGAGTATGCCCAGAGGTGGCGCGAGCTTGCTGCAAGGGTTCAACCTCCCATGATGGAGAGGGAACTCATTGACATGTATGTAGCTACACTGCCTGGTGTGTACTACGAGAAGTTGATAGGGAATAAGTCTGGTAGCTTTTCATATTTAATCATCACTGGTGAATGAGTTGAAAATGTGATTAAATTGGGAAAGATCCAAGCAGGAGAGGGATCCTCATCTGGAGGAGAAAGAAAGAATTTTTGTAACAAGAAGAGGGAAGGAGAGACGAACGCGGTCTCAGGATACATGAATAATAACAAAAATAGAAACAAAAATCAACAATATCATCAGCAACAACCTCAGGTTGTGAGTATTGTTATTCTAGCAGTACAACCTCAACAACAACCACGTCCACAACAACAGCAACAACAGCAGAATTACGCACCACGACAGTTCCAAGACCGTAGAAGGACAATGAATAGACATTTTGACACACCACCTATGCCGTACTCAAAATTGTTACAACATTTGATGCAACTGCAGTTGATTCAGAAGAGGACGCTGGCACCTTTGACTGGCGCGCCACCCCCAGGGTATGACGTAAACGCCAGATGTGACTTTCACTCAGGCGCTCCCGACCATCATATAGACAACTGTAAGGCCTTCAAACATAAGGTTCAGGACCTTATAGATATCAAGACAATCAATTTTACAAATGATGCGCCTAATGTTGTTCAAAATCCTATGCCCAACCATGGACCGGCTGGGGTAAATGCTATTGTGGAGGAAGAGAATTTGCGTTTGGTGACCAACATTGAAGAACTGAGAACTCCTTTGAGTTTTGTTAAGAGTATGCTGTTGAAGGGTGGAGTATTTCCAGGCTGTATTGAAAACTGTGAAGGTTGTATGGCTCATCCTAAGGGATGTGAGGACTTGAAAAATCATATGCAGAGATTAATGAATGAAGGCATGCTACAATTTGACATAATTGGTGAAGAGAAAGATGAGAGGGTAATTGGTCAAGAGCAGGATGAGGTTGCCACGATCTCAATTCCTTTTAGAACCATTAGCATATCTGCGCCCCGAGGCCAATTACCATTATAGTCACCAAGGCAGGACCTGTGCCTTACGAAAGCACTAAAGCAATTACGTGGAATTATGGGGCTGAACTCTTTTGTAATGGCCAAAAACAAGAGCTGAAGGGAACGACGTTTGATTCTATGGATAATTTGGTCGAAACAGGCAGAATGACGAGAAGTGGGAGGGTGTTTGCACCTCCAGAGGCTAATGTTGAAAGACCAGATAAAGGAAAGGGGAAGGTTGTCGTTGAAGACAGTTCTCAAATGGGTAAGCAGGATGCTTTGTTGAAAGACGCTGAGGAATTCATGCGTCTGATTAGAAAAAGTGACTACAAGATTGTGGACCATCTACAACAAACCCCGTCAAAAATATCAATCTTATCATTATTATTGTGCTCTGAGGCACATCGAAATGCCCTTCTGAGGATTCTAAACACTACGTATGTGCCACAAGAGATATCAGTGAACCAAATGGAAGGAGTGTTGGTGCATGTGAACACTGGAAACGGATTGGGATTTACTGATCTTGACTTGACACCTAAAGGAAGAAACCACAATCACGCCCTACACATTTCCATTGAGTGCAGAGGAGCTGTATTATCTCATGTTCTGATAGATACTGGTTCTTCACTTAATGTGTTGCCTAAAAAGGCTTTGATGAAGCTTGACACCCAAGGAGTAATATGCACTCCTAGTGATCTGATTGTGCGAGCGTTCGATGGAACGAGGAGGTCTATGTTTGGAGAAGTGACTCTTCCTATCCAAGTTGGCCCGGAGGTTTTTGACGCTGTCTTTTACATAATGGATATCTAACCAGCATACAGTTGCTTGTTAGGTTGGCCCTGGATTCACTCGGCAGGGGCGGTGATGTCGACTCTACATCAGAAGCTAAAGTATATGGTGGGTGGAAACATTGTCACCATATGTGGTGAAGAGGACATCATGATCAACCAACTGTCATCGTTTAAGTATGTGGAAGTTAATGGGGAGATTCATGAGACCCTGTGTCAAGCATTTGAGGCAGTCCAGGTCAAGGAGAAGGCGTCAGTTGTGGGCAGAGTTCCTGAGGTTGCTATGTCTTCATTCAAAGAAGCGCGAGTTATGGTAAAATATGGTTCATCTCAAGGTTAGGGGCAGGTGTTGAGTATCCCCAATAAGCAAGATAAGTTTGGATTGGGGTACAGCCCATCGTCTTCTTCTCCATAGAGAATTCCACGCTACAGAGGACCGGTCCAGTTTATAAGTGGCAGAGTGATATTTGACTGAATGAACACTGTGTCTGAGGATGAGGGTGATAGTGATTGTGATATGGATGCATGGATCTAGCCATGTGTTCCCAGCCAAAGCCTGAGCAACTAGACTATTGAAGAAGTTGTTCAAGTGACCCGTGAAGAGTAATTATCTTGTTTTCTGATTATGTGTGGCCCTATTGTTGCACCCCAAAATTTGACCAACCAATTATCGCATTTGGCTTATGTTTCGACTCATTTTGCTGTTGCATTTGCATACCGCGTACATTGCATTTTTTCGGCTAGATTGATTTTATCGGGATTACAGCCCTCCCCTGGCGCTTCAAGCATTTCAGGCCACTTCGAATAAGCATGTTTTGTTTTGAGAATTGGTGCTCGTCCCGGTGTTTTCAGCTCTCGCTGTTGTTTTTGAGAACATTTTGGTGTCCGGTTTTTACCGTTTATTTCGCCGTGTTCGCGCATCCTTTTTCTAATCGATTTAATTGGCTTTATTGCATTTTTAGATTTTCTCCCTTATTTGCTAGATTTTTTTTAATAGATTTTAATAGATTAATTGTTTTTTTAGATTTTAAATAGATATTAAATAGTTTTCTTAAATAGATTTTAATAGATAATTCTTTTTTCTAGATATTAAATAGATTTTTAATTGAATTTTCAATAGATTTTCAATTCTTCTCTTTAGAATTATTTAGATGTTAATTGTTTCATTTTAGAAATTAATAGGATTAACTCTCTTTTTTTTATAGATTTAATTTGATTTAAATTTCTTTAGAATATTATAGATATTAATTAGAATGTTAGTTTTAATTAGATCAATCATTTTAATTAGAATAGCTTTAATTAGCAGATTAGTTAATTAGCATTTTAATTAGGTTAATTAGGAGTTAATGGTCCAGATTAATCCATTTTCTTTTCATTAATAGGCACTAATTGCATCAGTTTTTCATTTAATTCATTTAATTGAGTTTTAAGTGAATCATTAATTTGTAATCAAGTTTAGTCATTTGATCAAGTCCCGGTGGGCCAGATGTCCACGTTTTTGAGGCCCACAGGTCCACAATGCTACGCCACATGTCACTATAAGACGCATCCACATGCTTCACTCTCTCTCTCCGCCAACACACACTCTACATGCTACCACATCACGCCAACACACACTCTGCATGCTACCACGTGAGGACACATCACACTCCACGCGTCTCTCCCTCACTGCCACATGGCCACGCGTCTCAACCTCACTCTCCCACCTCCACCAGCCGGCCACACACGTCTCACACCTGTCTCCCCTCACTCCTTACCGCCGGCCATGCAACCGCCACCGGAGGGTCATCAGAGCCACCGCAACAGTCGCCGGAGTTCGCAACTGTCGCCGGAAACTGCATTTTTCACCGGAAAATCCTTCATCTTCCTCCAGTTTTTTCATCAGTCATCCTCCATATTCATGAATCTCCATCGCCAGAAAAATCAAAACAACCGTAGTTCATAACTTTCACCAGAAAACTCAAACTATTCCTACGATCTTCATCGTTCTGCACTTGTGTTCATCTGCAAATCACCAGAAAACATCAGTTCCAGAATCTTCCATCAGTTCTTCAACAGATTCATCAAGAAACCTCCAGAATCATGAACATTCATCTTCCTCATCAATCCTCTCCCCGTCTTCTTCAACCTCCATCAAGATTCGCAAAAACGTTCATCAATACCTTCAAAGATTCATACGAATCTTCATCTTCATCCAACGCCGTTTCCAGAAAACTTCATCTCATCATCAGTTCCTCAACAAGGATCTTCAACTGTTTTCTCAGAAAACTTCAAGAACTCATCAACGTTTCTCCAGATTCTTCATCAAACCTTCATCAATTCTTCGTACTTTTCAAGATCTGCTTCAACATCCTCTAATAATATTCCTCGCGTCTCTCAGAATCTCTAGGTCTTTGCAAGCCTCACGAGTTTCAGACGAAGAAAGTGTGAGAGACAGGGTTTAGGGTTTTGATCGGAGAAGGGAAAGGTAATGTTTGAAGGAGTGGAAGAAGGGAGTATTGGTTGATGGAGTTTTGCTTTGAACGGAGACAGAGAGAGGTTGAGAGTGAGGTGATGGTGGCGCATCTGAGGGAAAGGGAAAGGTAGAGTTTCAGAGAGATTGAGAGAAGAGGGAACTCGTGTGGATCGTGGGCTCTGTTGGGCCCAATCCATTGTTTCTCAGTCCACACCCCCCAGAGTCCCATGGCGCACCCTCCGTTCCTGTTGTTTCGCTTTGGGCCCAGCAAACCCTTAGGCCCAACGAGATTACTCACCTGCACTCCAATATCCCATTCGCACCCCCCAGTTTTTTTTCTGGATTATTGTATTGTAGGCTGGGCCCTGTTTTTTCCGCATTCACCCCAGTTTTCAGGATGTACCCCCCTCCCCTTACAATTTTTAATTTTTTCTTTTGTATTAGGTGTGTGATTGTAATAGTATTAGTTTTTTTTTCTATTTTTTCTTTTTAGGGATTATAGTCATAGTTTAGAATATTATTACCTTTTTAATATAGAATTTATATTCTATTATGTTATTAGGATATTATAGAGTTAGGATAGAATTTCCTTTATATTTTTTCATATGCAATTTACTGGTATTTCTTTAGAATACTTTCTAGTAGAAATTAATTGTCATATTTTAGGAGTAGCATACTATTTTCGTTAGTGGATTTCTCTCCTATTTTCTCTCCTCATTTCTTTCTTATCCGATTTTATCTTCGATTTTATTGTTGGCTGGCCGTGTGACATGATTCAATTGGAGAATGATTTTCGATATCATTTCTCTATCATGTTTTTGACACGCACATCAATACGCTACCTCTTAGAGTTCGATTTCTCGTATAAGTCGAATCATGATGGTCTAAGCGTTACATTGGTTCTGATTCGAGCGTCCTCATCAAGGATCCAGAGAGGATAAGATTGGAATGGAGCTTGCGCGCATGTCAAGAGCCAAGAGAGCCGCTTCGTTCAACATCATCTTTCTTATACAAGTCTTCGTGAAACCGTCGAGTGTTGTGAGTTGTATCATTAGATACGTAAGAAATGACAGTTGAGGGGTTTCCTCTCAATCGTCTAGCGTGTCTAGTATGGTACCCCTTGGGTGACATACGACGCATTCGCTCCTGCGCCTTAGGTTCCTGCGTGTGTGTCCCGAGTTCCTTCCCGTTTAGGCGTAGGCCTGCTTCCTCTCTGTTCTCGCCCCCGTGCGATTGAAACCCTTTTCCCTCGCTTTCAGGCGATTGAGACCCCTTCTCTTACCCCTGTGCAATCGAGACTCGTTTTCCCGCCGAACTACGTTTGCTCTGATCTCTCGTACCAGACGAGAGTACGTAGGCATAGGATGCGATATCCTAGCGAGCTACCTTTTTCCCTTTTCCCCTTTTGCTATAGTTAGCTGAACTACAACTGCTCTGATTTCTCGTATCAGACGAGAATATGTAGGCATAGGATGCGATATTCTAGTGAGCACACTAACAACTAACTTCTCTGTTCTCTCGCTGCCGTGCGATCGAGACTTTCCCGCTGGCGACTGATGTTCCCTTTCTCTTGCCCGAGCGCAATCGAGACCAAACCGTAGTCCTAGAACCCGTAGGTTCCCATACCTTCAAAACCGATATACTACGTCCGTTCTACCGCAAACAGGTAACGCCTAAGTGTCCGTCGAGCGAGCAGCATACACCTAACTGCTAGAATACGTATGTTAGTATCGTCAATCCTTTCTCTCACCCCTGTGTGATCGAGAACACCCGGTCTAGCCGTAGTTAGCCCGAACTACGTAAGCTCTGATCTTTCATGCCGTATGAAAGTACGTAGGCACGAGATGCAATATCTCGGCGAGCAAAATCCCCCTGTAGTTTCCCGAACTACGTTGACTCTGACTTTCCCATTACACGAGGGAATACGTAGGCATAGAGTGCAATGCTCTATTGAGTCAGTTTCTTTCTGTTTAGCTTTAGCAGCCGTATATAGATTGTTTTTCACCCGTAGACAACCCAACAAGCGTGGATCCTATCGAGTACGATGGATGTGAGAGGTGCTAATACCTTTCCCTTGCGTAACCGAATCCCGAATCCAGACAATGGTTGTGATGACCTTGTCTTATACCTTTGCGTCAGGTTTTTCCCAATCGTTTCCTTTCCCGTTCTGAGGGATAAATAACGAAAAGTGGCGACTCTTCTGTTTTCCCGGCCTCGTTTTTCGCAGTAGCGACAACTGGTGACTCTGCTGGGGACTGCGATAGTTTCCTAGGGATCCAACGTCCCTTATGCGAGTCAATCGGGGGATCTAACGTCCCTGCGAGAGTCAATCGTAGCGCTTGTTTGCTTGTCTGTGGGTGTTTATTTTTGTGTTGTATGTTGTATACTGATGTTTTTACATTTCCCGCACTTATTATTATCTGTTGCTATTGTGCTGTTGTGGGAGGGGAGCTCTGATGAGTGATAAGCCAGACCCAGGCTTGAGTGTACTTAGCATTAGTTGTGGAAATTAGTGGGCGCGTGCTTGCTTTGCAGGCACTAGTGTCTCATGAAATCCATGCTCAGACGAGGTTCTCCCGGTTGACTTCTTTTTCGGCCCTTTGGGTCTGAGGGGTTGTTGGTTTGGAGGATTGTCGACTCTGGGGACCGATCACTTGTGATTCAGCCGAGTAAGGCCGCTTCAAGAGATGATGATGCCACACCTTCTAGGTACCATATCATCGTTCTTGAAAGTCTGTGACGCTGATGAACGTATAGGATGCCGAACCTGTGTCAGTATAGGTCCATACCCGTGAGTGGGAGGGTTTTTGCAGGAAACTTGACTTCCAGCCTACCCGGTATTTTGGTTTTCTCTCATCAGAGCGAACTTATCCCGTCAGCAGCGCAGTAGTATTCAGAGCTTTGTGGGGGTTGTGATCCCGTGTTTGTTGCATTTTGCATTGCATTTCATATGCATCTCATGCTTGCATGTCCGTACTCGGCCGGAACAGAGAGCTTACTAGTCTTTTGTCCAACTCGTAGTTGACTTCTCGGCGTTCGCATTGGACTTGAGTTAGTTTTTGGAAGGATCATGAACTCCGAAGAGCAGGATCAATTTGTTACCAAGGCAGAGTTTGAGTTGTTGAAGAACCAGTTGATTCAGTTCATGGAAACCATAACAGCCATGACTAGAGGAGAGAACAACATTCAAAGAACTCCGGTGAACAATGTTGTTCAAGCTCAGCCTGTGCAGACTCCTGTCGGAGACAGGGATGCATCTTCTCTTGATGACATAGAGTATCAAGGTTTCACTTTCTCCACGCCAGATTCTCCAAGGATTGTTCCTTCTCCATGGATTGTCCCACATCCAAGAGTTAGTCTGCAGGTTATTGTTCAGAACCCACGGACTGTTGAGTATATGAGAAGACTTCGGCTGTTGGAAAATCAGATGGCTGCCTTGATGAGTCAGAATACTCTTAACCTGAATGCTGTGAGCATGTGTTTGGTGACAGGTATTGTGTTGCCTCTGAAGTTCAAGACGCCCAATTTTGAGAAGTACAAAGGGGATAGTTGTCCGAAGCTACATTTGGTTATGTTCTGCAGAAGAATGACTTCACATGTTACCAATGACAAGCTTATGATTCACTGTTTGCAAGATAGTTTGATCGGAGCATCTTTGGATTGGTACATGCAGTTGAAGAGTGATAGTATCAAATCATGGTCGGATTTAGCCAATGCCTTCGTGAAGCAGTACGACTATAACCTGGATATGACTCCTAGTCGCGTGCATTTGCAAGAACTATCTCAGGCGGAGAACGAATCCTTTAGAGGTTATGTGCAGAGATGGAGAGAATTGGTTGCTCGTGTTCAACCACCGATTGTGGAGAGAGAAATGGTTGACCTCTTCTTGGGTACTTTGAAGAGCCGTTATTATGACATAATGTTTAGTTGTGGAACGACAAGCTTTGCGGACTTGATAAGAGTAGGAGAACGTGTTGAGAGAGGAATCAAGAGCGGAAAGATTCAAGACATTCCTTATACTGCAGTCTATGAAGATGAATCAATTGTCAGTTCTCAAGAAGAATGGGAGAAAGAAAGTGATGTCATCCCGGAATCTCCCATACCTCAGATTCAGTATCCAGACACTTCGAGTGCTCAGAGCCAACAACCTGTTACGTCTGTCTGTCAGATATCTGTTACCCTCCAGAGTCAACAGTCGTATCATCGTCAGCCGCGTCAACATGCCCGACGAAGACAAGGAAACCTGAAAGGCAGTTTACTCAGCTACCTGTGTCGTACAATCAGTTGTTGCCGGATTTGATCAGAAGTGGGCTGATAATGCCGAAAGAGACTAATCCAATGATCCTGCCTTATTCTCCAGGTTTTGATACCAACGCTCGTTGTGAGTACCATGTTGGGGCACAAGGGAATTCAACAGATGATTGTAAGGTGCTTTGAAGCCAGATTCAAGGCTTGCTGGATTCCAACAGGATATCTGTCACGCCTCAGGGTGTCGACCTTCCTTTATCCAGCCAAGTGGGTGAATCAGTTCAGGTTATGGGAGAATTCACTGAGAGCAAATGTTCAGAAGAGTATCAGGATGACTCCGACGAGTAACTCTGAAGATGGTTGGCTCCGCAGCAAATCAAGTTCTAAAAGCCCGGTTTCCAGAAGCTGACAATCCTTGTTTTATCATGTCATTTCTTTGCATTTGTAGATTCTTTTCTGTTAAAGTGCAAATTGCATTCGTAAAACTTGTATTGTTTTTAATTGATATTGATAATAAAATGAGTATGCATGTTTTGATTTAATCTAGTCGTGTTCACTCAATTTTTTTACAGATATCCAACGCTTGGTTAAGCGGAATCCAGGGAGGATGACGAAGTTTAAAGACGCGCAAGCTTTCGATTGTATGCTTTTGAAAATAAAACCTGCTGATGATGTACATGCATTGTTTCAAATCCCCAAACATCGGAGATATAAGGAAGATAATCCCTTGTCAACCCCTTTGAGCCTGGTAGTAGGAGTTCTTTCTGAAAACGAAAAACCCTCAATCTTAACCCGGGGCAGGGTAGGTGTTAGCTAATTTTACCGAGCGTCCAAATTGCAGAAAGGAGTGTCCGTTCGAAGATCAATCACACCTCTAGAGGTCGTGCCTAAAAAACCACAATGGTTAAGCATTAGGAGTGAAACAGTCACATTATTCCCCAAAGAGTCAGACAACCAGTGTCGCATAACTTGTTCAAAAAAAAGAAGAGAGCAAAAAGAATCAAAAGCCCGCTAAGTCAAGACTTGGAAATAAACGAATTAGGCAAAAATGAGGGCATCCCGCTGGACTTAATAATCAAAAGAAGCTCAAAAGAGCCAGTCCAGGCAAAAAAATTAGGGAAAGTGAAAAACTGAAAAAATGAAAAGGATTACAAAAGAAAAATCCTCAAATGAAATACGAGTCGTGTGACCCCAAGTGTCAAAGACGAAGAGTGAGTGGCTGTCACTCCAAAAACTCATAGTTTCTCGAACTATCACTCTTATCTTTCAACCTTTAAGAGGTAAACACTAAGGTTGAATTAGCCGAACGTAGGATTTGAGAACATCAAGGAGAATGGGTGGGTCAAAATAAACTTTGAGCCTTTATCATTTCCTTCAAAACTGTGAACATGACCACGTTACAACCTTCAAAAGTCCTAATTGAAGCAGGTTTGTTTCGAAGGCATACTTCGGTAAAGATCGCGTCGAAACTGACTCCTAAAAGGGTTCTTCTTACCATGTTGGTACTGATGTTGATATTCTTGATAAATGGTTTGTTCATTACATGCCATAAACTGTTTTTTCCTTTTCCAGTGAACATATTGGATGTCAAAACTGTCATATGCATTGCATTAATATATCTTTTATGCCGAACAACTTGTTTTACTTGCAAGTAAGCGCTTGACAGCAGGACAGTTTCCTACAGTGGAAAGTCTGATCAGGATAGAATGCAGAACGCTCGAATACTCCGTGAACCGGGGCAAGCTATATCAAGTAATCCCTAGTGATGTCAGCCACCCGAAGTCGGTTATTCTGAAGCAGTCAGGTCGAAATTTGGTGAATCTCTCGAGGACAACCAGTGTAATTCCCCACAGATCAGCCAATCAGAGGCCAAGTTGTTGCAGACAGGGGCAGGCCACTCTAAGAAAAGCACAGAAGTTATTCCTTGCCCGAGGGGCCTTTGATTCGAAGCATCTCTCCGAGGTTTAGAGTGCTGGGGCAGTTTATATCGGACCATCAGGGTACATATTTTCAGATTTCCATTCGAGGAATATCCCCACAGAGATCCCACAGACTGGGGCATATCAGAAGCGAAGGGATTGTTCTTCTCTGTGTCATCAGAGCTACTCAGAGCTACTCAAGCAGGTTCAGTCAATCTTCAGGTGTGAGACGAATGTCGGGAAGTCGTGCTATTATCTCTCGACCCTTCAACCAGAAGCCGTGAATTCAGACAGGATGTTTTGCAGCGTCAGTCGTACTTGACCCACCACGAATAGCCTAAAGCCCAATCATTATTGGCAATCGTCAGGAAGCCCAATCCTTATTGGCGCGCCATTCCTAAAGCCCAATCCATATTGGCAATCACTGTGAGGTCCAATCTTGTTGGCGCATCAGTTTCAAAATCCAATCTTCATTGGTATGCAGGAAGACTCTGCCTGTTTTCCCCAGCAAAGTCCAATTTTCATTGGCACGTGTAAGCTATCCCCAGGGAAGTCCTATCATGCTCAGCACATTTGGTTATTCCCAGTGGAGTCGGTTCAACCTTTCCAGCATTTATTTTGCTGGAATAATTCTGATTTTGTGATACCCGATTATTCCCAGCGGAGTTGGCTTTGTCTCCGGCATTTATTTTGCTGAAGCGGTTCCGTATCCAGTTTCTCCAGCAGCGGAGTGGGCTTCACCTTTCCAGCATTTATTTTGCTGGAATGGTCCTTCTGTGTACAACTTTACTCTAGCAGCCCGAGCCTGCATTTGCATCTTGCATATATCATCATATTTGCATTTCATCACCAAGTGCGTAGCATTTCCATCTTATATGGAGCATTACGCCATAGAAAAATTCAAACATACGCATATGCATACGAAGCATAAGCCAGGTTTTCTATCAGCCTTCTGTGGCAATGTAAATCACTCTACAATCAGTTCAGGGGCAATTACCCAGCAGCTTTGTTCAGACAACTCTTTGGTTTATATGATTTTCAGATCATGCGACGGTTATGCTTTTTCTATCAATCATCTGATAACGACAGACTGTTCTTCCCGTCAATTCCTATTGGTGATGTATTTCCCCCAGCAGGAATTTTCTCCGTCTATCTTTAGACGTCATGAGTTAGAGTATGGATTTCTCCGTCTATCATTAGACGTCGTGAGTTTGAGCACGGTTTTGTCCGTCTATCTTTAGGCGTCGTGAGTTTGAGCGGATATTTTCTCCGTCTATCTTTAGACGTTGTGAGTTTGAGCAAGATATTTTCTCCGTCTATCTTTAGACGTCGTGAGTTTGGATATGGTTTTCTCCGTCTATCTTTAGACATTGTGAGTTTGGGTATGATATTTTCTCCGTCTATCTTTAGACGTTGTGAGTTTGGGTATGATTTTCTCTCCGTCTATCTTTAGACGTTGAGAGGTTTCAAGGCGATCTTTCAGATATTGGCTTTCTTTTTGTTTATCGGATGAGATGACATTTCAAGAGGGTTTTTCCTGACCGTCGATCCTTGTTGACATCGAGACTCTTTGAAGAATGTTTGGTTTTCCTAGTTGTCGATTCTTATTGACGACATGGCTCTTTGAAGGTGTTTTTATTCCTGTCGGTTCTTACTGATGATGTGGCCCATTTGAGGATATTATTCTTTCCATCAACTCCTGTAGACGAAAGGATTCTGAAATTTGATGGGTGGTGTTGAAGTTTATATGGTTTTCTTTCCGCTAGTTCTCACTGACGATGTGGTTCTTCGGACAAGGTTTTCCTCTCGTCTATCATTAGACGATGCGAGATTTGAATATGATTTTCCTCTCGTCTATCATTAGACGATGCGAGATTTGGATTGATTTTCCTCTCGTCTATCATTAGACGATGCGAGATTTGAATATGATGTTCCTCTCGTCTATCATTAGACGATGTGAGATTTTGATTGTATGTTCCGTCTATCGGTAGACGATGTAAGTATGGATTTTGTTCTCCTTCGGGATGGTGTCTTTCTGTCTTCCTTTAGACGATGTGACTATTTCTCTTCCTGTCTATCATTAGACGATGTGAGAGGATCAAATGCATGTTGATCCAACCTTCGGGTTTGTTATCTGTGGCGTCACGCAGGTAACTGGTGATAAAGTCAGGTTCCTTGTCAGATGATTGATCAGTTTGTTGTTGTGACAACTGGATTCGGTTTTCTGGATATTTGTTCCCCAAGAAGTTTGTGCAGTTTATTTCTGCAGGTTGGCAAATTTCTGGGTTTCTTTAGTATTCAACCGTCTTCTACCTTTGAATGTTTGAAAGTCGTTCGCTTCTCAACCCTTCAGGTCCAAGCCGTTTGAATATGGGCAGCTGTTGCACCCCAAAATTTAACCAATCAATTACCGCATTTGGCTTATGTTTCGACTCATTTTGCTGTTGCATTTGCATACCGCGTACATTGCATTTTCTCGGCCAGATTGATTTTATCGGGATTACAGCCCACCCCTGGCGCTTCAGGCATTTCAGGCCAGTTCGAATAAGCGGGTTTTGTTTTGAGAATTGGTGCTCGTCCCGGTGTTTTCAGCTCTCGCTGTTGTTTTTAAGGACATTTCGGTATCCGGTTTTTACCGTTTATTTCGCCGTGTTCGCGCATCCTTTTTCTAATCGATTTAATTGGCTTTATTGCATTTTTAGATTTTCTCCCTTATTTGCTAGATTTTTTTTAATAGATTTTAATAGATTAATTGTTTTTTTTAGATTTTAAATAGATATTAAATAGTTTTCTTAAATAGATTTTAATAGATAATTCTTTTTCTAGATATTAAATAGATTTTTAATTGAATTTTCAATAGATTTTCAATTCTTCTCTTTAGAATTAATTAGATGTTAATTGTTTCATTTTAGAAATTAATAGGATTAACTCTCTTTTTTTTTAGATTTAATTTGATGTTAATTTCTTTAGAATATTATAGATATTAATTAGTATGTTAGTTTTAATTAGATCAATCATTTTAATTAGAATAGCTTTAATTAGCATATTAGTTAATTTGCATTTTAATTAGGTTAATTTGGAGTTAATGGTCCAGATTAATCCATTTTCGTTTTATTAATAGGCACTAATTGCATCAGTTTTTCATTTAATTCATTTAATTGAGTTTTAAGTGAATCATTAATTTGTAATCAGGTTTAGTCATTTGATCAAGTCCCAGTGGGCCAGATGTCCATGTTTCTGAGGCCCACAGGTCCATAATGCTATGCCACATGTCACTATAATACGCAGCCACATGCTTCACTCTCTCTCTCCGCCAACACACACTCTGCATGCTACCACATCACGCCAACACACACTCTGCATGCTACCACGTGAGGACACATCACACTCCACGCGTCTCTTCCTCACTGCCACATGGCCACGCGTCTCAACCTCACTCTCCCACCTCCACCATCCGGCCACATGCGTCTCACACCTGTCTCCCGTCACTCCTTACCGTCGTCCATGCAACCGCTGCCAGAGGGTCATAAAAGCCACCACAACAGTCGCCGGAGTTCGCAACTGTCGCCGAAAACTACATTTTTCACCGGAAAATCCTTCATCTTCCTCCAGTTTTTTCATCAGTCATCCTCCATATTCATGAATTTCCATCACCGGAAAAATCAAAACAACCGGAGTTCACAACTTTCACCAGAAAACTCAAACTATTCCTACGATCTTCATCGTTCTGCACTTGTGTTCATCCGCAAATCACCAGAAAACATCAGTTCCAGAATCTTCCATCAGTTCTTCAACAGATTCATCAAGAAACCTCCATAATCATGATCATTCATCTTCCTCATCAATCCTCTCCCCGTCTTCTTCAACCTCCATCAAGATTCGCAAAAACGTTCATCAATACCTTCAAAGATTCATACGAATCTTCATCTTCATCCAACGCCGTTTCCAGAAAACTTCATCTCATCATCAGTTCCTCAACAAGGATCTTCAACTGTTTTCTCAGGAAACTTCAAGAACTCATCAACGTTTCTCCAGATTCGTCATCAAACCTTCATCAATTCTTCGTACTTTTCAAGATCTGCTTCAACATCCTCTAATAATATTCCTCGCGTCTCTCAGAATCTCCAGGTCTTTTCAAGCCTCACGAGTTTCAGACGAAGAAAGTGTGAGAGAGAGGGTTTAGGGTTTTGATCGGAGAAGGGAAAGGTAATGTTTGAAGGAGTGGAAGAAGGGAGTATTGGTTGGTGGAGTTTTGCTTTGAACGGAGACAGAGAGAGGTTGAGAGTGAGGTGACGGCGGCGCATCTGAGGGAAATGGAAAGCTAGGGTTTCAGAGAGAGTGAGAGAAGAGAGAACCCGTGTGGATCGTGGGCTCTGTTGGGCCTAATCCATTTTTTCTCAGTCCACACCCCCCAGAGTCCCATGGCGCACCCTCCGTTCCTGCTGTTTCGCTTTGGGCCCAGCAAACCCTTATGCCCAACGAGATTACTCACCTGCACTCCAGTATCCCATTCGCACCCCCAGTTTTTTTATTATTTTTTCTGGATTATTGTATTGTGGGCTGGGATCTGTTTTTTCTACATTCACCCCAGTTTTCAGGATGTACCCCCCTCCCCTTACAATTTTTAATTTTTTCTTTTGTATTGGGTGTGTGATTGTAATAGAATTAGTTTTTTTTTTCTATTTTTTATTTTTAGGGATTATAGTCATAGTTTAGAATATTATAACCTTTTTAATATAGAATTTATATTCTATTATGTTATTAGGATATTATAGAGTTAGGATAGAATTTCCTTTATATTTTTTCATATGCAATTTACTGGTATTTCTTTAGAATACTTTCTAGTAGAAATTAATTGTCATATTTTAGGAGTAGCATACTATTTTTGTTAGTGGATTTCTCTCCTATTTTCTCTTCTCATTTCTTTCTTATCCGATTTTATTGTTGGCTGGCCGTGTGACATGATTCAATTGGAGAATGATTTTCGATATCATTTCTCTATCTTGTCTTTGACACGGACATCAATACGCTACCTCTTAGAGTTCGATTTCTCGTATAAGTCGAATCATGATGGTCTAAGCGTTACATTGGTTCTGATTCGAGCGCCCTCATCAAGGATCCAGAGAGGAGAAGATTGGAATGGAGCTTGCGCGCATGTCAAGAGCCAACAGAGCCGCTTCGTTCAACATCATCTTTCTTATACAAGTCTTCGTGCAACCGTCGAGTGTTGTGAGCTGTATCGTTAGATACGTAGGAAATGACAGTTGAGGGGTTTCCTCTCAATCGTCTAGAGTGTCTAGTATGGTACCCCTTGGGTGACATACGACGCATTCGCTCCTGCACCTTAGGTTCCTGCGTGTGTGTCCCGAGTTCCTTCCCGTTTAGGCATAGGCCTGCTTCCTCTCTGTTCTCGCCCCCGTGCGATCGAAACCCTTTTCTCTCGCTTTCAGGCGATTGAGACCCCTTCTCTTGCCCCTGTGCAATCGAGACTCGTTTTCCCGCCGAACTACGTTTGCTCTGAGCTCTCGTACCAGACGAGAATACGTAGGCATAGGATGCGATATCCTAGCGAGCTACCTTTTTCCCTTTTCCCCTTTTGCTGTAGTTAGCTGAACTACAGCTGCTCTGATTTCTTGTATCAGACGAGAATATGTAGGCATAGGATGTGATATTCTAGCGAGCACACTAACAACTAACTTCTCTGTTCTCTCGCTGCCGTGCGATCGAGACTTTCCCGCTCACGACTGATGTTCCCTTGCTCTTGCCCGAGCGCAATCGAGACCAGACCATAGTCCTAGAACCCGTAGGTTCCCATACCTTCAAACCCGACATACTACGTCCGTTCTACCGCAAATAGGTAACGCCTAAGTCTCCGTCGAGCGAGCAGCATACACCTAACTGCTAGAATGCGTACGTTAGTATCGTCAATCCTTTCTCTCACCCCTGTGTGATCGAGAACACCTTGTCTAGCCGTAGTTAGCCCGAACTACATAAGCTCTGATCTTTCATGCCGTATGAAAGTACGTAGGCACGAGATACGATATCTCGGCGAGCAAAATGCCCCCGCAGTTTCCCGAACTACGTTGACTCTGACTTTCCCATTGCACGAGGGAATACGTAGGCATAGAGTGCGATGCTCTATCGAGTCAGTTTCTTTCCGTTTAGCTTTAGCAGCCGTAGATAGATTGTTTTTCACCCGTAGACAACCCAACAAGCATGGATCCCATCGAGTACGATGGACGTGAGGGGTGCTAATACCTTCCCCTTGTGTAACCGACTCCCGAATCTAGACAATGGTTGCGATGACCTTGTCTTATACCTTTGCGTCAGGTTTTTCCCGATCGTTTCCTTTCCCGTTCTGAGGGATAAATAACGAAACGTGGCGACTCTTCTGTTTTTCCGGCCTCGTTTTTCGCAGTAGCGACACCTATGTTCTACCCGGAGCATAGTGGCCTTTGTTTGTATGGCCTTATCCTTGTTTATGTTTTAAACAATTGTTTTATCATTAATCAAAGGGCGTTTTTTGCATTCAAATATCGTGATCCTTGTTTTTCTTGCTTTTATTTTTTAACAATAAAATGGCAATGTGGTTTGTGCTTGTTTGCATATCATTTTAAGCATCAAATCATCATCATTGCAGGTTTCACATAGCAGGTGCCACCGATTCAGACTCATCTATGACTCGGTATGACTTTGATAATCCAATCTTTCAAGATGAAGGAGAGATTGAAGAAGACAAAGACATGCCTGAAGAGATCGCCAGGTTGCTTAGACAAGAAGAGAAGGTTATTCTGCCTCATCAAGAGGAGATCGAAGTCGTCAACCTGGGTACAGAGGAACATAGAAAAGAGGTCAGAATAGGGGTTGCTTTAGAGGATGATGTCAAACAAATACTGGTAGAAATGCTCCGAGAGTATAAAGATGTCTTTGCTTGGTCATATGAAGATATGCCCGGACTTGATACGGATATTGTGGTTCATCGCTTGCCTCTTCGAGAAGAGTGTCCACCTGTGAAACAGAAGCTAAGAAGAACCAGACCAGGCATGTCAGTTAAGATCAAAGAGGAGGTCCAGAAGCAGTTGGACGCCGGATTTCTTGCCGTGACAAATTACCCTCTGTGGGTCACTAACACTGTACTTGTACCTAAGAAGGATGGTAAGGTCAAGATGTGCATAGATTACCGTGACCTAAACAGAGCGAGCCCAAAAGACAATTTCCCTCTCCCCCACATTGATGTGCTAGTTAATAACACGGCCCAATATTCAGTTTTTTCGTTCATGGACGGTTTCTCCGGATATAACCAAATCAAGATGGCCCCGGAGGACATGGAGAAAACGACTTTTATCACGCCGTAGGGGACTTTTTGCTATAAGGTAATGCCCTTTGGATTGAAGAATGCAGGGGCAACCTATCAGCGGGCGATGGTCACTTTGTTTCATGATATGATTTATCACGAGATTGAGGTCTATGTTGATGACATGATCGCAAAGTCACAAACGGAGGAAGAGCATCTAGTGAATCTGTTGAAGCTGTTTGAGAGGTTAAGGAAATTCAGATTAAGGTTGAATCCGAGCAAGTGCACTTTTGGTGTACGGTCAGGGAAGCTATTGGGGTTCATAGTCAGTGAAAAAGGAATCGAAGTCGATCCTGCAAAAATAAAAGCTATACAAGAGAAGCCAGCGCCGAAAACAGAGAAAGAGGTTCATGGTTTCTTGGGTAAGTTGAACTACATTGCAAGGTTCATATCTCACCTCACAGCCACGTGTGAACCAATGTTCAAGCTGTTAAAGAAAGATCAGGTGGTGGTTTGGAATGAAAATTGCCAAAGGGCATTTGAAAAAATAAAATAATATTTACAGGAGCCTCCGATACTGATGCCCCAGTGGCAGGAAGACCGTTGGTAATGTACTTGACGGTTCTTGAGAACTCCATGGGTTGTGTTCTCGGTCAACACAACGAGACAGGAAGAAAAGAACATGCCATCTATTATTTGAGTAAGACGTTCACGGATTGTGAATCCAGATACTCAATGTTAGAAAAGACGTGATGTGCACTTGCTTGGGCCACCAAACGCCTAAGGCAATATATATTGAATCACACAACCATGCTGATTTCGAAGATGGATCCGATTAAGTATGTGTTCAAAAAGCAAGCACTTTCGGGAAGGATTGCTAGATGGCAGATGGTTTTGATAGAATACGACATTCAATACGTCTCCCAAAAGGCTATCAAGGGGAGTGTTCTGTCAAAATATCTCGCGGAGCAACCAATCAATGATTATCAGCCAATGAAGTTTGAATTTCCTGATGAGGATATCATGTTCTTGAAGATGAAAGATTGCGATGAGCCGCTACCTGATGAAGGTCCTGAGCTAGGTTTCCAATGGCAGATGATCTTTGACGGTGCTGTTAACTCTTATGGAAGTGGAATTGGGGAAATCATTACCACTCCCCATGGTTCATAGATACCATTTACTGACAGGTTAACATTCCCCTGCACCAATAATGAAGCTGAGTATGAAGCATGTATCATGGGCATTGAAGAAGCGATTGATCTGAGAATCAAGAACCTTGATATTTATGGTGATTCAGCTTTGGTAGTCAATCAAATCAAAGGAGGGTGGGAAACTCGTCAGCCTAACTTGATTCCCTACATGAACTATGCGAGGAGATTGTTACCTTTCTTCGACAGAGTAGAATTCCATCATGTGCCAAGAGAGGAGAATCAGATGGCAGATGCCTTGGCTACATTATCCTCGATGTATAAGGTGAATTATTGGAACGACGCTCAGAGAATTGTCATCTCCTGCCTCGACAGGCCATCATTCTTATTCGCCATAGACGAAGCTTCAGATGGGAAGCCATAGTATTATGATATCTAAAACTTTCTCAAGAATCAAGAATATCCTCCTGGGGCATTGAGCCTGGATAAAAAGACCTTGAGAAGATTGTCTGGAAACTTCTATCTGAACAAGGATGATGTACTCTACCGAAGAAACTTTGATATGGTTCTGTTGAGATGCGTGGATGAAAAAGAAGCAGGTTTGCTTATGAAGGAAGTCCACGAGGGTACTTTTGGTACGCATGCAGGCGGACATGCAATGTCTCGGAAACTGTTGAGAGCAGGCTACTATTGGTTGACTATTGAGTCTGATTGTTTCAAATATGCCAAGAAATGCCATAAATACCATATTTATGCTGATAAGATGCATGTACTGCCAAGCCCTCTGAATGTCATGGTGTCTCCCTGGCCCTTTTCCATGTGGGGCATCGATATGATCGGTAATATTGAACCGACCGCATCCAACGGACACCGCTTCATCTTAGTGGCAATTGATTATTTCACTAAGTGGGTTGAAGTAGATTCTTTCGCCAATGTCACCAGACAGGTCGTGGCTCAATTCATCAAGAAGGACATCATCTGTCGTTACGGAGTTCCCGAAAGAATCATTACTGATAATGGTTCGAATTTGAATAACAAGATGATGAAGGAACTGTGCCAGAGTTTCAAGATTGAACATCACAATTCTTCTCCTTATCGCCCGAAGATGAATGACATTGTTGAGGCGGCCAATAAGAACATAAAGAAGATAGTGCAGAAGATGATTGTGACTTATAAAGATTGGCATGAGATGTTGCCCTTCACATTACACGGATATCGTACTTCGGTACGTACTTCAACTAGGGAAACTCCTTTCTCTCTAGTCTATGGTATGGAAGTTGTCCTACCATTGGAAGTCGAGATTCCTTCTTTGAGAGTCTTGGTTGACGTTAAACCGGATGAGGCAGAATGCGTGAGGAACAGACTTAATCAGCTCAGCTTGATGGACAAGAAGAGGTTGACATCCATTGCATATGGTCGTTTGTATTAGAGCAGGATGAAGAAAGCTTTTGATCAGAAGGTGCGCCCATAGAGTTTTCAGGCAGGTGACTTAGTGTTGAAGTGGATTTTCCCTCCACAGACAGATCACATGGGCAAATGGACTCCCAACTACGAAGGTCCATACGTGGTAAGGAAATTTTTCTCCGGAGGAGCCTTGCTACTCTCAACCATGGATGGCGCAGATTTCACGTCCCTTGTGAATGCTGACGCAGTTAAAAAATACTTTGCTTAAAAGAGACCCACTGGAATAAAAAAGAAAATCCAGGCAAGAATGGGGCATCCCGGTGAACCACAAAAAGAATGGGTTCGGGAAAAAATTAGGGATAAAAAGAAAAGGAATGTAAACCCGCAAAGTTGAAAACCTGAAAAGGCGACTTTGTAAAAAATGGGTATCTCGGTGAATCGAAAACCCGCAAGGGCGATTCAGGCAAAAGTTAGGGATTTGAAAAGCAAATGACCGCGGTCTGTGTATTGATCTTTTGAGTACAATGGATTCTGGGAGAACCCGAGGGTCAATCAATCAAGTCAGTCTTTTCGGAAGATGAATCATCAGGAGAAGCATCAAAGTCATGCAAGTCATAGATGAATCGACACATGGAGGTTGTCTATACCACATTGCCGACATTTTGTATAGTTTCTTGCGTTTCTGTACTATTTGCGCAACTTTCTCTTTTCAGGGGTTGCATCTGTTGTAAATCTGCCTATTTACAGGCCATTATCAATGAAGTATATGTTATTCAGAAAGCTCTTGTGCTTGTTTTAGCTTTTACTGTTTTGTTTGCAAAAGACGCCTGGTGTTTTTGATAAAACTTTGCATACATAAACTTATGGGCTTTGCTAATAATCATTAAAACTTTGATTTGCTTGAACGATGTCATGGATAATAACCAAGATGGCTCTTGTTGTATACAGGATACTTTGTTTGTATTTATCGCAGGGCTCTCATTCCTGAGACTATTCCAGAGGTGCATCCCTAGTAAGGTTACCTTGTCTTTGTCCCCACAAGAGGAAGATACGTGGTCTGAGACTAGTGCCTTCCCAACAGGTTGGGTTTACGCATGTGATCAAAGGTTACCTTTAGCAGGTCGAGATTGATACCTCCGGCGGAGTAAGGCCATCCTTAACAGGTGGAGCTTGTACACCTATCCTCAGCAGTTCAAGTGCACACATCTTATTACCTAGTAGGTTGACATCAGGGTTATCCCTGGAAGGTCGAAACTGAGGTTCCCCAGTGGTGGTATGCACATGTCCCTTAACAGGTATATTTGGGATTTTCCCCAACAGTGGATATTTGGGATTATCCCCAGCAGTGGAGCAAGTGCAGACTTTTGTTTTCCCTTGGAGTCTAGATCTTTGACTCCTTTCCCCTCAAAGTCTAGGTCATTGACTCATTCCCCAAGCAGAGGTTGATGTTGATGAGCTTTATTCCCCAAGTGGAGGATGATATTTATGAATTTATTTCTTATTTCCCCAAGCAGAGGTTGATGTTGATTCCTTCGGTGAAGTTGTTATCCGTAGTAGAATCCAGTTGGTCACTGGTATTCTTCAGAGCGAGCTTCTTTAGAATATTTCCTAATTAATCTTAATTTTCATCCCCTATAGATCCCCAGCAAAGTCACTAGAGTAGTTTTCTTCCATGCAAAGTGGGATTGACCCAGAGATTGTTATTCTCCATCCTCAGCAGAAAGAGTTTGGGATATCTTCCCAGTAAATCTTATTCATTATCCCTAGCTAATAGCGGATTCAATCTTCAGTAGAGCGGAATCTCCGACAAAGAAGAGCTATTCCCAGCAGTTTGTTTTACTCCCTAGAAGAGTCGTATTCTAAAAGGCCATCCAGAGCTGATTTCCCCAGTAGAGTGGATTTGTTCTCCCCAGCCAAATCATTTGTTCCCCAGAAGATTCGTATTCTGAAAGGCCATCCAGGGCTGATTTCCCCAGTAGAGTGGATTTGTTCTCCCCAGCCAAATCGTTTGTTCCCCATAAGAGTTGTATTCTGGCAGGCCATCCAGGGTTGTTTCCCTCAACAGAGTTTGATTTAATCCCCAGCGGAGTGGATTTTGTTCTCAGCGGAGCTGTTGCATCCAGGAAATTCCTTTTCCAAGAAGCCATCCAGGGCCTGTTCTTCCCAGCAAAAGTCCAATTGTACTTGGCACATCTCGTATTTCCCCAACAGAGTTGGTTTCCTTTCTTTAGCATTTATCTTGCTGGAGTGTTTACTTTGCATTTTCATCATGCATAGCATCCTCAAACGCGTAGCATTTCCATTTCGTATGGAGCATTACGCCATTCTCAAACATGTGCATTCGAAACATAAGCCAGGTTGTTACCTCTTGTTTTCGGGTGTATCTCCAGCAGACCGGTTTGTTTCTTTAGCCCGTGTGGTATCCAACACCGGCTAACACCGGTTTGTTCCTTTAGCCCATGTGGTATTCATACCCCGGCTAACACCGGTTTATTTCTTTAGCCCGTGTGGTATCCAGACCCCGGCTTCCACCGGTTTTGCTCAAGCCCGTGCGGTATCCAGACCCCGACTTTCACCGGTTTTTATTGGCAATTCGACCACTGTGTTTACTTCAAATTTCGACCTAGAAATACACTTGTTATTTTGTTGCTTTATGTGGATGACATCCTCATAGCAAGAAACAACGTTGAAGATGTTATGAAGGTGAAGGATGAACTAAGGAGTTCAACATGAAGAATTTGGGAGCTGCCTCTAAAATTCTTTGGATTGACATCTGGAGAGATAGAAAGCATTTAAGATTATACTTATCTCAAGAGGCATACTGTCGCAGTGAGAATCGGATACCAAAGCTATCAGATTAGCTTGGCTCGTAAAAACAGTGATATCACCACCAAAATTTTATTTTGTTTTTCAAGGAAAGAGAGAAAAGATCGAAAAAAAACCTAAGTAAACATGAAAAGAAGAAAGCAAGGCCTAAAGCTATGTGTTGTACCCCAAAATTTTACCAACCTTTTCTTGTACTTGGCTTGTTTTCCATTTTCATTTTAGCATTAGCATTTGCATAACATTGTTCTTAACAGGGGATCAAGAGGTGTGTTGTGCCATTCAAGAGGAGGGTCTCTTTGGTTTCAAACTCAAGCAAAAGGCATTTGTGCAAGCTATCAAGTGTTCATCATCACCATAAAGTTGTCAGAACTCCTTGAGAGGGGAGATTGGTGTGTGGTTGTTACCTCCTATCTTGAGGATTATCATAGGCTCATCAGAAGATCATCAGGAGTTCATGAGGTCATTTATTTGGACAAGACGTGGTTTTTAAGTTCATTGTGTACCTTGAAGGTTCATTGTGGGGTTTGAGTAATCTTTCAATTCATCTGCAAAGGGCATAGACAAAGGACATAGGATTAGGGTTTTATCTGGTCAACTCAAGGTCAACTATGAACTTAAGAAGGTTCAAGACTTGTATATAAGTCACTTGAGTCATGGGAAGTCATCTCAAAGCATTTAGGATGTCATGTTAAGATCAGATTAAGAAGAATCAAGGGTTCAAGAAGTTACTAAAGTAGGGTTTCAGAGGTTTTCAGTGTAAGATCCTCTTCTTTGGTGCCTAACTTCAAGGACAATTTACCCTATGATACAAGATCAATCTCTTTTTCATGAAAACATGCGACTTGTAGGCCATGTTCATAGCTTTCTTTGGAGTACAAGAACTCATCCATTGAGTTTGTACATCTCAAGTTATGATGCCAACAAGTTAGGGTCCTCAGATGAATAGAATTTTGGTCAACTAAAAGTCAACCCACTTCCAAGGCATTTTTTGACCTAGAATCAAGTTTTTCCTCAACTTCAAGTGAACATGAAAGTTCTTCCTCATGGTCTTAGCTTTACAAAAAGTACTAGAAGTCCTCTTTATCATTTATACATCTCAAGTTATGGACCTCATAAGACAAGGGCATTTTTGGAAAGTTCATTATAGGTCATTTGTTTCAATGGTCTTTTTCATGAACTTCAAGGCCTCTAATCCATTTTCAACCAACATGAAACTTGTGAATAATTGCCTTGGGTTCACAATGCACCCAAAATTTATGGAGTTTGGTGCATTATGTGATCATATGGACCATTTTAAAGGTGAAATTTGGACTTTTGGCCATGGGTTGGATATCTTACATTACAAGTCACTCTTCAACCTCATTTTTGCTCTTTTCCACACTAGTACATGATTATAAAGAGTCTTACCTCATTTGTGCCAACATGAAAAGGAATTATAGGTCGTATTTTCAAATTTATTACTTAAAAGGTCATGACTTGAAACTTGGTACAAACTATTGCTACATGAATCGAATCCACGCCATTGATTTCTACACAGCTCATTTGCATTTTTGATGACCCAAAAGAAGGTGTAGGATATGGAACCTGTGTGTGGTGTTAAGTAGAAAAGTTTGGTCAAAAACTTGAAATGACATGATACAAGCAACATGGGCCTGCATGGTTGCTACAAGTCCACCATATAAAAGCTAAAGGTTTGCCCTAATGGCTCAGATTTGGCTGCAACAAAGAGAGGAGAGAGAGAGCTTGAAATTTTCACCAAACTTATTTTTCTTCGAATCTGGTTATACACGAAGTGTGGCTTCAAATTGCTGCTCATTTCTTCTTTACAAGAACTTAAGGAGCAGATTGGAAGCATTGGATCAAAGCTTGCGTGCGTTTGAAGGATCATCGGAATCTCTCCGTTAGGTAATTTTTAATCACTCAAAACACTCATTCTAGGCATCATTTTAGCTTCATATTGGGTGCATCTGAAGCTTTACCTATGGTAGGCAATGTTTAAACCTTTCATTTGCATGTATACTGCAATTTCAATGTGAGCATTTCAATTTTCGTGCCTTAATTCCAGCTTATTTAGGAGCCTTTTTGGTGTTTAATTGGTAGATTCGTAACCCTTGTGGAGAGAGCTTTCAAACGGTGTCAGATTTGGGGATTTTTATTGAGGTCTGATGACTGGTCTATGGAGAGCTGGCCGGAGAAGACGACTGGAGCCCTAGCTCCGGTGTCCAGTCATCCCTCTGGTGTTTGCTAAGTTTCCGTGGGTTGAATTGTTGACTTGCTTATTTGGCACGATTTCATTTGCTTGACCAGGCCAGTTGGGTTGTTGACTCCACGTAGGTTTAATGAAACGCAGAGTTTCATTAAACCTGGCTCTATATGGGTTTGGGCTTAGTCCCAGTTTCTTTTCACCCCCCCCCCCTTTTCCTTGGCCCATATGCGCGATTGCTTGGGATCAGTTCATTTGGTTTTTGCTGACTACACCCCCATCCTTGTTTCCTTTATTTTATTTTCTTTCCAATTTCTGTTTTCATTTTATTGTTTTAAAAATAGTTCTAACCATCAGAAAATTCCACAAAACTTATTTTCTTACATTTTAGAGTCTTATTTAATTTTCTATAATTTTTGTTTCTGATTTTATTTTATTTTGCTATTTCATTTCAATTTTGCAATTGGATCACTTTTATGGTGTATACCTTGTGTAGTCTTGATTGTTTGGACCTCAATTATTTATCTCCTATGACCATGGCCTCTCCCTCACCTAGATAAGGGATTGAGGTATTCTTGAGGATGATTTTGAGTAACCAACTATCATTTTTCATTTGTTTTTGAGTTGACTTTTGATGTCCCTCGATAAACCCTCAATAAGGTGGAGCACCCTTGATATTTGATTTATTTGGTAATGCCTTGAGGTGAGTTTGACTCTGAAACTTTGGATTCTGTCTTCCACTTGACCTATTTACTTTTTGCTTTTTATTTGGAATTTATTGAACAACCTTCCTATTTTTGATGAATCTTGCAAGTCAAGTCATCTCAAAAGATGTTCATACAAACTAGTTTGACCTAGTTCCTTTGGGAAATGACCTCTATGGATCCCATATGCATCCTATGAGTCTTGATGATTGTTTATGACATAATTGAGGTGCTGGTTCTTTATTTTTAGGTGATACACTTGTGTAACTTGTTTTCCAAGTTACTTATAAGTTAGGATTTTCCACTTGTTTTCAAGTGTTGAATTGGTGATGGAACCTTGATTCTTTCACTTGCCATAACTTGGTTCTTGCTTGTGTTTTGTTTCCAATCTTGATTTGAGTTTTCCTCTCTTGGTTACACTTCTGCCCCATGTGCTTTGATCATCATTCAAGGTGATTTGGTGTACATGTTTATGCTTTGAGTGTGCCTTGAATGATGCATCTCTTTTAGCACTTGTTTGCTCCTTTCTTTTACATGATCAATTTGAATTGTTTGGTTGAGATACTTTATATGTGCTTACTGCCCAAGCTTCTTTCTCCCCTCTTCTCTTTAATCATGGATTTTGCATTTTCTTTGTGTGTAGCTTTTGTGTAAGCGATTGATGTTTGAATGGTTGTAGGAGTTGTAACTTCTCCCATTTCATCTCACTCTTTTTGACTTGTTTAAGTCAACTTTTTTTGATCATTTGCTTTGTTTATCTTGAATTCCATCTTTGCATACCTTTTTTGCATTGCTTTTGACTTTTTTAAGTCAACTTCTTCTCATCCTTCATTTCATCTGTGATTGAATTATCTGTTGTTTACTTGGTGTTTTGCCATGATCCCTTAGGATTCCTAGTCCCTCTGTTTAAGATGGGAGTAGGAGAGACGTTAGGTGTTCAATACTTTGCATGATAACATTGGGATAGCATTCACTCTTTTAATCCCAACTTTAGGAGCATTGTGTATGATAACATTAGGGTTCAGCTTCCCCCTTAGAGTTTGTGTCTTCTCTTCTCATCTCTTAATCTCTTAAGACACTTAATAAAGGATAATAAATATTGTATGCTACGAGCCTTAAGTACTTGAGTAATGATAGTTGGGGGGCCTCCTCTCAATTTGTCTAGAGTGTTTAGCGTATGCCCTTTGGGCGATATGCGACGCATTCGCTCTCAAGTCATAGTCTTTAGTGCAACATGAGTTACAAACTTAACTCAATTCACTTCTTCATAAAAAACACAAAACAAAACATTAAACCTTTTTATCCTTCGGGATTGTTTGCAAAATCATTTTCAGAAAGAGTGTGTTAAGTCTTAGTTCTACCGCAAACAGACATTGTCCCTAACTGTTGGAACGACTATTTAACCCTACTCAGTTAAAACACTTGAACCAAACATATGTGTTTGGATAAAATTGTTTGCTAAAGGTAAGGATGTCAAAGTAAAAAAGAAAAGGGGAAAAAAGAAAAAGGTAGAACATAGAAAGGTAGCTCACTAGGATCTCGCAATTCTATGCCTAAGTATCCTTATTAGAAAGTCAGAGCAATCGTAGTTCAGAACTACGATGTTAGGTTTTAAGAACCAAGCGCAACAATAAAGATAGGTAAAGAAAGATGGAATCATACAAGGACGTGCACAATGACAACAAGTAAATATACAATCTCTTCCCTTGGATTAGGTCAAAACGGATAGAAAGAAAGCACTAGATACACGGTAAATCATCATGTAAAAGGCATCAGATAAAGACACGAAAACACATTACATGGCAAGAACATCATGTATGATCAAACAAACAAGAAGTCATAGAATACGCATGGTAAAATATCATGGTAATCAAGGTAAATAAAATTAACAAACAGAAAGTACACGACAAAGCATCATGTAAGCAAAAAGGACTAATGACATACATGGAAAAGCATCATACATAAACATCAACTCAAGCACATGGAAAAACATCACGAAAACAACTGATATATGGTAAAACATCATGTAGGATCAAAAACAGATAAAGTCAACCACATACATGGAAAAACATCGTGTAAAATTGTCAAACAATCAACAACATACACGATAAAACATCGTATAAAATAAATAGAAAGTGAACAACAAAATGTCATGTAAATCGAGCTAAATGATGACAACAACAAAAAATACACGGAAAAGCATCGTGTTAAAACAACAGTACATGGCAAAGCATCACGAATATAAAGCAACAAAGATATTCACGACAAAGCATCGTGAATGATCATCAAAAAACAAGAAGTACACGATAAAGCATCGTGTAAGCAAAGAGAATTAATGACATACATGGAAAAGTATCACGCATAAATATCAACACAAGCACGTGGCAAAGCATCACGTAACAACAAGACATACATGGAAAAACATCACGTATAAACAAGTAAGTCAACAATAGTCACGATAAAACATCGTGATACAACGATAACAACCATGACGAAGCATCGTATAATCAATAAACAACATTCACGACAAAGCACCGTGAATAAAAAATAGAAAGTACACGTGGAAAAGCATCACAAATAAAATTCACAAACAATCACGACAAAATATCATGTAGAAACAATAGATAAAATCCTCAAACAAAATAAAACATTTAGCGTAAAGCATCAGGAATATAATCCACAAACAATCACGGTAAAACATCGTGAATATATGGAAAGAACATCATGTATAATCAAGCAATTGATAAAGCATACATGGAAAAGCATCATGTAAATCAGTGCAAGACATACATGGAAAAACATCATGAAAGAATCAACAAATAAAATCCACAAACATCCACGATAAAATATCATGTAGAAACAACAGATAAAATCCTCCGACAAAATAAAACATTCACGACAAAGCATCGTGAGTAATCCGCACACATACACGACAAAACATCGTGTGATCATCAAATGCAATCAACAAGGCATACACGGAAAAATATCATGTAGAAGTGATAATAAATAAGTCCGTCAAACACACACGGTAAAATATCGTGTAAAATCTACAAACGGTCACGACAAAATATCGTGAGAAATTATCAACACATAAAATCAATAGACAGTCACGACAAAACATCATAAAAAACAACATGAAATCCAAAAACATACAACCACATTCATGAAAAAGCATCGTGAATCAGTAGCAGATAAAATTATCAATTAATCAAGGAAAAAAACATCAAGATTTAATCGAGTAACTTGCCCAAAATATAGAAACAATTAAGTGATGGAATAGAATCAGACAACAAAAGAATTATTAACTAATCTAAATATAGATATTTAATAAGATTAATTAATAATTTAATTTAATCAATATTAAATAAAAATATTTAAATCAATTAATAATTAACATATTTTTACATATTAATATAATTCAAATTAATCATTAAAAAATATAAAGAAAGAAAAAAGAAAAATACAAAAATAAATAAATAAAAATATTTTTGCTATTTTTTAGATATCACAAATTAAAACTAAAAAGTTATTTAAGACAAATAATTAAAAAAAACATGGATTTGGCTTTTTCAGACATGAATATACACATAAAACCATATATATCACATGAATATACACATAAAACCGTATACATTTATAATCACACACTTTTGCACACCAAGAACAGGTTACATATACAAACACAATAACTATTGTTATACCCCAAATTTTGACCCCTAGATCACATCATCATTCTAGGAGCATCAACATTGATTATCTAACCATAACCTATTTCAAGTTTGGTCTTTGTCAAGATGCAGATGAACTAGGGTTTCTTCCAGTCAAAAATTAGGGTTTCAAGGGATTGACCAGTTAAAGTTTTGGATTGATCCTCCATATATCAAGTCTTCATGTCATGAAGTATATCACATTAGATCAAGAATGAATCTAATCTGAGGTTGTCACCCAAGAAAGAAGAACAGTGCAGTACAAGAATCCTAATTAGGGTTTTTGATTGAGAAAGTCAACTATAGTTTGAATTTTGATCTAAAGGGTGTTCCAAAGCTTGAATTATTATCCATGAGGCTCATATGACCCAAGAAGTTTCAAGGCCTCATAGAATCCAGGACACCAACAGTCGATTCAGAGGTTTTCGATTGTTCCTTTCCTCTGACCAAAACGTCAACCCATTGACCAATAGGGTTTTAACCCAAAATTGAAGAAAACTATGTTACCAACATAATTTATATATAATCATGAAGTTTGATGACCAATTGATCAAGAATTGAGAAAAGTCGAGAAATTAGGGTTTTGAAAAGGGCCAGGACATAACTCCTTAACCACATATCCAAATGGACTGGTTTAAAGCTTATTGGAAAGGTCTCAATCATGAGCAGAAAATGCATGGAATTTGAGTTATGATTAAAAACAAGGCAAGAGGGGGAAATACACTTAGAAATTTCAAGAATTCCTTACTTGTAAGTCAAGTTTTCAGCATTTTCACAAGGGTTTTTGACCCAGTTTCAAGTGGAATGGGTTCCTACCTCAAACATAAATGTTGTATTACCTAATGGGGGATTTCTAAAAAGTAAAAGTGGGTTCCATAAATCTTCATGGTTAGAGAGAACCAAGGTCCACAAGTTGGCAAAAACTCACTTTTGCAAAACTAGTTCAGCATCAGTGTTTTAGTTCCAAAGCTTCCCAAATCAATTCTAATGAAAGACTAAGCCTCATTTTTGATGTTTACATTGTTAATAAACATGTATAACATCAACTCCTAAGAAATTGTCATAAGAAATGAAAGAAATAATGTTTAATGCAAGTTGCAAACATGAATAATGTAGAAAGAGAAAAATGGTGGCTACCCCTCTTCACATCCTCAACTTGGTTGCAACTAGTCACCTCATACCCTCTCAAACATGATTAAAATAACATATAGGGAATGGATAAGCTCTTGGTAAAGTGGCTTGAGGTCAGAGATGGAGATTGCATTGAAAAACTCCAAGATTTTTATGATGGAAGGCTACACTTGGCAATTTGCTTCACTTTTGCCTATACCTTAATCCAAGGTCGTTGGCTATAAATATAAAACACCTATTACATACAAAACACACCAGTTACATGCTAAGAACCAGCTGAAACTCTTCCTCTCACTCAATCTCAAGTTCTTACAAAATTGTGCCAAGTTTCCAAAACTTCACAAAATCTGCCTTGCATTTTCACTTCTCAAACCTTTTCCAAACACTTTCTAACTCAAACCACACTCTAAACACATCACAAATGATGCACTAGAGCTGTCCAAACCCTCACTTTGTCCAGAAACCCATCCAATCAAAAAGTCAATGGTTGAAACCTCTTTTGTTGACTTTTCTGCACTTTAGAGAGAAGCCACTGATCCCTTGCACTTCCACACTCTCTAAGACCTCTAACACTTCATAAATAATATATATAAATTTTCCATGATGGTTCCACACTTTTTTAAAAAGGATTGAGTGAGTTGGCTTTGGAAATCTTTGGATTTTGGAAGTTTTTCTTCACTTACAAGGCATTCTGCCCACCAACTGGATTGAGAGTTACTTGGAGCACATATTCATCATCCTTGGAGCATTTTAAGACCTTGGAAGAGCTTTCAAGATCTCTGGTTTTCTTATTTTTCAAGCCTGCTTCAAGAGGTAAGCCTAAAACTCATAAATGTGAACTTTCCACTTGCATTTCACATGCTACCATGACTTCTAGCTATGATCTTGTGTTGCACATTGTTTGAACATGTTTTATGTATGTTATGTGTCATGTATGAACTATTTCCTACAACAAAACTTGTAACTTTTGGAGTGTCAAAAAACCAGGTCACAAACTAGGTCCAACCTAGTCATTTTTTGCATGATGCATCCAATCTGTCAAACCATGGGTGCATTTATTAATTTCTTTTGCGCTAACCTCTATATATGATGTATATGTGATACTTTTACACTTGTTTCACCAAGAACACCACTACACACGACTATCCATATGTTCTTCCATTTTGTTGTGACCAAAGATGCCAAAACCTTGATGCTATCGAATTTTTTTGTGAGTGCATGGTATGGAAAAAAATGGTATCATTCAATTCCTTGTTCAAAAATACAAAATTTTCACTTTTTTCCACCGCATTTGGTTAAGATTTGACTGATTTTCAATCTTCTTGCAAATTGGCCTTAGGTTGTGACCTTGCCTTGCCTTAGTTTTACCCCCATTAGTACACCAACTTTCCATGATCATAACTTGCTTATTTTTTGTGCTATTGATGCCATTATTTTTGAAAACTACTCCTTATCATGTCTATTTTCATTAAGTGAAAAAATAATTCAAGGATTTTTATCCTAGAAAGACTTTGATCCACTTGAATAACACGTGTTTTTAGGGTTTTTTCCATGATGTTCTTGAACTTTTTCAAGTTGTAACTTGATTTTTCTTGTGAGATTTGTCTTGTATGATTAATATATGTTTGTTAACATGTTTAAATGTTCAAATATGTTTGATTAATTGCCTTACCATGTTCATACTTTCTTTTATGAATGTATGTGTGTGTGTGTGTGTGTGTGTGTGTGTGTGTGTGTGTGTGTGTGTGTGTGTGTGAAAATGGCCTGTTGAACTTCATCTGTTAACTTTGCCATGATTCTTGGTGTTGTAACCTCTTGAATATGCTTTTCATGCTTCATTTTACTTGTTTATGTGTCTTGTTAGAACCATAACATGTTTAGGGTTTGTTCTTGCCTTTGTGAATGCTTTAATATGCATGGTATACTTTGAATTTCATTTGTGAACTTTGACATGATTCTTGATGTTGTGACCTCTTGAATATGCTTTTCATGCTTCATTTTACTTATTTATGTGTCTTGTTAGAACCATAACATTCTAGGGTTTTATTTTTGACTTGGTTGTTACCATGGAACTTGTTTACTTCTCCCCATGAGATCACGAATTCATACTTGAATTGTGGTAACATTTCTTGTGTTCTTGCTTGTTTGGTTGTCACCAATACATGTTTAGTTGGTCTTATGTTGTTACATTTGATCTCATTTGATCCTTATAACATGCTTGCTTCAAGATGTCACTTGTTTTCATTAATCTTGTTGGAATGTTATAGATGAACTTGTTATTGTTACACATGTTCTTTACTCACATTGGTGGTTGTTACCTCTATGTTTTTATGTTGATCTTGATTATTGTTACATGTTGTTACATGTTCTTGCTTCATTTATTTGTCAAGTTATTCCCCAGTGATTAAAATTTCTAGTTCACATCAAGTTGTCTATGTCCTTGTGTCCAAAGGAAGGTCTCTCTTTTGACCCTTGGGTCATAGATAGATCATTACCCTCCTCTGACTTTGTTAAGTCACTTTGAACCCTAACTTAGTTAAGTTAGAACCTACTATCCATTAGACTTTACTTAAGTCTAAAAGACCCATCTTTTACTAGAAGTGTTCTTCAACTAGAACCCTAGGTTAGAGTTTGTTAGCTCTATGTAAGGATCATTTTTATGATTACTTACTCCCCTCCTGGCTTTTTGTCAAAGTCAATCCCCTTGAGTTTACAACTTAGAATAGAGAGTTTTGTTAAACTCTATACAAGCATTGTTATGTTTGTTCCCCGTTGAACCTTGACCATAATCAAAGTGTTCATTTATCCCTAGTGAGGTGAACTATGATTGCTCTGATTTTTTCTAGTTAGGATACATAGGCAGAAGATGTGATATCCTTGCAAGTAAACTTAGAAGGTATCCTTAGGTCTTTACCTCAAAACCTCAACCTTGATCCCAAACCATAGCATAACCATAGCAAGTTTATCATACACACACACACACAAAATGTTCATGTAGAGTACTACAGATGTTTAGGATGTGAAATACCCACCCTAGGCATAACCAACCCCGATCCCTGAATCTCTTAGAATTGTTGTTACATCGTGCAAAAGGTCTTTCTTTCTTTAACCTTTCCTTTGGATAAATCAAAGTCTGGTTGTGAATTTAATGAATTAAGATTCAAGTTAACCAATAACTTGGCATCTGATTCTCACTGCAACAACTATAGCATACAAGAACTCACATATTTTAATTATACAAAGACATATTATACACACGTAGTGCCACGTGGCACTGGATTGAGAAAAATAAAACAAAATAAACTTGTTACTCTCTTTCTCACATTCTCTCTCTATCACCCTCACGTCCTCTTTATGTTTCTTTTAAACAAAAGGCCATATATGCTCCATTAAAAAACATAATCATAAATCAAACTTGTAGAGTAAAACTAAAAAAAAGAAGAAACAAGACATACCGAGTTATTTATTTCCGAACTGTATGAAAATCGTGAATGCTTGAGACGTGGGGGTGGAAGAATGAAACAGCAACTTGAATTTCGAGCAACCCCAAACCTTGATGTTATGTTGTTACGTGAAGAAGGATGATGAAAGTCGTTGACGATAGTTGCGAAAAGTTGAAGAGGGGTGAAATGATATTATGAAGATTGTTTTGAAGGAGAGGTTGAGGTGATATGGAAGTGTCACACCCTCATTTTCACCGTTAGCCTTTTATACCCTACATTCGGCATATCATACATCATTCTATTGTGTATCGAGCATGCGGGTTCACAAGGTACGAACTAGGCCATTTGGTTGTAACTTGTCTATTTTCGGACTACATGAAAAAAGGTTCATCACCTAAGGTTTGATCTGAGGAAAAATTCTACTCATGAAAATTTTGGCAAGGGGAAGTTACTTGACAAAATACAAGGATATTCAAGATAAATATTAATAGACATGAATGCTAGGCCAAATCCAAAGCTCCTTCATACATGTTTATTTTTATGGCATAAGTGGAGTGCAAATTATTAAGGCATGAATCAAGATCATCAATGCATAATTCAAGATTTCATTTTTAAGCACATGAGGGAATCCATCATCCAAAATTCAAGATTCATGAATGGAGATAAAAATAATACTAAGAGGAATTTTGTGACATTACAATCATGTAATTTGTTACAAAAATTCCAACTCTAGATAATGTTTAGAAATTAATCTATTTCTAAATCTTCATTCAAGTCTTTAATCAAATCTATGATATGGTACTCTTCATACTACACCATTTTTTTCATGTGCTACATTATGCTCACAAACATCCAAGAAATATGCAAGAATTAAATCAACATTGGAATGTTTATGGGCCAAGATTATGCATGTTCAATCATAGGCAAAACAGCCCCATGCAAGAGTTGAAGAATTACTACATGTCACAAAATCAAGAGGACAACATGTACTATGTTACAAGATCATTTTTTATGTCACAAAGTCAAGGAAATAGCATGCAAATGATATATTTACTTGCTAAATATCAGTTTGCAAATGCTGTCAAAGAGTGGTAACAATTGGCTACATGGCAAGATACAAAGCAATACCATCCAAGAGACTAATGGGCAAAAAGAGGGATAGTAGTATAGTATGCTACAGCAGAAAAATGCAGCAAGTCATACTAGAAATAGAAGGGAAAAGTGGGGCTGCACAAAAGGAAGAAAAAGGCATTGCCAAGAATGGAAAGTTGGTGATGAAAAGGTGTGCAAAGTGTGTGGCTTTAGGACAGCAGAAAAAGTTGACAGAAAAGGTGGAAAATGGGCTGCAAGCAAGCATAGAAAACATAGTATTCCTTACTATCAAAACAGAACAGAACACAAGAAGCAAGCAGAGTAGAGACTACACATAGAGAGCAAAGAGTAAGAGCAAAAAAACAGAAAAATAGTTAGCAAGAAACCCCCAAAAAAACAGAAAAAAGAGAGTGAGATAGAGACACAAGAGGATCATTGAGAAACCAAACCTTCACAACATAGAGTGAAGAGGGGAGAGCACATCCAACAGAGGTCATTGGAGTACTTGCAAGAAGAATAGAAAGCTCTTGGTATCCATTTCTTCAAATCTTTCTCCTTTTATTCTTTGCTTTTATATTCATTTCATTCACTCTTTTATGTGTTGTTGAACTGTATATCATGTAAGATCCCCTAAGGGACTAAGAAACCATCCTCAAGGAACCACAAAAACGAAACGAAAACATAAAAAAAAATGTGAGATTTCGACCTGGACCAGCAACACGGGCGTGTCACACGACACGGCCGACCGTGTCACGCTACTGTATGAAGTTTTTTTCCCCAGGCCTTGCAACACGGGCCATATCACACAACACGGCCAGGCGTGTTGCATCACTGTTTCAACTTTTTTCACCCGTGTCACACCACTGTTTCCTCCATATTTTTTTACCGGTTTTACCTTAAAAACCGTTTTTTTTGTGATGTCTCGATTTTTTTGAGCCGTGTGGCTTATGTTTGTATGTGAATATTGTTATGGCCCTTGTTGACCTTTGTTTCCAAAAACTATTTTAAAAAGTAAACTCTCGATTTTATCGAGCCATTTTTGACCATGTAAGTCGGATGCCTTGTGCACCGCCATCGACCTAAATCGCATCACTTCAAATATCTTTACAAGCAATAAATCTTGATCCAACATCAAGTGTTTCTCTTTTCGCATAAAAATACAAAAAAAAACACAATAAAATATATGATTGGAATTATGCACCATGAACTTTAAAGTGGTGGAGAAGGAATGAGAATGGAACCCTCCTACACTCATTCCGAATGTTTCGAATACAAGGCGCTCGACTTGGTTATTCGATACATTCATCTCTATCTAAAGTCTTTTGTATAATCCTAGTCAAGAACACATTTTCTTCAAAAAAAACTAAAAACAACATCAACTCATCAAACTATTTTTGCCTTAGGGCGTCAATCCAAAAAACCTTTTTCAAGGTATAAAATCAACCAACAAACAACAATTTCATAAAGCCTCCGAACTACGGAGCTCTGATTCTTCACTTCTTTTAAGTGAGGATACGTAGGCACAAGGGCCACAATCCTTGGCAAGCATTAAAATAAATAAACCAATCCCTCTTTTCCTTAAACAAGCAAACTTTTAGAATAAAACACCCATTCACGCGAAATAACCTAGGAGGTTCCCATCGAGTACGATGGATGCGAGGGGGTGCTAATACCTTCCCCTCGCATAACCGACTCCCGAACCTTAAGACTTGGTTGCAATGACCACGCTCTTTTCCCAAAGGTTTTATCGCTATTTCCCTTTCCCCCCGTGGGATAAATAAAATCCGGTGGCGACTCTGTGTCATTTTTCGCGTAGCGACAGGAAGCTATTGAAGATATGGTGGTTTATAAAAACATGGATTTGGCTTTTCCAGACATGAATATACACATAAAACCATATATATCCCATGAATATACACATAAAATCGTATACATCTATAATCACACACTTCTATGCACCAAGAACAGAAGGTTACATATACACGCACAATAACTATAGCACACAAAAACTCACATATTTTAATTATACAAAAACATATTATACACACATAGTGCCACATGGCATTGGATTGTGAAAAATAAAACAGAATAAACTTGTTACTCTCTTTCTCATGTTCTCTCTCTATCAGCCTCACATCCTCTTTATGTTTCTTTTAAACAAAAGGCCGTATATGCTCCATTAGAAAAACATAATCATAAATCAAAATTGCACAGTAAAACTAAAAAAAAAGAAACAAAACATACCGAGTTATTTATTCCCAAACTTTATGAAAACCACGATTGCTTGGGACGCGAGGGTAGATGAATGAAACAACAACTTAATTTTGAGCAAGCCCAAACCTTGATGTTATGTTGTTACGTGAAGAAGGTTGATGAAAGTCGTTGATGACGATTGTGAAGTTGAAGAGAGGTGAAATGAGATGATGAAGATTTTTTTGAAGGAGAGGTTGAGGTGATATGGAAGCTATTGAAGTTATGGTGTGAGTTGTGCAAGAAAAACTAGAAAGAGTCATGTAAGCATGACGGAGAATGAAAGTTGATGTGAATGGTGGTTTATGTGGCTGATATTGATGGTGAAAGTGGTAGTGATTAAATTGTTTTTAGTTGCAAGGAGGGAGTATTATATGAAGCTGGTTTTTTGTGATAATGTTAAGATCATTTTCTTTTCAACATGCTACAGGCAGTGAGGGATATGTATGGAAAGAAGTGTTGAAGAGTAAATGAAGGTAAGGTCTAAAAGTGTTGTACCCTTGAAAATTTCATCATTTTAGCCACTGTTTTACTGTGCAATCGATTGACATATTAGTGCAACCGATTGGACAGCTAAAAATTCAGCTTCCAGCAGTTTTGTTCAGTATGCAATCGATTGGAGCCTTAGTGCAATCGATTGCTCACTGTGCGTTTTGGAAAAATTGTGCAGAAAATTGCATTTTTCACCAACCATTCCCTTCTTAGCTACCATAATCAATCCCACCATGTTAGGGCATTCACAAAACTCGAAAATTCACTTAAATCATGATAAATATATGGGTGCTTTCCTACCCAAACTTCTACCCATTAACCATTAACACACAATTCCAAATTAAGGGTTTTCCCTACACAACTTCTATCCATTAAATCATTATTCCACAATCCCAATAATGAGAGAATACCCACCCTTACCTTAGATTTCTTATGAAGAAGAATCTTTGATTCCATGGATGCTTGCATTCTGATTTCTCCTTTTCCTCCTTCTTTTCCTCTTGCCTCTTTCTCTTCTTCTCTTCTATCTTCTCTATTCTCTTTTCCCCGTTCCCTTCTCTTACTAACTCCTCTTCTCTAAAACCCTAACAATTTAATCCTTTCTATTAGGCTTTACCCAACGCCTCTCACTTTCTATTCACACACCCATCACTAGACCCAACTAATCAATCTAGTAATTCCACACTATTCTATCAAAATAGAATAAATCAATTAATTTAATTAATTCAATATATCACATATTTAGATTAAATAAATTAAATCAATTAACTCATATAAATTAAATAAATCAAATAATTCATTTAAATCAAATAAATCACATAAATCAATTAATTATTACAAATAATTAATTATTAGAAATTGGACTGTTACAACCCTCCCCCATTTAAAAGATTTTCGCCCTCGAAAATTACCTCAAACGAATAACTCGGAATAAGACTCCCTCATCTGACTCTCAAGCTCCCAAGTCACATTCTACCAGTTAGTCCTCCCTAAGCGACCTTCACCAAGTAAATCTCTTTACCACGAAGTTGCTTCAATTCTCGATCCTCTATCCTCATAGGTTATGTCTCCATAGTCAGGTTATCCCTCACCTACACATCATCCACTTGAACTACATGAGACTGATCCGCAATGCATTTCCTCAATAGAAATACATGGAACACATCATGAATGTTAGCAAGATACGACGGTAATGCAATCCGATAAGCTACCTCTCCTATCCTCTACAAAATCTGATAAGGATCAATAAAAAACGGCGTTAACTTACGTGACTTCAACGCTCTATCCACACCAGTTATCAGAGTAACTCGAAGAAACACATGATCTCCTTCTTGAAACTCAAGTGCTTTCCTCCTCTTGTCATGATAACTCTTTTCACGACTCCAATAAATCTCCATCTTCTCTTGAATCATCTTAATCTTATCAATAGTCTGCTGGACTATCTCGGGTCCAACCACGACACTCTCTCCCGACTTATATTAACACAATGGCGTCCTACACTACTTACCATACAATGCCTCAAACGGTGCCATACCAATACTCAAATGAAAACTGTTGTTCTAAGTAAGTTCTATCAAAGGTAATTAGACATCCCAAGCTCCTACCTTTTCCAATACACAAGCCTTCAAAAGATCTTCAAGTGACTAAATCGTCCTCTCAGTCTGACCATCTGTCTGTGGATGATAAGCAAAACTCAAACATAACTTCGTACCCCAAAGCACTTTGCAAACTTTCCCAAAATCTCGAAGTAAACCTCAGATCTCTATCTGACACAATGTTAGATAAAATACCATGCAAACTAACAATCCTTTCAATGTGCCGCTTCACTAACGTATCCAATGGGTAATCCATTTGCATTGGAATAAAGTGAGCAGATTTCGTCAATCTATCCACAATAACCCAAATAGCTTCATAATTACTTGATGTTCTAGGTATACCAGATACAAAATCCATATATATGCTATCCCATTTCCACTCAGGAATAGACAACGGTTGCATCAAGCCCTGCGGTTTCTGATGCTCAATCTTTGACTTTTGACAAGTCAAACAAGAATACACAAACTCGGTAATATCCTTCTTCATACAAGGCCACCAAAATACTTTCTTCAAATCTTGATACATCTTAGTAGCACCCGGATGAATACTCGATCCACTACGATGCCCTTCTTCAAGAATACTCTTCTTTAGCTCAACAATATCTGGAACACAAACTCTATCACGACATCTCATGATACCATTTTCATCAATCTGAAAATCACCACCTTGAGCTTGATTGATCAATGTCAACCGATCAACTAAACCCAAATCTGATTTCTGTCCTTCTCGAATCTCATCAAGAATACCACTAGTAAGCTTCAACATACCAAGCTTAACTCCGTAATAAGTCTTCTCACACACCAAACTCAAATCACGAAATTGTTCAATCATTTCCAACTCTTTTACCATCATCATCGACATATGCAAAGATTTCCTACTCAATGCATCATCTACCACATTTGCTTTACCCGGATGGTAATTCAAATCAAAATCATAATCTTTCAAAATTTCTAGCCATCTCCTTTGCCTCGCATTCAATTCTTTCTGATCAAAGAGATACTTCAAACTCTTATGATCACTATACACTTCAATTCTCGTACCAAACAAATAATGCCTCCAAAGCTTCAACACAAATACAACGATGGCCAACTCTAAGTCATGCGTCAGATAATTCCTCTCATGCACTTTAAGTTTTCTTGAAGCATAAGCTACAATTTTTTTATTTTGCATCAACACACCTCCTAAACCCATCAAAGAAGCATCACAATACACAACAAACGGTTCTGCCGGATTCGGCAAAATCAAAATAGGAGATGCCGTCAATCTTCTCTTAAGCTCTTGAAAAATTTCTTCACACTTTACATCCCAAACAAAAGCTTGACCCTTCCTAGTCAACTGTTTTGACGGCAACAATAACTTGGCAAATCCTTCAATGAATTTCCAATAATAACCTGCCAAACCAAGAAAACTTCTAATCTCAAAAACTTATTTCAGAGTCTCCCATTGCGATACCGCTTCAACCTTCGACGAATCAACTGCAATACCTCTACTCGAAATCACATGACCAAGGAAACTCACTTCCTTCAACTAAAACTCACACTTAGAAAGTTTAGCATACAACTGCTTCTCTATTAACACAAATAGCACAATCCTCAAATGCTCGACGTGTTCTCCTTCACTCTTTGAATAGATCAAAATATCGTCAATGAACACCACCACAAACTTGTCCAATAAGAATGGAAAATCCTATTCATGTACTCCATAAATACACCTGGTGCATTAGTCATACCAAATGGAATCACAAAATACTCATAATGTCCATACCCTGTTCTAAAAGCAGTCTTCTGAATATCTTCATCCTTCACATGAATCTGATGATACCCAGATCTTAGATCTATCTCACTAAAGGCACTTGCACCTACCAACTGATCCATCAAATCATCAATCCTCAGAAGTGGATACTTATTATTGATAGTAACCTTGTTCAATTATCTGTATTCCACACAAATCACATAGAACCTTTTTTCTTCTTAACCAATAAAACTGGTGCAACCCACGGTGATACACTTGGACGAATAAACCTTTTCTCAAGTAGATCTTCAAGTTGACTCTTCAACTCTTTCAATTCCGATGCGGACATACGATATGGAGCCATCGATACCGGACTAGTTCCAGGAACTAAGTCAATCGCAAACTCCACTTCTCGTTCCGACGGTAAATCTCTTATCTCATCAGGAAAAACTTTCAGAGAATCACAAATAATTGGCAACCACTAACTTCACCACTTTCATTAACACTCAAAGTTGCCATCAACATAAACACCTTCGTACCATCTTGCACCAACTCATCAAAATAATATGTAAGAACTTGGCTTAACTCCAAGCAATTCACTACACGCACCATCTAAGCTCGCAAGACGCGTTTATTCCATCCAACATGATCCTGTCTACTATCAACAAGAGATTAAGGGTGATTAGTTCCTCAATTTGTTAATAGATAGCCGATAATCATAATGAGGCATAAACCATCTTTACCAAACTATAATAACGTTCAACGACATACTGAGCCACCACTCCACACTTGAAGCATCTTGGAGAAGCACAACTTTCTCCCCCACTTATTTCAATCCCACTCCTGAAGACAAAGGTTAGAAAAACAAACGTGTACCGACAGTCTTTTTACACACATGTCGCATACAAGGGCACAAACAACATTAGACAACTTGGTCGGATGGACCGACCTGCTCTGATACCACTAATGTAACACCCTTCTAAACCCCACAGAATATATATAAATAATCAGAGTAAATCATCATGAATTCACACAAGGGTGTCACACATAATTTTCAAAACATCAAAAACACCTGTCATGCTCCTTAATACTTTAATAAATAATCATGCTTTTCAAAATTTTACTTCGCATGTAGCAGCGGATTCAATTTGTATCATAATTCTATTAACGGAAACATTCGTATTCATCACATAATTCAACATTACTTAGGCACTAAGGCCAACATCATAATATTCCAATGAATATAAAAACATAGCGTAGAGTACATAAAGTATCTCTAAAATATAAACCAAACAATCCCAGTGTTACATGACCAGAGCATGACTCGACCCAACATAACTAAAATACTAAATAGCTACACCAACAGCGACCACGCAACTGCGAGCAACTCTACTCTTGATACCTGCACGATGTCAGATAGGACATCATTCAAGCAGAAGGGTGAGAATTCACATCAATATTGAAATCATAAGATAATAAATAATGTAAAGCATGTCAGGACAAACACCAATATTCTCACACTTCAATTTTCATCAACCAATATCACTCAACAATCGTACATTCATAAATCTCAATTCAATAAGTCATACACATGTACATACTTTCATATAAAAATCATATATCCACAACTCCCAGTTCAGCAAGTCATACACATAGGCATACTTTCATATAACAATCATATATTCACAACTCCTAATTCAACAAGTCATACACATAGGCATACTTTCATATAATAATCATATATTCACAACTCCCAATTCAACAAGTCATACACATAGGCATACTTTCATATAACAATCATATATTCACAACTCCCAATTCAACAAGTCATACACATAGGCATACTTTCATATAACAATCATATATTCACAACTCCCAATTCAACAAGTCATACACATAGGCATACTTTCATATAACAATCATATATTCACAACTCCCAATTCAACAAGTCATACACATAGGCATACTTTCATATAACAATCATATATTCATAACTCCCAATTCAACAAGTCATACACATATGCATACTTTCATATAACAATCATATATTCACAACTCCCAATTCAACAAGTCATACACATAGGCATACTTTCATATAACAATCATATATTCATAACTCCCAATTCAACAAGTCATACACATAGGCATACTTTCATACAACAATCATATATTCACAACTCCCAATTCAACAGGTCATACACATAGGCATACTTTCATATAACAATCATATATTCATAACTCCCAATTCAACAAGTCATACACATAGGCGTACTTTCATATAACAATCATATATTCCATATGACTCAATGCAATTCAATGCAACTCATGTCATGTGGTACCAACACTTATTATTATTTTTCGGTTTTTACATTTAAACTGGGTCTGCCCCCTAGACCAATAACAAACAAAAGCTTGTTCCCTAAGCTTTCAAACCCCACTCCAGGTTTGGGACAAGTCACTAGTCTCCACGAAACTAGCAAGCATTGCCTCTTGACAACAAATGATGCGTATGCAATCAACAACCATATGCACTTAAGATCGTTCCCGCATCTTAATCTGATGCATACTCAAATAATTCATCACACAAGAATTATAACATGATTGCACACACAACACATTTCATAATCACCAAAGTATTCACACTTTCAACATCATCATTACATTTATCAAGTAGTGCACAAGAATCAATTAGATTCAATCACAGTCCACAACACAATTCAATGATTACACATAGGACAATCAATCCATCACCAATAATTGAATTCAATATTCAATACACAATCAACTTGTTAAACAACAATTGATATCTCAATAACCAATCAAAGGTTATTAATCAATCAATACTCAAGTAAATAATTAATAAAACATCTCAATTAATCCATGTTTTAGTTAAGATTCAATTAAACAATGACTCTGTGTAATCAAACTCTCAGTACATGACTTTTCCAAATTTCAGCTTTTATACAGCATACAATCGATTGGAGTTAGGGTGCAATCGATTGAATGACTCAATTTTTCATATTTTTAGCTACTGTATTTAAGTGCAATCGATTGACATCTTGGTGCAATCGATTGTACCCTTGAAAATTTCATCATTTTAGCCATTGTTTTACTGTGCAATCGATTGACATATTAGTGCAATCGATTGGACAGCTAAAAATTCAGCTTCCAGCAGTTTTGTTCAGTATGCAATTGATTTGAGCCTTAGTGCAATCGATTGCTCACTGTGCGTTTTGGAAAAATTATGCAGAAAATTGCATTTTTCACCAACCATTCCCTTCTTAGCTACCATAATCAATCCCACCATGTTAGGGCATTCACAAAACTCGAAAATTCACTTAAATCATGAGAAATATATGGGTTCTTTCCTACCCAAACTTCTACCCATTAACCATTAACACACAATTCCAAATTAAGGGTTTTTCCTTCACAACTTCTACCCATTAAATCGTTATCCCACAATCCCAATAATGAGAGAATACACACCCTTATCTTAGATTTCTTATGAAGAAGAGTCTTTGATTCCATGGATGCTTGCATTCTAATTTCTCCCTTTCCTCCTTCTTTCCTCTTGCCTCTTTCTCTTCTTCTCTTCTATCTTCTCTATTCTCTTTTCCCCTTTCCCTTATCTTACTAACTCCTCTTCTCTAAAATCCTAACAATTTAATACTTTCTATTGGGCTTTACCCAACTCCTCTCACTTTCTATTCACACACCCATCACTAGGCCCAACTAATCAATTTAGTATTTCCACACTATTCTATCAAGATAGAATAAATCAATTAATTTAATTAATTCAATAGATCACATATTTAGATTAAATCAATTAAATCAATTAACTCATCTAAATTAAATAAATCAAATAATTCATTTAAATCAAATAAATCACATAAATCAATTAATTAATACAAATAATTAATTATTAGAAATTGGATTGTTACATATGCAGCTCGACCATTAGAGACTTAGGCGTTACCTGTTTGCGGTAGAACCAAGAGTTAACAAAACTCTCTTTTCTGGAAAAAAAGGTTTTCCAAATTAGTCCCGAAGGAAAAATGTTTGAAGTTTGTTTTTGTGTTTTTTAGTGAAGTGAATTAATTCAGTTTGTGATTCACGTTGCACTAAAGACTATGACATAGGGGCGAATGCGTCGCGTATCACCCCCAAACGGGATGTACACTAAACACTCTAGACAAGCGAGAGGAGACCCCTCACTCATCATTCCCCATGTGCTTAAGGCTCATAGCACACAATGTTCATCATATTTATTAGATGAATTAGCATGTGTTGAGATGAGATGAGAGACGCACGGAAGGTCTAAGGGAAACTTGGCCCTAACGTTGTCATGCAAAATGGTCCTAAGGTTAGGATTGAAAGGGGAAACATCTACCCTAATGTTAGCATGCATGGTTTGAGTCCTAATTTCTATCATAATCAACCTTAAACAAGGAAGGTTAGATCATAGGGGAACATGGCAAAGGAAGAAGAAAGATCAAACACAAATGAGAGTGAAAATAGGGATGCAAACATGGAATGCAACACACAAGCAAAGGGAGGAACAAAGTGTGGGGTAAACACCACCACAAGCACATATCGACTTTTATTAATTCAAGAAATAAAGATGCAAAACACAAGAGGAAATGCAAATGCAAGAAGGCAAGCCAACATGAATGTGCAAGCACAAAAGATGAACATCACTTTGAACGACAAACTACAAAAGTAGGCATCCAAGTGGAAATCGAACGCGCGTGTCGAATAAATCATGATTAAAAAAATCAAGAACAATGGCATATATCTAAAACATTTCACTCCTAATGCATCATACTGATCCATGAAGATTCGAAGTGAAACGGTACCAAAACGACCTTGAAAAACTGCAAAACAGGCCTGCTGGCACAGTGTTAATCAATTAACATCAGGGGTTAATCGATTAACCACTTAAAAATGATGGAAAATTTGAATATTTGCATTGGTTAATTGATTAACCAATTGGTTAACTGATTAACATTGTTCCAGAGGCGAAAAATAGTAGTTCATAAACACTTTTCAGCAACTTATCTAATGTGCAATCATTCTAATGATCATATAATCAATTATACACGAAATTAAACCATAAACCACTGATCTAATGGTCATGTAAACACATTTAAACAACAAGATCACAAATCAAATGGACCAAATCAACCAAAAGTCAATCAAAGATGAAAATCCACATGATCATGCAAAATAAGTTCGAAACAACAATAGATCTAGGATTCCAACCTATGAAGCGGAGATTTGCTTCGGTAATTGTTGATTCAACTCTGATTGAATAGATCCAAGCGAGAAATCCGGAAAAATTCAAGATCCAATTGAATTCTAGTAGTAATAATGAAGATCCACCAAAATCAAGCAAGAATTATCCAAATAAGCTCTTCCAAAAACACTTCAAAATTCATATCCAAATTTGCACAAAAATTGAATGAGGAAATTGATCCAATGAAGATGATGGATGAAGGTTTAAGATCAAGAATTCATTGATTCCAATGGAGAATCAAAGAATTCAATGGATGAAGAGCTTTGGTGAAGGTTTGGGAATGGAGAAATTGAGAGAAACTTGAGAGAATTGAGATGAATCTAGAAAATGAGATTGAAATTATGAGAGTTAGATGTGTGAGGTTTGGAGTAGATCATTTAAATACCCCTTAGGTTTGGATCCACATGAGAGGTTTGGAATGTGGTTTGGAAATTTTGGTTTGGAATGAGGAATGGGAGTTTAGAGGGAAAATGAGATTAACCAAAATTCAAGATGATTCTAGATCCTTCCCAAGTGTAAAATTGAACTTCCAAGTGATCAAAGTTGGACCCCAAAGTGACCCCCTTTAAAAATTCACGTGCAAAGGCAAAACCTGCACTAGTTAATCGATTAACCATATGGGTTAACTGATTAACACCTTCAAAATTTCAAATTTGACTTAATTTTGACTTGGTTAATCGATTAACACCTTCAAAATTTGAATTTTGACGCCTTTTGGAGGGAAAACTGCACATTTGCTCGTTTCTCGTCGTTTTGAGCCATGTTCCGCTTCTGAAACTTGCTCTTGAATATTATAACCATGAGAATGCTTGCGATAACCTGAATGCTGCTTCCTGAGCTAAAAATACCGTGTAAAATAAAATAAAATCGATCGCCCGACCACCGGGCAAAATAAATGTCAGGGACTCTGATGCTTGCTATTTTGGTCCATGCACTGAGAATGAAAACTGAACCACAGGAAAACCTTGATCCCCTGTCTCAAGAACGAATGCTATGCAAATGCAAAAATGCGAAAATGCAAAGAAACAAAAGCCAGATGCTGCTAAAACGGAAAGGCAAGTTTTGGGGTGCTACAGTTGCCCCTATTCAAACAACTTGGACCTAAAGGAAGGAAAAGCATCCGCTTTCAAACATTCAAGGTATAAGGTGATTGAATACAAAAGAACCCGGAAATTTGCACCCTGCAGGGATGCAAAACAGCGAATACCAACCAAGAGTTGGAATACGACACGCTGGGGGATAATAATCCAATACGATCTGAACTTCATTCAAAAGATACCAACCAAGAGTTGGGATAACGATCAAAGGATACCAACCAAATGTTGGGATAACGAACACCAGATACCAACCAAGAGTTAAGGATAATGTCCAAAGGATACCAACCAAGAGTTTGGATAGACAACCAAAGGATGCCAACCAAGAGTTGGGATAACAAACCAAGGATACCAACCAAAAGTTGGGATAACAAACAGAGGATACCAACCAAGAGTTGGAATAACAAACGGAAGGGTACCAACCAAAAGTTGGGATAAAGATCAACAAATTCCAACCAAGAGTCGGGATGAAAAACCTCGAATACCAACCAAGAGTTGGAATAAAAGTCAAAGGATACCAACCAAAGATACCAACCAAGAGTTGGCATGAAGCAACCAACAGATACCAACCAAGAGTTGGGATGACAACTGAAGGGTACCAACCAAAAGTTGGGATAACGAACCAAGGAATACCAACCAAGAGTTGGGATAACAAACCCTAGATACCAACCAAGAGTTGGGATGAAACGACCAACAGATACCAATTAAGAGTTGGAATGAAACGACCAACCACAGGATACCAACCAAAAGTTGGAATAACTCTCCCACAAGATACCAACCAAGAGTTGGGATACAACCACAGGATACCAACCAAAAGTTGGAATAACTCTCCCACAAGATACCAACCAAGAGTTGGGATACAACCACAGATACCAACCAAGAGTTGGGATAACAAACTCTGGATACCAACCAAAAACTGGGAAACAACCAAAGATGCCAACCAAGAGTTGGGATAACAAACTCTGGATACCAACCAAAAGTTGGGAAACAACCAAAGATACCAACCAAGAGTTGGGATAACTCTCCCACAAAATACCAACCAAGAGTTGGGATAACGACCCTGCTGGGGAAAAAAGAGAAATTTAACCAAAAAGCCTTGTGGCGACTTCACCGGGAAAAGAGTAGACTAACCAGACGACTCTGCATGGGATAAACATCTATCAAAAGATGATAATCGAACAATACCATCCAAAAGATGGGATAAACGCTGGGGAGGTATACTGACCAAAAGTCGGAATCATCAACCAGGAAACCAAGGTTACCAACCAAGAGTCGGAATAACGTCAACAAGACGACCAAATCGGATATTACCTCACTTGGGAATCAAAGACTACCAACCAAGAGTTGGGATAACGTCAACCAAACCTTACCAACCAAAAGTGGGAATAACAAGCAAGGCTACCAACCAAAAGTTGGAATTAAACAACACTACCAAGGACTACCAACCAAAAGTTGGAATCAAACAACACTACCAACAAATCTGCCTGAAAAACAATACCAAAGGAATACCAACCAAAAGTTGGGATAACTCCTACACACCGAAGATTACCGACTAAAAGTTGGAATAAAACCAATAAAACTTCGCCAACCAAAAGTTGGAAACAAACACCTGTCAAGTCACCAATTACCAACCAAAAGTTGGGATAGCAACTTCACTGAGGAATAGAGGAAGACTTCCAACCAAAAGTTGGAGCAACAACCAATCAAGCCGCAGACTACCAACCAAAAGTTGGGATAACAACTGTAAGGGATAACATCCAACCAAAAGTTGAGAAACAAGGCTACTAACCAAAAGTTAGGAATCACCAGGACAAATTATCATCGACCAAAAGTCTGAACAAAAGCTACTAACCAAGAGTTAGGATCGTTAGGAAAAGATCACCATCGACCAAAAGTCGGAACAAGAGTTACTAACCAAGAGTTATGATGCCAAGAAAAATCCCCATCGACCAAAAGTCAGAACAAGAGCTACTAACCAAGAGTTAGGATTGCCAGGAAAAATCCTCATCGACCAAAAGTCGGAACAAGAGCTACTAACCAAGAGTTAGGATTGCTAGGAAAAATCCTCATTGACCAAAAGTCGGAACAAGAGCTACTAACTAAGAGTTAGGATTGCCAAGAAAAATCCTCATCGACCAAAAGTCAGAATAAGAGCTACTAACCAAGAGTTAGGATTTCCAGGGACGCTAAACGAAGCTGACTCCACCACAGAAGACTACCAACCAAAAGTTGGGATGAAAGGCTACTAACCAAAAGTTAGAATTGCTGGAAACGCTTGTCACACCCTCATTTTCTCCTTTAGCCTTTATACCCTACATTCTCCATATCATACATCATTTTATTGCATATCGAGCATGTGGGTACGGATTGGGTCGATTTGTCATTTTCCATTTCAAATGAGATAACTTGTCTATCTTGGACTACATGGAAGAAAAGGTTCATTATCTAAGGTTTGATCTAAATTGGAAATTCTACTCATGTGGACTTCTTCAAGAAGAAGTTACTTGACAAAATATTAGGATATGCAAGATATATTCCTAATGACCATGAAATGCAAGGCATAATTCAAGATTGCTTCACCCAATTTTGTTTCAAATTCTTGATCAAGTGGAGTCCAAATTTGCAAAGCATGAGTCAAGATCACAAGTCCATAATTCAAGACTTCATCCATTTCAAGTTTAATGGTTCTAAGGAAATCCATCATGAATTCATGAATTAGAGGCAAGAATATTACAAAGAGAAATTTCATGATGTTACAAGAATGTCATTTGTTGCAAGATTTCCAACTCTAAGTAATGTTTAGAAATTAATTTATTTCTAATCTTCATTCAAGTCTCTAATCAAATTCATGTTATGGTAATGCCACACCAAGTCCACATTGTGCTTACAAACATCCAAGAAATATGCAAGAATTAAATCAACATTGGAATGTGTTGAGACCAAGAATATGCATGTTTGATCATGGGCAAAACAGCCCCATGCAAGAGATGGCAAATTACCTCATGTCACAAAATCTACATGTCACAAAATCAAGGGAATAGCATGATGATACATCTAAATATCAGATTTTCAAAATGCTGTCAAAAAGTGGTAGCATTGACCAAGAGGAGTTGTCCAAGCACAAGCCAACAAAATGGGTGCAAGGCACAAAGTGCTGCAGAAAAAACAGCATAGGCAAAGTGCAACAGCAAAAATGCAGCATAGCTCTTGCATGGAAATGGAAAGAAAGAGAGTGGCATGAGAAAAGGTGGTAAGAGACACCACTCCATGAAAAATCTGATATGTGGGAAGAAGAGAAAACCCTAGGAGCTGAGATAAGAAGGGGGGCTGTAAAGAAGAATTCATTCATTCAACATCCATTCCACACACATTGAAAAAACAGAAAAATAGAGAGAGCAATAGAAACCCTAAAAAACTAGAAAAAAGAGAGTGATATAGAAGCATAAGAGGACCATTGAGAAGCAAAATCTTCACAACATAGAGTGAAGAGTGGAGAGCACATCCAACAAAGGTCGTTGGAGTACTTGCAAGAAGGATAGAAAGCTCTTGGTATCCATTACTACAAACCCTTCTCCCTTTACTTTTTGCCTTTATATTCATTTCATTTACTCTCTTGTGTGTTGTTGTACTGTATATATCATGTAAGGTTCCAATAAGGACCAAGGAACCATTTTCAAGAAACCATAAAATGAAGGAAAACAAAGAAAAAATTAGTTTTTTATCTGGTAGCCTGACAAGGGCCGTGTCACACGACATGGCCGACCGTGTTGCACGTCTGTTTGCATTTTCATGACACAAAACGCCCAGGACCCCTGACACGGGCCGTGTCACATAACACGGCCACCCGTGTTGTGCTTCTGTTTGAGATTTCTTACCACAAAAATGCACAGGACCTCTGACACAGGCCGTGTCACACAACACGGCCACCCGTGTTACACCGCTGTTTGGCCTCAAAAACATTTTTTCTCCCAGACCCTATGACACGGGCCGTGTCACACAACACGGTCACCCGTATCGATTTTGTCGAGCCATTTTTAACCTTGTAAGTCGGTTGCCTTGTGCACCGCCATCGCCCTTGTCCGTATCGCTTCAAATGTATCTTTATAAACAATAAACCTTGATCCAACGTCAAGTGGTTCTCTTTTCTCATAAAAATCCAAAACACAATAAAATATACGATTAGAATTATGCACCATGAGCTTTAAAGTGGTAGAGAAGGAATGAGAATGGAATCCTCATACACTCGTTCCGAATGTTTTGAATACAAGGCGCTCGACTTGGTTATTCGAGACATTCATCTCTATCCAAAGTCTTTTGTATAATCCTAGTCAAGAATAGATTCTTCCCTAAGAAAAACCTAAAAATAACATCAACTCATCAAACTATTTTTCGCCTTAGGGCATCAATCAAAAAACCCTTTTTCAAGGTATAAAATCAACCAACAAACAACTATTCCGTAAGCCTCTGAACTACGGAGCTCTGATTCTTCACTTCTTTTAAGTGAGGATACGTAGGCACAAGGGCCACAATCCTTGGCGAGCATTAAAATAAATAAAACAACCCCTATTTTCCTTAAGCAAGCAAACTCTTAATAAAAACACTCATTCACGCTAAACAACCTAGGAGGTTCCCATCGAGTACGATGGATGCGAGGGGTGCTAACACCTTCCCCTCGCATAACCGACTCCCGAATCCTAAGACTTGGTTGCGATGACCATGCTCTTTTCCCAAAGGTTTTATCATTATTTCCCTTTCCCTCCTTGGGATAAATAAAATCCGGTGGCGACTCTGTGTCATTTTTCGTGTAGCGACAACGCTAAACGAGAGCGAACTGACCACCACAAAGGTTACCAACCAAAAGTTGGAATATCCGACTTTCCCGAAGAAAAGGAGGATTACCAACCAAAAGTAGGAATAACATCCAAACGCCAACAGGTCACCAACTAAAAGTTGGAATGAAACAAAGATTACCAACCAAAAGTTGGAGCAAAGACTCTACAAGGGGGAACCAGAGATTACCAACCAAAAGTTGGGATAAATCACCCTAGAATTACCAACCAAAAGTTCGAATACCAAGCACCATAATTCGAACTACGCCAGTGATTACCAACCAAAAGTTAGGATAACGCACCTAGAATAGGCAAGCAACAGAATCAACTGACTCACAATTGGCAATGAAAGTCCCATCAGGGAAAGAGAGGTTCAAACACAAGACTCTGCCAAGGAATATCCGTTCACCAACCAACTCTGTTGGGGGAAAAGAGACATCTGAACAACAGACTCGACCAAGGGAGAAGGCGCATACAAGCGACTCAGCTGGGGAGAACGACGACGTTTAACCAAACGACTAACTGGGAATAATCCGATAAAATGACCAACCCAAAGATCCACACCAATCAGGGATAACATGAAAATCACCTGAATTAAACAACCTCTGGCACCAAACCTTGCTTATGCTTCAGATGCATATGTTTGAAAATGGCGTAATGCTCCATATAAAATGGAAATTCTACGCATTTGGTAGAATGCTATGCAAAAATGCAAATGCTAAGGAGCCACTCCAGCAAAATAAATGCTGGAGAGAAGCGACCAACTCTGTCGGGGATGAAATGAAACTATGCTGAGGGAAACATCCTTGATGCCTCCACAGGATAAACTCTTCCAGGGACTTCACCCTGCTGAGGAAAACACCAAACATTCCACTCGGTGGGGAAACAAAGACAACGCTTACCGCTCCACTCTGCTCGGAAGGGAATCTGCCATTTGGGGACGTACAAGTAACAAACCGCCCTACTTGGGAATATCAGATACTTCTACTCAGAACTCCACTCTACTGGGGAATGGATCGCGCTTCTATCTGAACACTTGCCTTGTCGAGGGAATCAGCACTAAATTCTGCTTGAGAAAGAAAATCCTGAATACTGATGCTACTGGGAAAACGCCAGCACGTTGACTCCGTTGGGAAAGGGCGTCAAAGACGTTGCCTCTGATGGAGAATAATACTGGATTGCAATCTACCCTGCCGTCGAGGGAATATCCTTCCACCTTACTTTGCTGGGAACATGCTGCGAACAAATTCACCCTATTGAAGATTAGCCTTTGTAGGGATTCAAAGCCTTCTTTTGTTGGAGATACACTACACACCCCCGCTGGTTACAGTACTTCTGATTCACTGGGAATGATTGTGCCAAGTATGGTTGGGCTTTGGGTTTTCTGTGGAAGGTCAGGTACAACCGATATTGGGAAATGCTTTGTCCGACATCCTGACATTCGTCTTGAACCTGAAGGTCGACTGAACCTGCTTGAGTAACTATGCTAAGCTCTGAAAATGTAAGGACGAACAGTTCCTTCGTTTTCAATTTTTCCCTAGCCTGTGGGATCTCTGGAAAAACTTCCTCACGAGAAGACTTGAAATTTCTGTACCCTGATAGATTGACCTGAACGGCTTCAGCACTTTGAACCTTGAAGAGGTACTTCAAGTTAATTTCCTTCTGGATAAGAATAGCTCTTGGGCTCTTGGGATGGCCTGCCCCATCCTTACAATGACTTTGCCCCTGACTGGCTGATTCGTGGAGCAGTGCCCTTGGCTAATCTTCGAGAGGTTTAATAAATCTCGCCCTGATTGCCCCAGATTAACTGACTTTCAAATGGCTGACTCCCATGATATGATCCTTTGATATAGCTTGCCCAAGTTCAACGGAGTGGGCATTCTGCATTCTATCCTAATCAAACTTCCCATTATGGAAACTTTCCTGATGTCAAGTGCTTACTCGCAAGTAAAACAGATTGTTCTGCACAAAAGATATATTAATGCAATGCATATGAAAATTTTGAAATCCAAGTTTGTTCACTGGAAAAAATTGACATATAATGAATGAGTCACTTATCAGAATGTCAACATCAATACCAATATGGTAAGAGGAATCCTTTTAGGAGTCAGTTTCGACGCAATCTTTACCGAAGTATGCTTTCGAAACAACCCCGATTCAATTAAGACTTTTGAAGGTTGTAACATGGTCAGGTTCACGGTTAAGAAAGAAAGGATATAAGGCTCAAAGTTTATTCTAACCCACCCATTCTCCTTGATGTTCTCCAATCCTATGTTCAGCTAAATTGACACTAGCACTCACCTTTCAAAGGTTGATTGACAGGAGCGATGGTTCAGGAAACCACAAGTTTTTGGGAGTGACAGTCACTCGCTTTTCATCTTTTGGTGCCTGGTGTCACACGACTTATTTGTTCGGGGATTTTTCTTTTGTAATCCTTTTCACTCTTCTGCTTTTTCCCTAACTTTTTCCTGGACTGGCTCTTTTGAGCTTCTTGTGATTTTGAAGTCCAGCGGGATGCCCTAATTTTTGCTTAAGCCACTTATTCTCAAGTTATTGACTTAGCGGGCTTTTTCTTTTGATTTTTCCTTTTTTTTGAACAAATCATGTGACACCGGCTTGTCTGACTCGTTTGAAAGGGATTACGATTGTTTCACTCCCTGGTCGGCGAGGGATAACCAGTGTGGTTTTATTTATTTATTTTAGGCACGACCTATAGAGGTGTGATTGATCCTCGAACGGGAACACTCCTTTTGCAATTTGGACGCTTGGTCAAATCAACTGACACCTACCCTGCCCCGGTTTAAGATTGCGGGTTTTTTCGTTTTTCAGAAAGAAACTCCTACTGCTAGGCTCAAAGGGGTTAACAAGGGATTACCATCCTTATATCTCCGGTGTTTAGGAATTTGAAACAACGCCTGCACATTATCAGTAGGTTTCATTCAAAAGCATACAACCGGAAGCTTGCGCATCTTTCAATTTTGTCATCCTCCTCGGATTCCGCTTAAGCAAGCGTTATACATCAATTAAAAACATAAGTGAACACAAATGGATTTAACCAAAACATGCATATTCATTTCATTATCATTATCAATTGAAAACAAACAAGTTTTACAAATGAGTTCGCACTTTAACAAAAAAGAAACTACAAATGCAAAGAAATGACATGATAAAAAGGATTGCCAGCTTCCGGGAACCGGCTTTCAAATCTTGACTTGCTGCTAAATTAGCCACCTTCAGAATTTCTCGTCTAGGTCAATCTGATGCTCTTCCGAACCTCTGCCATCAGTAAATTCTTCCACTACATTAACCGTTGAACCCACATGGCTGGACGAAGGAAGATTGCTGATCTAGACTCCCTGAGGCGTGATCGAGAACATGTTGGAGTCCAGCAGAGTCTGAACCTGGCTCTTAAGCACCTTACAGTCTTCAGTTGAATGCCTCTGTGCCCCAGTGTGGTACTCACAGTGGGCGTTGACATCAAAACCTGGCGGATACGGCGGAATCACGGGATTAACCTTCTTTGGCATTATCATTCCACCCCTGATCAAATTCAGCAACAACTGGCTATATGATATTGGCAGCTGAGTAAAATGTCTTTCTGGCTTCCCTGGTCTTCGCCTGGCGTGCTGACGTGGCGGATGACAGTATGACCGTTGACTTTGGCGAGAAAATGATATCTGGTACAAAGATCCAAAAGATTGTTGACTCTGAACATTTGAAACATCTGGAGACTGAGTCTGAGGTATCGGGGACTCCCTTTGTTCAGGTACTTTCATCCTCAGACTTGGCCTAGGAACAGGCAACAGCTGGGGGCATGGAGATTCTGAAATTATAGATTGCAATGCATACTCCTGACCTAATGTAGCTTCAGGGAAGAAAGCCAGAATATCCATCTCTTTTGCAATGACTGGGATAAGGCCACCTGGTACGCTTACGCCGCCTAGCGTGAATTCAACTGCCTTTGAATCAATTAAGTCCTGAACTTGGTGCTTAAAAGCTTTGCAGTTCTCGACATTATTCCCCAGCTCCCTAGAATGGAAATTACAACAGGCACTTGCATCATACCCTGGTGGTGGCTCGCCAGTAAATGGAGCCAAAGTTCGAAGTTCAACCAATCGAAGTTGACGCAAGAGTTGCAGCAACTGAGCATAAGTCTTAGGGATCTGGTTGAAGATTATGTCGGGATTCTTCGGCCTCTGAGCATACCTCCTAGTCTTAAGATTGTCTCGGGAAACAGGAGATAGCTGCTGAAGGGGAAATTCTGGAATCTCATGTTCTGCAGAAAATCCTTGAGGCACAACATGCTTTGGGAGAGGTTCCACAGACAAAGGTGGAATAAGCATTTCTGCTGCAACTTCAGGCACCTGATCGCCCTTCTTTCTTAGCACGTTCCTTATCACTTATGTGATCAGGCCCATCTGAGTCTTCAGTTGATGAACCTCCTCCTTAAGCGCCTTCTGATCCAGACATAAGGTTTGCATGCTCACCGTGAATTGTTCCATCTGGCTTCGGACTTCCCTCAACTCTGCCCGAATCTGATCTATCACTCTCCGCTGATTCCCTCGAGTTGAACAGCCGTGGAAACTGAACTCCTCAATCCTGTTACTTAAGAAAACCAAGCAGAGATAAGAACACGAGACCCCTGAGAACCACCTGCGGTGCAAATGAAAATGCAAGATGCAAAATGCAAACATGTCTATGTATGCACATGGAGATCTTCCCCTTGATTCCAATTTCAATAAACAAGAACAGCAGAGATGGATAAGAATACCACAATAAATCTTCTCATATATTAGGTAAATCTGAGATAATACAATGACCAATGAGAAATATCTGCATACAAAGATGTATTGATCTCATCCAACATCCCTGGTGATGATCAAGATATAAAAGCAAAGAAACTACAAAAGATAAAACCCCCTAGTAACCATGCTCTTTGCCCCAGGTCTGAACCTCCCTAAGCATCGTCCTTGTATCTGGATGATCTGGCCTATCAAACAACTCTCTAATGAGGTCGCCCCTTTTACGTATCACATCTCGAAGATAGTGATAATGATCCTCCCAAGCATCTTTGCCGAAGGCATCTTCAAGTCTGGGTTTCTTCACCTCTGCTCGAATCTTGAACTCTTCAAGTGCTGATAAATTTTCCTGGTACTTCTGCTCGACCGTGCATCTGCGGAACAATTCCGTCAATACCTCTTTCTCCTTAGCATGGAGTTGCGCCTTCAACTTATCGACCTGAGTACGAAGCTGATCCTCTCTACTCTTGTTGGTCGTCACAGTAGCATTCCACCTTTTCTCGAACTTGGATATCTTCAGATATGCTCTGTCTAAACCCTCCTTCTTACTCTTCAGAACGTCACAAATGCTCTTTAGATCAATACCGACTTGCTTCTGTGCTTGTACATGATCAGCAAGTTCTTTCTCCAACTTGGTCAATACTTCTGACTTCGTCTGGGCCAAATAAACAGCTTCACCCTTATCATGCTTCAGCTGACTGATTTCCTGTATCAGCTCTTCATTCTCTTTGCGCAGCTCTTCCTTCTCTGCCTAAAGCTTGTTATATCTCAGGATGTCGACGGTTGTAGGTGGCTCAATGACTAAGGGATATAGTGGTGCTTCAACTGGAAACGGCAGTAGTACCTCTCCAACTCTCTTCTGAATCCACTCCAAGTAGGGAGCATAGGCTCTACAATCTCCTTTGCCTAAAGAAAGCTTTCCCTTCTTGTGAATTTTACCCCAAGCATCCACGAATCTGGCCGAGATACAAGGATCAACTACACCGATGAAGTACAGAGATTCCTGCACTTCTTCTTCTTTCGGAGGCCCTCTCAAAGCATAACCAAACTGTTTGACAGCCAGAGAAGGATTATAGTTGATGCCGCCTTTTCTCCCTATCAAGGGCACATTAGAAAAGCTACCACGACTAAAGATAAGCTCGCGACCCAGCAGGTCTCGGTTGAACCAGACGATATTCTTTTCTGTTAAACCCGTAAGCCTCTTTGACCATTCAGACGAATCCCTCAAATCCACAAAAGCTCCAGAGTGAGGAAGGTGATCAACAAACCACTTATGCAACAGCGGTGCACAACAAGAAACCATTTTTCCTCTTCTTTTCTCGTTCTTGTAATGTACTGAATGATACAAATCTCCCAGAAGAGTAGGTACGGGGTTCCCGGAAGCGAAGATATGAAAAGCATCAAAATCCACAAAGTCCGGTACATTGGAAAACAACACAATGCTGTTAGAACACAGATTGATGTTCAATATATCTCATTATTTTGATGATAACATTAATGAAATTTTGTATAGAGAATTTATATACACTAATTTTGTTCAAGTGTTTATTTGTTTCAGATATCAAAATTAACATTATTCTGGAAGCAAGAACGCCTTTGAACATTAAAGAACGAGAAACCTCTGAGCGCCAGAAGCAAGTCTTCAGAAGACTCTGATCTGCTACAATGAATCTGAGCGAAGCTAAGAAGAACTTGAGCAAAGAACATACGTAAAGCTTCAGAAGATTATGAATGTACTCAACGCTGCAAGTACAGAAGTTCTGATAAGCAAGTATGCTCTGTTAAAGAATTCATGCTTAAAGCACTTTGCTGCAAACTCTGATAGAGAAACTCTGAGTGAGTTAACTCTAACCTGAACAACTAGGAACATCATCAGAAGTTCTGATGCAAGACGTTCTAAAGTTGGTGAAGAAGATGTTGTTCAAATAAAGATCTGTTGGCATATTCTTTGGCATTATCCTAAACGGCTCTTTCCCCATTCGTGCATGACACAGGATTTCAGACAAAAGGGATTTGTCAGAACATTCCACTTCTGAGAAAGGAAAAGTCAATAGAAGACAAAAAGAACAGAATGCACAGATTGCACAATCTTTGAGAAAGGATTTTCAAAGTACTATAAAAGCATTTCTAAGCATCACTTCAAAGAAAAAACAAACTTGAAACGAATTACTGTCAAATTATTCAACAAGCTCTCATACAACATTCTTCAAAAGCTGAATAGTTTATTTTCGTTCTAAAACTTGTGTAAAAATCACTGTTGTGATATTGCTTTTTAGAAGCACATCTTAAACACATTTGTTAGTTTATCTTTGTAAAAGATTTCCTTAAGAAGACCAAGTTGTGGTCAGAATTTCTTGAGAAGACTAAGACAGTTGTCTTAGTGGTTTACACTGTAATTAAGTTTGATATAATGGATTAAGTCCTTTTTGAGAAAGGCAAATCACCTTGGTAGGGTGGACTGCATTAGTTTGAGTTCAAACGAACCAGGATAAAAATACTGTGTTATTTTTCTATCAACTAAGTTGTTTTAAAAACCCTTATTCAACCCCCCCCCCCCCTTCTAAGTGTTTTTCTCACCTTCAAATGCCATATACACACAGAGCCAAGATAGCACTGAAAACCACCCAACAACCCTTTCCAGCATACTCTCGGGCTTTGTCCACCAAGAAAGATAAAGTAAAGCCGAAAACTTTGTTTCTGCTGATAACATGGTCTACCAAGTCAGAGGCGCTCAAAGAAAGAGCGACGGATAACTTCTCAAGATTAGGTTCTTCTTCGGAATTGAAGAATGACACCTTATTTAGGATCGGAACACCTAAGATGAAGGCGAATTCTTCCAAAGTCGGAGCCAACACATAGTCTGGGAATGTGAAACAGCGCAGTGGCGGATCATAAAACTGTAATAGGGTATGAATAGCTCCATAGTCATAGCTCGTGATCTTACGGACAAGATTCAGAATACCCCCATAATCTTCCCTGAAGGTTGCAAGAACACCAGGATCAGCCAGGGAAATTAGACCAAATAAAGGTCCTAGCTCAAGTGCACGGAACTTGTATACAACAATCCTCTTTCTGCTTTCTTCCATCTCTACAGAAGACCAGTACCAGAATCAAGGGAAAGACAAGAACCTATAACACACACAAACATGCCATGTTAAATGCAAGATGATTATGCAGATGCAAACATGGGATCAAGGTATCAAATGCTCAAATTTGCTGCTGTGTCGTTAACTGAATACAACCATAGCTCCACCCTAATCAGAACACTGAGATAATAGAAAACCGAAGCATTCAAGATCAAAATTCTGCACTGATAAGAAAATCGGGTTGGTTGGAGGTCAACTTTCCTGCAAAACCCATCCCTCTCACATGTAGGTTCTAGTCTTGGAAGGTACGACATCCTATACAGGTCATCAGCGTCACAGACTTTCGAGAAACGATGATACGCTCACCATTCCTGGTTTGGCATCATAGTCTAACGAAGCGGCCTCACTTAGCTGACTTCCCAATGAATAGTGTCCAGAGTCATTAGTCTTTCTAAGTCGATACTCCCTCAACTGCACCAGACGCCCGGGATAGAATATCTCCAAAGAAAAACCTCGTCTAGACGTGAATTTCACACGACCTATTGCGTGGCCAAACACCACACAAGCTCCCACTACTCTTCACACTAACCCTGTGTGTATACTCAAGCCTGGGTATTGGGCTTATCTCTCAATGGAACAACCCACCCCACGGCACAACAACAACATAATATGATAATAAAATGCAAATGCAACAATATACAACAGATAATATACATAAAGCAAATAAATGCGCAAAAGTAAACACCCAAAGACGCAACAGACAAGCGCTAGGATTGACTCGCATAGGGAACCATCGCCATCTCCAGAAGAGTCGCCACCATTCGTTATTTATCCCAAAAGAGGGAAAGGAAACGAGCAAAGAAAACCTGACGAAACGGGAAAAGACAAGATCATCGCAACCAAATCTCAGGTTCGGGGGTCAGTTACGCAAGGGGAAGGTATGAGCACCCCTCAAGTCCGTCGTACTCGACAGGATCCACGCTTGTTGTCTATCTAAGGGTGTGTTCAATCTATCTATGCTAAAGGCTCACAAGACAAAAAGAAAAGAAAAGAGACTCGGCATAGCATCGCCGCTCTATGCCTACGTATTCCCTCGTGCAATGGGAAAGTCAGAGTCAACGTAGTTCGGCTAACTACGGGTGAAAGGTGGGGGAAGGTTGCTTGCCAAGACATCGCGTCTTGTGCCTACGTATTCTCATCTGGTATGAGAAATTAGAGCAAACATAGTTCGGGCTAACAAGAACACCGGTTGGTTCAAATGTTTTTACCCGAGTAGGGTTAAAACTTAGTTCTAGCGGTTAGGTGTATGTAGCTTGACCATTGGAGACTTAGGCGTTACCTGTTTGCGGAAGAACCAAGAGTTAACAAAACTCTCTTTTCTGGAAAAAAAAAGGTTTTCCAAATTAATCCCGAAGGAAAAAGGTTTGAAGTTTATTTTTATGTTTTTTAGTGAAGTGGATTAATTCGGTCTGTGATTCACGTTGCACTAAAGACTATGACATATGGGCGAATGCGTCGCGTATCGCCCCCAAACGGGACATACACTAAACACTCTAAACAAGCAAGAGGAGACCCATCACTCATCATTCCCCATGTTCTTAAGGCTCATAACGCACAATGTTCATCATATTTATTAGATGAATTAGCATGTGTTGAGATGAGATGAGAGACGCACGGAAGGTCTAAGGGAAACTCGGCCCTAACGTTGTCATGAAAAATGGTCCTAAGGTTAGGATTGAAAGGGGAAACATCTACCCTAATGTTAGCATGCATGGTTTAAGTCCTAATGTCTATAATAACCAACCTTAAACAAGGAAGGTTAGATCATAGGGGAACATGGCAAAGGAAGACAAAGGAAGAAGAAAGATCAAACACAAATGAGAGTGAAAATAGGGATGCAAACATGGAATGCAAAAAACAAGCAAAGGGAGGAACAAAGTGTGGGGTAAACACCACCACAAGCACATCTAGACCTTTATTAATGCAAGAAATAAAAATGCAAAACACAAGAGGAAATGCAAATGCAAGAAGGCAAGCAAACATGAATATGCAAGCACAAAAGATGAACATCACCTTGAACGACAAACTACGAAAATAGGCATCCAAGTGGAAATCGAACGCGCGTGTCGAATAAATCATGATTAAATAATAGAGAACAAAGGCATATATCCAAAACATTTAACTCCTAATGCATATACTGATCCATGAAGATTCGAAGTGAAACGATACCAAAACGACCTTGAAAAACAGCAAAACAGGCCTGCTGGCACAGTGTTAATCGATTAACCACTTAAATATGATGGAAAATTTGAATATTTTCATTGGTTAATCGATTAATCATTTTGTTAACTGATTAACACTGTTCCAGAGGCGAAAAACAGCAGAAAACAGCAGTTCAGAAACACTTTTCAGCAACTTATCCAATGTGCAGTCATTCTAATGATCATATAATCAATTATGCACGAAATTAAATTATAAACCAATGATATAATGGTCATGTAAACACATTTAAACAACAAGATCACAAATCAAATGGATCAAATCAACCAAAAGTCAATCAAAGATGAAAATCCACATGATCATGCAAAATAAGTTCGAAACAACGATAGATCTAGGATTCCAACCTACGAAGCAGAGATTTGCTTCGGTAATTGTTGATTCAACTCCGATTGAATAGATCCAAGCGAGAAATACGGAAAACTTCAAGATCCAATTGAATTCTTGTAGTAAGAATGAAGATCCACCAAAATCAAGCAAGAATTATCCAAATAAGCTCTTCCAAAAACACTTCAAAATTCAGATCCAAATTTGCACAAAAATTGAATGAGGAAATTGATCCAATGAAGATGATGGATGAAGGTTTAATCTCAAGAATTCATTGATTCCAATGGAGAATCAAAGAATTCAATGGATGAAGAGATTTGGTGAAGGTTTGGGAATGGAGAAATTGAGAGAAACTTGAGAGAATTGAGATGAATTCTGAAAATGAGATTGAAATTATGAGAGTTAGATGTGTGAGGTTTGGAGTAGATCATTTAAATACCCCTTTGGTTTGGATCCACATGAGAGGTTTGGAATGTGGTTTGGAAATTTTGGTTTGGAATGAGGAATGGGAGTTTGGAGGGAAAATGAGATTAACCAAAATTCAAGATGATTCTAGATCCTTCCCAAGTGTAAAATTGAACTTCCAAGTGATCAAAGTTGGACACCCAAAGTGACCCCATTTTAAAATTCACGTGCAGAGGCAAAACCTGCACTAGTTAATCGATTAACCATATGGGTTAACCGATTAACACCTTCAAAAATTCAAATTTGACTTAATTTTGACTTGGTTAATCGATTAATACCTTCAAATTTTGAATTTTGGCACCTTTTGGAGGGATATCTACACATTTGCCCGTTTCTCGCCGTTTTGAGCCCTGTTCCACTTCTGAAACTTGCTCTTGAATATTATAACCATGAGAATTCTTGTGATAACCTGAATGCTGCTTCCTGAGCTAAAAATACCCTACAAAATAAAATAAAGTCGATCGCTCGACTGCTGGGAAAAATAAATGCCAAGGACTCTGATGCTTGTTATTTCGGTTCATGCACTGAGAATGAAAACTGAACCACAGAAAAACCTTGATCACCTGTCTCAAGAACGAATGCTATGCAAATGCAGAAATGCAAAAATGCAAAGAAACAAAAGCCAGATGCTGCTAAAACGGAAAGGCAGATTTTAGGGTGCTACAGCTGCCCCTATTCAAACAACTTGGACCTAAAGTGAAGAAAAGCTTCCGCTTTCAAACATTCAAGGTATAAGGTGATTGAATACAAAAGAACCTGGAAATTTGCACCCTGCGGAGATGCAAAACAGTGAATACCAACCAAGAGTTGGAATACGACACGCTGGGGGATAACAATCCAATACGATCTGAACTTCATCCAAAAGATAGCAACCAAGATTTGGGATATCAATCAAAGGATACCAACCAGGAGTTGGGATAACGAACACCAGATACCAACCAAGAGTTAGGGATAACGCCCAAAGGATACCAACCAAGAGTTGGGAGAGACAACCAAAGGATGTCAACCAAGAGTTGGGATAACAAACCAAGGATACCAACCAAAAGTTGGGATAACAAACAGAGGATACCAACCAAGAGTTGGAATAACAAACGAAAGGGTACCAACCAAAAGTTGGGATAAAGATCAACGAATACCAACCAAGAGTCGGGATAACAAACCTCGAATACCAACCAAGAGTTAGAATAAAAGTCAAAGGATACCAACCAAGAGTTGGGAAAAAGCCAACGGATACCAACCAAGAGTTGGGATGAAGCAACCAACAGATACCAACCAAGAGTTGGGATGACAACTGAAGGGTACCAACCAAAATTTGGGATAACGAACCAAGGAATACCAACCAAGAGTTGGGATAACAAACCCTGGATACCAACCAAGAGTTAGGATGAAACGACCAACAGATACCAACCAAGAGTTGGAATGAAACGACCAACCACAGGATACCAACCAAAAGTTGGAATAACTCTCCCACAAGATACCAACCAAGAGTTAGGATACAACCACAGGATACCAACCAAAAGTTGGAATAACTCTCCCACAAGATATCAACCAAGAGTTGGGATAAAAAACTCTAGATACCAACCAAAAGTTGGGAAACAACCAAAGATACCAACCAAGAGTTGGGATAACAAACTATGGATACCTACCAAAAGTCTGGATGAATTCAACTTCAAATGTTAGCCTAGCTTTCTTCACGTCAATGATAGCTCCGGTTGTGGCTAGGAAAGGTCTTCCTAAGAAAATCGGAGTGACTGAATCTTCCTTAATATCCATGATTATGAAATCTGTTGGGATATATAATTGACCAATTCGTACTGGGACGTTTTCAAGTATACCAACGGGATATTTGACAGATCGGTCAGCTAATTGAACGGACATTTTGTTTGGTCTTAATTCACCCATATTTATTTTTTTGCATATAGATAAGGGTATAACACTGATGTTAGCTCCTAAGTCGCAAAGAGCTTTGCCTATGATGAAATTTCCAATGACACATGGTATGTAGAAACTACATGGGTCTTTCAGCTTAGGGGGCATGTTGTTTTGGATTATTGCGCTACACTCAACAGTAAGTGTAACTGTTTCATTATCCTCGATCTTTTTCTTGTTAGATAAGATTTCTTTAAGGAATTTAGCATATGAAGGCATTTGAGTGATAGCTTATGTGAAAGGAATTGCAATGTTCAATTGCTTCAGAAGTTCAACAAATTTCTTAAATTGCCCTGTGGTTTTGGAATTTATTAATCTTTGAGGATAAGGAATTGATGGTTTATAAGGTGGTGGCGGCACATAAGGTTTTTATTTTTCCATGGCCTCCTAGCCGTTATCTTCCTTCTCTTTTGGTTCAGACTCCTTCTCTGTCTGTTTAACCGGTTTTTTATACATGGTTGGGTCTTGACTCCTGGGATCAATCGGTTCGTCCAGTTCTTTTCCATTTCTTAATATGACTGCATTTGCATGCCCTTTCAGATTAGGTTATGGTTGTCTAGGAAATGTGCCAGCGGATGCAGCAGCAAGTGCTTGTTGTTGAGCCACTTGTGATATCTGTGTTTCAAGCGTTTTGTTATGGGTGGCTAAAGCGTCTACTTTGTTGGTTAGTTGCTTATTTTGCTCACTAGTATGAATGTTTTGATTCAGGAAATCCTTGTTCGTCTGAACTTGAGTGGCTATGAATTTTTCCATCATCAATTCAAGGTTGGATTTTCTAGGGACGTTAGGGGCAACTACAGCTGGTTTTTGATATCTTGGTGGTACAGCAGGTGTTTGGTTAGGTGCATACAGTGCGTTATCACTTTTGTAAGAAACGTTTTGATGGTTTTTCCAGCTTGGGTTATAGGTGTTCGAGTAAGGGTTTCCTTGAGCATAGTTCACTTGGTCTGCAGGGGTTCCTGTCAATAATTGACATTCGGGCGCAGCGTGACCAGTGGTTCCACATAACTCGCAGTTTGGAGTTACATCAGCCACGGTGGCTGGTGGTGATATGGGTAAATTGTCAATCTTTTGCGTCAAGGCATCTGCCTTAGCATGGACTTTTTCAAGGCTACTGATCTCGTACATCCCACCTTTTTCTTGGGGTTTCTCTACTGGAGTTCTCTCACCTCCCCATTAGCAATGGTTTTGAGACATGTTTTCGATTAGTTGATAGGCTTCGTCGTATGGCTTATCCATAAGTGCACCACCCGCGGCAGCGTCTACTGTTAATTGGGTGTTGTAAGAAGCCCATTGTAGAAGGTATGAATAGTCACCCAGTCTTCAAGACCGTGGTGTGGACATGCTCTCATCCTATCTTTGCATCTCTCCCAAGCTTCGTAGAGAGATTCAGATTCTTTTTGTCGAAATTCGTTAATTTGAGCTCTCAGCATAGCAGTTTTGCTTGGCGGAAAGTATCGTGCTAAGAAGACATTCTTCAACTATTCCCACGTAGTAACAGAGTTGGATGGCAATGACTACAACCAAGCCCAAGCTCTATCTCTAAGAGAGAAAGGGAAAAGACATAATCTTATCGCGTCTGGAGTTACACCATTTGCTTTCGTTGTGTCTGTGTATTGCACAAACTTGGTTAAGTGTTCATTCGGATCATCCGTTGCACTTCCCGAGAATTGGTGTTGTTGTATGGCTGACATTAGCGAAGGTTTTAACTCGAATTCATTTCGATTGATAGCAGGGGCAACAATGCTACCATGAGGCTCTTATTGAGATGGAGTAGCGTAGTACTTCAGAGGTCTGTTCTAAGGTCCTTCTGCCATTTTTGATTCTTCAACAGGATCAGGAGTATGAGCGAGAAGATCAAGAATATTATGCCTACGTTGATATTCTATTATGCGGCGCCTTAGATGTAAGAAGCGCTCCCATTGAGTTGGTTTTGTTGTGTTCTCCAAATGCAGACCTCTATGTCACTTTATGTGCTCTAGCTTCTTTTTTAATTTTTTTAAAATGAGAGAGATATGTTCAAGTTATGCATGCATGCAGTGTGTGTACATGTCAAGGTCATGTGGCTTCACCAAAAATGTAATAAAAATAAGATGGTTTTCTCCAAACTTAATTAGTAAGTTTTTCTACAAAAGGATAAAAACAAAAATTAAGCATTATTAAAATAAAATAAACAAAACAAACGAAATAAAACAAATTAATAGTAAAACTTAAATTTATTAAACCTACACTAAATAAACCTATTAATAAAATATATTAATTAAAAATGAAAATAAAAACGGTTAAAAACGAATAATTAGACTTGTATTGAAGTGCTCGAAAAATTAAAATGAATACACCAAAACGATCAGCACGAAATAAATGACTCGGAAAAATACAATATTTTGATCAAATTTTGAAATAAATTTTCCCCAGTTAAAAGGCTTAAAATGTCCAAAATGCGACCGATAAGCAATCGGAAAATTCAAACAAGCACGCCAGATTGAACTTTGTGAAACGTAAATTAATATAACTGACGTTTGCAAGCTCGATTTTAAAAATTTCCGTCCACTGATTTTACGCACAATTGACTTTTGTTTGATTGATTCGGCTGTAATTCCAAAAAATTTATTCTGGCTAATAAAATTGGGTATTATGCGAGATGAAAGACATGATAGGCTATGCGTATGATGCAAAAAGAGGCGGGACCTTAGGGTTAAAAATTAGGGTATGACACATACCTGAAAAAGATTCTCGACAAGTTTGGTATGTCAATTTCAAAGCATATTCTAACACCGACTAATCCTCAATACAAGCTAAGTTCGACTCAAAGTCCTAGTACTGAAGTTGAAAGAGCCTATATGAATAGTATTCCATATGCCAATATAATAGGTTCTTTGATATATGATATGGTTTGTACGAGGCCAGATATTGTGTACAGAGTGGACCTTGTAAGCAGGTATATGGCCAATCCTGGAGAGGCGCACTAGCAAGCATTAAAATGGATTCTTAGGAACATTAATGGGTCTTTGAGCGGAGTCCTAATTTATGGTGGAGCCTGTGGTGATGACAACAAAGTCGAAATCAAAGGATTTTTCAACTCTGATTATGCATTTTGTATAGATTCCATAAAATCTATTTTTTGGATATGTTTTCACTACAATTGGAAAGCGACACTTCAGAAGGTTGTTACCTTGTCAACCACTAAATCAATATATTTCTCTAATTGAAGTTTTGGAAGAAGCATTGTGGCTTGAAAATTTTGCTAAGGAGATGAAACTTCAAGGTCGAGTTATCACTGATAAATGTGATAGTCAAAGTGTAATACGCATGTCAAAAAATTCAACCTATCATGAGCGAATCAAGCACATCGATGTGAGGTTTCACTTAGTCATAAAGATAATTGAGAGTTGACAAGTCCAAGTGTTGAAGGTTTCGAATGATGATATTGTTGCTTATATGATCACCAAGACATTACCGAGTAGCAAGTTTTTCAACTGTATGCAATTGATAAAGCTGCACGATAAAAACTACTTTGTTCCTTTGTTAGTGTAGAGTTTGTTCCAAGGTAGAGATTTGTGGTTCGACAGGAGTTGTGAATGTTGGATTCGAAGTCTGTTCAAGCATGCTGTCAAAATATGTTAGCTTTGTGTTTAAGTTAGCATGTCAAATTTGGCCTTACTTGTAAGCCCAACTATTAAGTTAGCTTGTAGCATAAGTTAGCTTAGTAGTCTATAAATAGACTAGTTCTCTCAGATTGTTGAGAGAGGTTAATTATTAGTATTCAATTGTAATCTTTGAACCCTTATTGAGTAAGTGAATAAAATAACAGTTTTAACCAATTCTTATTATTCTTCTTCCTTCTTCTCTATCTTTTGGAAAACCTAATATGGTTTCTTGTGTTTGTTTAAGAAACTCGATTTTTCTCTTATATTTTAGTTTGTTCTTGACGACATCGATTCATAACGATCTGAAAATTTATTTATATTGTATTTTAATTTTATAATAAGTAATTGAGATAATTATGTTTGAGCAAAGCTAGTGTCGTCACAATCAAAAGACTAATAATAAAAAGTTAGAATAAGAGAAATTTAGAAGAGTTATTATGATTATGGGGACATCAAGACTTTTATCCTTAATCCTTCTATTTCATTTATCAAGCATAAGACCTCATTATGGTGGAGGGACTTTGGTATTTATTTGGACTCTTGTGGTATTGCAAGTTCTTGGTTCAGAAATTGTATTGTTGGAAAGGTGGGGAGCAAATTTGATATTGATTTTTCGAGGCACTCTTAGTGCAGGGCAGATCCTCCAATGGTTCAGTTTTCTTTATTGTTTGAAAATTAGCAGAAGCCTAAGAAGAAAATTGAAGAATTAAGTTCCTTTATTAATGGCTCGTGGTCGTGGAATATTGCTCGCTGCTCCTCGTTGAAAGTGAGAAAAATACTTAGAAGGGGGGGTTGAATAAGAGTTTTAAGAAATATGGCAGTAAAAACAACTCAATATTTTTATCCTGGTTCGTTGAACTCAACTACTCCAGTCCACCTTATCAAAGATGATTTGCCTTTCTCTACAAGGACTTAATCCACTATTGATCAACTGATTACAATAGAAAGCACTAAGAGCAACTGTCTTAGTCTTCTCAAGAACTACTGACCACACCTTGGTCTTCTTAAGGAACTACTTACAAATTAATGTAAACTAACAAGTGTTTGAATGCTTCTAATAAGCTGTATCACAACTGTGATGTTTACACTTAAGATTAAGTACAACAAAAACTATATGGTTTTATGAAAGATCAAAATGAATAAGATCTTGTGAGATTTTCTCTTTTATGAATCAAGCGTGTATTTCTTTCTGAGTGATCTTGCAATGAGCAAATGGTGAGTAGTGAATTAGCAACCTCAAAATGTTGAAGTAGTTCTCCTTTTATAGCTTTGTTTAAATGCTTTGAGTGATGTGCAGCTGAATATAATATTTGATTGTATGACTTTTCATCACCAAAAGTATGGGCAGAGATATGCTTTCTGCAGAAAGGTATGGTTGTAGGAGCCTTGGGATTTGCACCACATCACTTCTTTGGACAAATTAGCCGTTGGTTACTTTGGAAGTAGCACCACGTCTAATCAAGTTTACAGCTTCTTCAACAAGCTTCCTTCAAGATGAAGTCTTCATAATCTGGACTTCAGAACTTGTAGTAAGCTTAAAAGGTATGGAATGCTTTAAGATGATCAGAGCTTAAGATGAATGAGAAGTTCAGAGCCTTGATAGATGATCAGATCTTAATGTATCAGAGTCTCAATCTTGATCAGAGTCTTCATCAGAGTATGCATCAGTATGTGCTAAGAGCGTGAATATTAATGATAAGAGTCTGATTATCAAAGCCTCTGATCTTGTAGTGAAAAGAACTTCAGAGTCTGATTAGATCAAAGCTTTCAACTTTTGTACACTTCTTTCATTAGCGCTTCAGATCATTCTGCAGCTTCTGCTTCAGATTCTTCTGGCAGCGCTTCAGAATCTTCTGATAGTCTTGCATCTGATGCTTCAGAGCTTTGCATAGTTTCTTTGTACTTATGTATTTTGCTTCTTTAAGATTTTTCAATTATATACCTAAAACAATAATACTTGAACAAATTTTAGAGTGTATATTTTCTTAATACAAAATTCCATAAAAGTTATCATCAAAACATAGAGATATAAGAAACACCAATCTGTGTTCTAACACTCTTTAGCACTTTCGACTTTTTAGGAGCTTGACAGCTTGCTTGTCATTCTTCGAGAATTTGCGCTTGGGCATAATATCTAGGATAAGTTTACATGGTGGATTGATGTGAATGGTTTCTCGATAAAATCTAACACTTAATAATTTAAATTCGTTGTTGAATCCTAATTTTTCTTTGGATGCCCAATTGATGTTGACTTTGAATTGTGTTTGGAAATCAAATGTTTCAAGTGATATTCAAGTGTTTGCGCAGAGACTCATTCTAAAAAGGCTTCAAATAAGAGACGAATTGGCTAAGCGGAAAGCTATCTCAAGTGTGCATAATCTTATTTGTCCGCTTTACTTTGGACCAAAAGAATTTCCCTGTCACTTGTTCCTTAATTATTCTGTTGTAATAGATGTGTGGTATTGCATTATAGATTAAGTGGGTTTATGTAGGCTTAGTCTTTAGATTGGTATTTTTTAGCATTTGTTGCATTTTGATGAAGCTTTCTGGGCATTATAGATTAAGTGGGTTTATGTAGGCTTAGTCTTTAGATTGGTATTTTTTAGCATTTGTTGCATTTTGATCAAGCTTTCTGGGGCAGGTTAAGGCATAATTTTAGAATAATCAATTGTTTAGTTGTAGTTAGAACTTTTGGATTATTCAAAATGATTTTCTCTTTAATGGTGGGATGAAAGGGGTTCCAGAAATTATCTTAATGACTAAATTACTTTCTTAGAATTGGTTTAGAGATAGATTTATGGGTTTTCTTTCTTGTTTAAAGAAAAAGAAAAAGTTTGGATGTCAAATTCTCTAGGTTGCGTTTTTTTAACATATTTCTTCTGTATTTGGGTGGAATACCCTTGTGTTTATTTTTAACACAATTTTTTCTTTAAAACAATAATAATATTAAATATTTAAATTATAATTTTTTTGCAAGCAAAAATCTTATTATAATTACTATTATTATCAATTAGATAATTAAATATTGTAGTACTTCTTCCGATTCTTATAATCTTTACTATAAAATAAAATAAAAAAACGAGGAAGTTTATGTTTGTGTGTCAATTAAAGTTGTAACCAGAAGTCTACATTTAAGTGAAGTGACCATGTTCACCGAATCTTATCCTCACTTTTACGAATTTAGAAATGAAAAGCCTTTTGTGACAAAGATATATAAAAAGTGGGCATGTGACAGATATATAACATGGAATATGAATTTTTGACTAACTAAAGGATATTCTACGGAATTTAGATTTTAACAAAACAGATTAGACTTATATAATTGTCAAAAAAAAAAAAAAAAGATTAGACTTCTATAGTTTCAAATCAAATGAATCTTTTTATTTGGATAAATGAAAATAAGGATTTTTTATTTGGATAAATAAAAATAAGTATTTATATTTAATGTCTTGTGCTACAATAAACCGAATCAATTTGAGTATAATTTAAAATTCAATTTGATAAACAAATCGTTGAATTAGGTTCATAAATTAACACTATGCCAAAAAAGACCTTTAGCAGCGTTTTTTTTTTGCCTTTAGCAGTGTTTTAAAGCGCTGCCAAAAGTGGCGCTGCTAAAGGTAAAGGCAGCGCTTTTTTTCAATGAAAAAGCGCTACTAAAAGCTCCCTTCAGCAGCACCTTTAGCAGCGCTTTTTTAACCCTTTAGCAGCGCTTTTGTAAGCGCTGCATAATTCCCTCAACCATCCCCCTTTAGCAGCGCTTTAAAAAAGCGCTGTGTTAGACCCCCCCTTTAGCAGCGTTTTTGCAAAAGCGCTGCCATAGCCCACCCTTTAGCAGCGCTTTTTACAAGTGCTGCCTTAGACACCCCCCCCCCCCTTCCAAACCAATAGCAGCGCTTTTGTAGCGTAATATTTGTGACCTTTAGCAGCGCTTTTATGTAAAAGCGTTGTCTAATGTCCTAGATTTTAAAATTAAATTTGTTAATTATATTAGTTGAACTTGAACTATGTATAATTCGACTAATTAAATTTATAAATCAATTCATTTATATATATAATAAGAGTTATATTCTCTCTAATAGTAGGTTTAAAGTTGTTGGTACCGGTTGACTTAGATGAAGTTGTGGAGTTTTTAGATAAAGTTAAACTCGAATTGAATAGTTTTTGAATTAAACTTTTAAATTATCTTTTGATATTTATGTAATTTTTTAGACAAAATTAAATTATAATTTTATAATTTTTATTTTATTTTAATATATTTTTTAAAAAAAATATTAATTTAAAATATCAAATATATATATATATATATATATATATATATATATATATATATATATATATATATATATATATATATATATATATATATATATATATATATATATATATATATATATATATATATATATATATATATATATATATATATATATATATATATATATATATATATATATATATATATATAATAGACTTGAAAATATAGTTTTTAAATTCGTGAACCAAGCAAGCTGAATCTAATAAGATGAACTTAATGGGTTGAATCGAATTACTCGCGAACTTAAAATGAATCGAGTTTGAGCTAAAAAAAAGTTTGTGTCAAATTCAAGCTAAGTTTCAAATTGAACAAATTCTTATCAAATTGAGTTGAACTGAACTCAATTCGGCTCATCTCCAACTCTACTTTATATTCTTCGAATAAAATTAATTTTAATAAAAAAATTATTAATAAAAATAGTTCAATAAATGTTTTTATAAATACTTCAAAAATAAGTTTGAAATGAACTATATCGTCAATAATTTATTTGAAATAATGAATTTTATTAATTTTTTATTGAATAGCTCCATTTTACAATTTTTTATAAAATTTAAAATTATTTAATCAAAAGTTCTTGTTCACTTGTGCAATCATGGTTATACAGGTAGCTTTAGATTAAACATTGAGACAAAATTTGTATTGAAATTAATATTTTAATGGTGGTTAAAAATCTCTCAAATCTAAATATTGTCCTTAGATCTATCAAAAACTATTGGTTGAATTGCCTTCCTAAAATGAAAAGAAGTTCACCTTGGTACGACCACTTGATTGTTGATATTATGGACGCTTTCTTGTATAATAAACTTGTTTTTTTCAAGCTTAGATGGTTTCCTTATTGAGGGGTTTTACTTCCCCTTATCTTTGTATTTTTGCTTCTGCTTTCTTTTTCGACATTTGAATTTGGTCTTGGTTTTAAAAAAATTGAATTTGATCAAAAGTTTTATGGTTGGATTCTTACCATTCTATACTCAACCAAACTATCAATCATGATAAACGAGAAAACTGCATGATTATTTTTATTGTTCAAGAGGAGTGAGGCAAGGAGATCCACTGACTCCCTTACTTTTATGCATTGTCGAAGAGACACTTAGTAGACAATTATTTATGTTGGTAGATCAATGTAGGTTGACATGCATATCAGTTGGTAAGATAACCATTTATAGTCGTCATTATTCTGCATATGATCTTATGATATTTTAACATCTTATTAGTAGAGATCACATTGAGCCTTCTTTAATAAAATTCATTTGGCATCCTTACAGACCACATGCTAAGTCATTAGTGATTCGAAAGCTAATGCCTAATGTTATTGCAATAGAAGGCAACCTGATTCGAAGGGGAATGCGTATGGTTTTGAGGTGCTCCCTCTGAAATCATGATATGAAAATTGCATATCACTTATTTCTTATATGCATGTACACCTTGCTTTTCTAGCATTGGATGGAGCAATTGTTTGGCATGAACATTGATAGAACTAGTTACGAAATCTTATTAAAACTTGCTGATAAAAGTTTGAGCTCTCAAATTCAGAATTTGATCATGACTTTCATCATAATAATTATTTGGGAGACTTGGCACACAAGAAATGATATCAGGTTTCAAAATGGTAAAATTGACTTTGATTGAGACATTCTTCATGTTAAAAAATTGGTTTATATGTCATATACTTCTTTCAATAGGCACACGTACACTTCAACTCACAAGTTTGCAATTATTAAATGCTCTGATATCAAGTGTCGGCCGCCTCCCGCACCTAGAATCATACAAGTTAAATGGTGTTTTCCTAGTCATAATTGAATTAAGTGCAACACAAATGGAGATTCAAAATAAAATCCAGGAATATCAACTTGGGGTGTCATATTTAGAGATCATTTAGGAACATTATTAGGAGTTGTTTCAACTAATATTAGAGTTTATGCCTTCTCTCAAGTTGAGTTTCATGGAATCATATTTGCTATCAAACATGCTAGCATGAAAAATTGAAGAAATCATTGTCGTGAAACTGACTCAATGCTGACTATTCGTACATTTTCTAATGTGAATATTGTCCTTGGAATCCTTTCATTAAATGAAGAATACTTTACTTACTATAAGGTCCTTTAGATTTAAAATATCTCACATTTTTAAAGAGGGAGATGCATGTAAAGACATATTAGTCAATGCAAATTTTTCGTTGATTATGACATTTAGTGGGATTAACTTTTTATTTGTGTTTTTGAAAGTTTTATGCGTTTGATTATCAATATATTATGATAATAATCCACAGTTGAATTAATATAATAATATATTATAAAACATAATAATACATTTTACAATGATTAGGGAGATTAACTCATTAATATTATTTCAAAAGTACTTGGTGTTAGTCTAGTTGTTATTGTGCCAAAATTCACGATTAATTTTAAGTTTTTGTTTCTTAAGAAATCAATTGTGTTAGAATTCTTTAATATCAAACTAAAATGTACAATGGAAAATAAAAAAAGTAAACTAATTTGCAGAAATAGAGATACAAGTTTAGAGAGACTGCATAAGTGATTTATCAGGTTCGGCCGAACGTTGACCTACTACTGTCCCCAAGATATCTTCTTAAAATTTTGACTATGAACTTGTGCTTTTATAGGTTATTTCCATGAACCTTCAATACAATTGAATATTTAGATTTTACTATGGCTTATCCCCAACAAAAATGAAAACTTTTACCCAAGTTGAACTAACGAACCGATTAGACATTTTTCAGGCTAATCTCAATGACCAAATGTAAATATTTCTAGCCGAGTTCTAGAATCGAGAAAAAAATTTAAGAATGATTAATCTCGAGAACCAAACTGTAATTCTAAATAGTATCACACTTTTAAGAGTAATAACAAGAACACAACGACAATACAATTTTTGCACAATAGGTTTTTATTTAAAGGAACCAAGACAACTTAATTGATTTTTTTTTGAGAGAGAGAGAGATTCTAAATAAATAGAGAACTTCAGAGATTTTGTGTGAAATGAGGGGGAGAGATACCTTCTTTAAATAGGAGATATTAAAACCAAAAAAAGGAAACCATCCATGTGTGTTTTTAATAGCCCAATGGATTTTATAAGCAAAATAATCGATTATACTAGCCATTTTTAGAAAGTTTAGATAGAGAGCCATTTCCAATCATTAAGACACTATCATAATAGATTATATAATCGATAACACCCTTCTAATCGATTGGCTTAAGGTCTTAATTAATTGAGTTGTTCAAATAATGCTTCAAAAGTAGCTTGGAAGCTTCCTAATCAACTGGCTCGGGCTTCGAAATTTTTTAAATATTTTTTATAGTTCAAAAGGGTTTCTAAAGAGCTTTTAAATGAGTGTGTAAGTTTCCTTAGTTTCTTCAAGGTTACTATTCTACTATCACAAAACTCTGGTCACCCAGACAAACACGAATAAGTGAGCTTTCACATTTCCTCTCTTTTACAACTCCGAGGATTTCAAGATTCGTTTCCAACATTGATTATATAATCACTTTAATGGAATCTTGAATATCTTAATTCATGAGGCTTGAGATATTTTAATGTTTTATCACCATCATCAAAGAGTTGAGAGCTATGGCTAACAACTTTAACAATCATTGGGGTTGTCTTCATCAAAATATCAGTAAGGTTCTCAATAGGATAATCATCTTCATACTTGTATGAACATAGATTCAAAAACTTCTACCATATATAGCTATTTTATGGTTTTTCTATTTGGTTCATGGAGTTGACAGTAAGCCGACTTGAGTGATTACGGTTTGGATATGGTTTGGAAGAGTTGTGGGCCTTCCAAAGTGGTGAGTTTTTTTTCTTTTTAGTTTCTTCAAGATAGGTTGCCGACTAGGTAGAATCATGCAAGATATTGTATTATGTTTGTTGATAGTCTAGTAGAGTGTGTGAATTTCATAGGGAAAGTAGAATATGTGGATCACTTGTTTGTTCACTGTGAGGTCACCTCAGTGATTTAGTATAATGTGCTTAGGTGGGTGGGGATGGCTTTATCTCTTCCTTAATCAATATTAAGGGTTATAGATATTTTTTAGGGGTTTGGCTAGGATAAGAAATTAGAGTTAGGTTTGTAACCCCCCCCCCCCCTAAATTTTTCTTAGCTTAAGTTGATAGAGTGAGGTATGCAAGCCTCTCCCCCCCCCCCCCCCCTGAGTTTAAGACTTAGAAAATTTTGATTTTCAATTTGCTAAAAATTAGAGTTAGGTTTGTAAGCTCCCTCTGAATTTTAGTCTTCAAAATTTTCTTAGCATAAGTTCACAGAGTGAGGTTTGCAAGCTCCTCCTAAGTTTAAAACTTTGATTATCAATCAACACAGATAGACATATATTTTACCCAATAAATATAACATGTTTGGGATTTTTCTTGGGATAAAAATGAAATAAGATCATTTATTTTCTCCCCTCTTGTCACCAATAAAAAAGAATAGATAAAAATAGAAGAATAAAATACTTTTAGATTGATAAAGACAGAAGAGTTCAGAAACAAAAGAAATTAAAACAAATTAAGGTGTGGGTGGTAAATCATTTAAAATGGTGCACAATAAATCCTAAATTTTGTGGTTGGTTTGAGCTTGGGCTCTGAACATCCCATATTGTCCATACCGCTTAATTCTCTTACTTCAGTTGATCCAGATTCTTGATAATGGTAGAGACAACTGATGGCTCAGAAGATGATATTAGCATACAAGATATCAATGGTACAGAAGGCAATGTCATAATAGAAAAAGTATCATTCTTAAGTATAGAAGATGATGGAATATTCTCAATATGCATAACTGCCTTACGTGTTGGTATCCTCAGAACCTGAGATCTAAGCTTGGAAGATTTTTTAGCATCATATCATAAGAAATTTATTTTATCACGATTTAATGTTCTGACTAGATGTTATATTAATGTCATAGTGCATTACTCTCAGCAGGGTTGGCACACTTAGTGATAACCTGCATCATAGAGCGGCGACTCGCTAATATCTTTAATTTTACTTCTGCTCATGCTTCATCAAAAGAAGGTTTAGGTGGATCATTCTCATAAATATTTTTCTTGAGAAATGCTTGGTCACACGTGAAATGTAAGATAGTGGGGAGGTTTCATCTATGGGTTCTAGGTCATGGTCATAATTGAGGGATGGAAATAAGTTATTGGTGGATGTTTGATCAGTAGATCTTCATACACATTCTTCCATTGTTATACTTAGGCATTCCTACAGTTTATTTGAGTATTTTTACTATTTTAATATTTTTTCATGTTTAAGTTTGTTTTTACCTTTATTCTATTTTCACAACTTATTTTCAACATTAACAGTTTTTTGATATCTTTCCACTGTTCGGATCATAACTGGAGCTTCGAGAACTGGATTGACGCTTTCTAATAGGCTTTGGAAAGCTAATACATAGAGATAAAAATTTCATATTTTAGGAAGAATCTTATTTGGAGTGTAGAAGGCTCGAAAATGTAGTTGAAGGCATGACCCGAATTCTGCCATAAGAAATATGCAGGTTTTTTTTATGTTTTTTGACCCAGTTGGGTTAGAATGGGATTTGTGATGCTTCACTATACCTATTAGCATCCGTTCTACTATTGATAACCTTCTTTTCACTAATTTTACTTTTTCCTTTTGTACGAATACGATAAAGAACTAATCATCCAGAGTCGATCCACTGTAATCGCGTTTCCAATGAAATTGCAATTTTGTTTCTCTTTCAATTCTATTCTATGAAATTGCATTTGCTTAATCTTTTATTTTGTGGAATAATTTGATTTAATTCATATGATTGTATTCCTAACTTTTAATCTCTTTTTACGTCGCTTAGTCATTAAATCGCGTTTCTATACCGTGTTTGCTTAATTCGTGATTATGTTTATCCGTTTGCTTAATTCAGAATATAAGAATGTCAATCTGTTTAATATCTTAGTGAGCTTATCATTTGATATTGAATTCGAAAATAGAGATCGAAGCCGCTTAGGGAATTGGTTAGGAAAAAAACCAATGATTAGCCGGAAACCGAAACAGTAGATTGACTTATTTTTATAAACACTTATATGCATTATTTTATAAATCGAACTTAAAACCCCCATAAAATTTTACTTCGTTGTTTAATTCAATTCAAGAATCCTTGTGATACGACTCGAGTCATTGTCACTTTACTACTTTTCAAAAAATACTCATTTTTGATCCGTGCGTGACAGCGGACCAAATTGGCACCGTTGCCAGGAATTCTTGTTGATGTTAGCCAATTTTAGAATTTTAGTTTAGATTTTTGTTTATGTTTTTGTTTTTAGGTGTTAATTTTCAAGGTTATAGTGCAGTGGTAAGCGTTTCATCCTATCAGGTAATTTGAAAGTTACTGTTTCGATTTGCTCCAATTTTTTCCAGGAAACCAGAAATTTCTTATCAGGTAAGTTGAAAGCTACTGTTTCGACCCTGAAAATCATAAATTCCTTATTTTCCTATTTTATTTGATTTAATTTCTATTTTCGTTTTTTTTAAATCCGAAATTTGTTGTAAATATTTATTCTAATTTTAATTGATTTTTAGTAATATTTTGATAATTTTTAGATTTTGTTTTATTCGCTTTTGTATTTTTCCTTTCTTTTTCTTATTAGGGACATTGTTGGTATTTTTAAATTGTTGTTGCAGTGCTGAATTAGTTTTGTGATTTCTAATTCTTTGTTAATTTTTTTCCTTTTCATAACATGGCTGAACAAAGAACATTAAGAGAGCTTGTTGCTCCTGATTTTCATTATAATGGTTTAAGTATTGAATATATTGATGTTGATGTTCCTTTCGAATTGAAATTTGATGTAATACACTTGTTGCCAAGGTTTAATGGACTTGCAGGTGAGGATCTGAATAAGCATATGAATGAATTCCAAATTGTGTGCTCTGCACCTTCCTAACATTCACTAGAGGACCTTGTCAAGCAAATGGCTATAAATGATCTTCAGTTTCAGCAACGAACAGATTCTAGTATCAAATTGGACAGCTTGCCACTGTAGTGAATGTCATGTAGCAAACTCAAGAATTAAACCAACTATTTGCCCAAACAATAGTGAATCCAAAAGAGTTACTGTCTGATTTAGATGATGATACTTATCTTGAGTTGTTATCTAATTTTCCATCTTTATTAGATTATGATGATACTTACTCTTGCGATTTATGTACTAACACTAATGTTTGCTCTGTTTGTGCTGAGATTAATGCTGCCTTATATTAGAATATTAATAGTAATTCATATTTATTTAGTTGTACTATTTTTCCTTAGCCCCTAAGTTTGTTAGAGGGTATTTTAGTATTTTATCTTATTCTAGTAACCCTAGTTTTAGCTTATAAATAGGGTGACAATCATTGTAACTATTATCATGTTTTTTGTAGCCGCCATTCTTAATAGAATATTTCCTTTGTTCATCATTTATTCACCTTTGCACCAACAATTGGTATCTAGAGCTCCGGTTCGGATTCATTGGGAAACACGGGAAACACGAGTGAACGTGAGGTCTTGTGTGTTTGATTTTGATTCTTAGATTCGTGTTGAATCTTGAACAAAATCTGATCAGAATTTTATTCTGTGGGTTGGGAAACACTGTGTGAGAAATCTGAGTGTATTGTGCAAGGTGAAGATGAACGGAAATGGAAACATGAACACCAAGCTTCCAGTATTTGACGGTAAAAACTGGAATCGTTGGATGATCCAAATGCGTGTATTATTTGGTGCTCAAGATGTTTTAGATCTTGTCACTGATGGTTATGTTCCGGTAGCAGCAGATGCAACAGATGAACAGAAAAACGCGCAGAAGGAAGTAAGGAAGAAGGATCAAAAAGCATTATTCTTTATTCATCAATGTGTTGATGTAAATGTGTTTGAGAAGATTGCAGATTCAACGACAGCAAAGGTTGTGTGGGACACACTGGTTAGATGTTATGGTGGTGACGCATCAGTGAAGAAGGTGAAGCTTCAGTCCTTGAGAAAGCAATATGAGAATCTCAACATGAAGAATAATGAGAAAGTTTCTGAATACATCTCTAGAGTGATTCTGATCACTAATGAGATGAAGGCGTGTGGAGAAACTCTTTCTGAAGAAACGATCATGGAGAAGGTATTGAGATCCCTTACCTCTCAATTTGATTACATTGTGGTAGCAATAGAACATTCCAAAGATTTGAGTACCATGAGAATTGAAGAGTTGCAGAGTAGTTTAGAAGCGCAAGAGTTGCGTTTGACTGAGAGAACTTCTGAAAGGGAAGTAGAGCAACAGGCTCTAAAAGCAACTTCTGATAGGAGGTATCAGAAGCAGTCAGAAGCCAAGAGAAGATCTGGTGGTGGTCAGAAGTCAGAAAGCTCAATCTCTGATAGGCAAAAGAATGCTCAGAAGGGAAAAGAGAAGTATGACAAGAAGAAGATCCAATGTTACTGTTGTAAGAAGTTTGGTCACTTTGCTAGAGATTGTTGGTCAAACAAGGAGAAGAAATCAGAAGAAGCAAATATAGCCAGAAGTTCTGATGACGAATCTGTGCTATTGATGGCCTCTGAATCTGATGATATGGATCTGACAGACTGGTGGTATATGGACACTGGCTGTTCAAATCATCTTACTGGAAACAAGAAATGGCTGGTTGACTTTGACTCTAAAAAGAGGACAAAGATCAGATGTGCTGATGACAAATATCTTAATGCAGAAGGTATGGGAAATGTCAGAGTGACTCTGAACAATGGGAAAACAGCATTGATTCAGAACGTGTGGTATGTACCTGGCATCAGAAGCAATCTGATGAGTGTGGGACAATTAATTGAGAAAGGTTTTTCAGTTACCATGAAGGACAATCTTCTGAAGTTGTATGACTACAATCAGAAGTTAATTATGGAGTCAGAACAGGGAAGGAATAGAACATTCAAGGTGAATGTCAGAACTGCAGACTCAGAATGTCTTAGTGCAACATGTGCTGAGAAGGAGAGTGAGTTGTGGCACAGAAGATTTGGTCATTTGAATTTCAGAAGCCTAAAACATATGAATTCAAAGAAGCTGGTACATGGAATTCCTGCAATTAAGAAGCCTGAAAAGTCATGCAAAATTTGCATGGAAGGAAAACAACCACGTTTGCCATTTGCGTCAGAAGTTGCTCCAAGAGCAAAACATGCCTTGGGAGTTGTACATTCTGATGTGTGTGGTCCATTTCCAGTAGCATCAATTGGAGGGAATAAATACTTTGTGTTATTTGTTGATGAATTCACAAGAATGACATGGGTATCCCTTATTAAGTTCAAACACGAGGTGTTTGATGAATTCAAGAAATTCAGAATGAAGGCTGAGAATCAGAGTGGTCAGAAGTTGAAGATTCTTAGAACTGACGGTGGAGGTGAGTATAACTCCAAAGAGTTCCAGAAGTTCTGTAATGAGAATGGAATTGAGCATGAGGTTATTGCTCCTTATACCCCTCAACACAATGGTCTTGCTGAAAGAAGAAACCGCACTTTGCTTGATATGGTGAGAAGCATGCTAAAGGAGAAGAAGCTTCCTCAGAAGCTCTGGGGAGAAGTTGTTGCCACTGCAACGTATGTACTCAACAGATGTCCTACGAAGAAGTTGAAGGAAATAGTTCCTATGCAGAAGTGGACTGGAGACAAGCAAAGTGTTAGTCATCTGAAGGTGTTTGGTTCTGTTTGCTATAAACATGTTCTAGAAGCCAGAAGACAGAAGTTGGATGATAGAAGCAAAGTGATGATTCTGATAGGGTACCACAGTACAGGTGCATACAAGCTCTATTGTCCAGAAACCAATAAAATTGAATTCAGCAGAGATGCGATTGTGAAGGAATCAGAAGTTTGGAATTGGGATAAGTCTCAATCTGATTCTGATGTTAGAACTTCTGAAGAAAGGTCAGAGTTAAGAATTTCTGAAGTTGAAGTAAACTCTGACGTTGATTTTGACTCTGATAGTGATTCTGACTCTGGAGAAGACTCAGAAGATGAAGGTGACTCTGATGATCCAGACTCTGATGTAACCAGATTCTGGTGGAAATTCAGACTTTGAAGATGGCCAAGACTCTGAAAATATGCCAGATCTTGAAGATGGTCAAAGCTCTAGAGGAAGTCAACCATCTGAAGCTGGAAACTCTGAAGCTCAAGACTCTGAACAAGTTCAGAGACCACAAAGAATCAGAAGCGTTCCCAGAAGATTTGCAGAATTTGACATGCTGCAAGACACTGAAGTAGACTCTGAAGGAGAAGTTATTCAGTGTGCTATGTTAGTAGACTCTGAACCTATAAGTACAGAGGAGGCTCTTAAGCAGAAGCTCTGGCTGAAGGCCATGAAAGAAGAACTTGATGCTATAGAGAGAAACAAGACTTGGAAGCTGACAGAACTTCCAAAAGACAAGAAAGCCATCAGCGTCAGATGGGTTTTCAAGCAGAAGTTAAAGCCAGATGGCTCAATTGGCAAACATAAAGCAAGGTTGGTAGCCAGAGGATTTCTACAAAAACCTGGGCTGGATTACTCTAAAGTGTTTGCACCTGTAGCAAGACATGAAACAATCAGAATGGTGATTGCAATAGCTGCTAACAGGAATTGGCCTCTGATGCATTTAGATGTAAAATCTGCATTTCTGAACGGTCCATTAGAAGAAGAAGTTTACGTGTCACAACCTCCTGGATTTGTGAAAATGAATCAGGAAGGGATGGTGTACAGATTATACAAAGCTCTATATGGATTGAAACAAGCGCCAAGAGCTTGGAATCAGAAGATTGATTCATTTTTCAAGAAGCAAGGCTTTTAGAAATGTGAGATGGAGTACGGTGTCTATGTTCAGCATACTTCTGAAGGCAATATGACTCTGGTATGTTTATATGTTGATGATATACTGCTGACTGGAAGTTCTGAACAGGAGGTAGCCAAGTTCAAGAAGGTTCTAATGAATGAATTTGAAATGACTGATCTAGGCAAAATGACATACTTTCTAGGGATGGAGGTTCAGATATTCTGAGAAAGGTATCATTTTGCATCAGCTCAAGTATGAATTAGAACTTCTGAAGAGATTTGATCTGAAGAATTGTAAGATGGATGTCACACCTTCTGATACAAATCAGAAACTGGATTCAGACTCTGAAGGAAAGGATGTGGACGCTACAACCTTCAAACAGTTGGTTGGTTCTCTGAGGTATCTGTGCAATACCAGACCTGATATTTGCTACTCAGTTGGGATGGTTAGTAGGTTCATGAGTAAACCTAAGTGGTCCCATTACCAAGCTGCTGTCAGGATTCTGAGGTATATCAAAGGAACTCTGAAGTATGGAGTGTTATTTCCCTCTGGAGGAAATAATGAGTCAGAACTTCTGAGTTATTCAGACTCTAATTGGTGTGGAGACAGAGTTGACAGAAGAAGTACATCTGGGTACTTGTTCAAATTTCTGGGAGGTTCCATTTCTTGGTGTTCCAAGAAGCAACCTGTTGTGGCGTTGTCAACCTGTGAAGCTGAATACATTGCAGGTGCTATTACTGCATGCCAAGCTGTGTGGATCTTGAATCTGTTGCAGGATATGAAGATTAAAGTAGACAAACCTCTGAAGTTGATGATTGACAACAAGTCTGCAATCAATCTTGCCAGAAACCCAGTGTTGCATGGGAGAAGCAAGCATATTGAGACCAAGTATCATTTTCTGAGACATCAAGTTCAGAGTGGAGTGTTAGAAGTTGTACACTGCAGCACTCAGAAGCAATTGGCAGATTGTCGCTACTGCGAAAATCGGCGCCGGCTGAACAGAAGAGTCGCCACCGCGCGTTATTTATCCCACGGGAGGGAAAGGAAACGCTCAGAGTAAACCTCGCACAACACGGGAAAGGTATGGTCATCGCAACCAAAACCTGGATTCGGGAGTCGGTTACGCAAGGAGAAGGTATTAGCACCCCTCACGTCCGTCGTACTCGACGGGATCCACGCTTGTTTTCGGGTATGGATTGTTATTCTATCTAAACTATAGGTCAAGGGTTAAAAAGAAAATAAAATGAAAATAAAAATGACTCGGCAAAGTATCGCACTTTATGCCTACGTATTCTCGCCTGGAACGAGAAATCAGAGTCAACGTAGTTCGCCTACCTACGGGAAAGGAGGGGAAGGTTGCTCGCTAGGATATCGCATCCTATGCCTACGTACTTTCATACAGCATGAAAGATCAGAGCAAACGTAGTTCGGGCCACGTACGACACAAGCTTGTCTTGGTTGATTTTAGTCTTTCTGAAAAAAGGTTTTCTGATTAGCGGTCCAAGCGGACAAAAATGACGTTTTGATGAGTTCACATTCTTTTACGAAAGAAGTGTCTTTTATTGTGTTTGAAATCTTTATGTGTTTTTCTGTTTGTTTTGAGAAAGAAAGAGACAGAACTCTAACCTACGGTTGCGAAGGGAAACAAACTAATCTAATGTTATCATGCATGGGTTAAGACCTAGTGTCTATCATGTTCCTCTCTTGCACAGAAAGAAACAGAGATCCTACGGGATAGGCAGAAACAGAAACAATAACAGATATATACAGTAAAACAGTAAAATGCATGGATGCAACAGCACAAGCGAGGCAAGGGAGTCCCACTCAACCTCGAACCTAGAAAACAATAGGCGAAAGTGAACAGGCTTCACTTTCAACCCAACGGGGTAAACAGCAAACAATACAGTCCGGAAAACCAATCAATACATCAACAATGAAATACAACAGCAAAAGACACAGCATCAGCAGCTCTGAATCAACATCTAGCTTCAAGTAATCTCCAATCAGCTACAGGCTTCAACAAGCATCAATATCCATCTTCATGGCCTTCAGGCAAGGGCTTTGATCATCTATCTTCTATCTGCAATGGCCTTTCTTCAAGCTCTAACCTCCAGGATGAGGGATTAGTCACAAGAGTGAAGTGAATGAATGTTAGACAGTTAATTACCTACCAAGGGTGGTTCATCAACTGTTAACATTAAACAGAAAGTTTCCTCTCAAAAGTTCTATCTTTCAAATATATTCACTGATCCTTCCAAAGGAAGGAGGTGGATATTTGAAAGAGACTTTGAATCATAGAGAAGAATGGATGCAGACAAGGCAATCCATGTTTGAGAAACAGACTTTCTAATCTAGAGCTCTGCCTAGCTCCTAAACCCTAGTCTCCTCAGCATCTGCTAGCAAGAACCTCCTCTCCAACTCTGACAGTTGATCTTCAATCTCTGGATCTCCAATGGTCTTCATCTCCTCAAGTCTTCAGCTCTCCCAAGGCCCCAGACAAACCCAATACCCAAACAAGCCAGCAATAATCCCCAGAGGGCACACCACACCAGTCAATCAGATATACAGACAGTATTAATAGCAGTAGGGGAATCCTAACTTTTTCTCTAAGGGATCTAATAACTACCCATAGCCCCTATAGTCCCCTAACTAATCTAGTTGAATCCTAAGTCCTAAGGGAAAGAATCAAACTTCCTAAGTAATCACCTAAAAAACCCTAATTTTGTTCATGTTGTTCAAGCCTACCTTAAGCACCTAAAATTAATTCCTAAAAATGGGAACTAAATTGAATCTACAAGTTCAATATCTAATCTAAACACCCTAAAAAGAATGAACAAAAAAATATGAAAGCATGTAATAGAACAAAAATTAGCAAAACCATGCATGAAATGAATCTATGTAAAATGACATTTATTTAGAAAATATGAAAAAAATATGAAATAAAAATAAAAATGCAATTTTATTTTCTTATAATTTTCTACACATCCTAAAGAAAATGATGTAAAAAGAATGAAGTGAAAATGATTTTCTATGAATTTATTATGAATTTATGAAAATGTATAAAAACAATTAAAGAATATAAAAGAAAAATAATGAAATAAAGGGAGGGGGGTCTATTCAGCAAGCACGCCCAGTTCATAATCCATTGGGCCAGCAAAGAGGGGGTGCGCGTAGCAAGGTTACTAGGGCCCAGAACCATTTCAGAATTAATGAAAACAAAAACCACGCAGGGGGGTGAGAAAAGCACAGGATAACACGTTCAAAATCAAAATGGGCTTAAAACTGGGGGTGGGGATATCAACATCACTCAGGCCCGCCCGTTTCAATTAATGAAACGGTGCGTTTGGCACCTGACTCACTTCCCTCCAAAATCAGATTAAACGCTAGCCCTAGGATTGCTCTACAAGTCAAAAGTCTAACACCACACAGACGGTCCAGATTTCGTCTCCTTCATTTGATCCTCTAGGGTTTCTGAAACCCTCATGCACCTGCCATGATCGTCCCATGTTCAAGCTCTCGGTTCTCTCCCTCTAGGCCATGAAATGCCACGATATAAACATGAAACTTACTCTAAATCCTTCCCTCTACAATCCTATGGCACTAGTTTGCTTTGAAACTCAACCAATCAACAAACCCGATCGCATCAAGTTCTGGTCACCATGGAAATCCTCTGCAACTCACCATCACAATTCTCCATCAAACTTGCACTAATCTAATCTATAACTAATGGTGATTATCCTGCGCTAACAACCTAAGGTTCTAATGCACTAAGCCACGAGTTCTTGATCCAAACAGTTTTTTACACCTGCTAACAAACATCACCAAACCACTCCAAATTCAACCTAATTGCTCTACTAACCTCCTACATTACATCTAAACTAACAAAATCATGCTAACCTAATTGAATCAAGCTGTGGCAGAGAAAACATACCTGGTGTGAAATCTTGTGGATGATGCTGAATCTTGTGGATCTGAGGCTTGTGAGGCTTGGATCTTGATCAATTAACTCAGTGATTGATTCTGTATGCAACACTTTGATGATTCTTGACTTGAATTGTGCTGTCCAATGGAAACTTCAATTTTGATGTTGATGATGGAAGTGCTCGAAAATGGAGTAATCACACCTTGGTCTTGATTGAATTATGATCTATGATGATGAAACAGTATAATGAAGTTGATTGTGATGATGATTTGGTGAAGAATTTGAGGAATTGGAATGAAACTTCAATGAAAAAGAATGAGAAAGTTTGTGAAATTCTTGGTGAAAATGAAGCCAACCCTTGATCAATCCTCATCTCATGAATATATAGGGCTCACATGAACATTCTAGATCCATCTTGCACATTCCCTTGCCTTCCAACTTTGATCCATTTTTGAAAGGTTTCTTAAAATGCAAGTAACCATGAATATCTTTCTTTTTTCCTTCTAAACTCAAAAAAGTGTTTGAACCATTGTTCTTAGAATTGCTTTTCCATTCAAAATAATATATTGGAAGTCTCCATTTGGACTTGTAAATCTCCCAAACCATTTTTCACTTTGAATTTCTTTAAATTATAAGCCATTTTAGTTCAAATTTTGACCAATTATGCAACTTCATGTTATGAGCTTTTCCAACAATTTGTGACCTTCTTTCTAGACTTAAAATCCCATTTGGAGCAAGTTTGAAGTTGTAAGTTTTTCCATTTGAGGCCTCCTTGTATGAGTTTTGGACATAGGTTAAAATGACCTGTAATTCACAAATGCCCAAAATACCCTTTGCTTGCCAAGACCATAAGTTGAGTTCCACACATCATATGAAGGCATGCTATACCATTCTAGAAAGCTAAGACAATGAGGAACAATTCTTATGTTGACCAAGAATTCATTTGAAATCTCCTTGAGGGGTAAAACTAGCTTGGAAGTCAAGTCACTTTCACAGACAAAATTTCAGATACCTCAGATGACCTGTAACTTGCAAGGACCATAACTTGAGTTCTATAAATCTCCTTGATGTCTTCCACCACTCAAATTAAAGGTCTTGAGATCCTCTAAAAGTTTCATGTTGGCCAAGAAGCCATTTGAAGCTAGCATTTTGACTTATCTTGCTTGGAAATTTGACCTAAACTAGGGGATTTTACAGAGAAACCCTAATTTAGAAACTCCTCTTCTCCTTGATTTCTCTTGAATTCTCCTTGGCATATCTCCATATCCTTCTTCATATGTCCAATGATGAACCCCACATCTCTCCACTAGACTTGAATGCCCCTTAAATCAGTCGATTGGCCTAGGGTTGACCTAGGGTTGACCCAGATGAAACCCTAGTTGACTGTCTTCAGCTATAGCTCTTGTGCTCTCATCAATGACTTGTCTCCTTCTCCAAATGACTTTCTAAGTCTCTCATAATGTCTAGATACTCTCCATGCCTTCAACTCACAGCTCACAATCCTCTTGTTGACCCTCAGATACCTTCAACTAGGAGATGGACTCAAGGCTTGATCTGCTGAACTCTTTGCTTTCAAATTCTTTCCTGATGACTTGAATGAGATTGAATTGGGATAATAACCTCTTGATAGGCCTCTAGAGATGAAAATAATGATTGGTCCCCTGTTGAATGACTTGCTATGCTTATGCTATGCAGATGGTTAGTCTATGTACATGACTCTATATGCAAATGCTAATGATAATGAAACATAAACCAAGTGAATAAGGTTGGGCAAATTTTAGGGTGCAACAGCTGCCCCTATTCAAGCGGCTTGGACCCGATTGGGTGAAGAGCCCGGAGCCTTCAGACATTCGCGGTACGAGACGGTTGAATACTAGTGAAACCAGAAATTTGCCAACCACAAAACTAAATTGCGCTCCTGCTTGAGGAACGACATTCATCAGCTGACTTTACTATTACGGCAACCCACTGATCTCGCGCGAGCGTGCTAGGGATTGTCTTCATCGTTCTGAAGAGGATTCTGTCAAACCAGATTGTTTGCTTGTCCACGTTAGGACTCTGTCTGTCATCACTACAAAGAAATCTCAACTAAAACCTGTCCACGTTAGGACTCCACTTGCTGTTAACCCAGAGAAATCTCGGCAACCCCGCTGGGGATAGTTCGTCTGCATTTCCATAAACTGAATCGTCCACGTTAGGAATAACACTCTTCCACGTTAGGAGTAACACTTGTCCACGCTAGGAATCATTTCTTCTGTATCTGTCCATGTCAGGACTAACCCTTTCATCTTTCCACGTCAGGAATCAATCTTCTTTCCGCGTAAGGAGAACTATATCGATCTGTCCACGTAAGGACTCCAATACCACTTGACACGTCCGCGTCAGGACTCCAATCTTTCCACGTAAGGAATCCAACTTTGGTATGTCCGCGTAAGGACTACATCGTCCACGTTAGGACCCACTTCTCCACGTTAGGAATAACTTCTTTTCCACTTAAGGAATGCTCTTATCCACGTAAGGAATAACTTTTGATATGTCCGCGTCAGGACTCAATCTTTCCACGTAAGGAGTCATCACTTTCTTTCCACGTCAGGAATCATTCTTGATATGTCCGCGTAAGGACTCAATCTTTCCACGTAAGGAATAAACTCGTCTTTCCACGTAAGGAAACCATTTTTCTTCCACGTAAGGAATCTAACTTGATACGTCCGCGTAAGGACTACATCGTCCACGTTAGGACCCACTTCTTCATGTTAGGAATAATAATCTCTTTGATTTGTCCGCGTCAGGACACTGATCTCGTCTTGATTTGTCCACGTCAGGACTCAGGCGTTTTCGACCTGCTGAGGAAATAAGACTTGTCCACGTAAGGACTCACACATTGGTCTGATCTGTCCGTGTCAGGACATCAACACAAGGAGTAATCGCTTTCGTCAACGTCATGACCTTCCATTCCACTAATTTCGAGAAACTGAATCTTGCCCACGATAGGACTAACACATCTCACCAATCCAGGGAAATAAACCTGTCCACGTTAGGACGCCCACTTCTGAAGAAAACCCATCAATATAGGAATAAATTGTCCGCGTCAGGACTTAGTTCTCCACGATCCTCACCCACAAACTTCTCAGCACTGACGTGACAGCGACTTTGAGGCGGACTCTACTGGGGATGTCTGGAAACCAACTATCGGACGCCTGCTCTGATAACCGGCGGTGGCCTCTGAAATTCTGATTCATGGAACCTTTTAATGTTGACGTAACAACAGCTTTGAAGGAAACAATCCGCTGATCGGACTAGAGAAACCTCAACACAACTCTGGCGGGGACATAAGTAACTCTGCTTGGGGACAAAGAGAAACTTATCCTGCAGACTCTGTGGGGAATACTGCCGAAACTGACACTATCATTGGATGTATCATGCCGAGATCTTGAATGTTTGGTAATTCATTTGAGCAAGAGCTCTCTCCACCTGAACTGCTAGAGTACAGAAACTGCTTCAGCAAAATAAATGCTGAATATAATGCCGACTCCGCCGGGGATAGCCAGATGCTACAGAATTATTCCAGCAAAATAAATGCTGGAAGGGTGAAGTCAACCCTGCTGGGAAATTGGGAACTCAAACTCCACACCCTATTGAGGTAACCCCCTGCTGGGGAATATAACCTTGCTGGGGAATAGCAGATGCGCATAGTTCGATCGGACTTTCTGCTGGAACGTGAACTGATATCACCAGTATCTCTGACGAAATAAATGACAGGTACCACCACCAACTCTGCTGGGGAGAGTCTTGATCTTCGAGTTCCACTGGAAGGAATGAAAACACTTGCAAAGAGAATTCCGCTGGGGATGGGATGATTCTCTTGGGGAAAATTAACTGACTCCACTGGGGGAGAGTGCATGACCCTGCGGGGAAAAATGAATCTGTCTGAATACAGCCTTACGATCTTGGAATCGCCAAACTCTGTTGAGGACGAATAACTTTTCTGGAGCACGTCCTTTGGATGAGCTACGGCTAGCTGGGGAATTCTATCCTTCTTCAGGAAGAACATGCATGACCTGCATGGGGATTAAGTCTTTCGTTATCGCAATCTTTTGATCATCTTCCTCGTATGGTTATGAAACCTGCAACAACACAAACCAGACACGACAAGCCTATGCAATCAAATCAATTCAGGTTAGTGACGTTACACTCAGTTAATTCAAAGCTTTAACAATCGTTGGCAAGGGCCAGTGATGTTATACTCATGCTAGCTTCATCAAGCTTAGGCGTTAATCATGCACAAAACAGTAAAGAACAGGCATCGAGTACTGAATAACATATTTTCATTGATTGGGCCCCTGAATGGGCGGAGTTTTGTACACGGGATGTAACTCCTGAAAAGAGGAAGCTACGCAAAGCAAATACATAAGTATGCACAAGAAGCATGAATATTTTGACAAATTAAATTTTGTACACATGTCGGCAACGAGATGCAGATGAACACCACGAACTGATCCTCCCATGACTCATCCGACTCTAATGCTTTCCCGGTATCCCCACTTCTGAAGAGGTTGTATCCGATAACTGACTCCTCAAATGTATTCTCCCGCATTGATGCTCATTGCAATATCAAATTCGGACCGCAGTCATTTGCTTTTCACATCCCTAACTTTTGCGTGAACCGCCCTTTACGGGTTTTCAGTTCACCGGGATACCCTTTTTTGCCGAAGCCGCCCAGTGTAGGTTTTCAACTTCGCGGGTGTACATTTTTTTCAATTTTATCCCTAACTTTTGCCCGAACCTTTCATTCTGTTTTTGGTTCGCCAGGATGCCCCATTTTTGCCTGGACTCTCTTTTTTCGTCCAGCGGGTCTATTTTTAAGCAAAGTATTTTTTAACTGCGTCCGAATTCACAGGTGACGCAAAGTCTTCTCCGTCCATGGTGGACAACAACAGTGCTCCTCCTGAAAAGACCTTTCTGACAACGTATGGCCCTTCGTAGTTGGGGGTCCACTTGCCCCTGTGATCTGCTTGCGGCGGGAGAATCCTTTTCAGCACAAGGTCGCCCGTCTGAAAGCTTCGCGGAAGTATCTTCTTGTCGTACGCTTTCTTCATTCGTCTTTGGTACAAACGACTGTATGCTAGAGAAGCTAGCCTCTTCTCATCCATCAAACTCAGTTGGTTCAATCTATTCGTTACCCATTCTGCCTCGTCCAGCTGAACGTCTCGCAATACCCTCAGAGAAGGGATCTCAACCTCCAATGGTAATACCGCTTCCATTCCGTATACCAACGAGAACGGAGTTGCCCCGGTTGATGTGCGTACCGTCGTACGATAACCGTGCAAAGCAAAAGGTAGCATCTCGTGCCAATCCTTATAGGTCACCACCATTTTCTGAACAATTTTCTTGATATTCTTATTGGCCGCTTCGACAGCGCCATTCATCTTGGGTCGGTAAGGGGAGGAGTTGTGATGTTCGATCTTGAAATTCTGACAGAGCTCCTTCATCATTTTGTTGTTCAGATTAGAACCGTTATCCGTGATTATCCGCTCGGGAATCCCATATCGGCAAATGATATCTCTCTTGATGAATCTGGCCACCACTTGCTTCGTTACATTCGCGTAAGACGCCGCTTCCACCCACTTGGTGAAATAATCGATTGCTACTAGGATGAACCGATGCCCATTAGAAGCCGTCGGCTCGATCTTTCCGATCATATCGATTCCCCACATCGAGAATGGCCATGGAGATGACATCACATTCAGAGGACTTGGAGGCACGTGTATTTTGTCAGCATAGACTTGGCACTTGTGGCACTTCCTCGCGAACTTGAAACAATCAGTTTCCATCGTCAGCCAAAAATAACCTGCCCTCAGCAGCTTTCTCGTCATAGCATGCCCACCAGCATGCGTACCAAAGGCACCTTCGTGAATTTCCTCCATGAGAAGCTTTGCCTCTTTCTCGTCTACACAACGCAACAACACCAAATCGTGGTTTCTTCTGTATAAGACGCCATCCGGGTTCAAATAGAAATTACCCGCTAATTTCCTGAGAGTCTTCTGATCTTGACTGGATGCCCCAGCCGGATACTCTTTATTCTTCAGGAAATTAAGGATATCGAAATACCACGGTTTGTCATCAGATGCTTCCTCAATAGCAAATACATAAGCTGGCCGGTCCAACCGAAAGATAGTGATTTGGGGAGCTTCGTTCCAGAAGTTGACCTTGTACATGGAAGACAAAGTGGCAAGGGCGTCAGCCATTTGATTCTCTGCCCGCGGTACGTGATGCAATTCAACCTTGTCGAAGAAAGGCAACAATCTCCTTGCATAATTCATGTAATGTATCAAATTAGGCTGCCGTGTCTCCCATTCCCCTTTGATCTGATTCACTACCAGAGCTGAGTCTCCGTATACGTCTAGATGTTTGATTCGCAAATCAATGGCTTCTTCAAGCCCCATTATACAAGCTTCGTATTCGGCCTCATTGTTGGTAACGGCAAAGGTCAATCGAGCAGTAAACGGGATGTGCGACCCGTGCGGCGTAGTGATAATTGCCCCTATTCCGCTACCGTAAGCATTCACAGCTCCGTCAAATATCATTTTCCACTGGGACCCCAACTCTGGTCCTTCGTCTGGCAACGGCTCTTCGCAATCCTTCATCTTGAGGTACATGATATCCTCGTCAGGAAAATCAAACCTCATCGACTGGTACTCTTCAATAGGCTGCTCCGCCAGATACTCAGACAGCACACTCCCCTTTATAGCCTTTTGCGAGACGTATTGAATGTCATATTCCGTTAAGACCATCTGCCAACGGGCAATTCTACCTGACAACGCCTGCTTTTTGAATATATATTTGATTGGATCCATCTTCGAGATGAGCATGGTTGTATGATTCAGCATGTACTGCCTCAAACGCTTGGCGGCCCAGGCTAGCGCGCAACAAGTTTTCTCCAGCATTGAGTACCGAGATTCACAGTCTGTAAATTTCTTACTCAAGTAATAGATCGCATGCTCTTTTCTCCCCGTCTCGTCGTGTTGACCGAGAACACAACCCATGCTTCCCTCAAGAACCGTCAAATACATTATCAAGGGTCTCCCTGCCACCGGGGGTATCAAAATAGGAGGCTCCTGCAGATACTTCTTTATTTTATCGAACGCCTTTTGACAATTTTCGTTCCACGTTACAGCTTGATCTTTCTTCAACAGCTTGAATAATGGTTCACACGTGGCCGTTAGGTGAGATATGAACCGGGCAATGTAGTTCAATCTCCCTAAAAACCCGCGCACCTCTTTCTCTGTTTTAGGCGTCGGCATTTCTTGAATCGCTTTTATTTTAGCAGGATCGACCTCTATTCCTCTTTCGCTTACGATAAACCCCAGCAGTTTACCCGATCTCACCCCGAAGGTGCATTTATTAGGGTTCAGCCTCAGCCTGAACTTCCTAAGTCTTTTAAACAACTTCAACAGATTCACCAGATGCTCTTCCTCCGTCTGGGATTTGGCAATCATATCGTCAACATAAACTTCGATCTCTTTATGCATCATGTCATGAAAGAGAGTCGTCATCGCACGCTGATATGTTGCCCCAGCATTTTTCAAACCAAAGGGCATCACCTTGTAGCAAAATGTTCCCCAAGGCGTTATAAAAGTAGTCTTCTCCATATCCTCTGGCGCCATTTTAATTTGATTATAGCCTGAAAAGCCATCCATGAAGGAGAATACAGAGTATTGAGCGGTATTATCAACTAACACGTCAATGTGAGGAAGTGGAAAATCGTCCTTTGGGCTTGCTTTATTCAAATCTCTATAATCCACGCACATTCGAACCTTGCCATCTTTCTTTGGCACTGGTACGATGTTGGCAACCCATGAAGGATACTTCGTCACAGCCAGGAAACCAGCGTCCCACTGTTTCTGAACCTCCTCTTTGATCTTCATTGCCATATCTGGTCGTGTTCTGCGAAGCTTTTGTTTGACTGGCGGGCAATCTTCTTTCAGTGGCAGGCGATGCACAACGACATCTGTATCGAGCCCCGGCATATCTTCATATGACCAAGCGAATACATCATTATACTCTCGGAGCATTTCAACCAGTCTTCGCTTGATATCACTCTGCAGTGCGGCTCCGATACGAATATTTTTCTCAACCCCTTCCGACCCCAAATTGATAATTTCGATGACCTCGTCGTGAGGCAGAATGGCTCTTTCCTCTTGCTTTACTAACCAAGACAGTTCTTCAGGAACGTCGCTATCTTCGACAACCTCTTCTTCGGTCTGGAATACCGGGTGATCGAAGTCGGGACGAGTCATAGGTGGCTCAAGGATGTCATCTGAAAAGGTTATCCTGCAAAAGGAATGGTTAAGTGCTTCAAAATGCGTATAAAACGAATAACCGTATTGCCATTTTATTGAAAAATACAAAACAAGAAAGACAGGGATTACAGTATTTGCACATGAAAAAACGCCATTTATTTAATGATTAATGCGCAATGTTTATAACAACACAGCCCTAAGCAAATTCTGATGCCCCGGGCAAGACATCAGATTATTCAACAATTAATAAAGCAAAGCATTACTGTTTAAAAGTCACAGGAACAAGCTCCTGAATAGACCAGTTGCACAGTCCTTGTCCTGGCGTGCTTGGCTGAATCCAGGCATCCATATCACAGTCGCTGTCTCCTTCATCAGACTCCGAAGCAGCATTGACAGTTTCATGACATACTCCACTGGCAGAGATGGTGATTGACTTTCTGAAATGGGGGGCCCCCACGGAAGGAGTTGATGACGACGGTCGGTACCCTAGTCCGAACCGGTCCATTTTCACAGGAATGTCCAGCACTTTGCCCCAGCCCTTGGCTTCTCCTGCTTCCACTAGCGCTTGAGCTTCTTTATACGATGAGACAGCTATCTCTGGCACTTTGCTCGGCCCGGGACCTTTGTCCTTGATGCGCAAACCTTCGAATGCCTGGCATGGCGTCTCGTGGATCTCCCCGTCGACTTCCACGTATTTAAACGAGGATAGATGGCTGACCAGGATGTCTTCTTCTCCGCACACGGTGACTACGCTGTCTCCGACCATATATTTTAACTTCTGATGCAGGGTAGACGTGACTGCCCCTGCCCCATGAATCCAAGGTCTTCCAAGCAAGCAGCTGTACGCAGGCTGTATATCCATGATATAAAACTCAGTTGCAAACACTTCCGGCCCCACTTGCAGAGGCAAAGTAATCGATCCGAAGACTGTTCTCCGCGTGCCGTCAAATGCTCTGACTACCAAATCACTGGGTGTACACAAAATCCCTCGAACATCCAGCTTCATCATCGCCTTCTTAGGCAGCACATTCAAAGATGATCCGGTGTCAACCAATACGTGCGACATTACTGACCCTCTACACTCAACAGATACGTGTAATGCCATATTATGATCTCTCCCTTTCGGAGTCAAGTCAAAATCGGTAAAGCCCAGACTGTGGCCTGCATTTACATGCGCCAATACTCCTTCTAGCTGATTTACGGAGACGTCCTGGGGTACAAAAGAAGTGTCCAGGACTTTCAGCAAAGCGTTTCTGTGGGCTTCCAAACACAGCAGCAATGACAAGATAGATATTTTGGACGGCGTCTGCTGCAGATGCTCTACAATCTTATACTCACTTTTCCGAATCAAGCGCATGAATTCTTCTACATCCTTCGATGTTGCTTCTTTTTCACTTGCTTGTACCGGAACATTTTCAACCGCTTTCCCTTTTCCTCTCGCTAGCCTTTCAGCCTCCACTTCAGGAGATATAAAGATCATGCCACTCCTCGTCATGCCTCCTGAGCCAACAACATTGTCCACTATCTCCGCTGACTGCTTGTTAACATCAATCTTTATCCCGTCACAATACACCTCTAACCCATATGACCATGGGACTGCTTTCGTGTTCTCATACGGGATCGGCCCGGCCTTAGTTATGGTAATCGGTGGTCGCTGAGCTGGTGCTGCAATAGTGATCGTCTTCCGAGGAATCGTCACCGTGGCCACATCACTCCGATTATCCACTACTGCCCCTGCAGGCTCATCAGTTGCCGCTCGATCAAACTGCAATATACCTTCATCAATTAAGGCCTGAATGCCTTTCTTCAAATCCTCACACCCCCCAGCTAGGGTCCAACAATCTAAGCAATATTCGTTACATCCTGGGTAAACACCTCCTTGCAACAGACGGTTCTTTATCTCGCTCAGCGGCGTCTTTAAATCTTCAACACTCATAATAAGATTCAGACCCTCCTCAGTCAGCACGGCGTTCGCCCCATGATTAGGCATGGGTTTCTGGACTATATTCGGACCTGCCGTTCCGAAGTTGATAGTCTTGTTGTCTAAAAGATCCTGCACAACGTGCTTAAAAGCATGGCAACCTTCTATATCGTGGCCCGGGGCCCCAGAATGAAACTCACAGTGTCTATTTGCATCGTAGCCGAACGGGGGAGTTCCCGTTATCGGTGCCAGAGTTCTTTTCTCTACTAGATTCAATCCCAACAATGTCTGCAATAAATCGGCATAGGTTTAGGGAGGTTTCTCGAACACTCTTCTCGGTTTATTACCCTGGAATCTTCGTTGAGCTTGCTGTGCCCCCTGCTGAGGCTGCTGCGGCTGTGGCATTGGCTGTTGCTGAACCGGTTGTTGTTGCTGGAATGGTTGTTGTTGATATGGGATAGTAACACTCGACACCTGCTGCGGCTGACGATATTGACCTCGTCCCCTGCCTCGGCCTCGGCCTCGGCCTCCAAATACTGCGCTAGCTTCGCCCTGACGGCGCCCACCATAAGCTTTCCTATTACTGCCAGATGCAGTTGATTCCTCGACTTGGAACTTTCCTTGCTTAATATTACGCTCAATCTTTTCCCCCATCAGAATCAGGTCTGAAAAACTGGCCAGAGACGTATGAAACAGCATATCATGAAACAGCCCGGTGAATGTGCCGACAAACATATCATTCATTTCTTTATCTTCCACAGGAGGACGTACCCTGGCAGCCATATCGCGCCACCTTTGCGCGTACTCTTTAAAACTCTCCCCCTTCTTCTGCGAAAGCCCGGCCAACTGGACCCGATTGGGTGCCAGGTCGCTGTTATACTTGTAATGGGCTACAAACGCCTCCGCTAATTGCTTCCATGTCTTGATATCAGTTGGCTCCAACCCCATGTACCACTCTAGGGAAGGGCCCGACAGACTATCCTGAAAGAAATGCATTAGCATTCTTTCATCAGTGGAGTATGCAGATATCTTTCTGTAATAAGCTCGTACATGCACTTTCGGACATGTGTCTCCTTTGTACTTGTCGAACGCAGGAGCTTTGAATTTAATTGGCACCCTCAAGCCAGGTACCAAGCCCATTGTTGCCATGTCCAATCCCACAGCACTCTGGTTCAGGACTCCCTTCATCTGCTCTTCCAGCATTCTTATCTTTTGGGAATCATCCATCGGCCCTTCAAAACCTCCTCCGGAGAAGGCGTCCTCCTGCTGATCCTCTTGCCACATACCGTTTCCAGCCCCGTACCCATCATATGCATTATTACGTCCAGCTCTGATCTGATTCATCCCCGGTCCTCGGCCTCTGTTGCCGTACCCTTGAACACCTCCAGCAGGACCAAAAGCCATGAATCCAGTACCATTTCCGTTTCCAAAGCCTCCGTAACCCTGATTGACCATACCATAACCATCTTGCCCAAAGCCTTGAGCATTAAAGCCATACTTGCCAGTGTTATCGAATCCCTGATCGTTGAATCCGAACCCAGTATTGACAAAGCCATTGCCTCCTAGATTATCTCCCAAATTGACATCACCCAGCCCAACATTATGGACAGCAGTCTCATTCCCAACTCCGACGTTACCATTCACAGCAGCGGTAGCGTTGTTGACGTTAGCAGCAGGTATATTGACTACGGGCGGAGCCACTGGCGTGGGAGTGCCGTCTCCATGAGCAGTATCAACCCGGACAGACTGATGATCTTCATTACCATGACCAACGTTGCGAGCCAACAGAGGCTGGACCATGGCCTGCAAGTTCTCCTGCCCTTTTGCTATAGCTTCCATGGTCTGCATGAAGAGGGCGAGCTTCTCGCGCACATCCTGCATCTCGTTCTGTATTTGGTCCATGACTTTTCGACAGTTGGAGCGTGTAGAATAGCGGTGCGGATGTTGATCTGGAATCCTGTTAAGTACCTGGTACAGAGCAGGAAATAAGACACCATTCAAAGATTACCTGTTATGCAATATGAATATGAATGCAATGCAATGTGTCTGTGCATTAGGGAAGTTCATTCCCCCAGTTCTAGTGCGAAGGTGCCGGTGCAGTGACAGTGCTGACAATAGGAATATCGGAGCTGAATCATAGAAAGCCTCATATATTGCAGGGAGAATCAATAAGCTCAGGGTACAATATCACTGAGAGTACAAAGAAGGCATGACCTCAACCAACAATCCTGGTGATGGTCAGCGCTATGCAAATAAAGCATACAAGTTACTACATGAAATGATCAAATCCTCCCAAAAGTCTGGTACTCCTCTATCAACTTCTTGGTCTCCGGATGGCTTGGTCGATCAAGCAGCCCTTCAACAAGCTGGTTTCTCCTCTTAAGGACACGGCGTACGTCTTCAGCAGTTTCTTCCCAGGTTGCTTCTCCGAAGCAATCTTCTAACTTTCGCTTCTGAGACACTGCTTCATCTCTGGATTTGATTGCCTTGTTCAGTGCATGCTGGACACTATACCGGGTCATCACTTCCTCCTCACACTTCTTGATGCTAGACTTCAACTTCTCTTCGAGGTCGGAAATTTGCTGCTTCAGCTTATCTTCCCTCTTCTTATTGTTGGTCAGTGTAGCATTCCAAGTCTTATTGCAAGAGGATATCTCTCGGTGTGCTGCGTCGAGCGCTTTCTTTTTGGCTTCCAGCATGTCATGAGAGCTTCTGAACTCTTGCCCCAGACGTTCACGCTTTTTCTTTTCCTCGGTCAACTCAGCTCCTAACCTGTTTACCAGCTCGATCTGTTGTTGGAAAGCATATACGGCCTTGTTTTTCTCGCTGCGTACTTGGGCTAACTCTTGCTCTAACCCTTCATTAATCTTCATCAAGGTTTCTTTTTCCTTCACAACTTGTTCATAGACTTCTCTAGGAACAGTGGTTGGCACTTCTGCCGGAACGGGAACAAGAATTGGTGCATCTGGAAACGGCATCCTCAACTGACTAGCCCTCTCCTGAATCCAAACTCTGTAAGGTGCATAGGCCTGACAGTCATTCTTTCCTAACAATGGCTTCCCTCTGCGGTTAATACGCGTCCAGGCATGTTGCAACTTGGCTAATAACTCCCCCTTCACGTCACCGGTGAAGTACAGAGATTCCTGTACTTCTTCCTCCTGAGGTGGATTCTTCAGTGCATATCCGAACTGGCGAATGAATAGAGAAGGGTTGTAGTTGATACACCCTTTTCTTCCTATCAGCGGCACGTTAGGGTACCCAGAACAACTGAAGATGAGCTCAGATCCCAACAGGTCTCGATCAAACCACACAACGTCTTCGGAAGATAGCCTCATCAGGCGCTCTGACCAACTGGCTGAGGTTGCACTGTCTACAAATGGTCCCTTCGTGGGAAGGTGACTCTTGAACCACATATTCAACAGAGGAGCACAGCAGTACACAACCTTTCCCCTTCGGTTTTCGTTCTTGTAGTGCAATGAGTGGTAGAAGTCTCCGATCAAAGTTGGCACTGGGTTGCCTGCAGCAAACAGATAGAAAGCATCCAAATCCACAAAGTTGGGCAAGTTAGGAAACAGCACGATTCCATAAATGCATAGAGCCAGAATAGCATTGAAAACCACCCAACAACCGTTCTTGGCATACTCCCGAGCTTTGGCGACTAAGAAATCCAGAGAGAAACCTGAAACCCCAAGCCAAGAAGTCAATAACAGATCTGCAGCGTTCATATGCAAGGCTTTGGCTAAGTCCTCCAACTTGGGCTCAGCAGCAGAGTGGATAAAGGGAACCTTGTTCTGCACGGGAAGCTCAGTAAACTCCACATACTCCTCAATGGTAGGTCCTAGAATGAAGTCAGCAAAAGTAAAGCATCTCAATGCGGGGTCATAGAACTGCATCAAGGTGTACAGCCCGTTCATCTCATCAGCAGTGGGCTTACAGACTAATCTCAGTAATCTCCTATGGCTCATTCTAAAGCTTCTTCTAACCTCCTCATCAGCAAGAGATATCAGACCAAGCAGAGAAGTAATATCAGGGGAAGGCAGCTTATACGCAACTGTTTTCCTCAGACCAGCCATAATCAATACTCAGAAATCCGGGCACTAGAACTAGGGAAATGCAAATGCACCTGCAGCACAGACACACGTTAGTGAAATGCAAATGGTAATGGATATGCAGGCAATGCAATGCAAGTAACATGCAACAGGGACCAAAGCTGCAGCTGAATAGCCTAAACCCAATCAAGAAAGGTCTCAGATAGACCATCCAGAAGTCATCAAACCCTGGTCTCAGATAGACCTAACACAAAGCTCCAATACTGGTCTCTGACAGACCTCAAACCATAACTCCCACTGGTCTCTGGTAGACCTCAAATTCTCATCTCTAATTGGTCTCTGACAGACCTCAGAACACATCTCCAAATGGTCTCTGACAGACCTCGGAACACATCTCCAAATGGTCTCTGACAGACCTCATAACTCTCCATAAATAACCAGGATCTCTGATCAAGAAATAACCGGTATCTAAAGGTCTAGTTACCTGCATAACCCTGAATCCCCTCACAGGTGGGTGGCCCTATAACTGGCACAAGGTACGGCATCCTATGCGGTCGTCGGCGTCACAGACTTTCAGGGTTGATGATACGATTCCCAGAAGGAGTGGCATCATCAAATCCTGAAGAGGCCTCACTCAGCCAACTTCCAAGTGATCGGTTCCCGGAGTCGACAATTCAGCTGACCAACAACCCCTTCGACCCAAAGGGTAGAAAAAGAAGCCAACCAGAAGAACCTCGTCCGAGTGTAGATTTCATGAGACACTAATGCAAGCAAAGCCGGCACGCGCCCACTACTTTCTACGCTAATTCTAGGTGCACTCAAGCCCAGGTCCGGCTTCTCACTCAATATCAGAACACCCATCACACCCCAAGATACAGCAATAATAATCAATATATAAAGCTGAAAATACAAGGTTAGAAATATACAATAGTTCCATACAAAATCCTCGACGGGAAAACAAGCGCTAGGATTGACTCTCTTAAGGGACGTTGGATCCCAAATGCATAAGAACCATCGCAGTCCTTAGCAGCCAGGGGACGTTGAATCCCCAGCAGAGTCGCCAGCTGTCGCTACTGCGAAAATCGGCGCCGGCTGAACAGAAGAGTCGCCACCGCGCGTTATTTATCCCACGGGAGGGAAAGGAAACGCTCAGAGTAAACCTCGCACAACACGGGAAAGGTATGGTCATCGCAACCAAAACCTGGATTCGGGAGTCGGTTACGCAAGGGGAAGGTATTAGCACCCCTCACGTCCGTCGTACTCGACGGGATCCATGCTTGTTTTCGGGTATGGATTGTTATTCTATCTAAACTATAGGTCAAGGGTTAAAAAGAAAATAAAATGAAAATAAAAATGACTCGGCAAAGTATCGCACTTTATGCCTACGTATTCTCGCCTGGAACGAGAAATCAGAGTCAACGTAGTTCGCCTACCTACGGGAAAGGAGGGGAAGGTTGCTCGCTAGGATATCGCATCCTATGCCTACGTACTTTCATACAGCATGAAAGATCAGAGCAAACGTAGTTCGGGCCACGTACGACACAAGCTTGTCTTGGTTGATTTTAGTCTTTCTGAAAAAAGGTTTTCTGATTAGCGGTCCAAGCGGACAAAAATGACGTTTTGATGAGTTCACATTCTTTTACGAAAGAAGTGTCTTTTATTGTGTTTGAAATCTTTATGTGTTTTTCTGTTTGTTTTGAGAAAGAAAGAGACAGAACTCTAACCTACGGTTGCAAAGGGAAACAAACTAATCTAATGTTATCATGCATGGGTTAAGACCTAGTGTCTATCATGTTCCTCTCTTGCACAGAAAGAAACAGAGATCCTACGGGATAGGCAGAAACAGAAACAATAACAGATATATACAGTAAAACAGTAAAATGCATGGATGCAACAGCACAAGCGAGGCAAGGGAGTCCCACTCAACCTCGAACCTAGAAAACAATAGGCGAAAGTGAACAGGCTTCACTTTCAACCCAACGGGGTAAACAGCAAACAATACAGTCCGGAAAACCAATCAATACATCAACAATGAAATACAACAGCAAAAGACACAGCATCAGCAGCTCTGAATCAACATCTAGCTTCAAGTAATCTCCAATCAGCTACAGGCTTCAACAAGCATCAATATCCATCTTCATGGCCTTCAGGCAAGGGCTTTGATCATCTATCTTCTATCTGCAATGGCCTTTCTTCAAGCTCTAACCTCCAGGATGAGGGATTAGTCACAAGAGTGAAGTGAATGAATGTTAGACAGTTAATTACCTACCAAGGGTGGTTCATCAACTGTTAACATTAAACAGAAAGTTTCCTCTCAAAAGTTCTATCTTTCAAATATATTCACTGATCCTTCCAAAGGAAGGAGGTGGATATTTGAAAGAGACTTTGAATCATAGAGAAGAATGGATGCAGACAAGGCAATCCATGTTTGAGAAACAGACTTTCTAATCTAGAGCTCTGCCTAGCTCCTAAACCCTAGTCTCCTCAGCATCTGCTAGCAAGAACCTCCTCTCCAACTCTGACAGTTGATCTTCAATCTCTGGATCTCCAATGGTCTTCATCTCCTCAAGTCTTCAGCTCTCCCAAGGCCCCAGACAAACCCAATACCCAAACAAGCCAGCAATAATCCCCAGAGGGCACACCACACCAGTCAATCAGATATACAGACAGTATTAATAGCAGTAGGGGAATCCTAACTTTTTCTCTAAGGGATCTAATAACTACCCATATCCCCTATAGTCCCCTAACTAATCTAGTTGAATCCTAAGTCCTAAGGGAAAGAATCAAACTTCCTAAGTAATCACCTAAAAAACCCTAATTTTGTTCATGTTGTTCAAGCCTACCTTAAGCACCTAAAATTAATTCCTAAAAATGGGAACTAAATTGAATCTACAAGTTCAATATCTAATCTAAACACCCTAAAAAGAATGAACAAAAAAATATGAAAGCATGTAATAGAACAAAAATTAGCAAAACCATGCATGAAATGAATCTATGTAAAATGACATTTATTTAGAAAATATGAAAAAAATATGAAATAAAAATAAAAATGCAATTTTATTTTCTTATAATTTTCTACACATCCTAAAGAAAATGATGTAAAAAGAATGAAGTGAAAATGATTTTCTATGAATTTATTATGAATTTATGAAAATGTATAAAAACAATTAAAGAATATAAAAGAAAAATAATGAAATAAAGGGAGGGGGGTCTATTCAGCAAGCACGCCCAGTTCATAATCCATTGGGCCAGCAAAGAGGGGGTGCGCGTAGCAAGGTTACTAGGGCCCAGAACCATTTCAGAATTAATGAAAACAAAAACCACGCAGGGGGGTGAGAAAAGCACAGGATAACACGTTCAAAATCAAAATGGGCTTAAAACTGGGGGTGGGGATATCAACATCACTCAGGCCCGCCCGTTTCAATTAATGAAACGGTGCGTTTGGCACCTGACTCACTTCCCTCCAAAATCAGATTAAACGCTAGCCCTAGGATTGCTCTACAAGTCAAAAGTCTAACACCACACAGACGGTCCAGATTTCGTCTCCTTCATTTGATCCTCTAGGGTTTCTGAAACCCTCATGCACCTGCCATGATCGTCCCATGTTCAAGCTCTCGGTTCTCTCCCTATAGGCCATGAAATGCCACGATATAAACATGAAACTTACTCTAAATCCTTCCCTCTACAATCCTATGGCACTAGTTTGCTTTGAAACTCAACCAATCAACAAACCCGATCGCATCAAGTTCTGGTCACCATGGAAATCCTCTGCAACTCACCATCACAATTCTCCATCAAACTTGCACTAATCTAATCTATAACTAATGGTGATTATCCTGCGCTAACAACCTAAGGTTCTAATGCACTAAGCCACGAGTTCTTGATCCAAACAGTTTTTTACACCTGCTAACAAACATCACCAAACCACTCCAAATTCAACCTAATTGCTCTACTAACCTCCTACATTACATCTAAACTAACAAAATCATGCTAACCTAATTGAATCAAGCTGTGGCAGAGAAAACATACCTGGTGTGAAATCTTGTGGATGATGCTGAATCTTGTGGATCTGAGGCTTGTGAGGCTTGGATCTTGATCAATTAACTCAGTGATTGATTCTGTATGCAACACTTTGATGATTCTTGACTTGAATTGTGCTGTCCAATGGAAACTTCAATTTTGATGTTGATGATGGAAGTGCTCGAAAATGGAGTAATCACACCTTGGTCTTGATTGAATTATGATCTATGATGATGAAACAGTATAATGAAGTTGATTGTGATGATGATTTGGTGAAGAATTTGAGGAATTGGAATGAAACTTCAATGAAAAAGAATGAGAAAGTTTGTGAAATTCTTGGTGAAAATGAAGCCAACCCTTGATCAATCCTCATCTCATGAATATATAGGGCTCACATGAACATTCTAGATCCATCTTGCACATTCCCTTGCCTTCCAACTTTGATCCATTTTTGAAAGGTTTCTTAAAATGCAAGTAACCATGAATATCTTTCTTTTTTCCTTCTAAACTCAAAAAAGTGTTTGAACCATTGTTCTTAGAATTGCTTTTCCATTCAAAATAATATATTGGAAGTCTCCATTTGGACTTGTAAATCTCCCAAACCATTTTTCACTTTGAATTTCTTTAAATTATAAGCCATTTTAGTTCAAATTTTGACCAATTATGCAACTTCATGTTATGAGCTTTTCCAACAATTTGTGACCTTCTTTCTAGACTTAAAATCCCATTTGGAGCAAGTTTGAAGTTGTAAGTTTTTCCATTTGAGGCCTCCTTGTATGAGTTTTGGACATAGGTTAAAATGACCTGTAATTCACAAATGCCCAAAATACCCTTTGCTTGCCAAGACCATAAGTTGAGTTCCACACATCATATGAAGGCATGCTATACCATTCTAGAAAGCTAAGACAATGAGGAACAATTCTTATGTTGACCAAGAATTCATTTGAAATCTCCTTGAGGGGTAAAACTAGCTTGGAAGTCAAGTCACTTTCACAGACAAAATTTCAGATACCTCAGATGACCTGTAACTTGCAAGGACCATAACTTGAGTTCTATAAATCTCCTTGATGTCTTCCACCACTCAAATTAAAGGTCTTGAGATCCTCTAAAAGTTTCATGTTGGCCAAGAAGCCATTTGAAGCTAGCATTTTGACTTATCTTGCTTGGAAATTTGACCTAAACTAGGGGATTTTACAGAGAAACCCTAATTTAGAAACTCCTCTTCTCCTTGATTTCTCTTGAATTCTCCTTGGCATATCTCCATATCCTTCTTCATATGTCCAATGATGAACCCCACATCTCTCCACTAGACTTGAATGCCCCTTAAATCAGTCGATTGGCCTAGGGTTGACCTAGGGTTGACCCAGATGAAACCCTAGTTGACTGTCTTCAGCTATAGCTCTTGTGCTCTCATCAATGACTTGTCTCCTTCTCCAAATGACTTTCTAAGTCTCTCATAATGTCTAGATACTCTCCATGCCTTCAACTCACAGCTCACAATCCTCTTGTTGACCCTCAGATACCTTCAACTAGGAGATGGACTCAAGGCTTGATCTGCTGAACTCTTTGCTTTCAAATTCTTTCCTGATGACTTGAATGAGATTGAATTGGGATAATAACCTCTTGATAGGCCTCTAGAGATGAAAATAATGATTGGTCCCCTGTTGAATGACTTGCTATGCTTATGCTATGCAGATGGTTAGTCTATGTACATGACTCTATATGCAAATGCTAATGATAATGAAACATAAACCAAGTGAATAAGGTTGGGCAAATTTTAGGGTGCAACACAGATGTTCTGGCGAAAGCTATCAAGACTGATCAATTTCTTAGACTAAAGGATGGAATTGGTGTTACAAGTTTTGATGGAATATGAATTAAGGGATGGTATTAGAATATTAATAGTAATTCATATTTATTTAGTTGTACTATTTTTCCTTAGCCCCTAAGTTTGTTAGAGGGTATTTTAGTATTTTATCTTATTCTAGTAACCCTAGTTTTAGCTTATAAATAGGGTGACAATCATTGTAACTATTATCATGTTTTTTGTAGCCTCATTCTTAATAGAATATTTCCTTTGTTCATCATTTATTCACCTTTGCACCAACACCTTGCAGGGTGATACTTTTCATGATGTCGTTTATGCATCTGAAGCTCTTGATATCCCTACTGCCCCGATCATACCATCGATTGAACAACCTCCTTCCTTAGAGATTAAACCATTTTCTGATGATCTGAAATATGCTTATATAGAGAGGGATGAAAAACTTCCAATTATAATTTCCTCTAACCTTGATTTTGATCAACAAAATAAGCTTTTGCAGGTTTTGAAGAAACATAAGAAGGGAATTGGATGGACCTCGATGGAAATGGAAGAAAATTAGTGAGGCAGCCCTTTAATCCTTTGATTCTTGATGTTATGAAAAAAGAGATCACATTCACGTGCCAATGCGACACTTTTATTTATCGAAGATTCTTATTTGATCCTGAAATAAAAGGCGAAGGCACTAATACAAATTTCAAGAGCGATGGATGCTACCCAAAGTTACTCCCAACTTTTAAAGAGGAGACTTCAGGAAATCCCTCTTTGGGAAAGGCTGCTTATGTGATCACCTATCCACCTTGACTACCCGGGTGTGTTCTTTCCTTTGTCTCACTCTTATTTAATAGTTATGTTCTTTCATTGAGGACAATACATGTTTTAAGTATGGGGGAGAGAATCATTTCTTTATTTTTTTATTTTTTTATTAAATTTTCTTTTGTTTTGGTTTTGTTCTTAAATTTTTATATAAAAAAATTGTTTTACTTAGAAACACAATGCATTTTTTGAAATTTTTACTCTATAGACTAATTTGAGGTTAGATTGTGGAGACTTAGGAAAAATTCATATGATCGGTACCGTTTTAACACTTTAAGTCTCCCGAATATGGAAATCGATTTAAATACTTGTTATGACATAGTCTTAAGTTCTCATCCTTTAATAGCTCTTAAGTAGTTTATCTAGCAGTCATCACCATCTAGAAATCACACACAAAGTAATTAAGTTGATGCAAATAAGTGAATCATCTCGCGCTGAATAAGAAGTCTAAGTAGGAATCCTCCTTTTAAGTTAAGTGACCCTCACCCGGTCACTTAAGCTAACGGTTGTGAAACTTTCATAAATAAAAAAAGAAATAAGTGGTTAATATTAAATTCTTTAAAATATATGGATCATAGTCACTATCAAGCTTATTTACCATGTGTGTAAATAGATAAAATGCTTAATGTGATTGCATTAGAATGAAAGAGAGTAAAAAGGAGGATGAGTAAGTTAGGCTTAAGCATAATAACATGATTTGGAAGGAGCTTTATGACCGCACAATTGCGGATTTGTATTCTTACGATATCCTTAGTATGCAAAATTAGTACCTATCGATGCAATCTTGACCGAAGAAGAGTTTACAGCCTAGAATGAGTATCTAAATGCTATTATTTTTCATGAGACTTGATAATATTTTGCTCAGAGCGTAAAAGTTTAAGTGTGGGGGAATTTAATTAGTACATCTTCATACACATTCTTCCATTGTTATAATTAGGAATTTCTACAGTTTATTTGAGTGTTTTTACTATTTTAATATGTTTTCATGTTTAAGTTTGTTTTCACCTTTATTCTATTTTCGCAGCTTATTTTCAGCATTAATAGTTATTTGATATCTGCCCACTGTTCGGATCATAACTAGAGCTTAGAGAACATGATTGACGTGTTGTAATAGGATTTGGAAAGCAAAGACATAGATATAGAACATTCATGTTTTAGGCAGAAGCTGATACGGAGTGTAGAAGGCTCGAAAAATTCGTTGAAGTCATGACCCGAATTCTGCCATAAGGAATATTTAGTTTTGAGTCGGGTTATTTCATCTTTTTTCGACCCCGTTATATTAGAATGAGATTTTGTGATGCTTCACTATACCTAGTAGAAGTCGTTCTACTGTTGATAATCTTCTTTTCACTAATTCTACTTTTTCCTTTTGTACGATTACGATGAAGAACTAATCATCCAGAGTTGATTTACTGTAATCACGTTTCCAATGCTTTTAGGTTTCTATTCTATCAATTCAATTTCGTTTCTCTTTCAATTCGATTCTATGAAGTTGCATTTTCTCAATCTTTTATTTTGTAGAATAGTTTGATTTAGTTCGTATGATTGTATTCCTAACTTTTATTCGCTTTTCACGTCGCTTAGCCGTTAAATGGCGTTTATGTATCGTGTTTTCTTAATTCGCGATTGTGTTTATCCGTTTGCTTAATTCTGAATATAGGAATATCAATCTGTTTAATATCTTAGTGCATTTTTTAGTTGATATTGGATTCGAATAGATATCGAAGTCGCTTAGGGAATTGGTTAGGAAAAAAAACTAGTGATTAGCCGGAAACCAAAACAGTAGATTGACTTATTTTTATAATCACTTATTTTAATCACTTATATGCACTATTTTATAAATCGAACTTAAAACCCCCCATAAACTTTTACTTCGTTGGTTAATTCATTTCAAGAATCCTTGTAATACGACTCGAGTCATTGTCGCTTTACTACTTTTCAAAAAATACTCGTTTTTGATTCGTGCGCGAAAGCGGATCAAATTGGCGCTGTTGTCGGGGATTCTTGTTGATGTTAGCCAATTTTAGAATTTTAGTTTAAATTTTTGTTTGAATTTTTGTTTTTGCGTGTTAATTTCCAAGGTTATAGTGCAGTGGTAAGCGTTTCAGCCTATCAGGTAAGTTGAAAACTATTGTTTCGATTTGCTTTAAATTGTTTCTAAAAAATCAGATACAAATCCACAAACAGTACTCCTTTAGAATAGATCTAAAAGAATTTGACCCTGAAAATCGCAAATTCCTTATTTTCCTATTTTATTTGATTTAATTTCTATTCTCATAATTTCAAAAAAATTTGAAATTTTTTGTAAATATTTATTTTGATTTTATTTGATTTTTATTAATATTTTGATAATTTTTAGATTTTATTTTATTCGCTTTTGTATTCTTCCTTTCTTTTTCTGATTAGGGACATTGTTGGTATTTTTTTTTTTAAATTGTTGTTGCAGTGCTGAATTAGTTTTGTGATTTCTAATTCTTTGTTAGTTTTTTTTACCTTTTCATAACATGACTTAACAAAGAACATTAAGAGAGCTTGTTGCTCCTTATTTTCATTAAAATGGTTTAAGTAATGAATATATTGATGTTGATGTTCCTTTCGAATTAAAATCTGATTTAATGCACTTGTTGCCAAGGTTTAATGGACTTACAGGTGAGGATCCGAATAAGCATGTGAAGGAATTCCAAATTGTGTGCTCTACACCTTCTGAACCCTCACTAGAGGACCTTGTCAAGCAAATTTCTATAAATGATCTTCAGTTTCAGCAATGAACAGATTCCACTATTTAAGCTTTGCAGACACAAATTGGACAGCTTGCCACTGTAGTGAATGTCATGCAGCAAACTCAAGAATCAAACCAACTACTTGCCCAAACAGTAGTGAATCCAAAAGAGTTACTGTCTGATTTAGTTGATGATAATTATCCAGAGTTGTTATCTGACTTTTCATCTTTATTATATTATGATGATACTTACTCTTGCGATTTATGTACTAACAGTAACGTTTGCGCTGTTTGTGCTGAGATTAATGCTGCCTTGCAGAGTGATACTTTTCATGATGTCGTTTATGCATCTGAAGCTCTTAATATCCCTACTACCCCGATCATACCATCGATTGAGCAACCTCCTTCATTATAGATTAAACCACTTTCTGATAATCTGAAATATGCTTATTTAGATAGAGATGAAAAACTTTCAACTATAATTTCTTCTAACCTTGACTTTGATCTAGAAAATAAGCTTTTGTAGGTTTTGAAGAAACATAAGAAGGGAATTGGATGGAACTCGATGGAATATGGAAGAAAATTTGTGAGGCAGCCCTTTAATCCTTTGATTCTTGATGTTATGGAAAAAGAGATCACATTCACGTGCTAATGCGACACTTTTATTTATCAAAGATTCTTATTTGATCCTGAAATAAAAGGCGAACGCACTAATACAAATTTCAAGGGCGATGGATGTTACCCAAAGTTACTCCCCACTTTGAAAGAGGAGACTGCAGGAAATCCCTCTGTGATCACCTATCCACCTTGACTACCTGGGTGTATTCTTTTCTATGTCTCACTCTTATTTAATAGTTATGTTCTTTCATTGGGGACAGTACATGTTTTAAGTGTGGGGGAGAGAACCATTTCTTTATTTTGTTTTTTTTTGTATTAAATTTTCTTTTGTTTTGGTTTTGTTCTTAAATTTTTATATAAAAAAATTGCTTTACTTAGAAACACAATGCATCTTTTGATATTTTTATGCTACAGGATAATTTGAGGTTAGATTGTGGAGACTTGAGAAAAATTCATAAGATCGGTACCGTTTAACACCTTAAGTCTCCCGAATATGGAAATCGATTTAAATACTTGTTATGACATAGCCTTAAGTTCTCATCCTTTAATAGCTCTTAAGTAATTTATCTAGCAGTCAGCATCATCTAGAAATCGCACACTATGTAATTAAGTTGATACAAATAAGTGAATGATCTCGTGCTTAATAAAAAGTCTAAGTAGGAATCCGCCTTATAAGTTAGGTGACCCTCACCCGGTCACTTAGGCTAACGGTTGTGAAACCTTCATAAAAAAACAAAAGAAATAAGTGGTTAATTTTGAATTGTTTAAAATATATGGATCATTATCACTAACACACTTATTTACCATGTGTGTAAATATATACAGGGCTTAATGTGATTGTATTAGAATGTAAGAGAGCAAAAAGAAGGATGAGTAAGTTAGGCTTAAGCATAACAACATGATTTGGAGGGAACTTTATGACTACACAATTGCGGATTTGTGTTCTTACAATATCCTTAGTATGCGAATTAGGACCTATCGATGCAATCTTGACCGAAAAAGACTCTACAACCTAGAATGAGTATCTAAATGCTATTGTTTTTCATCTTGATAAAATTTTGTTCAGAGTGAAAAAGTTTAAGTGTGGGGGAATTTGATCAGTACATCTTCATACACATTCTTCCATTGTTATACTTAGGTATTCCTACAGTTTATTTGAGTATTTTTACTATTTTAATATGTTTTCATGTTTAGGTTTGTTTTTACCTTTATTCTATTTTCGCAGCTTATTTTCAGCATTAACAGTTATTTGATATTTGTCCACTTTTCGGATCACAACTGGAGATTTGAGAATAGAATTGACGCGTTCTAAAAGGCTTTGGAAAGCTAAGACATGGAGCTACAACATCCATGTTTTAGGAAGAAGCTGATTCGGATTGTAGAAGGCTTGAAAAATTCGTTGAAGTCATGACCTGAATTCTACCATAAGGAATATTTAGTTGAGTCGGGTTTTTTTTAATCTTTTTGTGACCCAGTTGGGTTAGAACGGGATTTTGTGATGCTTCCCTATACCTAGTAGCAGTTGTTCTACTTTTGATAACCTTCTTTTCACTAATTCTACTTTTTCCTTTTGTACGATTACGATGAAGAACTAATCATCCGGAGTCGATTTACTGTAATCGTGTTTCCAATGCTTTGAGGTTTTTATTCTATCAATTCAATTTCATTTCTATTTCAATTCTATTCTATGAAGTTGCATTTGCTTAATCTGTTATTTTGTAGAATAGTTTGATTTAATTCGTATGATTGTATTCCTAATTTTTAATCGCTTTTTACATCGCTTATTCGTTAAATTGCGTTTAAGTATTGTGTTTGCTTAATTCGCGATTGTGTTTATCCGTTTGCTTAATGCGGAATAGAGGAATGTCAATCTTTTTAATATCTTAGTGTGTTTGTCATTTGATATTGAATTCGAATAGAGATCATCGAAGTCACTTAGGGAATTGGTTAGGGAAAAAAACCAGTGATTAGCCGGAAACCAAAAAAACAGTACATTGGCTTATTTTTATAATCACTTATTTTAATCACTTATACACACTATTTTATAAATCGAACTTAAAACCCCCATAAACTTTTACTTCGTTGGTTAATTCAATTCAAGAATCCTTGTGATACGACTCGAGTCATTGTCGTTTTACTACTTTTCAAAAAATACTCGTTTTTGATCCGTGAGCAAAAGCGGATCAAATTGGCACCATTGTCGGAGATTCTTGTTGATGTTAGCCAATTTTAGAATTTTAGTTTAGATTTTTGTTTGATCTTTTGTTTTTGCGTGTTAATTTTCAGGGTTATAGTGCAGTCGTAAGCGTTTCATCCTATCAGGTAAGTTGAAAGTTATTGTTTCGATTTGCTTTAAATTTTTTCTAGAAAATCAAAATCAAATCGACGAACAATACTCCTTTAGAATAGATCTAAAAGATTTTGACCCTGAAAATCGCAAATTCCTTATTTTCCTATTTTATTTGTTTTAATTTCTATTCTCATATTTTCAAAAAAATTCAAAATTTTTTGTAAAGATTTATTTTGATTTTTAGTAATATTTTGATAATTTTTAGATTTTATTTTATTCGCTTTTGTATTCTTCCTTTCTTTTTCTTATTAGGGACATTGTTGGTATTTTTTAAATTGTTGCTGCAGTGCTGAATTAGTTTTGTGATTTCTAATTCTTTGTTAATTTTTTCCCTTTTCATAACTTGGCTGAACAAAAAACATTAAGAGAGCTTGTTGCTCCTTATTTTCATTATAATGGTTTAAGTATTGAATATATTGATGTTGATGTTCCTTTCAAATTAAAATCTGATTTAATACGCTTGTTGCCAAGGTTTAATGGACTTACAGGTGAGGATTCGAATAAGCATAAAAATGAATTCCAAATTGTGTGCTCTACACCTTCCGAACCTTCACTAGAGGACCTTGTCAACAAATGGCTATAAATGATCTTCAGTTTCAGCAATGAACAGATTCTAGTATTTAAGCTTTGCAGACACAAATTGGACAGCTTGACACTGTAGTGAATGTCATGCAGCAAGCTCAAGAATCAAACCAACTACTTACTCAAACGGTAGTGAATCCAAAAGAGTTGCTGTCTGATTTAGTTAGTGATACTTATCCAGAGTTGTTATCTGATTTTTCATATTTATTAGATTATGATGATGCTTACTATTACGATTTATGTACTGTCAATAACGTTTGCTCTGTTTGTGCTGAGATTAATGTTGTCTTGCAGGGTAATACTTTTCATGATGTCGTTTATGCATCTGAAGCTCTTGATATCCCTACTGCTCTGATCATACCATCGATTGAGCAACCTCCTTCCTTAGAGATTAAACCACTTTCTGATAATCTGAAATATGCTTATTTAGAGAGGGATGAAAAACTTTCGATTATAATTTCTTCTAACCTTGATTTTGATCAAGAAAATAAGCTTTTACAGGTTTTGAAGAAACATAAGAAGGGAATTGGATGGACCTCGATGGAATATGAAAGAAAATTAGTGAGACAACCTTTTAATCCTATGATTCTCGATGTTATGAAAAAAGATATCACATTCAAGTGATAATGCGATAGTTTTATTTATTGAAAATTCTTATTTGATCCTGGAATAAAAGGCGAAGGCACTAATACAAATTTCAAGGGCGATGGATGCTACCCAATGTTACTCCCAACTTTGAAAGAGGAGATTGCAGGAAATCCCTCTTTGGAAAATGCTGCTTATGTGATCACGTATCCACGTTGACTACCCGAGTGTGTTCTTTACTTTCTCTCACTCTTATTTAATAGTTATGTTCTTTCATTGAGGGCAACACAATGTTTTAAGTGTGGGAAAGAGAACCACTTCTTTATTTTTATTTTTATTTTGTTTAAAATTTTCTTTTTTTTTTGGATTTGTTCTTAAATTTTTTTTTAAAAAAATAGTTTTACTTAGAAACACAATGCATCTTTTGATATTTTTAGGCTATAGATTAATTTGAGGTTAGATAGTGGAGACGTGGGAAAAATTCATAAGATCAATACAGCTTTAACACCTTAAGTCTCCCGAAAATGGAAATTGATTTAAATACTTGTGATGACATAGCTTTAGTTCCCATCCTTTAATAGCTCTTAAGTAGTTTATCTAGCAGTTAACACCATCTAAAAATCACACACTACGTAATTAAGCTGATGCAAATAAGTGAATGATCTCGTGCTTAATAAGAAGTCTAAGTAGGAATCCGCCTTTTAAGTTAGGTGACCCTCACTCGGTCACTTAGGCTAACAGTTGTGAAACCTTCATAAAAAAAAGATATAAGTGGTTAGTTTTGAATTGTTTAAAATATATGGATCATAGTCACTAACAAACTTTTTTACCATGTGTGTAAATAGATAAAGGGCTTAATGTAATTGTACTAGAATGTAAGAGAGCAAAAAGAAGGATGAGTAAGTTAGGCTTAAGCATAATAACATGATTTGGAGGGAGTTTTATGACCGAACAATTGCGGATTTCTGTTCTTACTATATCCTTAGTATGCAAAATTAGTACATATCGATGCAATCTTGACCAAATTAAAATCTGATTTAATACACTTGTTGCCAAGGTTTAATGGACTTACAGGTAGGATACGAATAAGCATATGAATGAATTCCAAATTGTGTGCTCTACACCTTCCAAACCTTCACTAGAGGACCTTGTCAAGCAAATGGATATAAATGATCTTCAATTTCAGCAACGAACTTGTTCTAGTATTTAAGCTTTGCAGACACAAATTGGACAGCTTGCCATTGTAGTGAATGTCATGCAGCAAGCTCAAGAATCAAACCAACTACTTGCCCAAACAGTAGTGAATCCAAAAGAGCTACTGTCTGATTTAGTTGATGGTACTTATCCAGAGTTGTTTTCCGAATTTTCATCTTTATTAGATGATGATGATGATGCGTACTCTTGCGATTTATGTACTGACACTAACGTTTTCTCTGTTTGTGTTGAGATTAATGTTGCCTTGCAGGGTGATACTTTTCATGATGTCTTTTATGCATCTGAAGGTCTTAATATTCCTACTGCCCCGATCAGACCATTGATTGAACAACCTTCTTCCTTAGAGATTAAACCACTTTCTGATAATCTGAAATATGCTTATTTAGAGAGGGATGAAAAACTTCCAAATATAATTTCTTCTAACCTTGATTTTGATCAAGAAAATAAGATTTTGCAGGTTTTGAAGAAACATAAGAAGGGAATTGGATGGACTTCGATGGAAGATTGAAGAAAATTAGTGAGGAAGCCCTTTAATCCTCTGATTCTTGATGTTATAAAAAAATAGATAACATTCACGTGCCAATGAGACACTTTTATTTATCCATGATTCTTATTTGATCCTGAAATAAAAGGCGAAGACACTAATACAAATTTCAAGAGTGATGAATGCTACCCAAAGTTACTCCCAACTTTGAAAGAGGAGACTGCAGAAAATCCCTCTTTGAGAAAGGCTGTTTATGTGATCACCTATCCACTTTGACTACCCGGGTGTGTTCTTTCCTTTATCTCACTCTTATTTAATAGTTCTGTTATTTCATTAAGGACAATGCATGTTTTAAGTGTGGGGGAGGGAACCATTTCTTTCTTCTTTTTTTAAAAGTTTTCTTTTGTTTTGGTTTTCTTCTTAAATTTAAATAAAAAATTGTTTTACTTAGAAACACAATGCATCTTTTGGTATTTTTAGGCTATAAATTAATTTAAGGTTAGATTGTGGAGACTTGGGAAAAAATCATAAGATCGGTACCGTTTTAACACCTTAAGTCTCCCGAATATGGAAATCAATTTAAATACTTGTTATGACATAGCCTTGAGTTTTCATCCTTTAATAAGTCTTAAGTAGTTTATCTAGCCGTCAACACCATCTAGAAATCACACATTATGTAATTAAGCTGATGCAAATAAGTGAATGATCTTGTGCTTAATAAGAAGTCTAAGTAGGAATCCTCCTTTTAAGTTAGGTGACCCTTACCCGGTCACTTAGTCTAACGGTTGTGAAACCTTAAAAAAAAAGAAATAAGTGGTTAAGTTTGAATTGTTTAAAATATATGAGCTTATTTACCATGTGCGTAAGTAGATAAAGGGCTTAATGTAATTGCATTAGAATGAAAGAGATAAAAAAGGAGGATGAGTAAGTTAGGCTTAAGCATAGTAACATGATTTAGAGGGAGCTTTATGACTGTACAATTGCGGATTTGTGTTCTTACGATATCCTTAGTATACAAAATTAGTACCTATCGATGCAATCTTGACTGAAGAAGAGTTTATAGCCTTGAATGAGTATCTAAATACTATTGTTTTTCATTAAACTTGATAAAATTTTCCTCGGAGTGCAAAAGTTTAAGTGTGGGGGAATTTGATCAGTACATCTTCATACACATTATTCCTTTGTTATACTTAGGTATTCCTACAGTTTATTTGAGTATTTTTACTATTTTAATATGTTTTCATGTTTAAGTTTTTTTTACCTTTATTCTATTTTCGCAGCTTATTTTCAGCATTAACAGTTATTTGATATATGTCCACTGTGCGGATCATAACTGGAGTTTCGAGAACAGGATTGATGGGTTCTAATAGGCTTTGGAAAGCTAAGACATAGAGATACAACATTAATATTTTGGGAAGAAGATTATTCGGAGTGTAGAAGGCTCGAAAAATTTGTTGAAGTCATGACCCGAATTCTGCCATAAGGAATATTTAGTTTTGAGTCGGATTTTTTTTATTGTTTTTCGACCCAGTTGGGTTAGAAAGGGATTTTGTGATGTTTCACTATACCTCGTAGCAGCCATTATACTGTTGATAACCTTCTTTTTACTAATTCTATTTTTTCCTTTTGTACGATTACGATGAAGAACTAATCATCCGGAGTCGATTTACTGTAATCGCTTTTTACGTCGCTTAGTTGTTAAATCGTGTTTTTGTATTGTGTTTGCTTAATTCTCGATTATGTTTATCCGTTTGCAAAATTTGGAATATAGGAATGTCAATCTGTTTAATATCTTAGTGCGCTTGTCATTTGATATTGAATTCAAATAGAGATCGATGCAACTTAGGGAATTGGTTAAGAAAAAAACCAGTGATTAGCCGGAAACCAAAACAGTAGATTGACTTATTTTTATACTCACTTATATGCACTATTATATAAATCGAACTTAAAACCCCCATAAAATTTTACTTCGTTGGTTAATTTAATTCAAGTATCCTTGTGATACGACTCGAGTCATTGTCGCTTTACTACTTTTTAAAAAATACTCGTTTTTGATTCGTGCGCGACAGCGGATCAATGTTTCAAGTCGAGAGTTGTATGATAAGTGGAGGGGTTTGGAAAACATGGATATGAACTCTTCACTTTCAACAAAGTAAATGAAAGTTTCAGAGTTATCAAGAATTGTATTATCTACTGGGTAATTATTTTGAATAGGAGGAGGTGAAATGTGCATGGGAGAGGTTTCAAGTGGGTTTTCAGTTTGATTTTGGTCAATTGGTGATGGTGATTGAGAATGTAGTTTGACAATAATGCCAAAGGTTTTTTTTTATGATGAGGGAAGGAATGGGATCAGTGGGAAAAAGAATTGATGATGAATTTACAATAGCAAAACCATAAATAATAGGAATCTCAATAGAGATGGAGTTACTTTGATTCTGAAGAGGAGATAGATGAACACATGCCAAATCAGTAAGCACAATATCTTCTTCTGCTTTATCATCTTATTCATTAATCAATAATATTCTAAGCGCATTTAAAGTCTTTGCTTACTTGAACGCATAGGGTGGTGGAGGCGTTGAGACCGTTGTAGTAGACATTTATGCAGGTTCTTTCTTCTTCGTGGAACTCCTTTTTCTCTTGAGAAGAGCATTTGAAGGACTCTCAAGAAAGTTTTTAGGGTCAATCGTAGGGTCAATCCCTTTTTCCCTGCAACTTCTCAAATATTCTTCAAATAAAATCTAGAGGGTCTTGCATGGTAAACAGTGGGAAATTCTCAATTTCTACCCTTCTGGTAGTAATTTCTTCCCTGTTCATTTCCTCGAGTTCTACCATCTTAGAGATCATTTGCATGTTCTTTAAGGTCACGCCATTAAAATGATTTCCAACTTTAGTTCGAATATCCTCAGAAAGTTGCACATTTTCCAGAGCCTTAACCACTTGACTTTCAACCAACACATCAGAAATTAGTCTTCCAAGAAAAATCCATTTTCTAGGTTTAGTGGCACCATTTCTTATATCCCTAATCATTTCCTGGAGATAGTTGAAAAGGATTGAGGAAAGATTCATTTTGGACTTAGTCACCATATAGTATAGCATGTACTTCTAGTCCCAGTTTATATACTCAGGAGAATTACTGGAAAGTATGTGATGAATGCAAGACAGAAAATTTTTGACCCAAATCCTCAGGTTTGGCCAAAGATTTTTTATGTTGGATTTTCTTTTGACATCAAGTTTGAAGATAGTTGAAACCACTTCTTTAAAATTTTCCCCCTTCACAACCATGTTGTAGTATCTTCTTCCATGACCATCGTGACTCATAAGCTTTGCAACAGATTTTTCTGAGATAGAAATCTTCTTTCCTAGAATAGAAGATGAAATTAGATTGTCGGCCATTACATCATAAATTAAAAAATCCTTCACCAGGGAAAGATAATTTGGTCCTTTTAGACGATCAAAGAATGATTCTCAAACTTGATAAGTTATGTCCCAGTAAGATCAAATCCATTGAGCTTCAGACTTACAAAATCCATAATAGATTCATAGAGAACTTGAAGTTCATCAAATGGTGTAGACAAAGTTCATGAATTCCTTCCATCGCATTTGAAGGATTTTGTTACTAAGCCATTTTTTAGGTTTACATATTTGTGTGTGTGTGTGTGAGAGAGAGAGAGAGAGAGAGAGGTTTTGATGGAATCTGAAAGGTTTACCGTGTGGGTTGTGAGTGTAGTGATGTGTGTGGGATGTAAGTGGGAGTGGATTTAAATAACAAAATTGTTTGATTAAGTCAGACTTCTTGAAATGTGTGCGTAATGATGACTTAAGAGGCATGATTTTATTTTATCCAAGTAAAATAATAATTGCTCCCAACGGTCACTCAAGTGTTTTCGAAAGCTGGAGGAATTAGTTTGACAGATGTGACACTTCTTAGCTATAAACAAAACACTTGATTTTAACCATTAATAAACTCATAGTCCAAAAGACAAAAAGTCCCAGAGGGTTTTTAACCTAAACATTCTTACTTACCATTTATGTTTATTTCATCCTTCTCTAGAATACAAGTTTTGTGCTTCTAAGGCTATATCAGAGAATATTGGTTATGTGATATACACCAACCCCAGAAGCATCTCTTCATCTCTTCTAAATGATGATCTGGTTCTAACAGATTATGTCTTTTCACCCAGAATTAGATCCTCTGGATGAGAACATCTTTGTTTGAACTTCCTTTGAGGTGTTGGCGTGTTAGCAAGTTCTAGTTTTGATGAGTCAACAACTTCTAGTTTTGATGGTTTAGCTTTTTATTAATCATCTTCATAAGCTTTATCCTCAAAGTCTGAGTAGACAATTTCTAAATCTTCAAATTTTTCAGTTAGCTTTGACTTTTCAGAGTCAAACTTATCATCAAAACATGTATTGATTCTTCAACAATATGAGTTTTAGTGTTATACACTTTGTAGTCTTTTGAGTGTTTAGAATATCCAAAGATATTACAATTTCTAACTTTAGAATCAAAATTGTTCAAGTTATCTTTAGTGTTAAGCATATAATAAGTACATCTAAATGGACGACAATATGAAATGTTGTGATTTTTATTCTTCAACGGTTTATATGGAGTCTTATCCATAATTGATCTTATTGAGATCCTACTCTTAATATAACATGCATTATTTACTGCTTCTACCCACCACATTAGTCTCATTTATCATGGTTCTAGCCATTTCTTGAAGAGTACATTTTCCGCTCAACCCCTCCATTCTGTTGAGGATCCATGAGACATGAGAAATCATGAGAAATGCCATTGTTTTCAAAAAGGTTTTCAAAATATTTATTTTCAAATTCACCTCCATGATCGCTTATGACTTTGACAATTTTTAAATTCTTTTTATTTTGCACTTGAGTACATAACCAAGTAAACACAAAATGTGACTAATCTTTGTATTTTAAGAAGTTTACCCAAGTCCATCTGCTAAAGTCATCTACGATGATTAACCTATACTTCTTGTCATTAATAGAGACAGTCTTAAATGACCTAAACAAATAAATGTAGTTCTTGCCATTTATATTGTATTTTTTGTATTTAGCTCTATTTAAAATATCTATGTCATATTGTGACCCCTAAAGATTCTTCATTAATCATTCATACCATTGCTATTTGATTTCCATTCCAATATGTCGGCGGCAGCAATGCCATTGGCTGTGCATTACAAGTTATCATCATTTACAATCAACCGAAATGCACACTAAGCCTTACTTTACTATGTCATTACTGGTGGCTTGTGATTATGCTGTGGACAATAATCCATATAAGGCTATATATGTGTGAAAGAATGCGAATTGCTTTTGGCAGCAATGTATACGCAATGCCTTAAAATGAAGAAATGCTATCCACCTTGTGATGTGTTCCTTCCTAATACATTAATAAAGTGTTGGAGTCGGAGGCACGATCAAAATTCATGCACCAAATATTTGTAAAGTCAAAAAGGGCCATAGATCTCTTCTCTTCGATCTACACCTTCTTTTTTGGATCGCCCATTATGGGCGGACCCGCATGAAATTAGAGTCTACACTTTCAAACATTACTGCCGCCCGTCTACCACTTCACATAAAAAGTGTCACGGTCACAATTTTTTAATCAACTCAAACTATTTTAAATCGATTAAACAAACTTAAAAATTTATTACATTTTTAAATCGTTTGTTTGACTAGTAAACTTAGAAATTTTTGTTTAACTCCTTTGTTTGACTAATAAATTTGTAAATTTTTGTGTCCTTTGTTTGACTATAAATTTTTAAGTTTTAGTTTAAGTCTTTTGTTTGACTAATAAACTTATAAATTTTTGTTTAACTCCTTTGTTTGACTATAAATTTATAAATTTTAATTTAAGTCATTTGTTTGACTAATAGACTTATATGTTTTGTTATGTTGTTTCTTTAACCATATGACTTAAAAGAAAAATTTATAGATTAAAAATGTAAATATAAATTTTTATCGAATGAGAAAATGATTCTTTTTTATAAGACGAAAGGTTGAATGAATGACAATTCAAGGCGTGTGCTTTAAGAGTCATTCACCCGAAGATTCAAGGAATGCTAGACTCCAAGAATCTTCTTCTTTTGGAGTTTGATTAAGAAAGTGTTTAGATATAGATTACGTATTTTAAGACGAAAGGTTGAATGAATGACAACCCAATGCGTGCAACTCAAGAGCCATTCACCCGAAGATCCAAGGAATGTTAGACTCCAAGAATCTTCTTCTTTTGTTATTTGTTTAAGAAAGCGTTTGAAAAAGATAGAATCGGATTGGTTGACGAAAAGAGGTTAATGGCGAGGCAAGAGGCGCTCGACTCACAAGTTTAAATAAAATACCGTTTGACGTTGGATCAAGGGTTTGATTGTATTAGCGTGCGAAGAAGTTGGTTGAAAGAAGTTGATTTGAAAAATGGCTCGACAACGAGTCGAGGGTTTGGTTGAAAAGAGGTGAGATCGATACTAGTCCCTAGGGGTGCTCCTAATAACGAAACTACGGTGAGATGTGTGAGTGTGTGCAATAGGTTGATGGCGAGTGATTACGAGCAATCGACTTACATGGGGTTTAAAAATGGCTCGATGACGAATTGAGAATTAGTTTGAAAATCAAAAGATTGAATGAAAACAAGTCAAGGGGCGTGCCTCGAGAGCCATTTATTCAAAAATCCAAGGAATGCTAGACTCCAAGAATCTTCTTCTTTCAAAGTTTGATCGAGAAAATGTTTGATTACGAATTTCAATCAAATTAGGGTACGCGAAGAGTTCGATTATGAGGATGCATGACTATGAGGTTTAATTTGTTAATTTTTTAAGAGAAATGACGATTATTCGATAAACGAGACATCAGCCTCACAACTAATTAATCGAGACATTATTGGGATGATAGATCCCAACGACACCTTTTTCATTCGATTAATTTATGAATTATTGTTTGAATGGACAACGAAATGTCGAATGACACCACCCGAGGCGTACGCCCCAATAGCGGTCATTCAAGAACTCAAGAAGTGCTAGACTTCAAGAGTTCAATTCTTTCGCGATTTAATTAAGAAAAAGACTTAAATATGGTGTATTAAGTATTGTAATCGGATTAAGATGATTAACAATAGAGTACAGTAAAAAATTCTCATTTTAGTTATCTAATTAATACAAAATTAATTACTTAATTAGTCCATTAATAAAATAAAACTTCTAAACTAGTTAAAACTAAAAGAAAATATTTTGTTAAAATATAAACTTGTTAAGAAAACATAAATCCCACTCATGGCCAGAAAGTGCACTTTGTGAAGGAGCATACGACCCAAAATTGTTGGGCTTTGCACGTTGGCCCATGAGGCCATTCGCCAGGATTTGGTCCACTCCAAACTTTTTCAATGAAACTGACAACTTGATGTGTTGTAGGGGATGCAATTATATTTATTATATGAAGAAAATTTATTTTTATTTGGAAGAAGACGAAAGATTCATAGTAGAAAATAGAAAGAAAAAAAAAAGATGACAAATGAAGGGAAAAAACAGGGTCCACTAGAGACGTAGTTGTTGTTTATCATTTCCGATAGCTTAAGCGATGGTTTCATAATGTTATATGTCGCGGTGAAAATCTGATATCAAGCTATTAATTAACTTGAATAAAAAATCATGAAGTTCACCACCGAGCTTTGATTTATACAAAGAACGGGTAAAGATCGAAGAAAATCCTAAGTGCGCTAGGTAACAACACAGGTAAGAGATCTAAGGTTCGAGGGTTTATTATACATAGGAAAGATGTTAGCATCCTAAGTATCTGTAGTACTCTACAGGAACCTCTTGTTAGTATTTGTGTTATGCTAAAGTGCTTGCTAAGGAAAAGTGCTAAGGTAAAGATCTAAAGTATATATAAAGGATGCTCGCCAAGACATCGAATCTCGTGTCTACGTATCCTGATGGGAATGAAATCAAAGCAATTGTAGTTCCCTTCAATAGGGGTGAGGAACTTTTGACTGTGGTCAAGGTTCCAAAGGGAAAAGTAAATGTCTGCGGTGAGACACCTACATAGAGTGTGGCGACTCTAAACTTAAGGCTAGGTTAAATGGGAAAGGAAATATTTATGGCAGGACACTCACGTGGAGTGCGGTGACTGTAATCCTAATGCTACGATAAAAGGTAAGGACCAAAAGTTAGGCTAAGTATGACATGGCATTCAACAAGTATGATCCTTTCCTTTGGAATGAGGTAAAAGAAACTGAGGGACAAAGAGATGAACCTCGAGTATCAAGTGTAAGAGAAATAGCAATATATACAATAAGCGCTAAGACAAATTGAACACTCAAGAACCAGGACATTGAAATCAGAATTTAATTATAGCCAAAAGCAACAAAAATTAATTTAAACATCGAGAATTAACTAAAATGAAAATGACGATTGCTAAGATTAATTTAAAAATGAAATGTAATTAAACCACATTATAATTAAACTAAAATTTTAATTAAACCGAAATCTAATAATAAAAAAATTAATTAACAAATTCTAAAATCTCAAAAAATAAAAATAAAAATATTTAATTAGAAGCTAATTAATTACACTCTAATTAAAAACTAATTAAACTAACTTCACTAAAGTTTTAGCTAAACTAAATTAATTAAAACTAGCCTAAATTCTTTTATTGTGAAATTGTGAAGCATATTGCTTTGGTCAAAGTTGCAGAGTTTTTTATATTTTTCTTGGTCTTTTGGTTGTTAAAAAAAGAATGATGGGCTTAAATAATGATGAATGAAGTAATAATATTAATTCTAATAATACATAAATAATAAATAGCAAAAAATAGTAAGAATAATAATAATAAATAAATAAATAATAATGAAATGATGATAATAGTAATAAAAAATAATAATAATAACAAAATAATTATAATAAAAAATAATTAACAAAAATAAAAGCAATAAAAATAATAATAACTAATAACAATAACTAATAATAAACTAATAATAATAACTAATAACAAAAGGAAGAAATAAATTGATGATTATTAAATAAATTTTAAAAATTGAAAATTAATGTCTATTGGCAAAAAGAAAAAATATATTAACAAAAGGAGAAATAAATTTAACTACGCTAGTGATTTAAAAATAATAAAAATAAATAAATAAATAAAACTAATTTAACAACATAAAATTTTAAATTTAAAAATCTATTATAATATATTAAATCTAAGAGCAACTTTAACGCAGGGTTGTTAAACCAAAATTCTTTATAGCTTATGTTAGTAATAAGGAATTTGCATTATAGGAAAGCTGACATAGCATCCAAATGAACTAAAATTTAGTTTCTATTATTTATATAGTTAACGTTAACTATGTGAAACCTATTATAATATTATTTAATATTAATAAAATATTCCAAATATTCCAACAGTCATATTATCATTTTTTACCTTTTATAAATTCTATAGAAATTTTAATTTTTTTTACCACAGTTTTACTTCTAAATTTTTTTCTTTCAATTTTCAATCTTATTTATTTATCAAATGGATCACAACCAATCGAATCCTTATTATAATTATATTCCAATGAAAATGTAATTTTTTTATGTATTATTGTTGTGAATTTTGTATCATTTTTAATTTTATAATAAAATATATTTAATATTATTTTTAAGTTTTTAAGGTAAATTTTATTTAAAAAATTATATGTATTTTAATTAAAATAATTAAATTAATGGTAACTTGAATAAAAAATATAAAATATGGGGTCAAGTTTTGGTTTCTTATAGACAACCACCATTAAAGTAAAAACTACTCAAATCAACTATAAATTTTTTAAATCCTATAAATCATTTTGGGCTCACAAAAAATATCTTAATTTACCCATTTAGTTTACTCTCACTAAAGATGCTCTAATGCATTAAACAATATTGTGACACATCATCAATTAAATATTTTAATTAGTTCACATCATCTTAATTACATATGTGTACAAATTGCCTATTCAACACACAATAATTACACCTCAAAAAATGTTACATTATAGTTTCCCTTTATTTTCTTTATGAATAATTTTTTATGAAAATAAAACTATAAACATCTTTCAATCTCCATAATTTTTTCTTTACTTATGAGTATATTTCTACTTATTTTTAAATTAATATGTTATATTAATTTCATGTATATAACCTATAAACATTGTTATATAAAATTTTATTCAATTTTCAAATAACACTATAAAAAAAATTAAGAGCCAGTTTAGTCTCCATTAAAGATTATAACAATTTTTATTCTAAAAAAAATGACTTATTCACTACTTAAACACCCTTAAAAACGAATAATTAGATGCTTAATAATAAATATAAATTTATATCTAATTTTTTAATATTAGTTAAAAGTATACAATTTGAATTATGTATAAAAACATGTTTTTAAGATGAATTAAGATTTTCTATTTTCTGTTTCGGACACTAGCTATTCCTGTAATCTTCTCATGTATTTATTTTTTTCATAAACATTCTCATGTTTAATAAAATTGTATCAAAGAATTTTTTGACTTTTTTATTGTGTATACATAAGATTTACATAAACAAAATTATAAAAAAAAATAGAAAAATAAAAAGTAAAAAATAATACACATGATAGATACTTATTAAATAATTTAAATATGAATGTGATACATTCACACATAAATTTTTAAATTACTACAATGACATAAATTTTTAGAGATGGTTCTCTTGGATGATAGAGGGAAAAAAAAAGACAAAATAATAAATAAATTGATTAGAATTTTTTAAAACTTATTTTGCAATTTCATGATTCAACATTTTTACTTATCTAATTTATCTCATATCTTTATGATTGAACACTTTCACTTATATTACTTATTTCAAATCTCACATTTAAATTAAATTAAAATAAAATTAAAATCTTGTGGAATTTTTCAGACTTATTTTACATTTTCATTTAAAATTTTACAATTTACTTTTTTGACTCTCCTAATTTTATTGTCTAAATTATTGAACCTTTATAATAATATCAAAATCTATTTTATTTAATATTACATAAATAACTCATCTTCATCCCCCCGCAACGCGCGGGTCTTAATCTAGTAAAGATTAAATGTGAAACTTACGTATGCAGATAATGAATAAAAGACTTCTAATTTTAACATCAGAACAAAAGTCTAGGATAAAACAGACGAAATTCAATAAGTGACAAAAATTAAACAGAACAAAAGTATGATCATTGACTAATGGACTTCAAAAACTGTAAATGCAAAAATGGTTGACTTAAAATGATATAAAAATGATCAGAGGATCTGAGGGTAAAATTTGGGGTATGATAATTGTCTATATTTAAATATCTTTAAATCCGGTGACATGAGTGATGATAATCCTCATGAAATCATGGTGAAAGGTATTTAAATATAGATAACCATAAATTTTGCCCTTAGATGCAATGACATGTTATGCTATGGACAAAAGAAAACTATGCAATGCTGACATGCAATGAACTCTAATATGTTGATAATGATGGGATGATAAATGTAAAATGCAGACAAAAACGAAAGCAAACAGGGATATAGACGACACAATGAGTAACCACTCACTGGAGAAAGACAACAACAATAGGGAAACAACAGTCATCATCCATGAACAGAACTGGATGAAAAAGAATCACAATATTCAGAAGATCATTGAATGAGGTGAGGAGAATTCTGGGAAATATATTAGGGACATTGAAACAAATATCAAAGACATCAAGAAAAACATTTAATGGACTCTAGAAACCATCAAAGATATTCGAAAAAACATCGAATAAAACTTCGAGGTAAATCCAGAAAAGCATTGGATGGAGAAAGGAAACAGACCTAAAAACAAACAATATATGTTAACCAAAGTTAGAAACAAATTGAAGACATCTAGAGGAGTATTAGATGAAGACAAAGATTCTAAAGGTACATCCGAAACATTTAGAAGAGCATTTAATGTACGAGAAAAGGTTTGAAGACATATTTGGAAGAACGTCAGATAAGCAACATCGTATCTGGAAGAACATCAGATAAAAAGTCATATCTAGAAAAGTATCAGATAGACACAGAGGAGTTCTGGAAAAACATCAGAACAAAAGTCATATCCGGAAAAATATCAGATAGACACAACAGGAGCTCTAGAAAAACATCAGAACAAAAGTCATGTCCGTAAAAGCATCAGATAGACACAACATGAGTTCTGGAATAACATCAAAACAAAATTCATATCCAGAAAAGCATCAGATAGACACAAAGGAGTTCTAGAATAACATTATAATAAAAGTCAAATCCGGAAAAATATCAGATAGACACAAAAGGAGTTCTGAAAGAACATCAGAATAAAAGTCATATCTAGAAAAGAAATCAGATAGACACAAAAGGAGTTCTAGAAGAACATTAGAACAAAGGACACATCTGGAAAAACATCAGATGGTAAAAGAAATGAAATTCTGGAAAAGCATCAGAATTACAAAGGACTATTTGGAAAAGCATCAGATAGGTTCTGGAAGAACATAAAAAAAAACTCAATCTGGAAAAACATCAGAGAGAGAAACATATCCGAAAAAACCTCTGAAAGATTATGGAAAAGCATCAAAATCAAAGGGAATATCTAGAAAAACATCAGATAAGTTATGGCAAAACATCAGAACAAAGACTCAATCTGGAAAAACATCAGAGAGAGACAAACAAGGGTGACATCCAAGAATGGCATTGGAGAAAAGATACCAAACATCCAATAATTGCTTTGAATGAAAGGTATAATCACAATATCTGAGAACGGTATTGGATGTAAGGTAGGAACAGACATATCAGAAAAAACAATCAGATAAGAAAGGTCATATCTGGAATAACGTCAGATAGACATGACAATATTTGTTTGGTAGGTGTCAAGTGAGTTGGACTTTGACCACAAGGTAAGACATGGATAACAACATGACCTCGGGAGAAATGCAAATGAGGATGAAACACTCATGATAAATTGCTTACCATTAGATCCTCTTCTCCATGGACAACCACCAGTTTGTCATCTACTACAAATTTCATCTTTTGGTGAAGAGTCGAGGTTACTGTGCCAGCAGTATGGATCCATGGTCTCCCCAACAAAAAAATGTAATCGAGATTGATATCCATCATTTGGAAGGTAACGTCGAATATGTGAGGTCCAACTATAACAAGTAACTCCACTTCGCCTATTACCGTTCTTTTGGAACCGTTAAAAGCCTTGACAATTAAAGAGGTGGGTTTCATGTCAGCCCCTTCATACGCTAATTTAGCCAGTGTCCTCTTAGGAAACACATTCAGAGAGGAACCAGTGTCTACCAAGACCCTTTCTAGAGTATCTTCCTGGCACTTTACTAATACATGTAAGGCACAATTGTGCTTACGACCTTCGGCCGACAATTCATCGTAGCTGAAACATAAGGTATTACAGGCAGTGATGTTGGCAATCATCGAATCAAATTGACCAATTATTATGTCTTTGGTTACATGAGCTTGTGCCAGCAATTTCTGTAGTACGGGTCAGTGGGTAGGAGAGCTCAAAAGAAGAGACATGATAGAGATTTTTGAAGGAGTCTGGTGTAGCTGATTTATGATTCTGTAGTCACTCATTTTGATCATCCTTAAAACTCTTAGTTTTCCTCATTTGGTACTTCTTTGGTTTTTTCAGGTTCCACAGGGATGGTTTCTTTGAGAGGGACCATAGTTATCTTTGGTTGGTAGATTTGACCGCTTCGGGTCATTTTTCTTGTACCAGCAATATTAGAGACATCTTCATGTTTACTCTTCATCTTTTCATGCTTGACTCCTTTACCGGATCTCTGATTTTTCCATGAGTCACCGTATCTCCAAGGTACTGCCTTTGTACTCTTGAAAAAGAATGTTTTAGGTTTCTGAGCCTTGACCGGCCTTGGCTGACGAGCCGCTAATTTGGCAGGTTTTTAAACATTGAACTCTAGTTTGAGTGTTGAATCTGTTGAACTGATATTTGGAAAGTTGAATATGGGCACTTTTTCGGTCCCCTCTAACATATCGAAGATAAGCTCAATCACTGATACCTCTTCTTTCTTCATTTGGTAGCAAATTTGCAAAAGTCCATCATTCATCAATTTCTTGATGTCTTCTTGGACTAAAGCACAACACTTGCGATTCCCAACACATTCTTCACATCTTGAATGGGTACTCTCAATCATACCGGCTTTGACCAATCTCTTACGGAAAGCTTGGAGCGGAGTTTTGATTGTGGTAATATCAGAAATTACTATTTCATGTGTGTCTTTGGTCGCATTTAGGCAATGGGTTGTCTTTGACATTGGGTTGTCGGTCCCCAAAGGATAAAATCTTCTTCTCTATTAGTTCTCGGACAATATGCTTCAAGGAAAAGCATCCTTCTAGGTCATGTCTAATTCCTCCTTCATGAAATGCACATCAGGCGTTAGGATTGTAGAATAGTGGAAGAGGATTTGGTAGAGGTGCCATCTTTCTAGTAGTAATTAGACCTTGTTGCACCATGTATGGGTACAATTCGGTGTAGTTCATTGGAATTGGTGGATTATAAGGTTTTCCTCCTGGTCTTCTATTTTGTACATTCGGTCTGGGAATCGGAGCCCTTGGTTGTTGTTGTGGATAGGCGGAGGCGGTGGGCACCTGCTGGTAGCCTTGCTGATATGAGGGAGACTGTTGATTTGTCTGGAAAACTAGAGTTTGATTGTGAAAGGTAGGCGTTATGGCCGCCACATAGGGTTGTTGAGTGTACTGCACAGGGTATGATGGTTATTATTGAGGTCGTTGTTGATGCTGAGGTTTTCTGGCCTGACCCCTTCTTTCTGTAGAAATGGCATTGGTCTCGCCTTCCTTTTTCTTATGAACATTTCCAAAGGACTTCTTAGTGACAACTCCACTTGAACTGTCTGTGATACTTGTCATTTTTCCATTTTTTAGTCCCAACTCCACTTTTACTCCCATAGCTACAATGTCGGAGAAGTTAGCGCTCACACTTCTAACCATTCTTTCATAGAATTTCAGCCACACCATATCTACGAAGCCAAAGGGGGTTCCATTTGGAAGGCAGTTTCCCTCCAATGTCGGGCATACTCTTTGAAGGATTCAGAAATTTTCTGAGCCATACTTAACAACTGTCTTCGGTACGGTGCCAAATCCATATTATATTTGTAATGCTTGATGAAAGCATCAAATAAGTCTTGAAAATTATGAATTCTTGATTGGTCCAACCCCAAGTACCACTTAGTTGAAGCGCCTTTGAGACTATCTTGAAAATAGTGGATCATCAATTTATCATTTTCCACATAGGCTACCATCTTCCTATAGTATATAATCAAGTGGGTCCTTGGATAGGTAGCCCCCTCATATTTGTCAAAGATTGGGATTTTGAACTTCGGAGGAATCACTAGTCCAGAGACCAAACACATGTCCCTCGCATCAGCCCCAAATATGTTATTTCCTTCCATAGCCCTGATTTTTCTCGCCATAGTTTCAAAGTTTTCTCTCATCTTCTCATGGCGTTCATCTCCTTCCTATGACTGATCAGTGATGTTGAAAACCTGATGTTGGTTGTTGAAGTACGAATGTGCTTGTGTTTGTACAATAGCTGGAGCGTAAATAAGGTTAACATGAGGGAAATCACCATTCAGAGGAATAGTTTGCTGAGGTATTTGCTGAGTAGTCTTCAGAGTGACTGGTGGGAGTACAAAGTTGAACGGTAGTCCAAAGGGTAGTTCACTGGTGGCAACAGTTACAACTGGTGTTGGTTCTATCATGGTAGCATTGATCTCAGAAATGATTGGCTGAGTTTCTATCTTTGCACGGATTACTTGCAACATTTCCATCATTTAGCCCATACTGCCTCGTATGTCGTCCAGTTCATTATTAACTCTGTCAAACTCTTGATCTTGCTCAGCCATTCTCCTTTGGGCTTGAGCTCTTGTGTTGTAAGGATGTGGAGGATTCAGTGTGACCGACTGGAGGTAAACATCACAGAATAAGCCACACAACAGGAGAATGCATATGCAATGCTCATGGAATGCTAATGCAAATGCAATACTAACATTCAAAGGAAACCCCAAAAACATGTTTACAAACAATGATAATGGAGGAAAGAGCAAAGCAAAGAAACTCATCATTAACAAATGAAAGTTTTATAGAAACAGAAATACACATCCAAAGCCCAAGTATGGATATAAATTATAAGATTGAAAGTTGAAACTGAGAGGCCTAATATTTCTAACAAGCAGATCCTTCCCCTTCTTGAAGCTTCATCTTTCTTGCAATTTCTTCTTTCTGGTTCTGACGGAGCACCTTCCAGAGTTCTTCGTTCTCTCGAACAACCTTGAAGTATTTATCCTCCCATGTATTCTTCTCTTTTTCAGCTTTGACTAAAGCATCCTTCAATTATTCCAGAGAGAAGGGTTCTTTTGGAGTTGTCGGAGTAGACTCGAAGCGAGTGTAGAACATCTTTAGGGCTATCTCTTTAGACCAAAGAAGATACGCCTCTGAAACTGTGCAGTCTGAATGCCCCAGAGCAGCCATCCCTTGGGTATTAAGGAGATGCCAAGCATACTCAATTTGTGCTTTCAGATCTGGGTTTCTCCCTTCTTCAAGAAAGCATCTTTCCAAAAGACTGGATTAGGTTCCTCCTTTGCAGGATATCCTAGCTGGCGGCAAGCTAGGACGGGGTTGTAACTAATACATCCGTTTGTGCCAAGAAGAGGCACATTAGGGAAATCCCCACAACTGTGAATCATGGTGACCCCCCCCCCCCCCCCCCCTCCTCCCCCTCCCCCCCATACATGGGATTATACCAACAGATGTCATTATGTCTGAGCAATAGAAGCCTTTCTGTCCAAGCAATGTTGTTCTTCAGATTCCATAAAGAGAACGTCCTTGGCAAGTGCAAAACAAACCACTTGTGAAGGAGAGCGGTACAACAAGTAATCTGGCCTTCTCCATGAGAGTTCATCAGATGAACGGAGAAGTATGTGTCAGCTAGCAGGGTGGGAATAGGGTTCTTGATTAGAAACAAGTTGATGGCATTCAAGTCTATGAATTCGTCAGCACTTGGGAACAGAAGGAGCCCATAAATCAATAAGGCCAAGATAGCCTCAAAGATTTCTGTGTTATGCTTATCAGCGTGAGCCTCAGCTCTTTCCATCAAAGGTCTTGCTTGAAAACCAGAGAATCCATCTTTGATATCCAAATGAGTTGGAAGGTAAAATGGTTCTAGGTGTAAGGCTTCAGCCAAGACTCTTCTATTTTGTCTTCTTACTCTCCCAGAAAATGGTTGAGGAGTGACAAGTAGTCCCATCAAAGTAGAATATTCTTCCAACGTTGGCAGCAGCTGGTAGTCTAGAAACGTGAAGCAATGGTAAATAGGGTCGTAGAATTGAACGAGCTTCATTAACATATCCTCATCTACTTGGAGCTCCAATATAGGTAGTAGATTACCATGCTTGCTGCTAAACGACAAAGGATCTTCCACTAGGCCTCCTCAGATTGTCCAACTTTAGGCTTCTGAATGCGCATTTTGGATTCGTTTTATTTCTTGAGTCCATTATAATGTCTCTAAAAAAGTTAGGGCTCCTTTGAATTTTAAGAAAACAAATGAGATGCAATGCAATTAGTTTTTAGAAACTCAGAAGATTGATTTGTAAAAGGAACACCTTTTTGGCACAAAAATCTTATTTCATTAATACTGGAAAAAGTTACAACTTTAAAGTACAATACAAGAGACTAGAAATACAAAGGAAAAAATACTAGGCCCTAGAGTCTCCATGGAGTTTATCTAGAAAGGTCCTAGTTGTGCATCCTCTTATGTCTTTTCAGCTCTACATTCTCGAATACTAGCTTGTCGATGATTCCTTTCCAAGCACCGGATGTAGGTGAGATGTCAGAGTACTCATGGGTACTAAGCATGGGCTGAACACTAGAGAAAAATAAATTCTCTTGTGCCACGTATTTGTCAATAACCCTCCTTTCAAGCAACTCAATCAAATCATCCTTCTCTTTCAGCTATCTTCTCATCTCCATTTGCTCGAAAGGAATGACATGGTACTTTCCCTCCCAAGAATCTCGATCAAACTTTAATCTAGCCAAAGTTTCTTGGTATTCCTCCATTTGCTCAATAGGAATGATAGAGGAAGAGGCGGCAACAATCTGCAAAGGTCACTCTAGGAGATAAGGCATCTTGAGATCACAGGCTCTAGCACGGTCCTATTGCGTGAAAGGCTCAAGAGCTATATAGTTCTTCTTTCTTAGATCTATCTTGGTCTTCTTGTGTATAGTCCTCCAAGCATCTGCAACGCTATCTCTAAATCTCATACTAGCTTCTGCATTGAGATAGAAGAAACCTGTTAACAGGACATTGCTATGCTTTTCCTTCATGGGAAACCCAAACTGATGTCTAGCAAGGATAGAGTTGTAATTGATTCCTCCTCGTACACTAAGAAGAGGTACATTGGTAAATGAACCACAACTGTCGATGATCACTCCTTTTTCGTAGGCAGGGTCATACCAATGTACATCGGTCTGTGTCAGAGCTATGAGCCTTTGAGACCACCTTAGTCCATTTGGATTTTCCTTGAAAAGATTTGTTCTCGGTAAATGTGCAACAAACCATCTATACAACATAAGAGAACAATATAGGATAGTCCCATCTCCTTTGAGAGTCCTATAGTGAATAGAATGGTACATATCTCCAAGTAGAGTAGGTACGGGATTACCAATGATGAAGATCTGGATAGCGTTGATGTCAATGAAATTTTCTTCTTCGGGGAAGAGGACCAAACCATAGATGAGCAATGCGAGGACTATTTCAAAAGCACCTAGGCTATTTTCTTTGGCAAAGAAAGTGGCTTTTCGTATCAGAAATTCAGCTGGTAGACCTCTGAGTCCAAACTTAGAAGTGAGATTGGCTTTAACTTTGGAAGCTTCTAGGTGGATGGTATTTGCAATGTTCTTTGGTGAAGGGAACTTCTCCAAACCATTGAAAAACATTTGTCCAATAGTGGCAGACCAATATGGTACGAGTACTCTTCTAGAGTCGAGACGAGTTGATAATCAAGAAAGGTGAAACAGTGATATATAGGGTCATAGAACTGCACGAGAGTATTGAGAACTCCTTCTTATATCTTAATCTTGACAAGTCCCAATAATCTTCCATATCTCTTTCCAAAATCTCCAAGACAAGACACTAAGACCACCAATTTCCTTAATTTTTTCAAATACGGTCTCTTGAAGTTGTACTTCCTAGTGTTTCTTTTTCCAAAATCCATGACGTAAGGTATTTTGCAATAAAGAAGACAACTGAGTTTCTCAAAACCAACTGCATGAATGATAATGATGGGATGATGAGATGATGTATAAGCAACACATACACAAGTATTCACATAGTCACATATATATAATGCAAATGCACACAAACAAGGATTCTAGGTTTTGGGTTACAAGCATGGAGCCATGGTATACCCTCCCCAATTGATATGAACTATGGTTTGTTTGTACCTGCACAACGGGTTCTATGAGGTTCTTAGAGTCATGGATAAATCTTTCGAAAATTATCAACCTACATGACTACTCGTGTGGACTAAAAATATTCTCAAGATAGACTCGTCTGAGTGTAGTATCGCATAGTAACCATTCGGGACTACTCCCTTACAGTCATCGCACTACGTCCTAAAAGGCCAAGTGGGGTAAGTGGGTAACTAAAATGTCTCTCAGTGTCACGGACTCCCAGGTCGGAAAAAGTGATAAAGTATGACTACTCGCACGCCATCAGTAATCCCAAAGGGGCCTTGACTGAGCGTGATTACATCATATGTCAAACATGTTAAGATTACTCCCAACCGTCAATTGTTGATCTTACCACAATCCTATCATAAGTGTACACTCAAATTCGGGCTAGGACTTATCTCACCTCTCAAGGTAACAACCCAATGCACATATGCAATACAACAGGTATAATATACAAATATTCACAAATATGCATGTATAAAGGAAACAGACATAAACAAAATACAACTACAAACAAGGTAGGCTTAACCCTTAAGTCCCTAGTGAAGTCGTCATTTTTGTTGCGGTGAGAATCGGATATCAAGCTATTAATTAACTTGAATCGCAAATCTTTAAATATTCACCACCGAGCTTTGATTTATCCAAAGGAAAGGGTAAAGATCGAAGAAAATCCTAAATCTTCATTCAGTCAAGCCGTTGCAAAATGTCCAGCTCACAACTCATACGTACCATATATACGAAAAAATCAATACTTCCAATATGTATGCGAAATGAAAAGAACACAATCAAAACGGAAGAATAAATCACAAAATGGCAAGCATGACTTCAGCATAATATTTTCCTCTCACTCTCCCCATTTCACCCCCCATATCCCTATGTAAAAGCCAACAAAGTCTCCCTCAGAACCAAGCTCGAGAGAGCCAAAGTACCCTTGTCAAATTCTCCCCTCAACCTCCATAAATCTCCTCCAATCCTCTTCAAACCTTCCATAACCTCAAACCTTCCTTCAACATAAATCACAAACCAAACTCACTCAAAAGAAACTACTCTCCAATACACCAAAACCCATACCAATAAGAGTAGAGACAAAGACAAAGAAGAAGAATGAATCGAGACAAACGAAACCACAAAAATACAAATCAACGAACCTGGAATCGAACCAACGCAGGCATAACGACTGTGAGTGTGAGACGAACGAGATGAAGGTTGAATACGTTAATATTGTTGACGCTGATTTTTTGTTTTGTGCTAGTGAGTTTGATGGTGAAACGCGATGATGAAACCAATTTGAGTGTGTTGTTGTTTTTCCTTGGCTTTTATTTCCTTTTAAGAAAAAATGGGTTGCGTGTTACACTATTGTTGTTTTTTGCCTTTTGATCGTATTCCTTTTTCTAGTTTTGCTTAACGGAAGAAGCTGATTCTTTTTACTTTTGGATTCTAAAATATTATGTGCTTTTGTTTAAAGTGGTGATTTATTGTGTGATAGAAACAATAGTCGTGCCTTTTCTTTTAGATTTCACTTTTAACCTTTTTTTAATGAACATCGACTGAGGTGAGCGATGGGCTTTAAAGCCCGATACCTTGATTCCATATTCACACCCATGGATCCACACACATACACCCTCCTTTCATTTTTCTTTTCTTTCAATTATCCTTTTTTTTTCATTTTACTTAGCATTTTATTTTAAACATTTGATTAATATTGTGATATTTATTCTTGGTATTATTTATTTATTTCAATTCCTTGATTTACTTTTCATTCCATTTGTGCTTTTCATTTCAATTTTATTTCGATTTTCGATTTTATTATGATTATTGATTGATGAAGTCTTTTGAATCATGAATGTTGATTGTTGAGGCTATTTAACCTTCATTATTTCAAATCTGTAGTGAATGATCATCGAGATCATTTTCTATACTTTGGGATCGTGATAGGTTACCTTCAATTAATCGACGAAAGTTTTTGATTAAGAAGAGACCATCCTCTTTTCCTTTCGTGTGGCACGATTCTTTGAGGATGATTTACATATCGGTTCTCTATCGTGTTTTAGCATAAACATTGTGTTGCACGGCCTTCTATAGCATGATCTTCGTCATAGATCATGCTATAACTGCTTAGCGCCAAAGTGCACCCGATTCATTCGATTAATGATGATTATTAATTAACCATTAACTTTAACTTCTGTTCAATATACTCTTGCTTTACTTTTCTGTCAATATACCTGATAAGTGTTAAAATGTACTGATTTAGAGTGTAAATAATTGGCACTTATTGGCTTGATTCAACCAATAAACCTCAACTTTTGTGCATATGTTGTATAATTTAAATTATAGTGTATATATTGAGTGTCGCGTAAATTTCATTGAGTTTAATTGATTTTTTCTCATTTTTTGTAGGTATATAAGCAATGATATTTTGTCATTATCTTATAGAGCATTGAATAATCTTTCCAATGCTTCCGACCGCGCGAAAAACAGAGTTACGGTTCAGAAGTTATGGTCGAAACAAGTGCTGGTTTGCTGTCATGTTCGTCAGGTGAACAAAAGTTCGCCAGGCGAACAGAAAGTTCTAAAACGCATGAAAAACACTGTTTTGGCAGTAGCAAAATTTGCATATGTTCTTCAGGCGAACAGGACTTCGCCAGGCGAATACTGGGACCCATTTTTGTCTATTTAAGTGATTTTTCAGCATTTTTTAGGTGATGTTGTTTGGGAACTTTTTACCCCAACTTCATCAAACACATTCTTGAGTAGATTTAGCTTAGAAACAACATTGGAGGGTGCATCTTGACGATCCAAAGTCGAAACCACTTTAATCGGAGTTGACAGACCGTGAGATTTGTGTTTTTCTTCCTTCCTCTATGTATTTTTCATTTGTTGGGGTTTTGTATGTAAGTTTATCTTGATTGTATGTATACTTATGGATCTTTGTATAAAATCTCTTTTACAACTCTTCATCGATGGTTATCTTGATTTTTTACTTAATGGGTTTGGATTGCTATAGATATATACGGTTCAAACTTGATCTAAGATGAACATCTGTTAGATTCTAAATGCTAGAGATAGATTTAGGACTAATATTCACGTGGGTATCGATTCTTAATGCTCCGTGTGTCGAGTTGTGTGAGAGATAAACAATGAGACGATACGGTTGATCTCTCGACTTTGCGTTAGAGATAAACTCTGTTGTGAGTGATACGTGATGATATTGACGAGCGAATTAGGTTGCGTGCATTTGATCCATATATTTTTTAGTGCATGATAGGTAGAACGAAATACAACTCCTGACGAGTTTTCTCATTTCTTAAGAATGTACTTATTTTCTTGTTTTATGTTTTTCCTTTTGAATTTTTATCCCAAACCATTCAAACCCAAGCTTTGAGACGTAGAGATTGTCGAACGGAATTCTTTCTCTCACACTAATCCATGTGGAAACGATAAATCCCAGAGGAAATTCTTCCAAAAATAATATTTTTGCTTGCTGCTTTACCGCTTCAACAAAATGGCGCCGTTGTCGGGGATTGGTTGTGATATTGAGTCGCATTGCGATAGTTTCTATATTTCTAAGCTTTGCACATAATTATATATATATGCTTGTATAGATACTTGTTTTGCTTTTGTCTTCCAGTATGTTTGTTTAAGTATTGTATATATTTTGTTCTCGTAACATTTGTTCAAGTGTTTGGTTAGGACACTTTCTTTAGGTTGGCGCTTTGACAAAGCATCGACGTGTATGTGAGGAATTTACTAGCAAAGAACACTAAAGGTGTCGAGCTAACGACATGAAACAAGCACTTGTTGGGAGGCAACCCAATAGTTTTTGAGTTTGTATAGCTTTATGTTTATTTAGTTTAATTCAATTTTGTTAGGTTGTTAGAATAATGTTTGTGTTTGCTCTCAAGTTTGTTTTTGATTAGCTTGAGGATGCATTTTGTGATTTTCCAAGTTTGATCGTTTCAACTTGCGAATGTATGGTTTTGATATTGTTTGAAGTTAGTACTTTGCAAGATACTCGTTTATCGCTTTCTAGAACATAGCATGATTATGAGACTTTTCATTTGTACAATTTTTATGTCATTCATTCTTTTGCCATACTTGTTCAGTTTTGAATCACTTTAGAACTAAACCTTTTTGTGAGGAGCTTTCCATTGTTTACTATATGCAGGAGACCAACATTCTTGTTTAACTCGGTTTTATTATGTTTAATTTTGTATTTGTGTTGATTTGTATGATAGCACTAAAATGATCAAGGCATTTTGTTCGATTTTGAGCATACCCACTTGACCAAATAGTCAATCTACCTTGTGAGTGAGTGAGAATTTGCTTACCTCTTTGAGCCTTTGTTAGAATCCATATTGGTGCTAAGTTCATTTTTGTATGGATTCTAATACTTTTTCTTGAACTATAACCATGACTTGTTATTTGAGTTTTTACCCTTGCCTAATAAGTTTGGGAGCATTCATGTCACTATGTGTGGTTGTATTCAAGTTGGGGAGAAGAGGTTGGTTGCTAAGAGGTTGAGAAAAAGAAAAAGTTTGAAAAAGAAAGAAAAAAAATCAAAAAGAAAAAGAAAAAAAAAAGAGGGAAAAGAATTGGAAAAAAAAAGAAAAAAAAATAGAATAATGTTATGCGAATAAGTTGCGTGAAATGGTGTAACAATTTGAAAAAGAGAAAAAGGTGATTAGAATTTGTGAGTGCTTGAGATTGTGAGAAATGATCACTCTCATTTGATTAGGCAAGTTTTTGTTCTTTTACCTTGAGAAAAACAATTTTTTGTTACCCAAGCCACATTACAAACCTTAAAGCCCTTGTGATTTTTGCTTTTATACTGTTCAATATGAGTTTTTTCTTGATGAATGCATAATTTAACTTGTTATTTACTTGATTGTTGGGTGAGAGTTAAGTCCCTCGTATTTTTTCTATTCATCTACCGATGAAGTGTGTGCTAGGTGTGATTCATTTTTGAACTTTGTATTGTCTTAGAATTTTTAACATGTGCTTTGTATTTAGGAGTTGTTTCGTTTTCATGCTATCGTTTTAGTTTAGTGGTATGTTTTGCTTTGCATGTACGTTTTTGTGTTGAACCATACATTTGTTTTTGTTTTTCAAAATTTGTTGAATCGTGATTGCTTGGTTATTACTTTTGTTTTCTTGAGTTAATCGATTCTTGTTTGAGGACAAACAAGTTTAAGTTGGGGAGAGTTGATAAGTGCTAAAATGTACTGATTTAGAGTATAAATAATTGGCACTTATTGGCTTGATTCAACCAATAAACCTCAACTTTTGTGCATATGTTGTATAGTTTAAATTATAGTGTATATATTGAGTGTCGCATAAATTTCATTGATTTTAATTGATTTTTTCTCATTTTTTGTAGGTATATAAGCAATGATATTTTGTCATTATCTTATAGAGCATTGAATAAACTTTCCAACGCTTCCGACCGCGCGAAAAACGGAGTTACGGTTCAGAAGTTATGGTCGAAACAAGTGCTGGTTTGCTGTCATGTTCGCCAGGCGAACAAAAGTTCGCCAAGCGAACATAAAGTTCTAAAACGCATGAAAAACACTGTTTTGGCAGTAGCAAAAGTTGCATATGTTTGCCAGGCGAATACTGGGACCCATTTTTGTCTATTTAAGTGATTTTTCAGCATTTTTTAGGTGATGTTGTTTGGGAACTTTTTACCCCAACTTCATCAAACACATTCTTGAGTAGATTTAGCTTAGAAACAATATTGGAGGGTTCATCTTGACGATCCGAAGTCGAATCCACTTCAATCGGAGTTAGCAGACTGTGAGATTTGTGTTCTTCTTCCTTCCTCTCTATGTATTTTTCATTTGTTGGGGTTTTGTATGTAAGTTTATCTTGATTGTATGTATATTTATGGATCTTTGTATAAAATCTCTTTTACAACTCTTTATCGATGGTTATCTTGATTTTTTACTTAATGGGTTTGGATTGCTATAGATATATACGGTTCAAACTCGATCTAAGATGAACATCTGTTAGATTCTAAATGCTAGAGATAGATTTAGGACTAATATTCACATGGGTATCGATTCTTAATGCTCCGTGTGTCGAGTTGTGTGAGAGATCAACAATGAGACGATACGGTTGATCTCTCGACTTTGCGTTAGAGATAAACTCTATTGTGAGCGATACGTGATGATATTGACGAGCGAATTAGGTTGCGTGCATTTGATCCATATATTTTTTTAGTGCATGATGGGTAGAACGAAATACAACTCCTGACGAGTTTTCTCATTTCTTAAGAATGTACTTATTTTCTTGTTTTATGTTTTTCCTTTTGAGTTTTTATCCCAAACCATTCAAACCCAAGCTTAGAGACGTAGAGATTGTCGAACGGCATTCTTTCCCTCACACTAATCCCTGTGGAGACGATAAATCCCGGAGGAAATTCTTCCAAAAATAATATTTTTGCTTGCTGCTTTACCGCTTCAACAATATCACTGTTTATATTATCCTTGATTCTATTATTACTCATATTATCTTATTGTTTATACTCATATCATATTATCATTGCCCATATTATTGTCATATCATTCTTATCTTGTTCATATCTCATCCAAAAATACCAAAAACACAATAAAACAATCAAAACCCTAAAAACTTTCAATTTGTGGATTGTGGTTACTATCCCGAGCATTGGAGTTTAGATCTTGTATAGAAACCCTATTATGGAGATTTTGAACTTTTGTTCATTGCTTATTTTAGGACACCTCGCACACACACGGCTTCCTCTTGGGCTACCGGACAATGACCCCATTTATTTCTTGCAATCCCGTGTACTTTACATGTATCACTCTCCCCATTACAATGTAATAGTCTAGTTCTTTTGCTTTTTTATGCTTGCTTTCTTGTTAAGAAAGATAAGATGAACTAGTTTAGAACACCTTTTCAAAATAAAGAGCAAATAAAGTTTGATCCAACGTCAAGTCATTTTTCAAAATCATTAACTTGAATCACTTTAGAGTTTCTCTTTTCATTCTTACTTCTATCATCTCTTCCATTAAACCCCACACTAATCTTGTATGTATTTCACCCTTGTAAGTTGATTGCCTTGCGCATCGCCATCAACCTACCTTGCTCTACTGACCACTCATTCTTTTCAAAACCTTTTCTCTCTTTCTTTTGTCTCCTTGAGTCTAAAAACCTTGGTCTTGTACCAAGTGAATTTTCAAACCTCTTTTCCTAATAAACTTGGATGGTTGTGGAGTGGTTAGGCGAAGGCCTTCTCCTATCCTGAGTGCTTGACATTACCTTTAGGGTTCACTGTCGTAAAGCACTTACCATCCGAAATCAAAACACCTTAAATAAGAGAATAAGGTTCTCTTTGTATTGAAGTAAAGAGAAAGGATTGGGTGAAGACTCCTTCATCTCCGAGTATTAGGATACTCACTTTAGAATTTGTGGTCTCGATACTCGTCTTTCAATACGAAGAAGTGACTATATTCGCCACACTATTTCAAAAAAAAAAACTTTTGAATAAAGAATTGGGTACTACCCGCAAGGAGTTACTATCCGAGGACTTATCTCACTCCTTAAATCAACTTTCAACACATCAAATGTGGCATATTGCCTTGATGGCAAAAACTTAATTGTTTAAAAAAAATGGGCATTTACGTTCGTTCTACTACAATACAGGTAACTCCTAAGACTCCATGAGCGAGTTGCAATATACCTAACTGCTAGAATGCGAACGTTGGCATCGTTCATAAAAAACACCAATAAATCGTAGCACGAACTACGGACGCTCTGATTCTTCATTTCTTTTAAGTGAAGATATGTAGGCACAAGGGCCCCAATCCTTGGAGAGCACCCTTCCATTTTCTTCACCCGTAGTCCTCCGAACTACGTTGACTTTGACTTTCCCATTGCACAAGGGAATACGTAAACATAGGATCGCGAAGTCTTATCGAGTCTCCTTTTTGTTTCCACCCTTTTATTTTTCTTTCCTTTTCCTTCATTCTTTTCTCAATCTTTGTTTCTAACACACTCCCTTCCCTCTTAGAGCACTCTTAGAAGACATCTCCTTTAGCAAACATCATTATACGTAAGACAAGCGAATCGTTCCCATCGAGTACGATGGATGTGAGGGGTGTTAATACCTTCCTTTCACATATCCGGCTTCCGAACCCTTTCTCTTGGTTGCTAGACCGTCTTATCCTTTTCTCTTGGGGTTTTCTCAATGTTTCCCGTCCCCTTTTGGGATAAATAAAGTTCAATGGAGACTCTCTATTTTCCTTTTTTGCCTCAACATCGTTTCATTTTTCGAGTAGCAACACACGTCGAGCAGCAAAGTCAGGAACAGTTGAGAGTACATGATGTCGACCGAGCTTCCCTGATCAACCAGTATGCAGCAAACGTCAAAGTTCGCCATTCATGCTCTCAGGAGAAAAGGGATGTTGAAGGTGGGGGATCCACCGAGGAGCTCCTCGCGGTAGAACATGATAGGAATTGAGTTTCACCGGCACTTGTCGAGGGTAGAATTTTGGTTTGAGGTTGCATCGATGAGTTGTTCGAACTTCCTTTTTACTGAGCCTGCGGTGAGTTTTTTGAATCCCCCTCCAAATATGACCATCACATAGGGGAAGGTCTCCCAGGTGCTTTGTGTTACAAAGTATAGGAGGTTTTCGACTCTGTCGGGGACGTAGAAGTCCTCAGGCAGGGAGATGGACATGGCGATTTTCAGGATGGTAGCGTCGTCGAAGGGTGGCTTTTCCTCCTCGGCCTTCTTTGATTTTCGGGCATCTTGATGAGGAGCCTCTCTTCTCTTGGTGTATTACTTCAGGTGTCCATCCCTAATGAGGATCCCAATCGCATATTTGAGGTGGATGCACTCTAACGTGCCCGTGGCTTTTGTGGAAACGACAGTACTTGGACTTATCTGCAATAGGCTTAGAAGGTGTTTTCCTGGGAAAAAGGACTCCACCCTGGAGGAATTCTGAGTTCTCACACATGGATAGAATACGCTTGCGAGAAGCAATCAGCGACATGTATTCGAAAAAATGGACAGCAGGTCCTTTGTACTCCCGAGACTCATGGGGCTTATCTTTATTTCTTTTCTTTCATCCTCGGCGAGGTGCTAGGTGGTCATCGTGCCTCAAAACTCTGGCGTTTTTTTGATGTCGCGAGTCTCGAGCATTGTTGGCAACTTCTTTCTCCTCGTACTAAATGTAGGCCTGGGCCTTGAGGAGGATGGCATCCAGTGATGCGGGAGTTTCAATGTCGACAGCTTTGGCAAAGTCACTGTAGGGGCGTAATTCATGCTCAACCAAATAATTCTTCATGTCATCAGTCGTGAAGATCTGAACGGCTTCCTGATTGAACCTCTTGATGTAGGCTCGGAGGGATTCGTCTTTCCCTTGCACGATTGCATCGAGCGTCACCTCGAACTTTGGATGGCGATGAGAAGCGGTGAAGTGCCTCAAAAACTGCTTCCCTGGGTCTCTCTAAGAAGTGATGGATTCACTAACGAGGCTCTTGTACCACATCATAGCACACTTCCTCAAAGTAGTAGGGAACAACCTGCATTTGATGACGCCTTTGACGCTATGATAATCGAGCAGAGCATCGATGTTTTTGATGTGTTTGTTGGGATTTGTTGTTACATTGTATGTTCCTGGGTTTGGTGGTTTTTCCCTTCCAACGGGAAGTGGAGCATCCATGATTGCTCGAGATATTGGCCCGTGGGGGTTGTCTTCTTCACTCCAAACCAATAAACACGGTGGAGAATAGTCGTACTTGTCTCATCGAGGGCAATCGTCACGGTGTGGCGGCAAGCCCTTTGGTCGGCCCTTTGATTTGTGCGGGGGCGAACGAAGTTTATTAGGTCGTTCAGTGGCTTTGCTTCTCTTGGCACCCGAGGAACGTCGATCCTCGTGGGGAGGAGTACGATTGCACTTCAGGGTTGCGGCCTCTATAATTATAGGCAGCGGTCTGGTCGTCGTGGCGATGGGCCTTGGGACTCATATTGTCAATGTCTCCACATAGGAGAGCGTGAACGGCGATCCTTCTCCAATGATTTGATCCTCTCATTTTGTTGGTAGATCAACGTGTTGGTCTGGCTCAGCGCCGCGAATAGGGTTGCCATGGTCGATTCGGTGTTGGGTGGTACCAAAATCGGTTGGAACTTCTTTGGTGTCTTCTCCGGAGCTTTCTGGACTTTGCGAGTTTCGATGTATTGGACGTCATAGTCGGCTGCATCGTCAGATGATGGGGTGGCGGTGCGCCTGTCTCTCATCGGCGGAGTGCTTCGAAAATGGCATACCATTGTCCTTGTCAGTGTTATGGACAAGAGAGATGACGGTTTCGTGAACGTTGTTGTTATCGTCGTGTTGACCGACCATGATCAATTTCTGAGACTTTTTGTTTTGATCTTTTGGTTTCAGGGAAAGATAAGATGAGGAAACATGTTTCCCATAGACGACGCCACTAATCCGAACAACTGGACAAAATAAGTTAGTGGCCAACAACACGTTCGCGGTCTTGAACGGTCGACAAAGGGGGTGTACTTATAGGCACTCTGATGCTTAAGTCAATTTGGATGAAGAGGTAAGTAATAAAGGGTAAATAATAGAATACATGAACCTCCTGCAGAGGAGGGTTTTTATAGTGAGCTCCCACCGCTTGGTCAATGGTCTCTGTTGTAGGCTAAATGTTCAGACCCACAACGGATGACTGCCAAGACTTCCATGTGAAAGTAGGGATGAGCAGCTCGTGCTTATCATCCTAGGTCAACAGTTTCGCACTCTCCGGATAGTGGATGGACTTACTTGTTACGAAGGGTCAAACGTTTTCGCGAGGGGCGTAGGTTCAGTTGGTGACGTGTTCTCGGATGAGGGGCACATAGGAACGGGTTAGGCCAACACTCTGGACCATTTACTAACGAGATGGCGGGTTGGCTAGCTGACTCGTAAATTTTTTTAGTTTAATTTACTAATTTATTTACAATTTTTTTTAATAATTTACTACTTTATTTATAATTTGATATACTACTTTGTTTACAAACTTTTATATTTATTTGATTTTTTATTTTATATGTCATTCCCTTCCAAATAATAATACCCACTTTTAATAGGTATTATATAATAAAATATATATAAAAAAGTTATAGTATTTTACTAAACAATAATTTTAAAAAAAGTTTATTATTTCATTACTTCTTAATTTTTTAATTTCTAGCTCATAAATGATTGAGCTTCATGGTTACAACTTGCGTTTACCATCCATGTAAGCGAAACAACATAAAACAAATTTTCCAATTCATGATGACGTTATATGTGAATATTCAAATTCTAATTTTTATCAATAAACAAAAAAAAATAGTGGATTGGCCTCCTCGATACATTGTTCAATTTTAATTCAAAATAAAAAAAGGTTTTAACAAAAGCCTGCGGACAAAATCCGCCTCGCCTCGTTTTTAAAGTAAATTAGGTGGGACAGACCAACTTAAGACACCGATCCGAAAACTTCAACTTAATCCCCTAAAAATGATGGGTCAAACGAGCCGGCCCGGCAAATCCAACCTATTTTGCTCCTATCTTATAAAGTTGTTTTAGTGTAATATTATTTATTCATCCATAAGAATATATATTATTAATTTTAAAAAAATAATACAAGTACAAAATAATACACCAATTAATATATTTAATTATATAAATAGATATAATTTTTAATCTATATATTACTTATATAACAATGTTATATAAAAAAATCAAAAGTTGAAGTTAATTAAATTTTACATTGATATAAAAAAATGCTGCAATAAAAAGTAAATAAATTGATTTTATTATTGATTGAGAATATATATATTAAACTAATAGTTTAATTAAAAATATAAATATTAATTATGAATTAGTATTTATTTTGACAAATTTTAGTATAGTTTCAACCAAAGTAATTTAATATGGAGTTTTACAAAAGAATATTTTGCATTGATAGAAAGTGGAAGCGAGATTCTTCTAGTATGGAAATTTTATGATTAATCAAGTGTGAAGTTGAAGATGTATGGTTGATGTTTAATGGAAAATTGATATATGATTAATCAAGTGTGAAGTTGAAGATGTATTGGGAGGATGAGTTTCGTAAAATCATAATTGTTTGTGGAGGCCAAAAGCACAAAATGGGTTATCAACACAATACAAAACCGTGATTTGTCCAACAAACTTTGTTTACAATTGAAAAAAGGGAAATCAAACTGGTCGCGGAATGCAAAAACATGGACATATGCATCCAAATTCAAATTGACCTCTTGGTGATCTCTCTGTCTCACTTGGATAAGAAACTTCTGGTGGCATCAAGAATGTTCCGTAGTTGTCGTGTTCTTCAACCCATGAAAATGTACTAGGTAAGGGTGGAGCTGATGGCTGCCTGCTGAAAATGTACTAGGTAAGGGTGGAGCTGATGGCTGCCTGCTAAAAATGTACTAGGTAAGGGTGGATATACATTCATTAAATTTATAAAATTACTAACGTAAAAGATCACAGACAAATGCTGCTAGGAAAAAATGGCTCGATATACATTCATTAAATGGTATTCAAAGATTAATATTTAGTTATTTACAGAAATGAGATGCATCACATCAAGGGAATTACAAAAGAACCAAAAAGCAAGTGCATACATAATACTATACTTGAGCAAAGACCTTCTTTCTTCTTCATGCTCGCAGCCCCATTCAAAGCAGAACAAGCAGAGGGCAGTCAGACTTGGCAAAAACAGAGCTATAGAAATAGAAAAACCACAACATTGGTGCTATCACCTTTCAAGGTAGAGATCATCAAACTGCGTTATATATTAAACCAGCCCTCAACATTGGTGCTATCACGCTGCTCCGGCATAGCTGTAGAATAAACCAGTGATATGCTCTTATAGACCATGATGAAATGTTTCCCATGTTCATTCTCAGGTTCTACCTCATAATTTCATGCCAATATTTATTGTATATAACTAGTGTGTTGGTTGACCTAGGAGTATTAGCAACCAGGCCCCACAATAGATGACTGGTCCTCCGGATTGACAACTGCTTCCGAATCCAGTTTGTTTGGTTTACCTTCTTCATTGGTCACAAGACCTATTTTGGGTGAAAGCTTCTTCACCTCTTCTGGTGTGTAGATGAAAATTTTCCTCACAACGCTACAAAATTCACTGCAGTATAATAGGCAGACAGAACTCAATACACGTGTTTATAATATTGCAAACTATTATGTCAAAGAGAGTTTATGTCAGTATCAAATAATCTTACAGCCATGGATCATCCCCAACCATCATCCTATCATCTTCATTGTCAGTGTAAACAACTAGCCATTTTTTTGTTGGTCCACAAAGCTCGCCCTCAATGTCAAACATCTCTTCCAATTTCCTAAGCAGATCCTCATATCCGTCAAAACGAGTTAAATCCACAGCCCTTCCAACAGCCATACCTTGCATGTGAACCTGCAGCAATATTAGACTTGTAATATAAACAATCTCATTACATAGTGCAGGCACCAGCACTGGCACTGCCCTCTTGTAAATAGAGGCCAAAAAACCATCTTCTAATCCAAGAAAAACAAGGTGATTGATAATAAGTGTTGTTAATTACGGATACCAAAAAATGGCGGATTGTTATAATTCCTCTGTGCAATAGTCTATTTGACAATATTTTGTAGTACCAAATAATATACCGAGGAACAATAGCAGTCTGTCTAAATTCAGCTACGCTGTGGCGTATATCGCCGCTATACCGGCTATTTAACAACAATGTTAATATTTAATTGGAATTACCCAAACAGAAACATTTGACCCATTTACCAACCACAATCCTTTATGACTAACTATCTAGGAGAATATTCCAACTAATGAAGGACTTGTTGGTTTGAGAATTTTTTTTTTTCAGTTTATTTTCATTAATAATTACAAATATGTAACCATATATTAACTTTGTTTCTGGTTTTCAGATGATTGTACAGGAAATGGTGAAAACAAAGTGAAACAGAAGACAAGTATTGAAACTTACCTTGTGTATTACTACTGGAAAATAATCTAGAGAAATTTCCTAACCATTTTATGTCATATATATCAAATGTGTGTCAAATGCTGTCAATAATGCAGATAGGTTCTAAAAACGTACAGGAGCTAAAATACACCCAATAATTCTGCAAAATAGAGATGCATTATATAGCTGCGCTCGTTAAGTTAGTCCACAGGAAAAATGTGTTGAGAATGTTGCAGGGTTGTAAAGGAAAATAGGTAGAGTGTGTGATGTGTGAAACACTACTAATGTTAAAAGTAGTTATGTACCTTTGTGCAGCTTCTTATTTGTCTGCTTTGCGACTCTTGAGGAGACCGCAGGCATGATTTGTCAGCATCACAACTTACTGAAGGAATATCAGACCGATTAACATTTGATGGTTCAGAATGTTGGTCAGACTCATCATCAGCAACCCTCCTTGACAAAGGAGCTGCTTGCAGACTTTCTTCTGCATTAGAATTCTCAAGTAACTGAATCCCAAAGAGCCTACAGCCACTTCCAGTGCCTTGTCTCTTCTCTCCGGATTCTTTAAGTGCCATAGGTGAAAAAGGTTCTGTAGAGTTTTCCAATCTACTAGACCAATATATTGACTTGTTAGAAGCAGGACTGTTCCCACCAAAACCAAGAAAGCTAGTCGCAGTAGAGCTGAATCTTGGAGATGGATACAGGTCTCGTGCATGTTGAGAGTCGCGATAAGGGAAAGGTGGAGAATCAACTGGTGATTTCCATATACCTGATGCACAGAAAAATGGAAACTTTGTAGAAAAGCAGCACGTGTAACAGAACTATAAAGGTAAATTACATATGATCAGGTCACCTTGCAAAGAAGAATCAGGCATTGTGGAAGGTAGAACAGGAGGCCGTGATCTCTTGTTTCGTTGGACTGGCTGGGAGTTTGCAGGAGGGGTAGACACAAGTGGCTCCAATTCCCATGGAGAAACTCTATCCGGACGCAAAATTGACGATGGTTCATCCCATTGAACCTGATTTGCATTACATATATTATATAAGATTAACGAACTAAAAGCTGCCACGATAATTTCAAATCCTACAAACTAGAAGTGTCGACTTGCTGCATTTTGCACTTTCATATATAAAAAATATTAGCCATTTCCTGGTAGCTAAATTTTATTTTATTTTTGATATCTTTTTCTTATCGGCCAGTTAATAAGTGCATTACTGAGTTTTCAATCATGATAATATAATTTGCTAGATTGTCCCATAAATAAAGCATTGATCTTTCTGGACCATTTTACAGAAATGCAAAAATAACCTCTACTCTTTTGTACTAGCTTTTACTAAAACTAAGATGAATTTATTTGGAAAGTTACTTACAAACTATAACAGTAAACGCGGGAAGTGCACCTAAAATCACAAATACTAACCTTTAATGATCGCCACTCTGAATCAGCCCAGACGGACGATTTATTATCTTCAACACCCACAATTGTACCGCTAAACCTGTATTCAGAGGGCAAGGAACAATGATTATATTGTACAATTTTCTAAAATCAAAATATCAATTTTTAAGCAACCAGCTTGCGCACCTTCGTTCAGGTACTTCATCACCCTCGAACCTCATTTTGAATCGCATCCCAACAGAAAGTTTATGATTTCGAGCTTCGAGATATTTGTTAATACTCACAATAAACTCTGACCGGCTTGTTCTAAGATAAATATAGATAAGTCAGAAGAAAATTTTAACTACATAAAGCAAAGGAAACTCAAATACTCCCTTTGTTTCAAAATGATTGTCATTTTAAGGGAAAAATTTTGTTTCAAAATGAATGTCATTCTCACTTTTCAATGTAGTAATAATTGTTATTTTTCCAATTGTGTCATATAATTATTACTCTGTACACTATTTCCAACACATTAATCAAACTAATTTAGTAAAAGTGCAATATCTTATGACAATATCATTGCATTCCTAATTCCTTAATCTGTGTGCAAAAACCTTAAACGACAGTCATTTTGAAACAGAGGGAGTATCATTCCAATCAAATTATTTCACCCAAAATGAATAGGGTTATTTAATTTAATTAAATGAAAGTGGAAAGGCACATGTGCAAATTCAAATAAAACAGTTATATGTGCGTTGAAGTTCCAGAGAAAAATTCTATGGCAAGTTAGTAAGAACATCATGAACTAAAAATCACTAATAACTTCAGTGATAAATACAAAACCTGGGCTTGTAAAACACAGAAAACAATGTTCCAGTGGAAATGGCGTGAGATGCAGTGGCAAGAACACCAAGATGCATGCTATGACTAGAAATAACAGAAGATGGCATATTGCTTTGCTGTCTCATGAGCCTCCTGACTCCAACTCGTAGTTCTCCATTTTCACCCCTAAATTGAATGCATTAAAAAAACAACCAACACCAACAAAATTAAGAAACAAAAGTTGTGAAGAAAAAAATGTGAAGTACTTTTCTTGCCCCTGAAGGAAGGCACGATATTTCTACCGAACAACTTGCCTTAAGAATATAAATGCGTCTCCAGCCACTAATTTCTTGGAACTAACAAAGACACTCCACCCAGTGGTCAGTAAGTGGCGCCTGGGTTGCCCTGTAAATTACTCAGTCAGAAACTTACTGACAGTATAAACCTCAAACTCTTGTATTAAACAAGTCAACGACATAATAACAGTGCGGGCGGGAACCCATAAATTTATGAATCTATCAGAATTGACTTAGAACAGTTTACTGAACAAAAAAAAAAAAACTGAACAGGACATGTGCTGAAAGATATGGCCATGTAGACTACACCCAAAATAATAAAATCTGAGATGAGATCAGTTCCGTTCTGTTGGTAAAAGAGCTTTAACAATTAAATAACTTAATAGGTAGGTTAACTCATGGTATGGAAAATTGATGCATATCATATACAATGTGTTCCACAAGCAGTGTGAATAGTGTGTGTTTAGCATATTTAATCAATTATTTAGCAAAAATACACTGCACGCAAAACTAAACAGCAGAATCTTCATTGATATAATTTTATCCCTCAAGCAAACACTTAAGAGAAAATAAAACCATGATAAAACAAGGTTGAATGGAAACGTTGAAGCAATGGTCAGAGTTCTGATATGTGACTAGGAGGTCACAAGTTTGAGACAATACAATTGACCTCTTGCAAATGCAAGGTAAGGCAACAGATACAGTGGATCTGTTTATTCTCCCTCCATAGAAAGAGTTTTATAACACTGGGTTCCCTTTACATTATAAAATAAGGTTCAAAGATAAACCAAAAAATATATTAACCACGATACTTACCCCGAAAAATATGTCGAAAATGCCATTCATTCCCATGCAAATCAGTTGCAACCAATTCTTGCCATGGTGGCTGCTGAGTCATGTCCTGAATGAAACAAGGGAATTAAGGAGTTATAGCGTGTAAATAACAACAAAATATTGTCATAATCAGGTGTCCTTAATGACTTTTGAGAAGATAAAGAAGTTGCTAACCAGTGGTGGTAGACAATCATCTGCATGTCTTCGAAGAACAGAGAAACCTCCATGAGTGCTAGTGTCAGAAGCAGTAAGTGTCTTGCAAAATGAATGAACTGTACACCTTGGAGGTTCAGGCAGAGGATCATCTGGGCTTGTCACCTCACTTTGCTAAACCAACAAGACACAGAATAAAACAGGTATTAATGAGATGAAAGATATCGAACAATCTAAGAAAAAAATTACTGGAAAATTATTTGACATAAATCAAAAGAGCGTAACTGTTTTAAATATAACAACCATGTCAAAGAAAGAATAGCATACTTACATCGGATTCAGGTAGCAAAGTTATTTGTGCATATACTTCATCTGTTTCAGGTTCAGCCTACACGACCAAAATGATTTTAACAATAAAATGATGATCACAGTAAAGCAAGATAAATTTCTAAATAAGTGATTGACAGTGAAGAAAATGTCAATTAAGATTGTGGAGAAAGATTATGACTAACCCGAAGATGAATATTGACCACTTTACATAATATTTTTGAAGGAAGATTAAAGCAGGGCATTTGCTGCTCTAATCCCTGATTCATAGACGCCTCAAGCTATAAAATAAATAAGCTCGTATAAGATAAGTTAAAATAAAACTTCATAACACAATACAAGAAAACCCATTTATGCTCAACATAATAAAATAGGGTGCTATGAATCATAGTTACACATAATTTAAATGCTATCTATGATGGTAGAAATTGATACTAGTCGTTACACTAGAGTGTTATAATTTAAAGCACAAGCATAGATAATTCACCAGAATATAAAGTTTAGATGCAAGGCGAATGCAACCAGAAACAAAACAACTTTCAGAAAACACCACAAGTTGGAAACAGAGTCATTTCTAACAATGAAACATCGCCATATAAACACAGAAACAAATATTTTGCCTATAAAATTATAAAGGGAAATGCAGGAAGGTGAACACACCGAACAACAATAAGATCTTAGAACATTGAAAACGGAACAGTTACCCTACAAGTAAAGTTGCTAAATTTAGAAGCCGTGCATGGTGATTCAACTTTTACCTGTTCCATGTGACCTTGAGGGAAGTAATAAACTCTCTCCCCTTCACGAGGAAGAGTGACAAGGGGTCCAGCACATGCATGCCACAATTCCTTGTATAAAGCATCATTAGTTGCCCCTATAAAAGGAATATTGAAACACATGAATAGGTCATGAATGAGGCAAGAAATTTAACTTATATTGCATGTTAAATGTCAGAACGACCGATAAGGTTTATTCGGTTATAGCTATTAAAACAAATAGCTACAAAAAATCTAATTTTTATAGGATGATCTTATTTAAATCAAGCCTGTAGGTCCATGTGCGAGTATTTCTTTAGCAAATAACTTAAGGTGAACGGAGACTCTGTTCATTCCTAAAGAAAAAGCAAGCCGCAAATGTTAACAGGGATGAAGTCATGTTTGTCATGTGGCAAGTGGGTGGGTGGGTGAGTGAAACCCAGTAAAAGTGTATGTGTATGATAAACATAATTTAGGGCTGAATTTGAGTCCTACTAGCAACTAGAGTTGTAATTTCAGAAAAGTAGACAGTTGGTGAAAGCGGGTAATAGTACATATAAGAAAGTAAATTGAATTTAATTAGAGTAGAGCAAGGAGCAGTAATAAAAAGTACTAGTGAAGTGAAACCTGCACGGGTTGTAGCAGACATTTGATTTGAAGCCATAGGAGCTGAAATCAATAACATGAAGAAGAAGAAGAAGAAGGTAAATAATTAGTAAGAGCAGAAAAGGCATATTGTGATTGCGTGCAAGTACTTACTAAAGAAGAATGGAAATGGATCCGGCAAGGGGAGGAGAATCGCGGCCGAGGAAAGCGGTAGAAGTTGAAATTGAAGGTGACGGAGTGGCTAGGGTTTAGGAAAGGGGAAAGAAAAAATAGATCGAAAATTGATCTCTGTGATAAGGTGATGTTTGGTTCAAGCCGACACGACCCCTCTGTTCCCTCTGTTCCCTCTTTTTCTTTCTCTCTTTCTACGCTCACTCATTACTTTACTGTTTTTTTTATTACTATCAAAATTAGGACAAATTATAAACAATTACTCCTTTCTTATAATCACTAAATCCAAGTTTTTATTTATTTATTTATTCATAAATCGAGTATCCTTTCCTAACAAGAGATTTCTTATCTTTTTCATTCAAATGTTATTTTAAGAAAAAAGGAAATTAGTATACAAGAATTCTCAAAGTTGTGGTGTTTTCTAAAATCATTTCTAATAATGAAACACCGCCAATAGATGGTAACAAAGTCATTGTTAGAAATCTCTTTCTATTCCCTCATATAAAATCAGTATACATAATTTCTTAACATCTTTGTGTGAGTTTGTTCTAACACTACAAAAATCACAACAACATAAAAAGCATCTCACAACCTTAAACAGTTAAGGATTGTCACTTATTATACTTTTAATAAGTGCAATTGATGCCCACCATATAACCTAATAAAACTAACCTAGGATGCATTTTTCATTACTCACCAGTCGTTTTCATCGCCCACCCCAGAGGATGCAAAAACGGAGTTTTAAGATTACTATCAACAAAATTGTTAAAGGTTTTGTCAAGTGAGAAGAATTTAATTCTTCTCGCAGAAAAATGTGCTAGGTGGGTTTTAACGCAAGCGTTATACCCGCCAGTGTCTCAAAGGAAACGTAAGGTGGGCGACGAGAAGATAGTGGTTGTTGATCAAGAAGTTTAGAAATTGATAAGTGTTGGTTTTATAATGAGGTTAAGTACTCGTCTTGGTTGGCCAACGAAGTCTTGGTACAAAAGTCATCAAACAAATGATGTATGTGTGTTAACTTCATTGGCTTTAACAACATATGCCTTAAAAATCCATATTCCCTGCCCAATATAGATCGCCTGATTAAAGGATCATTTGGCTACAAAACATTGAGTTTCATAGACGTTTATTATGGCTACAATCAAATTAAGATGAATCTTGTAGATGCGCCCAAGACAATATTCATGTCCAATCACGACAACTATTATTACAATGTCATGCTCTTCGGACTAAATAACACGTGAACCTCCTACCAAAGGCACATGGGCATTGTATTCTCAAAGAAAACAGGTAGAAATCTGCAAGTATATACCGATGATATAATAGTAAAAACATCAGAAGGGAAGAACCATACTACAAACCTATAAGACATCCTAGAATCAGTCAAGAGTTATAACATGCGCTTAGATCCCACTAAGTGCACCTTCGGCATATAGGAGAGTAATATTATGGGTTTTATATTAACCAAGAGAGGTATATAGGCGAACCCATATAAGTGTTAAGACATCATCGACATGAGAAGCTCATCTAACGTTAAAAAAGTTCAACAACTAACATGACACTTAGCTGCCCTAGCTCGTTTTCTTTCTTGCGCAGGTGACAAGGATTTCCATTTCTTTGCCACTTTGAAGAAAAATTGGAAGTTCGAGTGAACGAGTGAGTGCCAATATGCATTATTCAGCTTAAAGGCCTTTTTGGCATCGTCGCCCATTTTTGACACCCAATAGTAGGTTCGCCCCTCTAGCTTTATATGTTTTGTTACTAATCAGACGATGAGTTATGTGCTCGTACCAGAGACAAGCAAAGTTGAGCGACTTGTTTGTTTTGTGAGCAATGTATTTAAGGGTGGTGATTCAAGGTACAAGAATATTGAGAGACTCTCCTTAGCGATCGTGATAACTACAAGGAAGCTTATGCCCTATTTTAAAAGGGCATTGGGTACTGGTGAAGACCAACTACCCTGTTCGTCAGATTCAGAAGAAGCTAGATCGAGCAAGAACGATGGTATATTGGACAGTTGAATTATTTAAGTATGATATTGAGTAATACTTATAGGAAGTATCAAGTTGTAGGTACTAGTTGATTTTCTAGCAGAGTTTAGTTTGCCAATAGGTGAGGAGACCACCTACACATGAAATATTCACTACGAGAAAAAAAACTATTTTGCAACACATAGATTGCGACGGTTCCATGAAAACCGCCCTCCCTCGTAAGTTACGATGGTTGCCATGGCGGTTTTGGACAACCATCCTTTATTTTTTAAAATATTCTTAAACATTTACGACGGTTGTAGGCCCAATCACCCTAAAAATAATTATGCGACGGTTCTACGACTGTCGCCCCCAAATATATTTAATGCGCATGTGGGCCTTATACAAATTTAAGTCCATTACGGTTCTACAACAGTCGTTCCCCAAATATTCAAATATCCTTAAAACACGCCTTACAGAAAAAGGGAAACAATACGTTGTCAGCTTCACGTTCTCAATTGCCCTTTGATTTTCTCAGTCGTGAATCTCTCTCTCTCTTTCCCTCTCTCTCACACACACACATAAATGCGAGCTCCCCTAACCTCTCTGTTAACTATGAATCTCTCTCACCCTCTCTCAACCGTTAATCTCTCTTACTCTCAGTCGTGAATCTTTCTCACATATGCGAGTTTCCTTCTCTCAGCCGCTAGCACGACCCTCTCTCTCTCTCTCTCTCTCTCTAAACAGGTTTGTCTTTCTACTTGATGCAAAACTTTAAGTTCTTGAAGATGTGTTTATATTGATAGAAATGGATGAGATAAAGGGAAATATCACCAAACAGGGAGTCAAATTTAGATGTGTAGTACAAAGAAACAAGAGAAATTTGAGGATATGGACACTATGTGTCATACATTCACTCTGTTTGTCCCACACCCAATGTTCATTTGTTTCCATATAATATTTATGTTGTAATCACATATAGGTAAGTTATATCTTTGTATCTTTCTTATGTAGGGATGATTTTATATTTCAATCTATTTGTGTTTTGATTATGTTTGTTTAGGATAACTTTTGCTCAAAATTTCTTTTTGAAAAGGTTATGATTTTCTAATTTTATTAGGTACTATTTTGATCAAGCATGGATCATTTTTAACAACTTTGGTTTTGGTTCAGGTTTAGTGACCTTATATTTTTTTCAATTTTGTAGACCTTACTCCTCATATGGAACCAGATTTAGTGCTCTAGAGTTATTTCGGCTATAAATTAGGGAAAGTAAGTTTTTTTATCACATATTTCAAGCTAACTATAATTTTAATTAGAAATAGACTATTTTGGATAATTCCACCTCTTTGTTAAAGCATACAAAGAGCTCATTTAGTTTTCATATGTTATTAGTTTTCCCACTGCAATAAATTTGGGTGTGGTTCTTTCAATTGTTGTGTGACTTTCTCACTGCAGTAAGTTTTGAAGTGCCTTTGAGTTGAATGTTGATGAATATATCTAAATTGATAATGATTGTTTCAATATCTAATGTTGCTTTAGGATGCAATGGTTCCTCTATCTTTCCGTATTCACTGAGTCTAACAGCTGAACTTGTTGATTCAACTGATCTATGTCATTAAGTCACCAAAGTTATTATAAATTGTATCATTGTTAGTGTGATTTATATGTGAGTAAATATTTCATGGGTATCATTATTAGTGTAATTTATAAATTTTCAATACTTTCAATTGGAGCATATTCAAATACTTAAGTAGATCATGTTTTATGCTTCTTTTTCTACTGACTTTTATGTTACACATGGAGTAAGTTAAGCTAACATTTTGTTATGAAAATGATACCTTGAAACAAAGTATAAACAATTTCTTTATGATCAAGAAACACCCAAGGGTTAGGGCTAATGGAAAAAACAAGAAGAACAACAAGGATTGGTTATAACTGATATTCTTTACTTTCTCTTTGAATCAGATTACAAGTAATCAAGAATAACAAATAACCCTCTCACCTTAATTAGGATTTGTCACACTTAAGATGTGAGACTAGTATGCTATTTATAATAAAACCTAACATACTAAACTAATGGGCTTTTTAACAATTATCCATTACAAGCTAACTTATGGTACAAGATAACTTAAACAATTGAATCCTTAACACAAGGCCCAATTCGACAATTACATACTAGAACACATTTTGACTACAGCATGTAGATCTTCGGCAACAGCATGTGAGCAGAATTCGACAATATGCTAAACTAGAGTTTGATCCAATATCTCACACATTTAATGTCATATATGTAAGAATAAGATTTGGTTCTACATTTGGCCTTTGAGTTTTAATGATAACTGCACATGTCATCTAAGAGAACAATTTTGTATGATATGGTTTATGTCTAGTATGTGGTTGTTGTCAAAATGATTCTAACTCTGAAAAGAAGACGTGTGACGTTATCAGACTCTGTTTATCAACACTCTATAAGAAAACATATACGTGTACAAGATAAAGTCAAGATTCAGAAATACTTCTAATGCAACGGTTCTAAGGAACGTTAGTAACGAGGTTTCTGATTGACACTTTATAAGTAAGCTTATAATGCTTTACAAGAAATGTGCTTTCTATTGTTACAACTCTGAATATTCTGAAGACATGGTTCTGGTGAACAAAGCTCTGAAGATTCTAAAGACATCATTTATAAAGATCAAGTTCTGAAGAGTTTTTGAAGACAAGGTTCTGATTGAACGGAATGCTAAAGACTCTGAAGACAAAGAATGTGCTTAATAAAATCTGAAGATGAGGTTCTGATAGAACATGCTCTGAAGACTCTGAAGATAACGCTTATAAGAAACCAAGTGTTGAAGATTCTTATGACTAGGTTCTGTTGAACGAAGATCTAGGATTCTGAAAACTGTGGTTCTGAAGATTACACAAAGAATGACTCTTCTATAACACACTTCATCAAGTTAATATTTGAAGCCTCTGAAGATGTGAGAAGACTAAAGATAAGAATGGTTTTGAGATAAATATAATAGTACAAAAACTCTATGACCTCTACCTCAAAAAAGTGGCACAAGAGAAGCTTTTTGTACAGTGATGTTGATCATTCCTTCATGTGAACATTGGGATATTTTTGTTAGAATATGTTTTCAAGAATACCCCTCAATGGATCTATTCTCTCAAGTCCTATAAATTTAAGATCAAGAAGCTTGAAAAATAGTGGGTTACGGATTACTAATAGTGGATTGCTAGTAATAGCATGATGTTATACAAAGCCAAAGTGTTGAAGAAAAACCTATAAGCTGAAGCTTAAATGAAGAATGCTCAATGAAGAAGAAGCTGAAGTAATCTTTTTAATGTGTGTGCAACATGTTAAAGCCATTTGAAACTAGTCAGGTGAAGCATAGTAACTTAGTTGATCTTGATGGTTAAGCTGGAAATATGCATCACCTGTTCAAGAAAGGAGTTCATCAAAAGAAGCTTAAAGCTAATGAAAAGAAGTGGTAGTGCTCAACAAGAAAGCTTTAAGCAATACATAACTAATGTACTAAAATCTCTTAGAGATTCATCCGTTAGATAGTTCTCTGTATTACAAAATAAGGAGTTGTTGCTCATATCTTGCTTAGAAATACTTAGGTGTTCATGTACTTCAATTGTGTAATCAGCTTGTAAGAATCATATTAGTGCACAAGAAAATCCTTGTAAAAGGTATTGCTCCTTGAGTGGTCGAGTGAAGACCAGAATGCATGAGATGAATAAGCGTGTTTCTAACAATTTAGTGAATGATGTTCCTTGAGCGGTCGAGTGAATATCAGAATGCTTGAGAGGGCCAGGTCGTTGCTAATGGCTTGGAGGTTGATTCCTTGAGAGGCTAGTGAAAGCCAATATTCTCAAGAAGTCAATGAAAGGTATGTATTATGGTTATAATCGTTGATGATTATTAGATTAAGGCCTTGTGGTAAGGCAACATCCCCTTGGTGGGTGGACTGGAGTAAGTTCGTTAACATTGAACCAGGATAAAAATAATTGTGTCATTTATTTTTATTGTCATTGTTAAATTTATCTTTCTAATTCCGCAAAAGAATACAAAATATGAAACTTAATTCAAATCCCCTTTTCTTGTATTTATCAACCTTCAATTGGTATCAGAGCTCCAGTTCTGTTATTGATGTTTATCAAACAGTTAACTGTGTCAGATAAAGATTTGGAGGAGCTTTGAGAAATGTTATGGTTAATCTCCTCCATCATCTATAGTTTCAGCCCCATACAAGGATGGAAAAAGATTGAGTACTGAAATGACAAACCAGAAAGGTACATTCTGGATTATGTCACTGGTTCTTAGAGATGGGTGTTATTAACAACATAATTTTTTCTTATGGCGCTTGTAAGAAGATTAATAGCAAGATGAAGAATCAGTTGGTAAAAGGATAATAGACTCATCAGATAATTAGAAAAATCTGATGAATATTATTCTTGAAATACCTTAGTTGAGAGCTACGTATCTCCTCAAAGTGATGCCTAGACAGTGCTTAAAAGGAATGATTTAGAAGAGATCAACAAAGCAAGAATCTTGTTTGCTAAAAATTAATTATTCATGAGTATGGGATGTTTTCAACAATCAGGCTTGGTCTACCATTGACTTTCTCAGTATTGCTCATTAGAAACACTTTCATGTAAAGAAGAGAGAATGATTGTGTCATGATTCTATAGCATGGAAACTTCAAAATGAAGTATGCTGAAGATGTTAGAAATCTTGTCATCAAGATTTTAAATCATGACTACATATAAGCATTGGATATGGCTATCAGGATTATGACTACCTACTCTAGAAACTTCGTTGGATATTAAAGTGATCAGAAGGGAAATCCTTAAATTTTCAGAAGTGCATTTAAGAAAGAGAAATTTACAACTTTCTGATTATTGTAGTATGAAGAGAATTGGCTGAAGCATAAGACAAATTAAGTTATGTTAGTTTGAGAAAAGTATCTTAGTTGAACAAGCTTAAGTTTGTTAGAATGTTACCAAAGTTTCTTTTCAGGAGTTCCTGATACATGAAAGTATCCTTTTGTGTTCACTACTTTCTGGACTCATGTGACTGAGTGAAAGAATGAGCTTAAGAAGTTATCTTGTGAAAATAAGATTCTGATATTCTAGTTCTTTACTATTAGATGTATATGGTTGAAGATAGAACAAGCTTGAAAAATAAATTTCTTAAATTATGATATATGAGAAATCATCATGACAAAGCATTTATAGGAAGCAGCTAGCATGATTATTCAGAATAGAATATGATCTATTCTGATTTATATTGGTTAGATTGCTCTGAATATCCAAAGGCTACTAAAGTACCTTCATCAGAAATCAAATCAATGGCAGATTTGATGATAAGCTTAGTGTTGCACCCTAATTTTTGCCCTTAAGATTCCATCTCCCTGTGCGCTTTCTTTCATTTTATCTTTTTACGTTCTATACGTGTTTATCATAACTAACGAATGCGTGCAAGATTATTTTGGCTTTTAAGACATCTTTGACAGGTTTTACGTCGCCTTCCAGTGCAAGATAATATGGACCCAAGATTCAGGTTCATTCGTATGCACTTGCAATCTAATCAAGTGGTGTCATTTGAGTTATGGTGGCAAAGTTCAACCCGTATTGCTTTAAATTCATTTGGCACGTTTTATTGGATTATTTCGAGTTTCAAGGCTTCCGTTCCCCGAATTTGGTTCATAACTAGTAGGATTCAGATTGGGAATTGTTTATTTAAGTGGAGGTTCCTCTTTTTTTTGCAAGTTCAATCATTGAATCTACGATCAGGCTACGAGGGCACCTTTTAAGAATTCAGGATTCTAACTTGTTGTGGTTTTGAATGTTTGGATACATCCAAACCCGTGAAACCATACCACATACTAATTTCATCAAAACAAACACATAATGCAAGTTAGGAGTATACACGTTGGATTTGATACAACTAATACAATATCTCAATTCAAGAAGCTGCAGCATCTACGAGACAAAATGAATATTTTGGTAACGTGTTTATTTAGCAAAGCAACCTCATTCATATCCATTGGTGTTCATCTAATACATGTTACATATGAGAGCATCCAGTTCTTTATACAGTGGTACTACATTAATTCACATTGAGAAGGGAAGACTAAGTCCCATTTATCTCTATTACATATTTAAAACCAACAGAATACTGCCTTCGAGGTCTTAAACCACAGGTCATCCTATTTTGAAAAAAAACTATGCGTAATATAATGGTACAAGCAATTGAGGTAGCATCTTCATCGTGAAAGCCACGACCATTAACCTCTAGAAAACCGACTTGTCTCGATGACAACAGGATTTCGCCAACAGTCTCAGCTTTTCATGACAAGTAAACAAAATACCAGCAGTTTGTAACCGGCCTATCTTGCTGATACAACGGAATTTCCATACAACTTTTGAATTTGAGCAGAATGTCAATATTATCTCGTATTGGACTCGTTCTCTTCAAATGCATTGCCTCCTGTGCCAGATACACCAGCAACTGCAACCCCTGAAGCAAACAATGGTACAACAGCTTCCTTTGCAGCACCATCATTTGGGTCCAATAGTCTTGAAGATCCATTTGGTGATTCGCCATTCAAGGCTGATACTTCTGTTGAAACTGCTCAATCTCAACACTATGCGAATCAAAGTACTGAACCATCCCAATCAGATGGTTTTAATGTCGACACGTCTCCGTAACCTGCATAACACACATACACACAATTTGCAGAAGGCCACAAGCATCAGAAAATCACAACAATATGCTCGCAACATTCACACGGATTACGTACCGAAGAAAATATCAACCTATGTTGCAGCCCGGAACAACATCTTTTTGGGATTCATTTAGATTCTGAGATCGAATTATCATGTCTTCTTTGATGCAAGAAGATCGACTAGCTCGTTCAGACGGACAAAGTTGACAGTTTTCTGCAATCTGAAATGCAAAGGCAATAAACAGGTCACATATTTAATGACAGTAATAACATTCTGCAGGACATAATGCACGACATTAATTTCAAACACAAGAAAAGCGAACATACATATATCACACTATTGCTACATATGAGGAAGAAACATACCAGAGCAGTACACCAGTTCTGCAGTAACAACAATTAAAGCATTCAACCAGAGCTACTTCGCGCACGACCATATGAACCATCACCACTACAAATCAGCTTCTGCTAGAAAACCGAAAGAGGAAACGAATAAGATACTGCAGGATATTAGGGAAATGTGGTTGAGATTAGGACTAACGAAAGTATGCATACCATATGAGATGTACTTAACCTTTTGAGGAAGTTACTCCTACTATTGGAGGGACGACGACTTTGTTTGATCACGAGCTTGGTTATTTATGTAGCAACATCATGTGCTTAAATGATCGAAGCTGCAATATGAAGGTGAGAAATAAACACAAGAAAGGGGGGGATTGAATTGGGTTTATGCCTAAATAAAACTTTTTCCTTTTCTTATCTTCTTCTTTCACTTGATGCTTTATGCGCTTATATTAAATACATTGCGTAAGCATAAATAATACAGCATACTGAAAGTAAAGAACACAGAATATATCTTGGTTCACTTGAGCAACTCCCAAGCTAATCCAGTCCACCCTTCCAAGGTGATTTTGCCTTAATCAATTAAGGACTTAATCCATTATAACCGAACTGATTACAGATGCACAAGCTAACTGCAAGTGACTAACAACAGATCAATGAAACGTTCAGGGATCCCCAAGGATATAACGTTCATTAACATCTAACAGAATCCGATCACTAAAGATCTCCTATTAGAAAACCACAAATGACTACTGTCATTTGTCATCTCAAGTATACTGATCTTCACAAGATCACTTGAGGAACCACTAATTCTAAAATAGAATGTTGTGTTGCCGGAGATTACAATGGTGCTTCCTAGCAAGCTAATTACTCCAAGTTAAGCACATAGCAAGTAATGAGTAACAACTCTTTGCTTCCTAATGCAGAAACTAATCTAATGATGAATCTCTAAGAGATTATAAGAACATAGTTTCCATATTGCTTAAAAGCTTTTCTGTGTGTGAGCACTAAGGCTTCTTTTCATTTAAGCTTTTCTTCTTTCTTTCTTTCTTCACTTCATGCTTACTAGCATGGTAAAATTTGAATGAATCAAATGTTATTTCTTATAGTGCAGCTTAACAGCAACAACGTTTCTTGACTCAGCCACCCAGCCACTCAACAACATTTTTGATCAAATGATTCTTCTTTTTATATTGCAGCCAATAGAGTTGTTGTGAGGATATAGTTGTCCTTTCTCATTCCAACGGTCATATCCCAACGGATAGAATAGGCTCATGTGTTGGAACAGTGACCTTACCTTGTAGCTTCAATATATTTAATCCTTGGAAACTACGCTTGAACATTACCAACTTCTTTAGCACATTTGAATAATTGCATACGTTGTGCTTCAATCTTCTTGATTCTTCTGATGATTCATCTGATGAGTAGTTCAGAACTACTTTGGTACGAAAGCTTCAACATCAGAGTTGTTAACTCAAGCACATGTTTATCAGATTGAACAACAGTAGCTTATCTGATGTAACACGTCTTGCATCTGGATGAATCTTCTTCTGACACAATCTTCCACTTCGGAATCCAGTCTCCAACATTCCAAGAACTAAGTTTCCTCTGAAACAATCTTGAGAATCTTCATAACTAATTCTTCAGAAACCATGTCTTTATAATCTTCAGAGCCTTGACCTTCAAAACACTTCTTCAGAGTCTTGACCTTCAGAACACTTCTTCAGAGTCTTGACCTTCAGAACCTGTCTTCAGAGTCTTGACCTCAGAACCCATCTTAAGAGTCTTGACGCACTTGGTCTTCAGAGCCTTCTGCCTTCAGAACTTAAAGTCATCAGAGTCTTCAGCACTTTGTTCTTCAGAGGACTCACTCTTCAGAGACGCTCGTTAGCTTCCAGATCAGATGCATAACTCAGAGCAGAATCTATAGATGCATTGCAACTGCAATATCCAGCATCCTTGATTCTTTACTGAACATGATCAGATGCAGAAACAAACTTGCTTCTTCACTGAGCTTCATTTGCTTTTAGATCATATTCACTTCTTCAGAGCAGAAACCACAGGAGCATTGCAACTGTAATATCCAGCATCCTTGGTTCTTTACTGATGGTGATCAGATACATAAGCAAACTAGTTTCTCACAAGCGCTTCATGACGTCACACTAAGTAATTCCATAAGTTACTAGCTGCACACGTTGCTTTTGTTTGTTTGGTCTAATATATTTAATTTAATATGACTTGCACATAACAAACATTAAACCATAAAATGGTTCTTTCACAAATACTCAATTGTTATCATCAAAACATAGAGATTATCCTGTAGAGACAAATCTTGCTCTTACAATCTCCCCCTTTTTGATGATGACAAAAACATGTATTTTGATAAAACATTTTATACAGGGTAATCACCAAGCATTAACCTATTCAGAGTTCTAAGCAACTGCTCCCCCTGAATGTGTTAACCTTTAAAACATTTTTATGCTTGTTCAGAGACATACTCTGATCCCAAGACTTACAAAAAATAAATTTGATAAAACATAATCAAATAGAGTAGAATAGAAGGAATACTTCCCTACGATATAAGATAGCATAAGTCTTCCGCATCTGGACTAGTTCAACAGAACTTCCATATTCAGATCTTTAGAACTTGTCTTCTCTAAGCATTGTATCAGAGTCATATTACTTCAGAATCTTCTAAAGCATTTTCTCTTGATCTTCAACACATCTGTTTTTCTACAGATGAGAAACTCCCCCTGAGTTTTAGACTGGGTGAAAATCAAATATCCTGACTTGTGAACCTTCCTGGGAGAACTCCCTCTGATTACAGTATGTCAGATATTTGGATCTTCTGATCTTGATACAGTCTTGATTCTTGCTTTCTCATACTTGCTTTCTTCTCAGATTTTTGATCTCTTGAAGCAGTCTGATATCAATAGAAACCAATAGAATGTTTACTTCTGAATCTGATTCCAATATTGAATCTGAGTCTGATACCCATGTTGGTTCTTAGTCTGACACCAATACATGATACTCATGATTCTGATTCTGAATCCAAATCTTGCTTCTATGAAGATTTCTGATTCTTGTGCTCTGATTATCATATTCACAGACAATTTACATCTTCTAAACATTCTGATTCCAAATGACTTTAACTTTCAGATCTCTGAACAGTATTGGGTCCATCTGATTCTGAATCTATGTTCACGAAGTGTATAACTTCTATTATATGAACACCAGTTCATTTGAGCTCAAATTTCTTTCAATTATCCTGTTTAGAATACCTAGTGAACTTGTTCAGAGTTCCTCGGAAAAACATCAAACACACATTTAGTAATAAACGCAGTTTATATGTTTTGCATTCTCTTTCAGGTTATAAAATATATCAAAGCTGTATTCTATTTCTCCAAAACGTTTTCCATTTCTCCCCAAGTTATATTAAAAACATCTTTCATTTCTCCCCATTTCATTTTCCCTGTTATATACTATTTTCCAGATTATATCAAAATCATCTTCATTTCTCCCCCTTTTTGACATCATCAAAAAGTTAGAGTTTTTCATTGAAAAAAATATATTTTAAGAAAAAATATTTCTCTCTTTTTAATGTCAGAAATTAAAAAGATAGGGGTTGAGAGATAGCACCTGAGAACTTAATCATCTTTCATTTCTCCCCCTGAGAACTTACTTCTCACAAATTGATACCAATAAGGTAGGTTGATATCTTTTCCAGATTTCATCTTCTATATCTCCCCCTGCTTCTTGGAGAGTGACAACTCTTCAGAGTTTGTAGAAGCATGCTCTGACGAGGATTGTTGACAAGTTTCTGATCAGCAGATCTTTCTCTGACAACTTGTACATCCTTTATAGCTTGTTGATCTCCTTTATACTTACTAATGTCATGTTCTCAACGTACAAGAGTAATTTCAGAAGAAGAACCAACTATAACAATTTGCTTAGTCTTCTTAGCATCTTCAGCTTCTTGTACCAATCTGGAAGTTTCTTTTCAGGAATCTTCTTCTGCTAGATTTAGACAAGAAAATTGAAATTCCTTCTTCCTTCTGGCTTGATCTTGATACCAATTATTCTAGTTCTTAGAATAACTTGAAATATATCCAATTTCAGAGTCTAATACCAATTGAAGAAATATCTCAAGAATTCTCAAGTTCCAGAGTTGAAGTGCTTGTTCTGGCCTTGCTTTGATTCTTTCTTTTGAAAGGTTTGATACCCAATTGAAGGTGTGAAATTCAGAGGTTTGTGCTAGTGGTTTACTCTGAACTTTTGCTTCAAAGTTCTGCGCCCAGAACCTTTTGTGTCTTCATTCAAACATCTTATGAAGTTTCGCTCAGAGTCATCTAACGCTTTGCTTCTGGTTGGATGTCAGAGACATGATACCAATTCAAGATGTAAGATACCAATTGAAGGTATAAAATAATGAAACTATTTCAGCTTGTTTCTTTAACATCAAAACACTATATTTCAGAAGTATCAACATTTGATTTGACAAGCCATCTTCTAATTGAATCTTTTATTCAGATTTCCAAATGATCCAAAACTTCTGATAGTCTACGACTTCATATTTGCTCAGATCTTTAAATAGCATCTGATATCAATTGAAGGTGATGTGTCAACAATGTGCATTCTGATCCTTCAATCTTATGGAAATGAATGTCCTTCATTTGATACTTCATCCAGAGCATCTGATACTTCAATCAGCATCAACAGTATTTTGATTTTGTAAGGGAGAGTGCTATTCAGAGGTACTTTTGCAACTAGCTCTGTCTTCAGTAACATCAACATAACAGAAACCTACTAAAAATAGTTATCTGGTTTTCTGCAACACAGAGTCACGTTAGTAGTACCTTTCAGATACCTCAGAAATCTCTTAACAACTGTTAAGTGATATTCTTCAGGATCTAATTGGAATCAAGCACATACACATGTACTGAAAAGAATGTCAGGACTAGAAACAGTAAAATACAGAAGAGTATAACTTATACCTTTGTAGAGCTTCTGATCTACCATTTTACTAACCTCTTTCTTTCTCAGAGTGTACGTTGAATGCATGAGAGTCTTAGTTGGCTGCTCTCTGACAGATTAATCTTCTGTCTGCTATATTCTTCATTAGATTCTTCCTTTGGTCTTTATCTTATGATCATCCAATTTGACACCAATGAACACACCTCTTTATCTTCAAGATGACTTGTTTCCAAATGAAAGTTGTATCTTCTTGCACCAAGAGTAGAAACAATATATCATCACAAAATGTCATCAAACCAAGATGGATTTCTTGAGATGATTTGAGTGACAATCTTATTCTTATCAATCAGTATCTGAGGGTGACTTCTTCTTCTAGAATTCTCGTACCAGCTAAAGGTGTGAGAACTTCTGAGTACCAACAGAAAGAGTAGGATCTTCTGCTAAATCACCTTAGGTTACTCCACCTATGGTTTCTGATTCCAAGCTTGTTATCAAATCAATCATGATTTGAATCTAAGCAATAATGCTTCATTAGAAAATACTTGATACCAATTGAGACTTCCAAAAAATAATATGCATCATGAGAGATATGAATTGTATTTGGTATTTGATCAATCATTCTGACTACAGTATTGAATACTTTTATCAATCACGATTACCAACATTTCCTTTACTAATTGTTCTACCTTCAAAGTATGAACATGAAAGTGAAGAACTAGAACGTTAGAAACATCTTTCCAACAAATCAATTTCAAACTTCCACTAGATCTGAGGAGTTCAAAAAATGGTGAACAGCAACTGATACACTCATGTATCAACATCTTCACTAAACATTTTCCTTTATGAATTAGCTTCAGAAACCTTTAAAGTTTCTGCTTAATCTTCTGACGAGATTCTTTACAGCAGACTTTCTAATCATAACTATTTCTATTATGTTAGCAAGTTCTTCTGATTATCAACAATCAACCTTTTTCCAGAAGTGCTTTATCAACAGATGTTAGCTTAGTTAATAACGTCAAACCCATAAGTGCTTCTTCAGAAGGTTGGAGACTGGTAAGAGTCTGATACCAACTTTATGATATCCAAAGTATTTTCTCCTGACAGTGAAGTTGTAACCCAACTTATCTTGATCAGCATCTATTGAGTGAACAACTAAATGTGAAATGAATAACTATGGAAATGATTCCTTGCATTAGATCCTTAGCTTCAGATCTATGCAACTTAGCTCTAGTGAATGTTTCAGCAAACAGTTCATCCAGAGGTATGCTTCAGATCAAACTAGATATTCATTCTTCAGGTGTCCTTGTTATCTAGATGTAAGCTATGTTGCTTACGTTTCAGAGCCATGCAAAATCTGAACCTCAGAGCTTCTGACCAATTGCTTTATACTCTTTGCCCAGAGTTACCACTTGTATGATCAAAAACAATTGCTTTAAACCATCTGCTCAGAGTCTTCTGTAAAGTTACTTCTCAACAACTTTCAGAATCTCTTGTAGCGTTGCTTCATCAGATTCTTCTGTAACTTGCCTCTGTAGCTTGTGTACCTTGCCTCTGTAGCCTTGCTTAACAATTGAAGGAGTAGATTTCTGATTGATAGAGCCTATGCAAAATCAGTGTTATATAACTTTTCTGTACAGCTTCTGATATGACTTCACTAGCCTCTTCTTTTCCCAGAGTGCTAGTTTCAGCTACTGCCTACATACACTCAGCAAACTCCTTGTCACAGAAGCACCTATCTTTTGTATAGTCAAAAGCTTCTTGCTGACAAGCTTTGAGAAGAAAGAATCTTTTTCTTCTGGAATCATCCTTCTTTCCAATGAACGTCTCTTCTGGAAGAGAAGATTTGATTCTGGAGGAAACTTCTCATGGTTGATTCTTCAGAAGCAGCTAATTGAATAGCATCTGGGGTAGCTTCTGTTTCTTCAGCTGGAACACAATCTGCTTCTGATTCTCCAACGTCTTCATTAATCACAACAACATCCATCTGATTCATGAGAGATATCCTCAAAGCACAGATATTCTGATCTTCATGAGTAGAGAGCATCTAGCTTCCATCAGGCTACATCTTCTGAATTTGTCTACTTGAAACAATACAGATCCAATCTAGATGCAATTATCATCAAACTCAGATGTATCAAGAGATACAGTCTGACTGACAATTTTGCTCTTACAATGCTGAGCTAACTTGTAAAGAGTTAGATCAGCAGAGTTTAACAGAAACATCTGCTCTTAAAAAAGAACATCTACTGACTTATTCAGATTGAATAACACCAGAGATTTAAATCCTTTTTACCTCAGACAGAATGACTATTGTCCTTGTATCTTTCCACACAACTTTATTTCTCAAAATATTCATTAAGAATTTCCGAAAAAATAATGTCTGAAAACATCTGATCAATTACAGTTTGTTCAACTGAGATAACATCTCAAGTTAACAGAACTTAATTGTTCATGCTTCTTCAAATCAGATCTTCTGAATTTCATCATATCCAGATTAGTTGATAAACACTGCCTATCTTGAAACTTCTGCAGAATTATTTGAAACTCTTCAAGGATAGCAACTTTCAAATGTTTTGAATCTGAAGAATCATTTCTACCAGATTTGAACATTTTTCTGAACTTGCCCTTTTCTGCAGACTATATTATGGCGTTCTGATGAATAGGATTCATTAGCCAACAATATATCTTTTCTTACTTAAGATAAATCCCAATGAGTTGTCATGAGAAAGTCAAGTGTGGACTAATCCGTTTCTTGAAAACATCTCATACTCACCATAATTAATCTTTAGAAATCAAGATTTCTTGCTTGCTGAAGATTTAATCTTTGAGCAAATATGTTGAAAATCCAAACGTATTTTACATCAGCATTCAACAGATATATCTTCTTATCTGATGAATCTTTCTTGTCAGTTGATTCTTCATTCTTCTTCTAGAATCTACTGGAGGAGATTTGTTGTTGAAGGCTTCAACACTTCAAACTTCAAACTTCACAGAATCAGTGACTTGCTCAAGTAACCAAATAGATTACAATTTTAGAACTCATCATCCTCAAAAACTGATGTGAGGCTGAAATTGTAAGAACGGTGAAAAATCCCCAAAAGTATTTCTTCACATAGCCTATAGATCTTTATCTGACACTGTTAGGTGTTTGATATCCATCAATAACAGAACCGGAGCTCTGATACCAATTGAAGGTGAGAAATAAACACAAGAAAGGGGGGGATTGAATTGGGTTTATGCCTAAATAAAACTTTTTCCTTTTCTTATCTTCTTCTTTCACTTGATGCTTTATGCGCTTATATTAAATACATTGCGTAAGCATAAATAATACAACATACTGAAAGTAAAGAACACATAATATATCCTGGTTCACTTGAGCAACTCCCAAGCTAATCCAGTCCACCCTTCCAAGGTGATTTCGCCTTAATCAATTAAGGACTTAATCCACTATAACCGAACTGATTACAAATGCACAAGCTAACTGCAAGTGACTAACAACATATCAATGAAACGTTCAGGGATCCCCAAGGATATAACGTTCATTAACATCTAATAGAATCTGATCACTAAATATCTCCTATTAGAAAACCACAAATGACTACTGTCACTTGTCATCTCAAGTATATTGATCTTCACAAGATCACTTGAGGAACCACTAATTCTAAAATAGAATGTTGTGTTGTCGGAGATTACAATGGTGCTTCCTAGCAAGCTAATTACTCCAAGTTAAGCACATAGCAAGTAATGAGTAACAACTCTTTGCTTCCTAATGCAGAAACTAATCTAATGATGAATCTCTAAGAGATTATAAGAACATAGTTTCCATATTGCTTAAAAGCTTTTCTGTGTGTGAGCACTAAGGCTTCTTTTCATTTAAGCTTTTCTTCTTTCTTTCTTTCTTCACTTCATGCTTACTAGCATGGTAAAATTTGAATGAATCAAATGTTATTTCTTATAGTGCAGCTTAACAATAACAACGTTTCTTGACTCAGCCACCCAACCACTCAACAACATTTTTGATCAAATGATTCTTCTTTTTATATTGCAGCCAATAGAGTTGTTGTGAGGATATAGTTGTCCTTTCTCATTCCAACGGTCATATCCCAACGGATAGAATAGGCTCATGTGTTGGAACAGTGACCTTAGCTTGTAGCTTCAATATATTTAATCCTTGGAAACTACGCTTGAACATTACCAACGTCTTTAGCACATTTGAATAATTGCATACGTTGTGCTTCAATCTTCTTGATTCTTCTGATGATTCATCTGATGAGTAGTTCAGAACTACTTTGGTATGAAAGCTTCAACATCAGAGTTGTTAACTCAAGCACATGTTTATCAGATTGAACAACAGTAGCTTATCTGATGTAACACATCTTGCATCTGGATGAATCTTCTTCTGACACAATCTTCCACTTCAGAATCCAGTCTCCAGCATTCCAAGAACTAAGTTTCCTCTGAAACAATCTTGAGAATCTTCATAACTAATTCTTCAGAAACCATGTCTTTAGAATCTTTAGAGCCTTGACCTTCAAAACACTTCTTCAGAGTCTTGACCTTCAGAACACTTCTTCAGAGTCTTGACCTTCAGAACCTGTCTTCAGAGTCTTTAGAGTCTTGACCTCAGAACCCATCTTCAGAGTCTTGACGCACTTGGTCTTCAGAGCCTTCAGCCTTGAGAACTTAAAGTCATCAGAGTCTTCAGCACTTTGTTCTTCAGAGGACTCACTCTTCAGAGACGCTCGTTAGCTTCCAGATCAGATGCATAACTCAGAGCAGAATCTATAGATGCATTGCAACTGCAATATCCAGCATCCTTGATTCTTTACTGAACATGATCAGATGCAGAAACAAACTTGCTTCTTCACTGAGCTTCATTTGCTTTTAGATCAGATGCACTTCTTCAGAGCAGAAACCACAGGAGCATTGCAACTGCAATATCCAGCACCCTTGGTTCTTTACTGATGGTGATCAGATACATAAGCAAACTAGCTTCTCACAAGCGCTTCATGACGTCACACTAAGTAATTCCATAAGTTACTAGCTGCACACGTTGCTTCTGTTTGTTAGGTCTAATATATTTAATTTAATATGACCTGCACATAACAAACATTAAACCATAAAATGGTTCTTTCACAAATACTCAATTGTTATCATCAAAACATAGAGATTATCCTGTAGAGACAAATCTTGCTCTTACACAATAAACATGGTTGATGGAACCCATAGCCAGTTCCACTTTTGTTACCGGTATAAGAAGCCAGAACTCGACTCGGTTTGCCCGAGCCTGTCGCATTTCCATCCTACCATTAACAAACAGAATTAGAGGTTGATCTTGGACGTTGCTGGAAGATAACGCCTAGAAGATACGATGAACCCTCACCTTATCATCACAAACTCGTTTGGACATGTTTGAGAGGAGTCAAGTTTTATTTTTGAAGGTCAAGAACAACTTACACGATCATTAACTTAAGAAAAGAAAGAAGATAACCGCATAAGGAGAGTTTTTTTTCAAATCCAAGCCATTATCATCCTGTAACAACATATTACAAAATCCTGGCATCCATAACTCTTTCAAAACAGCATTTGACGGAATAGGAAAACACTTTAAGTAGTTGAAACCAAAACCACCTATAAAAGAGAGAAGAACTGAGATGAAAAGGACGACATTGAACATTCCAAAAAAAATCCCAAATCGAAACCCCCTAACAAATCGAAAAAGGGAGAAACTTATCTCTTTCTGAATCCACCGCGGAATCGCGACCCAAAACCCTCACTGCCATCACCGTGAAACCTCGCAACAACTCCGTCGCGAACCCCAGTTCGCCGCTCGCCACAAAACTCCGTGATCTACCGCCTTCGAAGCCTTTCACCCCCCATGAAGCATCGTTGAAGTGAAGGTGAGAAAATACTTAGAAGGGGGGTTGAATAAGTATGTAGAAAAACTTAGAAATAAAAACTCAAGGATTTTTATCCTGGTTCGTTGAACTCAACTACTCCAGTCCACCCTTATCAAGAGTGATTTGCCTTTCTCAAACAAGGACTTAATCCACTATTAAATCAACTAATTACAATAGTGAGCACTAAGAACAACTGTTCAAAGTCTTCTCAAGAACTAGTGATCCTAACTGGATCTTCTTAAGGTTCCTTTACAATCAAATGTAATAATAATACAAGTGTTTGATTTGCTTATAATAAAGCTTTATCACAATTGTGATTTTTCACTTAAGATTAAGAACAATGAAATAAATTCAGCAAGCGAGTATAAGTTGTACGAGAGCTTGTAATGAATTCTTTCAAGTATTTCGTCAACTGAAGAAGATGAATGGAGTCTTGCTTATATAGGCACAGAGATCCAAGAGCTTTTCACGTTGAAGGCTGTGTACTAAAAAGGTCTGAGCCTTTTTGTCTTCACATCACATGACCTTTCCTATAAGTAGAATGCATAGAGAAATCCTTTTTGTCTGTGTTCTTGTGTCTAGCATAAATGAGGAAAGAGTCGTTTGGCCATACCAACGAACATAAGTTTGAATTCTTCTTCAACAAGTTTCAGCAAAGTATCATTAGAGTCTTGAGCAGTCAGAGTCTTCTGATGTACATTAGAGTTTATTGAATCAGAGTCTTTGCAGCAGGTGTGCTTTCAGCGTGTAATTGTTCAGAGCAGAGTTTGGAATCAGATCCTCAGTACTGGCAGCATTAGTACTATCAGAGTCTTCTGAAATAACTGTGCTTGAAACTCTTCATACAGAATTCCTCAATGCTTCAGATGCTTCTGGCTTCTGCTTCAGATTCTTCTGTAGACAGCGCTCAGAATCTTCTGTAGACAACACTCAGAATCTTCTAAGAGATGCTTCTGATGCTTCAGAGCCTTGCATAATTTCATGTTCAGATCTAATTTGCTTCCAGAAGAATATTCACTTTTAATATCTGCAGCAAACAATCTTACATAATGTTTAGAGTATATAATTCTTTAATACAAAATTTCATAATAAATATCATCAAAACATAAAGATATTATTAAGAACCAATTTTTGTTCTAACAATCTCCCCCTTTTTGATGATGATAAAAACATAAGAAATTTTGTTCAATAAACAATATAATTATAACTCCCCCTGAGATGATGAATCTCCCCCTGAATTGAATACTTAGAAGGAATAGAAACTTCCCTTTTTGCATGAGTATTCTTTTCAGAATCAGATCCTGATTGTTCCAAAAATTAGGTCTTGACTTTGGATGCATGTTTCAGAATCAGAGCCTGATAGGTTAAAACTAAATCTGGGGATCTCAGAGTTACTCTTAAAGAACTTGTCATAGTTTTCAAATGTTCTGAAATACTAAGAGTTCATGTTAGTTAAAAATTATATAATTATATAAATTTATATGTCTGAATTTTCATTTAGGTAGAGTTTATTTGAACATTCAGATCCATTTTCTCCCCCTTTTTTGTCATAATCAAAAAGTAAAACTTTTAAAAGACAAATAAAAGTAAATACAGAAAAGATAAATCATGTAGAGAAAACACTGAGTCATTCATTCATTCAGAGCAAAAGATACACATCATCAGAAAAAAAATTCAAGTACATGTGCACAAACATCAGATACAAAAAAATAAACTAGGTTTGTTTGGACAGAATCATCTTCAACAGGTTAGTGATCTCAGATGAAGACTCTTCTTGCTTTGTCATCCACTTAGCCATGTTATCATTTTTCTGATCTTGCTTGGACATCCATTGTGCCATGTCTTCAGTCTTCTAGTCTTGCTTGGCCATCCATGACTTAATCTCAGATTGTCCAGCTTCTAGAACTGCAATCTTATCTTCAAGATCTGGATTCTCTTTCTTGATCTCAGACGAAGAAGGTGGGGCAGAGTCTGAAGCAGGAACAAAGTCAATTTCCATAGGAGATGCAGAGTCTTGAGCAACAGATCCAGAGGGATGTTCCACAATAGTCATAGCCAGAGGATTTTCTTCAGAAGCAGATTCAGCAGATACTTCTGTATCAAATACTTCAGAAGATGAAGGAACATCTTCAAGAAGCAATGGTTCAGATCTTTTTACAGTCCAGAGCATGCTTCTAGTAGTCTCAGCAAATTTGAGCTTCGCATCATCAGAACATACATTCTTCAAATTTAAGGCTACAATATTGAATCTGTTGATGAAGCTATTCCAGATAGCATCAGATTCATTTGCATCCATTGTTGACAGACATCTCTTCTGAACAGAGCCTAAATACATCTTTATTTCTTTCAGAAAACTTGCAAATAAATTATCAACATTCAGCCTAGATTTTCGTTTCAGGAGGGTTTCCAAAGTGAAAGGCTTAGGTTGAGGTGGTGGTGGAATGGTGAATTCTGGAATGATGATCAGAGGAAGAGGGTAGAAAGGAATGGATGGATGGTCAGATGAAGTGATAGGTTTAGATCTGATTAAGGCATTAATCAGAGATGGTTTTGCATTTGATGCATAGGAAACAACATCAAATGAGGTGGAAGTGTAAGAAATGAAAGCAGATTTATCAGACAAGAGGGGTTCTGATGAAATCATTTCTGGCAGTTCTTTTATATAGGTTTGAAGAACAAATGGTAGAATGATGGAAAACTTAGGTTTAAAAGGGGTGATAGAGTCAGATGGTTCAATTCTGTCATAGCAAATTTTAAACTTAAAAACAGAAAGAAGTGGATCAGAGGGGAATGGTTTAAAAGAAGCAAAGGATACAAACTCAGATCTCATTGGCTTAGGTTTAGTAATGGTTTTGGGAATGAGAGTTTCAGATGAAACATGTGGTTCTGGTTGGTTAGATTCAAAAGTTCTGAGAGAAGGGGGTGAGATGAAATCGGGATGGATATCAGATTCAGATGAATTAGATGAGGTTGTTGGGGTACAAGATGTAGATGATACTTCAAATACAGTCTTGAGAGGTTGGACATTCAGAATCTCAGAGTCATGAATATCTGATTTAGGAGGATTGGATGGTTCTGGTTGAATCTCAGAAGTTTTGGATGGAGGTGGTTCAGACACAACTGGGTCAGATGCAATATGATCAGATGCAATAGTTTTAGGTGCAACTTGCTCAGATGCAACTGGGTCAGATTGTATGGGTTTAGATGCAGCTGGTTGCTGTATTTCTGGTTGTTGTATTTTTGGTGGTTGTTGTGTTGTAGGTTGTTCTGTTGATTTTGTTTGTGGTTCTGATGGAGGAGTTTCAGATGATTTAAGTAGTGTAGTGGAAACAGGATTAGATGATTTTAATGGGGAAGGAATTTTTGATGGTTCAGATTTTTGAGATGGAGCAGAAATAGATTGTTTTTGAGTGGGAGGAGGTTTATGAATAGAACTAAATGATGATTCATTTATAACAATTTTAGAGAAAGAAGATACAAATGATTTAGTACCTTTAATCTTTATACGCTTGGTGGAAACAGAGGGAACTTCTCCAGAAGCTTCTCTCTTGATCTGCTTCTGTGGCTTGTCAGCAACTTTTGGCTTCTTCTGAGCAGCAGCTTCTTCTGCCTCTGATTGATTTCTCTTCCTCATGTTCTCATTATATACATCTGGCATTGGTTCTCTGGCACGAATCAGAATATCTGCAGGAATAGGCGTTCCATCTGCTTTGCATGCATCAATGTACCTAACAATGATATCCCTTGGTTCTTCAGCACCAAACAGTGGAAAATTTTCAATTGGAATCCTCTTCTGACTAACTTCAAAAATATTTAGCTTCTTAGGTGCAGCTGTGAGTTCATCTACAATCTTTAGCCTCTGAAGACTCTTTGCATTCAGGGGTTTTTCAATAATAGATTCAAGTTCATCTTTAACTCCAGCTTCATACAGAGTAGTTACCAGACCATTCTCTGTCAGAATGTCTGAAATCAACCTTCCAAAGGGAATCCATGTCCTGATCTTCTGTCCCTTATCCTTTACAGATTCTCTTGATGCATTGATGTGATTCCACAGATGCATGAAGAGAATGTGTGGAAGATCTACCTTTGTGCTCTGACTCAAACAGTACATAAAGTAGAGTTGTTCATTGTTCACGTAATCTGGAGAATTTATGGATTTTCTGTGATGGATGCATCCCAGAAAAATCTTTGCCCATATCTTATAGTCAGGCTTCAGATCCTTAAATTTGTTAGAGGCCTGTCCAGATGTAATGACATCCTCATAGACATCTTCCATATCCACACGCCCAGCTGGCAGATGACACACTCCATCAGTCTCCTCATACCCTATGAGTTTCCTGATGAGATCTTCAGTGATGATGATCTCCTTTCCCAGAACAGAAGAAAGTATAAATTTTGGATAAACAAAAGCATGAATCCAAAATTCCTTCACCAGATGTGGGTATACTGGTCCAAACAACCTGTCAAAATACTTAACCCATCCTTGTGCATCAATTATAGAACGAAACTCAAACCCATTTTCAGCTAATGAGTCAAATTCCACCATGGATTCACAAAGAACTTCAAGTTTGTCCACAGGGGTTAACAATGTCCTCTTAGGTACCGTGAATGGAGTCACTCCCATATTTGCTGATGTAATTGCAGCCATAGTTGATTGAAATTGAGCTATTGTAGAGGATGAGGTTGCCATTGAATAAGATGAAGATGATTTGGACGAAGGTTTAGGGTTTTTGTGGAGAGCAAAGAGAAGGCAGAAATGCATAAAATGGTTTGTGAAGTGAAAAGTGTGAATTTGGTGTGAAATGTGATATATATAGAGGAAACAATTAGGGCAATCAAACAGACACATAAAGCACGTTTTCACATAGCAATAAATGACAATTAATGAAAAGAAAAAAAATCATTTCAAACATTAATTGATTCTGACAAAATGGAGGGAAAATCAAGATTTACACTAGTCAAACCATACCTCAAATGTCTCTTCAGTAGTGTGCATGCTATCTTTTCAGATTCAGAGTGACACGTGTTTGCTTGCATGTGCTTCTGAATTCTCTTGAGAAATGAAATGTTAGCCAATGTTCAGATCCTCTAAGATTGGTTAGTTCAAATACACACAAATAATAATAACAAATTAAATCAAATAAATAACAGATGAAATACTTCAGAGTTTTAAACATTTTGCATCTGAGAAATTTGCTTCTGATAAATATCATTCTGGACAAAAATCCATACCAATATTTTTCAGAATAAATTTGAACCTATCTTCAGCAAGGGGTTTTGTGAAAATATCTGCCCATTGATGATCTGTATCAACAAAGGCTAAGTTTACAATACCCATCTGAACATAGCCTCTGATAAAATGATGTTTAATTTCTATATGTTTTGCCTTAGAGTGTAAAATAGGGTTTTTAGACAAACATATAGCAGAAGTATTATCACAGAATATAGAAATATTACTTTCAAAAATCTGATAGTCTTCTAGCTGACTTTTCATTCAGAGCATCTGCGTGCTACATCCAGCAGCAGCAATATATTCTGCCTCTGTAGTTGATAGTGCAATTGTGGGTTGCTTCTTGTTGTACCAAGAGATTAGATTTCTTTCTAGAAATTGACAACTTCCAGAAGTACTTTTTCTTTCCACTCTGTGATCTCCAGCGTAATCAACATCACAGAATCCAACTAATTTGAAATCATCAGATTTTCTGTAACACAAACCCACATTAGAAGTACCTTTCAGATACCTTAGAATCCTCTTAATAGCTGTTAAATGTGATTCTCTAGGATCTGATTGGAATCTTACACACAAGCATACACTGAACAAAATGTCAGGTCTAGAAGCAGTTAAGTAGAGAAGAGATCCAATCATACCTCTGTAGAGTTTCTGATCTACTTTCTTACTTACCTCTTCCTTACCAAGTGTACTAGTTGGATGCATGGGAGTCTTTGCCATCTTACTATCAGTCATGTTAAATTTCTTCAGAAGCTCTTTAACATATTTGGTCTGATGAATGTAAGTGTACTCTTGAGTTTGATTGACTTGAATTCCCAGAAAGAATCTCAATTCTTCCATCATGCTCATCTCAAATTCTGCCTGCATACATTGAGCAAACTCCTTTCCCAGCATAACATTGATAGATCCGAATATACTATCATCCACATATATTTGACAAATTAAAAGATCTTTCTTAAATGTTTTACAAAAGAGTGTTGTGTCCACTTTGCCTCTGATGAAATTTTTCTCCAGAAGAAAATTGCTTAATCTCTCATACCAAGCTCTAGGAGCTTGTTTTAAACCATAAAGATATTTCTTTAGTTTGAAAACATGTTCTGGAAATTTTTCACTTTCAAAACCAGGAGGTTGGTGAACATATACTTCTTCTTCTATAATACCATTTAGAAAGACACTTTTAACATCCATCTGATATAGAGTGATGTTATTCTGTGCAGCAAAAGAAATGAGTAAACGAATAGACTCTAACCTTGCTATAGGAGCATATGTCTCTGTATAATCAATTCCTTCTTGCTGGCTATAACCTTGAGCAACAAGCTTTGCCTTATTTCTTTCAACTTCTCCTTTCTCATTAAGCTTGTTTCTGAAGACCCATTTAGTTTCAATTATGTTGAATCCTTTTGGTCTTGGAACCAAATCCCACACATCATTTCTTGTGAACTGATCGAGCTCTTCTTGCATGGAAATAATCCAGTCATTGTCTTGCAGAGCTTCATCCACAGAAGTTGGTTCAATAACTAACACCAACCCAAATAATGATGCTTCAGAAGATCTGAGGAAGAATCTTACTCTAATGGGGTCATCCATCTTTCCAATGATCACATCCTCTGGGTGAGAGGCCTTGATTTTGGAAGATGATCCTCTAACAGTTGATTCTTCAGAAATGTTCAAGTTGTTCATCTGAGAAACTAAAGGAATTGCATCTGGCATTGCTTCAGGTTCCTTCACTTGAGCTTTGTCTGCCTCTGAGCCTTCAGAGTCTGTGAGAATTACTTCTTTATCTGCAGAACTTTCAAACTGCTTTGGCTTTTCAATGCTAAGCTTATCATCAAATCTAACATGTATAGATTCCTCCACAATCTGTGTTTCAGTATTGTATACTCTGTAGCCTTTAGAGCGTTCAGAATACCCAAGCATGAAACACTTTTGTGCTTTAGAATCAAACTTGTTAAGATTCTCTTTAGTATTCAACATATAGCAAATACACCCAAAAGGATGGAAATATGAAATGTTGGGCTTTCTGTTCCTCCACAATTCATAGGGAGTCTTTTCTAAAAGAGGTCTTACAGACACTCTGTTCTGAATGTAACATGCTGTGTTTATTGCTTCTGCCCAAAAATTCTTTGCCAGATTAGTCTCGTTGGTCATGGTTCTGACCATTTCTTGCAGAGTTCTATTTTTCCTCTCTACAACCCCATTTTGTTGTGGAGTTCTAGGACAGGACAAATCATGAGCAATGTCATTTTCATTAAAATATTTTTCAAAATATTTGTTTTCAAATTCACCACCATGATCACTTCTGACTTTAATAATTTTGAAATCTTTTTCATTCTGGACTTGTTTGCAGAAGTCAAAGAACACAAATTGTGACTCATCCTTGTGTTTTAAGAACTTTACCCATGTCCATCTGCTGTAGTCATCAACAATGACTAATCCATACTTCTTGCCTCTGATGGATGCAGTTTTCACTGGTCTAAACAAATCAATGTGAAGTAATTCTAATGGTCTTGAGGTTGAAACAACATTTTTAGATTTAAAAGAAGATTTTGAAAACTTTCCTTTTTGACATGCTTCACAAAGAGCATCTGAGTTGAACTTCAGCTTAGGAAGTCCTCTAACCAGATTGAGTTTATTAATCTGAGATATACGTCTCATATTAATATGCCCCAATCTTCTGTGCCAGACCCATTGCTCATCATTAACAGACAAGAGGCATTTAACATTTTGAACTTTAAGTTCTGAAAGATTTATTTTGTAAATGTTGTTCTTTCTCTTTCCATTAAATAGGATTGAGTCATCCTTCTGACTAACAACTTTGCAACATTGTTGATTAAAGATTATATCATAACCATTATCACTTAATTGACTTATGGACAATAGATTATGCTTTAATCCATCTACAAGAAGAACATTAGATATAGAGGGAAGGTTACCATTACCAATAGTACCAGAGCCAATGATCTTGCCCTTCTGATTCCCTCCAAACTTCACTTCTCCTCCAGATTTAAGCTCCAGGCTTTGGAACATAAACCTTTCTCCCGTCATGTGACGTGAGCAGCCAGAGTCCAGGTACCATGACTGGCGTCTTGACTTTTCTGCTAAAAACATCTGCAACAGGGATAATCTTATTCTTAGGTACCCAGATCTTTTTGGGTCCTTTTTGGTTAGCTGCCTTGAAAGTTGGTCTAAACTTCTGTCTTTTTACAACAGTTTTGTTTTGACTTACTTTTGGCTTAAACACATGAACGTTCTGATCAGAACGTGTGTGTTTAATGTCATTCAGATGACCAAACTTGAAATGAGAGTACAAGGGAGTTTTCTTAATAACAAGTCTATCAACAGGCATTGGATTTAAATCCTTTCCAGAGGAAGATTCATATCCAATTCCTTTCCTGTTATTTCTGCTAACCCCATAGATCATAGAAGCCATCTTGCTTCTGTCTATGCTTTTAGCAAGAAATTTCTGAAAGTTAAATTCATATTCTTCTAAAATATTTTTGCATTTGGACTTACTTTCAGATTCAGAGTTTTGTTGAGCTATTTCAAAATTGGTTTTCATTTTCAAATTATTTTCTTTTAGCTCAGCAATTTCTGATTTTAACAGATTATTTTCAGAGCCAAGATTGCACTTAAGCTTCTTGCATTTGAGCTTAATCTGATTATAATTTTTCAGGACTTCTGATAAGACTTTAATAAGCTCTTCCCTAGTGAGATCAGAAAGTACCTCTTCTGAGTCAGATTCAGAATCAGACTCAGATCCAGATGATTCTTCATTCTGATCTTCAATGCCTGCCATCAGAGCCATATTGGCGCATTCATCTTCAGATTCTGATGAGGATCCAGATTCATCAGAGTCATCCCAAGTGGCCATTAGAACTTTCTTCTTGTGCTCAGGCTTTCTTCTGAGCTTTTCTTTCTGAAGCTTTGGACATTCACTTTTGTAATGACCAGGTTGTTTGCATTCAAAACAAACAACTTCCTTCTTTCCAGATCTTTTTGGTCCAGAGGACTCCTTGCGCTGATCTAGCTTTTTGAAGTTCTTGAACTTCCTCTGCTTGTGCTTCTAGAGTCTGTTGATTCTTCTGGACAACAAGGATAGTTCATCTTCTTCTTCTTCTTCAGAAGATTCTTCAGAGCTTTCTTCTAACACCTGCAAAGCTTTTACATATTTTTTAGATTTTAAGGCAATAAACTTACCTTTCTTTTGAGGCTCATCTTCCTCAAGTTCAATTTCATGGCTCCTAAGAGAGCTGATTAGCTCCTCCAGAGTGATATTTTTCAGATCCTTGGCAAGCTTCAGAGCAGTGACCATAGGACTCCATCTGATAGGCAAGCTTCTGATGATCTTCTTCACATGATCAGCAGTTGAGTAACCTTTGTCCAGAACTTTTAGACGAGCTGTAAGGATCTGAAATCTAGAGAACATAGTCTCTATAGACTCAGATTCTTCCATCTTGAACGCTTCATACTTCTGTATTAACGCCAGAGCCTTGGTCTCTTTCACTTGAAGGTTTCCTTCATGAGTCATTTTCAAGGACTCAAACATGTCAAATGCAGTTTCTCTATTTGTGATCTTTTCATACTCAGTGTGAGATATTGCATTTAACAGAATTGTTCTAGCCTTGTGGTGATTTCTAAAATCATTATTTTGGGCTTCAGTCATAGATTTTCTGTCTACTTTCTTGTCATTCCCATCAGTGGGATGAACATACCCATCTATGACCAAGTCCCATAAATCAGCATCATAACCAAGGAAGAAACATTCAATCCTGTCCTTCCAATAATCAAATTTCTCCCCATCAAACATAGGAGGTTTAGTGTTGATTTTGTCCCTTTCTTCATATCTGTTGTTACTGTTAGATGTTGAACTTTCAACCATAATAACAACCAAATATATATCAAAGTTTTTCTCACTGGATCTTTTCTGTCATTGCGAAGTGGTAGCACACACAGAACCAAAGCTCTGATGCCAACTGAAGGTGAGAAAATACTTAGAAGGGGGGTTGAATAAGTATGTAGAAAAACTTAGAAATAAAAACTCAAGGATTTTTATCCTGGTTCGTTGAACTCAACTACTCCAGTCCACCCTTATCAAGAGTGATTTTCCTTTCTCAAACAAGGACTTAATCCACTATTAAATCAATTGATTACAATAGTAAGCACTAAGAACAACTGTTCAAAGTCTTCTCAAGAACTACTGATCCTAACTGGATCTTCTTAAGGTTCCTTTACAATCAAATGTAATAATAATACAAGTGTTTGATTTTCTTCTAATAAAGCTTTATCACAACTGTGTTTTTGTCACTTAAGATTAAGAACAATGAAATAAATTCAGCAAGTGAGTATAAGTTGTATGAGAGCTTGTAATGAATTCATTCAAGTATTTCGTCAACTGAAGAAGATGAATGAAGTCTTGCTTATATAGGCACAGAGATCCAAGAGCTTTTCACGTTGAAGGTTGTGTACTAAAAAGGTATGAGCCTTTTTGTCTTCACATCACATGACCTTTCCTAGAAGTAGAATGCACAGAGAAATCCTTTTTGTCTGTATTCTTGTGTCTAGCATAAATGAGGAAAGAGTCGTTTGGCCATACCAACGAACATAAGTTTGAATTCTTCTTCAACAAGTTTCAGCAAAGTATCATTAGAGTCTTGAGCAGTCAGAGTCTTCTGATGTACATTAGAGTTTACTGAATCAGAGTCTTTGCAGCAGGTGTGCTTTCAGCGTGTAATTGTTCAGAGCAGAGTTTGGAATCAGATCCTCAGTACTGGCAGTATTAGTACTATCAGAGTCTTCTGAAATAACTGTGCTTGAAACTCTTCATACAAAATTCCTCAATGTTTCAGATGCTTCTGGCTTCTGCTTCAGATTCTTTTGTTGCTTCTGCTTCAGATCCTTCTGTAGACATCGCTCAGAATCTTCTGTAGACAACACTCAGAATCTTCTAAGAAATGCTTCTGATGCTTCAGAGCCTTGCATAATTTCATGTTCAGATCTAATTTGCTTCCAGAAGAATATTCACTTTTAATATCTGCAGCAAACAATCTTAAATAATTTTTAGAGTATATAATTCTTTAATACAAAATTTCATAGTAGTTATCATCAAAACATAGAGATATTATTAAGAACCAATCTGTTTAATAACATGAAGTCCATCATCGAAAACCACTTCGAAAATCGTCCTTCCGGAGACCCACAAACACCATCGCACCGTAAGTTATGTCTTGTAAAAACATGTTATCTTGTTTGACTTGTTTTTTGTGATTTCAGGAAAGAGGACAGAGAGAATCGAGTAAAGCGGAAAGAGGAGCAGAAGCAAGATGGGAGAGGAGGAAACGAAATGAGGAAGATGATGGAGAGTGAGAAGGCGAGCAGAGAGAGCATCGGCGGAGGGGATTGGGGAAGTGGGGTCTAGGTTTTTTTTTCCAGTTTTTGTTTTTTTATTTGTTATAATCATATGTATGTGTACACACCATAACTATTGTACACTCTCACACACATCACCCTCTACTGCACTTTGATCACAATCTCACGGTCCGCAGGCTCATCCCCACGGTACAACCCGTACGTCTGCACGCACCTAACCCATTCGTCCAACTCACTCAATTTTAATTAACCCTAAAACTTAATTTACTTTTCTAACTGATATGATTGTTTTCTTAATAAGTAATTAATCAACCTAATAACTATTTATTTATAATCAGTTTTTATAACTAGTAAAACCTTTTATTTATTTTTTAGCTTTTTTATAATTAACTTATTCAGCTAATTAAACAACTTCTTTTTAAAAAATTATTAACTCATATTTATTTTATTTTATTTTATTTTATTTTATTCACCTTTAACTCATTTCTATTTTCATCAAATTAATAACCCTTTTTAATATAATAAATTAGTCATATTATAAAAATATAAAAAATAAAAAGCTTCTCACTTGTTAAATTTTGGTAAAATTAATTAATAAACCCTTTCTTTTTATCTAAACTAAATTATATCTTTTTTTTAATAACTAAAAATCATTTGTATTTTAAAAACCTATTTCATAATAAAAATAAATAGCGATAACCCTTTAATTAGTGATAATAAAATTTGTTTTCCATAAATTATTAATTTTTATCTATTTTAACAATACTAAATAAAATCATATATTTAATCAAAGCCTTTTTCTCAAATCCGCTTATTTAAAACCTTTTTCTATTAAAAAAAATCTAATTAATTTATAATCTAAACTAAAATGAAAACTAGTATAATTAAATTAACTTGTCCTAAAATTAATCTCACAAAAATAACCAAACAACTTTCTCATAAAATTACTTCCTCACCTAAACCTCTTATTAAAACTAATATAATCTCCCTTTAAATCAATCCCGTCTAAAATCAACTAACATCGTAATCAATTCAATTGTGCATGCTTCCGCCTCTCTCCGTTCACGCACCCACTTTCACACACTTTAGCGCTTTCATGCGTTTATGTATGCTTCTATTTATCTGTCTTTACTTTACCGCTATTTATCTTTACCGCAATTTATATTATCGCATTGCATTCTGTCCAAAGGAAGAACTTGCACGTAACGTAAAAACTAGCGCGTATGCATCCCATTTGCATCATTTCCCCATGATCCTTGATCCCATTCAAGTCGATCTTCTAAGTTAGATCCTACCCCATAGGAAGGACCTTTATCTTTACAACTTAGAAACAAACAAATCAACTCAATTCAAACATTATTCAAATATTAGAGAAAGATGTTAATCATTTTAAGCGAGATAGAATCTCCACCCCACAACAAATACAATCTCTTACACTTGTGGCGGTTAAATCTCCCTTAAAATGATGACCCATCTTTTCTCCTAAACTCAATCAATCAACTATCCTAAACCCGTAGGAACTTTGACCACAGTCAAAGAACTCCTCAAACCCTTTAGGGGAACTACAAATACTCTGATTCCACTCCCGTAAGGATATGTAGGCATAAGATGCAATATCTTATCGAGTATACTTAGAAATAAACCCCTAGGTCTTTCAACCTTAAGCAGGTAAACCTTAGCAAATAAACAAACATAAAACAAGAGGTTCCTGTAGAGTACTACAGAAACTTAGGATGCTAGCACCTTCCCTAAGTTTAACCAACCCCCGAACCTAAAACTTTCTAGCTTGCATTTGTATTGCATTGTGGGGATTTCGATCTTTATCCCTTCCTTTGGACAAATCAAAGACCGGTTGCAAATGAATAAATTCAAGTTAATCAATAGCTTGATATCCAAATTTTACCGCGACAGAAATGACGACTTCACTTTGGATGCCATTTAGTGGGTTTCCCTAACTTGTTTTGTTTTATATATTTGCTTAATTGTTTACTTGTATACTTGTTTGTTTATTGCCTTTGGGTTGATATCTTTGAGTGGTGAGACAAAGTCCTACACCCGGACTTGAGTGAACTTAAGATAAGATAGTGATATGTTCGACGAGGCTTATAGGAGGTGGAATCCCGACCAAGCTGACTTAAAAATCACGCTCAATTGAGGCCCTCTCAAAAGTTATATTGTTGAACGAGTTCTTAATCGTGAAAACATGCACTATATTCGATGTTGGAGCCTATGATATTGAGGACTGTAGTTACCTTAACCCCACTTTGGCCTTTATTAGGATGTAGTGTGGGGCTATGAGGGGGTACCTCCTGAAATAGTGCTACGCGATGCTACACTCAAAAGAGGTTCTCTTGAGAATATTATTAACCACCGAGTACTTGGGAAGTTGATAATATCCGAAAGATGGGTTAATGACTTTGGGAACCTTATTAGAACCTTGTTCTGCAGGTACAATCCACCTTTAGTCCGTGTCCTTTGGGAATGGGTATACCTTTTGGCTCCATGCTCATTGCAAACCTAGGGTCTCCCTTGTTTGTCTACCTTTTTGTCTCTATGTGCTTACTTGTGTTTGTTGCATCCGTATAGCATCATATTGCATTGGTTTCATGAAATCTCGAGTTCAGTTATAAATATTGTAGAAACCAATAGGGATTACAAAAAAAAATATTTTGAAATATTCTTTTAAGAGTCCTAGCTTGGATGACCTAAGGAAGTTTAAGGGAATTAATTGAAGAATCAAGAGAACTCAAAAGGACGAATACAAGAGGCTTCCCTTTATTATCGAGGATCAAATGAAGTTCAGACGACTTTCATCAATATTGAAGATCCAAGTAAACAAGGGCTTCCTTCCTTATTTTCCAACAAGAGATAGAGGATTTATTTTCCTCTATCACACCACTCCTTAAAAGTTGATCATGGACAAACTTTTCTTCAAGAAGATCCAAACATGATGAAGGACTTCCTTAGGACTTTATTAGCTTTTATTTAGCTATTATGTCAGGAGTCTTATGAGAATATTCACTTGTAATCCAATACAAAAAAAAGTAAATGAATTTTCTTTGGTATTCTGTAACGTTTATAAGAACCTGAGTTCCATGAAACTTTTCATTCCGCATTCTTGCATTAGCATTCTGCATTTGGCATTTTGCATGTGTCTCTCCTCTTTTGTGGCTCATCCGGTCTTTTGTCTTTGTCTGTCAGCTGACATCTTGACCATCTGACCAAGCTCGAAGTATTATTGAAGGATAGCAAAGAGAACAAGGATATGGATTCCATAACTGGCTTCAGAGTGATGACTAATCCGTTATTTGATCTTCCTTCTGACGACAATGTTCAACAAGTGGATGCTCCTACACAACCTCAGCCTGTACAAGGCAACCTGGGTGTTCAAGTTGATAGAAGAATTTCCCAGTTTCCGCCATGTATGTTGAATCTTCCGAATGTTAGTACTAAGAAAAAGATTGACAATCCTAGATTTATAGCAATGGAGAAAAGATTTCGTGATCTTAAAGAACAATTGAAAATGATGAAAGGAGCTGATGCATCTGATCTGGATGCTCATGACTTATGTTTAGTTCCAGGCGTAATTATTCCTCTGAAGTTCAAGATGCCTGTCTTTGAGGTTTACAAGGGTGTTAGTTGTCCAAGATACCATTTGACGATGTTTTGTCGAAAGATGGATGCTTATGTTGGCGATGACGAATTAATGATTCACTGCTTTCAAGAAAGCTTATCTGGGGCATCCCTGATATGGTATATGAAGCTACAAAGGAACTGTATTCAGTCTTGGAGAAGTTTAGCTGATGCTTTCGTGAAACAGTACAATTATAATTTGGATATGACTCTAGACAGTGATCAATTTACAAGAATGAGTAAGAATAACAATGAATCTTTCAGGGAGTATGCCCAACGATGGAAGGAGTTGGCAGCCCAAGTTCATCCTCCACTTCAAGAGAAAGAATTGAGCAAGATGTTTCTAAGAACGCTACCAGACTCGTATTATGGTAAAATGATAGGCGTTGTGCCATTAGACTTCTCCAAAATTGTGGAAGTCGGAGTAAACATTGAGAATGCGCTCAAAAGTGGAAGAATTCAAGATGACTTGAATATCCAAACTAATGAAGAAATCTCAGCTAGTGATTCTTTAAAGGAAGGAAGTGTCGATGTTAATGCAATCCTGTCAGATCCAGTTCCAGTACCTCATCCTCAACATCAGTATACAGTGCCTGCTCAGCGTAAACGACAACTACCTCGTAAACGAAGGGTGACATCTCCAGATCAGCATCAGAATCGAAAGGTTCGAAGACAGTTTCAGAATCAGAAGATACCTCTAAGTATTCCGAAAGAAGAAACTCGCTGGTCTGATCTTATCCCAATGACTCACAGTCAGCTATGGTCTTATTTTGCTAGAAACTCGGTAATGACACCCAGAAGGACTAGAATCATGAAGTCTCGCCCACCGTGGTTCAACTCAAACGCCAGCTGTGAATTTCATGATGGAGTATTGGGGCATTCGATTGAAGAATGCAAAGTTTTTCAAGAGAAAGTCCAAGAGATGATAGATGATGAAGTGCTAACTTTCAAAAGAGAAAGACCAATCGTGAATGGAACACTGTTATGTTGATCACCTATTTATTTTCGTTCGCTTATGCGTTTTATTTCTTTGATTAAAAGCATAATTGGCATGTAAGAACATGTTATTTTGAATAAAGTAGTGCAATAAGTGTTTGTCTTGAAGAAATCCATTCGTTTCACTCGTAAAAGAATTATTTCTTTATAATGCCAAATTTACCCAATTTTTTTCACTACGGTGAAGAATTGGAAGGAGGATGACGAAGTAAAACGCAAGTCCCCTGAGGTATGCTTTCGGATAAAAACCTACTGATGATGTAAGGCATTGTTTCAGACCTCTCAAACACTAGATACACAAAGCGGTTAATTCCTCTTTAACCATTTTTTCAACTTCATTTTTAACCTGGGGCAATTGGCAATCAGCTTGATTGAACACTCAAAAATAGTGAACATCTTTCAAAATGGGTGGGTACAAATATGCTTTGACCCTTATGCATCTGTTTTACCAATCGTAAACTAGACCATGATACAACCTTCAAAAAGTCCTAATTGAAGTAAGGTTACTTCGAAAGCATACTCTGTGAGATAACGTTTCCTGACTCCTATGAGCTATGCTCAATTTGATGATTGGCTTTATAAAATAAATCTATATCCTAACTAGTGATTTCGGTCATAAGTTACAGTGATATCTCTTTTTCAAAAAACTTCAAGACAAACACGTGTGTTGCATTAACAGTTTCAAAATTAACATCTCTGACTTGCTAAGTTTGCTTAATCTTAGAAAGATTACGAGACATCACTGATTGAAATCGGAAGACTCTGCTGACCTGGGGCAAGTTCGTTTCCAAGCGGTTTGTTCTGTGCAAATTTGACTTCGCCTAAAGAGCTATTTCTCGAAGACCCAGTTATACATACTACCGTCAATCAGGGCCAGTTACGTCGAGATTCAGCGAATCTCTCCAGAGAGTTTGAAAACCATGGGACACCATGTTTTTCTGTAAAATCCTCTCAAAAAATGACTTCTTCTCATTACCATGTGACTTGGGGAATCTGAGAAACAATATTATTTTATCCATCCATAACAAACTATTATTCAAAATGGCGACTACCATGACGTAGTTCATCTAGACGAGTTACTTTGTTTTCAATGTTCTTCATGTCCTCGGTAAATTTTATTCCCATTTGGTCATGACATTTCTCCGACAAAGCTTTTCGATGCAAGAATTCCCAGTGATTTGTTTAAACTTCACTTCCCCAATGAAGTAGATAATATTGTTAATCCTCAGTGGATCTTCTCCAACTTCACCTTCCTAATGAAGTGGACGTATTTCACTCTCCAGTGGATCCTTTGCAACGCCGATCTTCCCCCAGCGAGGCGAGTGTCTATTTTATCCCCTTTGAGTCCGGCTACAACATTTTCAACGACTATGATGATCCAGGAATTCCTTATCGAAATGGATATTTATTCCATGAAGTTTCTCCAGTTATTGGGTTTGATCCACCCCTGATAGATCTTTATTCTCATCTTCAACCCTTCGAGATCAAGGTGTTTTATCCTCAAGTGGAATGTTCTTTATTCCCCAAGACAATTTTGAGACCTTGAAGCAGGATTGTGATCCCATATTCGGTTCTCCACCTATCCCCAGTGATACTTCTATCTTTGAAGATTGGTCGGATGTTTGCTCCGAGATGCTTCATCTCCGGTTGCCTCTTTCCGTTTGTTTTGTCGGCATAGCATACACATATCATATAGATAGCATGGCATACGCATTTTGCATCTTTGCATCGGTTTGTTCTGTCTCTTTGGCCGTGTTTATCCCCAAGTGATTGGGCACGTCTTCTCCTTCCAATTAGAGTCGTCAGCCCTAGGCAGAAAAAGCACAACATTTCTATTTCCCCACAGAGTTTGATCCTCGTGGAAGACAATTATTTTAGTATATCCCATTCGAGTTCATACCTCGATGGTCAGGTCTTGCTTGACAATTTCTCTTCAGATATTTCCTGAATTGAATTTCGGTCCTTGGCAATCACATTGTGGACATCTCCAACTTTTGAACATGGACTAAGTGTGCATTTATTTTGCACTCGACTCCCCATGAGGAATTTATGAAGAAAACTATTGAAGACAGATATTTCTCCAACAGTATTATCATAGTTCCTCAACAATCTATATCTGAATTGCAAGCAGCTCTTTATTTGAGCAACCCATTTCAATCAGGTTTTATCAAATTACAATCTCCTCAAGATGGTTTGTCCATCCCCAATGATTATCGACTTGGTAAATGGAAAAGCTTAGAGATATTTCTCTTTATTTGAGAATTCACACATTTTTACAACAACTAGGATGCTCCTCAGGAATGTATTCCCCAACGAGTTCATCACACAAGTTTATTTCCATCAAGCGATATCTCCCCAGAGAAGTTGAGGAAGTTTATCACATTAGTCTCTCTTTACTTGAGAAGACATACTTTACAATTCAACCAGCTCGCATCTCTCCTGAAGATCCCCGGTGAGGTTTTGCAACCTCTAGTATATTATGGCTTACAGCCGAAAATCTACAACAACATCTACAATCTACAATGATTCTACAAACTACAATGATATTTTATCCCCTGTGAAGATGCTCTCACGAGTTTTCATCATTTCAGGAAGAAACTGAGACCAGCTCATGGCACCCAGACCATGACGCTCAGGGAGGTTTATTTCAAGGAACTGAGACCCGTTCATGGCACACAAACCTTGAAGCATGGGGAGGTTTATCTATCCTTTCGAACATTTATTCAAAGACATCTCTTTTCCTGGCAAATCTCGGCAGAAGATTTCCAAAAGACCTCGGCAGTAGGTATTTCTATTTCTATCCCTTGGAAAATCTCGGCAGTAGATTACCAGTAGACCTCGGCAGTAGATATTTCAATTTTATTTCCTGGCTAATCTCGGCAGAAGATTACCAGAAGACCTCGACAGTAGTTATCTCATTTATTTCCTGGCTAATCTCGACAGTAGATTTCTAGAAGACTTCGTTGGAAGTATATCTCCAGCAAACTTCAACATAGAATCTCGACAGCAGATTCCCTAAAACTTTTGACAATATACTTTGGTAAAAGTATTCTCAATTAAAGTTATAAGTCTCGACAGTAGACTCTTCCGGCCAGTATTTCTCGAGATAATTACATTTTGACCTACGTAGTATATTTCTCAAGTGGATTCTCTTGCAAGATTCTTTACAACATGCTTAGGGATACCTTGTGATTGTCAATCGTTGATCTTTCCCCGTGGATTCTCGTTTCGTTGAGTCGGTCTGTTGATTCGTGGGTCGTGTCCGGTTCATCCCCTGTGACATCATTTCCTCACAGGACCCCCTGTTTGTCTTGCATTTTGTATCATCTCATATCATATGCATTTGGTGGCATCTTACGGCCAAAAATTCGTGCAATGTTTGTATTTAAGTCCCTCCTATCTCGTCGAGACGAAGATTTCACTCTTCATATCTCCGGATAGAAGAAACTTAAATAGGGGCATCTGTTGCACCCTAACTTTTGCCCTTAAGATTCCATCTCCCTGTGCGCTTTCTTTCATTTTATCTTTTTACGTTCTATACGTGTTTATCAGAACTAACGAATGCGTGCAAGATTATTTTGGCTTTTAAGACATCTTTGACAGGTTTTACGTCGCCTTCCAGTGCAAGATAATATAGACTCAAGATTCAGGTTCATTCGTATGCACTTGCAATCTAATCAAGTGGTGTCATTTGAGTTATGGTGGCAAAGTTCAACCCGTATTGCTTTAAATTCATTTGGCACGTTTCATTGGATTATTTCGAGTTTTAAGGCTTCCGTTCCCCGAATTTGGTTCATAACTAGTAGGATTCAGATTGGGAATTGTTTATTTAAGTGGAGGTTCCTCTTTTTTTGCAAGTTCAATCATTGAATCTACGATCAGGCTACGAGGGCACCTTTTAAGAATTCAGGATTCTAACTTGTTATGGTTTTGAATGTTTGGATACATCCAAACCCGTGAAACCATACCACATACTAATTTCATAAAAACAAACACATAATGCAAGTTAGGAGTATACACGTTGGATTTGATACAACTAATACAGTATCTCAATTCAAGAAGCTGCAGCATCTACGAGACAAAATGAATATTTTGGTAACATGTTTATTTGGCAAAGCAACCTCATTCATATCCATTGGTGTTCATCTAATACATGTTACATATGAGAGCATCCAGTTCTTTATACAGTGGTACTACATTAATTTACATTGAGAAGGGAAGACTAAGTCCCATTTATCTCTGTTACATATTTAAAACCAACAAAATACTGCCCTCGAGGTCTTAAACCACAGCTCATCCTGTTTTGAAAAAAAAACTATGCGTAACATAATGGTACAGGCAATCGAGGTAGCATCTTCATCGTGAAATCCGCGACCATTAACCTCTAGAAAACCGACTTGGCTCGATGACAGCAGGATTTCCCAACAGTCTCAGCTTTTCATGACAAGTAAACAAAATACCAGCAGTTTGTAACCGGCCTATCTTGCTGATACAACAAAATTTCCATACAGCTTTTGAATTTGAGCAGAATGCCGATACTATCTCGTGTCGGACTCGTTCTCTTCAAATGCATTTCCTCTTGTGCCAGATACACCAGCAACTGCAACCCCTAAAGCAAACAATGGTACAACAACTTCCTTTGCAGCACCATCATTTGGGTCCAATAGTCTTGAAGATCCATTTGGTGATTCGCCATTCAAGGCCGATACTTCTGTTGAAACTGCTCCATCTCAACACTATGCGAATCAAAGTACTGAACCATCCCAATCAGATGGTTTTAATGCCGACACGTCTCCGTAACCTGCATAACACACATACACACAATTTGCAGAAGGCCACAAGCATCAGAAAATCACAGCAATATGCTCGCAACATTCACACGGATTACGTACCGAAGAAAATATCAGCCTATGTTGCAGCCCGGAACAGCATATTCTTGGAATTCATTCAGATTCTGAGATCGAATTATCATGTCTTCTTTGATGCAAGAAGATCGGCTAGCTCGTTCAGACGGACAAAGTTGACAGTTTTCTGCAATCTGAAATGCAAAGGCAATAAACAGGGCACATATTTAATGAGGGTAATAACATTCTGCAGGACATAATGCACGACATTAATTTCAAACGCAAGAAAAGCGAACATACATCTATCACACTATTGCTACATATGAGGAAGAAACATACCAGAGCAGTACACCAGTTCTGCAGTAACAACAATTAAAGCATTCAACCAGAGCTACTTCGCACACGACCGTATGAACCATCACCATTACAAATCAGCTTCTGCTAGAAAACCGAAAGAGGAAATGGATAAGATACTGCAGGATATTGGGGAAATGTGGTTGAGATTAGGACTAACGAAAGTATGCATACCATAGGAGATGTACTTAACCTTTTGAGGAAGTTACTCCTACTATTGGAGGGACGACGACTTTGTTTGATCACGAGCTTGGTTCTTTATGTAGCAACATCATGTGCTTAAATGATCGAAGCTGCAATAAACATGGTTGATGGAACCCATAGCCAGTTCCACTTTTGTTACCGGTATAAGAAGCCAGAACTCGACTCGGTTTGCTCGAGCCTGTCGCATTTCCATCCTGCCATTGACAAACAGAGTTAGAGGTTGATCTTGGACGTTGCTGGAAGATAACGCCTAGGAGATACGATGAACCCTCACCTTATCATCACAAACTCGTTTGGACATGTTTGAGAGGAGTCAAGTTTTATTTTTGAAGGTCAAGAACAACTTACACGATCATTAACTTAAGAAAAGAAAGAAGATAACCGCATAAGGAGAGTTTTTTTTCAAATCCAAGCCATCATCATCCTGTAACAACATATTACGACATGTTAGTACAAATTTGGAAAGAAATCAAGATGTGTCTCAATACAATCTGAACATAATCAAGCAGAAGAGGAAAGTTTTAATCTGTCAATTCGAAAACGGAAACTTCCAGCATGTTTCAGACGCTCTCAAATCAGAAAGGAAAGGATCAGAAGTCGTACCCGACATTAATTAGCAAGAATGGAAACACCATTTACCACAAAATCTCGACATCCATAACTCTTTCAAAACAGCATTTGACGGAATAGGAAAACACTTTAAGGAGTTGAAACCAAAACCACCTATAAAAGAGAGAAGAACTGAGATGGAAAGGACGACATTGAACATTCCAAAAGAAATCCCAAATCGAAACCCCCTAACAAATCGAAAAAGGGAGAAACTTGTCTCTTTCTAAATCCACCGCAAAATCGCGACCCAAAACCCTCACTGCCATCGCCGTGAAACCTTGCAACAACTCCATCGCGAACCCCAGTTCACCGCTCGCCACAAAACTCCGCGATCTACCGCCTTCGAAGCCTTTCACCCTCCACGAAGCATCGTTGAAGTCCATCACCGAAAACCACTTCGAAAATCGTCCTGGCGGAGACCCACAAACACCATCGCACCGTAAGTTATGTCTTGTAAAAACATGTTATCTTGTTTGACTTGTTTTTTCTAATTTCAGGAAAGAGGACGGAGAGAATCGAGTAAAGCAGAAAGAGGAGCAGAAGCAAGATGGGAGAGGAGGAAACAAAATGAGGAAGATGATGGAGAGTGAGAAGGCGAGCAGAGAGAGCATCGGCGGAGGGGATTGGGGAAGTGGGGTCTAGGGTATTTTTCAATTTTGGTTTTTTTATTTGTTGTAATCGTATGTATGTGTACACACCATAACTATTATACACTCTCACACACATCACCCTCTACTGCACATTGATCACAATCTCACGGTCCGCAGGCTCATCCCCACGGTACAACCCGTACGTCTGCACGCACCTAACCCATCCGTCCAACTCACTCAATTTTAATTAACCCTAAAACTTAATTTACTTTTCTAACTGATATGATTGTTTTCTTAATAAGTAATTAATCAACTTAATAACTATTTATTTATAATCAGTTTTTATAACTAGTAAAACCTTTTATTTATTTTTTATCTTTTTTATAATTAACTTATTCAGCTAATTAAACAACTTCTTTTTAAAAAAATAATTAACTCATATTTATTTATTTATTTTTATTCACCTTTAACTCATTTCTATTTTCATCAAATTAATAACCCTTTTTAATATAATAAATTAGTCATATTATAAAAATATAAAAAATAAAAAGCTTCTCACTTGTTAAATTTTGGTAAAATTAATTAATAAACCCTTTCTTTTTATCTAAACTAAATTATATCTTTTTTTAATAACTAAAAATCATTTGTATTTTAAAAACCTATTTCATAATAAAAATAAATAGCGATAACCCTTTAATTAGTGATAATAAAATTTGTTTCCCATAAATTATTAATTTTTATCTATTTTAACAATAATAAATAAAATCATATATTTAATCAAAACCTTTTTCTCAAATCCGCTTATTTAAAACCTTTTTCTATTAAAAAAAATCTAATTAATTTATAATCTAAACTAAAATGAAAACTAGTATAATTAAATTAACTTGTCCTAAAATTAATCTCACAAAAATAACCAAACAACTTTCTCATAAAATTACTTCCTCACCTAAACCTCTTATTAAAACTAATATAATCTCCCTTTAAATCAATCCCGTCTAAAATCAACCAACATCGTAATCAATTCAATCGTACACGCTTCCGCCTCTCTCCGTTCACGCACCCACTTTCACACACTTTAGCGCTTTCATGCGTTTATGTATGCTTCTATTTATCTGTCTTTACTTTACCACTATTTATCTTTACCGCAATTTATATTATCGCATTGCATTCCGTCCAAAGGAAGAAGTTGCACGTAACGTAAAAACTTACGCGTATGCATCCCATTTGCATCATTTCCCCATGATCCTTGATCCCATTCAAGTCGATCTTATAAGTTAGATCCTACCCCATAGGAAGGACCTTTATCTTTACAACTTAGAAACAAACAAATCAACTCAATTCAAATATTAGAGAAAGATGTTAATCATCTTAAGCGAGATAGAATCTCCACCCCACAACAAATACAATCTCTTACACTTGTGGCGGTTAAATCTCCCTTAAAATGATGACCCGTCTTTTCTCCTAAACTCAATTAATCAACTATCCTAAACCCGTAGGAACTTTGATCACAGTCAAAGAACTCCTCAAACCCTTTAGGGGAACTACAAATACTCTGATTCCACTCCCGTAAGGATATGTAGGCATAAGATGCGATATCTTATCGAGTATACTTAGAAATAAACCCCTAGGTCTTTCAACCTTAAGCAGATAAACCTTAGCAAATAAACAAACATAAAACAAGAGGTTCCTGTAGAGTACTACAGAAACTTAGAATGCTAGCACCTTCCCTAAGTTTAACCAACCCCCGAACCTAAACCTCTCTAGCTTGCATTTGCATTGCATTATGGGAATTTCGATCTTTATCCCTTCCTTTGGACAAATCAAAGACCGGTTGCAAATGAATAATATTCAAGTTAATCAATAGCTTGATATCCAAATTTCACCGCGACACTTAGAAACCAGAAACCATAGTGTCGCAACTGCGAAAAGAACCGGCGGAAACAAACAGAAGAGTCGCCACTGAACGTTATTTATCCTAAAGGAAGGAAAGGAAACAATCGAAGAAAACCTAAAAGAAAAGGGAAAGACAAGGTCATCGCAACCAAATCTTGGGTTCGGGAGTCGGTTACGCAAGGGGAAGGTATGAGCACCCCTCACGTCCATTATACTCAACGGGATCCATGCTTGTTATCTAACCAAATGGTGAGTTATCTAAAAGCTACTGCTAAACAGAAACGGGAAAGGGAAATGAAAAGGAGACTCGATAGGACATCACCGTCCTATGCCGATGTATTTCCTCGTGCAATGGGAAAGTCAGAGTCAACGTAGTTCGAAAAACTATGTTGCACTAAAGACTATGATATAGGAGCGAATGTGTTGCATATCGCCCAAGGGTTATACACTAAACACTCTAAACAAGAGAGTAGAAACCCCTCATTCATCATTTTCCATATACTTAAGGCTCATGGCGCTCAACGTTTATCATTCTTTATTAAGTGTCTTAGAGTTGTTTGAGATGAGAAGAGAAGACACAAAAGAAAACACTAAAGGGAAACTGAAAACCGTAATGTTATCATACAAAATGGTCCTACGGTTAGGATGAAATGGAAGTCTACCTAATATTATCATACAAATGATGGACCTAAATTGAGGTCAAGAAGGGACTATCCTAGTTGTTATCATGCAAAGGATTGAAAGTCTAATGTCTCTCCTACTCCCACCTTAATCGGAAATTAAGTGGAACTAGAAATCCTAAGGGATCATGTGAACAAACACAAGTAAACACTATCCAACTCAATCACAAATGAAAACAAATATGAAACTTAAACAAGTATTGAAAAGAGAGAAGATGAAGAAGAAAGTAGAAGAAGGAGGAAGATACAATAAAAAAGAACAAACATGAAAGTTCAAAGAAGTATCAAACACACACATCTCAATCTCATACAAAATGAATACTTACATCATGTCAAAATAACAAAGGAGCAATCACAATGCCAAACCATGTCACAAGATCAAAACACAATGTCAAAACAAAATGCCCAAACACAATCAAATGACTCAAACATTTCATAAAAAGCAATATTAAACACAAAGAAAAGCAAAATGAGGTCAAATGAGATGAGAAACAAGATGGGACAATAGCAACATTATAACATATTCAACCATGTAAATAATCAAGGAAGAAACACAAAGAACTAAATCATGCATTCCATTCACAATCAAAGCACATGCTACACAAAAACATACACAACATAACCCTAAGGGAGAGACATGAGATTAAGGCATGGGATTAAGTGTGGGAAGCAATAACAACATGGTTATCAAGACAAAAATTCATCCATGAACACACATGTGAAACCTCAAATCTTGAACTCAAACCAAGCCTCAAGAACAAACATATACACCAAAATCAAACTAAGATAGAAGGCACCTAAGCAAAGGAATACATAACCAAGCATCAACCAATCATGATTATAAATAAACTCAAATGGCAAGAAGAAGCATAATTATGATTATGATTATGAACTAAATAACCAAGTATCAACCAATCATGATTATGAACTAAATCATACATAACCAAGTATCATGTTCACATTGCAATCCACAATCAAGGTTAAGAAGAAGCAAACACAAATTGAAACACCAAAGTCAAGCAAACATAGACTTAAATTGTTCATGTGAGAAGTATAAGATCATGCAAGGAAAATGAAACAAAATGGGAATACAATGGACCTCTAATTATGAAAACCAGAACCTAAAACATGTTGAGGGAAGCCAATAAAGATCATCAAGCACTCATTGGATCATTCAAGAATCAAATTCAAAGGATGATGGCAAGACATGCACAAACTCTTAGTTAAAACAAACACATTTTGATGCTTCATCCAAAAATAGCAACAAGAGAAAATACAATCCAAATAAATGTTCAAACTCATGTTATGTGTGTTATGAATCAAATGGCAAAGCATCAAAACAAGAATTGCAATACAACATCAATAAATGAATCGAACAAGGTCAATCATTCAACTAATCGAGCAAGAACCGAGGACCAAATAAAACCTCATGAAAAAAATCAAGAAATGATCATCAAGGCATCAAAATCACACTCAAAGAATCATCATTCATATGTCAAAACATGTGAAAAATATTGGATCAAGAAGGCAAATCAAAAGCATCAAGAGCACAAACTCTAACCAAGGACAAAATTGTAAAAGCACTTCTCAAAATAAATCAAAATAAAATAGTAAAATAAATTGAAAAATAAAATAAAAATAGTGAAAAATAAGTCAATATGTAAATGGACCAGAAACATATTTTTGTGGATTTTTAAAATAGTTTTAACAATTAAAATTAGAGTGAAATTGAAAATGATATAAAAATAAAAATAAAAGAAAATGAACAAGCCAAAGGGGTGCTCTAGCATTTATGGAAATCAAAGGAAACAATACATATACGCGTAAGTGGGCCAAACAAGAGAGTGCAGGAAGCAAGAAAGAAACAAGCCCGACCCAAATAATATCAGAAATCAAAGAAAGAAAAAAGAAAAATGTGTGGACAACTTATCCACCTCAGCTCCATGCAGGCACAACTCAGCAGACACGCAGTCAGTCAATGAGTCAAATGAGAAACACACGTAGACGCGGGAGCTAACTGAAAACAACACTAAAACACATAAAACCTGACACCATTCTCAAGGAAATTTAATGTAGATCTCAAATCCAGCCTTCATTTTTATTTATATCCATTAAAACATGATGAAAATCAAGCAAGAAGAAAACACGTGAAATCTAAAACTCAACCAAATCAAGACAACAATAACATGGACGTGTTCCTCATGCTTTCAAACTAGCAAAAATACTCATTACAAGCCAAATAAAGCACTGCTTAGTGAGAAAAGGGCAATAAGAAAAGTTATCTATGGTGATCTTGGTGTGCTTCTACTTCACGTGCAAACAAACCTTCGAGTCCTTCCTTTAGCCTCCAGAAGCTTTCAGAAGATTGTTTGAAGCAAGGAAATAGAGTGAGAAGCTTTAAATAACCAGCTTCGAAGAAGGAAGTTTCTTGAGAAAAATGAGAGTGTTCTAAGGTTTTATGGCTGCAGAAAAATTTGTTCCCTCTTGCTAGGGAAACTCTTTAGTATATATATGATGGTTTGAGATGGTTAAAAATAGAAATAACTGTGGTTAAATGTTGATTGATATTTTGAAAGAAATTTGAAAAAAAAAATGGAGGTAAGGTTAGCATGGCACGAGTTTGTTTTTGTTGGTGGTGTTGAGATTGTCCTTTTTGAATGGATATAGAGGAGAGAGGAAATCAAAATTGGTAGCTTGGTAAGGACTCTTATGGAGCAAGTTTGCAATTTGCTTCTTTTGGAAAAATGTGTGAAAATGGTACATAGTGTGTGTTTGTGAATGTTTGGACATATTTGGTAAGAAAAAGTGAGTGAGGTATGCGCATAAATTGGCAAGGCATAATGCTGCAAAGGTTGATTCAAATTGTGTCAAGAAAGGATAACAATATGATGCACAAAAATCACATACACGCATGTTACTTCATGAGTCATATCTTGATGAATCTTTCTCCAAATCATGGACTCTTAAGCATAATTGAAACTATGAAGGATGATGAACAAATTTTATGTTTAAATCATCTTAAAACAAAAACAATGCTTGGATCTATAAGAAAACATGAGTTGAAAGTGTGTCCACCATTATGTCAAGAATGACTTAGAAAAAATTCTAAGTTATTGAATTTTGACCTCTTTGAAACCTTGACTTTGAAGCCTCATATCTTGAGATTGCTTGATCCAATGAGAGAGTTCTTGTAATGGATATAAATCTTGAAGAATTTTATTCAACTTTCATGTTCAATGGAAAGTGATTTGAGATCAAGAACTTGGTGAAAAGTGCCTTGGAAAGTTGCCCCAAAAATCTGCCTAGAACTTGTCCAATCTTGACAACTTTGAAACCCTAATTTGGAGAGATCATAACTTGAGCTCTACACATCCAAGGAGAAGTTCTAGTATTCAAAATAAATCTTGAAGGATGACCTACAACTTTAATATTGGAGGAAAATTCATTTGGAGCTTGTATCACCATGTAAGATATGTTTGAAAGTAGGTACTTCAAGCTGAATTTCCATACTTAGAAAAATTCTAAGTGTTGGAATGTCAAAATCTCCATTTTCTCAACTTTAGCCCATCATATCTCTCAAACTATAGATCTTTTGGACTTGCTTCCTTCCATAAATTTGTAGTTCGTGACGTCCTCTTTAGTTTGATAGCAAGTTTGCTTCCATTGGTTCAAGGATGAGAAAGTTATAGAAGTTGCAAAATGGCTACAATTTAGGGTTTTCCAGACTTAGAAAAATTTCACTAAAACCCTAATTCAACCAATCTCCTAAAACCAATAATATGTAGGGCACAAAGTTGAGCATGAACCCTTGCTTGAGCTTTGAAGATGAATCTCTTCCTTTGAGTGTTGAACTAAATACTTTGATGCCCTGTCTAAAACCAATGATATGTACTAATGCCAATGCAAAATGATATGAAACATAAGCCAAGATATAAGAAAAGGGATGGGAAAATTTTGGAGTTCTACAATCCCCAGTGAGATCTTGGATGTTTGGTTTTTAACAATACCCCGATGGGTCCGGTTAGTTTGTTTTTATTTTCTCCTCCAGTCATTTCCTGAAGATCCCGTTTGAACTCTTCGCTGTAAGGAAATTCTCTGTTTGGTTTAGTCTCCTGTGGAGTCTTGTTTTTCCCTGTTGGTCCTTCTTGTTAAGAGTTAACCTTTTATTCAACCTAATCCCCCATTGGATATTTTGTCTCTTTCTTCTCCCCAGTGGAGTTTGTGTTGTTGTTTCTATCTCCATTGGGAAGTTCTTTCCTCTAAAGTATCATATTGGTCATATTTGAACCACGTGCCTGATCACTCTAGATTTCCCCGGTGTTTTTCTTTCCCAGAGAGTAGTTACTCGTTGTGTCAACTTTATTCTTGTTTGTTGTGGTCTTCTGCATTTTGCATTTTGCACCATAGAGCATCATTGTAGAGTTAATAACATGTTATCACTTGCATAGTTTTGTCGTCCTTAGTGTCATACCCTAAATTTGTCCTACCCATTTTCAGTATTTTTGTATCTTTTGATTCTATTTTGATTTTGCATTGCCCGATTAATTTCTTGTTATTTAGACACATGTCTGCTCGCAATTGGTTGATTTTTCAAAACTTTATCTTTTTGACCAATTAAGATGTGACACGTGGCCTAAGAATATTTTGTGAATATTATTTTCTTAAACTTTTTCTTTTTTTAAATGTTAATATTAATATTTTTTAGTTATTATTTTTCGTTTTTATAAACTTTAGTTTGTTTTTATATATTTTTTATTATTTATTTAATTATTAATTGTTAATATTCATTTAATGATTATTGTTAATAGTTATGTATTAAATAGTTATTAATATATCAATTTAGTTATTTATTTATTATATTTATTAATATTTAGTAGTAATTTTTAATTAGGATAATAAAAAATTAAAAAAAGAGGAAAAAACGGACAGGGTACAGAGGCCCACTAGTGGCGGCCCGTTTTGAGTTTGAGAAGGGGGACTCGGATCCCTTCTTAAGGGCTGAAAGGAAACCCTAAGGGAGACTGTTCATTCTCCCTTCCAATTCTCAAACGCCCCCCCCAAACAGATAAACCCTAGCCACTAAGTCTTCTTCTTCCTCAAGCATAATCCGCCGCCCCACCATTTTTCTTCCTGGAAACAACCGCAAGAACATATTCGTCTTCTTCTCCTTCGAACTCACCAACCTACCATCTACATTTCACGCACCACCATCACTAAATACTCCCTCTATTTGTTTTTCACAACCTCCTCCCTCTCGCACCTTCCGTTCACTTTACGACCATCTCTGTCGGACCAATCCTTCATTTTTTTTACCACAAGACCCCTTTCCGCCGCCGGCGTTCTGAACACTGGCACAAAACCTCTTTAAATCCCATATTCTGCTTCACTTTCCACCACATCATTACCCCAACAGCATCGAAAACAAAGCTATCATCATTTTTCCGGTAAAAAGAACCCACCGCAGATTCAACCATTTCACAACGCATCACTATCTTCCGTTTTCATTACGAGTTTCAAAAACAGCCATAACCATAGGTATCTCAGGTGGATGCAAGCTTTGGGGTCGGTGAAGGTTAAGGCTTTCCAGGAAATTATCACTGAGCAAAAACAAATTGGTTTTATCTCAGATTTCTCTCTCGCTGCACCGTTGTTTCGACTTCGACACACTGTTATTCACCTAGTAACAACAAAACTTCGCTTGATTCACAACTACAACCATAACACGACGGTCAACTCAATGGTCCGGCTCTTTTTAAGCAACAACGTTTTGCATCTCGCAACTCAAGTAAACCGCACTTGGTCGAGAGATGATGTGCATCACTCTGTTCACACTCGCGGCATCGCGGATGCATTTCCCAGCAGCAGTATTTGAAGGCAAGCTCAAGAATTCCTTCTTTAAGCAGGAACATCATAGCAGCAATTTTGCAGCGCGTTACAACATCAGCAGCTCGCACAGAATGACTCGGTCGCAACATAATACAACAGACTTGCAACTTGCAGCTGCCAACACTCTCCGACATCATCATCAACTTACACCGCTTTCAACCACAAACCTCGTTTTCCCTATTACCCCGTACCTACAGTGAATGAAATTGTCAAGAATGTGCTGGGTTTTTTTTTCTTGAGTTACTGTTTAGTGTTTTGTTTTTGCAGGTAGCTAAGGGCTACATCCTCCTTTGAGAGTTTGAATTCGAAGTATCGGTTTGAGGAGAAAAGAGAGGGCGTGTGGTTTGACGTCACGATGGCAACTCTGTCTCGAGTCAATGAAAACATGATGTCACGATCGTCTCCAACTCTACAACAACGTGAGCTAAAACACGCACTGCGTCGACTCATATCACAAGCTCGTAACAACAACACAACAACCAGGAAGCAGGTACATTCATATTCTGTTAAGTGCAAGACTAAGGCAAAGTGGAGCTCAGGATTACCTTGGCCACGAGGTGAAGTCAAATTGTTCACACAATGACAATGTTGAGGCAACTGATAACACGAAATCGTATATATATTTTGATGCATAATTCAACTAAAGTTTAACTGTTTTCGATCTGATTTCGGGTTATTTCCGTGTTACTTGTCTGATGTTTTGCAAGTATTTAACAATCACGTCTAAACAAGGCAACATGAAGAAAAGAAGCAATCTCAGATGAAATATGGACGAAAAAAGAGTGAAAACATCATGAAAAGCGCAGAAGGCTGTTTTTGCTGATGTGACGACCGTCACAGCTCCATGACGACCGTCACACGGGTGACGACCGTCACACCTTGTGACGACCGTCATGCAGACAAAAACGCCCCACTTCAATTGCACGTTAAAGAAGCAGTTCCAAGTCCCAAATAGTGGACCACTACTCCCTGATTATTCTGCCTCAAAGTCCACCCTCTTCAAGTTATAACCGTTAGAATTCCATTTCTATAAAAGGGGAAGAAGGGGACCTCAGAAAGGGAGCCGCATTCATACAACGAAGTGCTGCCAAATTTATTTCCAGAGCATACCTTTCAAGTTTTAATATTCTTATTTGTTTCTCCTTTCATTTTCTGCACTCCTTTTATTCTTTCTGTAATTCCTATTTCCGCTGTACGATTAAATTGGCACAAAGACCAGAATCCTGCCAACATCTGTGGAGGATCTGCCCAAAGGCCAATTGGAATATTTATAGGTTTCTCATTTCAATCGTAATTCCAGTTTTATTATAATGCATATTATTATTTATTGTTTTTATTTATGTTTTATCTTTCCCAAATCCATGTCTAGCTAAATTTAAGTAATCGATATGTAGTAATAATTCGAAAGGGATTTGATAATAACTGGTTGAAAATTGTCTTTTCAAAAGTAATTTATGGTCTGAGTGTTTAAAATTAATTTACTGAATAAACTTCGTCGCGAAAGCGAGAACTTATTTAAAAGTAGTTTTGCCACGAAAGTGGGAAATTAATTAAGATATGAACCAACAAGCGAAAGCTGCAGTAAAGTCAAATAGTAAACACTAGTCATTCATTTTAATAACAGCGAAAGCACTTTAAAATGAATTAGAACTTAGAGATTTCCAAAAAATAATTTAAACCCCGAATGGGATACGAAAGTGTACGTTTGGCCCTTAGAATTATGATTAGCGTCAACAACCATCGTGAGGCGAGAGTCTTCAAATCACCATTTTCTGCTTAAATAAACTCTGAAAATTATTTCATACACCGGTAACTTGTCAAATCCCTGAAGAACACAATTACTGCATATCGATTCAATCAATTATAATCTAAGTAGCATTCTTAGTTCCCTTTTAGTGACAATCTTATTCCCTTAAACATATTCTACCTAGCTAAACATAGTAACTCCCGAGAACACTAGTTTGATTACGAGTCCCTGTGGGATCGATATCTATTATTACTACGCGATAGACTGTGCACTTGCAGTTAGGTTGTATTAGACATAGAAAGTCGCGATCAAGTTTTTGGCGTCGTTGCCGAGGACCCGTTTAGTCAATAGTGTAACCTTCTGTTACGCCTGTTGCGGTGGAAATAGGATATCAAACTATTAATGAGTTTGAATCACAATTCAATTCACAACCGCTCTTTGATTTATCCGAAGGAAAAGGTCAAAAAGGGAAAACCTATTTTGCATCGTAAACACAATGCGGGGAGAGATCTAGGGTTCGGGGGTTGGTTAAATTTAGGGAAGGTATTAGCACCCTAAACTTTTGTAGTACTCTACAGGAACCTTTTGTTCAGATGTTTACTATTTGCTTTATTTATTTGCTTAAGGTATATGTACAAAGGGATTAAAAGTGAGAAAATAAACCTAAGGGGTTAATTCTAAGTTTACTCGACAAGACATCGCATCTTGTGCCTACGTATCCTTACGGGAGTGGAATCAGAGTAATCGTAGTTCCCCTCAAAAGGGAGGTTAGAGACTTCTTGACTGTGGTCAAGGTCTCAAGGGGAATAAACGTATCTTAGGGACACGCTTACATGGAGTGTAGAAACTCCAAATCTCTACGTTGAATTGTTAAGTTGTAATTAGGGTTAAATTAGGTTAGGGATTCCACGACGGGAAACCCTAAAATGAGTGCGGCGACTCTTTGACCTAATGTTAGGGGTAAAATGATAATTTTGCCTGCGGCGAGACATTTGTGAAAATTTAGGGTTGAAAAGGTGTAAGGGTTGAAGGTGAGGACTATTGACACGGCGGTCAAACGGCTAGACCTAATTCCTTCGGAGGAGTGAAATTAATTATAAAGATGCGATGAAATTAAATATACATACAACGGCCGAAAATAAAGTGCGGAAAGATAAATGCGACAATTGTCTAGCAAAATTACATCCCGTAAGCAGTTACAAATATGATAATTGAATATTTAAACTGAAAATAAAATCAATTGAACTTAGTCAGCTGCAAAAAACTAAAACAAACAGAGACTGTTATTATACGGGGTTAGACGAAAAATTAGACGGGAATGTTAGGAATCTAAGTAGAAAATTATAATTTTAACGAAACAAGAAAAAAAATTAGAAATTTGGATCTTAAAAATGAGGATGTTAGCGAAAAATTAATAAACAATAAAAGTTGATACGCAATGAAGATGATGATAATATACAAGTGATAATGAAATATGAAATAGCAATGATGATGTCAGATTATGTACAAATATAAAAATAAATACAAAAATAAATAAATAAATATTAGTGAACAGGTTCATGGATAATCAAGAATACTGTTAGGAATGAAGGATGAAAATTGGAATTGACAATAATTAGAAGTTAAGTGATGAACGTTTTAAGACGATGAAAATTTAGGTAATAAGAAAAGAGTTAGAATGGAATTAGTTTTTTTTGTGAGATTTGGAAAAGTTAGAGTTTTTAATGTGATTAAGAAAAAGAAAATATATTAAAAGTTAGAATTAAAAGTTAGCAAAAAAATTAGAACTTCGAAATTTGGTTTTTTAAAAAAAAGGTTAGAAAATAAAAATAAAAGTTTGAAAATAAAAGAGAAAAAGGTTAGAATTTTAATAAAAAAAGAGTTAGCATGTTAGAATTTTAATTAAGAAAAAATGGTAGAAATTTTGAAAAAAGATATAAAAAGATTAGAAATTAAAAAAAAAAGAAGAGTTAGTTACTTTTGATGAAGACTGTAAGAGTTTTTGATGCTTGTCGATCTCCCCGTTTTGTTGCTTCTGAGGGTCCTTTTATACTTGATTTTTTTAAATCTTTTTCAATCTCAGATTTGATTTGAATATCTCAATCTTTTTCAATCTCTGATTTGATTTGAATATCTCAATCTTTTTCAATCTCTGATTTGATTTGAATGAATTTTTATGATGATTTCAGATTTGATTCAATGATGGTGATGTTGATATTTAGATCTGATTTTCTTATGATGATGATATGATCTGATTGATTTGATTTTGCTCCATCTGTGATTTATTGTGATTGAATTTGATTAAAAAAGTGTTGGATTTAAATTTAAAAAGTTAGCAAAGAAAATAAGAGTTTCAAGTTAAATAAAAATTAGAATTTTAAGTTTAAAAAAAATGAGTTAGAATTTTAAAATAAAAAACATTTGAATGTTGATTTTAAAAAATGTTAGAATTATTTTGAAAACTGTTAGAATTTAATTTTAAAAGGAATTTAGAATTTTAATTTGAAAAATAAAGGTGTCAAAAAAAAAAGATTTAGATTTAATTTTAAAAAAAGTTAGAAAAAAAATAATTTTAAAAAGAAGTTAGAGAAAAAAAGATTTAATTTTTAAAAAGAAGTTAGAGAAAAAAAGATTTAATTTTTTAAAAAAAAGTTAGAAAAAAAAGATTTAACTTTATAAAAGTTAGAAAAAAAAGTTTTAATTTTAAAAAGATAGAAAAAGATTTAACTTTAAAAAAGTTAGAAAAAAAGATTTAGCTTTAAAAAAGATAGAAAAAGATTTAACTTTAAAGAGGAGTTAGAAAAAAGATTTAAAAAAAGTTAGAAAAAAGATTTAATTTTAAAAAGAAGTTAGAAAAAAATATTTAACTTTAAAAAAGTTAGAAAAAAAGATTTAGCTTTAAAAAAGTTAGAAAAAAAAAATTTTAACTTTAAAAAAGTTAGAAAAAAGATTTGATTTTTTTAAAAAATTTAGAAAAAAATATTTAACTTTAAAAAAGTTAGAAATAGATTTAACCTTAAAAAAAATTAGAAAAAAGATTTAATTTTAAAAAGGTAATAGAATTTGATTAAAAAATGTGTTAGAAATTAATTTAAAAAAGGTTATAAAAAAAATTTACTCTTAAAGAAAAGAAAAGAAAAAGTTAAATTTTAATCTAAATCCTAAAAGTTAGTAAGAAGAGCTTAAAATGATTTAAATAAATAAACTAAATAGAAAAAAAAAAGTTAATAAAAAACATTAGTAAAGTTATAAAAAAGGTTAATTAAATTATTATTAGTTAAAAAAATAAGATCTAAAAAAAGGTTAATTTATTAAGTTAATAAGAATTTAAAATAAAAATAAAAAAGAAAGGGTAAAATTTGGGGTATTACAGTTGCCCCTATTTAAATATCTACACCGGATGATTTGAGTGACGGAGACTCGAGGAATCATGGTGGAGGGATTTAAATATAGATAACCGAAAATTTTGCCCTTATATGTGGCGATATGCAATGCTATAGACAAAACGAGAACAGACTAATGCAGACGATGCCATGAATATGATATGATGCGTATGCTGGAATGATGAATGCGAAAATGCTGACGAATACGATGACACAGGGACAGACGCTACGAGAAGAACACACTGGGGAAAACAACGCGCTGGGACACAGTACAACACTGGGGAATTCTAAAATGATGGTCAACTGGTGCGAACACACCCAATTGTCATTTTTAGAACGGGAATGAGATTCTCAAATGGAGATGGCACCTATGAGATGGCCTCCACTGGGGAATCTAAAAGTAAAACTGGATCATGTACGACTGCAAGATCGATCACAGAATGCTGGAGCATTGAGCAAAGAATAACATCCAAGCTTCTGTAAACTATCTCTCGTGACAGGATCAAACGGACTTTTCGGGAATCCGTAGCAAATATACAGGGTGAAAAGAACCGGCTGTATGCCAAAATAAATGGACTTAAAGTGGTTAGAACATGATCCTAAATGGAGATGGCGCTTATGAGATGGCCTTCACTTGGGAATGTCTAACAATAAGACTGGATCTACACGATTGCCAGATCGATTACAGAACGCTGGAGCATTGAGCAAAGAATAACATCCAAGCTTCTATAAACTATCCCTCGCGATGGGATCGGACGGACTTTTCGGAAATCCGTATCAAATATACAGGGTAAAAACCGGCTGTATGCCAAAATAAATGGACTTTAATGGGAAATGCCCTGATAAGCTTCTCGAGGGAGAACTGCCACTTATCGTTGGAAGGGACTTATGTGCCAAAATGAATAAGCACTCAAATAAAGAGGCTGCTGCTTATCTGATAAATAAATCTTCTCGCATTTAAGGTCGGCGCCTGGAATACGATTCTGATTCTTCTCTTATTGAAGGATAAATAAACTTCTTCATGTTTCAAGATCGTGCTCTCCTGAACATGAAAAGGGTAAACGGAACTTCCTCATACTTCAGAATCGTGCTCTCCTGAATATGAAAAGGCTAACTGAACTTCCTCATACTTCAGAATCGTGCTCTCCTGAATATGATTTGGCTCTTTCTTGTAAATGAAATTCTTCATACTTCAGAATCGTGCTCTCCTGAATATGAAAAGGCTAACTGAACTTCCTCATACTTCAGAATCGTGCTCTCCTGAATATGATTCGGCTCTTTCTTGTAAATGAAATTCTTCATACTTCAGAATCGTGCTCTCCTGAATATGAAAAGGGTGAACTGAACTTCCTCATACTTCAGAATCGTGCTCTCCTGAATATGATTCGGCTCTTTCTTGTAAATGAAATTCTTCATACTTCAGAATCGTGCTCTCCTGAATATGAAAAGGGCTAACTGAACATCCTCATACTTCAGAATCGTGCTCTCCTGAATATGATTCGGCTCTTTCTTGTAAATGAAATTCTTCATACTTCAGAATCGTGCTCTCCTGAATATGAAAAGGGCTAACTGAACATCCTCATACTTCAGAATCGTGCTCTCCTGAATATGATTCCGCTCCTTCTTTTACTAAAGGGTAAATGAACTTCTTCATAATTCAGAATCGTGCTCTCCTGAATATGATTTCGCTCAAACCTCCCCGTACTTCAAGATCGTGCTCTCCTGAATACGATTTGGTTCAAACCTCCCATACTTCAAGACGACAGGTAAATGGAAGCCCAACTGCTCCATGGAGATAGCCATTTGCTGCGAGTCATAACGAAGATAGGATCGGTTTCTTAGGTGAGAAATGTTGTATACCGATGTTGTAATATGTAAAGTGTTGTACTGATAGATTTTCCAGGCGTGAACTGGCGTGTATCTGTAAAGGATTGTAGTTGGTTTTCTTGAAAGATAGTGCCAAAATAAATGCACGTCCGGGTACAGTGATAAACTTCTCAAGCAAGATAGTCGCGTATCTGTCGTGGTATGGTGAAAACCTTCAGAAGGTGCAAAATAAATGCACGTCCGGTTGGGCTCGACGACCGACATGACTGAGATTCAATCTAGGATCGAGCTAGAAAGAAGACTGGTAATCAAGACTCCATCGAGGGAATGATCTCGGAGGGTAAATATCTTATCCTGGTGAGGAAAGATAGCTGAAGTAACCGTCATCCACGAGGATCGAGCTCTGTGGGGAAACTGGAAACAAGTAAGTATTTTATGCTTAGGGCTGACAATCTATTTGGAGAGAATGGACGAACCCAGTTACTCGGCGGTAACAACCAAATGATGGTGAAACACAATGAACCTGTGAATGCTAATGCATATGTTAATGCATATGTTAATGTGAATGTATGTTAATGTCTATGTATGTAAATATGCAGGATGTTATGAAATGAGTATGTAATGAGTATATAATGAATATGTAATGAATATGTAATGAATATGTAATGAAATAGGCATGTGATGCTTATGCCCTTGCGTATGCTGACGAAACAGACTAGAGACGGGACGAAAGATGAAATAAACATCTCGACGGAAATACCCTGCGTTCTCTGCAACCAATACGTCAATCATGGGTAAGAAAGATCAATGGTAGAACCAAATCTGGTTTTAAAGTTCTGAATTCTCTAGGGAGAAGGTAATCTGCTTGGGTGCATAGTACCACGCCTTCACATGGGGAGAAGAAAACCTGAGGGACACTTTCGAGTTACCCGAAAAAGTTGTCAGCTTATAGTCTCGCTGGGGACTGTGATGAGGCAATAGTTCAGGAGCCTGTTGCAACACTGAGATTTACTGGGGAATGAAGGCCGCCGTGAGTAAAATCCATCGGGTGCATGAAGAAAAGTTGTGAAACCACATGAAGGACCTTATAGTAGTCGCCATTTGTTTCTTTCTTTCAAAACACGGTGCCCCAGGATATTTGCGTTGTGAGGTATGGTCATCTCAAGAGGATTTTATAGAGAACACGGAGTCTGGTTGCCCCACTGTTTTCAAACTCTTTGAGAGATTTGTCAGGTCTTGACGTAATTGGCACAAGTTAATCGTGTCACGATGAGGTCTTTGAGAAATAGCTCTTAAGAACGTCGGCCTCGCGTTGGTAAGCGAATTGGGAAATTGCCTGCCCCTGTTTAGCAGGATCTTCAAGTTTCACGGGCTATATCCATATGTAACCCTCTAAGATATCAAGCAAAGTCGTCATGCCTGAAATGCTTATCCTGAGCTTGTCAATGTACACATATATTTGTCTTGAATTTTTGTTTTGAAAAAAGATATCGCGATAACTTGTGACCGAAATCACTAGTCAGGATATAAGTTTTAATTATAATGCCAACATGAATTTTTTCTGAGCATAGCTCGTAGGAGTCAGGAAACGTGGTCTTGTCGAGTATGCTTTCAACCGAAGTCCTACTTCAATTAGGTCTTTTAAAGGTTGTATCGTGGCTCGGTTCACGGTTTAAGAAACAAAAGGATAAAGGCTCAAAGTTATATTTGTACCCACCCCTTCTTCGTGATGTTCTCCAATCCTATGTCAGTTAACCGGATACGAACGCTCATATCTCAAGCGGATTTGCTATGGTCGAGAACTTATCAAGGCTTTGGACATGGCAGTCACTCACCTATTTCTAATGGCAATTCGATCACACGACCTTGTTCTTTATAGGGATCCTAAAAACTACTGGTTGGTTGCTCTTATTCCCTAACTTTTGCCTGGACAACGTCTTTTGATATGACTTTTTGGAGTCCAGCGGGATGCCTCAGTTTTGCCTAAGTCTCCTTCATAGGTTTTGACTTAGCGACTTCTTATTTTTTTGAATATTCTTTTATGCACGAGTCGCGTAGCTCTTTCGAAAGGCTCGTGACTGCCCCACTCCTTAGGTAACCGAGGGATAGTCATTGTATTGGACTTCTTAAGATGCCAAAGATAAATTCTCGAAGGTTTGCTCTTCCCTTTTGAGAGTTTAAGTGCTCGATCAGTTTAACTGAAACCTACCCTGCCCCAGGTTAGGATGAAGGTTCTTAAAAAGAAAGAAAAACTCCTACTTCAAGGCTCAAAGGGTTGACTAGGGATTAACATCCTTATATCTCCAGTGTTTGGGATTTGAAACAATGCCTTACATCCTCAGTAGGTTTCAATCGAAAGCATACGACAAGAAATCTGACGTTTTAGGTTCGTCATCCTCCTCCCAATTCTCCATCAGAACAAGAGATCGGGTAAAGTTGGCATTATGATTTATGAAAATGTTTTTTTTTAAATGAGTGAAACGAATGGATTTATTCAAGACAAACATATGCGTTGCATTAATTAATCGAAGATAAACAAGTTCGTACATGCTAAATATGCTTAATCAAAGAGAAATACATATAAATGAACTGTCGGAAAAATCCTTCTAAATGTTTATGAAATCTTGCATTCAAACGTAACAGTTTCTTTTGGCGGAGCCTCAATGGAAAGGACGTCTGGTTCATGATCACTGTGAGTCGTCATGGCTTGCCCCAGTTACGCTGGTCACATCTTCAACAGTTTTCAGTCGTTGCTTCAAAATAACTTTCCCAGATTCTTTGCTGATCCCGGTCATATCGTCTTGAGGGTTACTGAAATGAAACGAGCTAGGCCTTTGAATAATTACTGGATTCAGCTGATTCATCACAGGAGTAGCATGCTTTGCAGAATTCGAACCCGACAAGTGAGGGACCCCGAGAGGAGTCTCGATCTTCAGCCGAGCGTCGCTAAAGGACAACTTCTTCGTTTCTAGCAAATTTCTGACAACTTTCTTAAGAGCATAGCAATTCTCTAGATTATGGCCGGGCGCACCCTCATGAAATAAACAATGAGCGGCAGCGTTGTAACCTGCAGGTAACGGATTAGGCGGAGGACCCAAAGCACGGGTGGTAATCAGACCTTGTTGTACCAAGTGGGGGTATAATTCAGTGAAAGCCATCGGAATTGGAGGACAAGGCTTATACTGACTCTTACGGAGATAAGGAACCTGATCCTGTGATTGCTGATGAACAGGAGCGTTGGGCACTCGTTGACTGTTGACAGGAACTTGCATGGGCGGATAACCGGAAAGTTGTTGATAAGCCGGTGCTTGATATACCGGAGCTGACTGCACAGGCTGATATGTAGGAAACTGCTGATCGAAAGGAGGTGCAACAGTAGCCACATAGGGTTGTTGGACATATGGAAACGGATAACCTTGAACATAACTCTGCTGATGTTGCCAAGGTTGAGGAGTAGCTGTTTTGCGGTTCCTCGAACGCGCAGGTCCTTTACCATGGTCGGAGTTAGGAGTTATGCACTTTGGAGGGGTAGCTCGTCGAACTGGTTGAGCACTAGGAGACACCAAACCGGATTGAAGACCGTGAGGAGGTACATTCTCGACAATAACAGCTTGTTGAGGTTCCATAACGGTATTAGTAGTCTCAGAAACAACAGTAGACTGAGTATCCACCTTCACACTAAGAGCGCGTAGCATCTCCAAAATCTGCCCCACACTTCCTCGAAGATCTTCGAGTTCATGGCTGACACGGTTGATCTCTTGGTTTTGATCTTCCATCCTTTTGAAGGGTCGTATTGATGCAGAGAACTTAGGGTGACAAAAGGAATGATGAGAAAACCGAGTATGAGAAATCGGGAGACACATGCAATACAAAAGTATGATGCTAAAATGTGAAATGCAAATGAAGATTTCATGGAATTCAACTATTTACGAATATTGCAGAATACCAAAGAAACTTTTAATTCATTGAAGACAGATTACAAATAATATTCTTGCAACCAAAATAGCTAAATAAAAGCCTAGAAAGTCCTAGAGAAGCATCTTCCACAACTTCAGTGAGCAGACGGAGAGTCGGAGGAAAATAAATATTCGTAGAGCCTTCTCTTCTTGTAGGATTGTATCTCATCATTCTTCGACTGAATCTGCTTTTGAAGTTCTTCGTACTCGCTGACCATCACATGGTATTTGTTCTTCCATGATTCTGTTTCGCGTTGTGATCTCTTCAAAGCGATCTTCAAAGTCTCAATTTCAGTCATGAAATACTGGACAGGTTCTTCTCTTTGAGGTAAAGGATCTTGGCGAGAGTAGGGCATCTTCAACTCAATAGCTCTTCCTCGGACCCATTGAAGGTATGGTTCCATGGATACACAATTAGGCCTTCCCAAACTTTCTTTGCCTTTCCTATGCAGATGATTCCAAGAAGATAGAATCTGATCTTGAAGCTTTTTGTCGTCTTTGAAAAAGATCTTCTCCACCTGAATACCTTTAGGCGGTTCCTTCAAGGGGTATCCCAACTGTCGGCGAGCTAAGGCTGGACTGTAGCTAATTCCTCCATTGAAACTGAGCAAAGGCACATTGTTGAAGTTTCCACAACTATCAATGATCGATATCCCATCGTACATGCGATTATACCAATCAATATCAGTGTGAGTTAAAGCCATAACTTTTTGCGACCAACGTTCTTGATTAGGTCTCCAGAACGAACCGGACTTGGGTAAGTGAGAAATAAACCACTTGTATAGTAATGGCACACAACATGTAATCATTCCCCCACCATGAAAGTTTCGAAGATGTACTGAATGATAAGTATTACCCAATAGCGTTGGAACCAGATTTCTTCTCATGAAGGTCTTGATTGCATTAAGGTCCACAAACCCCTCAAAACTAGGAAAAAGCAGCAACCCATAAATAAGCAAAGCAAATATTGTCTCAAAGGCAAACATGTCTTTATGATCGGCATAAAATTGGGCTTTCTTAATTAGGAAGTCCCTGAGAAAACCGGAGGTCCCCCCTTTGGTGATCATATTGTTCTTGACATCGGATATCCTTAGACAAATGGCTTTAGCGATATCTCGTTCTTTAGGGTCTTCCTCCAAGAAAGGGAATTGAGACTTATCCAAGATAGGTAATCCCACCAACTGAGAGTACTCTTCTAAGGTAGGTAAAAGCTGATAATCTGGAAAGGTGAAGCAGTGATAATCTGGATCATAAAACTGTAGCAAAGTCGCAAGAAGTCCTTCGTTTACTTGAACCTTCAACAAAGACAATAGCCTTCCATATCTGTTTTGGAACTTTTCTTGACCTTGAACCAAATCTCTTAGCTTCTCTAGGACTTCCAAATTAAAACCCTTAAAAGTAAATTTCAAAGTATGCTTCCTAGAGTGATCCATGGTATCCTACAATGTTCATAAATAGAGTTTGAATTCCATGAAATCTTAATGCGATATGATGTTTTATGAATGCAATGCATGAAAACACACAAAGTCCTAGGTTAAGAGTATGTGAGCGGAGTTAAGGTCTACCCATCCCCAAAAGAAGCGTACTATGGGTTAGTTGTACCTGCCGAACAAGGTTCTAAAAAAGTGCCCAAAGTCATCAGCCCATCTTTCGGATATTATCGACCTTCCGATTGACTCAGGGGTTAATAATATTCTCAAGAGAACCTCTTTTGAGTGTAGTATCGCGTAGCAACCAGTGTAGGACTACTCCCACATGGTTCCCGCACTACGTCCTAAATAAGGCCAAGGTGGTGTTAAGGTACTACGGTCCCCAATATCACAGACTCCAATCGACCATGGAAAAAGTTTTCGCGATTACTCGTTCAACCGAACCATTTTCGAAAAGGTCTCAACTGAGCGGTGATTCTCGAATCAGCTTGGTCGGGATTCACTCCCTATAAGCCTCATCGAATATATCTCCATCCTATAATAATGTCACTAGTCCGGGCGTAGGACTTATCTCACAACACAAGGAATAGTCCCAAATCAGAGCACAATATATACATGCAAATGAATAGTAAAACAAATAGTAATAAATATGAACAAATTAGGGATAACCCTCAAAAGTTTAGGACTCCCCAGTGAAGTCGCCATTTTCTGTTGCGGTGGAAATAGGATATCAAACTATTAATGAGTTTGAATCACAATTCAATTCACAACCGCTCTTTGATTTATCCGAAGGAAAAGGTCAAAAAGGGAAAACCTATTTTGCATCGTAAACACAATGCGGGGAGAGATCTAGGGTTCGGGGGTTGGTTAAATTTAGGGAAGGTATTAGCACCCTAAACTTTTGTAGTACTCTACAGGAACCTTTTGTTCAGATGTTTACTATTTGCTTTATTTATTTGCTTAAGGTATATGTACAAAGGGATTAAAAGTGAGAAAATAAACCTAAGGGGTTAATTCTAAGTTTACTCGGCAAGACATCGCATCTTGTGCCTACGTATCCTTACGGGAGTGGAATCAGAGTAATCGTAGTTCCCCTCAAAAGGGAGGTTAGAGACTTCTTGACTGTGGTCAAGGTCTCAAGGGGAATAAACGTATCTTAGGGACACGCTTACATGGAGTGTAGAAACTCCAAATCTCTACGTTGAATTGTTAAGTTGTAATTAGGGTTAAATTAGGTTAGGGATTCCACGACGGGAAACCCTAAAATGAGCGCGGCGACTCTTTGACCTAATGCTAGGGGTAAAATGATAATTTTGCCTGCGGCGAGACATTTGTGAAAATTTAGGGTTGAAAAGGTGTAAGGGTTGAAGGTGAGGACTATTGACACGGCGGTCAAACGACTAGACCTAATTCCTTCGGAGGAGTGAAATTAATTATAAAGATGCGATGAAATTAAATATACATACAACGGCCGAAAATAAAGTGCGGAAAGATAAATGCGACAATTGTCTAGCAAAATTACATCCCGTAAGCAGTTACAAATATGATAATTGAATATTTAAACTGAAAATAAAATCAATTGAACTTAGTCAGCTGCAAAAAACTAAAACAAACAGAGACTGTTATTATACGGGGTTAGACGAAAAATTAGACGGGAATGTTAGGAATCTAAGTAGAAAATTATAATTTTAACGAAACAAGAAAAAAAATTAGAAATTTGGATCTTAAAAATGAGGATGTTAGCGAAAAATTAATAAACAATAAAAGTTGATACGCAATGAAGATGATGATAATATACAAGTGATAATAGAATATGAAATAGCAATGATGATGTCAGATTATGTACAAATATAAAAATAAATACAAAAATAAATAAATAAATATTAGTGAACAGGTTCATGGATAATCAAGAATACTGTTAGGAATGAAGGATGAAAATTGGAATTGACAATAATTAGAAGTTAAGTGATGAACGTTTTGAGACGATGAAAATTTAGGTAATAAGAAAAGAGTTAGAATGGAATTAGTTTTTTTTGTGAGATTTGGAAAAGTTAGAGTTTTTAATGTGATTAAGAAAAAGAAAATATATTAAAAGTTAGAATTAAAAGTTAGCAAAAAAATTAGAACTTCGAAATTTGGTTTTTTAAAAAAAAGGTTAGAAAATAAAAATAAAAGTTTGAAAATAAAAGAGAAAAAGGTTAGAATTTTAATAAAAAAAGAGTTAGCATGTTAGAATTTTAATTAAGAAAAAATGGTAGAAATTTTGAAAAAAGATATAAAAAGATTAGAAATTAAAAAAAAAAAAGAGTTAGTTACTTTTGATGAAGACTGTAAGAGTTTTTGATGCTTGTCGATCTCCCCGTTTTGTTGCTTCTGAGGGTCCTTTTATACTTGATTTTTTTAAATCTTTTTCAATCTCAGATTTGATTTGAATATCTCAATCTTTTTCAATCTCTGATTTGATTTGAATATCTCAATCTTTTTCAATCTCTGATTTGATTTGAATGAATTTTTATGATGATTTCAGATTTGATTCAATGATGGTGATGTTGATATTTAGATCTGATTTTCTTATGATGATGATATGATCTGATTGATTTGATTTTGCTCCATCTGTGATTTATTGTGATTGGATTTGATTAAAAAAGTGTTGGATTTAAATTTAAAAAGTTAGCAAAGAAAATAAGAGTTTCAAGTTAAATAAAAATTAGAATTTTAAGTTTAAAAAAAATGAGTTAGAATTTTAAAATAAAAAACATTTGAATGTTGATTTTAAAAAATGTTAGAATTATTTTGAAAACTGTTAGAATTTAATTTTAAAAGGAATAGAATTTTAATTTGAAAAATAAAGGTGTCAAAAAAAAAAGATTTAGATTTAATTTTAAAAAAAGTTAGAAAAAAAATAATTTTAAAAAGAAGTTAGAGAAAAAAAGATTTAATTTTTAAAAAGAAGTTAGAGAAAAAAAGATTTAATTTTTTTAAAAAAAGTTAGAAAAAAAAGATTTAACTTTATAAAAGTTAGAAAAAAAAGTTTTAATTTTAAAAAGATAGAAAAAGATTTAACTTTAAAAAAGTTAGAAAAAAAGATTTAGCTTTAAAAAAGATAGAAAAAGATTTAACTTTAAAGAGGAGTTAGAAAAAAGATTTAAAAAAAGTTAGAAAAAAGATTTAATTTTAAAAAGAAGTTAGAAAAAAATATTTAACTTTAAAAAAGTTAGAAAAAAAGATTTAGCTTTAAAAAAGTTAGAAAAAAAAAATTTTAACTTTAAAAAAGTTAGAAAAAAGATTTGATTTTTTTAAAAAATTTAGAAAAAAAGATTTAACTTTAAAAAAGTTAGAAATAGATTTAACCTTAAAAAAAATTAGAAAAAAGATTTAATTTTAAAAAGGTAATAGAATTTGATTAAAAAATGTGTTAGAAATTAATTTAAAAAAGGTTATAAACAAAATTTTACTCTTAAAGAAAAGAAAAGAAAAAGTTAAATTTTAATCTAAATCCTAAAAGTTAGTAAGAAGAGCTTAAAATGATTTAAATAAATAAACTAAATAGAAAAAAAAAAGTTAATAAAAAACATTAGTAAAGTTATAAAAAAGGTTAATTAAATTATTATTAGTTAAAAAAATAAGATCTAAAAAAAGGTTAATTTATTAAGTTAATAAGAATTTAAAATAAAAATAAAAAAGAAAGGGTAAAATTTGGGGTATTACAACGCCGTATAGACTAGGTTAATTATTTTTATTTTTCCTTTACTAGTGCTGTCGATTGTATGCCAAGTAATCGCCCACAAGGCGATATCGTAAAACCTTCAGTCGCAGAACTAGAGCGCTTCTTACATTTAAGAAGCCGAATCATTGAGTACCAACTAAAACATAACATTCCCGAACCTCTCACTCCCATTCCCAAATCCGAAGAAGAACCAACGATGGCTGAAGGACCTCCAAACAAACCGCTGAAGGCATACGCTACACCCTCTCAGATGGAGCCTAGAAGTAGCATTGCTGCCCCAGCTATTACCCAAAATGATTTTGAGCTGAAACCATCATTGCTGTCAGCTGTACAACAAAACCAATTCTCAGGAAACACAACTGAGGATCCGAACGAACATCTAACGAAGTTTGTACAATACGCAGACACAGTGAAAGCAAATGGAGTAACTCCAGACGCGATAAGACTTCGTCTTTTCCCATTCTCTCTTAGAGACAGAGCGTGGACATGGTTACAATATTTACCATCCAACTCCGTTACGACGTGGGAACAATTGAAAAACGTCTTCTTAGCGAGATATTTTCCGCCGAGCAAAACTGCTATGCTTAGAGCTCAAACCAACGGATTTCGACAGAAAGATACTGAATCTCTTTACGAAGCATGGGAACGATTCAAAGATATGATGAGAACATGTCCTCACCACGGTCTAGAAGACTGGGTGACAATCCATACTTTTTATAACGGGCTTTTATACAATACTAGATTGACAATAAACGTTGTCGCGGGCGGTGCACTTATGGATAAGCCATACGACGAAGCCTATCAATTAATCGAAAACATGTCTCAAAACCATTGCCAATGGGGAGGTGAACGCACTCCAACAGAGAAAACCACAGCGAAAGGTGGGATGTACGAGATCAGCAGTCTTGAAAAGTTCAACGCTAAAGTAGATGCTCTAGCACAGAAGATTGACAGTCTGACTGTCAACCCCACTGCAACCGTCGTTGTCGTAACTCCAAATTGCGAGTTATACGGAAGCACCACTCATAATGCACCCGAATTCCCATTGCTAGATGGAATCCCACCAGACCAAGTAAATTATGCTCAAGGAAATCCCTACGCAAATACCTACAACCCAGGTTGGAGAAATCATCCAAACTTTTCTTACAAAAGCGAAAATGCATTGCAAATGCCTACTGCTCCGCCAGGATATCAGAAACCAGCTGCTGCTCAGACTGCACCTAGGAAATCAAACCTCGAGTTGATGATGGAAAAATTCATAGCTACTCAAGCTCAAACAAACAAAGAATTCCTGAATCAAAACATACACACTAGCGAGCAAATTAAACAGTTGACCGGAAAAGTAGACGCTTTAGCCACCCACAACAAAATGTTAGAAACACAGATATCACAAGTGGCTCAACAACAAGCCTCTGCTGCCGCACCTGCTGGCACATTTCCTGGACAACCCGAACAGAATCCAAAAGGCCAAGCAAATGCTGTAATACTAAGAAGTGGAAAAGAATTGGACGAACCGATCGATCCGAGGACCGAAAACTCAGCCATGCAACAAAAACCAACTGAACAAGCAGAAAAGGAATCCGAGTTAGAGAAGAAGGAAGACAACGAGAAGGAGGATACCGCAAGTGAAAAAAATCAAGCACCTCCAGCGCCATATAAACCACCCATCCTTTATCCGCAAAGATTAATAAACTCCAAAACTTCAGGACAGTTTAAGAAATTTGTAGAGCTCCTTAAACAGCTGAATATTACTATTCCTTTTACAGAAGCGATAACTCAAATGCCGTCATACGCTAAATTTATCAAAGAAATCCTGTCGAGTAAGAGAAAGATCGAGGATAACGAAACAGTTACACTTACTGCAGAGTGTAGCGCTATTATTCAAAACCGCATGCCTCCTAAATTAAAAGACCCAGGTAGTTTCTCCATACCCTGCGTCATAGGAAAGTTCGTGATAGACAAAGCTCTATGCGATTTAGGAGCCAGTATCAGTGTTATGCCTTTATCTATATGCAAAAAGCTGAATATGGGAGACCTCAGACCAACCAAAATGTCCGTACAATTAGCTGACCGATCAGTAAAATACCCCGTCGGAATACTGGAAAACGTTCCAGTACGCATAGGACAATTCTACATTCCAACCGACTTCATAATCATGGACATCAAGGAGGACACTGTTACCCCAATTATTCTAGGAAGACCGTTCCTAGCTACAGCCGGAGCTATTACAGACGTGAAGAAAGGAAGGCTAACATTCGAAGTAGGAGAAGAAAAGATAGAGTTCATTCTCACCAAGTTCTTACAAGCACCAGCCATAGATGATACCTGCTATTTAGTAGATGAAATTGACGAATGCATAAGAGAACTTGAAAATGAAGAGACCACGTATTCAGAAATAATAAAGATTCAAATACCCAATATTTCTGAAGACGATGATTGGCGTAAACCGTATAAAGACGACAGCCTAAACGAAAGCTTAGCACTGACTCCAAACCATATGCCATCTTTAGAACTAAAAACACTACCCAAAAACCTTAGATATGAATTTCTAGACGATGAACTAAAAAGACCAGTGATAGTCAACGCCGACTTAGGACAACCAGAAACCGAAAAGCTATTAGAAGTCCTAAAGAAGTACCCCACCGCGTTAGGCTATAACATAAGCGATCTAAAAGGCATAAGCCCTTCGATTTGTATGCATCGAATTACAATAGAGGAAGACTCTAAAACCTCTCGAGAGCATCAAAGAAGACTGAACCCCATCCTGAGCACTGTAGTCAGAGATGAAGTAAAGAAATTGCTAGATGTAGGAATCATTTATCCGATCTCTGATAGTGAATGGGTCAGCCCAGTTCATGTCGTACCAAAGAAAGGAGGAGTCACAGTAGTTAAAAACGAAAAAGGCGAATCAATAACAAAAAGAGTCGTGACTGGAAGCAGGATGTGCATTGATTATAGAAAGCTTAACAAAGCCACACGAAAAGATCACTTCCCGTTACCCTTCATAGACCAAATGTTGGAAAGATTAGCCAAACATTCATAATTCTGCTATCTAGATGGTTATTCAGGATTTTCCAAATTCCCATCCATCCTGATGACCAAGAAAAGATTACATTCACCTGTCCTTATGGTACTTTCGCTTACCGCCGAATGCCGTTCGGACTCTGTAATGCTCCAGCAACCTTCCAAAGATGCATGATGGCAATCTTTGCAGATTTCATAGATAACATCATGGAAGTATTTATGGACGATTTCTCGGTATGTGGACAGAGTTTCGAAGGATGCCTACAAAACTTAGAAATGGTATTAGAACGTTGTGTAAAAGTAAACCTCGTCCTAAATTGGGAAAAATGCCATTTTATGGTCCGACAAGGAATAGTTCTAGGACATGTCATATCAGATAAAGGAATTGAGGTCGACAAAGCTAAAATAGAGATTATAAAAGATCTCCAACCTCCGAAATCCGTACGAGAAATATAGAGTTTTCTAGGACATGCCGGTTTCTACAGAAGACTTATAAAAGATTTTTCAAAAATCACAAAACCTTTGACCGGCCTGTTGATGAAAGATGTTGAGTTCGTCTTCGACGACGACTGTTTAAAAGCATTCGAAACATTAAAATCAGCCCTTATCACCGCACCGATTATGCAACCACCCGATTGGCGACTACCGTTCGAAATCATGTGCGATGCGAGTGATTATGCCGTAGGCGCAGTTCTAGGACAAAGGAAGGACAAGAAACTCCATGCCATCTACTATGCCAATAGAACCTTAGATCCTGCCCAAATGAACTACGCTACCACATAAAAGGAACTTCTAGCAGTTATATTTGCGCTTGACAAATTCCGTTCTTACTTAGTAGGAGCAAAAATTATCATATACACAGACCACGCTGCCATAAGGTACCTAATAAGCAAAAAGGATGCCAAACCAAGACTATTGAGATGGATCCTGTTATTACAAGAGTTTGACTTAGAAATCAAAGATAAGAAAGGAACCGAGAACGTTGTTGCAGATCACTTATCTCGAATAGAAGGCATCAAACATGAACCAGTACCGATAAATGACGATTTCCCGTACAAACGTTTGATAGCCAAATTAGAAAGTGACATACCCAACTCAATCTCGGAAGATCCAGAATTCGAAAAAGCCGTAGAAGCTGTCTATGCCCAAGTCACATTACCTTGGTATGCTGACATCGTTAATTACCTTGCTGCAGGCGTGCTTCCACCGGATCTCACTTATCAGCAAAAGAATACATTCTTCCATGATCTGAAACACTATTATTGGGACGAACCTCTACTCTTCAAGAGAGGGGCCGACAACATATTCCGTCGCTGTGTCCCAGAGGAAGAAATAGAAAATATTATTTCCCAATGCCATTCAGCACCATATGGTGGTCATGCTAGTACATCCAAGACGTGCGCTAAGATTCTCCAAGCCGGCTTATTCTGGCCTAACCTCTGGAAAGACGTCCACATTGCTGTGCAAAAATGCGATAGATGCCAACGAACTGGCAACATCTCACGACGCGATGAAATGCCTCAGAAAGGAATCTTAGAGGTAGAAATCTTCGACGTATGGGGAATAGATTTCATGGGACCATTCCCACCTTTTTTTGGTAACAACTACATACTTGTCGCTGTCGATTATGTGTCTAAATGGATAGAAGCCATAACTGCTCCAACAAACGACGCACGAGTAGTAATCAAACTCTTCAAAAACACAATCTTTCCCAGATTCGGTGTACCCAGACTAGTCATTAGTGACGGCGGATATCATTTCATATCGCGAATATTTGATAAACTTCTTTCTAAATATGGAGTCCGACACCGAGTAGCTACACCTTATCATCCGCAAACTAGCGGACAAGTAGAGGTCTCGAACAGGGAAATAAAACAGATATTGGAAAAGACTGTCGCTACCTCAAGGAAAGATTGGTCATCAAAGCTACAAGAAGCTTTATGGGCTTATAGGACCGCTTTTAAGACACCAATAGGTACTACACCCTACAAATTAGTTTACGGTAAATCCTGCCACCTCCCTGTAGAATTAGAGCATAAGGCCTTCTGGGCCATTAAGACACTTAATTTCAACTACACCGAGGCGGGAGAAAAGCGAATCTTGAACTTACACGAATTGGAAGAACTTCGATTAGACGCTTACGAAAATGCCCGTATCTACAAAGAACGAACTAAAAAATGGCATGATAAACGTTCAGTCAGGAAACAATTCAGTGTGGGAGACATCGTATTGCTATTTAATTCAAGATTAAAACTCTTCCCAGGTAAACTAAAATCTAGGTGGTCTGGACCTCATGAAGTGACTAGAGTACTTCAGAGTGGAGCTGTTGAAATTACCGATAAGACGAATGCACCGTTTATCGTAAACGGGCAACGTCTAAAACATTATAATAAGAACGACAACAACCCTTAAGTCAGCAGTATAGCATTGCTTGAGCTTCCAGCTCAAACACCCGAATAGCTTCTCACCAAGCTATCGTCAGGCTTTAGACGTTAAAAACAACGCTTACTGGGAGGCAACCCAATTTTCCTCGTTACTGTATTTCATTTTTCTTTAAAATTTTACTTTGAAAATTTAACAAAAATTCTAAACTTATAATTACCACTATTTTCTACTTTCGTTTGTTTTCATATTTTTATTTTTATTATTTTTCTCTTTTTGTCTTTTGTTTTTACCGCTTTTTGTTTTTAAAAAAAATCCTGACTTCAAACTTCTGTTTTAAACTTTTCAGGATTTTAAAAGTCTTCAAAACATTCCTCCTGTTTTCTCCGAATTACCTGCGAGTATGGACGAGTACGACTTCACAAAGGTTCATTTTCGAGGACTAGCTCAAAAGGCAAGATTTGCAGCACTAACCGAAAGAGAATTCGCCTTAACGTTGTATTATGATAAGTCTACCATGGATAAACTAGGAATCACGGATAACATTCAATACCTGTTCAATCAACTGGGTTGGGAGACCACTGCTTTGAAAACACGTTTTGCTACCTATAAGGATCTTACCTATGAATTCCTTAGTTCTTTCCGATACCTACCCAACTATGGTTTTGGATCCAACACATAGCTGATTACCTTTCGAATGTTTGGAATGGACCAAACCCATAGCCGGATGTCACTAGCTAACCTCTTAGGATTTCCTAACGGACCGCATGTGTTCATCAGTGCAGAAGATGACGAAATTGATTTCGAACTCGACCAATTCTGGGGTAGAATCACAGGCGACTATCACCCTGAACCAGACAAAATGTATAATGATGATATTCATAACCCAGCTTTCAGATACTTCTATAAGATACTAGCTCACACCCTGTTTGGGAAAGAAGAAAATATTACTACAATATCTAAAGAGGAGTTATTCATCATGTTCTGTGCTTCTCAGGGACGTACAGTAAATGCAGTGCCTTTCATGATGAGATCTTTCAGACGCCTCACTCAGGAACCACAGACACCTATTCTTATAGGAGGCCTCGTGACAATGATTGCCCACGAGCTTGGCCTTAGATTCCACTTAAATGCCAACACTCGTTTTGGCACCATCCGACCCATGAACATACAATTCTGCTTTAACAGACGCATTTTAGGAACTATGGGACCTGGACCTTATGAATACCTCATCAACAAAAAACCTGTCCAGTTATTCACACTGCCTGATCATCTGATGACAAGTATCCACAACAAGGACAACTGGCTTTAAGAATTGGATGAGCCTATGGGACCTCATTCACCTCAGTCAACACCACAGAACTATATGTACTATGAGGATGCTGTATCAGAAGCTGAAGTAGACCCTACGACTCCTCCGCACTACAACACCTATCCCGAGCCTATCCCTGAGGAGACCACCGACAAAATGGATACCGTTCTACTCCGATTGGACAATGTTGATGCAGCTCTGACTACTGTAAAAGATGACATCGCAGCCATACACAGCGAACTGGTAGTCTTCATGGATATAGTCTGCGACCAGCTCGACTTCTACGCACGGAAGTTCGATGAGTTGAAGTCACGAAAAGACTAGATACTATCTTTAGCATCAGATTTAATTTAGTTTGGTTTAGTTTAGGTTAGTTTAATCATTTGGATTTTCGCATTGTTAATCTCTTTATGTACTACATACAATCATTTCAATTTCATGTTATTTCAATTATAGTCTTTATTCAATTATTCTGTTTTTACATTATCCTTTGTTTGTTGGCTGCTATAACACATTGACATATCAATACTAGGCCTAAAAGTCACTGCAAGAACACCCTCAGAGCAAAATTCTGCGTTCTGCAGATTTTGCTGCTGTGACGACCGTCACAGGATCCTGACGAGCGTCACGCGGGTGACGACCGTCACACATACGTGACGACCGTCACGAACCCAAAACTGCTATCTGATATAACAGGGGTTGCATTTTCTCTCCCACTACCCTCATTTCAACTTCCAATCATCAGAACTTTCCCCCCACTCCAATCTTTCGTTTTCCCCACATTGCACCATATATTTCAACTCCAATCTCAACTTCCAACCACACTTCTGTCAATTTTTCCCACTTCGCAGAACAACCCCAATCCTCAGAACCCTCTCATCTTCCAACAATGGCGAGAAATGCCGAAACCCCGGACATAAGTAACATTGTCTTCAGCGAAGGTGACTTAGGCGAAAGACAGCGGGCAAACTACATCGCATTCCATCAAAGGTTGCTTCAGTCGACTCATTATCCACACATTCCATCGCTTACGGAGCTCGAACTCCTTGAAGGCGTAACTTGGATGCTTCAAAGAGCAGGCATCTGGAACCTCTGCACCAATCCACTGCCAACATACGAACAACTCACTCTGGAGTTCTTGAGTTCGTTTACCTACGTCACATCCAGCGGCGACCTCAGCCAACAATCCGGTGCCGCATGTTTCCGGATGTTCGGCACCAACTACCAGGTGAACTAGAACCAGATCGCCACCCTCTTACAACTTCCTCGAGGCGACAATGCTCACCGCCGCCTCACCGATCAGTTCCAGCATGAAGCTTTCGCACTGTGGTACCAGTTGACCGGCATCAATGCCGATGGTTGGGACTCTCTGCACGCCACGCATATCCATAACCCAACCATCCAGTACTTTCACAGAGCATTGAGCAACACAATCTTCGCCAGGGATAGCAACCATAAGGTGAACTCGAAAGAGCTCTTCTTCCTCCATTGCGTCTTCAACAACGAACCTATCAACGCTGCTCCGTTCCTGCTGGCTCACATTCAGGCCAACTGCAACCGTGGCTCGAAGCCATTTTACTTTGGCGGGATTGTCACTGCCATTGCACTTGGGCTGAACCTAGGCGACCGCCTCCAGCACCTCCATTCCATCCCCTCGGTGTTCCTTGACATCGACCACTGCAGAGCCTCTCACCTCATCCGCTCCAGAGCCGATGGGAAGTATCACCCGGTAGTGCGTGGCAAAACCGTTCGAAGCATCATCCTTCCATCACGCACCCGGACACACCCAGAGGATCGTACCAACTGGTTATTCGACCTCACTGCCCCTCCTGCTGCCGCTGTTCCTACTCAGGACCACACCCACGGTTCTGATGATGAAATCCAAGCTGAGTTGGACAGGCCGGAGCAACCAGAAGCATCGCAGCCTCCTCCTTCCGAAGGTACATCCTCTCGCCGCCGCCGCCATCATCCAGTGCCCGACTACACAGAAGAGGACCTCCGCCGCTCTCTCGACCAGCAGGCCCAGATACTCGCTATGCTGCAGCAGCAGAATCAGCGAGCAGACCAGTTCGGAGCTTGGCATCGGACTCAAATGAAACAACTTCAAACCGGCCAAGCCACCATTACTGAGAACTTGGCGAATCTGACTTTGTAGGTCGAAGGACTCCGGGACACTGTCTACCACACGGGAGCTATGAGTTATGAGGACCGAGTCGCCCTGGCCAGAGTCAGAGGACGCCAGCGCGGACGTGACCGAGGCAGCGGACGTGATTAGTTATCATTTTCCTTATTTGTTTACTATATTTCCAGTTTATTTGTACTTTCATTTCCGTGTATCTCCCTCTCGCATTCTTCCTAATCAGTGGGGACACTGATTGAGATAGTGTGGGAGCGGAGCGTTTATTTCCATTCCATTGTACTTTGAATTTCGTAATTTCTATTTAAACATTTTCTATTTTTAGCAAATAAAGCTCGTTTATATATCCTTTTTCCGTTACGCAAACATCCCCACGTTAGTCAACGTAAACAAAAAATTTTCGTTCGTTCCTCAAAAGCAAAAGCATTACGAGAATGCGCCCGAGTTCAAACCAAGTTTCGAAACTCCGAGGAGACGACAATTCTAACAAAACCAGTACCATCCTGACACCTTAGATCTCCGGTTTATGCGAGTCGGTTTCACTACCTACGCGTACCAAAGTCTCAAGTGTCTACGCAAACTCAACCCCAAGTAGTTTATACTAGCAGTCAGCACCATCCTAAAGCACTTCTAAGCGAGCGACCGATGCAAATAAGTGTATGATCTCCAAAAAGATGAAAAATCATGAAAAGAAAGCTAGATAGCCCAAAAACATAAGACACGTTTCCTTCTAAGTTAGGTGCTCCTCACCCGAGCATTTAGCCCAACGGCACGAAAACTCATTGAAAAATCAATGATATAAGCTTATGATCAATGAAGAAGATCAAAAACAGAAATGAGATCATATTCACTAACAGGTCGACTTGCCATGAAAGTGTACGGACAACGGGCTTAATGTGATTGCGCTAGAACAAACAGGGTGAACTTGCCGCGAGAACCTTGACACCAAGCTATAGTAGCATGACTGGGACCGATTTGCATAAAAAGGAGACCTCCGAAGACTTGTAGTCCAGTGTCGTCATGGTACTCGTTTTGTTCTTACCAAGAATCCCGGTTTTTCCCAACTCTGCGAACGAAGAAGCTGCCTCGTGATTGTCGACCTTTTCATGTTTTACTTGAGGACAAGCAAAGATTCAAGCTTAGGGGAGTTTGATAACACGAAATCGTATATATATTTTGATGCATAATTCAACTAAAGTTTAACTGTTTTCGATCCGATTTCGGGTTATTTCCGTGTTACTTGTCTGATGTTTTGCAGGTATTTAACAATCACGTCTAAACAAGGCAACATGAAGAAAATAAGCAATCTCAGATGAAATATGGACGAAAAAAGAGTGAAAACATCATGAAAAGCGCAGAAGGCTGTTTTTGCTGATGTGACGACCGTCACAGCTCCATGACGACCGTCACACGGGTGACGACCGTCACACCTTGTGACGACCGTCATGCAGGCAAAAACGCCCCACTTCAATTGCACGTTAAAGAAGCAGTTCCAAGTCCCAAATAGTGGACCACTACTCCCTGATTATTCTGCCTCAAAGTCCACCCTCTTCAAGTTATAACCGTTAGAATTCCATTTCTATAAAAGGGGAAGAAGGAGACCTCAGAAAGGGAGCCGCATTCATACAACGAAGTGCTGCCAAATTTATTTCCAGAGCATACCTTTCAAGTTTTAATATTCTTATTTGTTTCTCCTTTCATTTTCTGCACTCCTTTTACTCTTTCTGTAACTCCTATTTCCGCTGTACGATTAAATTGGCACAAAGACCAGAATCCTGCCAACATCTGTGGAGGATCTGCCCAAAGGCCAATTGGAATATTTACAGGTTTCTCATTTCAATCGTAATTCCAGTTTTATTATAATGCATATTATTATTTATTGTTTTTATTTATGTTTTATCTTTCCCAAATCCATGTCTAGCTAAATTTAAGTAATCGATATGTAGTAATAATTCGAAAGGGATTTGATAATAACTGGTTGAAAATTGTCTTTTCAAAAGTAATTTATGGTCTGAGTGTTTAAAATTAATTTACTGAATAAACTTCGTCGCGAAAGCGAGAACTTATTTAAAAGTAGTTTTGCCACGAAAGTGGGAAATTAATTAAGATACGAACCAACAAGCGAAAGCTGCGGTAAGGTCAGATAGTAAACACTAGTCATTCATTTTAATAACAGCGAAAGCACTTTAAAATGAATTAGAACTTAGAGATTTCCAAAAAATATTTTAAACCCCGAATGGGATACGAAAGTGTACGTTTGGCCCTTAGAATTATGATTAGCGTCAACAATCATCGTGAGGCGAGAGTCTTCAAATCACCATTTTCTGCTTAAATAAACTCTGAAAATTATTTCATACACCGGTAACTTGTCAAATCCCTGAAGAACACAATTACTGCATATCGATTCAATCAATTATAATCTAAGTAGCATTCTTAGTTCCCTTTTAGTGACAATCTTATTCCCTTAAACATATTCTACCTAGCTAAACATAGTAACTCCCGAGAACACTAGTTTGATTACGAGTCCCTGTGGGATCGATATCTATTATTACTACGCGATAGACTGTGCACTTGCAGTTAGGTTGTATTAGACATAGAAAGTCGCGATCAGCAACACGAGCCATTAACCGCCCACCACCATCTGCAACCATAAGTGGTGAAGTTGTTCTCCAAAGTGGTGATAACAACAATGATCCCGGTAGCTCATTTTCGTTACATACGGCGAGAATGACGAAGAGGAATCGAAGATGTCGCCGCAATCGGAATAGCTCTGCAGCCAGGAACTTCGCGCAACTAACAGCTCGGTTTCAACTCGCAAACTTGGCAACAGTAATTTTAATTTGCAGTACACTCAAGTCAGCAACAACAGCGTTTAAATTCAAAACTGTTATCAACTGAGCAGTAGCACGTATCATAGCAGAGCAACGGATCCGACTCACGCCTTCGGTAACATTTCGAGTCTTTCTTCTTTTTCTGAAGTGATGATATCACTGTCAAAAAACTGCATTTGTTCATGATTGTATTTTGGTTGTACCGTAACAAGTTTTCTTCTTTTTTTAATGCATTTACATTAATATTGTATGAATCAAGTTTATTCATGTTGCTGATGCTAGCTTTGAATGGTTGTGGAAACTAAAATTAAGAAGGGAGTTCTCTGTGTTAGCTTACATTTTGAACCTGGAATAACCAAACTTCAGAGCACCAATGGCTATGTGTTTCTATTTGAAATGTGTTTTCTTATTGTATGCTTGTGGTGTATGGGAAAGTTTAAATGAATTCCTACTGCTGTTCACCTTATTTCTTCACCTTGCTCCATGATTTGCCACCGGCTCTGTCGAACTTCCTCATCACGCTGACACACAACAATAACCTCAGGCAACAACAAAGGTTCGAATCTTGACTCACAACAATAACGATTAATTTCGGTAACTTTGTTTGTTTCTTTTTGTTGTGATTTTATTTGTGTGTCGTGTTGTGTTGTCGGTAATTTTCGATATCTTTTGTTCAATTCTTGGATATTGCTAGCTGTTTCAAATTGTTAGGTTTGTTTGATTTCGTAACAATGTTAGTCGTTAGATGTGGTTGCTTGTGTCTTTGTTTTGATTGAAAATTTTAGTTCAATTTACGGCTACTGTTTTAGTGTTGTGATTTTTTGTGACTCGATTTTGTGGCGAATCCGCTTGTTCCATTTTACATGCATGCTACGGTAAACCTGGGCATTAATTGGAAATTTTGAGTTTACAATTGCTATTCTATAAGTGATGTTAATAGTACATGAGTTTCTATTGGATTGAGATATCGATTATGTAGAGTAATTTTTGATTGTGATATTTTGAATTTCAACTTGTATAAGGTTTGGTTATGCTTGCATTTTTTTCCCTGATAGAATCTTACTGTCTATTCTTTCAACTGCATATTTAGATAATAATTTATATTTGAGATCGTTATTGCTGCTAAATAATAGAGTTGTTTCAACATTTTTTCTTTCTTTCTAATGTCGTGAGTTTTAGATTTTGTGTTAATTGGTGTGTTAAAGTTTTTGTTTTTGTTTTTAAATAAAACTGATAATAAAAAAGATGAGGACAAGGGACACTAGTTTTGTGGCTAGGTTATATTGTAGTGTTTGTATCTTGTTTTTATAGCCATATACTTGTTACAAGCTGGTGTTCTTCCTGTGATCATTGCATAAAATTAAAAGAAGAAATTGTAGAAAGAAAGTGGTACTTGTTACTGTTAGTTTCATATAGTTATTATGTATATACATTACATATATCATACGTGTTACTTTTAGAAGTTAAATATATTCTAAAGTTTTATAGTTAATTAGTTATTATGAGTTCAACATAATTTTCTTAAAATATTGTTTCTTTATTATTATTATAATTATTTTGGGGTTTTAATTCTATTGTGATTTTGTAAGTATTGTGATTTTATTGTTGAATAGTGCGGGTGATATCGTCACATTTTCATCTGTATAGTTTAGCCAAATTACAATTAATTTTAATTCTAAATCATTTTCAACTAAATTTTGATCAATGCTTTAAACCTCTTTTAAAAATAAATTCTCGATTTGTCGAGCTATTTTCTTTCCTTGTAAGTCGAGTGCTTTCAAAGCCTCGCCATCAACCTTTGATCACCATACACAATATTTTAAAGCTTAATCTTGGGCTTCCTTACAGTGATACCTATTTGATCAATTATTTCTAGTTGGTCACTTAGAAGACTAGCCCACTTTGCTAGTGCACACGTTAAAAACTCAATTTCAAACCTTGATTCATCTCAAGCATTTTCTTCTAATCAAATTAAAATACTTAATAACTACTCAAATACGATTTCAATAAAAGGATGAAAAAGAGAGAGTTCCAAGTCTTTGGTTCTCTCTCCCAATTGTTTGGGTCCGAGAAGTCTTTCTTAAGCTCGAACAATTGTCTTCTAAAAAATGATAAACGAATTCAAATCATTTTTCTTAAACACGTAGATGAAAAAGAGGGAGTTCCAAGTCTTTGGTTCACTCTCCCGATTACTTGGGTCCGAGAAGTCTTTCTTAAGCTTCGAGTAATCGTCATCCGATTAATACACTCTAATCATACTAAACATCTTTCATAATATTAGATGGGAAAAGGAGAGAGTTCCAAGTCTTTGGTTCACTCTTCCGATTATTTAAGGTCCGAGAAGTCTTTCTTAAGCTTCGAGTAATCCTCATCTGTTAAAATACTTTAACCACATCCTATCTTTCAAATGCCATTCAAACAACTCCTTTTTGCGATGAAAAAGAGAGAGTTCCAAGTCTTTGGTTCGCTTTCCCGATTACTTGGGTCCGAGGAGTCTTTCTCGAGCTTTGAGTAATCGTCATCCGATTAACCCACTCGAACCACATCTTATCCTTTTGCAATTGAGGTTGAAAAAGAGAGAGTTCCAAGTCTTTGGTTCACTCTCCCGATTACTTGGGTCCGAGAAGTCTTTCTTAAGCTTCAGGTAATCGTGACCTCTAGCTAAACATCCAATACATCAAACCTAACCTCGTTGTCTCGCCCCCATGCGACCAAAATCCTATAACCTATTCCAATTTATCCTCTTTTCCAATACCAAAATACTTAACACATCAAACTCTCTATTCCTCGCCCTCGTGCGATCCACAACTCTTCTTAAAGAACATTGTTTAGTCCATTCTTCCGCGCATAACAAACTCGTGCTTCAGCCTCCCCTAGCGAGCAGACAAGCCAATGTTTAGCAGTTAGAATGCGACCTAAAACTCTCGTTCAACTCATACCCACCTTTTACCAAGAAAATTGTTTAGTCCCTTCTTCCGCGCATAACAAACTCGTGCTTCGGCCTCCCCTAGCGAGCAGACAAGCCAACGTTTAGCAGTTAGAATGCGACTTAAACACTCGTTCGTCAAACACAAACCCTTTACTCGTAGGCCGAACTACGGCTGCTCTGATTTCTCACATCCGTTGAGAATGCGTAGGCATAGGATTGCGATGATCCTAGCGAGCACATTCCCCACAATCTCCTATTTTTACCCGTAGTCCCACGAACTACGAATGCTCTGATTTTCCACTTCTTATAAGTGAAGATACGTAGGCACAAGGCCCCAATCCTTGGCGAGCACCCTATCTTAAAACCACCCATTTCCCCCTTTAGCAAGCAATTCCTTTAGAAGATAAATAAGTGTATCCACTTTCTCTCACGAATCGAATCAAGAGGTTCCCGTTGAGTACAACGGACATGAGGGGTGCTAATACCTTCCCCTCATGTAATCGACTCCCGAACCTAGAATATTGGTTGCGATGGCCATGTGCTTATCTCCTTAAAGGTTTTATCGATATTTTCCTATTCCATCCTTGGAATGAATAAAGTTCGGTGGCGACTCTGTTTCGAACAGTATTTTCCGCGTCCATCGCGAGGATCGTATTTTTCGAGGTACGACACTTAGCATACCATTGCATCTAAGGGCAAAATTTTCGGTTTTCTATATTTAAATATATTTCACCCTGATTTTATGGAGATTGTCATCTCTCATGCCATCTGGTAAAGATATTTAAATAGGGGTGTTGTACCCCAAAATTTGCCCAACCTTTTCTTTACTTGGTTTATGTTTCATTTCATTGTTCTAGCATTTTGCATTGCATAGCATTTTTCATTTTTACAGGGTATCAAGAGATGTGTGGGATGTGCCAAGGTTTCTAAACCTAGTCAAGGGTTTGTATTCAAGTTGTCAAGTGGTTATCATCATCAGAGACAAGTCAAAGCCCTTTGGACAGACAGAAATGTGTATGTGGGTCACCTCCTGTTTAGGAGGCCATTTGAAGGTCATTTGAAAATCACAAGCCCATGGTTATGTAGGGAGATTATCACTTAAGCTCATTAGAGGCCTTGAAGGTCATTGTGAAGCTCATCCAAGTATTCATATCAAGTGCAAGTGGCTGCAGTTGAAAAGGGTGAAATTAGGGTTTCAATTTTAATCAGGATAAATTTTGTTTCTTCAAGCAAACTTGTTTCCATGGATCTACATATGTCCTAAGGTGTTTGGGGATGAAAGATCGACCATCAATTTTAATCATAAGAGCTTCAATTGATCAGTCAATTGAAAATCAGAAGATTTGGGGGAAAAAGTCAACTGTAGTTTGACTTTTGATTTAAATGGTGTTCCAATGGAGGGATCATGGCCCATGAAGTTCATATGACTTAGTGAAGTCTACTTAAGAAGCTTCAAGGCCTTAAAAGACTCGGAACATCAACAGTCGACTCGGTAGCCATCGATCGATCGTTCGGTTGACCGAAAAGTCAACTCTGCAATCATAAGGAACTTGACCTCAAAGTGTGAATATAAAATGTTTCTAATGGCATATTAAACTTATCCATGAAGTTTCATGACCATTGGATCAAGGATGGAGGAGTAATCGAAAAATCGGGAAATTAGGGTTTTGAAAGGGGCAAGACCATAACTCCCGAACCACACATCCAATTGAGTTGGTTCAAAGCTCATTGTAAAGCTCTTGACAAGTCCTACAAAAGTGCCACAGTGGTCAATGAGCAGAAAATGCATAGATTTGGAGTTATGGTCAAATTCATTACAAGAGGGAAAAATAACTTAGAAAAATTTTAAGTTATTGAACTTTTTAGGCATGTTTTTCAGCAACTTTGAGTGGATTTTTGACCTAGTTCCATTTCGAATCTGAGGATCATGAAAACATGAAAGTTGTAGAGATACATGAGGGCTTTCCAAAATGTACTAGAACTCCTCCATAGCCCTTATGAGTTGAGAATTATGAATTCAGCAAGTTGAGGTTTTAACATTTGAGTTCAACATTTTCACTTTTTCATAAACTCACTTTTTGATCACTTAAACCATTCTCAGCCATTGGATCTTGTTTATATCTGTTATTTAGAATGTGTGATGAGAAGAAATGCAGAAAATCAAGAGTAGTGATGAGTCTTGCAAGTTGGAGACAAGTTGCATTATTTTAATGGAAGAAATGAGGAAAGAGAAACTTTATGGAAGAAAAGTCTTGCAACTGCAGTTCTCCTACTCCTAGTCATAATTCAGTCACTTCTTTTTCATTCATGCCACTTGATTTATGCATAAACTATAGCCAAAAGCTTGGATTTGCAGTTGTCCACAATATTGAACAAAATTGCACTTTACAAAATCCCTCCAAAATGCAAAAGACAAATCTGTCCCAAGCCTCTCCTTGCCTATAAATAGAGGATTCCTCTATGTTGAGAGGTACACCAGAGCACTCTACAACCCAAAAGAAAATCATTGCTCTCATACTACCTTGCATTTTCTTACAAGTGAAGAAAACCACCCCAAAAAACCTTAAATATTTGTCTTGAGCAAAACAACTTCCAAAACCATTTTCACTCAACCAAAATCACCACAAACCATCCACACAATCCACAAATGATGTGTGGGAGGTGTAAAAGCCTTTAAACTAGTCAAAACCCTCATTTTCCCCAAAAGTCAACTTTCAACCAAGGAAAGTTTGACTTCATACTCAAAATCTGCCAAAACACTAACCTGGCTTGTTCTGATCATTATAAGCCTCCAAGCACCCTTTGTTTATGATGTACCAACTGTCCATAACCAAAAAAACCATCATCATCACTTGTTTCAAGTTCTGTCCTAAGGGTTCACTTGTTTACTTCAAGTGCAAGAAAGGGTTGTCATCTTCATCAAGACATTGGATTGGATCTTATTTGGAGGCTTCAAGGTTTTCCATACTGCACAAACTTGCTTGGAGGTCTAAAAGAGGTTGGTAGTTACTATACTCCTTTAAACTATCATGAATGTGTTTGATGTGCATTAGTGGTTACAATGTGTTTTGAATATAATGTAGTTTATGTTTGAATTTGTCCCATTTTGGCTTGTTTGCTCATTAATGTGTGTTGCTCTTATGATAATCATCAATAAGTTGTGCTGCTATGTGTTGAACTTTGAAACTCTCTTGAGTGCCATTTTTATGTCATGTTTGAACATATAAGGATGTTGGCAACTGTTATGGGGGTTTGGGACTATTTTGATCCTGTTTCTGTTTGTGAAAAAGGACGACTTGCTTCTGCTCCAACAACTTTCTTAGGTTTTGATATGTTTGATGGAATGTTGATTAGAAACCCTCATATATGTGTTTATATGATGTTTGCTTTTATTGAAAACTATGTGTGGTTTTAGCCTGCAACATTTCTGTTCATGTGCATTTTTCAATCATGTGCATTTTGCAACTCATAGATCATTTTCCATTATGGCTTATTTTTTGGTTTCTTCTTGTGTTCAAGCTTGATCTATAGCATGTTTTGAGTATGCTTGTGAGCTGTATAGGCTTTTTGGATTTTGTCAAGGATCATTGGGATGAGTCATGTAAGTGTGAGGCCTGTTTTTAATTCATGAGGACCAATGGCCTATGTTTGCTAGCATAAGATTGTGATACTCTTTGAATCATGTTTTGCTTGATGGTTGGCATTATTCTGTTTTGCATCAACTTGCTGTCATCACTTAGGTTTATGCAATTGGGCTGTTTCAATGATAGCATACGCATACCCTGCTTGCATTTGTCAAACTGTGATGAGCCTATGTGTTTTGTGTTGATATTCTGAAAAGCATTGTGTGCATTTTGTCTCAAACTGCTTGTAGGCACCTTTGATCATTATTTTGAATCCTTGCATCAATGTGGCATGTTCATTCTGTTGAGAACCAAAACTGTCATGATGCCTTTGTTAAGTTTGAAAACTGTTGTATGCATTAGGAGTATTAGGTCTGATTGATATTTGTGCTAGCCTTGCCATTTTGTAAAATACATGTCTGCTGCCACAACTGCCTAGATTCATGAACTGCCATAGCACAAGTTTTGTTGTAGACTAGCATTTGACATGTGTTTGCAAGATGATTTGTGCATATAGAGCTAGGGCTAACCATTGATCATTGGCATTGTAACATGTTACTGTCATAACTGCCTGAATTCATGAACATTACCATGCTGCTATGATCTTTTTTCAAACTTTGTCAAGTTTTTGTTGCTATGCCTTACTTCCAACTTTGTCAAGTTTTGCATTTGTGATTTGTTTGTAAACCAAGAGCATGCCTTGTTTGGTGTTGATTGTGATCTTGTACTACTTGCTGCTAGTATTGATTTTCTTTTTAGAAATCTGTCTAGGTCCATTGTCCTATGTTTGAAACCTTCACTTTTTGAGGCATGATATGAATTTGATGTGTTAGACTTGGCATGATTTTTTTTGAGACCAACTGTTGTTGTTATGTATTGAGTTTTCTACATGTTGGATCCAATTGGTTTAAATGTTAGTCCATGAGCACAATACTGCTAAACTGCCAAGAATCAGCTTGTTTGAATTGATGCAATTTTCTTAGGGCGTATTGCTTTAGTAAAGGCATTGCATAGATTCATATGTGTGGCTAGTTGGATTTGATCTTGACTGTCATTTAATTTGCTGTCTATTTCTGTTTCATGCTTTCAATTCATATGCCATCTGTTTTGATCTTGCAAGATACTTTGAATTCATGTTTTGACAGTTGAGAATCCTTTAATGTGTGGTGATTGAATTGTGTATGTGTGCTGAACAGATCTTATTTTCCGAAACCACATATCAAGCCTTTTGGTCTATTTGTGCAACTTGCATACCAATTTTGGTTTGGAACTGATTTTGTCTGATCTAGGCATCTAGAATCACTGATCTACATATTTGAAAGATGTGCACACCTTCATTTAATCATAATCCCTTCTGTTTTGAACTATCACCATCATAATGCATCACAAGCCATAATTGCAACTTGTATATCAGTTTTTTGATTGGACTTGTTTTGGTATGATTTTTGCATCAAGAATCCATGAACCATGTATTTGCAACTTGTGCATATCTCCATTTGATCATATTTTCTTCTGTTTTGAGTTGTGGCTTTCAAATTGCAATTTCAAGCTTTACCTTGCAACTTGCATACCAGATCTTGTTTGGATATGTTTCTGTCTGATCTTGGCATCTATAATCCATGTTTTACATATTTGAAAGTTTCTCAGGCCATTACATGAGTTTAAAGGCATCTAGTTTGGTCCTTTGTTTTCAAAATTCATATCTCACATTCACATGACAGTTGCATTCGTGTTTTAATTTTGATGCATTATCTTGGAAAATTGACATTACCATTGCATTCCCTGTTGAATTTCACGTGAGATAGACCTAAAGTTTGCTAAATTTGGTTAAGTTTTGAGTGATTTATGATGTTGTTGTTTTCATGATGTTGCCTTGTATTTTGCTCACCTTGCCCTGCCCAGAATAGCATATTTTTAGGCTTATCTATTTAATGGGGTGGCATAATACTTGGATGTATCGCCACCCCAGTGGTTAAATGCCTTGCCATTTCATTATCATGTCCCCGGTTTGAGCCCAGCTTGGGGCATTTTGCTTTTTATTTCTTTTATTTTCCATGTTTTACATTTATTGTTTTTCTTCCTTCAAATAACACGCGCGCGCCTTGGCTCGCTTGGTAAGATTTTGAGTTTGCAATCCAAAGGTGGTGGGTTCAACACCCACCAAGCGCATCTCCCATCTTTTTATCACTAAAATGTTTATTTTTCCTTTTAAATTTCAAATTCATAACTTTGTCAATTTTTGTTATTTTTGATTGGTTCTTTTTACAATTTTCTCATATTGTTGCATATTTTCATATGATATTTTAATATCCTAGGTTTTTAATTTCATTTTGAATTCATCATTTTTATTTTCTTTCTCATTTCATCTGCGATTGATTTATCTGTTGTTTACTCGGCCTTGTGCCATGATCCCCCTAGGGTTCCTAGTCCCTCCGTTTAGGATGGAAGTAGGAGAGACATTAGGTGTTCAATCCTACGCATGATAATATTAGGTTAGTTTTTTTCCCTTTCATCTCAATCTTAGGATCACCATTGCATGACAACTTTAGGCTTGGATTTAGTCCCCCTTTTAGTGTCCTTTCTCTTCTCATCTCAAAACAATCCAAAACACGTAATAAAGGTTAATGAGTATTGTACGTTACGAGCCTTAAGCTACTTGGGAAATGGTTGTTGAAGGGTTTCCTTTCAATGGCTTGATTGTTTAGTATAGCAACCTTTGGGTGATATGCGACGCAATCACTCCTAAGTCATAGTCTCTAGTGCGATACGAATTACAAACCAATTCAAAAACACTTCTCCTCTAAAAAATACAAAAAAACAAAAAACATTCAAACTTCTTTTTTCCCTTTGGGGCCTTTAACTTTGGGAAATCATTTTCATAACAAGAGTGTTGTTAACTCTTAGATCTACCACAAACGGTAATGCCTAAGTCTCCCATGCTCGAGCTGCATACACCAACTGCTAGAACTACTTGTTAACCCTACTCGGACCTAAAAAATAGTGGAACAAACCTGTGTTCCCCCGTTAGCTCGAACTACGTTTGCTCTGATCTTTCTTACCAGATGAAAGTACGTAGGCACAAGATGGTGATGTCTTGACGAGCAACCTTCCCCCCTTTTTCACCCGTAGTTAGTCGAACTACGTTGACTCTGACTTCTCATTCCAGATGAGATACGTAGGCACAAAGCGTCGTTGCTTTGCCGAGTCATTTCTTTTTCTTTTACCCTCAAGCCTTTAGCTATATAGTTTCAATCACCCTTTTTTAGATAGACAACAAGTGTGGATCCCGTCGAGTACGACGTGTAAGAGCACAGATTGTGTCTTAGTAATATCTCTATGTTTTGATGATAACATTAATGATAATTTGTATACAAGAATTATACTCTCTAAATTTGTTCTAAACTGTTTTCTACAGGCACAAAAGATTTTAATCTTAAAGAGCAAATTTGATGTGTACAATAAATTCTGAATGGCTCAAGAGCATCTGAAGATTAGAAGAATCTGAAGTATAAGAGCTTAGTCATCAAGATTCTGAAGATACAACACGCTGCATATATTATCAAGAATCTGAATGAAAGAAGACTCTGAGTGAAGAGACTCTGAATGAGAGAAGACTCTGATCTAAGAGCATGTTACGCTTCAAGCACACAGCTGCACCAGACTCTGATTCAGCAACATCTGAAGAACATCTTAGGCTCTGAAGTTTCCAGAAGATTCTGAAGACTGAAGACTCTGATATTGATTGTTGATCTGAACTATCTGAAGAATTATTTGAAGAAGATTATTTTAATATATCCGTTGGAATATGCCAGCAAATCTTTCCTTAATTGGGATAGACATAAATCTCTGCAAGAATATTATTCCTCTGATACATTCCATATATGGTAAATTCACAGCTCAGCAGACAATTGCTACACCCACATTTTGTGCGCCGTCTCTCTGCTGCAATAGTACAAAGGACAGTACTATTTGATATTGGAAATATCTTCTCCAACGGTATTATATTCTCTCCAATATTCAAGTGGCTATATAAAGGATATCATAGCACTTTCTTCAGCGACGAATTTTGAAAAACTTACTCTCAAGCGAAGAAACTCTCAAGCTCTCATATTCTTTATAGTTCATACTTTGTTCTAAACTTCGAGAAATAACACAGTTGTGTTTATAGCTTTCATAGAAGCATTTTATTACTCTTACATTGTATTACATTAATTTGTAAAGGAAGTTTTCCTTAAGAGGATCTAGGTTAGATCAGTAGCTCTTGAGAAGACTAAGAACAGTTGTTCTTAGGTGTTGCTATTTGTAATCAGTTGATTTGAATAGTGGATTAAGTCCTTGTTGAGAAAGGCAAATCACTCTTGAAAAGGGTGGACTGGAGTAGTTGAGTTCAACGAACCAGGATAAAAATACTTGAGTTTTTATCTTTGATTATTTTCTGTCATACTTATTCAACCCCCCTTCTAAGTATTTTCTCACCTTCAGTTGGCATCAGAGCTCCGGTTCTGCGTGTGCATTCACTTAACCGTGACAGATAAAGATCCAGTGAGAAGAATACTCTGTTATTTATTTGGTTGCTAATATGGGTGATATTCCTACATCAAGCAACAAATATGAAGGAGACAGAATCAGCACCAAACCTCCAATGTTTGATGGAGAAAAATTTGATTATTGGAAAGATAGACTTGAAAGTTTTTTCTTGGGGTATGATGCTGATCTCTGGGATTTAGTCATTGATGGATATGAACATCCTACTAAGGATGGCAAAAATATTGATAGAAAATCAATGACTGAGGAGCAGAAGAAAGAATTCAAGAATCATCACAAAGCCAGAACCATACTTCTTAATGCAATCTCTCATACAGAGTATGAGAAGATTACCAACAGAGACACTGCTCATGATATGTTTGAGTCTCTCAAAATGACTCATGAGGGAAACTCTCAGGTGAAAGAAACAAAGGCTCTGGCGCTGATACAGAAGTATGAAGCGTTCAAGATGGAAGAATCTGAGAACATTGAGACTATGTTTTCCAGATTTCAGATTCTAACAGCTGGGTTGAAAGTTCTGGACAAGGGCTACTCAACATCTGATCATGTCAAGAAGATCATCAGAAGTCTTCCTACCAGATGGAGACCTATGGTGACTGCATTGAAGCTGGCCAAGGATCTGAACAAAATCTCATTAGAAGAACTCATCAGTTCTTTGAGAAGTCATGAGATTGAGCTGGAGGAAGATGAACCCCAGAAGAAAGATAAAGGTAAATCCTTAGCTTTTAAATCTAACAAATCTGTTAAAACTTTGCAGGTAAATGAAGAAAGCTCTGAGGAATCTTCTTCTGAAGAAGAAGATGAACTATCCATGCTGTCCAGAAGGATCAACAAACTCTGGAAGCACAAAGGGAAGAAGTTCAACTACTTCAGAAGATCTGATCAAAAGAGAGAATCTTCTGGACACAGAAGATCTGGCAAGAAAGAGGTCACTTGCTATGAATGTAAAGAACCTGGACACTACAAGAGTGAATGTCCCAAACTTCAAAAGGAAAAACCCAAAAGGAAGTTTGATAAAAAGAAAAAGGTTCTGATGGCTACATGGGATGACTCAGATGAATCTGAATCATCTTCTGAATCTGAGGAAGAATGTGCAAATGTTGCGCTGATGGCCAACACAAATGATCAAGATGAAGGAACGTCATCATCTGAATCTGAGTCAGAATCAGACTCTGACTCTGAAGAGGTATTTTCTGAACTCTCCAGAGCTGAACTTGTTGAAAGTTTATCTGACATGTTGGAAAGCTACAACAAGATTAAACTCAAATACAAGAAGCTGAAAAGCAATCTTGAATCTGAGATTGATCTTCTGAGAACAGAACTTGTTGAGCAGAAAGAAATAAATTTAAAACTCAAAGATGATTTAGAAACAACTCAACAAGAATCTGATACTGAAACAGAGTCAAGTGAAAATATTTTAGAAAAATATGACTCCAGTTTTAAAAGATTCCTCACTAAAAGCATAGACAGAAGCAAAATGGCTTCTATGATCTATGGTGTTAGTGGGAACAACAGAAGAGGCATTGGATGTGAATCTTCCTCTGGAAGCAATCCAAAATCTGTTGATAAACTCTTCATCAAGAAGACTCCTCTGTATTCTCATTTTAAGTTTGGTCATCTGAATGATATTAAACATACAAGCTCTGAAAAGAGTACTTATGTGTTTAAGCCAAGGGCTAGCCAGAATAAACACTATGTTGAAAAACAGAAGTTTAGGCAAAACCACAGAACATCTAACCCCAAAGGACCCAAGAAGATCTGGGTACCTAAAAGTAAAATAATACCTGTTGCAGATGTTCTTAGCAGCAAAATCCAGACACCAATCATGGTACCTGGACTCTGGATGCTCACGACATATGACGGGCGAAAGGTCTATGTTCCAAAGCCTGGAACTTAGATCTGGAGGGGACGTGAAATTTGGAGGGAACCAGAAGGGCAAGATCATTGGCTCTGGTACAATAGGTAATGGTAACCTACCCTCTATTTCTAATGTTCTGTTAGTTGAAGGATTGAAACATAATCTATTGTCCATAAGTCAATTAAGTGACAATGGTTATGATATCATCTTTAATCAAAAATGTTGCAAAGCTGTATGTCAAAAGAATGGTTCAATCCTATTCAGTGGAAAGAGGAAAAACAACATTTACAAAATTAACCTTTCAGAACTTAAAGTTCAAAATGTAAAATGCCTTTTATCTGTGAATGATGAGCAATGGGTCTGGCATAGAAGATTGGGACATATTAATATGAGACGTATATCTCAGATTAATAAACTCAATCTGGTCAGAGGACTCCCTAATCTGAAGTTCAATTCAGATGCTCTGTGTGGCGCATGTCAAAAGGGTAAATTTTCAAAATCTCATTTTAAACCAAAAAATGTTGTTTCCACTTCTAGACTATTGGAATTACTTCATATTGATCTGTTTGGACCAGTGAAAACTGCATCCATCAGAGGCAAGAAGTATGGGTTAGTCATTGTAGATGACTACAGCAGATGGACATGGGTAAAGTTTCTAAAACACAAGGATGAGTCTCATTCTGTGTTCATTGACTTCTGCAATCAAGTCCAGACTGAAAAAGAATGCAAAATTATTAAAGTCAGAAGTGATCATGGTGGTGAATTTGAAAACAAATATTTTGAAAAATATTTTTCTGAAAAAGGAATTGCACATGATTTCTCCTGTCCTAGAACTCCACAACAAAATGGAGTTGTAGAGAGGAAAAATAGAACATTGCAAGAAATGGCCAGAACCATGATCAACGAGACAAATCTGGCAAAATACTTTTGGGCAGAAGCAATAAATACAGCATGTTATATTCAGAACAGAGTGTCTGTAAGACCTCTTCTGGAAAAGACTCCCTATGAATTGTGGAGAAACAGAAAGCCCAACATTGCTTATTTTCATCCATTTGGATGTATTTGTTATATGCTTAACACTAAAGATCATCTGAACAAGTTTGATTCCAAAGCACAGAAGTGTTTCATGCTTGGTTATTCTGAACGCTCTAAAGGCTACAGAGTATTCAATACTGAAACACAGATTGTGGAAGAATCTATTCATGTTAGATTTGATGATAAGCTTGGCTCTGAAAAGCCAAAGCAAGTTGAAAGTTCTGCAGATAGAGAAGTTATTCTCACAGACTCTGAAGGCTCAGAGGCAGACAAGACTGAAGACAAAGACTCTGAAGCAAACCCAGATGCTACGCCTCTAACTTCCCAACTTGACAATCTGCATATTTCTGAAAGACCAACAGTCAGAGGATCTTCTTCCAGAATGAAAGCTTCTCATCCAGAGGATGTGATAATTGGAAAGAAAGATGATCCAATAAGGACAAGAGCATTTCTCATAACTTCTGAATCTTCCTTCTGTGGCTTAGTGTCAATTATAGAACCAACATCTGTTGATGAGGCTCTGGAAGATAATGAATGGATTTTAGCTATGCAAGAGGAGATGAATCAATTCACAAGGAATGAAGTCTGGGATCTGGTTCCAAGACCTAAAGGTTTCAATGTCATTGGAACAAAATGGGTTTTCAGAAATAAACTTAATGAGAAAGGAGAAGTTGAAAGGAACAAAGCAAGACTGGTTGCTCAAGGCTACAGTCAACAAGAAGGCATAGACTACACAGAAACATATGCTCCTGTTGCAAGGTTAGAGTCTATACGCTTGCTTATTTCATTTGCTGCACAACATAACATCACTCTTTATCAGATGGATGTTAAAAGTGCTTTTCTTAATGGAATTATAGAAGAGGAAGTGTATGTCCACCAACCTCCTGGTTTTGAAAATGAAAATTTTCCAGATCATGTTTACAAACTGAAAAAATCTCTTTATGGACTAAAACAAGCTCCCAGAGCTTGGTATGAGAGGTTGAGTAATTTTCTTCTGAAGAAAAATTTCATCAGAGGAAAAGTGGATACCACACTATTTTGTAAAACCATTAAGAAAGATTTGTTGATTTGTCAAATTTATGTAGATGATATTATTTTTGGATCAACAAATATTATGCTTGGAAAGGAGTTTGCTAAATGTATGCAGGCAGAATTTGAGATGAGCATGATGGGAGAACTGAGATTCTTTCTGGGAATCCAAGTAAATCAGACTCCAGAGTGCACCTACATACATCAGACCAAGTATGTTAAAGAGCTTCTGAAGAAGTTTAACATGCTGGATAGCAAAATGGCAAAGACTCCAATGCATCCTACAAGCACTCTAGGTAAGGAAGAGGTAAGTAAGAAGGTAGATCAGAAACTCTACAGAGGTATGATAGGATCTCTTCTTTATTTGACTGCTTCTAGACCAGACATTCTGTTTAGTGTTTGTTTATGTGCTAGATTCCAATCAGATCCTAGAGAATCACACTTAACTGCTGTTAAGAGGATTCTAAGGTATCTGAAAGGTACTGCTAATGTTGGTTTGTGTTACAGAAGATCTGACGAATATTCACTAGTTGGATTCTGTGATGCTGACTATGCTGGAGATAGAGTTGAGCGCAAAAGTACTTCTGGAAGCTGTCAGTTTCTTGGAAGTCATCTGATCTCGTGGTACAGCAAGAAGCAACCAACAATTGCACTATCAACCACAGAGGCAGAATACATTGCTGCTGCTGGATGTTCCACTCAGATGCTCTGGATGAAGAGTCAACTAGAAGATTATCAAATCTATGAGAGTAATCTTTCTATCTTCTGTGATAATACTTCTGCTATATGTTTATCCAAAAATCCAATTTTACACTCTAAGGCCAAACATATAGAGATTAAACATCATTTCATCAGAGACTATGTTCAGAAGGGTGTAATAAATTTAGCCTTTGTTGATACAGATCATCAATGGGCAGATATTTTCACAAAACCCCTTGCTGAAGATAGGTTTAAGTTTATTCTGAAAAATATTTGTATGGATTTTTGTCCAGAGTAATATTTCTCAGAGTCAACTTCTCAGATGCTAAGTGTTTAACACTCTGAAGTATTTCATCTGTCTTGCTTGTTTAATTTATCTGTGAATTATTTTTTTTTTTTGTGTGTGAAACTCTGAACTGACCATCTCAGAGGATCTGAAAGTTGAAAACGTTTCATTTCTTAAGAGTTATAGAATCACATGCAAGCAAACACGTGTCACTCAGAATCTGAAAAGATGGAGTACACCTACTGATTATGACGTTTAAGGTATTGCTTTGAAAATCTCAATCTGTCTTGATTTTCCCCCAAATGTCATATCATAATTAAAAATGATTACTTTTCATTTAATGCAAACGTGCGTATGTGTCCTATGTGTGTCTGTTGTGTTTCCCATGCTTGCTTTATTTGTCTATATAAACCATTCTCATAACACATTCACACTTTTCACATTCTCAAACACATATGCGCTTTTGTTTGTTGTTCTCTCTCTTTGCAAACCCTAAAAGAACTCAGAAACCTTCATCTTCTTCATCATCGTCAACAATGGCATCTACTTCAAACGCTGTTACTACCAAGAATGCTACCACTTTCAAAGAACCAGTACGCACTCTCCTAACTACTGTTGATTCACTAGAAGTTCTGTGTGAAAGTTTCGTGGACTTAGAAGATCTTGCTGAAAATGGGTTTGATCTGATTTCTTCAATCAAAGCACAAGGCTGGGACGGTTACTTTGACAGGCTTATGGGTCCTGTGTATCCAACGTTAGTGAAGGAGTTCTGGATCCATGCATATGCTACTCCAAAGTTCATTCACTCCTCTGTGCTGGGAAAAAAAGATAGTTATCACTGAAAACCTGATAAGGAAACTCATAGGTTTTAAGGCAACTGATGGAGTAACCTCTCTGTCTTCTGCGCGTGAAGACCTGAAAGATGTATGTCAAGAAATCTGTACTACTGGTGAACCTTGTAAGAAGGTTAAGTTCTTGAAACCCACTTACAAGATATGGGCTAAGATTTTCATGAGCACCATCTTTCACAGACCCTCTTCAAACTCTTCTGATTATGTTAATGCTGAACAACTTTACTTCATGTATTGTTTACACCAAAACATTCAGATTGATCTTCCATATTTGTTGTTTAATCATCTGGTGTCTCACGTCAAGGAAACAAGGGAAACAGCCAGAGATAAATCTGGAAAAGTCAGAACATGGATCCCTATGGGAAGGCTGATTTCAGATATTCTGATAGAAAACCAACTTGTGGCGCATCTGCAAGAGGCTGGGTTGACAGAAGATCTGACTTATATCATTGGCTCTGAAATAAACGGTTTAACTTTGAGAAGGATGAAACTGGTTGATGATTTATCTGAGAAACCAAGGAAAACTAACTCTGAAGAAGTTAGGGGAAGAAGGATTCCTGTTAAGGATTTTCCTTTATTCACCTCAGATGAACCTAGAGAAATTATTGCTGAGTATGTTGCTCGCTGCCTAAGAGATGGTGATGAGATTCCTGCCAATCTTTTGCAGAAGGAAGGCCAAGTTCTTCCTGATTTGACAAGGGAAAGAAGACGTAAGAGAAAAGTTGATAGTGAAGGTCATCAGAAGAAAAGGAAGCATTCAGATGCTGAAAAGAAGAAGAAAAGGAAGAAGCTGAAGAAGGTTCAACCAAATCCTCCTGCAGCAACTTTTGAAGAAATTAGAGATACTCTGAAACAGATATTTAACACTGATTCTAATCCTGTTCATCATTCTGATACCCCCACACCCTCTGACTCCCCACTTAGATTTAGAAGATCCAGACCTTCTAAAACTATTATCTCTAAACCATCTTCTGTCCCCCCTCATACACCACAATCCAAGCAACCAACAAACATACAAACAGAAATTCCACAACAAACTCAACAAACAACTCCACAACCAACAGAAACCCAACCAATTCCCTCAATACCTCAACCACAACATTCTGACCAACAAACATCTGAACCACAAACCAACCAACCAACATCTGAACCACAAATCAATCCTCAACCTTCTGAACCACAAACATCTGAACATCCATCTTCACAACCTCAACCTTCTGAACAAACACCACAAACACAACTAACCCAACCAAGAAAACCCAGAATCCCTGATGAAGCAGAATTGGGATCACGTGTTTATACTCTGTTAAGAGATTTTGATAAGGATAATGTCTCAGACTTTGCTGACATTATGGATGTTTGCATGACTACTATGGACAAAGAGGCTGCTGACGCTGTTTGGAAGAAATATCTTTACAGACTGAATAGGGAGGCTTTGAAAATCAGGACTCAATGTCTTAGATTGTCAAAAGTAAGGTTTGCTGCTTATCAAAAACGGATTAAGAGAAACACTCCTCCTATTCTTCTTCTAGAAGCTCCTCCACCTCCAGAAATTCCTGCACCTGATGTTACTCAGCCTGTTTCAGAATCTACTGTTTCAGAATCTACAGATCTTCAGAAGGATGTCAAAGAACTTAAGGATTTTATGGTTGATCAAAAGAAAACAAATGAAGAAATGAAAACTTGGATGGCTAAGCAAGATGAAAATTCAGAAAGGATTACAGCACTGCTGCAACTCATTGCTTCTCAACAAGCCTCATCTGCTAAACCTACTTGATGTTTTGCACAAGTTTTTCATGTTTTGCTTTGTTTTGATTTTCTTCTGTTATGTTTTGTATGCTTTTATCTGAATCTGGATGTTCTCTTGACTTAATGACAATGATCTTTTTGCTTATCTGGATATGTGTTTCTTCTGCATCTTTACTGTCTTTTAAAATTCTTTTTGATTATGACAAAAAGGGGGAGAAACAAAATAGAATCTGATTGTTCAAATCTATAAGCAATTATCTGAACTAAGTCAGACATGTTACTAACATTCTTTGAATTTAAGTGTCCCAGATATTATTAAAAAATCTGACAAATTTCATTGAAGTTTTTCCTGAGATCTATCTTTTCAGAACCTGATCAAAAATAGCTAAATCTGAGTAGACCAGACTCTGATATCTAACCTTGAGTACTATGATCTAAAAGATAACTCAAGACAGGAAATGGCAAGATAAACAACCAGGTGTTCTGAAGTTGTTCATCTGGCATCAAGCTTTAATATGGCATCAAGCTTTGACTCTAGAAGTCAAACATATGTCAACCAGGCTTCAATCAGGCTCTGAATCTGAAATGTACTCAACCAGAAAGGGAAGTATCTAATTCCATTAGAGTATTCATTTCAGGGGGAGATTGTAAATCTCAGGGGGAGTAATTTTAATTCATATTTTTATTGAACAAATTTCTCATGTTTTGTCATCATCAAAAAGGGGGAGATTGTAAGAGCACAGATTGTGTCTTAGTAATATCTCTATGTTTTGATGATAACATTAATGATAATTTGTATACAAGAATTATACTCTCTAAATTTGTTCTAAACTGTTTTCTACAGGCACAAAAGATTTTAATCTTAAAGAGCAAATTTGATGTGTACAATAAATTCTGAATGGCTCAAGAGCATCTGAAGATTAGAAGAATCTGAAGTATAAGAGCTTAGTCATCAAGATTCTGAAGATACAACACGCTGCATATATTATCAAGAATCTGAATGAAAGAAGACTCTGAGTGAAGAGACTCTGAATGAGAGAAGACTCTGATCTAAGAGCATGTTACGCTTCAAGCACACAGCTGCACCAGACTCTGATTCAGCAACATCTGAAGAACATCTTAGGCTCTGAAGTTTCCAGAAGATTCTGAAGACTGAAGACTCTGATATTGATTGTTGATCTGAACTATCTGAAGAATTATTTGAAGAAGATTATTTTAATATATCCGTTGGAATATGCCAGCAAATCTTTCCTTAATTGGGATAGACATAAATCTCTGCAAGAATATTATTCCTCTGATACATTCCATATATGGTAAATTCACAGCTCAGCAGACAATTGCTACACCCACATTTTGTGCGCCGTCTCTCTGCTGCAATAGTACAAAGGACAGTACTATTTGATATTGGAAATATCTTCTCCAACGGTATTATATTCTCTCCAATATTCAAGTGGCTATATAAAGGATATCATAGCACTTTCTTCAGCGACGAATTTTGAAAAACTTACTCTCAAGCGAAGAAACTCTCAAGCTCTCATATTCTTTATAGTTCATACTTTGTTCTAAACTTCGAGAAATAACACAGTTGTGTTTATAGCTTTCATAGAAGCATTTTATTACTCTTACATTGTATTACATTAATTTGTAAAGGAAGTTTTCCTTAAGAGGATCTAGGTTAGATCAGTAGCTCTTGAGAAGACTAAGAACAATTGTTCTTAGGTGTTGCTATTTGTAATCAGTTGATTTGAATAGTGGATTAAGTCCTTGTTGAGAAAGGCAAATCACTCTTGAAAAGGGTGGACTGGAGTAGTTGAGTTCAACGAACCAGGATAAAAATACTTGAGTTTTTATCTTTGATTATTTTCTGTCATACTTATTCAACCCCCCTTCTAAGTATTTTCTCACCTTCACGACGGACGTGAGGGGTGCTAATACCTTCCCCTTGCGTAACCGACTCCCGAACCCGAGATTTGGTTGCGATGACCGATCTTATCCCTCTTTTCATTAGGTTTTCTCTGAGCGTTTCCTTTCCCTTTCTTGGGATAAATAACGCACGGTGGCGACTCTTCTGTCATTGTCGGTCTCGATTTTCACAGTAGCGACAACTGACGACTCTGCTGGGGACAATAATATCCCCTATGCGAGTCAATCCTAGCGCTTGTTTGTTTATTTTGGGGTGTGTAAATATGTGTTTTATCTTTATTGGCTTTCCGCATTTTATTTTCCACATCATATATCATTATTGTTGTGCTGTGGGGAGGGATTGTTCCGTTGAGAGATAAGCCAGACTTAGGCTTGAGTACAGACTTAGCATTAGAAGTGGAAAGTAGTGGTGAGCCTGTATGCCTTGCATGCACCAGCTAGCCATGAAATTCGCGCTCAGACGAGATTCTCTTTGACGATTTTCTTTCTGGCCCTTTGGGCTCGAAGGAATTTTGGATCTGGGGATTGTCGACTCTGGGAACTGATCACTTGTGAGTCAACTAAGTGAGGCCTCTTCAGGAGATGATGATGCCAAACCAGAAATGGTGAATGTATCATCATTTCTAGAAAGTCTGTGACGTTGATGAACGCATAGGATACCAAACCTTGTCAGTGGATAGGTCCTTACATGTTAGAGGGATGGGGGTGCAGGAAAATCTAGCTTTCAGACTACCCGGTTCTTTACAGTTTGGATTCGTGTTCTTGATGTAAAAGGGTCCTAATGTCAGTGTGTGGTTATGACTAAAGTGAAGCGCCGTTCATCTCAAACTACAGCACAACAATCTTGATCCCTTGTTGCATGTGCATTAGCATTTTCGTTTGCATTTCATTAACATGTATTTGTGTTGCAGGTGTATTTTTCTCCCCGATTCTAGTGACCTTGTTCCTGTTTTGACATGGAGTCTCTAAAGAAGACAGTTGCCTACAAGCTCCCTTCTCCTGACATCAGTTCTCTGTTGAGTTTGATTGCTTTAGAAGATCATAAGGTGAAAGTATAGTTCAAAGAATCTTATGGGAAGCTACTCAGTCTGGTGTGCAAACCTTCAGTGTTCGAGTTGAATGGTTTATATGCTTTGCTACAGTTTTATGACCCTCAGTTGAGATGTTTTATCTTTCCTGACTACGTCTTGGCGCCGACTTTGGAAGAATATGTTGTGTTACTCAGAGTTCCAGTATTGGATCAGATGCCTTTTTACCATGTTGATATCGAGCCTAATCTAGCTAAGCTTGCTGCAATTGTTCATCTTGATGCTTCAAAGTTCTCAGGAAGATTGACCAAGCTAAATGGGGTATATGGGTTTCCTCTACCTTTTCTGGTTGACAAGGCTTTACAGCTCGCCAAAGACGGTTGTTGGATTGTGTCCAATGCCATTCTCGCTCTGTGCATATATGGTATCATTATGTTTCCCAACTTGCCAGACTTTGTGGATACAGATGCTTTCTATATCCTTGCTTCAGGGAATCTAGTGCCAACGTTGTTATGAGATGTTTACCATTCCATCCATTACAAGAATGAAAACCGAAGAGGTAAAAATGTGTCTTGCTGTGTACCCTTGCTATGTAGGTGGTTCTTCAGTCATCTTCCGAAGACAGGTCCATTTGTTGCTACTACTGGCACCTCAGATTGGTCTGCTAGGTTGATGGGTTATTCTGCAGAAAACATCGTATGGTTTGATCATGACATACTTGGCACCGAAATCATATATAGTTGCAGTGGTTTTCCGAATGTCTCGTTGGTCGGAATGAAGGGCTGCATTAACTATAATCCCTCTTTGTTGATCAGACAAATTGGATACGCATTGAAGAGTCCTCCTAAGGAAGAAGAGATACAGGAATCTCTGTATCTCACAGGATTGCTGGAAGCCGATACTTTGGTTAGAATGGAGTATGCATGGAGTAACATTCACAGACGAGGTAAGGTAATGTTAGGAAAGATCAATAATCGAGCTTATGACCCCTACGTGGTTTGGATCAAGGATAGAGCCGCTAGGTCTCTGATGCCATTTCCTTCAGTTGCACCTCTGTATCCACTCATGATATAAGAACCCACTACCGTGGACATTAAGAAATACAATTGGGTGTTGTTGGAGAAAGAAGAATTGAAGAAAGCAAATGAAGAATTGGAGAAAGAAATCATTCAACTCCGAAGCGAGAAGATCGATGTTATCAATTCTTTCAAAAGACAGACTGAGCTCGTCAACAGACTAGGTACGGATTTGACGAAGGAAGCTAGTGACAGAGAACGCGCAGGCCGAGACCTGAACACTGTCTATGGTGTGCTTGCTACCAAAAAAAAGGATCTAGATAAGACTTACTTGAGGATCTCCAAGTTTGAATCAGTATGGAACGCCACGCTCACTAACAACAAGTAGCGAGAGGATAAGCTGAAACAACAGGTCACCAAGTTAAAGAGTCAACTCAGAGCAAAAGACTAGAAGATCTCAGCGGAAGAAGCTCTCAGATATCACAACGAGCATAGATTCGCAGACCTGAAGGAGTGTAGATTGAGGGCAGATACCAAGAGAAGCAGACTTGAAGCATGCTTTGGAAAAGGAGCCTGGGACGACCATGTTGATAGTCTACAACGCACTATCAACCGACGAGAGCAGCTCATACAGGGTCTACTTACCAGACCTGATCATCCTGAGACGTGGAAGCAGCTAGAGGATTTTCGGTCTCGGTGCTCAGCTTGATTATCTTTCTTTGTTTTTTATGTATCGACTATCATCAGGCTTGTTGATTAAGGTCATCTCTATTTTGTACTGAGTTGATGTATGTACATTGTTGGTTGGCTTGTTATTATACGAGGAGTTGCTATTCTACTCACTTGTCTGTGGGGTTTTTTATGTTTGCTTCTTCTTCTGGGAACTAGAATCGAGGGGGAACCCTGAAACATATTTACATGTCTACATTTTGCATTTTTGCATTCTTCATCATTTTGCATAGTAGGTGTTCTTGGGACCATTAATCTTATCTTTGTGTGGTTTTCTTCAGAGAGTTCGAAGGATAGCAGACCCGACAATCCACAGGTATTCTACGAGGGGGAATCAACAAAGGATTATGGAGCAAGTTTAGCTTGAGCTTTAAGAATTTCGCGAGAGGATGACGTAGTTTATGGACATGATGCAGGGCGTAGCCAACGACCAAGAACAGTTGAAGACATTAGTGCAACCTCTGGTGTCAAGAGTTGATGGAAATGGGGTCTTACATGGTGGAACCCCTACTGTACCTCCTCTAGTGGAAAACAGTACGCCACGGGCAGATGCTATCCCAACGGTTATCCCTCCAGGCGGAGGAAACCAAACTGGAATTCCCATCCCAGTTCCATTGGGCCCTGTACAAGGTAACAACGGTCCCCAGTGGGATCAAAATGATCAAGAAGATATTTTCTCTCTGGGAGACATTGGGGCAGGATTGCAACCCGATGCTGATAGAAGATTCAAGGCGATAGAGGACAAGATGAGAAGCCTTGAAAGCCAAAACACTATGGGTCTGGATATGTCGAACCTAGGATTGATTCTAGGACTCAGGATTCCTCCAAAGTTCAAGGTACTAGATTTCGATAAATACAAAGGAATAACATGTCCAAGAGTGCATCTTCGCTCCTATTTTCGAAAGATGTCTGCATACTCCGATGATGATAAGTTACTGATGCATTTCTTTCAAGATAGTCTGTCGGGACCATCCCAAGAATGGTATGTGGGTTTAGATCCAGTTAATGTCAGAAGCTAGAGGGATTTGGCAGAGGCTTTCGTTAACCACTACCAATACAATAGTGACCTAGGATCAAACCGAGTACAACTTCAGAATTTATCACAGAGAAGTAACGAATGCTTTAAGGAATATGCACAGAGATAGAGAGAGCTTGCTGCTAGAGTTCAACTTCCCATGGTGGAGAGAGAACTAATTGATCTGTTTGTGGCCACATTACCAGGAATTTACTATGATAAGTTAGTGAGCAGCATGTCTAGGAGCTTTTCGGACCTGATTATTACCGACGAGAGGGTCAAAAACGGTATTAAAATGGGAAAGATACAGCCAGGGGAAGGGACCTCATATGGAGGTGGAAGAAATATTTTTGGTGCGAAGAAGAAAGATAACGAGACAAATGCAGTGTCTGGATTTAACAATCGAAATAGATATCTGAATCAACGTCAACAACGACCGTATTATTAGCAACCCCCACAAGTAGCTAGTATTGCCATCCCGGTGGTACAGGCTCAACAACAACAACCACGTCAGCAACAACAACAACGACCTCAACAACAAAATTATGCATCGAGGCAGTTCCAAGATCAGAGAAGGTTGGTGGATAGGTACTTTGACACACCACCAATGCCCTACGCTCAGTTATTGCAACACTTAATTCAACTGCAGTTGGTCCAGAAAAGAATAATTGCACCTCTAACTGGCCAACCACCTCCTGGATATGACGCCAACGCTAGGTGTGAATTCCACTCTGGCGCCCCCGGCCACAACATCGACAATTGTAAAGCCTTCAAACACAAGGTACAAGACCTTATTGATAGTAAGGCTATCAACTTCAATCAGGATGCGCCAAACATGGACAAAATCCCATGCCTAACCATGGTAGGGGTGGTGGTGTGAATGCTATTGTCAGTGAAGAAGGCCTGAACTTGGTGTCCAATGTGGATGATCTGAAGACGCCGTTAAGTTTTGTGAAGAGCAAGTTGTTAAAAGGAGGGGTGTTCCCGGGCTGTGAAAAGGATTGTGAAGACTGTATGATTTGTCCCGAAGGATGTCAGAATTTGAAGAACCATATACAATGCATGATGGATGACGGTCTATTGCAATTTGATAGAATCTGTAAGAAGAATGTTGAAGAGGTAGTCATTGAAGATGAGGGCGAGGTGGCCACCATCTCCATCCCGTACAAAACAATTACAATTTCTGCGCCTCCGACAAAGCCAACCATTATATTCACAAAGGCAGGACTTGTACCCTATGAAAGCTCTAAAGCGATCCCTTGGAACTATGGGGCCAAAGTCTATTGCAATAGGCAGAAGCAGGAATTAAAGAATTCGCCGTTGGATTCAATTGATAATTTGGTAGGAACTGGAGGAATGACTCGGAGTGGGAGAGTATTTGCACCTCCCGAAATAAATGCAGAAAGGACCGACAAGGGTAAAGGAAAGGTGGTGGTTGAAGAATGCTCTTAGACCAGAGAAAAGGAAGCCTTGCTGAAAGACGTCGAGGAATTCATGCGTTTGATAAGAAGGAATGACTACAAAATTGTGGATCACTTGCAACAGACTCCTTCAAAGATTTCCATCTTGTCGTTGCTATTATGTTCTGAAGCTCACAGGAATGCTTTGCTCGGGGTTTTGAATAATGCTTACGTACCTCAAGAGATATCCGTGAATCAGTTGGAAGGAGAAGTGGCCCACGTCAACGCCGGTAACGAGTTGGGATTCACTGATCGTGATTTGACACCGAAAGGGAGAAACCATAACTTGGATTTACATATTTCACTTGAGTGTCGAGGAACAGTGATGTCACACGTCCTCGTTGATACAGGGTCGTCCTTGAATGTGTTGCCAAAGAAAGCATTGATGAATATAGACCATCAGGGTCTTTATTGTACGCCCAGTGATTTGATTGTGCGAGCCTTTGATGGATCCCCAAGATCTATTTTTGGGGAGATAACTCTGCCTATCCGAGTAGGCCTGGAGGTTTTTGAAGCAGTATTCTACATAATGGATATCCAGCCTGCTTATAGCTGCCTTTTGGGTCGGCCCTGGATACACTCAGCAGGGGCTGTGACATCGACTTTGCACCAGAAATTGAAATACATGGTGGATGGAAATATTGTGACTGTTTGTGGAGAAGAAGACATCATGGTGAGTCATCTGTCCTCATTCAAGTATGTGGAGGTCGATGGCGAAATTCATGAAACACTGTGTCAGGCCTTTGAGACTGTCCAAATCAAAGAAAAGGCACCAATTGAGGTCAAAGCTCCAGAAATTGCCATGTCATCATACAAGGAAGCCCAAGCCGTAGTGGAATCTGGAGCAGAACAAGGATGGGGGAAAGTGGTAAGCGTCCCCAACAAACAAGACAAGTTTGGATTGGGATATAGCCCGTATGCATCTTCTTCACAAAACGCTCCATGTTACAAAGGACCTATTCAGTTCACCAGTGGTGGGGTGATATTTGAAAGAATCAATGTCGTATCTGACGAGGAAGGAGACAGTGACTGCGACATGGATGCGTGGATCAAGCCATGTGTCCCTGGCCAGAGTTTGAAGAATTGGACCATAGAAGAAGTCATCTCTGTGACCTCTGAAGAGTAATTGCTTTGTTTTGACTAATGTATTGCCCTATGCTCTGCCCATAGCATAGTGGTCTTTATTTTGTAGGGCCCTATCTATTATGTGTGAACCATCTTTTATCATTATCAATCAAAAAGGCGTCTTTTCATTCAAAATTTTGTGATCCTTGTTTTTCTTGTTTTATTTTCTAACAATAAAATGGCAATGTGGTTTGTGTTTGTTTTGTTTGCATATCATTTAAAGCATAAAATCATCATCATTGCAAGTTACCCATTTCAGATACCATCGACTCAGACTCGTCTATGACTCGGTGTGACTTTGAGAATCCGATCTTTCAAGCAGAAGAAGAGATTGATGAAGATGAAGACCTGCCTGAAGAGCTTGCCAGATTGTTAAGACAAGAGGAAAAGGTCATCCTGCCTCATCAGGAGGAAGTTGAAGTCGTCAACCTGGGAACCGAGGAAGATAATAAGGAAGTCAGAATAGGGGCCGCATTGCAGAGTGATGTCAAGCGAAGACTGGTTGAGTTACTCCAAGAGTATAAGGATGTCTTTGCTTGGTCATATGAAGATATGTTGGACTCGACACGGATATTGTAGTTCATCGTCTGCCTCTTCGAGAAGAGTGTCCTCCTGTTAAACAGAAATTGAGAAGAACCAGGACTGATATGGCGGTGAAGATCAAAGAAGAAGTCCAGAAGCAGTTAGACGCTGGATTTCTTGTTGTGACCAATTATCCTCCGTGGGTTGTAAACATCGTCCCCGTGCCTAAAAAGGATGGCAAAGTTAGGATGTGTGTTGATTATAGAGACCTGAATAGAGCAAGCCCAAAGGATGATTTCCCGCTCCCGCATATTGACGTGCTTGTTGATAACACTGCACAATTCTAAGTGTTTTCTTTCATGGATGGTTTTTCGGGCTACAATCAAATTAAGATGGCGCCGGAGGATATGGAGAAGACGACTTTCATCACGCCATGGGGGACGTTCTGCTATAAAGTGATGCCTTTTGGTTTGAAGAACGCAGGGGTAACTTATCAACGAGCTATGGTGACTCTCTTTCATGATATGATTCATCATGAGATTGAAGTATATGTCGATGATATGATTGCAAAGTCCCAAACAGAGGAGGGGCATCTGGTGAATCTTCTAAAGTTGTTTGAGAGATTAAGGAAGTTCAAACTTAGGCTGAATCCAAACAAGTGTACTTTTGGAGTTCGGTCAGGAAAGCTGTTGGGGTTTATTGTCAGTGAGAAGGGTATTGAGGTTGATCCTGCAAAGATCAAAGCAATTCAAGAAATGCCAGCACCAAAGACCGAGAAACAAGTCTGTGGTTTCTTAGGTAGATTGAACTACATCACTCGGTTCATATCTCACCTCACAGCCACTTGTGAGCCATTATTTAAGCTATTAAAGAAAGATCAGGCAGTCGTTTGGAATGAGAATTGTCAGAAAGCGTTTGAGAAAATAAAAGAGTATCTGCAGGAACCTCCAATACTGATGCCCCCGGTGGCTGGAAGACCATTGATAATGTACTTAACAATTCTTGAGAATTCCATGGGTTGTGTTCTCGGTCAGCACGACGACACCGGGAGAAAAGAGCATGCAAATTATTACTTGAGTAAAAAGTTCACAGACTATGAGTCCAGATACTCAATGTTGGAGAAAACTTGTTGTGCACTGGCTTGGGCCGCCAAACGCCTAAGGCAATATATGCTAAACCATACAACCATGTTAATTTCAAAGATGGATTTGATTAAGTACGTATTTAAAAAGCAAGCACTGTCAGGAAGGATTTCTAGATGGCAGATGGTTCTGACAGAATACGACATTCAGTATGTGTCTCAGAAAGCTATTAAAGGGAGTGTTCTGTCAGAGTATCTCGCAGAGCAACCAATTGACGACTATGCCAATGAAGTTTGATTTTCCCGACGAAGACATTATGTACTTGAAGATGAAAGATTGTGATGAGTCGTTACTGGACGAAGGTCCTGAGTCGGGTTCCCATTGGAAATTGATATTTGACGGTGCTGTTAACTCCTACGGCAGTGGAATTGGGGCAATCATTACAACCCCCCATGGGACGCATATACCCTTCACTGCCAGGTTGACATTTCCATGTATAAACAACGAGGCCGAATATGAAGCGTGTATCATGGGTATTGAGGAAGCAATTGATTTGAGAATCAAGAATCTTGATGTCTATGGTGATTCAGCTTTAGTGGTTGTCGCGGTGAAAATCGGATACCAAACTATTGATTAGTTTGAATCTTTAATTCAATTTGCAACCGAACTTTGATTTGTCCAAAGGAAGGGATAAAGATCGAAATTCCCATAATGCAATGCAAATGCAAGGTTTAGAGAGTTATAGGTTCGGGGGTTGGTTAAACTTAGGGAAGGTACTAGCATCTTAAGTTTCTGTAGTACTCTACAGGAACCTCTTGTTTTATATTTTGTTTATTGCTACGTGCTTATCTGCTTAATGGTTTAAGAGACCTAGGGGTTTATTTCTAAGTATACTCGATAAGATATTGCATCTTATGCCTACATATCCTTACGGGAGTGGAATCAGAGTATCTGTAGTTCCCCCTAAAGGGTTAGAGGAGTCCTTTGACTGTGGTCAAAGTTCCTACGGGTTTAGGGTAGTTGATTGATTGATTTTAGGAGAAGAGATGAGTCTTCATTTTAAGGGAGATTTAACCGCCACAAGGTGTAGGAAAATAGTCTTTGCATCGTCTTAAGAAAAAGGCTTAAGTACTCGGATTGTTTGGCGAGTATGCCTTTATTTCTCTTAAGGCAAAGTCCCTACGGCTTGATTGTATTGTTGTGTGATGGAGGTTCTATCTCACCTAATATGATTAACATCTTTCTCTAATGTGTTTGAATAAAGTGTTGTTTTGAGTCGATTGTATTGAATTGATTGTTTGTATTGTTAAGTTGTTTGTTTTGTGTTCCTATGTTGTAAAGATAAAAGACACGGTCCTTTCTATGGGGTAGGTCCTAAGCTCAAGCGATCAACTTGAATGGGATCAAGGATCGAAGGGATTATGATGCAAATGATGTGCACTACACACAAGTGTTAACTCATGTGTAGGTTTTTTCTTTGGACGGAATGCAGTGCGAGAATGTAAATTGGTAATGTAAATTGCAATAAATAAAATTGCGGAAATGTAAACCATACACAAACGCATGAAAGCGCTGAAGTGTGTGAGAGTGACTGTGTAGTGAAGTGTACGATTGATTGAGTTATGAGATGTTGATTGGTTTTAACTGTAGGATTGATTTTAGTTTGAATTATAAGAAAATGTTATATTGATCTTAGTTTGGTGGGGAGTTGAATTAGTTTGAATTATTTATAAGAAAATATTAATTTGTATGAATCGATTTGAAAGAGAAGAGTTAGTTTGATTTAGGAGTTATATTCGATATGTGAAACTGATTTTAATAAAAGGTTGCATTTGAGATAGACTAATTTTAGTTGGCTTAGACCTATGAGAAGATATTTTCAATAGTTTAAGAAATGTTATTATTTTTGTGAGAGAAAAATAAAGGTTATATTAATATAAATTTTCAACTATAAAATGAGTTTTTTTTAAGGGAACCTATTATTAAATAAACAAATTCTTTAATGGTTTTTCTTTACTAAATTATTATAATAAAAAAATGTTATATATAAAAAAAGTTGATTAACAAAAGGCTGATGATTATGATTAAAAAGGGTTATTAATTTATTTTTAAAAAAAAAGACTGATTATTAGTTATAATTGATCAAGTCAAAATTAGTTAAATGAGTGGCATGTTTGGAAATTGATTAGGGTGATTAGGCGATGGTTAGTAGTATTTTGGTGATTATGTGTGATTAGGGCGGTTGTAGTGTTGTGTGTGTGTGTGGATTCATGATTACAAACATAACGAAAACAAAAAACAACAGAGAAAGGAAAAGGAAGATGTGAACCCTAATCCCCAAATCACTCGGGCTTCTCACTCTCTCGATCCTCTCCTCTTTGGTTGTCTCCCTCGTTGGTGCTTCGTCTTTCCATGGCCGCGATCTTTGTTAAACTTGAAACATAGAGAACGATCAATAGGTTCAATGTGTGTTACAGAAAATGGAGCTTTACCAAAGGTCGGTGACGGCGGTGCCGGAGATGACGATGGGTATCTCGCGATTAGGGCGGCGGCGGCTGGCGATGGTTCCTTCAACGGAGAAGATAAGCTTTTCTTTTCTTCGGTCTTTTTGTAGGTTTTTGTGTTCTCCCTTTGTTTCGCATTCCTCCTCCTCTTATATAGGCTTCAAATCAAGATTTTCTGATTGAAAACGAGTGAATGTTGATTGATGGTAGATTCAGGGTTTCCTTATTGGGGCCAATCCAATTTGAAAATATTCCTTTTTCGATGATTGCTATAATGAGTCGCTTAACTGACACTTCAAAATCTCTGATTTTGTGTATTAATTCGAAATTGGATCTGATTTGATTTCTGAATATTCTATTATCCTCCGAATATTCTCTCTAACGGTTACTTTTTGATTACTAATTTGCATTTGGAATTTGGCAGGTGTAGAAAGCGATTAGGTTGGGCCAAGGGGAAATAGCAGCCCAGAGCGAACACGGTAATGGAATTGGTGAGTGACGTGTTAGTGTTGGTAGTAAGATCGTATTGGGAGTCCTTGAAGTGAAACTCTATTCCAATTTTGGATTGTCCCGTTGTGCAGGTGTCTGCTGGTTTGTTTCGTAACTTTCTCGGCATCTAGAAGTGGCAGCCACAACCTTGTTTATTTCACTGCATTATGATTGTACTGATGATAATACTCAAAATCAGGTTCTGTTAAGATTGTATCAGGAGCAACACTAAGAACATTTCCATGGTGTACTGGAATATGACGGGAGATTTGCGAAACTGAAGCTCGTAACAACACGATATGAGAGATATGCCTTCATTGAGTCAATATAGCGGAAGTCCTTTGTAAATGAATGGTTAACCTCCTTTCATCAAACCCTGTAGAAGCTCGGGAGACGGTATCCCAGTCTTGGTCGTAACTTTCATATGAAGAAGGTAGTGAGATCCTTTGCTTTTAACTCAACTCTTACAAATATTCACTATTGCCTGCTCATTTTATTCATTTGCTTAGTCTCCACTTGCAGTCTATTCCACCTCTCTGTTCGACTTATAATTGTTGCCCTGTGTCTGGATCATACATTGTGGAGATGGTATGTTTTTTCTATTGTTGGCATCTTTGAGATGATGGGAAGCTGATGAGTTTTTCTTTTCGCATTTGTTTGATTACTTTCGGACCAATCACGTACGCAATCTGATCATTCTGCTTGTTCATTCGTTTGCAGTTTATGATGTTGTTGCTCAAACTGGTGTCGCAACGCATGGCGGTAATTAATGTTATGGGATACCTCTGAAGTCCAGCCTTGGAATTACTTTGTCAACACAGGGTTTACGAACTCGTGCAATCCACTGCCCATTTTGAGTATCCGGTATATCCTATCAACAGCCTTCAATACCTGTTTATAAACACTGGCAGTTTCAAATGATTTTCCTGTTTAATGTTAAACTTCAACTTTGTGCAGGTTTCAGATCATGTTGTTCTTCAAGATTGTGAAGTCTCGTGGATTTTGGCTCTTGCAAAAAGTACTTCTACAAGGCTATAAGTTGTAGCCCCTGTATGATGAAGAAACCACACCGGTGTGAAGCTGATTGCTAGGCCCAAAGTTCCACTGGATGTCATCACCAGCCAAAAGCTAGGAAATCTCAGAGGAGGCGCGCTTGAGAGATAATCCACCTCGCTCTTTGACTGTCTTCTCTTTGTGTGCAGTAGTCTAATTTGTTTGGCGATGATGACAGCATTCTAGGATTTGTAGTCTTGTTGTTCTGTCGTTTTAATATCTCTATTTGACGGTTATTCCCTCCTACTGACCACTGGCTCAAGGACAAATGTGTGCAGGAATTCTGAGGGCTGGAGAAGCTGTTAGCTTGGTTAAGTTATAAAGACACTGGACTCCATTTGAAATTCACGGCTGCGGGGCTTCGGTATGCTGTTACTGCAGTTACTAAGTATTCGTCCTTACTCTCTATGGCTTGTCCATTCATAACTTGATTCCTTTCTCGCAGTCTCAGGTTTTTCGAATATTCCAGAGGGTGTGTTGATTTACCTGCCTCTGGTCTCTGCTGTAGGTAGTATGACGGGTGCGGCTCGACTCAGGTTGCTTGAAGTACCCACCAGCCAATGCTGCTAGCATGTTCACATAACCGTTCTTTCATGCGCTGTTTGGTTAATTGTTAATCTTGACTTGTTCCCTTTCCTAATATCTGCTTGTGATGAAACTATGCTCTTTGTAGAAGAGAGTACAAGCTGTAGCGTTCGGAACAGAAACCATACTTCAGACAGCACCTCGAAGTTGTTGACTTTGGCGATGTTCAAACTGATGGTTGCTCAGCAGCAGTCTTGTGATCTCGTTCGCAACGAAGGTTCTTGCATCTTGCAGGGGTTTACCGAAGCCACTCATTTGCCCACGACGAATGAACTACTCTTGCTTGGGTATGTTGGACCGCTCCTCTTTTACTCTTCCGTCTTCATATCATTGTTGCACTCGTTGGTAATGTTGTGATTTCTATAGGGATAAGCTTGCTGACTTGATTCTCAACGCATTACCATCTTATTTTCTGGGAAACATAACTGCTTGCATTTGACAGGGTGAGGAGAGTGCACCGAACAAATGACTTGCGTCCTCGTCGAGTATTCAAAGTATGCAGGGGTGATTCCACTCTCTATGAAGCTAGCACACATCACTCTTTATTGCAATCACGCGACATATAACCACGGTCTCCTGGAGCTGTTGACGTGGGTGGTAACAGGTTAATCTCGGCATCACCGAAGAATTGCGTTCCTGTTATAATGGACCCTGTATGACTCATGACGAAATCTCTTGATGCCTTACCGTCTCTTTTGATCCTCCATCCTTCTAATAATGAAATGTTGTGTTTTAACAGGAAATGCGTTGCAGGCGAAAGTTGCGGTTTCTTATGCATGGGCAGACAAAGTTGGATGTCTCAAGGCACTTAGATGACAAACGTGCGAAGCTGCGAAAATCCAAGATTGCTTTCATTTTACAAATTGATGACCTGTTATAGTGGTTGGTTCTAAGCTGTGTAGAACCGATAAGGTAGCTTGTAACTGATAGGATCAATGTAACAAAGGTTCGAAACCAATGCTAATGTGAAGAAGTAAGAACTTCACTCTGGTTTGCTGCAACAACTGTATTAATAAAATGAAGGATCATGTACCCTTTGAATTTGTTAAAAAAATGTAACTATGTCAATTTATCTTTCATCTCGTTTCAAAACGTACTCTTGGTGTGCATTCTAAATTGCAAATAGAGTTCTTTTCACTTAGAAATGGAATCATGATTTTGCAGAGGAAAGCCCCATTGATCCTTCATCTCTATGCGGCTAAGCCTTTGTTTATTACTCAGATGATTTTGATGACACACTTGTGTTTTCGTATTCAAGTTGATGAAACTTGTAATTTGAATATTTCCAAACCCGCATAACTTGTCTTGATCACGGCTCCGTATTCTATATCATGACTTTGTTTCCGAGGATCCTTAATAATTAGAGGTCATGGCCATTAGAACCCAAAATCTTTTGTGACTTTGAAGAGATGTAGGTAAAGATTCGTCTCTGATCAGGGTCCATTGGTTATGCCTTGAAGTATCCAAATGTAGGAATGAGCGCTATCTCTGCTTAGATTTTACTGCATCTGCGCGAATTGGTTAGCCATAATAATCATGTACATGCGAGTATGAAGATACCGATTAGAAGAAACAACAGAGGGAGGTGAAATCTTGTGGTCACAAATTAGGGTGCAACAGATGCCCCTATTTAAATTTCTTCTATTCGGAGATATGAAGATTGAAATCTTCGTCTCGACGAGATAGAAGGGATTTAAATATAAACATTGCGCGAATTTTTGGCCCCAAGATGCCACCAAATGCAGATGATATGCAATGATATGAGAATGCAAGACAGAGGGTCCCGGGGAGACATAGTGCCACAGGGAGAAACTAGACACGACACATGGGAAGAACAAGCCCAACAAAAGGAGACTCCACGGGAGAGGGAAACAACCACCAACAGGGGGATCTCCAAAGTATAATGATGGTACATACGCCAAGGGTATGGCGACTTAGATGATAGGTGAGGAGCTTATTACCATAATGTAGTGGTTGGTAATAGTCCAAATGAATTGGGGTTGATGATTTAGTCTTATTGGTATTCTATTCTTCCTTTTCTTATCTTCCTTGTATATCTTTCCTTTTGGAACTCAACCTGGAATAGTAATATGCATAACTTCCCCGAGCGTCATGATAAGGGTACCATGAGCTCAGTCTCTGCCCGAAATGTCAAAATTTTGTAGATGGCAGAATCACTGTAGTTTGTAGATGTAAGTAAATGTCGTTGTAAAATGTAGAACTTCCCCGAGTGTCATGGTATGGGAACCACGAACTGGTCTCAGTCCTTGATGTAGAACTTCCCCTTGCATCATGGTATGGGAACCATGAGCTGGTCTCAGTCTCTGATGTAGAACTTCCCCTTGCATCATGGTATGGGAACCATGAGCTGGTCTCAGTCTCTGATGTAGAACTTCCCCTTGCATCATGGTATGGGAACCATGAGCTGGTCTCAGTCTCTGATGTAGAACTTCCCCTTGCATCATGGTATGGGAACCATGAGCTGGTCTCAGTCCTTGCCCAAAATGATGGAAACTCGTGAGAGCATCTTCACAAAGAAGGGTTGTAGATTTTGTAGATTGTAGATTGTAATGGTAAAGCTTTGGCTGTAAGCCATAATGTCATTGTAGATTGTATGTTGTAATTTGTAGAACTGTAGCATTGTTGGTGTAAATGCTGTAATTTGTAGATGTGGAACTTTGTAGGTGTAATCTTGTAAATGTAATCATAAATTGTATATGCAGTTTGTATTGTATTGACAATTTGTAGAATATGCACCGGGGATCTTCAAAGAAGTTGTAAACCGGTTGATCCGTGGAGTGTACTCGTAATGAACTTTCTGGGGAAAATCATTCCTGTTAAGTGTCTTTGTGATTGCAAAATATTCTGTAAGCTCTCAAAATAAAGAGAGGTGTTTTGTGATGTCTTCAGTAGGCTTCTGTGATGAATTTATGAAGAGATACCTTTTGATGATTTGATGATGTTGAAGGACCCACTGAGGGTGAATGAACTGTCTTATAGGAAACGTCGTTTGTCGTTTTGAATAAGATTCTGATCAAAACAAGTTGCTTAAATAAAGAGATTATTTAGTCCGAATATGGATGCTCGAGAAAATCCTGTGATGCTGTTGTTGAAGAAATGTCTGTCTCTCTGAACATTCTTTCTGAGGAAAGAGTGCAAAATAAATGCATCCACGCTTAAAAGTTGGAGATATCCATGATGCGATTGGCAAAGACCGAAGTTCAATTCAGGAAATAACTGAAGAGAAACTGTCAAGCAAGACTCAACCATTGAGGTATGAACTCAAATGGGATTGTACTAAAATAACCATCTTCCATGAGGGTTGAACTTCATGGGGAAAATGAAACATTGTGCTCTTTCTGTCTAGGGTAGACAAATCTACGTGGAGGGATGAGACGGACCCAAACACCTAGGGATAACTATAGCCAAAGCGATAGAATAAAACAAGTACAAGGAATGCGAAAAATGCACATGCCATGCTGTCTACTTATATGCTATGCATATGCCGACGGACTGGGAGAAGCGAAATGAACACCTCAAACGAAAGGGTACTCAAGAAAAATCTCCATAGATCCCTTATCGCCTGCGAAGAAAGTCTTCGAACAGAGGCAACCTTCGTGTCTGGATAAGATAAATCCTCTTGCCCTGGAGAAGCACATAACATTGTTGTTTTCCTCGGACGAAATAAACGTCCCCAGTCATCCTTTTGTTATTCATATATCAAGTAGAACAAATTTTGAAAAGGTTTAAATCAATTCGGATTTTGCTATCAAGAACACAGATTTATGATAAATGAAAAACTTTTTATTGAACGGTGGTCAGCGGAAAAGCGTGACCCGATGTTACAGTGTTGGAAAATAATAGCGATTACATAAAGGGAATAATTTCCTGCTTCTCCTAAACAAAGTACTTCTTGACAGCGTCCGTATTCACGGGGCGAGTGATCTCTTCTCCATCCATTGTTGCTAACATCAAAGCGCCTCCTGTCAAAACCCTTTTTACTACATATGGTCCATCATAGTTCGGGGCCCACTTTCCTCTGATGTCAGTGAGGAAAGACTGGATCTTCTTGAGTACAAGGTCACCTTCCTTGAATACACGGGGTCGAACCTTCTTGTTAAATGCCTTCTTCATCCTCTGCTGATACAGCTACCCATGGCATAGTGCAGCCATCCTCTTTTCTTCGATTAAGTTCAACTGATCATATCTGTTCTGACACCATTCAGCTTATGATAACTTTGCCTCCACCAAGATCCTCATAGAAGGAATCTCAACTTCTATCGGGAGTATTGCTTCCATACCGTAGACAAGTGAAAATGGAGTTGCCCCGGTCGATGTGCGTACCATTGTACGATATCCATGTAGGGCGAATGAGAGCATTTCGTGCCAATCTTTGTAAGTAACAACCATTTTCTGAATGATCTTCTTAACGTTTTTGTTGGCGGCTTCAACAGCCCCATTCATCTTTGGTCGGTAAGGAGAAGAATTGTGATGCTCGATCTTGAATTCTTCACACAGCTCTTTCATCATCTTGTTATTCAGATTGGAACCATTGTCTGTAATAATTCTGCTTGGCACACCATATCGGCAAATAAGCTGATTCTTGATAAATTTGACAACCACATGTCGAGTTACATTAGTATAGGAAGCCGCCTCGACCCACTTGGTAAAATAATCAATGGCTACCAAGATGAATCGGTGTCCATTAGATGCTTTCAGCTCTATCATTCCAATCATATCAATTCCCCACATAGAGAACGACCATGGGGATGAGATAACATTCAACGAAGTCGGAGGCACGTGAATTTTATCTGCGTAAATCTGACACTTGTGACACTTTCTAGCAAACTTGTAACAATATGATTCCATTGTGATCCAATAATATCCAGCCCTTAAAAGCTTCTTAGCCATAGCATGTCCGTTGGCATGAGTGCCAAAAGATCCTTCGTGAATTTCTGACATTAACATATTCGCTTCTTGTTTGTCAACACATCTCAGCAAGACCATGTCAAAATTCCGTTTATGCAACACATTGTTACTCAGAAGAAAACTTCCAGCCAACCTTCTCAAAGTTTTCTTGTCTTTGTTGGAAGCTCCCAAAGGATATTCTTGAGTTCTAAGAAACACTTCGATGTCATAGTACCAGGGTTTGCCATCTTCAACTTCTTTGACAGCAAAGATGTAGGCAGGTCTATCAAGACGTTTTACTTCAATCCGAGAACACTCGTTCCAAAAGTTTACCACGATCATCGAGGTCAAAGTTGCTAACGCGTCTGCCATTCTGTTCTCATCGCGAGGGATATGATGAAACTCAACTCTATCAAATAACGGTAACAGTCTTCTAGCATAATCCCTATATGGGACCAAATTATCGTGTCGATTTATCCATTCTCCAGTAATTTGGTTGATTACTACTGCAGAATCACCAAACACATCTAAATTCTTAATTCTCATATCGATTGCTTCTTCAAGACCCATAATGCATGCCTCGTACTCAGCCTCATTATTAGTACACTGGAATGTTAATCTAGAGGTAAATGGGAAGTGGGTCCCTTGAGGAGTCACAATAACAACACATATCCCTTTTCCATGAGCGTTGACAGCTCCATCAAAGATTAAACCCCATTGAGAACCTGGCTTTGGCCCTTCACCATGTACGGGTTCTTCACAATCTTTCATCTTTAAAAACATAACATCTTCATCAGGAAAGTCATCGTTTGAGGGTTGATAATCCAAAATGGGTTGGTGAGCCAGATGATCAGCCAAAACACTTCCTCTAACAGCTTTCTGAGTATGGTACTCGATATCATACTCAGACAACAACATCTGCCATTTAGCAATTGTCCCAGTCAAAGCGGGTTTCTCAAAAATATACTTGATAGGATCCATCTTTGAGACTAACCAAGTAGTGTGATTCAACATATACTGGCGCAAACGCTTGGCGGCCCACGCCAAAGCGCAACAAGTCTTCTCTAACATAGTGTACCTTGTTTCATAATCAGTAAACTTTTTGCTCAAGTAATAAGTGACATGATCTTGCTTTCCTGTTTCATCTCGCTGACCGAGTACACAACCCATCGAATCTTCTAAAACGGTCAAATACATAATCAAAGGTCGTTCTTCAACTGGCGGTATCAAGATAGGTGGTTCAAGCAAATACTCTTTGATACTGTCAAAAGCCTTTTGACAATCTTCAGTCCAAACGTACCCTTGTTCTTTCCTCAGAAGCTTGAAAATAGGCTTACATGTAGCGGTCATGTTGGATATAAACCTGGAGATATAGTTCAGACGTCCCAAGAATCCTCTGACTTGTTTCTCGGTGGCGGGAGCTTGCATTTCCCGGATAGCTTTCACTTTGTCAGGGTCTACTTCGATCCCTCTTTGACTAACTATGAAACCCAATAGTTTCCCCGATCATACTCCAAATGTGCACTTGTTGGGGTTCAAACGGAGCTTGTATTCCCTCAAACGACCAAACAGCTTAGCCAGGTGTTTAACATGGTCATCCTCGGTCTTCGACTTAGCTATCATATCATCTACATACACCTCGATCTCTTTGTGCATCATATCATGGAACAAGGTAGTCATAGCTCTCTGATATGTTGCCCCTGCATTCTTCAATCCAAACGGCATAACTTTGTAACAAAAGGTGCCCCAGGGCGTTATGAATGACGTCTTCTCTCTGTCCTTGGGAGCCATTCTAATCTGGTTGTAACCTGAAAAACCATCCATGAAGGAGAAAACTTCATATCTTGCAGTACTGTCCACTAAGATGTCAATGTGAGGTAACAGAAAATCATCCTTCAGACTGGCCTTATTCAAATCCCTGTAGTCTACGCACATGCGAACTTTACCATCCTTCTTCGGAACGGGTACAATGTTAGCCAACCATAGTGGATACTCGGCAGTAATAAGGAAACCTGCATCAATCTGTTTCTGTACCTCTTCCTTAATCTTTAGAGCCATGTCAGGTCGAGTCCTTCTGAGCTTCTGTTTTATCGGCGGGCACTCTGGTTTTAACGGCAAATGATGTTCGACTATAGCTGTGTCCAATCCGGGCATATCTTGATACGACCAAGCAAACACATCGACAAACTCTCCAAGCAAATCAATCAGTTGTTTCTTCACATCGGGTTTGAGCAGAGCTCCAATTTTCACTTCTCTACGGATTTCTTCTGATCCCAAGTTGACTACTTCCTCCGGCTCTTGATGAGGTTGGATAGTTTTCTCCTCTTTCTCAAGCAGTCTGGAAATTTCTTCTGGGATATCATCCTATTCGTCCTCAGCTTCATACACAGGAAACTCAAAATTCGGAGAAGGTAGTGGATCATTATTCTCAGGTTGTAATTTATGTGGCAATCTGCGCAAGTGATGTGACTTTAATAAGTTTTTGTTTTGTAAAGTGGAAAGTGTGTGTACGCGAGATGCTACTTATTATTTTCCAACATCGAGAATAAATATAAAACGCAAATGTAAAATGAAAGTAGTTTATTGATGATAGCAAAACCGAAAAGACACGCCCAACAAAGTCACCTTTGCCTTGGGCAGAGCAAAGGGAAATATTGAAAAGTAAGCCCTAATAAATGCAGTTTCGCCTTGGGCAAAGAGAAAATTTTAAAAAAATGTTTTACTTAGATATATGAATGGCAGTAGGGGCTTCAACCGCACTCCAATTCTTGACTACAACGCCTGGGGTCACAAAGTCTGGGATGTCTTCATCTGGCTCTTCCTCGGTGACGGCATAAACTCCAAAGGTATAGTCAAATTCATCCGAAACATAGCCTGAATCTTCCATATAGGGCTCATAGTCTTCGTAAGGAATGGAGGACCTGGCGGAACCATTTGATATGTAGCCTTCAAGTTCATCCTCTAACACAACATTAATCTGAGAATGATGGACGACTCCCCCACTACAGAACACTTCATTGATCAACGGAAACCCTTGACCTTTGGTGGTTTGTTGAGCAGAACTGCTGGTGAAACCGAGACCTTCTTTGTTTTTGTTCTCTGGCAAAGACAACACCTTTCCCCACATTGTTTGGTGACCACTGTTCACTACTCGTTGTGCGTCTTTGAATGATGACATGGATGCTTGATACTTTTGGGCACCCTCACCCACAATAGACAGAGCTTGAAATTGCGTGCCAACCTCTTCCTCAGCTTCGACATATGAGAATGATGACAAGTGACTTACCACTAAAGCTCTCTCTCCACAAACTGTAACTATTTTCCCCTCAAAAACATATTTCAACTTCTGATGCAGGGTAGAAGTAACTGCTCCAGCTTCATGTATCCATGGCCTCCCTAGCAAACAGCTATAGGCGGCACGAATGTCCATGACCTGAAACGGGATCATAAAAGTCTGTAATCCAATAGTCATGGGCAAATCAACCTCACCAATTACTATTTTCCTTGACCCATCGAAGTCTTTGACAATAACGCGACTTGGCCTCATCGGTGGTCCCTGATACGATAGCTTAGATAGAGTAGTTCTAGGCATTACATTTAGGGACGATCCAGTATCAACCAGCACACTAGACAGAGAGTCATTTCCACAGTTCACAGAAATATGCAGAGCCATGTTATGTTTCCTTCCTTCTTCTGGGAGATCGTCTTCATTGAAACCCAGATTATCACTTGAAGTAATACTGCCAATGATGTTGTCAAATTGTTCCATAGTCACATCCTGCTCGACATAGGCTTGTTCCAAAATCTTCTGAAGCGCTTCTCTATGAGCCTCAGAACTCATCAGCAATTGTAGCACAGAAATCTTCGATGGGGTTTGCAGAAGCTGATCTGCAACCTTATATTCACTTCTTTTGATTACTTTCAAACATTCATCGGAGTTGGACAAATTAGACCGATCAGATTGCCCCACAGTTGGGTCCTTTGAGCTTGATGGTTCGAACAAAACCTCTTTTTCTTTTGGTGGCACAGTCGGGTAGACTCGACCGCTTCTCGTCACTCTACTGACATCTGCAATATTAACTACTGAGGGTACAGTGGGCAAAGGTACTTCTTTCCCATCCTCCAACATAGTAGCATTGTATCTGTAAGGGATGGCCCTACTAGAGGTATAAGGGACAGGTCCAGGCACATTGATTACTAAAGGAGTAATAGTTGGCTTCTTGCTATTGTAAAAAAATTTTATACGCTCCACCTCCTTAAAGTGGGGTACTATGACACAAACCTCTTCAGCTTCTTCATTTGAAACTTTTTGACCATCACTTTCCAAACAATCTTCAATCATATTGACAGAGGGCGAGCCATGTGGTGGTAATGGATTCTTCTGTACATTAGGGTCGGAATCCCTAAAAGACAAGATTCCATTTTTAATGAGCCTCTGGACATCCATCTTCAAACCGAAACAACTTTCAATATCATGTCCTGGAGCACCCTGATGGTAAGGACAAAACTTGTCAGCTATATAAGAAGGGGGAGGATTCGTGGGAGCCGGAGGTGGAGCTCTTGTCTGAATATGACCCTTTTTAATCAAAGCGGGAAATAGATCAGCATATGTCATTGGGATCAGATCAAAGTTTATCTTTCTATACACACGACCTTGATTGCTGGATGACCGATTCTTCTGAGGGTACTGTGGACTTTGCTAAAGTTGGGGTTGTTGAGCAACGGGAGACTGAGGTTGCTGATAGGGTTGCGGAGACTGTAGCTGATAAGCCGGAGCATTAAACACTGGCGATATCGCTGCAACTTGATGTGGGGGCATGTATCTCTTTCTGAATTGTCCCTTTTGAATGGCATTTACACCTTGCTCTTTTTTCTTCGCAAAACTGCTCCCATACCTCTTAGGAACGCTCTCTTCTTTGGTCAATCTTCCTTCGCGAACGCCTTCTTCTAAACGCATTCCCATATTGACCATTTCAGTAAAGTCACTAGGCGCGCTGGCTACCATCTTCTTATAAAAGAAAGGACCCAGAGTCTTCAGAAAAATCTTGGTCATCTCTTTTTCTTCTAATGGTGGTGTGACTTGTGCGGCCAACTCGCGCCAACGTTGAGCATATTCTTTGAAATTCTCCTTATCTTTTTGTGCCATTGCTCTCAACTGATCTCGGTCGGGCGCTATGTCCACATTGTACTTATAATGTTTAACAAAGGCTCCCCCTAGATCATTGAAAGTTCGAATCTTCGTACTATCCAACCCCATATACCACTTGAGTGCGGCGCCTGTCAAACTGTCTTGAAAGTAGTGAATGAGTAGTTGATCATTATCAGTTTGGGCAGACATCTTCCTGACATACATAATGAGATGACTCTGAGGGCAAGTGTTCCCCTTTTACTTTTCAAAATCAGGGACTTTGAACTTCGGTGGGACCTTAACGTTTGGCACCAAGCACAACTCAGAAGCACTCTTACCAAATAAGTCCTTTCCACGAAGGGCTCTCAACTCCTTTTGTATTTCAGAAAACTGGTCTTGAAATCCATCTATCTTCTCTTCTAAACCCACAGTTTCGGTTGGCGACCCATGTAAAATTGGTTCATCCAGAATATACAGGACAACATTCACGTGTGGAAATGTGGTAGTCATCACAGCAGAAACTACAGGAGCAGCTTGAACAGTGGTCACAACAGGGATCTCAGACACAGGCGGACGGTAACCGGCCGAAAAGAAATTAGGGGACAATCCCCACAGGAAACCTTGAGGCATACTGTAGGATACTTCAGCAACAGAAGACACCACTGGGATCGGTGTTGGCGTCACTTCGGATACGACAGTCCTTGGAACTTCTTGGTTGTTGATCGAGATTTGACTAGACAAGGCTTCCACTAGACCATTCAACTTCTCCAGGCTTTCTTTCATACTTGCAACTTCATCACGGAGCACTCTGTTCTCTTGCTCCAGTTGATCCATCTTCTGGCGTTGACTAGCTCGAGTATTGTATCGGTGATTCAGCTTGTTCTGCGGAGATGAAGCAAGAGTGAGACCCTGGAATGCAAACGATGCTATGCTTATGTAAAAATGCAAATGAGTGTGGAACTTTCAAGAAACTCAAATTATTCCGGTATTGTAACCTTGGAGAAAAAAACTTATTTTATTTTGATGATCGAAGCATTACAAAACAGAGTACTCTTTTAAGAGTTTATTACATTGAATCAAAAGCAAAAGAGAAACTCGGAGATCTACTCCTTATGGTCCTTCTGCGTACGAAGTTCTTTTTCTAACTGACTGATGCGTTCTTGCAACTCGGCCTTCTCTCTGATGAGTCGGTCGACACACTCCTTCCAAGCCATAGTATCTAGGGGGAGATCATCACTGGTGACAGCACTTGAAGAGGTGTGAGAGGAAAATAAATCCTCTCGCGCCTTTCTTTTCCTTGCGAGTTCAACTTCTGGCAGCCTCTGGGACTTCTCTTTCTCTACCTTGAGTATAAAAAACTTGTTCCTCCAAGCGGCTTTCAATTTTCGAGCTTCGTCCAAAGCAACCTTCAATTGATCTACTTCACTCACGCCAAACCAATCTGGATCGTGGAAGGCCAATACCATAGGTTCATGGAAAGGGAACGGCATCTTGAGGTCGACAACTCTTGCTCGTACCCAATGTAGGTATTCTTCAGAGACAACACAATTGGGGTATCCTAAAGCAGCTTTTCCTTCCTTATTGATGTATTCCCATGAGTAAATTATGACGGTCTTCAGGTCTGGGTCTTCTCCTTCCTTGAGAAAGATTCCTTCTAACAGAGTCTGGTCAGGTACTTCAATCATGGGATGCCCAAATTGGAGACGGGCCAGAGCAGGATTGTAACTTATGCATCCTTCCCTCGTAATGAGCGGTATGTTAGTGAATCCTCCGATGCTGTGGATCATACATATACCTCCATAAGTAGGGTCGTACCACACAATGTCAGAATGGGTGAGGGCCATAACTATCTCGGACCAATGAGGTGACTCCTCCTCTTCCCAAATAGACGGGTGCCGAGTTGTCACACCCTAAATTTATCCTTCCTGCTTAGTTTTCATCTGTACATTCACCCTTGAACTATTATTCAAAAAATTTAAAAAAAAGGAGAAAGTCTATATATATGCGATGTTTCTACTTGATTGTTCAAAACTCTGGGTGTGCAAGACCGAACTCAAGATAACTCAGGTCATCTATGAAGGAAGCATGTCCTTAGAGTGCACTAAAGCATGCATTGTTAGCGAGGATTCAATCAGGGTTTCTGAGCCTATTCAAGTCATCTGCGTGCAATTTAGTTGTCAGGTTGTAATAAGTACAGATGTTTCATGATTAGATCAATTTGGGAATTTGGTGCAGTTCATATCAAGTTATTATACTCTGACTTCAAAGCTATGAGGATTTGGTTCGTGATGAGGGATTGCGATTCAAATTTGGTTCAAATGACATCAGTTCAAGAAGACTTGACTTCTTAGTCCATGCTCAATTCATAGGAATTTATTAATTCGCAACATCATTTTTCTCTTTCTCCGATCCAAAAGCCCAAGAGTGATTCATGTTAGTTTTTATGTCCCAATGACCAACTCAGAGTTATATCTATTTTTAGGGGGAAGATTGGCGAATAGATTCAAATGTGGACATGGAGTAAACATGATATTTCGAATAATTCAGAGCATCTCGAGATAAATTCAATTATGTATGAGTCATCATATGTTTGAATGTAGTCCAAACAACTTGGCAATAAGCCAAGCTTAATTGAGACTCGAGTTGAAAAACTTTAAATTAAATGATGATAAAATGTGGATTTTTCGATCAATCATGGGTTGTGACAATAAATTTGCAAAGCATCCATTCACTTTCAAATGTGTTCTTCAGTATTGATTTAAATTTGTCAATAAAACTTCATTCATTGCTAGCTGTATTTTTGAAAGTCATATGTGCTTTAAAATTACAAATCCAAAGTACTCCAAGAAAATAGACATTTTCTTAATAGCTTTCAACCACTTCATGACAATGCAATGTGATGTACTCAGGGCAAAGAAGGAATTCATGCTTCACAAAGAAATTTACAAAGATTAAGGCCACAACCATATTGGAATTTGATGATTAAAAAGGAGCCACAAAACTCACACCTTGAAGTACACAGTGTATACAACAACTTAAGCTAACATTACAAGAACTAGAGTCTGTTGAATTTTGAATCTGTTTGGGACTTCTTTCAAATTTCCAAAAGTCTTCATCTTCTGTTTGCCTTCGTTTATCCATAATCGACATCGGTTTGTTTCTGCAGCTGCTACAAGCCTTCAATAGTTGCCTTCCCTCAGCGGCACATTACCGCAATGCCGTCGCATAAACCGAATTCAACCTGCAACAAATGCCTCCTCATTATGCAGCAAAAGAAGCACAACACAAAAAACCTGTTAATTAAAAGACAAAAAAACATATCAAATTCACAACACAACCTGCCATGCCATTTCCACAAAGCACTCTCCTCACAACTTGCGTTAAAGCTGTACCAATTGCGATTTTGAGACTTGTTTCAATTCTGCAGAACCCTCCAACCGTATTGTATCCTGCCACTAAGCGAGTTTTGCTGCAACACTCCATCAGAAAAGAACAAAACCGTTACCGTAAAGATTGAACCCAGAACCTCCTTTGCATTTGTCAGACATAAAAACATAGACTTGCAATCAAAACAGATATCCTTTTGTGAGAAAAATCAAGAACACTAGCGCAGAAGGTGACAAGTTGCTGTGAGGTACGATGATGTTGTCACTGCAACTGAGTGGTTGTTAATATTGCTACTTACGCACACTTCCACAAATGTGAGTTTCTGCTACCAGCTAATGGAGTTGCTAGAAGAACCTGTTGCGCTCTTGCAAAGTCCTCCTCTTTCTCAAGTTGCCGTCGCCGTATAACGAGAGCAAGAGTTGCTGCAAGGTTGTGGTTGGAAGTTGTTTAGTGAAGATATGATGGAGGTTAAAGTGCTGCTGGGATCAACCGCTGCTATGTGCCGTTCGACTTCATACTACTGTTGTGCAATTGAAATTCGGCGATGCCGTAACAGCAGTCAATGCAGCTTCAGCGCCCTTATTCCCAGATTTTCCACCAGCTCGATTTATAGCCTGATCCATGTCCTCGCATGTTAGGACTCCAAATATGCATGGAACACCTGAGTTTAGACCAGCTGAAAGCACTCCAGATGCTGCTGAATTAGCAACTGCATCATAGTGAGTTGTATCTCCTCGTATCACAGCTCCTATGCATATGATGGCATGATATTTGCCCGATTTACCAAGTCGGGTTGCAACAGCACCAACTTCAAAACAACCCGGTCCCACACTAGCTTTCATGATATGCTGAATGCCTTTTACGTTAACTTCGCAAGACACATGATGCCCTTTTGAAATGCAGCAAATACCACCAGCCAGCTCGCAATTAATAAAAAGCAATATCCTGTACCAAGTCATAAATTGCAGCAGAGCATCAGGTACAATGTTGACAGAAGGAAAACAACAACACCCTGTGAATACTGCAAAATTGCAGCAGCAAAACCAGCACTGAGTAGCAGTGAGGGGGTCCCTTACACAGTTGGGGTTCACGCGTGCTTTCGCAAGATGAAATTCAAAAAAAACATGCCTCAGAGCAAAATTCACGAGGTGCTCATTTTTTCTACTATAAAGGTCACTGTTCACCATCTCTTTGGGAGGACCGAGCCGCTATCTCTCTCATCACCCCAAAGCTTTTCTCTTCTCCTTCAGAAAGCCATAAAACCCTAGCCTCCAAAGAACCCTAACCCTAATCTGAAATCATCCGCCTTCTTCATCTCACCAACATCAACATTCATCATCACTCATCTTACCCAGAAAATCCAACATGATTCACCACGATCCATTCACCAAATTCCTCTTCTTCAATCCATTTCAAACACAGTGAAACTCATTGTTCTTCATCATAAACAAGCCTAGACATAATCAACAACAAAACGGATTCACCCAGACTCAAATCAACTTCGTCCACTCTTTGTCACCTTCATCAAATAAACTCACAACCAAACTTCAAAATCTGTGAAACAACCCATAAACCTTCTTCTATTTCTTAATCTTTTTTAGACCAAACCCTCCTCTTCCAATCAATCACCACCGTTTACCGCCCACAACATCTCTTCGCCATCACTCTCACCTTCATTCGAAATCCATTAACGGAATACCAACTCCTACAACACCATCTTCTTTCACAAAACCCACTACGAAACCTAAACACTTCCAACCCTCTTCTTTCGAATCTACTTCAACCATCTTCATTTCAAAATCCATTCAACCACAACCCGCTCTCCAAACCTACAAACAACATAAACCCCTAAATCAGTCTAACCAAAACCAGAAGAGAGATTGGAGATGAAGTGAGAGACCGAAATAGATCCAACAAACTTAAAGTAAACAAATTGAAGGCGAACATTTCCGAACCTAAGAGAACAAACATGACGGACGCCCTTTGAACGTGAGAGAAGTTTGGGTCGTGCGATTGCTCCGGATAGTATCGATTTTGGATGAACCTCACTGCCATGGTTTGTTCGCGGTGTTGGATGTGGTTACCTTTGTTTTTTCCGTTTTTCAGCTTTGGTGTTTCCGATAGGGGTCGGACTCTGCTGGTGTGGAGGTTCGTTTCGATAGTATCGGATCTAAGGCTGATCCTCTTGGCTTCGTGGGTTTTGGGCCTAGAAGCCCATTCACCTTTCATTTTCCAGATCCCCTAATTTGTATCACCACCCTCTCTTTTTTTATTTATTTATTTTTATTTCATTTTGTATTTATATGTTATTTTGGGAATATGTTATTATTAGTATATTTGTAGGTACATTTTGTTTACTTTATATTTAAATTTTTATTCAATATTTTTCTTATATTTTCTTTTAAAATTTCTATTATACTTTTTTAAGAGTCATATTATATTATGGTTGTATATTTAGAAGTTCTTTTTTTATATATATATTAGAGTTTAGGATCTTATTTTCTTTCTAAAAAGTTGAATCTTATTGCATTTGTTATTGGGCACTTTTTGCCTTTTGGGTCGATGACGAGACCACCTTCGATTCTCTGTCAAATTATTGATGAGAAATGAAGGATCTGAGACCGCTCTCTTTCGTTTTCCATTTTCGATTCATTTTCGACTTTATTTTCATTTCACTTCTTTTGGTCGATGACGAGACCTCTGTAATTCATTACCAGTCAAATTATTGATGAGTAATGTTGGATCTGAGACCACCTATTTTCTCTCTTCGTCACCTGTCCCGACTTGGTTCAAAAACATTGTCAAACCATCTTTTAAATCATATTCTTTATATTGAATTAAACGAGGGGATTAAGTGTAGACTTTCTTCCTCTCCGAGTGTCGAGATGCTCACTGTAGTGTGGGTGGTTTAGACACTCGTCTTTCAATACGAAGACTTTTCCACCCCTTTTCCTCCTAAAACCTCGGTCCCGCACCGAGTGACTTTTCAAACCTTCCTTCCTAAAACCTCGGTCTCGTACCGAGTCCTTTTTCAAACCATAATAATTTGATTTCTCTTTGTATCGAATTAAAAGAGAGGATTAGGTGTAGACCTCTTCCTCTCCGAATGTTGGGATGCCCACTGTAGTGAGGGTGGTCTTGATATTCGTTTTTCAATACAAAGACACGACTTTATCCACCATCTCGCTTTCACAACTTCCTTCCACAATTTTCACACCTAAAACCTCGGTCCTGTACCGAGTGCATTTTCAAATCTTTTCATAACAAAAACTTGAATGGTCGTGGAGTGGTTAGGCGTAGGCCTTCTCCTATCCCCAGTGCTGACGTTTACCGTAGGGTTCTCTGTCGCAAAGCACTTACCATTCAAAACCAAAAACATCTTTAATAAAAGAACGAAGTTCTCTATGCATTGAATTAAAGAAAGAGGATTGGGTGTAGACCTCTTCTTCTCCGAGCGTAGGGATGCCCACTGTAGTGAGGGTGGTTTCGACGCTCGTCTTTCAATACGAAGACGCCTCGTTCGCCACACCCTTTTATAACAAAAACTTTGAGACAAAGAATTGGGTACTACCCGTAGGGGTTACTATCCAAGGACCTATCTCGCCCCAAAAACAATCTCAACCAATCAAACATGATACCTTGCCTCGCATGGCGAAAACCAACCTTTCAAACAGGATATGTTACGTCCGTTCTACCGCAAACAGGTACGCCTAAGTCTCCAAACGAGCGAGCAGCAAAACACCTAAACTGCTAGAACGCGCACGATAACATCATCCACAAAACACACCGGTTATCCGCACCGTAGTACGAACTACGTTGCTCTGATTTCTCTTACATGTTGAGAATACGTAGGCATAGGATTGCAATATCCTAGCGAGCACCCTTTTTCTTTTTCACCCTTTCCCAGAAAGGCATGCTACGTCCATTCTACCGCAAACAGGTAATGCCTAAGTCTCCAACGAGCGAGCAGCAATACACCTAAATTGCTAGAATGCGTACGATAGCATCGTCTACCAGTACACCCCATTTCCCCGCACACCGTAGGCCGAACTACGGCTGCTCTGATTCTTCACTTTTTCAAGTAAAGATACGTAGGCACAAGGGCCACAATCCTTGCCGAGCACATTCCCCCCTATATCTGTAGTTCCCAGAACTACGTCGACTCTGACTTTCTCATGTCTATTGAGAATACGTAGGCATAGGACTGCGAAGTCCTACCGAGTCTGTTCTTTCCTTTTTTTTTTCCCGTTCTCTCTTTCCTCCTAACTTTCCTGTTTCTAACCCTTCTTTTACCCTGTGGAACACTTCAATTAGCATAATGTTTAAGCAAATAAATTCACACATCGACAAACAAAAGGTTCCCATCGAGTACGATGGATGCGAGGGGTGCTAATACCTTTCCCTCACATAACCGGCTTCCGAACCCGTTCTTGGTCGCGAGACCATCTTATCCATTTCTTTCTTAAGGTTTTCTCGATATTTTCCTTTCCCCTCATGGGATAAATAAAGTTCGGTGGCGACTCTTCTGTCTATCTTTTTTGCCTCCCCGTTGTTGCGCGATGCATTTTTCGAGTAGCGACAGCTGGCGACTCTGCTGGGGAAACCTAGCAAGCCAGGCCTATTTTGTTTATCATATTTGTGTTTTATTTGCTTTATTTGTTTATGCTTTGATTCTCTAACCTGTTGGGTTTATTGGATGGTTTGTGAGATAAAGCTTTCTACCCGAGCTTTCGAGTATACACTAAGATTAGGAGGTGGTTTCTTTCTGATTTGCGAGACTTAGGACTCGTTGAGTTGGATCGAATCCCACCGCTCAGATAGACCCCTTTGGGATGATTATGTCTTACGTGTAGTCGTAATGGCGTTTTTATTTCCAACTTGGGAGTCCGTGACTCTGAGGACCTTTTAGAACCTTATTCCAAAGGTTGCTAAAACATAACTCCGTGTTCATCCTTTGAAGGGATTACCGTCTTACGAGTAGTCGTTCTGATGGAAAACTTTTGAGGGTTAGTGCATGGGAATTTGTTTTAAAGTCTTTTGGGATACCCTCTTTGTAAACCAATAGATTGCCCACCCGAGGGGAGAGATACCTTTTGTTGTTGTGCAGGATATATGACTTAGATCCTTGATATGGATCTGTTCTCGTGTGCACTCATGGCATTGCATTTGCATAAGCATTTTTGCATCATTTTGCATTTTCTCTATCCAGATACCAAGGCCTCACCCATCCTCTATTCATAACCCGCAGTTGATTTCCCGACACTCCCGTTGAACTTGTGAAGAGCTGTAAAGAGTTTGAAGCAAGGGGAACGTAGACACCTTGAAAGTCCAAGTCAGACAATGCAAGCCGAGGTAACTATGTGTTGCACCCCAAAATTTGCCCTCACAATACAAGACTTTGTGTTCCAAGAAGGTTCACAAGGTTCACAAAATTCACAATTGGTCAGAAGAGTTGACAATTCCCTCAGACAATGCACCTCCTAAGCAGTGCATCCAAAACTAGGGTTTTGACTTTAATCAGGCTAAATGGACTTCCAAGACTTCAAGTGAGCTTCATAACATCTTATATGTGTATAAGAACCCCCATGTCAAGTTTCAAGACTTTTCTCAAAAGTTTGCTCAGTCAGATGATCAGATAAGTCAAAAGCAGTCAATGTAGTTAAAAGGTCAAACTGAGGTCAACTGTGGTCAAACCAAAGTCAAACTTCATGATTTTTTTTTGCCAACATCAAAGAGAGGTTGGGTGAGAAATATTATCATAATAACTGTAATACCCCAAATTTTGCCCTAAGATTTGTCGTCGCATTTCATTGCATTTAATCAATTACTAACAAATTTGTGTAGTCGTTTGACTTTTTGCAGGTAAATATCATATGGCATGCATTTTTTTCTAAAAAGTAAAAATGGCACAATTGGAAGGAGGACATGTGTAAGGAGTTATGAGTGTGAGAGGTTGAGAGTTCGAATCTCACCTTTGTCATTTTTTTTGTTTTTTATTATTTTTACTCTAAATTTTTCTATCTTTCATTAAAAAAATAACAAAAATAGTTTTTTATTATTATTTAATTATTATTTTCGTATTTTAATTAAATCATTTTTTAAAATATTATTTTTTTCACTTTTTTCTAAATTATTCATAAAAATATCCAAAAAATCATAAAATAAAAAATATTGAAAAAAATTTTGTTCTTTTTATAATATTTTTTATTTTAGGAATCAATAGGATTATTAGTTTTTATTTTAAGTTTATTTTAATTATTTAAATTTTATTTTTTCTTAACTAATTATTTAGTTTGGGCTTTAAAATGGGCTTTAGGGACATTATTGACAATTTGGTGTTAACCCTAATTTGTTCCCTATATATACATGTGTTGCCTTGTTGGAAAAAAGGAGAGAATGAAAAAAACCTAAGAGGAGTGAGTGCCGTTTGCCGTTATTTAGTTTTCTTCTTCATCCATTACTATTGTTTCTTTTTCTTCATCGTTTACCGTTATTTCTTTTCCTTCATCTATTACTGTTGTTTCTTTTTCTTCATCTTTTACCGTTATTTCTTTTTCTTCATCTATTACCGTTATTTCTTTTTCTTTATCTATTACTGTTACGTTTATATATATATAATTTTTTTAAATTGTTAGAGTTTATATATATATAAGATTTTTGATCGAATTATGTCGATACGATGTTTGCACATTTGTGTGCATGACGCGTGACATTTGTGTTAGTTCGATCTGGTTGCGATGATCGCATTTTTGTGTGAGCAATAATACTATTTTTTGCTTAATTTCTTTTTCTTTGCGATAAATTTTGTTTCGTCCGATTTAGATCTGGTTGCGATGAGCGCATTTCTGCGTTAGCAACATTGTTGGGTTATTTGGCACATTTAAAATTCATTATTGCTTTATTATTATTATTATTATTATTATTATTATTATTATTATTATTATTATTATTATCATTATTTATTATTATTATCATTATTATCATTATTATTACCATTATTATTATTATTGTTATCATTAATTTATTAAAATTTGTTATAATATAAAAATCTGTTTTTTAAAATAAATAACATTAACATCTTTTCCAAATTAATATGAAAACCTATTATTTTTAAGAAAAACTTTTTTTTAGATAAATTTAAAATAATAACTAAAATCTTTTTTTAAAATAATAACTAGAACCGTTATTTATTTTATTTTATTATTGTTCAATTCAAATTTCATTATCATATTGTATCTGCTCCTCTCATGTAACCTCGCGAACTTAACAATCGCTCTTTAAATTCTGCCTTTAAATTTCTGCTTGCATGGTTTAAATTATGACATTATCTCTCTGTTTGCATGATTCACGCGTTTACTATTATTTCTGTCACATTGCACACATCCGAAGGTTAGGTCTAACTGTTTGGCCGCCGCGCCAATAGTCCGTAAAACTTCACACATTCAATTTCAAATCCTCAAAACTACAAACTACAAACCCTAATTTTCACAAATGCCTCGCCGCAGGCAAAATTACAATTTTACCCTTAGCATTAGGTCAAAGAGCCGCCGCGCTCATTTTAGGGTTTCCCGCCGTGGAATCCCTAATTTAACCCTAATTACAACTTAACATTTCAACGTAGAGATTTGGAGTTTCTACACTCCACGTAAGCGTGTCCTTAAGATGCGTTTATTCCCCTTGAGACCTTGACCACAGTCAAGAAGTTTCTAACCTCCCTATTGAGGGGAACTACGATTACTCTGATTCCACTCCCGTAAGGATACGTAGGCACAAGATGCGATGTCTTGCCGAGTAAACTTAGAATTAACCCCCTTTATTATTTATTATTGCTTATTTATATTTTATTTATCTTTGCTATTTAATTATTTTGCTTATTATTTTGTAATTGTTTCTTGGATGTAAAGTTGTTTAATTATTTAATTATTATTATGGTTAGTAATTAGGGAGTGTAACAACATGTATGTAATATTAAAATAAATTTAGATCACTTTTAAATAAAGATAATTAAAATAAACACGTCACACACGTAAGTCGATTTTAATCGCCGTCTCACTTCCTAAGGATATCCCTCAAGTTGCCTACGAATAATGGTTAAGTGGGGTGTATAAAGCAAGTCCCTCAAATAAAAAATCATCAAAGTCCCTTATGGTTGCCTTTACGAATCAAGTCCCTTTCGAAAAATGATGATGGTCCCTTATATGTGCTTATTACATCCCACAATGGCCTTCAAAGTCAAATTGTCCCTCACATACCCCTTAACATCCAAAGTAAGGACTACCTACTCCATTATAGTAGGGATAGTCTTACTAAAGGAAAGAATGAAGAATAAGAAAGACCTTTAAACATTAGGGTAGGTTACTCCTAGGTGCTTGCTCACTTCAAAATTGTTTCGCACTTAAACAAATTTTCAACAAGTTTTCAAACAAGTTCTTAACACATCCTTACATGGATTATTTATTAACTATTCTGAAAATTTTCTATTCACACACTACAATTTCAAAACAATTCAAAAGTGAGCTTAAGTACCTAAGAGCCCATGGATAACCATGGATGAAAAGGATGCTAATACCTTCCCTTTTCATAACCTACCCCCCGGACCCAAAATATTCTCTAAGGTCTTTCCTGTTCTTTTATAACCTTTCCTTATGGATAAAATAAAAGTCGGTGGCGACTCTTGCTATCCGCAACATTGTTTAAAGTCAGTTCTCCCACCGTGTTACAGAACTGGCGACTCTGCTGGGGATTTATTTAAGAGGGGTACCCTTAGGAATTAAGATCACTTTAAATTGTTTGCCTTGTTTGCTTTATTATTATATTGTTGGGGTGCTCTTATGTGTGAAAGGTCCTAACCCGGATCTAGTGTACCTTAGGTAAATGGCAATAGACCAAGGAAACTGTACGACGTATATCAATACGGTTGATCTGGTGGCCATAGTTAGTGTGACTTCTTGGTTGGTGCTTATATTCCTTAAGTCAAGTTGAGGATAATATTGAGGCTGCCATATGTTGTCAATGCACTAACTGACTTTTAGAACCCTAGTTAACTCATCTTGGCCTTTAGAAAGTAGTGAGGTAACCGGCTTTGGTGCAGACTGAAGTTGGTTGACACTCGATACTACGCTCATTGAGATCTTAAACTTGGAGGGTTTTGGTTGGCAAGTAAGTTGCCTTCTGAACAACCACCCTTGTGAAGGATCAATGATATTGAGACCCCTTAGAACCTGGTTACTTTTGTAGGACAGGATGAACCATCTAACTTCAGGGGAGGGTACTTGCCTTTGAACCTCATGCAAGCCTTTAAACCTAGGGCTATGGTGTGACTTGTTTGTGTGTGCCACATGTTTGTGATTGAGCATGACATCATGACATCATCATGCATCATAAGCATATCATTTTCCCTAACCATTTCAAGGACCAAAGGATTTATCTTTGTTCTTTGTTGCAGGTCATGGCTTCTGCTCGTAGAAACACCATCAGGATCAACTTTGTAGGGATACCTGCTAAGCTCAAGGAGTTGGTTTCCCTAGTGCCTGATCATTCCCAGTTCAACAAGAGACATGGTCACTTATTGGATCTAGTTACTTCAGGGTTCAGTGAAGACATGATGAGTGTGCTGTTTCAGTTCTTTGACCCTAAGCACCATTGCTTTACATTTCCTGATTATCAGCTGGTTCCAACCATGGAGGAGTTCTCTAAACTTCTGGGTATACCTGTTCTTGATCAGAAGCCATTCACAGGCTTAGAGAAGGAGCTTAAACCAGAAGTTATTACTGCAGCTCTACATCTGAAGAAGTCTGGCATTGCTCTAGAGACGAGAAGTGGAGTTAAAGGTATTCTTTCCAAGGTATTAGTGGATAAAGCCCAAATGTTCTTGAAGGCTATGAGCTACGATGCTTTTGAGGAGATCTTAGCCTTATTGATTTATGGCTTAGTGTTGTTCCCCAATCCTGATCAGTTCATAGACGTTCATGCCATCAACATATTCCTGAGTCACAATCCAGTGCCTACCTTACTTGGAGACATCCTACATTCTCTTCACACCCGTACTACAAGGGCAAGAGGAACTTTGATGTGCTGCATACCTTTACTTTCTAGGTGGTTTATTTCTCACCTTCCTCGCTCAGTAATGAAGAATGAGCAAGGGTTCAGATGGTCCAAGAGGATCATGTCACTTTCTCACTCAGACATCCATTGGTGCTCCAGATCTATGGAGAATGTCACCATCATTGACCGTTGTGGGGAATTTCCTAATGTGCCACTTCTAGGCATAAGAGGAGGCATCACCTACAACCCATCTCTAGCTTTACGACAGTTTGGTTACGCCCGGAGCGATGGTCCACATGACATGTTGATTCAGGGCATTGTGTTTGATTACGACAACGATCTTCAGGGTTACCGTCAGAGATTCATCCGAGCTTGGGGAAAGGTAAACAGGATTGACAGCAAGACACTGGAGCCTAAGTACACCATTCCTATGGAGGCTTATCTCAGATGGGTACGATTTCGTGCTCAGACACTCATGATGCCATATCCTGCCATCCTACCAGTTACCATGGACCCTGTTGCTGAAGGAGACACAGCTTATACCATCCTTCACCCAGACATGCCTACTGATATGGAAGACTTGCAGAGATCATGGATCCAACTGAAAGAGCAAAGGGATACTTTCGAGGCTCATTACAAAGCAAGCCAAGCAAGGATTCTAGAGCTAACAAAGCTACTTCATGAGGAACGAAACCTCAACTCATACCTCAACACAAAGAGGAAACGTCCATGGGAGACTTAAAACCCCATCTTTTGTACTTATTTCGTTTTCATTTTTTGTAAGCCTAAAAGGCAAAACAAGTTATTACTAATAAAAAGTTACTTTCTTGTTTGTTTAAGCAAATTTAAATCCTGCGGTCCTTGAAAACATTGCATATGCATTCCCATATCATTGCATCACAGGTTTATAATGGTGCACAGGTTTCTCATCTTCTCGCTGTTTATTTCAGCAATGGCTCTTGAACAATCAGTTAAGGATCTCCAGGCACATAATGCACAGTTCTAAGAGCTGATCCTGAACCTATCCAAGGGGCAGGATGAATTGAAGACACTGCTGGCCAAGAAGACTAAGAAGGCTAGAAGGTCTGCTGGGTTGCTCAACATGGGAAGAAGGTTCAAAGGTCCTGTCAAGACCAAGGAACATGTTGAAGACTATGAATCTGAAGAATCTGAGCAGGAGAGAGGCAGTCTCCACAACACTATGGGGGACTCTGATTCTGAGGCTAACTACTACCATGAGCCTAACGAAGACAAATTCAAGATGCTGGTGGATAGAATGGATGCTATGGAATTACAGAAATCATCTGGGCTGGATTTTGAGGATTTGAGCTTGATATCTGGGGTGGTCATACCCATTGGGTTCAAAGTTCCTACATTTGTTGTCTATGATGGGGTCTCTTGTCCCAAATTGCATCTGAGGTCTTATGTCAGAAGAATGCAACCCCACACTGCTGATAAAAAGTTGTGGATCCATTTCTTTCAAGAGAGTTTATCTGGAGCTCAGCTAGAGTGGTATTATCAGTTGGAGAGTGTCAACATCAGAGATTGGAATGACCTTGCTGAAGCTTTCTACAAGCAGTATCAATACAATGCTGACTTAGCCCCCACTCGCATGCAGCTTCAAAGCATGTCTATGGGTGCCAAAGAAAGCTTTAAGGAGTATGCTCAGAAGTGGAGAGACTTAGCTGGAAGAGTTCAACCCCCTTTGACTGATAGGGAGTTGGTTGACATGTTCATGTGTACGCTGAATGGTCCGTTTTACAGTCATCTCATTGGAAGCTCATCATCTGGCTTCACTGAGTTGATCATGACAGGAGAGCGAGTAGAGAATGGTATCAAGAGTGGTAAGATCCAAGTGGGCACTTCTTCATCAGGTGCTGCAAAGAAGCCTCCCACTGGGAAGAAAGAATCTAATGCTGTGTATGGTCAGCCTGATCGTAACAGAAGGCATCAGTCTGTTAGTGCAGTTCATATTTCAAATCCAACTCCTGCAACAACAGAGCAGCCTCAAGGCAACCAACAGAGGGCTAGAAGACAGTTCACGAAGATCAACATGTCAATGGCTCAGGCATTGCAACACTTGTTGAAGGCTGAACTTATTACCCTGAGGGAGGCTCCTCAGAATCCCAATGTTACCTCTCCCAAGTACAATCCCAATGCACGATGTGCATATCATTCAAACTGTCCAGGACATGATACTAATAACTGCTGGGTCTTGAAGAACAAAATTCAGGATATGATTGATGCTGGAGAAATTGAGTTTGATCCACCAGGTACTCCAAATGTGATTACAACTCCAATGCCAAATCACGAGAAGACTGTCAACGCCATTGATGAAGATATTGATGAAGATCTGCATGTCTATTCAGTTATGGAGTTGAGCACACCATTGTCTGTTATCAAAAAGAGGTTAGTACAAGCTGGGATCTTTCCAGGTTGTCATGAAGATTGTCTATATTGTACCTATAAGCCGGATAGTTGCTTCATTTTGAGAGATGGGATTCAACGTCTCATGGATAAATATACTATAGTGTTTGAAAGAAGACCAGCATCTGTAGAAAGTATGGTGGATCATCTGACTCAGGGTAAGAAGATTGAAGAGGTTGACATGGTTGACAAAGTACCACTAAGAATCACTTCAAAGGGTCCCATTAAAATCACTCATCAGGGCCCAATCAAGATTATTGCTGAAGGTCCTGTGAAAGTTGTTGCTGAAGCCAGAGTAGCTCCTCTGATCATTACCACTCCTGGTCCTATTCCTTATACATCTGACAAAGCTGTGCCTTGGCACTATGGGTCTGATGTTTACATCCATGGTGTCAAGCAGGAGCCTTTACCTGATATGCCTGTTGACATTGATAATATTGCTGGATCTAGCAAGATCACTCGTAGTGGAAGAGTCTTCTCTCCTCCAGTTGCTTCTAAGAGTGCAGTTACTCCTGCTGTTACTTCCACCACTGATGCTCGGGGCAAGGGTCCTGTTATTGAGCCTGTATCTACTGATGTGCCAGCTGCTGATGACCTCTCTAAGCAGATGGAAGAAGTATTGAAAATCATTCGCAAGAGTGATTATGATATTGTTGATCAGCTGGGGCATACTCCCTCAAAGATTTCTATGCTCTCCCTGTTATTATGTTCTGAGGCTCATGCCAAGTCATTGATCAAGTTTCTAAAGATGGCTCATGTACCCAGTGCAATTTCTGTGGACCAGTTTGAGAATTGTGTTGCTCACCTGACCTATGACAACGGGTTAGGATTTTCTGATGCTGACTTGACCCCTGCCAAGAGGGATCATAACAGGGCCTTGCATATTTCAATTGAATGCAGGGGCACTACCCTGTCTCATGTGCTGATAGACAATGGTTCCTTTCTAAATGTGTTGCCTAAGGAAGTCCTGAACAAGTTGAGTCCTAAAGATACGGTATTGAAGCCCAGTAATATTGTGGTAAAGGCTTTTGATGGTTCTAGAAGAGTAGTGCATGGGGAAATTGATCTTCCAATCAAGGTTGGCTCTCAGGTGTTCACTGCTACATTCTATGTGATGGATATTCGTCCTTCGTACTCATGTCTGCTTGGTCGTCCCTGGATCCATGGGGCAGGTGCTGTGACCTCCACATTACATCAAAAGTTGAGATATCCGGTGAATGGAAAAGTTGTTACTGTCTTTGGAGAGGAAGAATACTTTGTCAGCCATGTAAACACTTTCAAGTATCTGGAAGTAGAAGGTGAATACATTGAAACTCCATGTCAGTCATTTGAAGTGGTTCCCTGGGCTGTTAAGGATTGTGTGACTCCTCCTGCTGTGAAGAAGGTTCCTGTGGTCATCAGAAACCCTCCAACAATGGCAATGGCCTCCCTCAATGATGCAAAAGCTATGGTGGAAGAAGGTGGTTGTACTATTTGGGGTCAGCTTCCTGATATTCCATACAAGTCTGACAAGTTTGGTTTGGGTTTCACTGCAGAGTCCCAGAAGGCTGTTCGTCGTGCTCGTGCTGTTCGTATCACCAATCAAGGGGTTATCAATGCTGTGGGAGATCAAGATGAAGACCACAACTTGGAGGCATGGATTTTTCCTACTGTGGGTGCTGGACTCAATAATTGGAAAGCTGAAGATGTTATCCCTATCTCCTTTAGTCAGGAGTAAATACTATTACTGTGTTATGTTCTTAAATTTGTAATTTCTGGAACAATTAAAACTTTCAAGCCATGTGCCTTACCCGGGGCACAATGGTGTGCTTGTTACGGGTTGTCATTTCATTTGCATACTTCATTCAATAAAATCAATGGACGTTTCGTTTTCGTAAATATTGTGTTCCTTGTCTTTCTTTTTCTTTTATTTTTGCTTTATCAGCTATGTGTTCTTACACACACCCACGTCACTAAAATGCAGATCCTCATCCACTCTGGATCCAGTTGATAACAGTTCTACTATTGCCAATTACAATTTCGAGAATCCGATCTATCAAACTGAAGACGGAGACGAGGACGATTGTGAAATACCTGTAGAGCTTGCTAGGTTGTTACAACAAGAAGAGAAAGCTATACAGCCACATGAAGAGCCAGTCGAAGTTGTGAATCTGGGAACTGAAGAAAACAGAAAAGAGGTCAAGATAGGGGCTGATTTAGAGGACAGTGTCAAGAGCAGGTTGGTTCAGATGCTACGTGACTATGTGGAGATCTTTGCTTGGTCTTATGAAGATATGCCAGGGTTGGATACGGACATTGTGGTTCACCGTTTGCCAGTGAAAGAAGATTGTCGTCCAAAGAAGCAGAAGGTTCGTCGTATGCGTCCTGAAATGTCAGAAAAGATCAAAGCAGAGGTAATGAAACAGTTCAATGCAGGGTTCTTGGCCGTAACTTCTTATCCTCAGTGGGTTGCAAATGTGGTACCAGTTCCTAAGAAAGATGGTAAGGTACGTATGTGTGTAGACTACAGAGATCTGAACAAGGCTAGCCCTAAAGACGACTTTCCACTTCCTCATATCGATATTCTGGTAGACAACACTGCTCAGCATAAGGTATTCTCTTTTATGGATGGTTTCTCTGGTTACAATCAAATCAAGATGGCACCTGAAGATATGGAGAAGACAACATTTGTGACACAGTGGGGCACCTTTTGCTATAAGGTAATGCCATTTGGTTTGAAGAATGCAGGGGCAACATATCAGCGTGCTATGGTGGCTTTGTTTCATGATATGATTCATCATGAGATAGAGGTATATGTGGATGATATGATAACCAGATCTCAGAATGAAGAGCAACATCTTGATCATCTGCACAAGTTGTTTGAGAGGTTGAAGAAATACAAGTTGAGATTGAACCCAAACAAGTGTACTTTTGGAGTTAGATCTGGAAAACTCTTGGGTTTCATTGTCAGTGGAAAAGGTATTGAAGTGGATCCTGCAAAAGTGAAAGCTATACGAGAGATGCCAGCTCCCCGTACTGAGAAGGAGGTTAGAGGTTTCTTGGGACGATTGAACTACATTGCAAGATTTATTTCCCAATTAACTACCATCTGTGAGCCAATCTTCAAGTTGTTGAAGAAAGATCAGGTGATGGAATGGAATGATGAGTGCCAGACTGCCTTTGATGAAATCAAGAGATATTTGCTAGAACCTCCAATTTTAATGCCACCAGTTGATGAAAGACCCTTGATTATGTATTTAACAGTATTAGACAACTCAATGGGGTGTGTATTGGGGCAACATGACGAGTCTGGTCGAAAAGAGCAGGCAATATACTACCTTAGCAAAAAGTTTACCGACTGTGAAACAAGATACTCACTGCTCGAGAAAACTTGCTGCGCTTTGGCATGGGCTGCTCGCCGACTAAGACAGTATATGTTGACCCATACTACCTTGTTGATTTCGAAGATGGATCCAATCAAGTACATATTTGAGAAACCTGCTCTTTCCGGAAGGATTGCAAGATGGCAAATGATCTTGACGGAATATGATATACAGTATACTACTCAGAAGGCCATTAAGGGGAGTGTTGTTGCTGATCATTTGGCTCATCAAGCAGTAGATGATTACCAGTCAATGAATTTTGAGTTCCCTGATGAAGACATTATGTCTGTTACCAAAGAACCTGGACAATATGACAGACCTGAACAAGGATCCCGATGGACTATGGTTTTTGATGGTGCCTCCAATGCACATGGTAATGGTGTTGGTGTTGTGATTAGCTCCCCTGAAGGTTGTCATACCCCGATTACTGCCAGACTTTGTTTCTATTGTACCAATAACATGGCTGAGTATGAGGCATGTATCATGGGTATGCAAGTTGCTATTGATATGAAGATTCAGTTCCTTGAGGTGTATGGAGATTCAGCTCTGGTAGTAAGTCAGATTAAAGGAGATTGGGATACAAAGCATGATAATCTCATTCCTTACAGAGAACATGTGTTGTCTTTGATCCCACATTTCAAAGAGATTACTTTTGGACATATTCCACGAAGAGAGAATCAGTTGGCAGACGCATTGGCCACCATGGCATCTATGTTTGAGATCAGCTGGGATGATGAAGCTCCCAAGATTACCATTGATAGATTTGAGAAGCCTGCATACTGCAATGAGATTGACACTAAAGGGGCAGAGGAGAAGCCTTGGTTCTATGAAGTGAAAAACTATCTTGAAGCTCAGGAGTTCCCTGAAGGGGCATCTGTCAAAGATAGGAAGTTCCTGAGAAGGTTTTCTGCTAAGTTCTTTCTGAGTAATGGCGTTCTGTATAAGCGTAATCATGATTCAACTATGCTTCGTTGTGTGGATAAGAAGGAAGCTACAGAAATTATGGAAGAGATGCATGATGGGACCTTTGGCACTCATTCTAGTGGTCATACCATAGCAAAGAAGATTTTGAGAGCAGGTTACTATTGGTCTACCATGGAAGCTGATTGCTATCAACACTCCAGAACATGTCACAAATGTCAAATCTATGCTGATAAAGTACATGTACCTCCATCTCCATTGAATGTGTTGACTGCTCCTTGGCCCTTTGCCATGTGGGGCATTGATATGATTGGTGAGATCAAGCCTACTGCTTCTAATGGGCATCGTTTCATCCTGGTTGCTATTGATTACTTCACGAAGTGGGTAGAGGCAGCTTCATTTGCATCTGTGACTAAGAATGTTGTGGCTCGGTTCATTAAGAATAATCTCATATGTAGGTATGGTATCCCTGAAAGGATTATCACTGACAATGGCTCTAATCTGAACAACACTATGATTACTGATCTCTGTACGCAATTCAAGATTAAGCATCACAACTCTTCTCCGTATCGTCCAAAGATGAATGGGGCAGTTGAAGCTGCTAATAAGAACATTAAGAAGATTGTACAGAAGATGACTGTTACTTACAAGGATTGGCACGAGATGTTACCATTTGCTCTGCATGGTTATCGTACTACAACACGTACTTCAACAGGGGCAACCCCATTCTCCTTAGTCTATGGTATGGAAGCAGTTCTGCCTATTGAAGTTCAGATCCCCTCCTTGAGAATTATGAAGGATGCAGGCTTGGATGAAGATGAGTGGATTCAGACTCGACTTGACCAGATAAATTTGATTGATGAGAAAAGGTTAGCAGCAGTTTGTCATGGCCAGATGTACCAGAAACGGATGATCAAAGCTTTTAACAAGAAGGTTAAGCCAAAGGTATATCAGGCTGGTGACTTGGTAATCAAGCGTATCATATTACCACAGGGTGATCCTAGGGGCAAGTGGACTCCAACATATGAGGGACCATTTGTAGTCAAGACAGTGTTCTCAGGAGGTGCCATGATACTGACTGCAATGGATGGTGAAGACTTCCCACAACCTGTAAACGCAGACATAGTTAAAAAATACTACGTATAAAAAGAGACCCGCTAGGTTGACAGGCCTAGGCAAAAATAAGGGCATCCCGGCAAACCAAAAGGGTTTGGGCAAAAATTAGGGATATATATATAAAAAGATGTACACCCGGCAAGTCGAAAACCTGAAAAGGCGGCTTGGGCAAAAAAGGGTATCCCGGTGGATTGAAAACCTGAAAGGGCAATCCAGGCAAAAGTTAGGGATTAAAGCGTATGACTATGTCTCGTTTGGATCACTCATGAAACTGCAACCAGTTGTACTACTTACTCAAGCTCAAACAGATAAAGCTCAATCCAATCGTTTCCGTCTCAACAGCAAGAAGATGAGATACTTGAGTGGCAATAGTAGAATTGAAACTCAATAGGATTATTTCCCACATAGCTGATTCTTTTTGTAAAGCTTCATGACAAAATTCTCTTACTAGGGTTTATGTCTCCTTGTACAAACTTACCCGTGTATGGGTCACTTTTGATATAAATAAATTCCATCTTTTGAATCCAGATTCACTTTTACCCTATTTACATAAGCGAAACGTCCATTGGTTGTGTTTGAATGTATGTATGCCTTTGAATATGATTGATGTTTACCAGAAACGCATGTATGCTTTTAATATGATTGATGTTTACCAGAAATGCATGAAAATGCAGTAATAGTATTTACTAAGGACGAACGAGGGAAGGATTTCAACGAAGCTTCGCCGGTTCATCTTTACAAGACAGTTACAAACCATCAGTAGGACTAATCCATTTTCACAAAGTCTAATCTCCCCTGGAATTTATATCCATCTCTTTTATCCTCACACGGATATACGGGAAATTACTTTCCAATAAGGGCATGATGAACGAAGACGGGATGTTATACTTATCCTACTATCAAACGAAAACGAAGGTTATCTATACCCTACTATCCCCAACAACGGGAGGTTATCTATACCTTGTTATCCCCAACAACGGGAGGTTATCTATACCTTGTTATCCCCAGCAGACGGAGGGTTATATATTCTTCAACAACGAATCGGGATTTATTTTCCTTGGCCAGCAGTTGTTATACAAGGATATCCAGACACTTCCAGCAGTGTCGTAGCATACATACATCATTTACATCATACCATAACATATATGTCTATAGTACATTACCTAAGTGCATCATGTCATACATGCATACATAAAGCATAAACTAATGTTGTTATACAGAATGCTACCTTGTTTTCAGGTTAATTATCCAACAAACAATCTTATGATCTTTGGGACTGCTTTATTGTAACCTCAGGGTTACTTTATCCTCCTGATGAGCTTCTTATTACTTTGGGACTGCTTTATTGTAACCTCAGGGTTATTTTATCCTCCTGATAGCCTCTCATGACTTCAAGACTGCTTTAGAGCTACTGATTGCTCTATCCTCCTGAAATCATCCTATTACTTCAAGACTGCTTTAGAGCTATTCATTGCTCTATCCTCATGAGGTCATATTACTACTTCAAGACTGCTTTAGAGCTACTCATTGCTCTATCCTCCTGAAGCCATCTAATTATTTCAAGACTGCTTTAGAGTTATCCATTGCTCTATCCTCCTGAAATTACATTATTATTTCAAGACTGCTTTAGAGCTATCCATTGCTCTATCCTCCTGAAATCATTACTTCAAGACTGCTTTAGAGCTATTGATTGCTCTATCCTCCTGAAGACATATCACATTATTATTTCAAGACTGCTTTAGAGTTGTTGATTGCTCTATCCTACTGAAGCCATTCTATTACTTCAAGACTGCTTTAGAGCTATTGATTGCTCTATCCTCCTGAAGCCATTATTACTTCAAGACTGCTTTAGAGCTATTGATTGCTCTATCCTCCTGAGGTCAGATTTATCACTTCAAGACTGCTTTAGGGTTATCATTATTGATTGCTCTATCCTCATGAAGACATGCTGTTACATCAGTATTACTCCAGACTCCTGACAGTTCTCATTATACTACTGAAGAACTTTCCCCTAGTGGCATCTTTAAGCCCACTCAATCATGTTCAACCAACCATCAATATCACTCCATGCACTGGTGAGTGCAAATTTTTGGGCTTTTGTGTTCAATCCCCTTCAACCTTCCAGGTTACGACTGGCAAATATACCAATCTAACCCCTCAGGTTTCAGAAAATTGAACAGGGGCAGCTGTTGCACCCCAAAATTTGCCCTCACAATACAAGACTTTGTGTTCCAAGAAGGTTCACAAGGTTCACAAAATTCACGATTGGTCAGAAGAGTTGACAATTCCCTCAGACAATGCACCTCCTAAGCAGTGCATCCAAAACTAGGGTTTTGACTTTAATCAGGCTAAATGGACTTCCAAGACTTCAAGTGAGCTTCATAACATCTTATATGTGTATAAGAACCCCCATGTCAAGTTTCAAGACTTTTCTCAAAAGTTTGCTCAGTCAGATGATCAGATAAGTCAAAAGCAGTCAATGCAGTTAAAAGGTCAAACTGAGGTCAACTGTGGTCAAACCAAAGTCAAACTTCATGATTTTTTTTTGCCAACATCAAAGAGAGGTTGGGTGAGAAATATTATCATAATAACTGTAATACCCCAAATTTTGCCCTAAGATTTGTCGTCGCATTTCATTGCATTTAATCAATTACTAACAAATTTGTGTAGTCGTTTGACTTTTTGCAGGTAAATATCATATGGCATGCATTTTTTTTCTAAAAAGTAAAAATGGCACAATTGGCAGGAGGACATGTGTAAGGAGTTATGAGTGTGAGAGGTTGAGAGTTCGAATCTCACCTTTGTCATTTTTTTTGTTTTTTATTATTTTTACTCTAAATTTTTCTATCTTTCATTAAAAAAAATAACAAAAATAGTTTTTTATTATTATTTAATTATTATTTTCGTATTTTAATTAAATCATTTTTTAAAATATTATTTTTTTCACTTTTTTCTAAATTATTCATAAAAATATCCAAAAAATCATAAAATAAAAAATATTGAAAAAAATTTTGTTCTTTTTATAATATTTTTTATTTTAGGAATCAATAGGATTATTAGTTTTTATTTTAAGTTTATTTTAATTATTTAAATTTTATTTTTTCTTAACTAATTATTTAGTTTGGGCTTTAAAATGGGCTTTAGGAACATTATTGACAATTTGGTGTTAACCCTAATTTGTTCCCTATATATACATGTGTTGCCTTGTTGGAAAAAAGGAGAGAATGAAAAAAACCTAAGAGGAGTGAGTGCCGTTTGCCGTTATTTAGTTTTCTTCTTCATCCATTACTATTGTTTCTTTTTCTTCATCGTTTACCGTTATTTCTTTTCCTTCATCTATTACTGTTGTTTCTTTTTCTTCATCTTTTACCGTTATTTCTTTTTCTTCATCTATTACCGTTATTTCTTTTTCTTTATCTATTACTGTTACGTTTATATATATATAATTTTTTTAAATTGTTAGAGTTTATATATATAAGATTTTTGATCGAATTATGTCGATACGATGTTTGCACATTTGTGTGCATGACGCGTGACATTTGTGTTAGTTCGATCTGGTTGCGATGATCGCATTTTTGTGTGAGCAATAATACTATTTTTTGCTTAATTTCTTTTTCTTTGCGATAAATTTTGTTTCGTCCGATTTAGATCTGGTTGCGATGAGCGCATTTCTGCGTTAGCAACATTGTTGGGTTATTTGGCACATTTAAAATTCATTATTGCTTTATTATTATTATTATTATTATTATTATTATTATTATTATTATTATCATTATTTATTATTATTATCATTATTATCATTATTATTACCATTATTATTATTATTGTTATCATTAATTTATTAAAATTTGTTATAATATAAAAATCTGTTTTTTAAAATAAATAACATTAACATCTTTTCCAAATTAATATGAAAACCTATTATTTTTAAGAAAAACTTTTTTTTAGATAAATTTAAAATAATAACTAAAATATTTTTTTAAAATAATAACTAGAACCGTTATTTATTTTATTTTATTATTGTTCAATTCAAATTTCATTATCATATTGTATCTGCTCCTCTCATGTAACCTCGCGAACTTAACAATCGCTCTTTAAATTCTGCCTTTAAATTTCTGCTTGCATGGTTTAAATTATGACATTATCTCTCTGTTTGCATGATTCACGCGTTTACTATTATTTCTGTCACATTGCACACATCCGAAGGTTAGGTCTAACTGTTTGGCCGCCGCGCCAATAGTCCGTAAAACTTCACACATTCAATTTCAAATCCTCAAAACTACAAACTACAAACCCTAATTTTCACAAATGCCTCGCCGCAGGCAAAATTACAATTTTACCCTTAGCATTAGGTCAAAGAGCCGCCGCGCTCATTTTAGGGTTTCCCGCCGTGGAATCCCTAATTTAACCCTAATTACAACTTAACATTTCAACGTAGAGATTTGGAGTTTCTACACTCCACGTAAGCGTGTCCTTAAGATGCGTTTATTCCCCTTGAGACCTTGACCACAGTCAAGAAGTTTCTAACCTCCCTATTGAGGGGAACTACGATTACTCTGATTCCACTCCCGTAAGGATACGTAGGCACAAGATGCGATGTCTTGCCGAGTAAACTTAGAATTAACCCCCTTTATTATTTATTATTGCTTATTTGTATTTTATTTATCTTTGCTATTTAATTATTTTGCTTATTATTTTGTAATTGTTTCTTGGATGTAAAGTTGTTTAATTATTTAATTATTATTATGGTTAGTAATTAGGGAGTGTAACAACATGTATGTAATATTAAAATAAATTTAGATCACTTTTAAATAAAGATAATTAAAATAAACACGTCACACACGTAAGTCGATTTTAATCGCCGTCTCACTTCCTAAGGATATCCCTCAAGTTGCCTACGAATAATGGTTAAGTGGGGTGTATAAAGCAAGTCCCTCAAATAAAAAATCATCAAAGTCCCTTATGGTTGCCTTTACGAATCAAGTCCCTTTCGAAAAATGATGATGGTCCCTTATATGTGCTTATTACATCCCACAATGGCCTTCAAAGTCAAATTGTCCCTCACATACCCCTTAACATCCAAAGTAAGGACTACCTACTCCATTATAGTAGGGATAGTCTTACTAAAGGAAATAATGAAGAATAAGAAAGACCTTTAAACATTAGGGTAGGTTACTCCTAGGTGCTTGCTCACTTCAAAATTGTTTCGCACTTAAACAAATTTTCAACAAGTTTTCAAACAAGTTCTTAACACATCCTTACATGGATTATTTATTAACTATTCTGAAAATTTTCTATTCACACACTACAATTTCAAAACAATTCAAAAGTGAGCTTAAGTACCTAAGAGCCCATGGATAACCATGGATGAAAAGGATGCTAATACCTTCCCTTTTCATAACCTACCCCCCGGACCCAAAATATTCTCTAAGGTCTTTCCTGTTCTTTTATAACCTTTCCTTATGGATAAAATAAAAGTCGGTGGCGACTCTTGCTATCCGCAACATTGTTTAAAGTCAGTTCTCCCACCGTGTTACACTATGGAGCAGAAGTGGACTATGGAGCAGGTCCAAGCAGAGTTAAGGGAAGTCCGAAGCCATATGGGACAATTCATGGTGGATATGCAAGCTTTGCGTCAGGATCAGAAAATGCTCAAGGAAGAAGTTCATCAACTGAAGACCCAGATGGGCCAGATTATGGAAGTCATGGAAAATGTGCTAAGAAAGGACGGAAATCTTAGGCCTGAGGTCGCAGCAAAAATGATCATTCAACCCATACCTATGGAATATCTTCGAGAGCGCGATGTGCCTCGTAGATCTTTTACACAACCTAAGATTCCAAGATTTCCCCGTCGGCAGCTACCTCTTATTTCCCAAGACAATCCTAAGGTTAGGAGGTATGCGCAGAGGCTGAAGCAGCCCGATAGAAGCCTCGACCAGATCCCTATGACTTATACTCAGTTGTTGCAGATTTTGCTTCAACTTCGATTGGTTGAACTCCGGACTCTAACTCCGTTTGTTGGTAAGCCACCACAAGGCTATGATGCAAGTGCCCATTGTGATTTTCATTCTGGGGCACCGGGCCATAATGTGGAAGAATGCAAAGCTTTTAAATACCACGTCCAAGACTTAATCGATTCAAAAGCATTCGAGTTCACACCAAGCGGTATGAAAGTGCCAGGTGGGCTTATTCCAGTTGCTGTAAAAGAAGTGGATATCCCTGCTTTCTTCCCTGAAGCTGCATCAGGTCATGAGCGTATCTTACAATCTTTGGTTTCAGAATCTCCATGCCCACAGCTATTGCCTATTCCTGGGCCAAATCTGAGGATGAAAGGGCCTGCGCATGAGGAATACCCTAGTCAGTGCCAACAACCTTATGTTCCTCAGCAACAGAACTGTCCGCGCCAAAATCAGAGAAGGCCTCGCAACAACTTGGAAAGAAGGACTGCTCCGCTTCACCTGATCCCTATGTCGCACAGTCAACTTCTTCCACATCTGATCCAAAACCCATTGGTGGAGCCTAAGACTCTTAAGCCTGTGCCAGAACCTTATCCTCCGGGGTACAATCCCAAAGCTCAGTGTGGATATCATGGTGGATCCATGGGGCACTCGACTGAAGAATGCAAAGCCTTCCAAGCCAAAGTGCATCGATTGATTGACAAGGGGTACATCTCTTTTCCAGAGGGAAGTTTGGTTGTCCATGTCAATCCTTTAGCTGTCTAAGCTCAGAGATTTCAAGGGTCATCTCCTAAGGCCAATGGTTCAGACAGGCAGACGTCCTTAACATTGGCAGTCCTTGGGCGCTTTTTATCATTTTCATCTTGTAGTTTATTTCCTGTTAATTGCTACTTGTCTTTAAACATTGTTGTTTTGAATGGTAATGTTAATGAAGTGATTATGCATTTTCCGAATCAGTCACGTCGTATTCACTCATTATTTCCACGTATCACAGACACATACACCTTTTATCCACTCCACTTTATCACTGTTGTGTTTAGCAAATATTGGAGGGAGGATGACGAAAACGAAGTACCCATAATTGCAAAACCGTATGCTTTCAGACAGAATCTCGTCAATGATGTGCAGGCATTGTTTCAAATCCCCTAAACACTGGAGATATAAGGAGTTAATCCCTAGTCAACCACTTCGAGCATAGGAGTAGGAGTTTCCTTCGGATATTCAAACCCTTAACATTCAACCTGGGGCAGGGTAGTTATTCAGTTAATCCAATCCCGCACTCAAAAGAAAAATCAGAAGACGGTTTTTCATCAAAGACCCGTGACATGGCAGTCACAATCTTCCAACAAAATTAAAATAAAATAAAAAAATCAAAAGCCTGCTAAGTCAAGCACCTCAAAGGGGACTTAGGCAAAAATTAAGACAATCCCGATGGATCTGACAAGCGGAATCAGTCCGTGCAAAAGTTAGGGGATCAAAACAAAATTAAAAGAGGTCCTCAAACCCTCAACAAAAACAAAATAAGATTCAGTGGTCACCCAAATCAAGGGTCTACTGACATCCATCAAAATAAGGTGACTGCCATCTCAGGAAAACCCTGAACCATCAAGCTTACTCCGTCAAGGTAAACATGCACAGAATTAACTGAACGTAGGAATGGAGATCATCAAGAAGAAGGGGTGGGTACAAATTAAGTTTGAGCCTGATACCTTTTGTTTATATAACCGTGAACCAGACCACGTTACAACCCTCGAAAGACCTAATTGAGGCGAGGTTTATTCTGAAAGCATGCTATTGCGAGGTTGCGTAAACTGACTCCTCACATATTTGCTAATCATCAGCATTGGTGTCATTATCCCTGCTATATCTTTCACACCAATCAATTCAACATAACGTTTGGACTAAACGGTCCATTCGTTTTCACTATCACGGCACTTAAATGAACGACATTCCTTTCAAAACTTGCATAAACTTTGCATTGAGATTACCATTCGTGAACAAACAATGTCAATTGCAAGTTAGTAGTTGGCGTCAAGGAAATGCCAACACGAAGCAATCAAGCAGGACTTGACCACTTCAGCAATCTGGATCAGAACCGAATATACCATGGAGCCTTATGAATCTGAGACACTGTCATACCGCAAATTGGGAATAAGTTAGTCTAAGGCAAAAACCCCAAAGCATCGGTTGATTATGGAGCAAATTATTCGAGAATCGGTTAATCAGAAGTGAATCATCTCGAGAATACCAATCAGGGGCAGGCCACCCGGAGTTTCTTTGAGCTAAGGGCAAATCCCTCCAGTGTTCATTCAAGACAAGTTAAGTCGCTTCCACGCTCTTTCAAGGGCAAGCTACTCCAAGAGTATGTCGAAGACCACTACCATGAGAATCGGTTAAACAATAATGAATCCATTTGTGGTACAAACTCTGGGGCAGATCATCTCGAGTTCGTCTCATGGCAAGCTGCTCAAGCAAGTTCATTCTCGTCAACAGCTGTTAAGTTTAAAACGATGTCAGGAAGCCAGGCTTGTCCTCCACTTTCCCACATAACCCAGAGCCCAATCTGCATTGGCAACTACCAAAAGTCCGCCACGTCGGCACCTGCATTCCCAATTACCCGTCCGCATCATATGCATCATACGCATCGCATTCGACTTCATAAGCATCTTGCATCATACGCATACCCAGAATCATATCATACTCCCCCAACTCTTGCATCTCCGTATGTTAGCATTTGCATTTGCATTTCCACTTGTTATGGAATATCATTATCATCAAGCATTCGCATATGCGAGCTCAGATCCAGGATCAATCACGAAGATTTCCAAGATCATCAGCCCAGACGGGGGCACCTCTTGCAAGACCGTGGGTTTCTCTTACTAGAGTCAGAAGATGTCAAGACAAGATTGAGCCCAATCAGGGGCATTCTTCCACAAGATCGTGGGTGTTCCCCACGAAGTTTTGCAACTTTTTGAGTTTCAAGGCAATCAGCAGCCCAGTCAGGGGCATTATCTGCAAAGGCCATGGGTCCTCCCATGGAATTCAAGATTATCAAAGCAAAATTCAGCCCAAACCAGGGGCATCTTTTCAAGACCATGGGTGTATTGCAGGATGTATTGCAACCTCGTGGTTAATCAGATCTTCAAATCAACAATCGGCCCAGACAGGGAGGTCTTCAGTAAAGCCACGGGCGATCCCCAGTGCTTTGACTCCAGCAGACTTGACTATTTATCTTCAGTGATAAGTGGCAATCTCTTGGGAGAAGCTTATCCATCTTCAGTGATAAGTGGCAATCTCTTCAGAGAAGCTTATCCATCTTCAGCGATAAGTGGCAATCTCTTCAGAGAAGCTTATCCATCTTCAGCGATAAGTGGCAATCTCTTCAGAGAAGCTTATCCATCTTCAGTGATAAGTGGCAATCTCTTCAGAGAAGCTTATCCGTCTTCAGCGATAAGTGGCAATCTCTTCAGAGAAGCTTATCCGTCTTCAGCGATAAGTGGCAATCTCTTCAGAGAAGCTTATCCATCTTCAGTGATAAGTGGCAATCTCTTCAGAGAAGCTTATCCATCTTCAGCGATAAGTGGCAATCTCTTCAGAGAAGCTTATCCGTCTTCAGCGATAAGTGGCAATCTCTTCAGAGAAGCTTATCCGTCTTCAGCGATAAGTGGCAATCTCTTCAGAGAAGCTTATCCATCATCCATGATAAGTGGCAATCTCTTGGGAGAAGCTTATCCGTCTTCAACGATAAGTGGCAATCTCTTGGGAGAAGCTTATCCATCTTCAGTGATAAGTGGCAATCTCTTCAGAGAAGCTTATCCATCTTCAGCGATAAGTGGCAATCTCTTCAGAGAAGCTTATCCATCTTCAGTGATAAGTGGCAATCTCTTCAGGGAAGCTTATCCGTCTTCAGCGATAAGTGGCAATCTCTTCAGAGAAGCTTATCCATCTTCAGAGATAAGTGGCAATCTCTTTAGAGAAGCTTATCCATCTTCAGTGATAAGTGGCAATCTCTTCAGAGAAGCTTATCCGTCTTCAGCGATAAGTGGCAATCTCTTCAGAGAAGCTTATCCGTCTTCAGCGATAAGTGGCAATCTCTTCAGAGAAGCTTATCCATCTTCAGTGATAAGTGGCAATCTCTTGGGAGAAGCTTATCCATCTTCAGTGATAAGTGGCAATCTCTTGGGAGAAGCTTATCCATCTTCAGTGATAAGTGGCAATCTCTTCAGAGAAGCTTATTCGTCTTCAGCGATAAGTGGCAATCTCTTCAGAGAAGCTTATCCATCTTCAGCGATAAGTGGCAATCTCTTCAGAGAAGCTTATCCATCATCCATGATAAGTGGCAATCTCTTGGGAGAAGCTTATCCGTCTTCAACGATAAGTGGCAATCTCTACAGATAAGCTTATCTGTCTTCAGTGATAAGTGGAAATTTCTTCAGAGAAGCTTATCCCCTACATCCTTTTGGTGTCATGACTGGCGTCTCCGCTCCATCATCCTTTTGGTGATGGGTCTGACATCCTTTTGGTGTCATGACTAGCATGTCTTCCATTATCCTTTTGGTAATGGACTCCCTACATCCTTTTGGTGTCAAGTTTTCTCTGTTAACATCTTTTGGTGTTAGCGAACCTTGGCAAGATATTCGGTGTTTCATTTCCCAAGCATTTTTCTTTTGAACAAATTCAGGGTATTCTATATCTAATCATCTTCAACCTCGGAGGAATGGACTCCATAGCAGTTCATCCTACTCGGTCTAAGCCAATTAGATAGGGGCATCTGTCACACCCTAAATTTATCCTTCCTGCTTAGTTTTCATCTGTACATTCACCCTTGAACTATTATTCAAAAAATTTAAAAAAAAAGGAGAAAGTCTATATATATGCGATGTTTCTACTTGATTGTTCAAAACTCTGGGTGTGCAAGACCGAACTCAAGATAACTCAGGTCATCTATGAAGGAAGCATGTCCTTAGAGTGCACTAAAGCATGCATTGTTAGCGAGGATTCAATCAGGGTTTCTGAGCCTATTCAAGTCATCTGCGTGCAATTTAGTTGTCAGGTTGTAATAAGTACAGATGTTTCATGATTAGATCAATTTGGGAATTTGGTGCAGTTCATATCAAGTTATTATACTCTGACTTCAAAGCTATGATGATTTGGTTCGTGATGAGGGATTGTGATTCAAATTTGGTTCAAATGACATCAGTTCAAGAAGACTTGACTTCTTAGTCCATGCTCAATTCATAGGAATTTATTAATTCGCAACATCATTTTTCTCTTTCTCCGATCCAAAAGCCCAAGAGTGATTCATGTTAGTTTTTATGTCCCAATGACCAACTCAGAGTTATATCTATTTTTAGGGGGAAGATTGGCGAATAGATTCAAATGTGGACATGGAGTAAACATGATATTTCGAATAATTCAGAGCATCTCGAGATAAATTCAATTATGTATGAGTCATCATATGTTTGAATGTAGTCCAAACAACTTGGCAATAAGCCAAGCTTAATTGAGACTCGAGTTGAAAAACTTTAAATTAAATGATGATAAAATGTGGATTTTTCGATCAATCATGGGTTGTGACAATAAATTTGCAAAGCATCCATTCACTTTCAAATGTGTTCTTCAGTATTGATTTAAATTTGTCAATAAAACTTCATTCATTGCTAGCTGTATTTTTGAAAGTCATATGTGCTTTAAAATTACAAATCCAAAGTACTCCAAGAAAATAGACATTTTCTTAATAGCTTTCAACCACTTCATGACAATGCAATGTGATGTACTCAGGGCAAAGAAGGAATTCATGCTTCACAAAGAAATTTACAAAGATTAAGGCCACAACCATATTGGAATTTGATGATTAAAAAGGAGCCACAAAACTCACACCTTGAAGTACACAGTGTATACAACAACTTAAGCTAACATTACAAGAACTAGAGTCTGTTGAATTTTGAATCTGTTTGGGACTTCTTTCAAATTTCCGAAAGTCTTCATCTTCTGTTTGCCTTCGTTTATCCATAATCGACATCGGTTTATTTCTGCAGCTGCTACAAGCCTTCAATAGTTGCCTTCCCTCAGCGGCACATTACCGCAATGCCGTCGCATAAACCGAATTCAACCTGCAACAAATGCCTCCTCATTATGCAGCAAAAGAAGCACAACACAAAAAACCTGTTAATTAAAAGACAAAAAAACATATCAAATTCACAACACAACCTGCCATGCCATTTCCACAAAGCACTCTCCTCACAACTTGCGTTAAAGATGTACCAATTGCGATTTTGAGACCTGTTTCAATTCTGCAGAACCCTCCAACCGTATTGTATCCTGCCACTAAGCGAGTTTTGCTGCAACACTCCATCAGAAAAGAACAAAACCGTTACCGTAAAGACTGAACCCAGAACCTCCTTTGCATCTGTCAGACATAAAAACATAGACTTGCAATCAAAACAGATATCCTTTTGTGAGAAAAATCAAGAACACTAGCGCAGAAGGTGACGAGTTGCTGTGAGGTACGATGATGTTGTCACTGCAACTGAGTGGTTGTTAATATTGCTACTTACGCACACTTCCACAAATGTGAGTTTCTGCTACCAGCTAATGGAGTTGCTAGAAGAACCTGTTGCGCTCTTGCAAAGTCCTCCTCTTTCTCAAGTTGCCGTCGCCGTATAACGAGAGCAAGAGTTGCTGCAAGGTTGTGGTTGGAAGTTGTTTAGTGAAGATATGATGGAGGTTAAAGTGCTGCTGGGATCAACCGCTGCTATGTGCCGTTCGACTTCATACTACTGTTGTGCAATTGAAATTCGGCGATGCCGTAACAGCAGTCAATGCAGCTTCAGCGCCCTTATTCCCAGATTTTCCACCAGCTCGATTTATAGCCTGATCCATGTCCTCGCATGTTAGGACTCCAAATATGCATGGAACACCTGAGTTTAGACCAGCTGAAAGCACTCCAGATGCTGCTGAATTAGCAACTGCATCATAGTGAGTTGTATCTCCTCGTATCACAGCTCCTATGCATATGATGGCATGATATTTGCCCGATTTACCAAGTCGGGTTGCAACAGCACCAACTTCAAAACAACCCGGTCCCACACTAGCTTTCATGATATGCTGAATGCCTTTTACGTTAACTTCGCAAGACACATGATGCCCTTTTGAAATGCAGCAAATACCACCAGCCAGCTCGCAATTAATAAAAAGCAATATCCTGTACCAAGTCATAAATTGCAGCAGAGCATCAGGTACAATGTTGACAGAAGGAAAACAACAACACCCTGTGAATACTGCAAAATTGCAGCAGCAAAACCAGCACTGAGTAGCAGTGAGGGGGTCCCTTACACAGTTGGGGTTCACGCGTGCTTTCGCAAGATGAAATTCAAAAAAAACATGCCTCAGAGCAAAATTCACGAGGTGCTCATTTTTTCTACTATAAAGGTCACTGTTCACCATCTCTTTGGGAGGACCGAGCCGCTATCTCTCTCATCACCCCAAAGCTTTTCTCTTCTCCTTCAGAAAGCCATAAAACCCTAGCCTCCAAAGAACCCTAACCCTAATCTGAAATCATCCGCCTTCTTCATCTCACCAACATCAACATTCATCATCACTCATCTTACCCAGAAAATCCAACATGATTCACCATGATCCATTCACCAAATTCCTCTTCTTCAATCCATTTCAAACACAGTGAAACTCATTGTTCTTCATCATAAACAAGCCTAGACATAATCAACAACAAAACGGATTCACCCAGACTCAAATCAACTTCGTCCACTCTTTGTCACCTTCATCAAATAAACTCACAACCAAACTTCAAAATCTGTGAAACAACCCATAAACCTTCTTCCATTTCTTAATCTTTTTTAGACCAAACCCTCCTCTTCCAATCAATCACCACCGTTTACCGCCCACAACATCTCTTCGCCATCACTCTCACCTTCATTCGAAATCCATTAACGGAACACCAACTCCTACAACACCATCTTCTTTCACAAAACCCACTACGAAACCTAAACACTTTCAACCCTCTTCTTTCGAATCTACTTCAACCATCTTCATTTCAAAATCCATTCAACCACAACCCGCTCTCCAAACCTACAAACAACATAAACCCCTAAATCAGTCTAACCAAAACCAGAAGAGAGATTGGAGATGAAGTGAGAGACCGAAATAGATCCAACAAACTTAAAGTAAACAAATTGAAGGCGAACATTTCCGAACCTAAGAGAACAAACATGACGGACGCCCTTTGAACGTGAGAGAACTTTGGGTCGTGCGATTGCTCCGGATAGTATCGATTTTGGATGAACCTCACTGCCATGGTTTGTTCGCGGTGTTGGATGTGGTTACCTTTGTTTTTTCCGTTTTTCAGCTTTGGTGTTTCCGATAGGGGTCGGACTCTGCTGGTGTGGAGGTTCGTTTCGATAGTATCGGATCTAAGGCTGATCCTCTTGGCTTCGTGGGTTTTGGGCCTAGAAGCCCATTCACCTTTCATTTTCCAGATCCCCTAATTTGTATCACCACCCTCTTTTTTTTTTTATTTATTTTTATTTCATTTTGTATTTATATGTTATTTTGGGAATATGTTATTATTAGTATATTTGTAGGTACATTTTGTTTACTTTATATTTAAATTTTTATTCAATATTTTTCTTATATTTTCTTTTAAAATTTCTATTATACTTTTTTAAGAGTCATATTATATTATGGTTGTATATTTAGAAGTTCTTTTTATATATATATATATTAGAGTTTAGGATCTTATTTTCTTTCTAAAAAGTTGAATCTTATTGCATTTGTTATTGGGCACTTTTTGCCTTTTGGGTCGATGACGAGACCACCTTCGATTCTCTGTCAAATTATTGATGAGAAATGAAGGATCTGAGACCGCTCTCTTTCGTTTTCCATTTTCGATTCATTTTCGACTTTATTTTCATTTCACTTCTTTTGGTCGATGACGAGACCTCTGTAATTCATTACCAGTCAAATTATTGATGAGTAATGTTGGATCTGAGACCACCTATTTTCTCTCTTCGTCACCTGTCCCGACTTGGTTCAAAAACATTGTCAAACCATCTTTTAAATCATATTCTTTATATTGAATTAAACGAGGGGATTAAGTGTAGACTTTCTTCCTCTCCAAGTGTCGAGATGCTCACTGTAGTGTGGGTGGTTTAGACACTCGTCTTTCAATACGAAGACTTTTCCACCCCTTTTCCTCCTAAAACCTCGGTCCCGCACCGAGTGACTTTTCAAACCTTCCTTCCTAAAACCTCGGTCTCGTACCGAGTCCTTTTTCAAACTATAATAATTTGATTTCTCTTTGTATCGAATTAAAAGAGAGGATTAGGTGTAGACCTCTTCCTCTCCGAATGTTGGGATGCCCACTGTAGTGAGGGTGGTCTTGATATTCGTTTTTCAATACAAAGACGCGACTTTATCCACCATCTCGCTTTCACAACTTCCTTCCACAATTTTCACACCTAAAACCTCGGTCCTGTACCGAGTGCATTTTCAAATCTTTTCATAACAAAAACTTGAATGGTCGTGGAGTGGTTAGGCGTAGGCCTTCTCCTATCCCCAGTGCTGACGTTTACCGTAGGGTTCTCTGTCGCAAAGCACTTACCATTCAAAACCAAAAACATCTTTAATAAAAGAACGAAGTTCTCTATGCATTGAATTAAAGAGAGAGGATTGGGTGTAGACCTCTTCTTCTCCGAGCGTAGGGATGCCCACTGTAGTGAGGGTGGTTTCGACGCTCGTCTTTCAATACGAAGACGCCTCGTTCGCCACACCCTTTTATAACAAAAACTTTGAGACAAAGAATTGGGTACTACCCGTAGGGGTTACTATCCAAGGACCTATCTCGCCCCAAAAACAATCTCAACCAATCAAACATGATACCTTGCCTCGCATGGCGAAAACCAACCTTTCAAACAGGATATGTTACGTCCGTTCTACCGCAAACAGGTACGCCTAAGTCTCCAAACGAGCGAGCAGCAAAACACCTAAACTGCTAGAACGCGCACGATAACATCATCCACAAAACACACCGGTTATCCGCACCGTAGTACGAACTACGTTGCTCTGATTTCTCTTACATGTTGAGAATACGTAGGCATAGGATTGCAATATCCTAGCGAGCACCCTTTTTCTTTTTCACCCTTTCCCAGAAAGGCATGCTACGTCCATTCTACCGCAAACAGGTAACACCTAAGTCTCCAACGAGCGAGCAGCAATACACCTAAATTGCTAGAATGCGTACGATAGCATCGTCTACCAGTACACCCCATTTCCCTGCACACCGTAGGCCGAACTACGGCTGCTCTGATTCTTCACTTTTTCAAGTAAAGATACGTAGGCACAAGGGCCACAATCCTTGCCGAGCACATTCCCCCCTATATCTGTAGTTCCCCGAACTACGTCGACTCTGACTTTCTCATGTCTATTGAGAATACGTAGGCATAGGACTGCGAAGTCCTACCGAGTCTGTTCTTTCCTTTTTTTTTCCCCGTTCTCTCTTTCCTCCTAACTTTCCTGTTTCTAACCCTTCTTTTACCCTGTGGAACACTTCAATTAGCATAATGTTTAAGCAAATAAATTCACACATCGACAAACAAAAGGTTCCCATCGAGTACGATGGATGCGAGGGGTGCTAATACCTTCCCCTCACATAACCGGCTTCCGAACCCGTTCTTGGTCGCGAGACCATCTTATCCATTTCTTTCTTAAGGTTTTCTCGATATTTTCCTTTCCCCTCATGGGATAAATAAAGTTCGGTGGCGACTCTTCTGTCTATCTTTTTCGCCTCCCCGTCGTTGCGTGATGCATTTTTCGAGTAGCGACACGAGTTAGGCGAGCAATGAACCATGAATACAACAGAGCGGTGTAACAGACGATATGTCCTCCTCCCTCAGCATTCTTTGAATGAATTGAGTGATATGTGTCAGCTAACAAAGTAGGGACTAGATTCTTGAGTATGAATAATTTAATCGCGTCCATGTCAACGAAATCATCAATCTTTGGGAACCAGAAAATCCCATAGACCAACAGGGCAAAGGTGGCTTCCATGATAAGGACTTCCTTTCTTTCAGCATGGTAACGGACTTTTTCAATCAAAAAGTCAGCAGGGAATCCAAGGACTCCTTCCTTGGTGGTTAGGTGCGCTTGCACATCTGCCAAACTGAGATGAGTGGCATTGGCAATTTCTTGATGACTGGGTGTGTCTTCCTGGTTGGTGAATACGGGACGGGCCGTTACGGGCATCCTTAGGAAATCAGAATATTCTTCCAGTGTCGGCATCAACTGGTAATCTAGAAAAGTGAAACAGTGGTACAACGGATCGTAAAATTGAACAAGGGTTTCCAACAACCCTTCCTTCATATTGAGTTCGAGAAAACGGAAGACTTCTCCATATTCTGCTGCGAAGGCGTAACGATTCTCGATTAGATCAGCTAGCTCTCTCAAGCTTTCAATGTTAGGGTTCTGAAAGGTGTACTCCAAGGCTTCTCTTTTGAAATCCATGGTTAAAATACCTGAGAAATAAAATTGAGTTTCTTGAAATGAATAAATGAAGAATGTAATGCAATATGAGTAGGACTTCATGGGATTCCCCAACTATTTATAAGCATCGTAATAAAAGAAAACGTTTTTTTATTAATTTCGAAACGGAATACAAATAACTGCTTTTAAAAGTCCCAAATGAAAGCTAAATAAAAGCTAGTAAAGACACTAAAGAAGTTTCGAATTCTGCTGCTTGAGCTGCTCTTCTAGTTGCGTCTTCTCACGGATAAGGTTGTCCACAATTAGTTTCCAAATAGTACATTGTGGGTCGGAGAAAAATAAATCCTCCATGACTTTCTCTTCTTGCAGGGGAGTAACTCTTCATCCTTCAATTGTAGTTGTTTCTGAAGTTCATCCCTTTCCTTTTGAAGTTCAGCCTTCTGCTTCTGACAGTCATCATTTTCTGCCACTGCTATATGGTACTTGTTCTTCCAGGATTCCAACTCATGTTGAGACTTCCTTAAGGACACCTCTAACTTCTCGGCTTCAGACATAAAAACATAAGTGGGCTCTCTCCTTGGAGCTATGGGATCTTGACGGGAATAGGGCATCTTTAGCTTGATTGCCCTTTCTCTGACCCACCGAAGGTAGGGTTCTAAAGACACACAATTAAGCTTCCCAAGGCTTTCTTTCCCTTTCTTGTGTAAGTGGTTCCATGCAACTAAAACCTTGTCTAGGAGTTCCTGGTCTTCCCTAAAGAAAATATTCTCTACTTGGACACTCTTAGGCGACTCTTTCAATGGAAATCCCAATTGTCGACGGGCTAAGACCAGATTGTAACTGATCCCTCCATTAAAACTGAGTAATGGTACATTAGCGAAGTCGCCACAACCATCAATAATTAAGGTTCCATCATATGCTCAGTTGTACCAAATGATGTCTGAGTGGGTCAATGCCATAACTCTTGGAAACCAAATCCCTCTATCGAGACTTAAAAAGGAAGTAGACATCGGCAAGTGCGAAATAAACCACTTGTAGAGTAGGGGCACACAGCAGGTGATCATTCCTCCACCATAGAAGTTTCGGAGGTGTATAGAATGGTAAACATTACCCAATAAAGTTGGTACTGGATTGTTCTTCAAAAAGATCTTAATTGCGTTGAGGTCGACGAACCCTTCAAAACTTGGGAACAAAAACACTCCATAAACAAGTAAGGCAAAGATCGCCTCGAATGGAGTCTTGTTCGTATACTTTTAGACAAAAGGCCTTAGCAATTTCTCTTTCATCGGGGTCCTTTTCCAGGAAAGGGAAAGGAGACTCTTCTAAGATAGGTAAACCAACCAAAAAGGAGTATTCTTCCAACGTAGGTAGTAGTTGGAAGTCTGAAAACGTAAAACAGTGGTATAGTGGATCATAGAATTGCAATAAAGTGGACAGGAGTTCTTCGTCTACTTGGCGACTCAATAAGGATACCAGCTTCCCATGCTTGCTCTTGAATTTCTCTTGGTCTTCAATCAAGGTCACCAACTTCTTTAGGTCATCCGACTTGGGACTTTTAAAAGTGTATTTCAGAGTGTGTCTTCTATTGGGATCCATAACACCCTACAATGTTTATAAACAAAGGTAAATCCCATGAAGTCCAATGCGGTATGATGCTTTATGAATGCAATAAACATAAGTAAGCACATAGAAACACAAGGATAAACAGACAAATGGGACCCTAGGTTAGCAACGAGCATGGGGCAAAGGTATACCCATTCCCAAAGGATTTGAACTAAAGGTTGATTGTACCTGCCGAACAAGGTTCTAATGAAGTTCCCAAAGTCATTAGCCCATCTTTCGGATATTATCAACTTCCCAACTACTCGAGGGTTAATAATATTCTCAAGAGAACTTCTTTTGAGTGTAGCATCGCGTAGCACTATTTCGGGGGGTACCCCCTCATAGTCCCGCACTACGCCCTAATAAAGGCCAAAGTGGGGGTTAAGGTAACTATGGTCCTCAATATCATAGGCTCCAACATCGAATATAGTGCATGTCTTTACGATTAAGGACTCGTTCAACAATACAACTTTCGAGAGGGCCTCAATTGAGCGTGATTTTCAAGTCAGCTTGGTCGGGATTCCACCCCCTATAAGCCTCTTTGAACATATCACTATCCTATCTTAAGTTCACTTAAGTCCGGGTGTAGGACTTTGTCTCACCACTTAAGAGTATCAACCCAAGAATACAAACAAATAAGCAAGTAAACAAGTAAGCAAATATAAGCAAATATAAACATAAAGAAAACAGGTTAGTGAAACCCACTGAGGTGTCCCTAGTGAAGTCGCCATTTCTGTCGCGGTGAAAATCGGATACCAAACTATTGATTAGTTTGAATCTTTAATTCAATTTGCAACTGAACTTTGATTTGTCCAAAGGAATGGATAAAGATCGAAATTCCCACAATGCAATGCAAATGCAAGGTTTAGAGAGTTATAGGTTCGGGGGTTGGTTAAACTTAGGGAAGGTACTAGCATCCTAAGTTTCTGTAGTACTCTACAGGAACCTCTTGTTTTATATTTTATTTATTGCTACGTGCTTATCTGCTTAATGGTTTAAGAGACCTAGGGGTTTATTTCTAAGTATACTCGATAAGATATCGCATCTTATGCCTACATATCCTTACGGGAGTGGAATCAGAGTATCTGTAGTTCCCCCTAAAGGGTTAGAGGAGTCCTTTGACTGTGGTCAAAGTTCCTACGGGTTTAGGGTAGTTGATTGATTGATTTTAGGAGAAGAGATGAGTCTTCATTTTAAGGGAGATTTAACCGCCACAAGGTGTAGGAAAATAGTCTTTGCATCGTTTTAAGAAAAGGGCTTAAGTACTCGGATTGTTTGGGCGAGTATGCATTTATTTCTCTTAAGGCAAAGTCCTTACGGCTTGATTGTATTGTTGTGTGGTGGAGGTTCTATCTCACCTAAGATGATTAACATCTTTCTCTAATGTGTTTGAATAAAGTGTTGTTTTGAGTCGATTGTATTGAATTGATTGTTTGTATTGTTAAGTTGTTTGTTTTGTGTTCCTATGTTGTAAAGATAAAAGACACGGTCCTTCCTATGGGGTAGGTCCTAAGCTCAAGCGTTCAACTTGAATGGGATCAAGGATCGAAGGGATTATGATGCAAATTATGTGCACTACACACAAGTGTTGACTCATGTGTAGGTTTTTTCTTTGGACGGAATGCAGTGCGAGAATGTAAATTGGTAATGTAAATTGCAATAAATAAAATTGCGGAAATGTAAACCATACACAAACGCATGAAAGCGCTGAAGTGTGTGAGAGTGACTGTGTAGTGAAGTGTACGATTGATTGAGTTATGGGATGTTGATTGGTTTTAACTGTAGGATTGATTTTAGTTTGAATTATAAGAAAATGTTATATTGATCTTAGTTTGGTGGGGAGTTGAATTAGTTTGAATTATTTATAAGAAAATATTGATTTGTATGAATCGATTTGAAAGAGAAGAGTTAGTTTGATTTAGGAGTTATATTCGATATGTGAAACTGATTTTAATAAAAAGGTTGCATTTGAGATAGACTAATTTTAGTTGGCTTAGACCTATGAGAAGATATTTTCAATAGTTTAAGAAATGTTATTATTTTTGTGAGAGAAAAATAAAGGTTATATTAATTTAAATTTTCAACTATAAAATGAGTTTTTTTAAGGGAACCTATTATTAAATAAACAAATTCTTTAATGGTTTTTCTTTACTAAATTATTATAATAAAAAAATGTTATATATAAAAAAAGTTGATTAACAAATGGCTGATGATTATGATTAAAAAGGGTTATTAATTTATTTTTTTAAAAAAAGACTGATTATTAGTTATAATTGATCAAGTCAAAATTAGTTAAATGAGTGGCATGTTTGGAAATTGATTAGGGTGATTAGGTGATGGTTAGTAGTATTTTGGTGATTATGTGTGATTAGTGCGGTTGTAGTGTTGTGTGTGTGTGTGGATTCATGATTACAAACATAACGAAAACAAAAAACAACAGAGAAAGGAAAAGGAAGCTGTGAACCCTAATCCCCAAATCACTCGGGCTTTTCACTCTCTCGATCCTCTCCTCTTTGGTTGTCTCCCTCGTTGGTGCTTCGTCTTTCCATGGCCGCGATCTCTGTTAAACCTGAAACATAGAGAACGATCAATAGGTTCAATGCGTGTTACAGAAAATGGAGCTTTACCAAAGGTCGGTGACGGCGGTGCCGGAGATGACGATGGGTATCTCGCGATTAGGGCGGCGGCGGCTGGTGATGGTTCCTTCAACGGAGAAGATAAGCTCTTCTTTTCTTCGGTCTTTTTGTAGGTTTTTGTGTTCTCCCTTTGTTTCGCAGTCCTCCTCCTCTTATATAGGCTTCAAATCAGGATTTTCTGATTGAAAACGAGTGAATGCTGATTGATGGTAGATTCAGGGTTTCCTTATTGGGGCCAATCCAATTTGAAAATATTCCTTTTTCGATGATTGCTATAATGAGTCGCTTAACTGACACTTCAAAATCTCTGATTTTGTGTATTAATTCGAAATTGGATCTGATTTGATTCCTGAATATTCTATTATCCTCCGAATATTCTCTCTATCGGTTACTTTTTGATTGCTAATTTGCATTTGGAATTTGGCAGGTGTAGAAAGCGATTAGGTTGGGCCAAGGGGAAATAGCAGCCCAGAGCGAACACGGTAATGGAATTGGTGAGTGACGTGTTAGTGTTGGTAGTAAGATCGTATTGGGAGTCCTTGAAGCGAAACTCTATCCCAATTTTGGATTGTCCCGTTGTGCAGGTGCCTGCTGGTTTGTTTCGTAACTTTCTCGGCATCTAGAAGTGGCAGCCACAGCCTTGTTTATTTCACTGCATTATGATTGTACTGATTATAATACTCAAAATCAGATTCTGTTAAGATTGTATCAGGAGCAACACTAAGAACATTTCCATGGTGTACTGGAATATGACGGGAGATTTGCGAAACTGAAGCTCGTAACAACACGATATGAAAGATATGCCTTCGTTGAGTCAATATAGCGGAAGTCCTTTGTAAATGAATGGTTAACCTCCTTTCAACAAACCCTGTAGAAGCTCGGGAGACGGTATCCCAGTCTTGGTCGTGACTTTCATATGAAGAAGGTAGTGAGATCCTTTGCTCTTAACTCAACTCTTACAAATATTCACTATTGCCTGCTCATTTTATTCATTTGCTTAGTCTCCACTTGCAGTCTATTCCACCTCTCTGTTCGACTTATAATTGTTGCCCTGTGTCTGGATCATACATTGTGGAGATGGTATGTTTTTTCTATTGTTGGCATCTTTGAGATGATGGGAAGCTGATGAGTTTTTCTTTTCGCATTTGTTTGATTACTTTCGGACCAATCACGTACGCAATCTGATCATTCTGCTTGTTCATTCGTTTGCAGTTTATGATGTTGTTGCTCAAACTGGTGTCGCAGCGCATGGCGGTAATTAATGTTATGGGATACCTCTGAAGTCCAGCCTTGGAATTACTTTGTCAACACAGGGTTTACGAACTCGTGCAATCCACTGCCCATTTTGAGTATTCGGTATATCCTATCAACAGCCTTCAATACCTGTTTATAAACACTGGCAGTTTCAAATGATTTTCCTGTTTAATGTTAAACTTCAACTTTGTGCAGGTTTCAGATCATGTTGTTCTTCAAGATTGTGACGTCTCGTGGATTTTGGCTCTTGCAAAAAGTACTTCTACAAGACTACAAGTTGTAGCCCCTGTCTGATGAAGAAACCACACCGGTGTGAAGCTGATTGCTAGGCCCAAAGTTCCACTGGATGTCATCACCAGCCAAAAGCTAGGCAATCTCAGAGGAGGCGCGCTTGAGAGATAATCCACCTCGCTCTTTGACTGTCTTCTCTTTGTGTGCAGTAGTCTAATTTGTTTGGCGATGATGACAGTACTCTAGGATTTGTAGTCTTGTTGTTCTATCGTTTTAATATCTCTGTTTGACGGTTATTCCCTCCTACTGACCACTGGCTCAAGGACAAATGTGTGCAGGAATTCTGAGGGCTGGAGAAGCTGTTAGCTTGGTTAAGTTATAAAGACACTGGACTCCATTTGAAATTCACGGCTGCGGGGCTTCGGTATGCTGTTACTGCAGTTACTAAGTATTCGTCCTTACTCTCTATGGCTTGTCCGTTCATAACTTGATTCCTTTCTCGCTGTCTCAGGTTTTCGAATATTCCAGAGGGTGTGTTGATTTACCTGCCTCTGGTCTCTGCTGTAGGTAGTATGACGGGTGCGACTCGACTCAGGTTGATTGAAGTACCCACCAGCCAATGCTGCTAGCATGTTCACGTAACCGTTCTTTCATGCGCTGTTTGGTTAATTGTTAATCTTGACTTGTTCCCTTTCCTAATAGCTGCTTGTGATGAAACTATACTCTTTGTAGAAGAGAGTACAAGCTGTAGCGTTCGGAACAGAAACCATACTTCAGACAGCACCTCGAAGTTGTTGACTTTGGCGATGTTCAAACTGATGGTTGCTCAGCAGCAGTCTTGTGATCTCGTTCGCAACGAAGGTTCTTGCATCTTGCAGGGGTTTACCGAAGCCACTCATTTGCCCACGGCGAATGAACTACTCTTGCTTGGGTATGTTGGACCGCTCCTCTTTTACTCTTCCGTCTTCATATCGTTGTTGTACTCGTTGGTGATGTTGTGATTTCTATAGGGATAAGCTTGCTGACTTGATTCTCAACGCATTACCATCTTATTTTTTGGGAAACATAACTGCTTGCATTTGACAGGGTGAGGAGAGTGCACCGAACAAATGACTTGCGTCCTCGTCGAGTATTCAAAGTATGTAGGGGTGATTCCACTCTCTATGAAGCTAATCACTCTTTATTGCAATCACGCGACATATAACCACGGTCTCCTGGAGTTGTTGACGTGGGTGGTAACAGGTTAATCTCGGCATCACCGAAGAATTGCGTTCCTGTTATAATGGACCCTGTACGACTCATGACGAAATCTCTTGATGCCTTACCGTCTCTTTTGATCCTCCATCCTTCTAATAATGAAATGTTGTGTTTTAACAGGAAATGCGTTGCAGGCGAAAGTTGCGGTTTCTTATGCATGGGCAGACAAAGTTGGATGTCTCAAGGCACTTAGATGACAAACGTGCGAAGCTGCGAAAATCCAAGATTGCTTTCATTTTACAAATTGATGACCTGTTATAATGGTTGGTTCTAAGTTGTGTAGAACCGATAAGGTAGCTTGTAACTGATAGGATCAATGTAACAAAGGTTCGAAACCAATGCTAATGTGAAGAAGTAAGAACTTCACTCTGGTTTGCTGCAACAACTGTATTAATAAAATGAAGGATCATGTACCCTTTGAATTTGTTAAAAAAATGTAACTATGTCAATTTATCTTTCAGCTCGTTTCAAAACGTACTCTTGGTGTGCATTCTAAATTGCAAATAGAGTTCTTTTCACTTAGAAATGGAATCATGATTTTGCAGAGGAAAGCCCCATTGATCCTTCATCTCTATGCGGCTAAGCCTTTGTTTATTACTCAGATGATTTTGATGACACACTTGTGTTTTCGTATTCAAGTTGATGAAACTTGTAATTTGAATATTTCCAAACCCGCATAACTTGTCTTGATCACGGCTCCGTATTCTATATCATGACTTTGTTTCCGAGGATCCTTAATAATTAGAGGTCATGGCCATTAGAACCCAAAATCTTTTGTGACTTTGAAGAGATGTAGGTAAAGATTCGTCTTTGATCAGGGTCCATTGGTTATGCCTTGAAGTATCCAAATGTAGGATTGAGCGCTATCTCTGCTTAGATTTTACTGCATCTGCGCGAATTGGTTAGCCATAATAATCATGTACATGCGAGTATGAAGATACCGATTAGAAGAAACAACAGAGGGAGGTGAAATCTTGTGGTCACAAATTAGGGTGCAACAGTGGTAAACCAGATCAAAGGAGAGTGGGATACGCGCCAACCAAATTTGATCCCTTATATGAACTATGCAAGAAGATTGCTACCTTTCTTCGATCATGTAGAGTTTCACCATGTGCCGAGAGCAGAAAATCAGATGGCAGACGCCTTGGCTACTTTATCTTCAATGTACAAAGTGAACTTCTTAAACGATGCACCAAGAATCGTTATCTCACGCCTCGATAGGCCGGCATTCGTTTTTGCAATAGAAGAAGCTTCTGATGGCAAGCCATGGTATTATGACATCCAGAACTTTCTCAAGAATCAAGAGTATCCACCTAGGGCATCGACCCGGGATAAGAATACCTTGAGGAGGTTATCTGGTAACTTCTACCTAAATCCAGACGGTGTGCTCTATGAGGAACTTTAACTTAGTGCTGCTATGATGTATGGACGAAAAAGAAGCGAATTTGCTTATGGAAGAGGTCCACGAAGGAGCCTTTGGGACACATGCAGGGGGGCATGCCATGTCTCTAAAGTTGTTGAGAGCAGGGTATTATTAGTTAACTATGGAGTCTAATTGCTTCAAGTACACCAAGAAATGCCACAAGTGTCAAATTCATGCCAACAAGATTCATGTGCCTTCGTGTCCTTTGAATTTCATGTCATCTCCATGGCCTTTCTCCATGTGGGGCATCGATATGATTGGCAAGATTGAGCCGACTGCATCCAATGGACATCGTTTCATCTTAGTGGCTATTAACTATTTCACCAAATGGGTCGAAACAGCTTCCTATGCTAATGTCACCAAGCAAGTTGTAGCCCGTTTCATTAAAAGAGACATCATCTACCGCTATGGGATACCTGAAAGGATCATTACTGATAATGGTTCCAATCTGAATAACAAGATGATGAAGGAGTTGTGCCAGAACTTTAAGATTGAGCATCACAACTCATCTCCTTATCGTCCGAAGATGAATGGCGCTGTGGAAGCGGCCAACAAAAACATAAAGAAGATAGTGCAGAAGATGGTTGTGACTTACAAGGATTGGCACAAGATGTTGTCTTTTGCTTTACATGGATATCATACCTCAGTGCGTACTTCAACTGGGGGAACTCCTTTCTCGTTGGTGTATGGTATGGAAGTTGTCCTACCATTAGAGGTCGAGATACCTTCCTTGAGAGTTCTGGTTGACGTCAAACTAGATGAAGCAGAATGGGTGAAGAATAGGTTGAATCAACTCAGTTTAATGGATGAGAAAAGGTTGGCGTCTATCACGTACAGTCGTCTATACCAAAGCAGGATGAAGAAAGCCTTCGATAAGAAGATACGTCCTCGGAGCTTTCAGGCAGGTGATTTGGTGTTAAAGCGGATTCTCCCACCACAGAATGATCGCAGGGGCAAATGGACTCCCAATTATGAAGGTCTGTATGTTGTGAGCAAAGTCTTCTCCGGAGGAGCCTTGCTACTTTAAACCATGGATGGTGAAGATTTTACGTCCCCCGTGAACGTGGACGCAGTCAAAAAATATTTTGCTTAAAATAGACCCGCTGGAAAGAAAAAAGAAAATCCAGGCAAGAATGAGGCATCCCGGCGAACCATAAAAAGACAGGTTCGGGCAAAAATTAGGGATAAAAAGAAAAGATGTAAACCCGCACAGTTGAAAACCCGAAAGGGCGACTTTGGCAAAAATGGGTATCCCGGTGAATCGAAAACCCGCAAGGGTGATTCAGGCAAAAGTTAGGGATTTGAAAAGCAAACGACTGCGGTCCGTGCATAGATCCTCAAAGCATAGTGGGTTATGGGAAGACTCGAGAATCATTCGTCCAAATCAATCTCTTCAGAAGACAAAGCATCGGAAAGACGTCGAAGTCATGCGAGTCATAGTCGAGTCGTTCTATGGTGGTTGTCTGTGCCACATTGCCGACATTTTTGTAATTCTTGTGCATTTCTGTATTTTGCTTACGCAACTTTCTCATTTCAGGAGTTGCGTCCCCTTGTAAATTTGCCTATTTATAGGCTATTTATAAATAAAACATACTATTCAGAAAACCTTTGTCTTTGATTCAGCTTTTACCGTTTCGTTTGTAAAAGACGCCTAATGTTTTTGATAAAACTTTGCATACATAATTTTGTGGGCTCTTCCAACTATGATCGAAACAATGCTTTTGCTTAAATAATGTCACAGACGATGTTTGATGCACAAAACATATTTTCCTGTTTTTTATTTGCAGGACTCCCAGCCTCGAAACTTTTCCAGAAGTCCCGCATCCAGAGGAAATGCGCAAGCTAAGCGGTTTCACTTCCCCAACAACTTGAAACTTCATACAGTTAAGGTTACCCTCAGCAGGTCGAGATTGATGTCTCTAACATAGTAGGAGCATTTCCAACAGGTAGAGGTAGATTTATCCCCAGCAGTGGAATGGATGCAAAATTTCGTCTTCCCCATAAAGTCTGAACGATTAAACCCTGTCCCCTCAGAGTCCGGGACATTGTTTCATTTCCCCAAGCAGAGGTCGATGTCGATTCCCTCCTTACCTAATCCCCAGCCAAGTCAGGGGGTTGGTTTTCTCCCCCGAGATTGTTTATTCTCCATCCTCAGCCGAGTTTGATTTTGATTCTCAACGGAGTGAATTTGTGCTAAGTAGAGCAGCTTTACCCGAAAGTTATCTCGGAAGTCATCCAAGGCTTGTATTCCCCAGCATGAGTCCGTAGGCGCTAGGCGTACCTAGTTTTCCCCCAACGGAGTTGTCTTCCTCTCTTCAACATTTTTTTGTTGATGTGGTTCTTTTGCATTTGCATCGTGCATAACATCCTCCGAAACGCGTAGCATTTCCATTTCGTATGGAGTATTAAGCCATGCTCAAACATGTGCATGTGAAACATAAGCTAGGTCATTATCTCTTTGTTTCAGGTGAATCTCGCAGATGATTAGTATCTTTGCCCGTGTGTTGGCTAGACTCCGGCTCAGGTTGTTTCTCCAACGGATTTCTTTGTGATTATCATCAATGGATGATATTAATTAGCGAAGGTCTGACAGCGATGTCAAGTGATTTGGTTTTTTTCCAGCAGCGATGTTGGATGTTTGTTTTTGGCGGCGATGTCAAGTGATTTGGTTTTTCAGCGGCGATGTTGGATGTTTGTTTCAGGCGGCGATGTCAGAGGATCATATATTTGGATTCAATGTCTGTTTGTATTTAACAGAGGCCTGACATTGATGTCATATGCTTTTACTTGACGGCGAAGTCAGATTGTGTTGAGAGATGACGTCGAAGTCAGGTGTTTCTGGGAGATGACATCGAAGTCAGGTGATTTTGGGAGTTGACGGCGATGTCAGATGCCTTTACCGGCCGAATGTCGAGAATTGATGGCGAAGTCAGACATTATTGAGAAGTTAACGACGAAGTTAGACGGCCTGGAGAATTGATGGCGAAATCAGATAATTTTGAGAACCGACAACGAAGTCAACTGTTTTACAGATTTAATATTGAGCTCTGACGGTGAAGTCAAATCATTTTGTTTGTTCTCTGACGGTGAAGTAAGATGTTTGTCCTCTGACGGTGAAGTTAGATGTTTGTCCTCTGACGGTGAAGTTAGATGTTGTTCTTCTGACGGTGAAGTTAGATGTTGTTCTTAACGGTGAAGTTAGATGTTGTTCTCTGACGGTGAAGTCATATGTTTGTTCTTCTGACAGTGAAGCTAGATGTTTGTCCTCTGAAGGTGAAGTTAGATGTTTGCCTTCTGACGGTGAAGTTAGATGTTTGTTGTTTTTCTGACGGTGAAGTCAGATATTTGCCCTCTGACGGCAAAGTCAAATTATTTTGATGAATGACGGTGAGGTCATATGTTTATTATTTTGAGGAATGACGAAGAAGTCAGATGATTTATGACTGACGGTGAAGTCAGATGATTATTGACTGACGGTGAAGTCAGATGACTATTGACTGACGATGAAGTCAGATGATTATTGACTGATTGCGAAGTCAGATATTCTACTTGATATAGGCTTCTGACGGCGATGTTAGAGGTTTCATTATGCTGTTGCAAATTTCTAGGTTCTTTGGTATTCAACCGTCTTTTACCTTGAATGTCTGAAATCCCTTCGCTTTTCATCCCTTCAGGTACAAGTCGTTTGAATAGGGGCAGCTGTTGTACCCCAAAATTTGCCCAACCTTTTCTTTACTTGGTTTGTGTTTCATTTCATTGTTCTAGCATATTGCATTGCATAGCATTTTGCATTTTTACAGGGGATCAAGAGATGTGTGGGATGTGCCAAGGTTTCTAAACCTATTCAAGGGTTTGTATTCAAGTTGTCAAGTGGTTATCATCATCAGAGACAAGTCAAAGCCCTTTGGACAGGCAGAAATGTGTATGTGGGTCACCTCCTGTTTAGGAGGCCACTTGAAGGTCATTTGAAAATCACAAGCCCATGGTTATGGAGGGAGATTATCACTTAAGCTCATTAGAGGCCTTGAAGGTCATTGTGGAGCTCATCCAAGTATTCATATCAAGTGCAAGTGGCTGCAGTTGAAAAGGGTGAAATTAGGGTTTCAATTTTAATCAGGATAAATTTTGTTTCTTCAAGCAAACTTGTTTCCATGGATCTACATATGTCCTAAGGTGTTTGGGGATGAAAGATTGACCATCAATTTTAATCATAAGAGCTTCAATTGATCAATCAATTGAAAATAAGAAGATTTGGGGGGAAAAGTCAACTATACTTTGACTTTTGATTTAAATGGTGTTCCAATGGGGGGATCATGGTCCATGAAGTTCATATGACTTAGTGAAGTCTACTCAATAAGCTTCAAGGCCTCAAAAGACTCGGAACATCAACAGTCGACTCGGTAGCCATCGATCGATCGTTCAGTTGACCGAAAAGTCAACTTTGCAATCATAAGGAACTTGACCTCAAAGTGTGAATTAAAATGTTCCTAATAGCATATTAAACTTATCCATGAAGTTTCATGACCATTGGATCAAGGATGGAGGAGTAATCGAAAAATCGGGAAATTAGGGTTTTGAAAGGGGCAAGACCATAACTCCCTAACCACATATCCAATTGAGTTGGTTCAAAGCTCATTAGAAAGCTATTGGCAAGTCCTACAAAAGTTCCACAGTGGTCAATGAGCAGAAAATGCATAGATTTGGAGTTATGGCCAAATTCATTACAAGAGGGAAAAATAACTTAGAAAAATTCTAAGTTATTGAACTTTTTAGGCATGTTTTTCAGCAACTTTGAGTGGATTTTTGACCTAGTTCCGTTTGGAACCTGAGGATCATGAAAGCATGAAAGTTGTAGAGATACATGAGGGCTTTCCAAAATGTACTAGAACTCCTCCATAGCCCTTATGAGTTGAGAATTATGAATTCAGCAAGTTGAGGTTTTAACATTTGAGTTCAACATTTTCACTTTTTCATAAACTCACTTTTTGATCACTTGAATCATTCTCAACCATTGGATCTTGTTTCTATCTATTATTTAGAGTTTATGATGAGAAGAAATGCAGAAAATCAAGAGTAGTGATGAGTCTTGCAAGTTGGAGACAAGTTGCATTATTTTAATAGAAGAAATGAGGAAAGAGAAACTTTATGGAAGAAAAGTCTTGCAGCTCCAGTTCTCCTACTCCTAGCCATACTTCAGTCACTTCTTTGTCATTCATGCCACTTGATTTATACGTAAACTATAGCCAAAAGCTTGGATTTTTAGCTGTCCACAATATTGAACAAAATTGCACTTTACAAAATCCCTCCAAAATGCAAAAGACAAATTTGTCCTAAGCCTCTCCTTGCCTATAAATAGAGGATACCTCTATGTTGAGAGGTACACCAGAGCACTCTACAACCCAAGAGAAACTCATTGCTCTCATACTACCTTGCATTTTCTTACAAGTGAAGAAAACCACCCCATAAAACCTCAAAAATCTGTCTTGAGCAAAACAGCTTCCAAAACCATTTTCACTCAACCAAAATCACCACAAACCATCCACACAATCCACAAATGATGTGTGGGAGGTTTCCAAGCCTTTAAACCAGTCAAAACCCTCATTTTCCCAAAAGTCGACTTTCAACCAAGGAAAGTTTGACTTCATACTCAAAATCTGCCAAAACACTAACCAGGCCTGTTCTGATCATTGTAAGCCTCCAAACACCCTTTGTTTATGATGTACCAACTGTCCATAACCTAAAAAACCATCATCATCACTTGTTTCAAGTTCTGTCCTAAGGGTTCACTTGTTTACTTCAAGTGCAAGAAAGGGCTGTCATCTTCATCAAGGCATTGGATTGGATCTTATTTGGAGGCTTCAAGGTTTTCTATACTGCACAAACTTGCTTGGAGGTCTACAAGAGGTTGGTAGTTACTATACTACTTTAAACTGTCATGAATGTGTTTGATGTGCATTAGTGGTTACAATGTGTTTTGAATATAATGTAGTTTATGTTTGAATTTGTCCCATTTTGGCTTGTTTGCTCATTAATGTATGTTGCTCTTATGATCATCATTAATAAGTTGTGCTGCTATGTGTTGAACTTTGAGACTCTCTTGAGTGCCATTTTTATGTCATGTTTGAACATATAAGGATGTTGGCAACTGTTATGGGGGTTTGGGACTGTTTTGATCCTGTGTCTGTTTGTGAAAAAGGATGATTTGCTTCTGCTGCAACAACTTTCTTAGGTTTTGATCTGTTTGATGGAATGTTGATTAGAAACCCTCATATATGTGTTTATATGATGTTTGCTTTTATTGAAAACTATGTGTGGTTTTGGCCTGCAACATTTCTGTTCATGTGCATTTTGCAACTCATAGGTCATTTTCCATTCTGGCTTATTTTTGGTTTCTTCTTGTGTTCAAGCTTGATCTATAGCATGTTTTGAGTATGCTTGTGAGTTGTATAGGCTTTTTGGATTTTGTCAAGGATCATTGGGATGAGTCATGTAAGTGTGAGGCCTGTTTTTAATTCATGAGGACCAATGGCCTATGTTTGCTAGCATAAGATTATGATACTCTTTGAATCATGTTTTGCTTGATGGTTGGCATTATTCTGTTTTGCATCAACTTGTTGCCATCACTTAGGTTTATGTAATTGGGCTGTTTCAATGATAGAATACGCATACCTTGCTTGCATTTGTCAAGCTGTGATGAGCCTATGTGTTTTGTGTTGATATTCTGAAAAGCATTGTGTGCATTCTATCTCAAACTGCTTGTAGGCACCTTTGATCATTATTTTGAATCCTTGCATCAATGTGGCATGTTCATTTTGTTGAGAACCAAAACTATCATGATGCCTTTGTTAAGTTTGCAAACTGTTGTATGCATTAAGAGTATTAGGATTGATTGATATTTGTGCTAGCCTTGCCATTTTGTAAAATCCATGCCTGCTACCACAACTGCCTAGATTCATGAACTGCCATAGCACCACTTTTGTTGTAGACTAGCATTTGACATGTGTTTGCAAGATGATTTGTGCATATAGAGCTAGGGCTAACCATTGATCATTGGCATTGTCACATGTTGCTGTCATAACTGCCTGAATTCTTGAACATTACCATGCTGCTATGATCTTTTTTCAAACTTTGTCAAGTTTTTGTTGCTATGCCTTACTTCCAACTTTGTCAAGTTTTGCATTTGTGATTTGTTTGTAAACCAAGAGCATGCCTTGTTTGGTGTTGATTGTGATCTTGTACTACTTGCTGCTAGTATTGATTTTCTTGTTAGAAATCTATCTAGGTCCATTGTCCTATGTTTGAAACCTTCACTTTTTGAGGCATGATATGAATTTGATGTGTTAGACTTGGCATGATTTTTTTTAGACCAACTGTTGTTGTTATGTATTGAGTTTTCTACATGTTGGATCCAATTGGTTTAAATGTTAGTCCATGAGCACAATACTGCTAAACTGTCAAGAATGGATCAACTTGTTTGAATTGATGCAATTTTCTTAGGGTGCATTGCTTTAGTAAAGGCATTGCATAGATTCATATGTGCGGCTAGTTGGATTTGATCTTGACTGTCATTTAATTTGCTGTCCATTTCTGTTTCATGCTTTTAATTCATGTGCCATCTGTTTTGATCTTGCAAGATACTCTGAATTCATGTTTTGACAGTTGAGAATCCTTTAATGTGTGGTGATTGAATTGTGTATGTATGCTGAACTGATCTTATTTTCCAAAACCACGTATCAAGCATTTTGGTCCATTTGTGCAACTTGCATACCAATTTTGGTTTAGAACTGATTTTGACTGATCTAGGCATCTAGAATCATTGATCTACATATTTGAAAGATGTGCACACCTTCATTTAATCATAATCCCTTCTGTTTTAAGCTATGACCATCATAATGCATCACAAGCCATAATTGCAACTTGTATATCAGGTTTTTGATTGGACTTGTTTTGGTATGATTTTTGCATCAAGAATCCATGAACCATGTATTTGCAACTTGTGCATATCTCCATTTGATCATATTTTCTTCTGTTTTGAGTTGTGGCTTTCAAATTACAATTTCAAGCTTTACCTTGCAACTTGCATATCAGATCTTGTTTGGATATGTTTCTGTCTGATCTTGGCATCTATAATCCATGTTTTACATATTTGAAAGTTGCTCAGGCCATTACATGAGTTTAAAGGCATCTAGTTTGGTCCTTTCTTTTCAAAATGCATATCTCACATTCACATGACAGTTGCATTCGTGTTTTAATTTTGATGCATTATCTTGGAAAATTGGCATTACCATTGCATTCCCTGTTGAATTTCACGTGAGATAGACCTAAAGTTTGCTAAATTTGGTTAAGTTTTGAGTGATTTATGATGTTGTCGTTTTCATGATGTTGCCTTGTATTTTGCTCACCTTGCCCTGCCCAGAATAGCACATTTTTAGGCTTATCTATTTAATGGGGTGGCATAATACTTGGATGTATCGCCACCACAGTGGTTAAATGCCTTGCCCTTTCACTATCATGTCCCCGGTTCGAGCCCAGCTTGGGGCGTTTTGCTTTTTATTTCTTTTATTTTCCAGGTTTAACATTTATTGTTTTTCTTCCCTCAAATAACACGCGCGCGCCTTGGGTTGCTTGGTAAGATTTTGAGTTGGTAATCCAAAGGTGATGGGCAACACCCACCAAGCGCATCTCCCATCTTTTTATCATTAAAATGTTTATTTTTCCTTTTAAATTTCAAATTCATAACTTTGTTAATTTTTATTTTTGATTGGTTCTTTTTGCAATTTTCTCATATTGTTGCATATTTTCATATGATATTTTAATGTCCTAGGTTTTTAATTTCATTTTGAATTCATCATTTTTATTTTCTTTCTCATTTCATCTGCGATTGATTTATCTGTTGTTTACTTGGCCTTGTGCCATGATCCCCCTAGGATTCCTAGTCCCTCCGTTTAGGATGGGAGTAGGAGAGACATTAGGTGTTCAATCCTACGCATGATAACATTAGGTTAGTTTTTCCCTTTCATCTCAATCTTAGGATCACCATTTCATGACAACTTTAGGCTTGGATTTAGTCCCCCTTTTAGTGTCCTTTCTCTTCTCATCTCAAAACAATCAAAAACACGTAATAAAGGTTAATGAGTATTGTACGTTACGAGCCTTAAGCTACTTGGGAAATGGTTGTTGAAGGGTTTACTTTCAATGGCTTGATTGTTTAGTATAGCACCCTTTGGGTGATATGCGACGCAATCACTCCTAAGGCATAGTCTCTAGTGCGATACGAATTGCAAACCAATTCAAAAACACTTCTCCTCTAAAAAATACTAAAAAAACAAAAATCATTCAAACTTCTTTTTGCCCTTTGGGGCCTTTAACTTTGGGAAATCATTTTCATAACAAGAGTGTTGTTAACTCTTAGTTCTACCGCAAACGGTAACGCCTAAGTCTCCCATGCTCGAGCTGCATACACCAACTGCTAGAACTACTTGTTAACCCTACTCGGACGTAAAAAATAGTTGAACAAACCTGTGTTCCCCCGTTAGCCTGAACTATGTTTGCTCTGATATTTCTTACCAAATGAAAGTATGTAGGCACAAGATGGCGATGTTTGAGTGTTTCCTTTCCCTCTCTTGGGATAAATAACGCACGGTGGCGACTCTTCTGTCATTGTCGGCCTCAATTTTCGCAGTAGCGACAAGGGGTAACTGTCATACCCCAAATTTTAACCCCTAGTGCAAACATCGTATCGACATAATTCGATCAAAAATCTTATATATATAAACTCTAACAATTTAAAAATTATATATATATATAAACGTAACAGTAATAGATAAAGAAAAAGAAATAACGGTAATAGATGAAGAAAAAGAAATAACGGTAAAAGATGAAGAAAAAGAAACAACAGTAATAGATGAAGAAAAAGAAACAACAGTAATAGATGAAGGAAAAGAAATAACGGTAAACGATGAAGAAAAAGAAACAATAGTAATGGATGAAGAAGAAAACTAAATAACGGCAAACGGCACTCACTCCTCTTAGGTTTTTTTCATTCTCCCCTTTTTTCCAACAAGGCAACACATGTATATATAGGGAACAAATTAGGGTTAACACCAAATTGTCAATAATGTCCCTAAAGCCCATTTTAAAGCCCAAACTAAATAATTAGTTAAGAAAAAATAAAATTTAAATAATTTAAAATAATTAAAATAAACTTAAAATAAAAACTAATAATCCTATTGATTCCTAAAATAAAAAATATTATAAAAAGAACAAAATTTTTTTCAATATTTTTTATTTTATGATTTTTTGGATATTTTTATGAATAATTTAGAAAAAAGTGAAAAAAATAATATTTTAAAAAATGATTTAATTAAAATACGAAAATAATAATTAAATAATAATAAAAAACTATTTTTGTTATTTTTTTAATGAAAGATAGAAAAATTTAGAGTAAAAATAATAAAAAACAAAAAAAATGACAAAGGTGAGATTCGAACTCTCAACCTCTCACACTCATAACTCCTTACACATGTCCTCCTGCCAATTGTGCCATTTTTACTTTTTAGAAAAAAAATGCATGCCATATGATATTTACCTGCAAAAAGTCAAACGACTACACAAATTTGTTAGTAATTGATTAAATGCAATGAAATGCGACGACAAATCTTAGGGCAAAATTTGGGGTATTACAGTTATTATGATAATATTTCTCACCCAACCTCTCTTTGATGTTGGCAAAAAAAATCATGAAGTTTGACTTTGGTTTGACCACAGTTGACCTCAGTTTGACCTTTTAACTGCATTGACTGCTTTTGACTTATCTGATCATCTGACTGAGCAAACTTTTGAGAAAAGTCTTGAAACTTGACATGGGGGTTCTTATACACATATAAGATGTTATGAAGCTCACTTGAAGTCTTGGAAGTCCATTTAGCCTGATTAAAGTCAAAACCCTAGTTTTGGATGCACTGCTTAGGAGGTGCATTGTCTGAGGGAATTGTCAACTCTTCTGACCAATTGTGAATTTTGTGAACCTTGTGAACCTTCTTGGAACACAAAGTCTTGTATTGTGAGGGAAAATTTTGGGGTGCAACAGCTGCCCCTGTTCAATTTTCTGAAACCTGAGGGGTTAGATTGGTATATTTGCCAGTCGTAACCTGGAAGGTTGAAGGGGATTGAACACAAAAGCCCAAAAATTTGCACTCACCAGTGCATGGAGTGATATTGATGGTTGGTTGAACATGATTGAGTGGGCTTAAAGATGCCACTAGGGGAAAGTTCTTCAGTAGTATAATGAGAACTGTCAGGAGTCTGGAGTAATACTGATGTAGCAGCATGTCTTCATGAGGATAGAGCAATCAATAGTGATAACCCTAAAGCAGTCTTGAAGCAATGATATGATTTCAGGAGGATAGAACAATGAATGGCTCTAAAGCAGTCTTGAAATAATAATGTGATATGTCTTCAGGAGGATAGAGCAATTAATAGCTCTAAAGCAGTCTTGAAGTAATGATTTCAGGAGGATAGAGCAATGGATAGCTCTAAAGCAGTCTTGAAATAATAATGTAATTTCAGGAGGATAGAGCAATGGATAACTCTAAAGCAGTCTTGAAATAATTAGATGGCTTCAGGAGGATAGAGCAATGAATAGCTCTAAAGCAGTCTTGAAGTAGTAATATGACCTCATGAGGATAGAGCAATGAATAGCTCTAAAGCAGTCTTGAAGTAATAGGATGATTTCAGGAGGATAGAGCAATCAGTAACTCTAAAGCAGTCTTGAAGTCATGAGAGGCTATCAGGAGGATAAAATAACCCTGAGGTTACAATAAAGCAGTCCCAAAGTAATAAGAAGCTCATCAGGAGGATAAAGTAACCCTGAGGTTACAATAAAGCAGTCCCAAAGATCATAAGCTTGTTTGTTGGATAATTAACCTGAAAACAAGGTAGCATTCTGTATAACAACATTAGTTTATGCTTTATGTATGCATGTATGACATGATGCACTTAGGTAATGTACTATAGACATATATGTTATGGTATGATGTAAATGATGTATGTATGCTATGACACTGCTGGAAGTGTCTGGATATCCTTGTATAACAACTGCTGGCCAAGGAAAGTAAATCCCGATTCGTTGTTGAAGAATATATAACCCTCCGTCTGCTGGGGATAACAAGGTATAGATAACCTCCCGTTGTTGGGGATAACAAGGTATAGATAACCTCCCGTTGTTGGGGATAGTAGGGTATAGATAACCTTCGTTTTCGTTTGATAGTAGGATAAGTATAACATCCCGTCTTCGTTCATCGTGCCCTTATTGGAAAGTAATTTCCCGTATATTCGTATGAGGATAAAAGAGATGGATATAAATTCCAGGGGAGATTAGACTTTGTGAAAATGGATTAGTCCTACTGATGGTTTGTAACTGTCTTGTAAAGATGAACCGGCGAAGCTTCGTTGAAATCCTTCCCTCGTTCGTCCTTAGTAAATACTATTACTGCATTTTCATGCATTTCTGGTAAACATCAATCATATTAAAAGCATACATGCATTTCTGGTAAACATCAATCATATTCAAAGGCAAACATACATTCAAACACAACCAATGGACGTTTCGCTTATGTAAATAGGGTAAAAGTAAATCTGGATTCAAAAGATGGAATTTATTTATATCAAAAGTGACCCATGCACGGGTAAGTTTGTACAAGGAGACATAAACCCTAGTAAGAGAATTTTGTCATGAAGTTTTACAAAAAGAATCAGCTATGTGGGAAATAATCCTATTGAGTTTCAATTTTACTATTGCCACTCAAGTATCTCATCTTCTTGCTGTTGAGACGGAAACGATTGGATTGAGCTTTATCTGTTTGAGCTTGAGTAAGTAGTACAACTGGTTGCAGTTTCATGAGTGATCCAAACGAGACATAGTCATACGCTTTAATCCCTAACTTTTGCCTGGATTGCCCTTTCAGGTTTTCAATCCACCGGGATACCCTTTTTTGCCCAAGCCGCCTTTTCAGGTTTTCGACTTGCCGGGTGTACATCTTTTTATATATATATATCCCTAATTTTTGCCCAAACCCTTTTGGTTTGCCGGGATGCCCTTATTTTTGCCTAGGCCTGTCAACCTAGCGGGTCTCTTTTTATGCGTAGTATTTTTTAACTATGTCTGCGTTTACAGGTTGTGGGAAGTCTTCACCATCCATTGTAGTCAGTATCATGGCACCTCCTGAGAACACTGTCTTGACTACAAATGGTCCCTCATATGTGGGAGTCCACTTGCCCCTAGGATCACCCTGTGGTAATATGATACGCTTGATTACCAAGTCGCCAGCCTGATATACCTTTGGCTTAACCTTCTTGTTAAAAGCTTTGATCATCCGTTTCTGGTACATCTGGCCATGACAAACTGCTGCTAACCTTTTCTCATCAATCAAATTTATCTGGTCAAGTCGAGTCTGAATCCACTCATCTTCATCCAAGCCTGCATCCTTCATAATTCTCAAGGAGGGGATCTGAACTTCAATAGGCAGAACTGCTTCCATACCATAGACTAAGGAGAATAGGGTTGCCCCTGTTGAAGTACGTATTGTAGTACGATAACCATGCAGAGCAAATGGTAACATCTCGTGCCAATCTTTGTAAGTAACAGTCATCTTCTGTACAATCTTCTTAATGTTCTTATTAGCAGCTTCAACTGCCCCATTCATCTTTGGACGATACGGAGAAGAGTTGTGATGCTTAATCTTGAACTGCGTACAGAGATCAGTAATCATAGTGTTGTTCAGATTAGAGCCATTGTCAGTGATAATCCTTTCAGGGATACCATACCTACATATGAGATTATTCTTAATGAACCGAGCCACAACATTCTTAGTCACAGATGCAAATGAAGCTGCCTCTACCCACTTCGTGAAGTAATCAATAGCAACCAGGATGAAACGATGCCCATTAGAAGCAGTAGGCTTGATCTCACCAATCATATCAATGCCCCACATGGCAAAGGGCCAAGGAGCAGTCAACACATTCAATGGAGATGGAGGTACATGTACTTTATCAGCATAGATTTGACATTTGTGACATGTTCTGGGGTGTTGATAGCAATCAGCTTCCATGGTAGACCAATAGTAACCTGCTCTCAAAATCTTCTTTGCCATGGTATGACCACTAGAATGAGTGCCAAAGGTCCCATCATGCATCTCTTCCATAATTTCTGTAGCTTCCTTCTTATCCACACAACGAAGCATAGTTGAATCATGATTACGCTTATACAGAACGCCATTCAAATATGTACTTGATTGGATCCATCTTCGAAATCAACAAGGTAGTATGGGTCAACATATACTGTCTTAGTCGGCGAGCAGCCCATGCCAAAGCGCAGCAAGTTTTCTCGAGCAGTGAGTATCTTGTTTCACAGTCGGTAAACTTTTTGCTAAGGTAGTATATTGCCTGCTCTTTTCGACCAGACTCGTCATGTTGCCCCAATACACACCCCATTGAGTTGTCTAATACTGTTAAATACATAATCAAGGGTCTTCCATCAACTGGTGGCATTAAAATTGGAGGTTCTAGCAAATATCTCTTGATTTCATCAAAGGCAGTCTGGCACTCATCATTCCATTCCATCACCTGATCTTTCCTCAACAACTTGAAGATTGGCTCACAGATGGTAGTTGGGAAATAAATCTTGCAATGTAGTTCAATCGTCCCAAGAAACCTCTAACCTCCTTCTCAGTACGGGGAGCTGGCATCTCTCGTATAGCTTTCACTTTTTGTTGTAACAACCTAGCAAGCTCTACAGGTATTTCACAATCGTCCTCGTCTCCGTCTTCAGTTTGATAGATCGGATTCTCGAAATTGTAATTGGCAATAGTAGAACTGTTATCAACTGGATCCAGAGTGGATGAGGATACGCATTTTAGTGACGTGGGTGTGTGTAAGAACACATAGCTGATAAAGCAAAAATAAAAGAAAAAGAAAGACAAGGAACACAATATTTACGAAAACGAAACGTCCACTGATTTTATTGAATGAAGTATGCAAATGAAATGACAACCCGTAACAAGCACACCATTGTGCCCCGGGTAAGGCACATGGCTTGAAAGTTTTAATTGTTCCAGAAATTATAAATTTAAAAACATAACACAGTAATAGTATTTACTCCTGACTAAAGGAGATAGGGATAACATCTTCAGCTGTCCAATTATTGAGTCCAGCACCCACAGTAGGAAAAATCCATGCCTCCAAGTTGTAGTCTTCATTTTGATCTCCCACAGCATTGATAACACCTTGATTGGTGATACGAACAGCACGGGCATGACGGACAGCCTTCTGGGACTCTGCAGTGAAACCCAAACCAAACTTGTCAGACTTGTATGGAATATCAGGAAGCTGACCCCAAATAGTACAACCACCTTCTTCCACCACAGCTTTTGCATCATTGAGGGAGGCCATTGCCATTGTTGGAGGGTTTCTGATGACCACAGGAACCTTCTTCACAGCAGGAGGAGTCACACAATCCTTAACAGCCCAGGGAACCACTTCAAATGACTGACATGGAGTTTCAATGTATTCACCTTCTACTTCCAGATACTTGAAAGTGTTTACATGGCTGACAAAGTATTCTTCCTCTCCAAAGACAGTAACAACTTTTCCATTCACCGGATATCTCAATTTTTGATGTAATGTGGAGGTCACAACACCTGCCCCATGGATCCAGGGACGACCAAGCAGACATGAGTACGAAGGACGAATATCCATCACATAGAATGTAGCAGTGAACACCTGAGAGCCAACCTTGATTGGAAGATCAATTTCCCCATGCACTACTCTTCTAGAACCATCAAAAGCCTTTACCACAATATTACTGGGCTTCAATACCGTATCTTCAGGACTCAGCTTGTTCAGGACTTCCTTAGGCAACACATTCAGAGAGGAACCATTGTCTATCAGCACATGAGACAGGGTAGTGCCCCTGCATTCAATTGAAATATGCAAGGCCCTGTTATGATCCCTCTTGGCAGGGGTCAAGTCAGCATCAGAAAATCCTAACCCGTTGTCATAGGTCAGGTGAGCAACACAATTCTCAAACTGGTCCACAGAAATTGCACTGGGTACATGAGCCATCTTTAGAAACTTGATCAATGACTTGGCATGAGCCTCAGAACATAATAACAGGGAGAGCATAGAAATCTTTGAGGGAGTATGCCCCAGCTGATCAACAATATCATAATCACTCTTGCGAATGATTTTCAATACTTCTTCCATCTGCTTAGAGAGGTCATCAGCAGCTGGCACATCAGTAGATACAGGCTCAATAACAGGACCCTTGCCCCGAGCATCAGTGGTGGAAGTAATAGCAGGAGTAACTGCACTCTTAGAAGCAACTGGAGGAGAGAAGACTCTTCCACTACGAGTGATCTTGCTAGATCCAGCAATATTATCAATGTCAACAGGCATATCAGGTAAAGGCTCCTGCTTGACACCATGGATGTAAACATCAGACCCATAGTGCCAAGGCACAGCTTTGTCAGATGTATAAGGAATAGGACCAGGAGTGGTAATGATCAGAGGAGCTACTCTGGCTTCAGCAACAACTTTCACAGGACCTTCAGCAGTAATCTTGATTGGGCCCTGATGAGTGATTTTAATGGGACCCTTTGAAGTGATTCTTAGTGGTACTTTGTCAACCATGTCAACCTCTTCAATCTTCTTACCCTGAGTCAGATGATCCACCATACTTTCTACAGATGCTGGTCTTCTTTCAAACACTATAGTATATTTATCCATGAGACGTTGAATCCCATCTCTCAAAATGAAGCAACTATCCGGCTTATAGGTACAATATAGACAATCTTCATGACAACCTGGAAAGATCCCAGCTTGTACTAACCTCTTTTTGATAACAGACAATGGTGTGCTCAACTCCATAACTGAATAGACATGCAGATCTTCATCAATATCTTCATCAATGGCGTTGACAGTCTTCTCGTGATTTGGCATTGGAGCTGTAATCACATTTGGAGTACCTGGTGGATCAAACTCAATTTCTCCAGCATCAATCATATCCTGAATTTTGTTCTTCAAGACCCAGCAGTTATTAGTATCATGTCCTGGACAGTTTGAATGATATGCACATCGTGCATTGGGATTGTACTTGGGAGAGGTAACATTGGGATTCTGAGGAGCCTCCCTCAGGGTAATAAGTTCAGCTTTCAACAAGTGTTGCAATGCCTGAGCCATTGACATGTTGATCTTCGTGAACTGTCTTCTAGCCCTCTGTTGGTTGCCTTGAGGCTGCTCTGTTGTTGCAGGAGTTGGATTTGAAATATGAACTGCACTAACAGACTGATGCCTTCTGTTACGATCAGGCTGACCATACACAGCATTAGATTCTTTCTTCCCAGTGGGAGGCTTCTTTGCAGCACCTGATGAAGAAGTGCCCACTTGGATCTTACCACTCTTGATACCATTCTCTACTCGCTCTCCTGTCATGATCAACTCAGTGAAGCCAGATGATGAGCTTCCAATGAGATGACTGTAAAACGGACCATTCAGCGTTCACATGAACATATCAACCAACTCCCTATCAGTCAAAGGGGGTTGAACTCTTCCAGCTAAGTCTCTCCACTTCTGAGCATACTCCTTAAAGCTTTCTTTGGCACCCATAGACATGCTTTGAAGCTGCATGCGAGTGGGGGCTAAGTCAGCATTGTATTGATACTGCTTGTAGAAAGCTTCAGCAAGGTCATTCCAATCTCTGATGTTGACACTCTCCAACTGATAATACCACTCTAGCTGAGCTCCAGATAAACTCTCTTGAAAGAAATGGATCCACAACTTTTTATCAGCAGTGTGGGGTTGAATTCTTCTGACATAAGACCTCAGATGCAATTTGGGACAAGAGACCCCATCATAGACAACAAATGTAGGAACTTTGAACCCAATGGGTATGACTGTTGCACCCCAAAATTTGCCCTCACAATACAAGACTTTGTGTTCCAAGAAGGTTCACAAGGTTCACAAAATTCATAATTGGTCAGAAGAGTTGACAATTCCCTCAGACAATGCACCTCCTAAGCAGTGCATCCAAAACTAGGGTTTTGACTTTAATCAGGCTAAATGGACTTCCAAGACTTCAGATTTGGTTCCAGGGGCATTTCGGTCATTTCACGTGGGGTTTGTAATTTTGGGATTAAAGGGGAAGCGGATATTGCTAAGGTTATTTTGAAAGCGGGAACTCGGTTTGAGTTTTGGTCAGATTTAATCAGGTTACGGTAAAAGGTCAGTTAATATAAAGAGGGTGGGTCTCATTCACAATATTGTCCAATACAAAAAGGGAAGTGAGTTTAAATATTTGTGAATATCATTCGTAAATATTTATAATTTACAACTAAGAAGTGAGTTTAAATATTTTTGAAGCTTTATTCATAAGTATTTATAATTTACATCTAAGGGGTGAATTTAAATAATTTTTGAATTATTATTCATAGATATTTAAAATTTACGAATAAGAAGTGAATAAATATTTTTTTGAACTTTATTTCATAAATATTTAGTTTACAATTTGAAACGGACAAGTAAATTCAAACTTTATTCAAGAAATGCCATTGGTTTACAAGAGGATCCATTTACAACAAGTACATATATTAAGGAAATTCTAAGTCCTAAAACGTCTAAGTGGATCTTCACGATGCTCTTTCGATGTTCTTCACGAATCTTCCATTAACCTGCATAACAAAGAGAATACAACACAGAATGGAAAAGTGTTAGAGGTTGTTCGACACTCTCAGAACAATGTCATCATCGAGTGTCGGGAGTGGCACAACCGAAGCTGCGTCCAACCCCCGTTACCGATCTGTGCCATTGGCGACAGATCAGGTGGTTATCGTTCTTATCGTACGGGACAGCCAAGAGAGAGAGATAAAGGAAGCTTTTTCGAGCCGAAATGATTTGCGCAGATGTGGATTCTGAAGGGACACCATCAAGTAAATATGACAGCACTATCAAGTAAATGTGTAGCTTTTTGATGCTCATAGCCGAGGTAATTGGAAATAGTTCACCGGGTTACACGCAGCAGGAAAAGGCGCATCGTTAAGAATAAACCCCTTTGAGACAGTGTTGGCTGTATACGAAGGTTCTCCAATGATTTCTACAAACACGCCCAAAGAAGAATTCATCAATTGAAACAGGCCAATTAGGAAACTACTTCGACTTACATTGATAACGAAGAGGAGGGTGAGCATATACTTACAAGGTACCTAGAGATGAGCCAATCAGGAATTGATTACAACAGGCGCAACATCGAAGTTGGGATCAGCTGTTGGATCACTACAACAATCATCCAAATACAGACACGGCCCCATAACCGGCTAGCCAATTCCCAAAGGATGACTCACTATGACCTGGCACATGATAAGACATTTCACGGCAATGAGAGCAGCTCTCAAACATACCACGAAGTAGTCAATACTAATGTTTTCCCAGCTATGAAATAGTAAACGCTAAAACCGAGCATCAAGCACCCTATGAGTTCCCATAGGCGGCCAACGCATCCTCCAGGGTTTTGTCACATTCGCGAGTTAGTATTCGGTGTAGTGCTTCAACTGCATTTTCTTTGTCACAACCTGCATCACAATATACATTGAATTAGTACTCAAATCTAGAGTATGAAGACAGAAACCTATTGGTAATCCAACCCGTAACAGATGAGAGTTGAACACGTTTTTTCTTCCACCTGCGTCACAGTCAGTTCAAGGAAACAACCATTAAAAGGAGCCACATACGATAACCTCAAACTACCATAAAAGCTGTTTAAAGGATAAAGGCCTCTAGTGCATAACATAGCGGTCAGTAGTGGATTTGGACCACTGGAACATTGCCCTTCCAATGACATGGTTAACCACTCCAAAAGTCACCTACAACCAAAACAGATGCTAACTGACAATCGCATATGGTTAGAGAAACGAATCGCAGAATAAGAAGAAAGGAATCAAGTTTTACTTCGACCCTCAGTTCAACTTATCATTGGGCGAATCGAGTGGCCGAGAGAGCAACAGCCAAGGCTGTCACCAACTCCTCACCGTACATCGAAAAATCAAATTTTGGACAATAAGTAATCAGGCTCAGGTGGCTTCACGCATTTAGGGAACAACCAACAATGTTCAAAAGCAACCTTATGCCTAAATAATTCTCTGGTTCAGACCTAGAGTCATCATCACCGTCAAACCTTCCTCGGCCAACGGCAAGAAACAGGCAGCTCTCATACTCCAAATCAGGTCCTGAAAGAAGGAGAAGAAAATCAGTACAACAACAGCAGAAAATAGGGTATCAGCACCAACAATTTCAACAGCTAGGCCAATAAACGCAATCACAGCTACAACTTCGGTTAAAATTGCATAATCAACAGCCTCAGCATTTGGTCAACGGCGATGGTTTCAATCAATCCCAGTTGTCTCCCGATCCAGAAAACCAAGCAAAGATACATAATCGGTTCCAGCAAAACACATCCGAGGATCACTCAAAATCTTTCCTCTACTGTTGGAGCTCCATCTTCGACTCATAGTGCTAACGATTCTACTCAAAGGCAACAACTTACGCTCATTCCGTTACCGTATTTGCTCTAGGCTGTTAGATGTCCTTGACCCAAAAATCATTTGCTATTTGCCCCTGCCAGATAACAATTCACAAAGTTAGTAACCTATTAAAAGATACCCGTTTGAAAAGGAGATCCACTTCAAGACAGCTAGCATTTCTTTTCGAAGCATTAAACCTAGACGATCAAAGCATTTTTTAAACGTGATTGACAGGTCATATAGGAGGAGATTTTCTCATCAACAAACATTAACACAATCTCACCGAAAAGGGAATGTTTTTCAAATCAGATCATAATCAAATAGGAAAATCCCCAATCAGCATTCCACAAATTAATTGAAATGAATCTCCAATCAATCCAGAAAGAAATCAATCAGTAAAAATCAGTTTTCAAATAACGTAAAATTGGAAGGAGGTCCAAGCCCACGAATTTGAGAGTAATATAAAAGAAGCAGAAACCCTAATCAAAAGGGAGAGGGACACGATTATCATAAAACCCCAGACCCCAATTTCAACCACAATCCTAATTTCAAAAAACCTAAATATAGAGAAAGGGAGATACTCATCTTCGTTGCTATCGAAGTGCATTGAAGTTTCCATCTCTTTCGTTATCGGGCATCCTCGCCAGAAATCGCCCTCGAAGCCACACCGACGAAACCATACAAAAACCTGTCTTAATGTAATTAATCTGCTAATGGCTGTTGCTGTTGTTTGCTTTACGTAATGCAGGAAAGCGAAGGTCGGGAGAAAGACCGTGCACGGCGCCGCCGACGCGATGTTGGGTTTAAACCCTAAGTCTCGTTTCACCATGGCTGCGTTTTGACTCTTGACCGAGTCGGGTGGGAGTTCACTGCCCAGTTTCCTGACCCAGTTCAATTTTCTTTCATTCTTTATGTTATTGTTATTTAATTTTATATTTTATTTTTAGTTTAACAATTGAAAACCTTTTTTTTATAATCAAACCATTTTTTTTTTATATCAAAACTAATTTTTTTTTTTTAGAAAAAAATCAAGCATTCTCATTTAGATTAAACCCCTTTCAAAATTAAAGTAAATCAAACCTGTTTTTTTAAAAAGGATTAATAAACCAAAACCCTTTTCTATAATTAAAATCTTTTTTTAAAATATTAACAGAAAATCTTTTTCAAAATGAATAATTAATTCTCACTTTTCAATAGTAATAAATTTTTTTAAGAAAATTCCTCAAAACTCTTTTTCTTATATTATTACTAAAATTAAACCATCATTGAAATTCATAAACCAGAATTTCTCAAAAAAAGATGTACAATACTTACCTTGTTCAATTTTAGTCTCATTTCGCCTAACCCACACTGACGGTTTCTGTTTGTCATTTTTTTGCAGCTTTATATGTTTATCGCAATTTATTTTTTCAGTTTAAGTATCATAATTGTAACTGCTCCTCCCTTACAACCTTACAAACCCTAATTTTCACAAAATGCCTCGCCGCAGGCAAAATTACCATTTTACCCCTAGCATTAGGTCAAAGAGCCGCCGCGCTCATTTTAGGGTTTCCCGCCGTGGAACCCCTAACCTAATTTAACCCTAATTACAACTTAACATTTCAACGTAGAGATTTGGAGTTTCTACACTCCACGTAAGCGTGTCCTTAAGATGCGTTTATTCCCCTTGAGACCTTGACCACAGTCAAGAAGTCTCTAACCTCCCTTTTGAGGGGAACTACGATTACTCTGATTCCACTCCCGTAAGGATACGTAGGCACAAGATGCGATGTCTTGCCGAGTAAACTTAGAATTAACCCCCTTTATTATTTATTATTGCTTATTTATATTTTATTTATCTTTGCTATTTAATTATTTTGCTTATTATTTTGTAATTGTTTCTTGGATGTAAAGTTGTTTAATTATTTAATTATTATGGTTAGTAATTAGGGAGTGTAACAACATGTATGTAATATTAAAATAAATTTAGATCACTTTTAAATAAAGGTAATTAAAATAAACACGTCACACACGTAAGTCGATTTTAATCGCCGTCTCACTTCCTAAGGATATCCCTCAAGTTGCCTACGAATAATGGTTAAGTGGGGTGTATAAAGCAAGTCCCTCAAAAAGAAAATCATCAAAGTCCCTTATGGTTGCCTTTACGAATCGAGTCCCTTTCGAAAAATGATGATAGTCCCTCCAGTTTGCTTATTACACCCCACAATGGCCTTCAAAAATCCAATTGTCCCTCACATGTCCCTTAACATCCAAAGTAAGGACTACCTACCCCATTATAGTAGGGATAGTCTTACTAAAGGAAAGAATAAAGAATAAGAAAGACCTTTAAACATTAGGGTAGGTTACTCCTAGGTGCTTGCTCACTTCAAAACTGTTTCACACTTAAACAAATTTTCAACAAGTTTTCAAACAAGTTCTTAACACATCCTTACATGGATTATTTATTAACTATTCTGAAAATTTTCTATTCACACACTACACTTTCAAAACAATTCAAAAGTGAGCTTAAGTACCTAAGAGCCCATGGATAACCATGGATGAAAAGGGTGCTAACACCTTCCCTTTTCATAACCTACCCCCCGGACCCAAAATATTCTCTAAGGTCTTTCCTGTTCTTTTATAACCTTTCCTTATGGATAAAATAAAAGTCGGTGGCGACTCTTGCTATCCGCAACATTGTTTAAAGTCAGTTCTCCCACCGTGTTACAATGACCACCCCAGATATCAAGCTCAAATCCTCAAAATCCAGCCCAGATGATTTCTGTAATTCCATAGCATCCATTCTATCCACCAGCATCTTGAATTTGTCTTCGTTAGGCTCATGGTAGTAGTTAGCCTCAGAATCAGAGTCCCCCATAGTGTTGTGGAGACTGCCTCTCTCCTGCTCAGATTCTTCAGATTCATAGTCTTCAACCTGTTCCTTGGTCTTGGCAGGACCTTTGAACCTTCTTCCCATGTTGAGCAACCCAGCAGACCTTCTAGCCTTCTTAGTCTTCTTGGCCAGCAGTGTCTTCAATTCATCCTGCCCCTTGGATAGGTTCAGGATCAGCTCTTGGAACTGTGCATTTTGTGCCTGGAGATCCTTAACTGATTGTTCAAGAGCCATTGCTGAAATAAACAGCGAGGAGATGAGAAACCTGTGCACAATTATAAACCTGTGATGCAATGATATGGGAATGCATATGCAATGTTTTCAAGGACCGCAGGATTTAAATTTGCTTAAACAAACAAGAAAGTAACTTTTTATTAGTAATAACTTGTTTTGCCTTTTAGGCTTACAAAAAATGAAAACGAAATAAGTACAAAAGATGGGGTTTTAAGTCTCCCATGGACGTTTCCTCTTTGTATTGAGGTATGAGTTGAGGTTTCGTTCCTCATGAAGTAGCTTTGTTAGCTCTAGGATCCTTGCTTGGCTTGCTTTGTAATGAGCCTCGAAAGTATCCCTTTGCTCTTTCAGTTGGATCCATGATCTCTGCAAGTCTTCCATATCAGTAGGCATGTCTGGGTGAAGGATGGTATAAGCTGTGTCTCCTTCAGCAACAGGTTCCATGGTAACTGGTAGGACGGCAGGATATGGCATCATGAGTGTCTGAGCACGAGATCGTACCCATCTGAGATAAGCCTCCATAGGAATAGTGTACTTAGGCTCCAGTGTCTTGCTGTCAATCCTGTTTACCTTTCCCCAAGCTCGTATGAATCTCTGACGGTAACTCTGAAGATCGTTGTCGTAGTCAAACACAATGCCCTGAATCAACATGTCATGTGGACCATCGCTCCGGGCGTAATCAAACTGTCGTAAAGCTAGAGATGGGTTGTAGGTGATGCCTCCTCTTATGCCTAGAAGTGGCACATTAGGAAACTCCCCACAACGGTCGATGATGGTGACATTCTCCATAGATCTGGAGCACCAATGGATGTCTGAGTGAGAAAGTGACATGATCCTCTTGGATCATCTGAACCCTTGCTCATTCTTCATTACTGAGCGAGGAAGGTGAGAAATAAACCACCTAGAAAGTAAAGGTATGCAGCACATCAAAGTTCCTCTTGCCCTTGTAGTACGGGTGTGAAGAGAATGTAGGATGTCTCCAAGTAAGGTAGGCACTGGATTGTGACTCAAGAATATGTTGATGGCATGAACGTCTATGAACTGATCAGGATTGGGGAACAACACTAAGCCATAAATCAATAACGCTAAGATCTCCTCAAAAGCATCATAGCTCATAGCCTTCAAGAACATTTGAGCTTTATCCACTAATACCTTGGCAAGAATACCTTTAACTCCACTTCTCGTCTCTAGAACAATGTCAGACTTCTTCAGATGTAGAGCTGCAGCAATAACTTCTGGTTTAAGCTCCTTCTCTAAGCCTGTGAATGGTTTTTGATCAAGAACAGGGATACCCAGAAGTTTAGAGAACTCCTCCATGGTTGGAACTAACTGATAATCAGGAAATGTAAAGCAATGGTGCTTAGGGTCAAAGAACTGAAACAGCACACTCATCATGTCTTCACTGAACCCTGAAGTGACTAGATCCAATAGGGGACCATGTCTCTGGACGAACTGGGAATGATCAGACACTTGGGAAACCAACTCTTTGAGCTTGGGAGGTATCCCTACAAAGTTGATCCTGATGGTGTTTCTACGAGCAGAAGCCATGACCTGCAACAAAGAACAAAGATAAATCCTTTGGTCCTTGAAATGGTTAGGGAAAATGATATGCTTATGATGCATGATGATGTCATGATGTCATGCTCAATCACAAACATGTGGCACACACAAACAAGTCACACCATAGCCCTAGGTTTAAAGGCTTGCATGAGGTTCAAAGGCAAGTACCCTCCCCTGAAGTTAGATGGTTCATCCTGTCCTACAAAAGTAACCAGGTTCTAAGGGGTCTCAATATCATTGATCCTTCACAAGGGTGGTTGTTCAGAAGGCAACTTACTTGCCAACCAAAACCCTCCAAGTTTAAGATCTCAATGAGCGTAGTATCGAGTGTCAACCAACTTCAGTCTGCACCAAAGCCGGTTACCTCACTACTTTCTAAAGGCCAAGATGAGTTAACTAGGGTTCTAAAAGTCAGTTAGTGCATTGACAACATATGGCAGCCTCAATATTATCCTCAACTTGACTTAAGGAATATAAGCACCAACCAAGAAGTCGCACTAACTATGGCCACCAGATCAACCGTATCGATATACGTCGTACAGTTTCCTTGGTCTATTGCCATTTACCTAAGGTACACTAGATCCGGGTTAGGACCTTTCACACATAAGAGCACCCCAACAATATAATAATAAAGCAAACAAGGCAAACAATTTAAAGTGATCTTAATTCCTAAGGGTACCCCTCTTAAATAGATCCCCAGCAGAGTCGCCAGTTCTGTAACACGGTGGGAGAACTGACTTTAAACAATGTTGCGGATAGCAAGAGTCGCCACCGACTTTTATTTTATCCATAAGGAAAGGTTATAAAAGAACAGGAAAGACCTTAGAGAATATTTTGGGTCCGGGGGGTAGGTTATGAAAAGGGAAGGTGTTAGCACCCTTTTCATCCATGGTTATCCATGGGCTCTTAGGTACTTAAGCTCACTTTTGAATTGTTTTGAAAGTGTAGTGTGTGAATAGAAAAAAAAATTTCAGAATAGTTTAATAATAATCCGTGTATGGATGTGAAAAAACTTGTTTGAAAATTTTGTTGGAAATTTGTTTAAGTGTGAAAAAGTTTTGAAGTGAGCAAGTATCTAGGAGTAGCCTACCCTAATGTTTTAAGGTCTTTCTTATTCTTTATCCTTTCCTTAGTAAGACTATCCCTACTATAATGGAGTAGGTAGTCCTTACTTTGGATGTTAAGGGACATGTGAGGGACAATTGGATTTTTGAAGGCCATTGTGGGATGTAATAAGCAAACTGGAGGGACTATCATCATTTTTCGAAAGGGACTCGATTCGTAAAGGCAACCATAAGGGACTTTGATGATTTTTTCTATTTGAGGGACTTGCTTTATACACCCCACTTAACCATTATTCGTAGGCAACTTGAGGGATATCCTTAGGAAGTGAGACGGCGATTAAAATCGACTTACGTGTGTGACGTGTTTATTTTAATTATCTTTATTTAAAAGTGATCTAAATTTATTTTAATATTATATACATGTTGTTACACTCCCTAATTACTAACCATAATAATAATTAAATAATTAAACAACTTTACATCCAAGAAACAATTACAAAATAATAAGCAAAATAATTAAATAGCAAAGATAAATAAAATATAAATAAGCAATAATAAATAATAAAGGGGGTTAATTCTAAGTTTACTCGGCAAGACATCGCATCTTGTGCCTACGTATCCTTACGGGAGTGGAATCAGAGTAATCGTAGTTCCCCTCAATAGGGAGGTTAGAAACTTCTTGACTGTGGTCAAGGTCTCAAGGGGAATAAACGCATCTTAAGGACACGCTTACGTGGAGTGTAGAAACTCCAAATCTCTACGTTGAAATGTTAAGTTGTAATTAGGGTTAAATTAGGGATTCCACGGCGGGAAACCCTAAAATGAGCGCGGCGGCTCTTTGACCTAATGCTAAGGGTAAAATTGTAATTTTGTCTGCGGCGAGGCATTTGTGAAAATTAGGGTTTGTAGTTTGTAGTTTTGAGGATTTTAAATTGAATGTGTGAAGTTTTACGGACTATTGGCGCGGCGGCCAAACAGTTAGACCTAACCTTCGGATGTGTGCAATGTGACAGAAACAATAGTAAACGCGTGAGATAATTGAATCATGCAAACAGAGAGATAATGTCATAATTTAAACCATGCAAGCAGAAATTTAAAGGCAGAATTTAAAGAGCGATTGTTAAGTTCGCGAGGTTACATGAGAGGAGCAGATACAATATGATAATGAAATTTGAATTGAACAATAATAAAATAAAATAAATAACGGTTCTAGTTATTATTTTAAAAAAAAGATTTTAGTTATTATTTTAAATTTTTCTAAAAAAAAGTTTTTTCTTAAAAATAATAGGTTTTCATATTAATTTGGAAAAGATGTTAATGTTATTTATTTTAAAAAAACAGATTTTTATATTATAACAAATTTTAAGAAATTAATGATAACAATAATAATAATAATGGTAATAATAATGATAATAATGATAATAATAATAAATAATGATAATAATAATAATAATAATAATAATAATAATAATAATAATAATAATAATAATAAAGCAATAATGAATTTTAAATGTGCCAAATAACCCAACAATGTTGCTAACGCAGAAATGCGCTCATCGCAACCAGATCTAAATCGGACGAAACAAAATTTATCGCAAAGAAAAAGAAATTAAGTAAAAAATAGTATTATTGCTCACACAAAAATGCGATCATCGCAACCAGATCGAACTAACACACATGTCACGCGTCATGCACACAAATGTGCAAACATCGTATCGACATAATTCGATCAAAAATCTTATATATATAAACTCTAACAATTTAAAAATTATATATATATAAACGTAACAGTAATAGATAAAGAAAAAGAAATAACGGTAATAGATGAAGAAAAAGAAATAACGGTAAAAGATGAAGAAAAAGAAACAACAGTAATAGATGAAGAAAAAGAAACAACAGTAATAGATGAAGGAAAAGAAATAACGGTAAACGACGAAGAAAAAGAAACAATAGTAATGGATGAAGAAGAAAACTAAATAACGGCAAACGGCACTCACTCCTCTTAGGTTTTTTTCATTCTCCCCTTTTTTCCAACAAGGCAACACATGTATATATAGGGAACAAATTAGGGTTAACACCAAATTGTCAATAATGTCCCTAAAGCCCATTTTAAAGCCCAAACTAAATAATTAGTTAAGAAAAAATAAAATTTAAATAATTTAAAATAATTAAAATAAACTTAAAATAAAAACTAATAATCCTATTGATCCCTAAAATAAAAAATATTATAAAAAGAACAAAATTTTTTTCAATATTTTTTATTTTATGATTTTTTGGATATTTTTATGAATAATTTAGAAAAAAGTGAAAAAAATAATATTTTAAAAAATGATTTAATTAAAATACGAAAATAATAATTAAATAATAATAAAAAACTATTTTTGTTATTTTTTTAATGAAAGATAGAAAAATTTAGAGTAAAAATAATAAAAAACAAAAAAAATGACAAAGGTGAGATTCGAACTCTCAACCTCTCACACTCATAACTCCTTACACATGTCCTCCTGCCAATTGTGCCATTTTTACTTTTTAGAAAAAAAATGCATGCCATATGATATTTACCTGCAAAAAGTCAAACGACTACACAAATTTGTTAGTAATTGATTAAATGCAATGAAATGCGACGACAAATCTTAGGGCAAAATTTGGGGTATTACAGTTATTATGATAATATTTCTCACCCAACCTCTCTTTGATGTTGGCAAAAAAAATCATGAAGTTTGACTTTGGTTTGACCACAGTTGACCTCAGTTTGACCTTTTAACTGCATTGACTGCTTTTGACTTATCTGATCATCTGACTGAGCAAACTTTTGAGAAAAGTCTTGAAACTTGACATGGGGGTTCTTATACACATATAAGATGTTATGAAGCTCACTTGAAGTCTTGGAAGTCCATTTAGCCTGATTAAAGTCAAAACCCTAGTTTTGGATGCACTGCTTAGGAGGTGCATTGTCTGAGGGAATTGTCAACTCTTCTGACCAATTGTGAATTTTGTGAACCTTGTGAACCTTCTTGGAACACAAAGTCTTGTATTGTGAGGGCAAATTTTGGGGTGCAACAGGTATTTTCTTCAAGGAAGGAGAAAATGACAGAGCACTAAAGAAAGAAATTGTACATGCCTGGATACATGTTCGTGGGAAAGGAATAGAGTCTTTGGGAAAGCCAAATTGCATCTCTACAGAACCTTATCTCTGATGGGTACAAACCAGAGCCATTAAATTGAAGATGTCTTACCCTCATCAGGAAGTTTTTACCCTCAAAAAGTATATTCTCTACTTCATGAATGACACAGAAAAACTTCAAGTCGCTTTCAACAAGGTCTAACACGAGAAGAACTCTTGGAAGAACAAGTACCAGATCATCAGCTTGGAATGCACAAAGATCCAATAACTATTGAGAGAGAAGGATGCTCTGATTGAGATATTAGAGCAACATGCTATAAAAAGTCAAGAGGAACGAAGGAGTTTACTCTCTCCTTTCACTTAGCAAAGGATCATCGATTCGACAACGGTTAGAGAGCCCTATCAAAGAAGAGAAAAGGGAGTCAGCAACCAGCATCTGGACCTTCGCCGAGAATTCCCTAAGATTCATAGGCCTAGTTTTCTTCCATACACTTTGTAAAAATATGTACTTTTCCATGTAAGATATTATAATCCTTTGAATTCAATAAAAACTTTCCATCATTGTATGATATTTGCAACATAATTGTTAAAAGTTCTTTTTAAAACAAAACAAAAAGGTCATTCTCATTACTCTGCATATCATTCATCATTCTTGCATTACATATCTTTATCATAGATTCTCACACATGTGTCGCACTTTAGAGTTAAATTATCTCATTCATACAATACTTGGGCCAATTGGCAAAAGAAAATGGAAGATCTTGAGGAAGAAAACGTAGAGCTAAGAGAGGAGGTCACTACTCTAAAAGAGGGTATGGAGAGACTCAACAACATGATTGAATCCCTGAAAGCAGCTCAGGATCAACCAGTTCAAAGGACGATAATCTCAGAAATTGTGTCTACAACAACATTTGAGATACCCACCAGTCTTCCTCAGTATAATATGCCTAAAGGTTTTCCATGGGGCATGCCTTTCAATTTTATACCTGAAGGATACATACCATCGACCACTGAAGACCTAGAAGCCATAGCCAAAACCTCCAGACCTGAAGGTTACAAACTTTAGGTGAACGAAGATGCAAGGGTTACAACATAGACTCCCGTACCTGAAGGTTACAAACTTTAGGTCACTAAAGCACCAAGAGTTACTGCAGTAATATCTATACCACAACCTATGATACATATTATCCCAGAGGAACAGATTCTTCAGACCATTCCTGGCAAGAATGAAGAAGTATACGAAAGAATGAATAAGTTCCAAGAACAATTCTTAGAAATGTAGAAAGAACTGCATGCCATGCGCGGATAGGACTTGTTTGGAAAAGATGCAGCTGACCTCTGTCTGATCCCTAATGTAAAAATATCGCACATTTTCAAGGTGCCTGACTTTGAAAAATACAAAGGAAATTCTTGCCCTCAGGGTCATCTGATAATGTATGCTCGAAAGATGTCTACTCAGATAGGAAATCAACAGTTATTAATCCACTACTTCCAAGACAATTTAACCGGTGTCATGCTCAAATGGTACATGGGATTAAACTATGCAAAGATCAGTACTTTCAGAGATCTTGGGGCAGCTTTTGTTCAGAAATACAAGTACAATTTGGATATGGCGCTCGACAGAGACCAACTCAGAGCAATGTCCCAAAAAGATAAGGAAACCTTTAAGGAGTACGCTCAAAGATGGCCTGAAATTATCGCCCAGATTTGTCCTCCCCTTAAGGAGAAAGAAATGACAAAAATATTCTTGAAAACCTTGAGCTCATTTTATTATGATTGAATGGTTGCAAGTGCACCTAGTGACTTTATCGAGATGGTAAATATGGGGGTACGCCTTGAGGAAGCAGTCCGAGAAGGTCGCTGATCAAATACGCAAAGCCATCCAGCATTGCTAAAAGATATGAAAGTGCTTTCCAAAAGAAGAAAGAGTAAGATATTAGTAATATCTCTCAAGGTAAACAAAGGCGAATATATCAACCTTGGCAGATGGCAGCAATATCTCTTGTTATCAACCCAGCATCGGCTTCGACCTATCAACCACAAACTGCTCAAAGCCAACCGAATTAACAATCATATCAGCAAAGGAAGCAACAACCTCTTCAGCGGGCTCACCCACAATACAGTAACAAAAATCGTTTTTCACGATTACCAGGGTTTGACCCCATACTAATGTTATATGCAGAACTGTTCCCAGTATTGCTGGCAAAGGGGTACATTCGAACCAGGACTCCTCTCACAATGTTGGATAATCCCCCTTATTGGTTCAAAGCTGATCAATCTTGCCCTTATCATAAAGGAGGACCGGGGTATAACATTGATAACTGCCTCAACTTCAAATCTGACATACAAAAGCTCGTCAAAAATGGAGTTTTATCATTCAAAGATACAAATCCAAATGTTCAAATGAACTCGTTACCACAACATGAAAAAGCTTCAGTGAACTTGATAGATGAAGGACCAGGCAGTAGTTATCAAATTCACGACGCGCGCCTACTAGGAACAAATTTGGTAAAAATGCATTGCAGGCAAAGCGGGTATGATCATATGTCATCTCATAACTATCATCAATGCGACATTTGTTCCAAGAACAATCAAGGGTGCATCATTGTACAAGCAGCTCTTTAAGAGCATATGGATCTAGGATAGATCCAAGACCATCAGATTCATGAAGTAAATTTGACCTACAAACATTCAGGCATTGTTCAAAATCATGACATCTGTGCGATGAATGTCAATCTAGTTATAATGCACTCAAGACAAAGTCAGTACTACAATCTGCCGCTACACGGCTATAAATCTTGCTCAATTTGCTCAAAAGACAATCAAGGATGTTCTTTTGTACAAGAAGTCCTCCAGCGTCAAATGGATCTAGGATGGATCCAAGACTACCACGGAAGGAATGATCATCAAATCAACATGGTTCAGATTTTTTATATTCGTTTAGTGAACACCAGCTTGGTAGAATTACATGCCAAACAAGTCAGACTCGGTTTTTTGTCCTCGCATAATTATCAAGACTGCAAAGATTGCTCCGAAAATGATCAAGGTTATGCACTTGTAGAAAGAACTATTCAACATCTATTGGACCATTGGTGGATTCCAATATACCAAGAAGAAGACACACATCAAATCAGCATAACTCATAGAAATTCAGACAGACACCAAAGTTGTGACATCCGCTTTCTGGAAACAAATTTGGTAAAGATGTACTGCATACAGAGTGGGTACCATCGTGTACCACCTCAAAATTATGAACACTGTCGAATATGTCCAGAAAATAGCCAAGGGTGCTACCTCGTGCGAGCAGCTCTCCAGGATCAAGTGGACCAAAGGGAAACCCAATTATGCCTGAATTCTTACTCAATCAACATAGTGCAAGATTGCTCAGGGCAGTATGCAGTTTATGACATTAAAAACATTAAAACACCATTGCTTAAATTTCACAAGTGCCTGTGTGGACTTGATTATTTTGGTCCAAATCACCACGATCATTCGGCTTGCAGAAAATGTTGCAGAAGTCGACAGGGTTGCTTCCTTATCCAAAATGAAATTCAAGAATTGTTGGACAAAAGAACCATCATGGTTTTCAATGAAAGAGAGCATGTTAACTACGAAGTTGACGAAGATGTTTTCACCATAATTCCTCTGCTCAATGAGGCAAAGCGTTCGGAGATCCCTTTCGATAGTGGAAAAATTTCCAACGTCCCCGAGATGGAACCAGTTATGGTTACTTACGATAGTCGAAAGACCCAGATAATCCTTTTGGTCATCTACTTTCCAGGCCCAATGCCATACGAGTCAAAGAAAGCTATTTCGTACAAATACGGTGCAACCATAATAGAAGATGGAAAAGAAGTTTCACTGCCATCTGTTGTCGATATTGCTGATATCATTCGAGTCACCCGAAGTGGCTGAATCTTCAACAAAGGAGTTAGAGAACCTGCAAAAGAAAAGGAAACTCAAGCTGAAGTTCCTAATCAACAAATTAGTCAATCCAGCAGCACGAAACTTGTGAAAAATAACGATGAAATGTTAAAACTCATCCAGAGAAGTGAATACAACATTGTGGATCAACTATTACAAACTCCTTCTCGGATATACATGTTATCTCTCCTGCTCAGTTCAAAAGCTCACAGAGAAGCTCTACATAAAGCTTTGGAACAAGCCTTTGTAGAACAAGATGTGGCAGTAAGTCAATTTGACAATATTATTTCCAACATCACTTCCTACAGCAATTTAAGTTTCAATGATGAAGAACTTCTAGAGGAAGGCAAGAATCATAACATGGCACTCAACATCACAGACAATTGCCAAGATAATGCCTTAGCCAGCATACTCGTAGACACAGGTTCATCCTTGAACGTCATGCCAAGATCAACTCTGACATGATTGTTAGTTCCATGGTTCTATGATTGTCCATGGTTCTATGATTGGCTAAATTTTGGTAAAACATGATCCTGCACTAATGTTAAGCAGGATATTATAACATCTTCATCTACTGTGGTGACAGAACTGTTGTGGAGTGTTTTAATAAGAATGTCATGTTGAATGTCGTGACATCCATCTGCTGTCATGACAGAACTGTTGTCATGTGTTTTTAATCACAATGTCATTACCAATGTCATGACATCACTGTCTGATACAGCATGAGTTGTGGTAACAGAACTGTTGTCATGTGTTAAACAGCAGGAGTTGTGGTGCAGCAGGAGCAGATGACAGAACTGTTGTCCTGTGTTTTAAACAGGATGTCATTACCAATGTCATGACATCACTGTCTGGTGCAGCAGGAGCTGATGACAGAACTGCTATCATGGATGTCATACTGAATGTCATGACATCAATGTCTGGTATAACACGGGCTGCTATGGTATATCTCTTGACATAAGTGTTTTGGTCCTGTTGAATATTCATCATCAGTATGTACAGGCCAAAGTGATTCATTAGGAACAAATTGCATATTTACTTAGTGTTCATAAAAAGGATCTTTGAGACTTTTTAGGAAACTATAATATTCTTGTTTCTACTGTCATGAAGAAGATTCTGCAAAAGTGTTCAGCAGGGCAAGTTGGAAAGTTGAGAGTAAGTGAAGCTAAATGTCATACTGAATGTCATGACATTAGTCATATGAAATTAGGCGTGCAGGGTTTGTTTTTCTGTTATGATACCTGATATATCTCAGGCTAAAATTCAGTAAACCTGTTATGGCTTCTTAGTTATCTCAGGCGAGATTCTAGTCAGGGCTGGACATAATATGAAGCAGCTGCGATCTAATTTGACAGCACCTTGAATTGTGGAAATTAGGTTTACTTTGTTAAACCTAATGTTTGTTACTTGTGACCCCAGTCTGCATTGCTATAAAAGGAGGAGCAGGAGCAGAGGAAATCAAACACTCACATAAAGAAAAACTTGAGTGTAGAATTATGGGTTTGAGAGTCGTTTGTATGACTTTGTAAGTCACCCTTTGTATCGTATGATGCATTGTGGTAGACATGTGTAGGCTGTTAGAATTGTGAGTCATTCACACATTGGTTAATGTGTGAATTAGACGTAAGTGTTCACTCAAAGCTTTTAAGTAATAGTGTATTGTCCTTGGTTGAAGCTGTTAAGCAAAACCAAGTTTTGTGAGTTTGAAGTGTCTCTTCTAAAGTCTTTCCTTTTTGTATTGAATTGTTTAAGATCACTGTTGTGATTGAGGGGGAGTGAGTGGGTATGCTCAGGTCTAGTGGGTTCTAGGCTGAAATAGCATTGGGTAGAGATTAAGTGAGAAGTGCAAACTGGTTGTTTGACTTTGAATTGATTCTGCTAATAGTGGATTTCCTTCCTGGCTTGGTAGCCCCCAGATGTAGGTGACGTTGCACCAAACTAGGTTAATAATTCATTGTGTTATTTATCTTTCAGCATTTACAGTTCTGCATAATTTAAATGACTAGATAAATAGGTTGTCTGTCTGCTGATGTTACAACAGACATCATGACATTGGTACAATTTAAATAAATTTAAATTGGTCATGTTCTGTCCTTGTTCAGTGTTAGTAGAGGTCTATGTTCTTATCATATGAAATCTACATACCAGAATTTCAATTGGTATCAGAGCAGGCATCCTGTCTGTTCTAGATGAGATCTTGGGAGATACTTTCTAGTGGTTTAAACAAGGAGAAGCTACAACTGAGTTGCTGATCTTTCTAAACATGTGAGCTACTGCTTATGGAGTTTAGGAGGAGGTTACTAAGGATTCTGTGATATAGGAGCTTCTATGATCTGCTGAAGGGTTTGCCAAAGAAGAGGTGGCTAATTCTGTATGATGACCTATAAGATATTCTGACATCTTATTTAGGGCATGTTGAAGATGTTCTTTTGGTGGTTCTGCTACATATTTTTCTGATGAAAGAACTCTGGTAGCCCTGAGAGAAGATTGGACTATATACAGTTTGATGCATGGTTGTGGCAGTTGTGTAGATGATTGGCAGATGGTGTGCTTGGGCAATTCTGCTGTGTATTACAAAGGTTGTTTTAGAAAGGATGGTGGAAGGTGTTTTATTTTCAACACTCATGACTTGCAAAAGCTCTTTCAACAGAAGAAGTCATAGGCAGGTTGAGTCAAGGGTGTCAGCCTTGATGTTTCAACCTTGGTATTCCTGAAGTTATATGGATTTAAGATCAATTGCTATTTATGGTCTACACACGTATTTAATTGATTATCTGTGAAGTTCAAGGATTGATTATAAGGATTTAAGATTCATTGCTATTTGAGATCTTCACAAATATTTAATGAATTGTCCTTAGTTGATGATCAAGTTGTCTCATCAGTTGTTGCACAAGTGGCAGGCCCCTAATTTGTTTGGTCTACTTCAAGGATATGATGTTCATCCAGATGTTGAGACATTCCTTCAGCAGAGATTGTGCAGAATTATGTTGATTCAAGGAGTATTGGAGTGAATCACTAGCTCAAAAGGAGATTTAGATGGATCTGTCTTCATTTTAGTAAGGTTCTTGGCAAGAAACTAAGGCTAGAATGTAGTGTTGATGGAAGTGAAGATAAAAACACTGTTCTTAGATCTGGTTATTCCTAATCCAGGAGTATTAGAGTGCAACTGATGTGTTTTAGTTTCTACTAGAAGCATCTGATCCATTAACTAGAAAGATTCCTGGCAAGAAACTTGTCTAGAAAATGGTGTTGGTGATAGCACTGCTTGGGTCAGTTTATTTCTGATCTAAGTGCATAGGAACATATGACCTTGGTCATATTGGAGGTCAAGGATAAGTGGCAGTTGTCTCTGACTTTCTAAAGAAGTCTCTACTTAAGGAAAGCGGGAATCCTTGTGTAAAGATTTCTTTTGTGACCCTTCCTCATTAAAGAATCAAGCCTTGGCATGGTTGGTTTCTCTTAAGAGGAGTTCATGAAGCAAATGCATCTCAAGCAATGTGTTGTGGTCCAATAAATCAAGATGGAGGTTGTCTACTCAAACTCAAGTCTATGTGCTCTTTCTAATTGAGTGATGAGGTTATTCTAAGTGGCAGAATGAAAGCCTGAACACTTCAGCTGGATGTCTTAACCGAAGTTGTAACATCAAGCAGTAACTTCAAGGCCTTCATTGATGAAAGATGAGTTGATCTTCTCAGGTATGAATGGAATTAATGCTTCATATCATGCAGTTTGTGGGAGCTATGTGAAGGAGTAGTTGCCTTGCTTTGGAGCAAGTAGAATTTGTGACTTGAAGATCAAAGTGGCCTGGTGGAGTAGCAGATTTTCTAGAGCTCTGAAAGATGCTGAATAACCAAACAGTGGCATTTGGTTATTTAAGTAGTGTGCCTTTAGAAAACTATTCTTGTGCAAAAGGATAGTCATTTTAAGACCACATAAGGTTCTGGGACTGTTCATGCTTGGAACTAAGTACTCTTGTACAAAAGGGTAGTTGGTTGAAGACCAAAGGAGGATCTGTTTCAATTCATATATTGGAGCTTGTGGTAGAAGCCCTAAGTTGCGTATGAAAGATTACCCTCTTTTGGAGATGTTTTAATCAAGCTGGTGGAGTTGTGTTCTCTGAAGATCTTCAGTTGGATTACTAGGCAGGAGTAAGTCCAGTTGTGGACAGATAAAGATCCAGTGGATATGGTTTGGTCTTCCTTGGAAAAGGACTTGAAGGTCTGGTGCAGAACTTATGATTCACATGTTGACTAAGAAGTACTCTATCTTGTCATACGGGAGAATGATGAGGTAACATGACTGTCTTGGAGTATGATGTGAAAGGATTGGACAAGACTGGAGTGGATCATTGATTGACTGCATGAAAGTCTGGATTCTGATGAGAAGATTCACTAGTTAAATCAGAAGCTTTCTAACTTATCATATGGGAGAATGATGAGGAAAGAATGTCTTGGATTATGGGGTGTCTATCTAGCTCTCTGACTTAGGCCAGAAGTCTTGTAGAGAAGTGGTAACTCTAGCAAGAAGTGAAGCAGTTTGGTACCTTCTCACTGTATGAGCATGGAGTTGGTCTTGAGATATAATATGGTGATCTTGGAGCAGCTTTTATAGAAGATAGGGGGAGAGTTTCTGTCTGATGGGTGTACTAGTTACCTATGGTTCAAGCAGTAAGTGAATGCGTTCAGCAGGTGTGTTGAACAAGGAGTGAGCTCTTGAAGACATGAAAATGAGTCTTATGTTTTCCATTCACGTGCTTCTGGAAATAGAGCACTAGTTATCCTTGGTATGGGGAGGTATACTTCTATCTATGATCTGTTGTTGCAATGGTATAGTTGTGTCTCAAGGTTGCTTGTGGGTTCAAGCAGTTTGTGAGTGTATGCCTCTAGGAGGGTAGAATGTCATACCAGATGTTGTGACATTGTGTTACTGTTCTAGTTCATGATGAACTTGATAGTATTTCTATTCTTGGCCCTATCATTGGGTGTCAATAGATCAAATCAGACAAGAGCATCATGATCTGACCTCCACTAAAGGGATTTGTATTGGTCAGCGAGATTTTTGGCTTCTATCCAAGTGTTTGACTTGGATATGTATGACTGGATCAAGACACAATCAGCCTTGCTTTTGTGCATATGGAAGGACAATCACTCTGGAGAGTCTTCTAGTTCTTCAAAGCTGCATGTGGTTCCAATGTGTGAATATAAAGATGTTGGTCTAAGTCTTCATATGGTTGTGTTCTCTCTTTTAGGGGGAGTGCTGATTATGCATGACAGAGGGAGCTGTGTACATGTCTGATGTACAGCTGCATTGCTTGTGTTGGCATTGTGCTGATATAGAGCTGTGTAAAATATTGGTGTGTGTTTGGGAGAACTTATTTTTCTCTGCAGAAGTTTCTTGTGTCTCAATTTGGGGATTTAAAATCAGTTGCTACTTGGCAAGTATTTTACTGATCATCCTTTAATTGGTAAGTGTCACTCCTGAAGGTGCAGCTTCAGACAAGGCAAGAATCCAAGATTCAAGACTGATTTAAGGTGTACTCTCAAGGAGCTATGGTTCAGGGCTGATTTTACTCTGGCTGAGTGAGATCAACAAGGAGGTTAAGTCATTGTCCATGATTGTTGGAGCAGCCTTTAGAGATCAAGAAATGGCAGACTTGGTCATCATGTGCAGTATGTACACTTACCCCAATTTTTGTCAATTTTTAACTAAACCAAGGGGGAGTAAAGTGCTATTATCTGTTGCAACTTTCAAACATTCAAGGTAAAAGACAGTTGAATACCAAAGAACCTAGAAATTTGCCAACCGCAGAAATAGCAAACTGTAGAACCGATCCAACAAAGTGGAAGATAGAATCACTGAAGAAAATGTAATCGATAACTGCAGGGACAATGAGCTGACTCATTACCAATTAGAAAGTATCGACACGCAATCGGGAAATACATCTGCTAACACGCAGGCAATGACACTAAGTCGGTAAGAACATCTGACCTCGTTGTCAGGCATTTGTTAAACAAACAAGCATCAAACCCGAAGACCGACTCAACACGAAGTTGAGAAGAACATTTGACCTCGCTGTCAAGCATCTGTTAAACAAACAGGCATCGAACCCGAAGGCTGGCTCAACACGAAGTTGAAAAGAGAATCCATCGATTCACAATCTGAAAGAAGAATGGGGGAAGATGAACTTGAATAAGTAAACTCTATTGGGGAGCATGATAAGATAAACACATCTGTCAGTGATTCTTGCTGGGGTCTGGATGCCACTCAGGCAAGACAAATCATTGGTCGGGGTCTGGATACTGCATATGCCAATAAAACCAAACAGCGTGAGCCGGAGTTTGGATACCACATGGGCAAATAGATAAACCATCACTAGCCAGGGCCTGGATACCTCACATGTTAATGAAAACACTTGGTGTTAGTTGGGGTTTGGATACCACACGGGCTAAAGAAATGAACCGATGGAAGTCGGGGTTTGGATACCGCACGGGCTTGAACAAATAAAAATTGGTGAAAGTCGGGATCTATATACCACACGGGCTACAAAAATAAACCGGTGAGAGCCGGGGTCTGGATACCGCACGGGCTAAAGGAAAACATCACCATCTGCTGGGGTCTAGATACCGCACAGGCAAAAGAAAAACACCATCATTAACCAAGGTCTGAATACCACGCCAGCTAATGACATAAACGCTAGCCAGGGTCTGAATACCACACTTGCTAATAAAACCAAATTGGTGTGAGTCAGGGTCTGGATGCCACACGGGCTCAAGAAATAAACCGGTATCAGCCGAAGTCTGGATACCACACAGGCTGATGAAAACTGTTGTTAGCCGAGGTCTGGATACCACGCAGGCTAAAAAGATAAACCATCGTTTGTCGGAGATACACCTAGAAACAAAAGGTAACAACCTGGCTTATGTTTCGAATGCATATGTTTGAGAATGACGTAATGCTCCACACGAAATGGAAATGCTACGCGTTTGAGGATGTTATGCACGATGCAAATGCAAAGGAACCACTACAGCAAAGTAAATGCTGAAGTGACAAAGCCAACTCTGTTGGGAATAATCGGGTGCCAAGTACAATTGGACTTTTGCTGGGGAAAACAAGCCCTGGATGGCTTCCTGAAAGAGAAACCTCTTGGGTAAAGTATTCTACTGAGAATAAAAAAATCCACTCCGCTAGGGATCACAAAATCAACTCTGTTGAGGAAAGCGGCCCTGGATGGCCTACCAGAATACAACTCTTCTGATGGAACAAAAGACTCGGCTGGGGAAACAAATCCACTCTAATAGGGGAAATTAACCCTAGATAGCCTTTCAGAATACGATTCTACTGGGGAAGTAAAGCAAACCGCGGGGACTTACTCCACTCTGCCGGAGATTCCGCTCTGCTGAAAATTTGAATCCACTCTGCCAGGGATAATGAGTAAGACTTACTGGGAAGACATCCCAAACTTTCTGCTGAGGATGGAAAATAACAATTTTCCGAGTCAATCCCAATCTGCGGGGAAGGAAATGTTGCACCCCAAAATTTGCCCTCACAATACAAGACTTTGTGTTCCAAGAAGGTTCACAAGGTTCACAAAATTCACAATTGGTCAGAAGAGTTGACAATTCCCTCAGACAATGCACCTCCTAAGCAGTGCATCCAAAACTAGGGTTTTGACTTTAATCAGGCTAAATGGACTTCCAAGACTTCAAGTGAGCTTCATAACATCTTATATGTGTATAAGAACCCCCATGTCAAGTTTCAAGACTTTTCTCAAAAGTTTGCTCAGTCAGATGATCAGATAAGTCAAAAGCAGTCAATGCAGTTAAAAAGTCAAACTGAGGTCAACTGTGGTCAAACCAAAGTCAAACTTCATGATTTTTTTTTGCCAACATCAAAGAGAGGTTGGGTGAGAAATATTATCATAATAACTGTAATACCCCAAATTTTGCCCTAAGATTTGTCGTCGCATTTCATTGCATTTAATCAATTACTAACAAATTTGTGTAGTCGTTTGACTTTTTGCAGGTAAATATCATATGGCATGCATTTTTTTTCCAAAAAGTAAAAATGGCACAATTGGCAGGAGGACGTGTGTAAGGAGTTATGAGTGTGAGAGGTTGAGAGTTCGAATCTCACCTTTGTCACTTTTTTTTGTTTTTTATTATTTTTACTCTAAATTTTTCTATCTTTCATTAAAAAAATAACAAAAATAGTTTTTTATTATTATTTAATTATTATTTTCGTATTTTAATTAAATCATTTTTTAAAATATTATTTTTTTCACTTTTTTCTAAATTATTCATAAAAATATCCAAAAAATCATAAAATAAAAAATATTGAAAAAAATTTTGTTCTTTTTATAATATTTTTTATTTTAGGAATCAATAGGATTATTAGTTTTTATTTTAAGTTTATTTTAATTATTTTAAATTATTTAAATTTTATTTTTTCTTAACTAATTATTTAGTTTGGGCTTTAAAATGGGCTTTAGGGACATTATTGACAATTTGGTGTTAACCCTAATTTGTTCCCTATATATACATGTGTTGCCTTGTTGGAAAAGGGGAGAGAATGAAAAAAACCTAAGAGGAGTGAGTGCCGTTTGCCGTTATTTAGTTTTCTTCTTCATCCATTACTATTGTTTCTTTTTCTTCATCGTTTACCGTTATTTCTTTTCCTTCATCTATTACTATTGTTTCTTTTTCTTCATCTTTTACCGTTATTTCTTTTTCTTCATCTATTACCGTTATTTCTTTTTCTTTATCTATTACTGTTACGTTTATATATATATAATTTTTAAATTGTTAGAGTTTATATATATAAGATTTTTGATCGAATTATGTCGATACGATGTTTGCACATTTGTGTGCATGACGCGTGACATTTGTGTTAGTTCGATCTGGTTGCGATGATCGCAGTTTTGTGTGAGCAATAATACTATTTTTTGCTTAATTTCTTTTTCTTTGCGATAAATTTTGTTTCGTCCGATTTAGATCTGGTTGCGATGAGCGCATTTCTGCGTTAGCAACATTGTTGGGTTATTTGGCACATTTAAAATTCATTATTGCTTTATTATTATTATTATTATTATTATTATTATTATTATTATTATCATTATTTATTATTATTATCATTATTATCATTATTATTACCATTATTATTATTATTGTTATCATTAATTTATTAAAATTTGTTATAATATAAAAATCTGTTTTTTAAAATAAATAACATTAACATCTTTTCCAAATTAATATGAAAACCTATTATTTTTAAGAAAAACTTTTTTTTAGATAAATTTAAAATAATAACTAAAATCTTTTTTTTAAAATAATAACTAGAACCGTTATTTATTTTATTTTATTATTGTTTAATTCAAATTTCATTATCATATTGTATCTGCTCCTCTCATGTAACCTCGCGAACTTAACAATCGCTCTTTAAATTCTGCCTTTAAATTTCTGCTTGCATGGTTTAAATCATGACATTATCTCTCTGTTTGCATGATTCAATTATTTCACGCGTTTACTATTATTTCTGTCACATTGCACACATCCGAAGGTTAGGTCTAACTGTTTGGCCGCCGCGCCAATAGTCCGTAAAACTTCACACATTCAATTTCAAATCCTCAAAACTACAAACTACAAACCCTAATTTTCACAAATGCCTCGCCGCAGGCAAAATTACAATTTTACCCTTAGCATTAGATCAAAGAGCCGCCGCGCTCATTTTAGGGTTTCCCGCCGTGGAATCCCTAATTTAACCCTAATTACAACTTAACATTTCAACGTAGAGATTTGGAGTTTCTACACTCCACGTAAGCGTGTCCTTAAGATGCGTTTATTCCCCGTGAGACCTTGACCACAGTCAAGAAGTCTCTAACCTCCCTATTGAGGGGAACTACGATTACTCTGATTCCACTCCCGTAAGGATACGTAGGCACAAGATGCGATGTCTTGCCGAGTAAACTTAGAATTAACCCCCTTTATTATTTATTATTGCTTATTTATATTTTATTTATCTTTGCTATTTAATTATTTTGCTTATTATTTTGTAATTGTTTCTTGGATGTAAAGTTGTTTAATTATTTAATTATTATTATGGTTAGTAATTAGGGAGTGTAACAACATGTATGTAATATTAAAATAAATTTAGATCACTTTTAAATAAAGATAATTAAAATAAACACGTCACACACGTAAGTCGATTTTAATCGCCGTCTCACTTCCTAAGGATATCCCTCAAGTTGCCTACGAATAATGGTTAAGTGGGGTGTATAAAGCAAGTCCCTCAAATGAAAAAATCATCAAAGTCCCTTATGGTTGCCTTTACGAATCGAGTCCCTTTCGAAAAATGATGATAGTCCCTCCAGTTTGCTTATTACACCCCACAATGGCCTTCAAAAATCCAATTGTCCCTCACATGTCCCTTAACATCCAAAGTAAGGACTACCTACTCCATTATAGTAGGGATAGTCTTACTAAAGGAAAGAATAAAGAATAAGAAAGACCTTTAAACATTAGGGTAGGTTACTCCTAGGTGCTTGCTCACTTCAAAACTGTTTCACACTTAAACAAATTTTCAACAAGTTTTCAAACAAGTTCTTAACACATCCTTACATGGATTATTTATTAACTATTCTGAAAATTTTCTATTCACACACTACACTTTCAAAACAATTCAAAAGTGAGCTTAAGTACCTAAGAGCCCATGGATAACCATGGATGAAAAGGGTGCTAACACCTTCCCTTTTCATAACCTACCCCCCGGACCCAAAATATTCTCTAAGGTCTTTCCTGTTCTTTTATAACCTTTCCTTATGGATAAAATAAAAGTCGGTGGCGACTCTTGCTATCCGCAACATTGTTTAAAGTCAGTTCTCCCACCGTGTTACAGAACTGGCGACTCTGCTGGGGATCTATTTAAGAGGGGTACCCTTAGGAATTAAGATCACTTTAAATTGTTTGCCTTGTTTGCTTTATTATTATATTGTTGGGGTGCTCTTATGTGTGAAAGGTCCTAACCTGGATCTAGTGTACCTTAGGTAAATGGCAATAGACCAAGGAAACTGTACGACGTATATCGATACGGTTGATCTGGTGGCTATAGTTAGTGCGACTTCTTGGTTGGTGCTTATATTCCTTAAGTCAAGTTGAGGATAATATTGAGGCTGCCATATGTTGTCAATGCACTAACTGACTTTTAGAACCCTAGTTAACTCATCTTGGCCTTTAGAAAGTAGTGAGGTAACCGGCTTTGGTGCAGACTGAAGTTGGTTGACACTCGATACTACGCTCATTGAGATCTTAAACTTGGAGGGTTTTGGTTGGCAAGTAAGTTGCCTTCTGAACAACCACCCTTGTGAAGGATCAATGATATTGAGATCCCTTAGAACCTGGTTACTTTTGTAGGACAGGATGAACCATCTAACTTCAGGGGAGGGTACTTGCCTTTGAACCTCATGCAAGCCTTTAAACCTAGGGCTATGGTGTGACTTGTTTGTGTGTGCCACATGTTTGTGATTGAGCATGACATCATGACATCATCATGCATCATAAGCATATCATTTTCCCTAACCATTTCAAGGACCAAAGGATTTATCTTTGTTCTTTGTTGCAGGTCATGGCTTCTGCTCGTAGAAACACCATCAGGATCAATTTTGTAGGGATACCTCCCAAGCTCAAAGAGTTGGTTTCCAAAGTGTCTGATCATTCCCAGTTCGTCCAGAGACATGGTCACCTATTGGATCTAGTCACTTCAGGGTTCAGTGAAGACATGATGAGTGTGCTGTTTCAGTTCTTTGACCCTAAGCACCATTGCTTTACGTTTCCTGATTATCAGTTAGTTCCAACCATGGAGGAGTTCTCTAAACTTCTGGGTATCCCTGTTCTTGATCAGAAACCATTCACAGGTTTGGAGAAGGAGCTTAAACCTGAAGTTATTGCTGCAGCTCTACATCTGAAGAAGTCTGACATTGTTCTAGAGACGAGAAGCGGAGTCAAGGGTATTCTTGCCAAGGTATTAATGGATAAAGCTCAAATGTTCTTGAAGGCCATGAGCTATGATGCTTTTGAGGAGATCGTAGCCTTGCTGATATATGGCTTAGTGTTGTTCCCCAATCCAGATCAATTCATAGATGTTCATGCCATCAACATATTCCTGAGTCACAATCCAGTGCCTACCTTACTTGGAGACATCCTACATTCTCTTCACACCCGTACTACAAGGGCAAGAGGAACTTTGATGTGCTGCATACCTTTACTTTCTAGGTGGTTTATTTCTCACCTTCCTCACTCAGTAATGAAGAATGAGCAAGGGTTCAGATGGTCCAAGAGGATCATGTCACTTTCTCACTAAGACATCCATTGGTGCTCCAGATCTATGGAGAATGTCACCATCATTGACCGTTGTGGGGAGTTTCCTAATGTGACACTTCTAGGCATAAGAGGAGGCATCACCTACAACCCATCTCTAGCTTTACGACAGTTTGGTTACGCCCGGAGCGATGGTCCACATGACATGTTGATTCAGGGCATTGTGTTTGACTACGACAACGATCTTCAGGGTTACCGTCAGAGATTCATACGAGCTTGGGGAAAGGTAAACAGGATTGACAGCAAGACACTGGAGCCTAAGTACACTATTCCTATGGAGGCTTATCTCAGATGGGTACGATCTCGTGCTCAGACACTCATGATGCCATATCCTGCCGTCCTACCAGTTACCATGGAACCTGTTGCTGAAGGAGACACAGCTTATACCATCCTTCACCCAGACATGCCTACTGATATGGAAGACTTGCAGAGATCATGGATCCAACTGAAAGAGCAAAGGGATACTTTCGAGGCTCATTACAAAGCAAGCCAAGCAAGGATCCTAGAGCTAACAAAGCTACTTCATGAGGAACGAAACCTCAACTCATACCTCAACACAAAGAGGAAACGTCCATGGGAGACTTAAAACCCCATCTTTTGTACTTATTTCGTTTTCATTTTTTGTAAGCCTAAAAGGCAAAACAAGTTATTACTAATAAAAAGTTACTTTCTTGTTTGTTTAAGCAAATTTAAATCCTGCGGTCCTTGAAAACATTGCATATGCATTCCCATATCATTGCATCACAGGTTTATAATTGTGCACAGGTTTCTCATCTTCTCGCTGTTTATTTCAGCAATGGCTCTTGAACAATCAGTTAAGGATCTCCAGGCACAGAATGCACAGTTCCAAGAGCTGATCCTGAACCTATCCAAGGGGCAGGATGAATTGAAGACACTGCTGGCCAAGAAGACTAAGAAGGCTAGAAGGTCTGTTGGGTTGCTCAACATGGGAAGAAGGTTCAAAGGTCCTGACAAGACCAAGGAACAGGTTGAAGACTATGAATCTGAAGAATCTGAGCAGGAGAGAGGCAGTCTCCACAACACTATGGGGGACTCTGATTCTGAGGCTAACTACTACCATGAGCCTAACAAAGACAAATTCAAGATGCTGGTGGATAGAATGGATGCTATGGAATTACAGAAATCATCTGGGCTGGATTTTGAGGATTTGAGCTTGATATCTGGGGTGGTCATACCCATTGGGTTCAAAGTTCCTACATTTGTTGTCTATGATGGGGTCTCTTGTCCCAAATTGCATCTGAGGTCTTATGTCAGAAGAATGCAACCCCACACTGCTGATAAAAAGTTGTGGATCCATTTCTTTCAAGAGAGTTTATCTGGAGCTCAGCTAGAGTGGTATTATCAGTTGGAGAGTGTCAACATCAGAGATTGGAATGACCTTGCTGAAGCTTTCTACAAGCAGTATCAATACAATGCTGACTTAGCCCCCACTCGCATGCAGCTTCAAAGCATGTCTATGGGTGCCAAAGAAAGCTTTAAGGAGTATGCTCAGAAGTGGAGAGACTTAGCTGGAAGAGTTCAACCCCCTTTGACTGATAGGGAGTTGGTTGATATGTTCATGTGTACGCTGAATGGTCCGTTTTACAGTCATCTCATTGGAAGCTCATCATCTGGCTTCACTGAGTTGATCATGACAGGAGAGCGAGTAGAGAATGGTATCAAGAGTGGTAAGATCCAAGTGGGCACTTCTTCATCAGGTGCTGCAAAGAAGCCTCCCACTGGGAAGAAAGAATCTAATGCTGTGTATGGTCAGCCTGATCGTAACAGAAGGCATCAGTCTGTTAGTGCAGTTCATATTTCAAATCCAACTCCTGCAACAACAGAGCAGCCTCAAGGCAACCAACAGAGGGCTAGAAGACAGTTCACGAAGATCAACATGTCAATGGCTCAGGCATTGCAACACTTGTTGAAGGATGAACTTATTACCCTGAGGGAGGCTCCTCAGAATCCCAATGTTACCTCTCCCAAGTACAATCCCAATGCACGATGTGCATATCATTCAAACTGTCCAGGACATGATACTAATAACTGCTGGGTCTTGAAGAACAAAATTCAGGATATGATTGATGCTGGAGAAATTGAGTTTGATCCACCAGGTACTCCAAATGTGATTACAGCTCCAATGCCAAATCACGAGAAGACTGTCAACGCCATTGATGAAGATATTGATGAAGATCTGCATGTCTATTCAGTTATGGAGTTGAGCACACCATTGTCTGTTATCAAAAAGAGGTTAGTACAAGCTGGGATCTTTCCAGGTTGTCATGAAGATTGTCTATATTGTACCTATAAGCCGGATAGTTGCTTCATTTTGAGAGATGGGATTCAACGTCTCATGGATAAATATACTATAGTGTTTGAAAGAAGACCAACATCTGTAGAAAGTATGGTGGATCATCTGACTCAGGGTAAAAAGATTGAAGAGGTTGACATGGTTGACAAAGTACCACTAAGAATCACTTCAAAGGGTCCCATTAAAATCACTCAGCAGGGCCCAATCAAGATTACTGCTGAAGGTCCTGTGAAAGTTGTTGTTGAAGCCAGAGTAGCTCCTCTGATCATTACCACTCCTGGTCCTATTCCTTATACATCTGACAAAGCTGTGCCTTGGCACTATGGGTCTGATGTTTACATCCATGGTGTCAAGCAGGAGCCTTTACCTGATATGCCTGTTGACATTGATAATATTGCTGGATCTAGCAAGATCACTCGTAGTGGAAGAGTCTTTTCTCCTCCAGTTGCTTCTAAGAGTGCAGTTACTCCTGCTGTTACTTCCACCACTGATGCTCGGGGCAAGGGTCCTGTTATTGAGCCTGTATCTACTGATGTGCCAGCTGCTGATGACCTCTCTAAGCAGATGGAAGAAGTATTGAAAATCATTCGCAAGAGTGATTATGATATTGTTGATCAGCTGTGGCATACTCCCTCAAAGATTTCTATGCTCTCCCTGTTATTATGTTCTGAAGCTCATGCCAAGTCATTGATCAAGTTTCTAAAGATGGCTCATGTACCCAGTGCAATTTCTGTGGACCAGTTTGAGAATTGTGTTGCTCACCTGACCTATGACAACGGGTTAGGATTTTCTGATGCTGACTTAACCCCTGCCAAGAGGGATCATAACAGGGCCTTGCATATTTCAATTGAATGCAAGGGCACTACCCTGTCTCATGTGCTGATAGACAATGGTTCCTCTCTGAATGTGTTGCCTAAGGAAGTCCTGAACAAGCTGAGTCCTGAAGATACGGTATTGAAGCCCAGTAATATTGTGGTAAAGGCTTTTGATGGTTCTAGAAGAGTAGTGCATGGGGAAATTGATCTTCCAATCAAGGTTGGCTCTCAAGTGTTTACTGCTACATTCTATGTGATGGATATTCGTCCTTCGTACTCATGTCTGCTTGGTCGTCCCTGGATCCATGGGGCAGGTGCTGTGACCTCCACATTACATCAAAAGTTGAGATATCCGATGAATGGAAAAGTTGTTACTGTCTTTGGAGAGGAAGAATACTTTGTCAGCCATGTAAACACTTTCAAGTATCTGGAAGTAGAAGGTGAATACATTGAAACTCCATGTCAGTCATTTGAAGTGGTCCCCTGGGCTGTTAAGGATTGTGTGACTCCTCCTGCTGTGAAGAAGGTTCCTGTGGTCATCAGAAACCCTCCAACAATGGCAATGGCCTCCCTCAATGATGCAAAAGCTGTGGTGGAAGAAGGTGGTTGTACTATTTGGGGTCAGCTTCCTGATATTCCATACAAGCCTGACAAGTTTGGTTTGGGTTTCACTGCAGAGTCCCAGAAGGCTGTCCGTCGTGCCCGTGCTGTTCGTATCGCCAATCAAGGGGTTATCAATGCTGTGGGAGATCAAGATGAAGACTACAACTTGGAGGCATGGATTTTTCCTACTGTGGGTGCTGGACTCAATAATTGGACAGCTGAAGATGTTATCCCTATCTCCTTTAGTCAGGAGTAAATACTATTACTATGTTATGTTTTTAAATTTATAATTTCTGGAACAATTAGAAACTTTCAAGCCATGTGCCTTACCCGGGGCACAATGGTGTGCTTGTTACGGGTTGTCATTTCATTTGCATACTTCATTCAATAAAATCAGTGGACGTTTCGTTTTTATTGTGTTCCTTGTCTTTCTTTTTCTTTTATTTTTGCTTTATCAGCTATGTGTTCTTACACACACCCACGTCACTAAAATACAGATCCTCATCCACTCTGGATCCAGTTGATAACAGTTCTACTATTGCCAATTACAATTTCGAGAATCCGATCTATCAAACTGAAGACGGAAACGAGGACGATTGTGAAATACCTGTGGAGCTTGCTAGGTTGTTACAACAAGAAGAGAAAGCTATACAGCCACATGAAGAGCCAGTCGAAGTTGTGAATCTGGGAACTGAAGAAAACAGAAAAGAGGTCAAAATAGGGGCTGATTTAGAGGACAGTGTCAAGAGCAGGTTGGTTCAGATGCTACGTGACTATGTGGAGATCTTTGCTTGGTCTTATGAAGATATGCCAGGGTTGGATACGGACATTGTGGTTCACCGTTTGCCAGTGAAAGAAGATTGTCGTCCAAAGAAGCAGAAGGTTCGTCGTATGCGTCCTGAAATGTCAGAAAAGATCAAAGCAGAGGTAATGAAACAATTCAATGCAGGGTTCTTGGCCGTAACTTCTTATCCTCAGTGGGTTGCAAATGTGGTACCAGTTCCTAAGAAAGATGGTAAGGTACGTATGTGTGTAGACTACAGAGATCTGAACAAGGCTAGCCCTAAAGATGACTTTCCACTTCCTCATATTGATATTCTGGTAGACAACACTGCTCAGCATAAGGTATTCTCTTTTATGGATGGTTTCTCTGGTTACAATCAAATCAAGATGGCACCTGAAGATATGGAGAAGACTACATTTGTGACACAGTGGGGCACCTTTTGCTATAAGGTAATGCCATTTGGTTTGAAGAATGCAGGGGCAACATATCAGCGTGCTATGGTGGCTTTGTTTCATGATATGATTCATCATGAGATAGAGGTATATGTGGATGATATGATAGCCAGGTCTCAGAATGAAGAACAACATCTTGATCATCTGCACAAGTTGTTTGAGAGGTTGAAGAAATACAGGTTGAGATTAAATCCAAACAAGTGTACTTTTGGAGTTAGATCTGGAAAGCTCTTGGGTTTCATTGTCAGTGGAAAAGGTGTTGAAGTGGATCCTGCAAAAGTGAAAGCTATACGAGAGATGCCAGCTCCCCGTACTGAGAAGGAGGTTAGAGGTTTCTTGGGACGATTGAACTACATTGCAAGATTTATTTCCCAATTAACTACCATCTGTGAGCCAATCTTCAAGTTGTTGAGGAAAGATCAGGTGATGGAATGGAATGATGAGTGCCAGACTGCCTTTGATGAAATCAAGAGATATTTGCTAGAACCTCCAATTTTAATGCCACCAGTTGATGGAAGACCCTTGATTATGTATTTAACAGTATTAGACAACTCAATGGGGTGTGTATTGGGGCAACATGACGAGTCTGGTCGAAAAGAGCAGGCAATATACTACCTTAGCAAAAAGTTTACCGACTGTGAAACAAGATACTCACTGCTCGAGAAAACTTGCTACGCTTTGGCATGGGCTGCTCGCCGACTAAGACAGTATATGTTGACCCATACTACCTTATTGATTTCGAAGATGGATCCAATCAAGTACATATTTGAGAAACCTGCTCTCTCCGGAAGAATTGCAAGATGGCAAATGATCTTGACGGAATATGATATACAGTATACCACTCAGAAGGCCATTAAGGGGAGTGTTGTTGCTGATCATTTGGCTCATCAAGCAGTAGATGATTACCAGTCAATGAATTTTGAGTTCCCTGATGAAGACGTTATGTCTGTTACCAAAGAACCTGGACAATATGACGGACCTGAACAAAGATCTCGATGGACTATGGTTTTTGATGGTGCCTCCAATGCACATGGTAATGGTGTTGGTGTTGTGATTAGTTCCCCTGAAGGTTGTCATACCCCGATTACTGCCAGACTTTGTTTCTATTGTACCAATAACATGGCTGAGTATGAGGCATGTATCATGGGTATGCAAGTTGCTATTGATATGAAGATTCAGTTCCTTGAGGTGTATGGAGATTCAGCTCTGGTAGTAAGTCAGATTAAAGGAGATTGGGATACAAAGCATGATAATCTCATTCCTTACAGAGAACATGTGTTGTCTTTGATCCCACATTTCAAAGAGATTACTTTTGGACATATTCCACGAAGAGAGAATCAGTTGGCAGACGCATTGGCCACCATGGCATCTATGTTTGAGATAAGCTGGGATGGTGAAGACTTCCCACAACCTGTAAACGCAGACATAGTTAAAAAATACTACGCATAAAAAGAGACCCGCTAGGTTGACAGGCCTAGGCAAAAATAAGGGCATCCCGGCAAACCAAAAGGGTTTGGGCAAAAATTAGGGATATATATATAAAAAGATGTACACCCGGCAAGTCGAAAACCTGAAAAGGCGGCTTGGGCAAAAAAGGGTATCCCGGTGGATTGAAAACCTGAAAGGGCAATCCAGGCAAAAGTTAGGGATTAAAGCGTATGACTATGTCTCGTTTGGATCACTCATGAAACTGCAATCAGTTGTACTACTTACTCAAGCTCAAACAGATAAAGCTCAATCCAATCGTTTCCGTCTCAACAGCAAGAAGATGAGATACTTGAGTGGCAATAGTAGAATTGAAACTCAATAGGATTATTTCCCACATAGTTGATTCTTTTTGTAAAACTTCATGACAAAATTTTCTTACTAGGGTTTATGTCTCCTTGTACAAACTTACCCGTGTATGGGTCACTTTTGATATAAATAAATTCCATCTTTTGAATCCAGATTTACTTTTACCCTATTTACATAAGCGAAACGTCCATTGGTTGTGTTTGAATGTATGTATGCCTTTGAATATGATTGATGTTTACCAGAAATGCATGTATGCTTTTAATATGATTGATGTTTACCAGAAATGCATGAAAATGCAGTAATAGTATTTACTAAGGACGAACGAGGGAAGGATTTCAACGAAGCTTCGCCGGTTCATCTTTACAAGACAGTTACACACCATCAGTAGGACTAATCCATTTTCACAAAGTCTAATCTCCCCTGGAATTTATATCCATCTCTTTTATCCTCATACGGATATACGGGAAATTACTTTCCAATAAGGGCACGATGAACGAAGACGGGATGTTATACTTATCCTACTATCAAACGAAAACGAAGGTTATCTATACCCTACTATCCCCAACAACGGGAGGTTATCTATACCTTGCTATCCCCAACAACGGGAGGTTATCTATACCTTGTTATCCCCAACAACGGGAGGTTATCTATACCTTGTTATCCCCAGCAGACGGAGGGTTATGTATTCTTCAACAACGAATCGGGATTTATTTTCCTTGGCCAGCAGTTGTTATACAAGGATATCCAGACACTTCCAGCAGTGTCATAGCATACATACATCATTTACATCATACCATAACATATATGTCTATAGTACATTACCTAAGTGCATCATGTCATACATGCATACATAAAGCATAAACTAATGTTGTTATACAAAATGCTACCTTGTTTTCAGGTTAATTATCCAACAAACAATCTTATGATCTTTGGGACTGCTTTATTGTAACCTCAGGGTTACTTTATCCTCCTGATGAGCTTCTTATTACTTTGGGACTGCTTTATTGTAACCTCAGGGTTATTTTATCCTCCTGATAGCCTCTCATGACTTCAAGACTGCTTTAGAGCTACTGATTGCTCTATCCTCCTGAAATCATCCTATTACTTCAAGACTGCTTTAGAGCTATTCATTGCTCTATCCTCATGAGGTCATATTACTACTTCAAGACTGCTTTAGAGCTATTCATTGCTCTATCCTCCTGAAGCCATCTAATTATTTCAAGACTGCTTTAGAGTTATCCATTGCTCTATCCTCCTGAAATTACATTATTATTTCAAGACTGCTTTAGAGCTATCCATTGCTCTATCCTCCTGAAATCATTACTTCAAGACTGCTTTAGAGCTATTGATTGCTCTATCCTCCTGAAGACATATCATATTATTATTTCAAGACTGCTTTAGAGCTGTTGATTGCTCTATCCTACTGAAGCCATTCTATTACTTCAAGACTTCTTTAGAGCTATTGATTGCTCTATCCTCCTGAAACCATTATTACTTCAAGACTGCTTTAGAGCTATTGATTGCTCTATCCTCCTGAGGTCAGATTTATCACTTCAAGACTGCTTTAGGGTTATCATTATTGATTGCTCTATCCTCATGAAGACATGCTGTTACATCAGTATTACTCCAGACTCCTGACAGTTCTCATTATACTACTGAAGAACTTTCCCCTAGTGGCATCTTTAAGCCCACTCAATCATGTTCAACCAACCATCAATATCACTCCATGCACTGGTGAGTGCAAATTTTTGGGCTTTTGTGTTCAATCCCCTTCAACCTTCCAGGTTACGACTGGCAAATATACCAATCTAACCCCTCAGGTTTCAGAAAATTGAACAGGGGCAGCTGTTGCACCCCAAAATTTGCCCTCACAATACAAGACTTTGTGTTCCAAGAAGGTTCACAAGGTTCACAAAATTCACAATTGGTCAGAAGAGTTGACAATTCCCTCAGACAATGCACCTCCTAAGCAGTGCATCCAAAACTAGGGTTTTGACTTTAATCAGGCTAAATGGACTTCCAAGACTTCAAGTGAGCTTCATAACATCTTATATGTGTATAATAACCCCCATGTCAAGTTTCAAGACTTTTCTCAAAAGTTTGCTCAGTCAGATGATCAGATAAGTCAAAAGCAATCAATGCAGTTAAAAAGTCAAACTGAGGTCAACTGTGGTCAAACCAAAGTCAAACTTCATGATTTTTTTTTGCCAACATCAAAGAGAGGTTGGGTGAGAAATATTATCATAATAACTGTAATACCCCAAATTTTGCCCTAAGATTTGTCGTCGCATTTCATTGCATTTAATCAATTACTAACAAATTTGTGTAGTCGTTTGACTTTTTGCAGGTAAATATCATATGGCATGCATTTTTTTTTCAAAAAGTAAAAATAGCACAATTGGCAGGAGGACATGTGTAAGGAGTTATGAGTGTGAGAGGTTGAGAGTTCGAATCTCACCTTTGTCACTTTTTTTTGTTTTTTATTATTTTTACTCTAAATTTTTCTATCTTTCATTAAAAAAATAACAAAAATAGTTTTTTATTATTATTTAATTATTATTTTCGTATTTTAATTAAATCATTTTTTAAAATATTATTTTTTTCACTTTTTTCTAAATTATTCATAAAAATATCCAAAAAATCATAAAATAAAAAATATTGAAAAAAATTTTGTTCTTTTTATAATATTTTTTATTTTAGGAATCAATAGGATTATTAGTTTTTATTTTAAGTTTATTTTAATTATTTTAAATTATTTAAATTTTATTTTTTCTTAACTAATTATTTAGTTTGGGCTTTAAAATGGGCTTTAGGGACATTATTGACAATTTGGTGTTAACCCTAATTTGTTCCCTATATATACATGTGTTGCCTTGTTGGAAAAGGGGAGAGAATGAAAAAAACCTAAGAGGAGTGAGTGCCGTTTGCCGTTATTTAGTTTTCTTCTTCATCCATTACTATTGTTTCTTTTTCTTCATCGTTTACCGTTATTTCTTTTCCTTCATCTATTACTGTTGTTTCTTTTTCTTCATCTTTTACCGTTATTTCTTTTTCTTCATCTATTACCGTTATTTCTTTTTCTTTATCTATTACTGTTACGTTTATATATATATATAATTTTTAAATTGTTAGAGTTTATATATATAAGATTTTTGATCGAATTATGTCGATACGATGTTTGCACATTTGTGTGCATGACGCGTGACATTTGTGTTAGTTCGATCTGGTTGCGATGATCGCAGTTTTGTGTGAGCAATAATACTATTTTTTGCTTAATTTCTTTTTCTTTGCGATAAATTTTGTTTCGTCCGATTTAGATCTGGTTGCGATGAGCGCATTTCTGCGTTAGCAACATTGTTGGGTTATTTGGCACATTTAAAATTCATTATTGCTTTATTATTATTATTATTATTATTATTATTATTATTATTATTATTATTATCATTATTTATTATTATTATCATTATTATTACCATTATTATTATTATTGTTATCATTAATTTATTAAAATTTGTTATAATATAAAAATCTGTTTTTTAAAATAAATAACATTAACATCTTTTCCAAATTAATATGAAAACCTATTATTTTTAAGAAAAACTTTTTTTTAGATAAATTTAAAATAATAACTAAAATCTTTTTTTTAAAATAATAACTAGAACCGTTATTTATTTTATTTTATTATTGTTTAATTCAAATTTCATTATCATATTGTATCTGCTCCTCTCATGTAACCTCGCGAACTTAACAATCGCTCTTTAAATTCTGCCTTTAAATTTCTGCTTGCATGGTTTAAATCATGACATTATCTCTCTGTTTGCATGATTCAATTATTTCACGCGTTTACTATTATTTCTGTCACATTGCACACATCCGAAGGTTAGGTCTAACTGTTTGGCCGCCGCGCCAATAGTCCGTAAAACTTCACACATTCAATTTCAAATCCTCAAAACTACAAACTACAAACCCTAATTTTCACAAATGCCTCGCCGCAGGCAAAATTACAATTTTACCCTTAGCATTAGGTCAAAGAGCCGCCGCGCTCATTTTAGGGTTTCCCGCCGTGGAATCCCTAATTTAACCCTAATTACAACTTAACATTTCAACGTAGAGATTTGGAGTTTCTACACTCCACGTAAGCGTGTCCTTAAGATGCGTTTATTCCCCGTGAGACCTTGACCACAGTCAAGAAGTCTCTAACCTCCCTATTGAGGGGAACTACGATTACTCTGATTCCACTCCCGTAAGGATACGTAGGCACAAGATGCGATGTCTTGCCGAGTAAACTTAGAATTAACCCCCTTTATTATTTATTATTGCTTATTTATATTTTATTTATCTTTGCTATTTAATTATTTTGCTTATTATTTTGTAATTGTTTCTTGGATGTAAAGTTGTTTAATTATTTAATTATTATTATGGTTAGTAATTAGGGAGTGTAACAACATGTATGTAATATTAAAATAAATTTAGATCACTTTTAAATAAAGATAATTAAAATAAACACGTCACACACGTAAGTCGATTTTAATCGCCGTCTCACTTCCTAAGGATATCCCTCAAGTTGCCTACGAATAATGGTTAAGTGGGGTGTATAAAGCAAGTCCCTCAAATGAAAAAATCATCAAAGTCCCTTATGGTTGCCTTTACGAATCGAGTCCCTTTCGAAAAATGATGATAGTCCCTCCAGTTTGCTTATTACACCCCACAATGGCCTTCAAAAATCCAATTGTCCCTCACATGTCCCTTAACATCCAAAGTAAGGACTACCTACTCCATTATAGTAGGGATAGTCTTACTAAAGGAAAGAATAAAGAATAAGAAAGACCTTTAAACATTAGGGTAGGTTACTCCTAGGTGCTTGCTCACTTCAAAACTGTTTCACACTTAAACAAATTTTCAACAAGTTTTCAAACAAGTTCTTAACACATCCTTACATGGATTATTTATTAACTATTCTGAAAATTTTCTATTCACACACTACACTTTCAAAACAATTCAAAAGTGAGCTTAAGTACCTAAGAGCCCATGGATAACCATGGATGAAAAGGGTGCTAACACCTTCCCTTTTCATAACCTACCCCCCGGACCCAAAATATTCTCTAAGGTCTTTCCTGTTCTTTTATAACCTTTCCTTATGGATAAAATAAAAGTCGGTGGCGACTCTTGCTATCCGCAACATTGTTTAAAGTCAGTTCTCCCACCGTGTTACAGGAAACATTCCACTGGCTTCTCTAGGTACCTGCAGGGGATGAAAATTAATTGGGGAAATATCCCGAAGGAAACTCACTTTGACAAAAACTAATGACCAGCTAGAGTCTGCTACGGACAACAACTTCACTGGGAAATCACCCAATGAGGGAATTAGCATCTAGATCTGTTTGGGGAAATGAGCAATAAACTCAACCATATCAACCTCTGCTTAGGGAATTGAGTCAGTATCATAGACTCTGTGGGGAAACAACACTGAACTCATCCCACTGCTGGGGAAATAATCCCAAATACCTGATGGGGATAACCATCATCTCAACCTGCTGAGGAGAAACTAGTCTCATCTGCTGGGGAGAAACTAGTCTCAGCCTGTTGGGGATAAATGTAACTCAATCTGCTGGGGAGAGCTTTTGATCTGATATCAACATCTTGTGCGGATACAGAATCTCTATTATGGAGGAATGAGATCAATCGAGCCTTGTGTCGGGGAATGTGATAGCATGTAAGACACTGGGAATGTTTTTGCCAAGTATAGTTGGGCTTTTGGTTTAGGGATAGGACCAAGTTTACGGTGATTGGATGTTTTATGGTTACCAAGGCAATTGGATTTTAAGGAGGAATTACTAGACGAGAACTAGCATTCGAGGGTAGACTACCAGGCGAGAACTGGTGGCAAAAGGTTAAGTTGTCAGACGAGAACTGACTTCTAGTTTTAGTATCAGATGGGAACTGATTTCTGGTTTGGTATCAGACGGGAACTGATTTCTGATTTGCCAGACAAGAACTGGACTTTGAAATGTGTTTGCCAGACGAGAACTGGTTAAACAGTTGGTTAAAGAAAGGGTGACCAGACGGGAACTGGTTTAAAAGCTGACATGTACCAGACGAGAAGCGGTGTTTAGTGAAGGGTTGACCAGGCGAGAACTAGTTTAAAGGTTCGTCAGATAAGAACTGGTTAAACAGCAGGATAAAGAATGGGTGACCAGACGGGAACTAGTTTAAAAGTTTGACATGTACCAGACGGGAACTGGTGTTTACTGAAGGGTTGACCAGGCGAGAACTGGTTTAAAGGTTTGCTAGACGAGAACTAGGCTTTGGAGGTGATTTCGGTTACAAGGTTCTGACAGGTAACAGGTTTATGCTGTTGGATGAAGGTCTAATGACATAGAGACCTTTTCAGAAGGTTCAAGTTATTTGATGAGGTGATATTTGATGAGGTGATGACACGATTCCCCGACACTTGACTTGAACTCAATAGTTACTGATGAACTTGCTTGAATAGCTTGCCCTAGTGTAGTTCAACTTGCCCTTGTCTAATCTTTGGGAAAGTTCACCTTGAAAAGAAGATAGCTTGCCATGAGACGACCTCGAGATGGCTTGCCCCATAATTTGTACCGTGAAAGGATTCATCCTTAAACAACTCCCAGAGCAATTGGCTTCAATGTACTCTTAAAGTGGCTTGCCCCTGAATGAGCGTTGAAGCGACCTAACTTGCCCTGACTGAACACTGGAGGATCTTCCCTCAAATCGACAGAATCTCCAAGTGACCTGCCCCTGATTGGTAGTCTAGAGATGATTCACTTCTGATCAACTGCTTCTTGAATGATTTGCCCTATAATCAACCGATGCTTGGGGATTTATCTCAGATTGACTGATTCTAAACTCTTCATATGCCAATGCCCCAGATCCAGACTGCTGAATGATCTAGACATGTTCGATTACTCCCTGTTGGAATTTCCTCCATGTCGACTACTGACATGCAATTAAAATTGTTTGCTCACGAATGGTAATTTTAATGTGGTATTCATGCAGATTTTGAAAGAAATGTCACTTATTAAGTGTCGTGACAGTGAGTGACAAATGAACCAAAAGTCCAAACGTAGTGCTGATTTGATTGGTGTGAAAGATATAGTAAGCAAAATGACACCAATGCTGATGAGTAACAAATATGTGAGGAGTCAGGTTACTCAACCTCATTGTAGTATGCTTTCGGAATAAAGCCCGCCTCAATTAGGTCTTTTAAGGGTTGAATCATGGTCTGGTTCACGGTTTATGAAACAAAGGATATTAGGCTCAAAGTATGATTTGTACCCACCCCTTCTCCGTGATGATCTCTAATCCTACGTTCAGTTAACTTGGCACAAGCACTCACCTCTTCAAAAGGTTTGTCAAATGGTAGGACTGATGGTTAAGGAACCCACAAGGTTTTTGGAGCGACAGTTACCCCTTTTGTCTTCTATGTCTGTAGTCACACGACCTTGTTCTTGTTTGAGGATTTTTCTTTTGTGATCTTTTCTTTTTATTCTTTTGTTCCCTAATTTTTGCCTGGACTAATTTTTTCGAATTTTTTGATTTTGAAGTCCAGCGGGATGCCCTAATTTTGCCTAAGTATTTTCTTACCAGCTTTTCAACTTAACGGGCTTTCTCTTATTTCTTTTTCCTTTTCTCCTTTTTTTTGAAACAAGTCGTGTGACACTAGTTGTCTTGATTTCTCTAAAAAGGTTGTAATTGTCTTACTCCTGATTTGTGATGTTTAACCATTGTTGTTGACGAGATATGACCTCTTGAGAGGGATAAGATATGACTGGTCCTTGAATGAGGACACACCTCTATAAAATTTGAATGCTCGGTCAAATTAACTGACAACTACCCTACCACAGGTTAAGATGTGAGGGTTTGTAAATCCGAAGAAACTCCTACTTTAAGGCTCGAAGTGGTTAACTAGGGACTAACTCCTTATCTCTCCGGTGTTTAGGGGATTTGAAACAACGCATGTACGTCATCAGCAGGATTTTATCCGAAAGCATACGATCAGTAATTATGAGTTTTCAGTTTTCGTCATCCTCCCTCCAATTTTTGCTAAACAACAGTGATGAAAGTGGAATGGATAGAAGGTGCATGTGTCTGTGCTTTGTGATAAGAAGACAAATGAGCGAATGCGACATGATTAATTCATAAAAATGCATAATCACTTCATTAATATTACCATTCAAAACAACAATGTTTAAAAGCAAGTAACAATTGACAATGGAAAACTACAAATGCAAATGATAAACATGTCTGAGGACTGTCAATGCTGAGGACGTCTGCCTGTCTGGATCACTGGCTTCTGAAGATAACCCTCGGAATCTGCGAGCTTAGACAGCTGAGAGGTTGACATGAACAACTAAAACTCCTTTTGGAAAAGATATGCATCCTTTGTCAATCAACTGTTGCACTTTGGCTTGAAAAGCTTTGCAATCTTCGGTTGAATGCCCCATGGATCCGCCATGATATCCACACTGAACATGAGGATTATACCCAGGAGGGTAAGGCTCTGGCATAGGCTTAAGAGTCTTAGGCTCCACCAATGAGTTATGAACCAGATGTGGCAGACGTTGATTGTACGACATGGGGACTGGATGAAGAGGAGCAATCCTTCTTTCCAAGTTGTTGCGAGACCTACTCTGATTCGGGCGTTGATTCTGAAAACCTCGACCATGGGCTCATTGATTTGTATGAGGAGCGACCTAGGGTTTCTGATGTGGTGCCCTAGGCACGGTTGTCTATCCAGAATAGCGTGATACAGAAGATAATGACCGCTGAGAAGATGAAGAACCAAAAGATTTCACTGATTCACCCCGAGAATAACTAACACCTGTCATGACTGTGTTGATCACACTTTCTTCTTCTTCTTAGGAGTCACTGAAGGATTCAGCTTCACTGGCCTGACTACTCGAGACATTCTGAATTTTTCCCATCTTTATGCCATTCTCAATGCGTTCTCCTGCTATTACCAGTTCAGAGAAATTTGGTGCAATTTCAAGCATCCTTTCAAAGTATGGGCTCTGCAACGAGTCTATGAACATGTCAGCTAACTCTTGGTCTAGAAGCGGCGGTTGCACTTTGAAAGCAAATTCTCTCCATCTCTGAGCATACCTTCTGAAGGGTTCACTGTTCTCTTGAGATAAGCTTTGCAACTGCATGCCACTAGGAGCCATGTCAAGATTATATTCGTACTGCTTTAGAAAAGTTTTGGCTAAGTCCATCCATGATCCGATCTGACCACTCTCTAACTGCATATACCAACTCATAGATGCTCCAATCAGACTGTCCTGGAAATAGTGAATCATAAGCTTATCATTATGCACAAATGAGGTCATTCTTCTGCAAAATACCACTAAATGTTGTCTCAGGCGGCTATCCCCTTTGTATTTCTCAAACCTCGGCGCCTTGAAATTCGGAGGTAACACCATACCGGGTACCAGGAACATGTCTGAAGCGTTGAGACCAACAGTATCTTTAACTTCAAAGGCCTTAAGTTTTTCATCCAACACATGAAACCTTTTAGCGTACTCAAGAGCTCTCAGGTCCTTAATCTTCACCATCAGAACCTCTCTTTTGGAATTCAACACAGAGAAAGAAACATCATGACAATATGTGGTATCAGGAGAAGAAGAACATCCACTTTGGACAATAAAATGCTCATGTAGATCTTGATTCTCAATAGAGGGCTGCACAGGCTGAGCTTCAGTAAGTTTGTTCACTTGCGGAGAATCTTCGTCGGGCAGGGAACCATCCAGAGGGTTGGTCATCAAAGTAAAACCTGGTGGGCTATCAACATTCTGGAGGTTGTTTCCTGACATAACTACCAACAGCTTCCAACTTGACTTCACTTCTTGACACTGCTCGATCCTGCTTCAACCACTTGGTCGTTTTCCAACAATCACCACTTGTTCAAAACAAACACCGGGGAATCAACTGGCTGAATCAAAAACAACGGCAGGATGAGAGCTCTGGCTTGCTAAAGAATGATATACAAAATGATGCAAAGATGCTTATGATATGCAATGCAAAATGCAACAAACACGGGATCACAACCTCCACAAACCTCTGAAAAACTACTGTGTTGTTGACTGAATAGTTCAAAAGTCCGCTCTGAAGAGAAAACCAAAATACCGGGTTGGTTGGAGGTCAAGTTTCCTGCAAAACCCTCCTGCTCACAGGTATGGACCTATCTCTGATAAGGTCTGGCATCCTATGCGGTCATCAGCGTCACAGACTTTCAAGAAACGATGATACGTTCACCATTTCTGGTTTGACATCATAGTCTAACAAAGCGGCCTCACTGAGCTGACTTCCAAATGATCGGTCTCCAAAGTCGACAACCTTCATATCCAACACCCTTTCCTGACAAATGTATAAGATAGGATGTCTTCAAAGAAAACCTCGTCTGAACGTGAATTTCGTGAGAACTAATGCATGCGGAAGCATACAGGTCCAACATTACTCTCCACTCTAATGCTATGGTTATTCTCAAGCCTGAGTTTTGCCTTATCATACAGTGGAACATTCCCATCCAACAGCACAGCAACAAATAACATCAATAATAAAGTGCGGGAAAAGTAAATACAACAATATACAAAATACAACACACAAATATACAAACCTACAAATAAAAATAGACAAGCGCTAGGATTGACTCGCATAGGGGATGAGACGATTCCCTAGCAAAGTCGTCAGTTGTCGCATCGCTATGAAGAGGGGCCGACAAAGACAGAAGAGTATCCATCGTTTGTTATTTATCCCAAAGAGAGGGAAATGAAAAGATTAGAGAAAACCTACGAAAAAGGGGAAAGACAGGTCATCGCAACCAAATCTTGGGTTCGGGAGTCGGTAACGCAGGGGGAAGGTATGAGCACCCATCACGTCCGTTTTACTCAACAGGATCCATACTTGTTGTCTAATCTATGGGTGAAAAACTATCTAAAGGCTGCTACTGCTAAACGGGAGAGCAGAAAGAACTGACTCGATAGGACATCGTTGCCCTATGCCTATGTATTCCCTCGTGCAATGGGAAAGTCAGAGTCAACGTAGTTTGGAAAACTACGGGGATGGTTGCTCTCCAAGACATCGTGTCTTGTGCCTGTGTATTCTCATCTGGTATGAGAAATCAGAGCAAAACATAGTTTAGGCTAACTACGGGAAAACGGGGTGTTCTCGATCACACGGGGGCGAGAGAAAAAGGTCCGGGTAGACAATGCTGGCGTACGCATTCTAGCAGTTAGGTGTATTGTTGCTCGACCATTAGAGACTTAGGCGTTACCTGTTTGCGATAGAACGGACGTAACACATCATGGGTTAAAAGGTACGGGGAACCTAAAGGTTTAGAACAACAGGCTGGTCTCGATTGCGCGGGGCAAGAGAAGGGTTCAGAATAAAGGGTTGGTCTCGATTGCACGGGGGCAAGAGAAGGGGAAGTTAGTTGTTAGCGAGAAAGTCTCGATCACACTGGGACGAGAGAAAAGAGAAATTAGTCGTTAGTGTGCTCGCCAAGACATCGCGTCTTGTGTCTACATATTCTCATCTGGCATGAGAAATTAGAGCAGTTGTAGTTCAGCTAACTACGAAAAAGAGTCTCGATCGCACGATGTGCGAGAGAAAAGGGGTCTCGATTGCACGGAGGTGAGAGAAAAGGTCCTAGGCCTGGAACGCCTAAACAGAAAGGAATCGGATCAGGACGCACATGCTAAATCCTAAGACGTAGGAGCGAATGCGTTGCATATCGCCCAAAGGGCATACACTAAACACTCTAGACGAAATGAGAAGAGGCTCCCCACTCATCATTTCCTACGTATCTAACGCTAACGGCTCACAACACTCGACGGTTGATGAAAATATTGAATTAGGGAAATTTACCAAACAGAGTGGTTCCGTTGACCCTTGAATTTGCATGCAAGCTTTATTTCCAAACTTCTAGTCTCCTCTTTGATCCTTGATGATGATGTTTCGGAATACGGCTCGAAAGGGTTAAAGTGAATTGAATCGGGTCCAATGTGATGATAAACCGTCGTAGCTCGACTTATAAGGGAAGTCAAACTATAGGAGGTCGCGTATTGATATTCGTGCTATGGACAAGATAGAGAAATGATATTGAGGATCATTCTCCAATTGAATCGTGTCGCACAGACCAAAATAATGGGATCTCATCTTAATCGCAAACATAATATCGATTAATCGAATGTAGCCTATCGCGATCCCAAAGTAAAGAAAATGACCCAAATGGTCATCTTCCATAGATTTGAAATCGGGAAGATTATTGACTTTCGAAAATCTGACGCGTACGAATATAAGACTTCATCGATCACAGAAAGTCAAAATAAAATCGAAAAGAAGAAGAAATGAGGAGAGAAAGAAGGTGGTCTCGGATCCAACATTATTCATCAATAATTTGACTGGTAATGGATTACTGAAGTGTCGTCATCGACCAAAAAAACAAATATGGAGCAAAATGTCCAATAATAAATGAGAAATAAAATCTAACTTCTAAAAATAAAATATGATAAAATTTAATATTATAAACTTCTAAATAGAGAAACTATATAATATTTACATAATAAAATGTTTACAAAAGAAAATATTAATAGTTTACTAAAATAAGAAAATGCTATATATAAAAAAAAAGACAAAGGGGAGGGGTGTTAGTAGACACGGTGGTTGTGCAAGGAAAAAGAACACGGTGGGCTTCAGCCCATCAACCAAAGTCAATAAAAAATAAATAAAAAAGCAGAGAAAAAGAAAATCATCTTCTTCTATTTCGTTCAGGCCCCTCTCTCTCTTCTCCATTACTCTCTCTGCTCTGTTCAAAGCAAAAATCCATGGCTAAAAAATGTTGATATGGAGGCGGACAAACACTCGCCTTCCTTTGTTCATTCTTGGTTTGTCATCAATTCAACTTCTCCTTTCTGTTTGTGTTGGTGCTTCTCTTCAAATTCTGAGCTGAAAAGAAAAAAATGGGTTACGAATAGGATGCTTCCATGGAATTTGAATGGGTTAGATGTTTGATGTGAGTGGTGAAATTTTGGTTATGGAGCGAGTTGCTAGAAGGATTTGAATCAAGGTTATTGTGTTGTTGGAAAGAAAATGGTGTTGTGAATAATGGTGAAGATCTGGGTGTTTGATGGAGTTATTGAAGGTGGATTTCTGGGTCGAGTTTCAACGGTTTGGGGTTACTCTTGAACATTGTGAATGGCGAGAAGAAATAGTGATGAAAGGGTGTTGAGGAAATGGGTTGTTTCGCGGTGAAGGTTATTTGAAATTCTGGGTTGATTTTACAGAAGCAAATGATGAGTTGTTGGTGGATAAAAGCGTTTCTGGGTCAAAAATGGAAGTGAGGAAGAAGATGGTTGGTTTGAGTTGAGATGAAGACGATGCTGAAGGTCTCTAAAAATGGGATGAAGTTTAATGCGTTTTTTCATGAAGTTTTCTGATGATGATTGGTGATGAAGCTGTTGTGATGAAGATGATGAAGAATGTTCAGGAATGGAATTCTGGGTGATTAGCTGATGAAGGTGATGATGAACTTGGTGAGCGGCGGAATAGGGTTTTCCGAGAAAGATGAAAGTGAATAGTAACCATATATATACAGGATCGACACGTGGCGAGTGTGCTGGCTGTGCTGTTTTTGTTAATTTTAATTAAAGTTAATTAAAAGCTGACTAATGAACGAAATTAAATTATACTCTAATAACTAATCTAAACTAATCTAATTAACTAATAAATGATTAATAATTAAATTCTAACTCTAACAATACTCTAATTAGCAATTAATTCTAAAACTAATTTCTAATTAACTTCAAAACTAAAATTCTAGCTAAATAATTAAAACTAATTAAATCTATTAAAATCTAAACTTAGACAATTAATCTAATTAATCTAAATAAACAAAATTTATTTCTAAAAACCAATAAAAACTAATTTCTATACTAATAGAATCTATTTAATAAAGAACTAAGATTATATTCTAGAAAAACCATTTAGACTAAAAAATATTAAAGTTCTATTTCTAAAAATAAATACTTTCTAATAATTCTATTTTTAATAAAATTCTATTCTAAAAGTCTATCAAAAATGCTATATTCAAATTAAAACTATATGCTAAAAATCTAATAAAAAACTATTCTAGAAAACTATTTCTAAGAATTCTATAAAAAAATCAAGAAAAGAAAATAAAGCAGGAAAAAGTAGCGAAATAAACGGAAAAAGGGGTCGAACACCGAAATGCACCAAAAAAAGTCAGCACCGACTGCATCACCGGGAAAAGAACGACTTCGCTCGATTCTGAAATAAATTTTCTCATCATCTGAACTGGTTTGAATAGCCTGAAACGCGAGCAAAGCGGCTGTAATCCCGATAAATTCAATCCGACCGAAAAATGACAATATGCGATAAATGATATGCAGATGCAAATGAAATGAACATAACCCAAATTACAAGAAATGGTTGGTCAAATTTTGGGTTACAACACTTGCTTTTCTGTAAATGTCACTCTTCGCTTCGCCCAGAGCGAAAGAGTTTTGTCTTATAGGGTTTGTGTTTCAAGAATCGACAAATCATAAAAAAGAATGCCATTTTGAATTCTTGCATTTATTACTATTTTTACTTTTTGCTTTCTTAGAAAATGGTAATTCTAAAACAACCCAAAATAAAAATAAGCATTTTTCAAAATACCACTGCACACACTTTTACATTCTCTGTCTTTTCTAAAAAATGAATCATCATACTATGCATATTATTTATTTTAAACCCCATTGAAAGTATGGTTCAATGCCTTCTTCCAACTTTGAATTCCCGGTATTCGAAGCCGAAGAAGAAGAGGACAAAGAAATTTCAGATGATATTTCTCGACTACTCAAACATGAGGAAGGTCCATTCAACCTTACAAAGAACCGTTAGAAACGGTCAATTTGGGTTCAGAAGAGGAAAGAAAATAAGTTAAAATTGGAGTACTACTCAGTCCAACTGTCAAAGAAGGCCTGATAGAGCTTCTCAAAGAGTTTCCAGATGTGTTTGTTTGATCCTACCAAGACATGTCAGCGTTAGATACCAACATCGTGGAACATCACTTACCACTGAAGCCAAAGTGTCATTTGATTAAACAAAAATTGAGAAGGACTCATCCAAATATGGCCATCAAAATTAAGGAAGAGGTACATAAACATATTGACGTAGGTTTCCTTGCCACCTCATAATATCCTCAATACCTAGCCAACATAATACCAGTTCCCAAGAAAGATGGAAAAGTTAGAATGTGTATAGACTACAAAGATTTAAGCAGAGCAAGTCCAAAGGATGACTTCCCTCTACCACACATTGATATGCTAGTTGAAAGCACATCAAAGTTCAGAGTATTCTCCTTCATGAATGGGTTCTCGGGCTATAAACAAATCAATATAGCACCGAAAGATATGGAGAAAACTTCATTGATCACCTCATAAGACACCTTTTGTTATAAAGTAATTTCATTCAGTCTAAAGAATGCAGGGGCCACTCATCAAAGGGCTATGACAACTTTGTTTCACGACATGATGCACAAAGAAATTGAAGTGTAGATCGATGACATGATTGCCAAATCTAAAACAGAAGAAGAACATGTGGAACACCTACCAAAGTTATTTCAGCATCTGAAAAATACAAACTCCATTTGAATCCCAACAAATGTACATTCGGTGTTCATTCAGGAAAGCTCTTGGGATTCATCGTCAGCCAAAAAGGAATTGAGGTTGATCTTGACAAGGTCAAGGCTATTCAAGAAATTCCTTTTCCAAAGACTGAAAAGTAAGTAAGAGGATTTTTAGGACGTCTAAATTACATCTCAAGATTCATATTCCTCATGACCGTGACATGTGCATCGATCTTCAAACTAATCAGAAAGAACCAAAGCTGTGTATGGACAGAGAATTGTCAAAGAGCTTTTGACAGCGTCAAAGAATATCTTCTAAAACCACCTATTATGTCCCCTCTAGTGGAAGGAAGATAACTGATCATCTACTTAATAGTCTTAGAAGACTTCATGGACTGTGTGCTTAGCCAACAAGACGAAACAAAAAGAAAAGAGTCTGCCATTTATTACTTAAGCAAGAAATTCACGGAATGTGAAACTTGATACACTATGCTCGAGAAAACTTGTTGCGATATAGCTTGGGCAGCTAAACGTCTTCGCCAATACATGATTTGTCACACTACTTGGTTAACATCTAAAATGGATCCAATTAAGTACGTCTTTGAAAAGCCTGCTTTAACAAGGAGGATTTCCCATTGGCAGATGTTGTTATCAGAATACGACATCTAGTATCATGCTCAGAAAGTCGTCAATGAAAGTATTTTAGCCGATCATTTGGCTCATCAACCAGTTGACGACCAGGAATCAATCAAATTTGACTTCTCGTATGAAAATGTAATGTACCTAAAGATGAAAGACTGCGATAAACCACTACCAAGCGAAGGGCCAGAGCCAGGATCCCAATGGGGATTAATATTTGACGGAGCTGTCAATGCTTATGGAAACGAAATTGGGGCAATCATTGTTACACCTCAGGGTACCTATATTCCTTTCATCGCCAGATTGGCATTCAAATGTACCAACAATGAGGCCAAATATGAAGTTTGTATCATGGGTCTTGAAGAAGCTATTGACTTAAGGATAAAGAACTTGGATGTGTATGGAGACTCAACTCTGGTTATAAATCAAATTAAAGGAGAGTGGGACACACGTCAACTTGGACTAATTCCTTACAAAGACTACACTAAAAGGTTGTTACCTTTCTTCAACAAGATTGAGTTTCATCACATACCCCGTGAAGAAAACCACGTGGTTGATGTACTGGATACTCTATCATCCATGATTAATGTGAATCGGTGGAACGATGTGCCCAAAATTGACATAATGTGCCTTGATAGACCCGCTTATATATTTGCAGTGGTTGCCGTCATCGATGACAACCCATGGTCCCAAGATACCAAGTGCTTCCTTCAAAGATTGGAATACCCACCTGGGCGTTAAGAAAAGATAGGAATACTCTCAAAAGAATGGCTGACAACTTCTTCCTGAACACTGATGTACTCTACAAAAGAAACTTCGACATGGTTTTGCTAAGATGCGTGGACAGACACAAAGCAAACGTGCTAATGAAAGAGATTCATGAAGGATCTTTTGGCACTCATGCCAATGGGCATACAATGGCAAGAAAAACTCTAAGAGCAGGATATTATTGGCTGACAATGGAATTTGATTGTTACAAATACATGAAGAAGTGTCACAAGTGTCAGATATATGTCGGTAAGATTTATGTTCCACCAACGCATCTCAAAGCTCTCTCTTCTCCATGGCCTTTTTCTATATCGTAATCAATATGATTGGTATGATTGAACCCAGAGCCTCAAACAGACATCGGTTCATCCTGGTAGCCATTGATTACTTCACCAAATGGATTGAAGCATCATCATATACCAATGTGACCAGATAAGTGGTTGTACGATTTATAAAAAAAAACAATCTCATCTACCATTATGGTGCCAAGCCAGATCATTATTAATAATAGAACTAGCCTAAACAACAAGATGATGAAATGATTATGTGTCGAGTTCAAAATTGAACACCATAACTCGTCTCCCTACTAGCCTAAGATGAATGGAACGGTAGAGGTAGCTAACAAAAATATCAAGAAGATCATTTAAGATGGTTGTAAGCTACAAAGATTGGCATGAGATGCTATCATTTGCTCTTCACAGTTATCGCACATCCGTCCGCATTTCAACTGGAGCAACCCTTTTCTCTTTAGTATATGGCATGGAAGCTTTACTCCCAATAGAATTTGAGATCCCATCAATGAGAGTATTGATGGAAGCCAAGCTAATAGAAGCTGAATGGTATCAAAGTAGACACAATGAACTGAATTTGATCAAAGAAAAAAGAATGACGGCTTTATGCCATGGTCAGTTATATCAACAAAGAATGAAGAAATCTTTTGACAAAAAGGTTCAACCTCGGGTATTCAGAGAAGGCAACCTTGTGCTCAAAAATATCCAATCATTTCTCACTGATTCCAGGGAAAAATAGACTCCAAATTATGATTCCCCCTATGTTGTTAAGAAAGCATTCTCAGATAATGCCTTAATACTCACAACCATGGATGGAGAAGAGTTTACTTATCCCACAAATGTTAATGCAATCAAGAAATACTTCGCCTAAAATAATATATATACATATATATATATATATATATATATATATATATAGCTCGCTGAGTTGAAAACCCGAAAGGGCGACTTAGGCAAAAAAAACAGAGTGTCTCAGTGGATTGAAAACCCAGAAGGGCGGTCCAGGCAAAAATTAGAGGCATAAACAAAAAATAATCATCCCGATAGATTGAAGACCTGAAAAGGTGATCTAGGCAAAAGTTAGGGATTTATGACAAGTAACTGCATCTAAAAAGATTGGATCCTCAAAGCCAATGTCATCTATCAAGGAATCCTCAATCAAGGTCACCTTCAACAGGAGCTCAAGAATGTCCAGAATTCAAAGTTGATAAAAGGATAGTGGTCTTTATGTTTCAATGTAGCCCTTTCCCGTTTTAATTACCATTTTTTAAATTTTGTAATGCTCCATGGAATCACACATTAGGCTGATTACCATTCTACTAATGAAACTTAAGTCCTTGTGCCTTTTGTTTGCAATTCTCATTTATTCTACTTTGTAAAATGACATGTTTATTTGATTAACATTCTTGAAACATAAAAATGAATTTACCTTTTATTTTAAAAACAGAAATTCTAAATTTTTACTTCTACTTTTAAAATAATGGTGGCAATTTCCTTTTGATTAATGAACCCAAGAAGGAACATCAACAGCTTCTTCGGAAGCATTCAAACTTCAAAATGCATAATCGAAGTATTTCTTGTACTCAGTATATCCCGAGTGAAAGGTCAGTTATTTCAGATTGGTAGGATAAGCATCCCATATATCGATGATCGAGTTTCATATCCCTTCAACTAAACGTTTCTATCCCCAGTAAAGTATTATCACCAAGAATAAAGGTAGGAACATGAATCCCTTCCTCCAACAGACTACTACCTTCAAAAAACACTGGTAAAAGTTTCCACTCCTCAAGAGCCCATTTTGTTTACCATCAAGAGTAGGTGAAGTTTAGAAACAAGGCTTTGTTTCTCTTAACAATACTCATCACTAGTGATACTTTTTATCCCCCCACAACGGCCTAGTATCTAGTTGTGTTCATCACCAGTCAGTATGTCGTGTCTGTTTTGTCAGCATAAGCATTCATTCATACATACATCATGCATATTTGATTCATATTCATATTCATATTCATAAATGCATAAGTTGCGTTATTTACCCCCTAAGTGCTAATTTTCCTCTCTCCATTAGGGTCGTCAGCCTTAGGCAGAAAGGACATGCCTTTTTCTAAATCCCCATTGAGTTTGATCCTCGTGGAAGTTTTTTCTTCAGTTTCCTTTCCATACTTGGATAGGATAAAATTCTAGTTTGATTTCTTTCCTCATCAGGAAATGCCTTATTTAGAAGATCTTTATCCAGTTCATTCCTGGATTGAAATCGATCCTCGATCACTTTGATAACTTGAACCTCTGAAAGGCAAAAAGACATTTGGTTATGCACTTTTGGAACTTCAATCTTCGCCAATGAAGATGATATTTCACTTTCCTGGATTAAGGAAAATCCCCGACGGAAGCCTCTCAATGACAGACTCTTGGCAATATGGACATCACATCCACCAAGAAACCTCTACCAATCGGCAAGCAAAAAGCCATCTCTTAAAAAACCCATTTTGCCCCATAAATGCCCAATAGGTCGACAAACAACAGTCTCTCATCGAGAAGTTTGTCTTGCTTTCAAGAAAGTCATCAGCACCTCAAATTAAATTACATTACATATCATCTCTCCGAAGAAGTCTCGAAAGGAAGTATGATGTAATCTCTCCAAGCAAACGACATCTTCAACAGAGAAGTTTGCACCTCTTTGCAGTTCAAACAAATGCTACACCTAGCAATTTTGACATCAAAACTTTACTCATCCTATGGCATCTCTCTAAAGAAGGCTTGAAGAGAAGTATGAGGAAAAGAATTTTTCCATCAAATGCCTATCTCCCCAGTCAACCTCGGAGAAAAGTTTGGTGAAGACCTGAAGGAAAATTGCGATCTAAACGCAGCGGAAAACAAAAATTTTCCTTTAGTGATCCTCACGAATGAGCATGGTCAGTGATAGAATCGTTACCTCTTTGTGGCGATTCAGATCTTTGATGCAGCGATCACAAGCGTTGATGAAGTGCAACGCCTCTACTCAGTCCACACGAACAGCTTCCGGTCACAGTGCTAGCTGCTTACGAACGAAATTATTTGAGTGAGAAAAGAGAATCAAAAACGAAATTGCATCAAGTGAAAGCTTCATCACAAGGGTTCCTTTTATAGACTCTCTTGTGGGCTGCGGGCTAAAACCCTAATTCACATGATCCATAATAATATTATATATTATTATAATAACTATTATTATAATAAATATATTTATTTTATTATTATTTTATAACCATTATAAAATAACAATAATTATTATTATATTATCCGAATTTCTATTTTTCACTTAAGTGCACCGTACCTTACGGTGTTCCTTTGATTTCTCTATCTCTCATCAAACTGTCCTTATGTGTGTGACCCTGTAGGATTTCGTAACGTTGGTAATTATATTAAATTATATATATTTAACATAATAAACAGTAAGCGGTATCTAGCAACACATCACTGCTACCCAAGTCACGAAAATGTCATGTGATCTGACAAAACCTTTTCCGTGATAATATATGTTTGTACAATTACCCTTTTGCCCCTATGTCTATATTGAACACAAGGCATACACTGTGTCATCCTTGTCCAGTTCAATATTGGGCCCTTAGACATTTCTCCTGTTATGCAGGATTGGCAAATTCCATCTAGGACACTCATGTCCCTCAGCATGCTTCGTGGAGTGCCCATCAACTGTCTTTATGATCATCCAGTTACGGATAATGTTTGATCAGCAATAAAGCACCCGACTCTACATCTAGGGTCCATAGTGGTTTCAGGTCGAAGGGTGGTAATACACCATTATCACCATGAGAATAACTTATGACACTTTGCATAACATACTATGTAGTATTCTCATAGCGGGTCAATCCGGTATAAATATTACTCCTAATATTTATACCTATGTCAAGACTTGATAACTCTTTATCCATGATCCATGAGATGTGATCATCAGTCTATCTTCATAATAGTCTCAATGCTTTTAATGTTATCCCACTTTGCAATAAAGCTTGACTACGGATATTTTAAGAATAATGTCTTTATGTTTAATGGGATCTCATGATTAAGTCACACTTAACATTTCATTAAACAGACTAACTATTCTAGGGACTTTATTATTCTGAAAGACAAACATAATAAAGAAATGCCTTTTATTATTAAACGAATAATCTGATACAAGTACCAAAAAGTATTGGCCTCTAGGGCTTACACCAACAAGACCCTCACAAATAACTTTCCTTGTCAGAAGAAGAACTTGACAAGAAGAAACTAAAACCAGTTTCATGGATAAAGACCAGGATCGAGGGGAGATTTATTTCAAACTGAGACCAGTTATGTGGCCCAAGACCAGGATCGAGGGGAGGTTTATTTCAAACTGAGACCAGTTCTGTGGCTGAAGACCAGGATTAAAGGGAAGTTTATTTCAAGAAACTAAGACCAATTTCATGGCTGAAGACCAGGATCGAGGGTAAGTTTTACCCTTTTCTAAGTAAGATTAATCAGTAAAATAAAATGGATAAGAAAATTTTGAAACTTGCTACCATTCACATCCACAATCAAAATTTCAGGTATTCTGATATTTAATCCTCTTTTACCTTAAATATCTGAATTTTTTCGTCATTCCCACCTTTAGGTCCAAGAAGATTAAATAGGGGCATCTGTCATACCCTAAACTTTTACCTCAAGACTTCAAATCATTGTGAAAATCATCACCACAATATGGATGTATTTTCATAGCTCACTAATCTTCTCAAAGATTGTTGAGTATTCACATTAACCAAGGATTGGGATTTTGAGTCCTTTCACAGCATTCAGACAAAGGATCAATCAAGATTTGACATGATCTTCAACTTTTAAAACCTCTCAAACATCCATGAAGGATCAAGAGGTTTCCCTCATCAAGGATCTAACACAAGACTGCATCATTTCAAGTTGATCAAACCTCAGGACCATCAGTGTCACCAAATTAGGGTTTGGGTCGACCAAGGCTTCCAAAGAGAAATTTTCATCTGGGCACGAGCCAATACTTTAATATAGGTTTCAAGAAGCTCAAAAAAACCTTATGAGTCCATTCATAAGTTCGAAATAACCTCATGGAATGCATCTATCAAAAATTAGGGATTAGGGTTTTGACCTAATTCAGTCCCTAGGTTGACTTTAGGAAGTAAGCCATGATCCAATACCTCAAGACATGCTTTAAGTACCTCAAACACATCATATTGACCCATTCACAAGATTTTATTGATTCAAAGAACTTGATTCATAAGCAATAATACAAGGATTCAAATTCATCTGGACCACAAACTAGGGTTCTTGAGAAAAAGTCAACCATGCCTTTGACTTTTGAAGAAAGCATGATCTCAAACCTTGGGACATGATTCAAAAAACTATAAAAAAAACCTTTGGAATCCACCCATTAGGTTCAATTTAGCCCAAGGACTTGATTTCATGAAGGGTCCGAAAATTCAAGTTTCATCTAATGTAAAAAGTCAACTGTGATAAAAACCAAGTTTAACTTTTGGAATTTTCTAGCAAACACGACCTCTTTAAGGCAAGAACAATGTTAACTTGTGATTTAAATCATGCTAAATTAAGAAAAATCAAGAAAAACGAGTTTACTTGCAAAAAGGGCAACCTTGAGAAACTTCAAATTTCACTAAGTTATGGAAGGAACATGGTTTTTACCCAACTTTACAAGGCCATAACTTGTGATCCAAGCAAACATTTTTTTTCATCCAAACCTCAAATGATAGATCTTCTTACACACAACAAGATTTCAAAGCAAAAGTACCCCCAAAAAATGCATAGATTTCGAGATATAAAGCATTAAAGTTAGGGTTTCATAAAATTTTGAACTTTGACACTTGGAATTTTTTAGGCAGAATCTACCTCATGTTTTGTCCAACTTTGGAGGCATTTTCCATTATGATCCAAGATGAATCAATACCAAATGTAGCCACCAAAGTTGAAGTATGATATACAAGATTTTCAAAGAGTATAAGAACATCCATTAGTTCCACTTGAGCAAGAAGTTATGAACCTCACAACATGCCTTGATGCAAACTAGTTTTTGACTGCATTTGGCACATAACTTGCATCGCAGAATTTTTTAAGCTAATTTTGGACACTTGCATCATTGGATTTCTGTCTAATATCAACATAAATGATGAGGAATCTGAACCATAAGGCCAAAGAGTCAAAGGTTTATCTCTTAGCATGTGAAAACCATCATGACCAAGTGAGAACTTAAGTTTTGCTTTCAAGCATTAATGCAATGCATAGAGGTGGCATGAACCAAGTCATACCAGTCCAAACAAGTCAATAAACATGAGTATTCAAACTTGCAAATTTGGTTGGAGTCAATATAAGAGGAGACTTAGGTGCCTTAGCATTCAAGTCAATGGCTACCTATCTATATCCATTGGATAAAAGAGTGACCTCGCATCCAACAATATTCCTCCCAAAACAAACTTCTCCTCCTATAAATAAGAGCCATTTCTGATTGTTTAAGACACCCAAAAACATCACAACACAAGTTTTCTCTCATTTTACGCTTCACTTCAAAATTCCAAAACCTTAAGAAGTGAGAATCAAATTTTCAAATAGAGAGTAATTCAATCCAAACCAATGATCCAAATAGCTTATGTAAACATTATAGAAGTGATCCAAACCATCTAATCACTTCTAAAACCTCAGGATCAACATCTCCATTTCTCACTTGGTCCAACTGTAGTTAGAATCGAGCCAACTTATCCAAGGAGTTTCAAAACATTCTAAAGGTTGCAACACATCTTTAAGCTCTAAGGAAGTTACCCATATTATTATTTCACTTCTGCAACACCTCTACAACAAAATTTAATTCCTTCTTGCAGAGGTAAGCCTTGAACTTTCAAACTCCATGAGACATGCATCATTTTTGATATTTCAAGTTACCAACATGTTTCTGCACATATATATAATGTTTTCCCTCAATCAATTGCTATGTATCAATCGTGTATAGGATTTCATAGTGTTCTGGCAAAAATTAGGGTTCATCTGTTCATCACGTAATAACTCACTCCTCACTTAAAAGAAATGAAATTAATTGGTACCATCTTGTTTTGTGTTCAAGAGCGACCAGTTTTGATGTTTATATCATTCAATTTTTTCACGAATTGAGAGAGCTATGAGTGGTTTTGCAAATCTGATGAAGGTGCGCGCGCGAGGAAGAAGAAGGTGCGTTAGTGCCATAATTCAAATTTTTTGAATTTTTAAATATTTTAATTATTTTCTTAATTAATTTCAAAAATTAATTTCCATATGCAATTTTAATCATTTTAAATTGATTTTTTGAACAAATATCCTTCATATATTTAAATATTTTATTCACCACAAAAATAAAAAAGATATTTTTTATTTGATATATTTTTGAATATTTTAAAGAATTTTGTTTTTAACATGTTAAAATGATTTCATTTATTGATTTTTCTCAAACCATTTGATTTCAAATATTCATGTGAATACGACATCATTTTATAAACCTTAATAATTGTTCATAACATGTTTTAAAGTTTTCATTTGATATTTTTATCATTTTTTATTGAATTTCTTTGAAAAATACCATTAAAAATGAAATTAGGGTTTTTCCCTCTGATTCAATCCTTCAAACTTCATTTCAAATAACTCTGGACCTTTATTAGAGTGTAAGACCCAACCCTATTTTTAAATAAACCAATCTTTGGGCCTTTGCTATAGTATAAGTCCCAATGTGTTTTTTAAAATCACGGTGCAATCACTATTTTGACAATAATCTTTGGGCCTCTGCTAAGAGTGTAAGTCTCATCTCTCTGTATATAAACTTTGTTTTAAATAATAATTATGGGCCTCTGATAGAGTGTAAGACCCAACACCTTTTGTAAATATAAAATATTTTAGCCTCATTCATCCTGGGCTTTGTACAGGATACAAACAATCATCTGGGCCTCTATCTAGAGTGTAAGACCCAGCACCTTTGTTTACTTAGAGAACAGGTCATCTTCAAGTCAAAACTTTATTCAATTTCTCAAAATCCTAACCCATTATTGAAGAAAACATCTAATCAATCACAACATACTTGGGTCTCTATGCAGAGAATAAGACCCACCACCTTTTTCAATTCAATTCATACTTATTCATATACTTGTTCATATCTCTGTATATATGCTTGTACATATTTTGTTAATTTTCTCTTAGCATTTAAATTATCCTTAGTTTAGACAAGTTCAAACCATAGGCTCCTTGTCAATCAGTATAACCTAGTTCAAACAACTAGTTCCCCCGTGTACAAAGGAATTCTTCTTCCCAATACACTCAGCCTCCACTTGGACTTTGTTCGATTGATTCAACCTTGAAAAACTTCAGTAAAGAGAGGATTATTTTCTGGTGAAACCTCTTCTTTAACCCCTTTAATCTTGGAATAGTTCAACAAAGAAAGGATTATTTCTCAGTGAAACCTTTCTTGAACTTTTCTTAAGACTTGGACAGTCTAAATTCCCTAGCCTCCTTTTGGGCTTCATACAAGGATCCACAGGCTTCCTAGAAGCATCACTAGCCTTCTCTTAGACTTCATATAAGGACCCTCAGGCTTTCTAAAAGCATAAGATAGACCCTAGTCATCTCCATCCCTACATCAATCCCCAGGAAAGCCAAAACCTCTAAGACATTCAAACTCATCCTTTGAGTCTCCTCTGATCCTCAACAAGGCTTGACTTCTACCTTAAAATCCCCATTAAGGGTCGGGTTACAATTAACAAATCCCCAAAAGAATCAAAGCCTTTATGGTAGTTCAATAAATCCAACTCTCCCTTAATCTCCAGCAAAAGTCAGTTTCTCTTTTGATTCCCCAGAGCAGTTGGAACGTGCTCTTAGATTTAATTTTCCTCAGCAAGAGTCAGTTTCCACTTAAATTTCCTCTGCCTCCTCTTAGGCTTCATATAATGATTTCCCCCAATCAGCCTCAATCTTGGGCCTTGTATAAGAAAGATATAATACTCCCCCGATTGAGTCAGTTTTCAATCCCCTTTTTAGCTTCAACCTTGGGCTTTGATCAAGACACATAATTCAATATCCCCACAGATGAGACTCTGAGTCCTCTCTGTAGAGGGATATTTCCTCTATACATCACATTTCATAACAAACAATTAAATCTTTTTCCATATAATTGATGTAAATGGCACACTTATTGATTCAAAATCCAAGCTGGAATCCCTCCCTTATTATGGCTAAAATTCTCTTTCATCTAAGTGATGTAAGTGGCAAGCCTCTGGATTCTACACATCCAAGCCAATGTCCCTCTCTTAGCATGCAAAGATTCATAAAGGAAAAAGTGGCATTTCTCTATACTGAGTTAAATCTTCTTCCTTCATGATATTTCAACTCTCTTATAAAAAAAGATGTGGCATTTTTGGATTCCACACATCACAGTTAAAGCAATTTCCCTTATAATCAATCTCTCAATGATTGTGATGAATATGTGAGATATCTCCCTTTAGATATGAAAAATTCTCTCTAAAAAACTCTTTCAGCTTCAATCTTGGGTTTTGAACATGACATAAACTCTTTTAGCTTCAATCTTGGGCTTTGAACAAGACACAAACTCTTTTAGCTTCAATCTTGGGCTTTGAATAAGACACTGACTCTTTTAGCTTCAATCTCGGGCTTTGAACAAGACACAAATACTCTTTTTAGCTTCAATCTTGGGCTTTGAACAAGACACAAATACTCTTTTAGCTTCAATCTTGGGTTTTAAACAAGACACCCGACATTTTTCCTCCCATAGAATAGGAGGAACTACGAACGCTCTGATTTCCCCAAATCTCTTTACAGAAATAGGTAGGCATAAGATTGCGAAATCTTAGCGAGTGCACTAGTCAAAAATCTTAGGTTCAGATACCTTTCCAAAAGCAATAGAAAAAACCCTAAAACAACAAAAACATTTCCTTAAAGGAGAAACTTCCCCACCTGACAGCAAATAGACTCAAGAAAGCAATTCAAACAGCAAAAACATATATAAATACAGGTTTCTATAGATTACTATAGATACTCTAGGTGTTAATAGCTTCCCTTTGTATAACCAACCCTTGATTCCAGATATCTTCGCATTTGTAGGGAAAACACTTACGCGCATGGTTAGTTTAAGATATCTTCCCCTTCCTTTTAAGCTTCATAGGATAAATATAGAAATCAGAAAGTAGCACCAAAAGCGGTAGTGGTTGCGTCACAAAAAAATCGATGTTATACACTTGTATAATGCCTGGAATAAACTGTGTATTGTCTCCTGCGCTTAAAATAACCTGCTGAAAAATATAATTTGGTGCCCGATTGTTAAGAAAAATATATGTTGGAACTTATGATGCTTGTTGTTTAAAAACTTGTAATGAAAGAAAGTTTTGAGCCATAGAAACGACTTGATCCCATGTCTCAAAAGTCAATGCCATGATATGCATAATGATAATGCAAAAATGAACGAAAGATAAGCCAGTTACGGTTGAAAACGAAAGGGAAAATTTTGGGGTGTTACAACTAGTTAACTTGAATTACGAATCAATAAAGTTCACCACCGAACTTTGATTTATCCAAAGGAAAGGGAAAATATCGAAAACCCTAATTGCAATGTAATAACAAAGCAAAGAGATCTAGGTTCGGGGGTTGGTTATACCTAGAGAAGGTGTTAACATCCTAAGTGTCTGTAGTACTCTACAGGAACCTCTTGTTAGTATTTTTGTTAAGTTATTGTTTGTTTGCTAAGGAAAAAGTGTTAAGCTAAAGACCTAGGGTATATACTAATTATGCTCGCCAAGACATCACATCTTGTGCCTACGTATCCTAACAAGGATGGAATCAACATTCATAGTTCACCTAACTACGAGTAAAGAAATCTTGACTATGGTCAAGGTTCCAAAGGGGAAGATAAATGTCCATGGCAAGACACCTACATAGAGTGTGGCGACTCTAAACCTAAGGCTAGGTTAAGAAGGGGAGGAAGTGTCTACGGCGAGACACTTACATAGAGTGCAACGACTCTAATCCTAAGGCTATGATAAAAAGGGAAAGAAGTGTCTACGGCGAGACACTTACATAAAGTGCGACGACTCTAATCCTAAGGCTATGATAAAAAGGAAGGCAGAAAAAAATTAGGCTAAGATATCCTAAACATGACATAGAGTCAACATAAATGATCATTTCCTTTGGAATTAGATTAAAATATTTTGGAAGCAAAAAGAATGAAAATTTACGAGAATGAATCCTAATATTGTCATATAAAGGATTGAGATCCTAATGTATATCCTACTTCAAGCTTAATCGGAAATTAAGTTAGACTAGGAGTCTCAAGGGAGCATGTGAACTAAGCACAAGTAAAAATTACATAGTTCAATCACAAATAACACCAAGTATCAAACAAGACTCAAGTAAAGATATAAACTCATGTCAAAGCATCACAAGCAACAAGTATCATGAAAGCAAACATCAAGCAAAATCAAAAACAAGCATCAAGCAAATAGTAATAGATGGAAGGATCTAACCAAAAAAGTGGCGCATGACAAGCATTCCCTTCTCTTAGACTGGTGAGCTACCAATACAGACAAAGCAACATAACAGGTCCAAGGTCTCCATATTTCGACTCCAAAAGCATAGGGAAATGGTCCTAAATCTAAGTCCACAATCCAAAGCTTGATATAATAACCACAATCCACCAATTGAATTTTTTTTAAGGTTTTGATGATTTTACGATGTTTTTGGTATTTTTTGAATGAGATATGAACGAGGTAGTAACAATATGACAAGATGAAGACAATATGCATATGAATAATGATAATAATGACACTGATATATGGACAGAAAGTTAAAGAGGATAATATTGAACAAAAATTAAAGTTAGTGGTTAATGATTAATCGTCAATGATCACTTTTTGAATTGGGTCCAATGTAGTGCTAAACCATCGTAGCGCAATCTATGGAGGAGATCATGCTATAGGAGGCCGCTCAATAACAATGTTTGTGCTAAAAATACATTAGAGAAATGATATGTATATCATTCTTAAAAAATCGTGACACACAAAAAGAAAAGGGAACGGTCTCGTCTTAATCACAAACCTTAGTCGATTAATCTAAGGTAACCTATCACGATCCCAAAGTATAGAAAATGATCTCGCTACATATTTGAAATAATGAAGGTTAAACAACCTCAACAACCAACATTCGCAATTTTGAGACTTCATCGACCAATAATAAAATTCGAAAATAAAAATGAAATAAAAAGAAATGGAAATCGAATAAAATTAATTGAGAAAAAATAAAAAACATTAGAAAAATAAAATAGTCAAAAAGATTTTAAAACACATTAAATTAATTAAAAAAAAAACAAAGAGGGATGTGTGCGCAGAAATTGAAGGTGTGTGAATGAGTGGAATCATCATGGGCTTTTAAGCTCATTCATCCAAACAAGACGAACACGAGTGAAACAAAAAATGGGGTGGTAGAGAAATGATCCAAGTGGGTTGAGCCTAACACGGACCAACCATGTACCAGGATTTCTTTTCACTTAATGAAACAAAAGTGGGTGGAGAGTTATTGAAAAATAGGGCAAGGTTTCATCACGTTTCAGCAAGACAATGTTACACTATTTCATCAACACTTTAAACAAAGGGAAACAATTGTAAAGGAAAAACACACGACCATGGTGAGATCTTATAAAACCACAGAAGTATCATGCTCAGAAGGTCTCTTTCATCATCGCTTTGCAGCAAACCCCATGTAAATCAGAAAAGAAATACAACAACGTATTCAACCTTTTTTCTCGCGATCTCTAGCTCTGCTTCTTTCACTTAATCTTTCACTCTCAGGTTTGTGTAGTTTTGATTTTGTTTTGTTCGCGTCAATCTCTCTTCTTCTACACTTTCTGATTCTATTTCTTACGATTTGGGTTGGTTTATGGTGTTGTTGTGATTTGAAGGAGATTGATGAAGGGTTGGGGTTTGTTGTTGTGAATGAATATTGAAGGAGAAGTTTGAGAAGACTGATTGAGTTGGGGAGAAAATTTTGCAGCTCAAGAAAGCTTCCCCAAACGAGGGTGAGGGTGTTGTTATTTATAGGAGCATCGAGGGTAAAATAAGGAGAGTTATGATGAAATTTGAGTGATGAATATTCCTGTGAAATCGTTTTAATGTTGTACGAACTTTCATTTTGCAATTTGCTAGCTGGCATTTTTTATCACGTGTGTATGTTTTACGTATTGTGAAATTTTTTTATGGTCGTTGTGTGCTGGTCACATACGTAAAGTGTTGAGGTGCATACGTATTGGTCGTTTGGAAAAAGAAAGATGGTTATACTTAACGTGCTTGAATGAAGTTGAATTTGATCCCTCGAGCTTGAATCATAACGAAACATGAAGTTTTGAATCGAAACTTGAATTAAACCTTGAATCCGAATAAAAGTGAACCAATCCCCGAGTCTTAATCATTCTTGAACAAACGACACAACAAATCATCAACGAAACCCACTTTCTACATCTTAAATTCTTCATTAAAACCATACCAGAAATGCATTGAAACTTAGAAATAATTCATGAGAAATAACACCGCAACATAATTCCTTCTTGAAACGGTCTTGACAAGAACATGAACCATATAATCAGGACTTGCGAATAATTTGAAATATTAATCCAATGCCTTGACTTTTAACAGCTTTGTAACTTGACTTCATCAGGTAAACTGAACTTGCACAAAACCTTGATGTGGATCCTCAAACACAAGTACTTGAATTTAATCCACACTTGCCCTAAAAATAGCCCATGACACAGATGACTTGTGTAACACCCTACTCTACCCATTCGTAGAATAATTAAAAATACGGAAATAATTGCGAAAATAATCAGAGTTACACACGTAGGATGCCATATTACAAAACCTCATTATGAAGTATCAAATCACTTCATCTCTTATTCATCAATAAAAACAAATACTTTTATTAAACAACAGAAATCAACTCAATGTTTTAGCATTAAAGCTCCAATTACATCAAATCTCCACATAATATGTGGTTTAACAACAATTAAAATAAAGCATGATGCGTAATAAATAACGAATAACAAATAACATGAAAGACATAACAAAATCCCCATCCTTCTCGTGTTATGTATCAGAGCGACTCCTAAGACTCGATCAAATAGCAACATAATGCTCCAAGCACTACTCAGGTACCTGATCATCTGTACTCCTGAAGGAGCACAGACGCAACCAACAGAAAAAGAGGTGAGAACTGCATTCAATAATTATACGGTGAAAAACACATGCTAAGAGTAGTTAACACACCAATCACACAATCATCACACACGTATAAGTGCCACGTCATTATTGAATATAAACAACCCACAATCAATTATATATATGTAATGCGACTTACTGACATGACACAATGCATACGGTACCATCACAATCACATACGGATCACCCTAGAACCTGATTCCCGTTGGAATTAGGATAAGTCGTATACGTTCCTCTGAACTACAACTTATCTCCACACGACTCCCACATAGAGTTCGAACAAGACTAGGCACCCATCATGGATTCCCAACTAGCTTGTCTCCACATAACATGACATGAATACATGACACCAATTATACACAATATAATAATTATTCAAGCATAATTTCACAATCCTCAATGATCACACACGAGTCACTTGCTCACCGTAATTCTCTCAGGAATTACCACCACAACACAAGATCATCCACACATGACAATCTTGGCTCACACACCCAACATGTCTCAACTAAACCTTCTCATAAAATCCCACATTTTATTCTATTTAATATTATTACTAGTTTCTAATATGCCCACTTATACCATATTAGTCTTACAGATCAAGAGAAATTTCATTACACACGAAATCGGGACATAAATCACAAAACGGGAAATTGCACTACAACCCTGCCCATACGCGTATGACCTTGCCCCATACGCGTATGGCCTCCTCCATACGCCCCAGGCCTGCATATCATACACATAGAGCCCCATCTGCCCAGGCCTCATACGTGTAATGCCCTAGCCTTGCGCGTATGACCAAAGGGCTATTTTCTTCTCAGAAATGCTCCAAGGTTGCCATACGCATAATGGCATGCCCATACGCGTATTGCCTCATTTCCCTTATGCGCACCATACGCGTACGACCAGAAGGCTGTGTTGGCATTGGGACAAGGCACGTACCTTATGCGTACAGCCTTAGGGGGTGTCTCTCATACGCATATGGCCTCCCCCATACGCGTATGACCAGTCTAACACCAAAAAAAATCCCAGTTTTGCATTTCCACGAATTCTCACCCAATGGAACCCATTTTAGCACCTAAATCAGATCCAAAACAACCTTTAACATGGTATAATCCTAGAGTCTTACTTATACTTCAATAATTCTTCATTTCCTTAACATTTTCTATCATTAAAAATAAGTTTTGGTTAACTCTCAAAAACCCCAATTCCAGATCTGCTCTATATCAGAACTCAACAACAGCAGTACCAAAATTGCACGAATTTTCCATTTGAAATCAACATACCACGCAGATTCATACACACATTCAGTACACAACTATGAATTAACATCAACAATCACATAACATAACAATCAGACAAGGAAAAGAAAGAATGTACAAAAATTTCTAAGAGGGAAATGAATCCTCACTATCCTTTCATGTTATTATCACCATTAGAGAACCCATTCCCCCTACCTAAAATCTGAGCTTGATCCTTCAACAATGGTGAAAATTTCCTCTTCTTCTCTATCCCTAGCTTTCCTTCTCTCTTTTCACGTAAAATCCAAAACTGACTGTAACTCCTCCACTAATTACTCTAATTAGGTTTTATATCTTAATTATTTTACTACTAATAATAATATCAATAATAGTTCCAATAGTAATAATAATAGTATAAATAATTATAACAATATTAATATTAATAATTATAATAATATTAATATCAATACCACTAGTATTACATTTATATACTTCCTACTTATTTATATCATTACTACCACATTATCTTAGCCTTTAACTTCGACTAAGCCATTCTACTAAGATCTCTCACTCCCACTTAACACACCTATCCTTAAAAAGACAATAAAATCACAAACAACATACAAAATGATTATGACATGACTAAAAAATTAAATAGGGTGTTACAACTTGAGATAGTAACTGCGCTGCCACTTTACCAAAACCCTAACTGAAATTCAACTGGCCCTGATGATTATCCATCTTGAGACAAACTACCTTTGCTACAGCCTGATAACTTGGTCCTGAAACAAGCCACTTGTTCGACTAAGATTAGGTTAAACTTCCACTGAATCTCAAACCAACCGCGCACACCCTTGACCTGATAACCTTGCCTAAATCTTGATTCAAACTTGCAAGACCCGAGCCTCAAAGAACTTATGATGAAGCCATATTGCACTGGATTATTTAGGAAGGGAGGTCTCTTGAGTGTATCATTCCTTTAAGCCTTTTGAAGCAAATCCTAATCTACAAGAAACAAAACAAAATAAAGCATGACAAATTAGTTAGCCATGTATGATGAATGACCTAGGATGATATGCAAGAGATCAAAGAATCTAAGGGTAGAATTTGGGGTATGATAGACAATATAGTTGAACTCTCGACGAAAGTTTAGACATGAACCCTTTATGAGCGATATGTGATGATATTGACAAATGATTTAAGTTGTGTACAATTGATTGGTAAATTTGCGTATTAGATAGGTGGATGAAATGCATTCCTGACGAGTTCTCTACCGTACTTCATTTACTTATTCATATATTTTACTTTCCGCTTTTTACTCTTTTAACCATTAAATCCAAACTTAGAAACATAGAGATTGTTGAACGAAATTTGATCCCTCGCACCAATCCCTGTGGATACGATAAAACCCAAATTTTTTCCAAACTTAACTTTTACTTGCCGCTCTCCTGCTTCAACAAAATGGCGCCGTTGTCAGGGATTTGTGTTTTGATATTGAAAGCATTGCTATAATTTAGATTTTTCTAAGCTTTGTACATAATTGTTTATATTATATACATATGCTTGTATATATACTTGTTTTGCTTTTATTTTCCATCCTTGTATATAATTGTTTTCAAAACTTGTTTAAATTTATGTGCCATAATTGTTTATACTTATGTTCCATACTTGTTTTCCACACAAACTTGTACATATGTTGTTTCCATTATGTTCGCTCAAGTGTTGTATATACTTTGTTCCTGTAAAGTTTGTTCAAATGTTTGGTTAGGGCACTTTCTTTAGGTTTGCACTTTGAAGAAAAGTACCAGGATGTTCGTGAGGAAGTTACTAGTCAAGCACAATAAAGGCGTCGAGCTAACGACGTGAAACAAACGCTGGTTGGGAGGCAACCCAATAATTTTGAGTTTATATAGCTTTATGTTTAGTTTGTTTAATTTGATTTTTTTTAAGTTGTTAGAAATTTTTGTGTTTGTTCTCAAGTTTTATTTTTGATTAGCCTGAGGATGCATTTTGTGATTGTTCAAGTTTGAGTGTTTCAACAAGAAAATGCGTGGTGGTAATAAGAGTTTGAAAGAAAGTTGCATTGTCAAGGTATGTGTTTATTGCTTTCTACAACATAGCATGTTTATGAACTTTAGGATTTGTACAAATAACATGTCATTCATTCTCTAACAATTTTTGTTCATTTGTAAATCACTTTAGTTCATAGCCAAATGTGAGGAAATCGTCCATTATTTTCTAAATGCGCAAGAGACCAACATCTTTATTTAACTCGTTTAACTTATGTTTAATCTTGTATTTGTATTGATTGTATTAAAGCATGAAAAGGATCAAGGCATTTTGTTTGATTTTTAGCTCAACCACTTGAGCAAATAGTCAACCTACCTTGTGAGGGAGTGAGAATTTGCTTACCCTCTTTGAGATTTTGTTAGAATCCATGTTATTGTTGAGCTCATTTTTGTATCGATTCTGCATTTTTTTCTTGAACCCTCAACCATTAATTGTGGTTTGAATTTTTACCCTTGCCTTAATTTATTTGGGATCATTCACATCGCATTGCTTGAATGTATTCAAGTTGGGGAGAAAATGTTGGTTGTTATGCAATTGACAAGAAAAAGATTGAAAAGAAAGAAAAAAGTGAAAAAGAAAAGAAAGAGAAAAAGTATTGAAAAAGAAAAAAAAAAGCAAATAAATTGTGCCAATAAGTTATGTGAAATGGTGTAACCATTATGAAAATAGAAAAAGGTGAAGGAAATTTATGAATGCTTCAGATTGTGAGAAATGATCACTCTCATTTGATTAGGCAATTTGTTTTTCATTTACCTTTAGAAATTGACCCTTCCTTATTAGCCAAGCCACATTACAAGCCTTGAAAGCCCTTGTGATTCTTGCTTTTTTTACTTTTGATATGATTTGTTTGATGAATGCATAAGTTGAATTGATGTTTGCATGATTGTTGGGTGTAAGTTCAATCCCTCGTATTTAATCTTCATCCCTTGATGAAGTTGTGTGTTAGGTGTGATTCACTTTTGAAAAATTTGTTGCTTTAGAATATTTTACATGTGTTTTTTGCTTAGACTTTGTTTCATATTCGTTGCGTTATTGTAGTTTAATGGTAAGTATTGCTTTGTTTGTACTTTTGATAATTAGACCATACATTTGTTTCCGTTTGTAAAAACTTGTTGAGCATGAATTCTTGGCGATCACTTTTGCTCTTTAGGTTGATTGATTCTTGTTTGAGGACAAACAAGTCTAAGTTGGGGAGAGTTTAATGAGTGCTAAATTGTTATGAATTTGAGTGTGAGTAATTATCACTCATCAACTTAATTCGTTTGCTTTTCGTCAATAAACCTCACTTTATATGTTAATATGTACATATTGTGTATATTGTGTGTTATCGTGTAAACATCATTTATTTTGATTGTTTTAATCTATTTTTGTAATTTTTTATGAATAATTAAAGCATTGGAATCAAAGGCAAAAGCATGTTATTTATTCATTGTAGTATATAGCATTGAATAAGGTTTCCAACGCTTCTGACCGTGCGACAATCAGAGTTACGATTCACAAGTTATGGCCAAAACAATAAACTTTTTTCTGTCAGGTCGGGCTGAGTGCCATCAGAGCAGGCTGCATGTTAAGTACCCTCTGACGTGGCTGAGCGGGATTCGCGATTTCCATCCCCTATTTATTCATTTTTACGCAGGTTTTTAGGGCATGGTTTTAAGAACTTTTAACCCCATTTCCATCAGAATATTTTTTAAAGTTAGAGGCTTAGAAACAACATTAGAGGTTGCATAGCGATGATCCGGAGTTGGAATTGTGTCACTTTATTGGACACAACAAAATATTCCTCTTCATTTTCCTTCTTTTACTCTTTACTCTTTTAAACTATTAAAACCAAGCTTAGAAACATAGAGATTGTTGAACGACATTTGATCCCTCGCACCGATCCCTATGGATACGATAAAACCGGAATACTTCCAAACTTAACTTTTTCTTGCCACTTTACCGCTTTAGCACATATGACAGAAGAAAGGTATATGTTCTAAAACCTCACTCCGAAAAAGGAGGAACTGTGGGATTTAGAGGAAACCAGAAGGGGAAGATCATTGGTACATGTACTATTTGTAACTCCTATATATCTATCAATAATATCTGGTTAGTAGATTGACTAAGACATAACCTACTTGGTATAAGTCAATTTTGTGATATTGGTTATGAAGTAGTGTTTATTAAGAACATATGCCCAATCATGAATGAATCTGATAAATCTCTAGTGTTAAAGGGTAAGAGGAAAAGCAATATTTATGAAATAAAATTTTCTGAATTGGCTGATCAAAAGGTACTTTTCATTTTATCAGTGAATGATGAAAAATAGGTCTGACACAGAAGATTAGGTCATGCTAACTGGAGATTGATCTCCAAACTTAGCAAGCTAAAACTTGTTAAGAGGCTGCTAGATCTTAACTATCATTCAGATGCTCTATGTGGAGCATGTCAAATTGGGAAAATTAACAAAACTTATTTCAAAACAAAGAACTTAGTCTCTACATATAGACCTTTAGAACTACTTCACATTGATTTGTCTGGTCCGATTAGTACTATATCAATTAATGGGAAAAATATGGACTTGTCATAGTTGATGACTTTAGTAGGTAGACTTGGGTTAAATTCCTTAGAAAAAAAGGATGAATCATATGATGTGTTTAATGTCTTCTACATGCAAGTAAAAAATGAACAAGGCTAAAAAAAAATTAAAAGTAAGGAGTAATCATGGAGAAGAATTTGAAAATGAACTTTTTGAAAACTTTTGTGAAAAATATGGAATCCTCCATAAGTTCTCTTCTCCCATAACTCCACAGAAAATGGAGTTATAGAGAGGAAGAACAAATCCTTACAAGAAATGGCCAAAACCATGATTCATGAAAATAACTTATCTAAGTACTTGTGGGTAGAAGCTGTAAACACAACATATTATGTTCAGAACATGATCTATAACAAACCCATTTTAAACAAAACTACATATTATCTGTTCAAAGGAAGAAAACCTAACATCTCTTATTTTCATCACTTTGGATGTACATGTTACATCTTAAACAATAAAGTCTATCTGAAGAAATTTGATGCCAAAGCTCAAAAGAGTATTTTTTAGGATACTCTGAACGCTCTAAGGCATACAAGGTGTATAACTCTGAAACCAGAATGGTTGTCGAGTCAATACATATCAAATTTGATGACAAAGAGCCTGACAGTGTAATGTTAGAGCTAGTTGAAATATTTTTAGAGTTTCACATATCATGAAACTCTCCAAAAGCCGATGAATCAGAAGCTATAACCCATTCAGAAGTTGAATTTTCAGAAGTTAGGGGTTTAGAAACTGAATTTTCAGAAGTTAGGGGTTCAGAAACTAGATGTTCAGAAGTTGGTGATACGTAACTAAACCCAACTTCTGAAACACAACCAGAGGAAGCAAGTTCTGAAGAAGCTCCCTGTGACTCTTAAGAAACTGCACAATCCAAAAAGACCTTCAAGTACAAGTCTTATCATCTAGAAGAGTTAATCATTGGAAACAAATATAGTCATTTGAAAATAAGATTTGCATTTAGAGAGGAGCATTCAATGCTGAGACTCATCTTCAGGATTGAACTAACTTCTGTTGATGAAGACTTATCAAATGATGGATGAATTGTAGCAATGCAAGAAAAACTGAACTAGTTTCAAAGGAATGATGTGTGGGATTTGATTCTCATACCTCACTAGAAGAACATCATTGGAACAAAATGGATGTTCAGAAACAAGCTATATGAATAAGGAGAGGTGGTAAGAAACAAAGCTAGATAAATCGGTTTACCTATCTATGTAGTTTAATTTTCATTCTCTCTGCCAAAACAAATTTTGTGAAAATGCATAGGTAAATCGATTTCCCTCTCATGTAAAATGACTTACCATTTCAAATTTTCCAATGTAAATAGATTTCTCCACTCATGTAAATCTTCAAATTTTTTAACGTTGTAATCAAGTAAATCGATTTAGCTCTTTAACATTTGGAAAATTCTGAAACTTTTCACATCTTTCCAAATTATTGCATTATATTTTTTAATTATTTCTAAAACGCTGCCATGAGTCTTAAGGTTATCATGTGTCAATATAAATAGCAGAATTTTTCTTTGAAAAATCACATATTTATTCAAATTTCCATAACAATTCTACTGCATAATTTTTCAAACTCTTGAAAACTTTTATGCATAACTTTTTTATATCAGATAAAAGTTTCTTGAACACTTAGAGTTAATAAATCTGGATTGTTATATTGAAAGGGAAGACAAATGTTGGAATTTGGTTGTGTATAGAAATTCTCTTGTACTCAAATTCATCTTCAATTATCCGTAACATTGTATTGTTGCTTGTTTGTTAAGTTTGTGGAAACAAGTGTTTTAGAGAGAAAATAAAGTTCTTTCTGTTTGTGTTGTAAAATCTGAAGGTGGTGTGCCTTCTTGATTATGTTAGAAAGTTAATAGAGTCTTGGTGCGAGGCTGTAACATTTTTTAACATAGTGAAATCTCTAATAGGGCATGAGAAAATTAAAGTACTCTTGTTAAGATAGAGTATCCAGAATATATCGTTGTGTTCTTTACGTTATGCATTTAAAATTATGTATTTTACTTCACATGTTCATAAAAATATTTTTAGAAAAATAAGAACATAAAAACATTCTTTTAAAAACGAGAATAATCCAATAAATCTAATTCAACCATCTCGTAAATTACATTATATACTTACAATTTATGCAAATGGGTAGTAACAAGAAGTTAACTAGTAAATAGTATGACGTTATATAAAGGATGTAACACATGTTTGTAAAAATCTAATTCCCTCAATTCTATTTCAATAATATACTCTTTTTCTTCTCATCAGTCTCTAATTCTCCTTTTATCATCATCATTTGTCAAATACACGTTAATTATCGTTCGGGTTCTTATAGTAGTTATATTTTTCTAATTTGAATGCGATTATTTTATTTTACTTTCATGTTTTTTTTGGCAACTTTTAGCAGCATTCTATTTTCAAATTTAATTTAAAAAAATCATATAAATGATTTAAGTTGATTGAGTGAGCATATATATGTACATTAAAGTGACATGGAATGAAATTAGATTTTTCTTATCGTATATATCTTTGTATTAGTAAATTGTATAAAGAATAAAGAATTGGAAGGAGACGGCGTGATAGAAGTGACACGTAGGTAAGGTATAAAGCCGAAGCAAGTGGTTTTGAGGACGAAGCGGAAGGTTCGGAGGACACAGCTGGAGACAGGCTGTCACCAACAAAGTCCCACTCATCACACCTCTCTCTCTCCTTCTTCCTTTCATTCCCATTTCTCCCATTCTCTCTTCCTCATCTCTTTCTCCCATTCTCCCGATTAGGGTTTTCTCACCGCTTCCTCCTCCATTCTCCTCCCTCGATCAACATTATCGCCACTGTAAGCATCTTTTCTTCATACTCTTTATGCTTTCTTCAGATTTATCTTATCTATGGATTTGCCCTACCTTTCTTTATTACTCCACGCATTTCCTCTTCCATTTCTTAGATTTCAACTTCGATCAAAACATTAACGCTATATTTCTATCTTCAAACACCGCAACAATTTTAACATACGCGACTTCCTTTTTTATCTTCAATGTTGTTAATCCCCATTCACGTTTTCTGCAAACCATCTCTCTTTCATTTTCTTTCATACCTACTTCTTTTATATTCATGCTATCGTCATTAACTTGCACAGCATTATGTCTTCAATTTCCCATGCTTTTGATTGGTTTTCTGAAATGAAACCAAGTTACTGCATATTTTTTTTGCTTGAATGTAATTTAAGTGAGTCTCTCTGCTGTTTTTAAGTTAATGTTTCTTTTGTCCACCACAAATCCGACATATGTTTGAAGCTTCTATTTTGTCATAGGCCAATCTGACAAACCTTCAAAACTTCTATTTTTTGATATTGTTCATTTATAGGCCGGAATGAGTAAAAGACCTATAATTTATTAGTTTTTTTTTCAATGGTAAGTGTTAGTATTAAATTTAGAGTTGTTAGCGTTATGTTCTGAATGATTACAAAAGTCGGTGTTATGTTCCGAATGATTATAAAAGTCGGCGTTATGTTCCGAATGATTACATTGTCGGCGTTATGTTTCAAATGATTACTATGTTTCAAATGGTTCCAAAGTCGGCGTTATGTTTCGAATGCTTACAAAGTCAGAGTTATGTTTCGAATGCTTACAAAGTCAGAGTTATGTTTCGAATGCTTACAAAGTCAGCGTTATGTTTCGAATGGTTACAAAGTCGGTGTTATGTTTCGAATGGTTACAAAGTCGACGTTATGTTTCAAATGGTTACAAAGTCAGCGTTATGTTTCAAATGGTTACAAAGTCGGCGTTATGTTTCGAATGGTTACAAAGTCGGCGTTATGTTTCGAATGATTACAAAGTCGGCGTTATGTTTCGAATGATTACAAAGTCGGCTCATGTTTCCAATTATTACAAAGTCGGCGTTGTGTTTCCAATTATTACAGAGTCGGCGTTGTGTTTCCAATTATTACATATTCGGCTTTGTGTTTCCAATTATTACATATTCGGCTTTGTGTTTCCAATTATTACAAAGTCGGCTTTATGTTTCCAATTATTACAAAGTTGGCATTATGTTTCCAATGATTACAAAGTCGGCGTTATGTTTCCAATGATTACAAAGTCGGCGTTATGTTTCCAATGATTACAAAGTCGGCGTTATGTTTCCAATGATTACAAAGTCAGCGTTATGTTCCGAATGATAACAAAAAATAAATTTAGTGTTATGTTAGGGTTGGGGATCGAACCCGCTTTTTTATCATTCTACTCTTTAGTCCCTGCGATTTGAATCTGACTGAACAATGTATAAAGCTAGTGGTGAATAATATATGTATACGCAGCTGCTTGCATGACATGAATTTTGCATATTAATTTTAACGATGGAGCATGCTTATTTAATATCTCATTTTCACTCACAATCCATGTAAATTTAATGCTGAGTCTCATGCAATTTTGTTAAATAGCCTCTATGGAGGTGTTGTACTGCTTTGCTCAACGGAATTTGGACAAACCACTATTGTTTTACGTAACACTATTTAGTATAAAAGTTGTCAAATAGTTCCTATAGCGACGCTGTAGCACTATTGCATAGCTGAATTTTATAAATCAGCTATTTTCCGCTATCCACATTTGACAACGCGGGTGTCGTGATGATATTGTATGCTTTTATAAATTAGTTTCCTTTCTTATTTTGTTTTTGCATTGCCACTCTGTTGGTGTGTTAGCATTCATTCATTAATAGTTTATGTTTTTTGCGATTCACAAGTCTCTCCTGTTAGTTTTGTTAGATTATCTTTATTGCATTCATCTAAGACCAGAGATTGCACAAATATTTGTTTCACGTTTGTGACATTTAATTTTACAATATGCTATTTTCCACTTTTCACAATTGACAGCACCAGCCTCATGATGATACCGTTTGCTATTATAAATTAGTTTCCTTTTTTATTTGGATTTTGCATTGCCACTTTGTTCGTGTGTGAGCTTTCATTCATTAATTATTTAAACTTTTTTATGATTCACAATTACAAGTCTCCCCCTTTAGTTTCCTTGGAATTTCTTTACTGCATTAATCTGAGACTATAGATTGAACAAATATTTGTTTCAGTTTTCTGACATTTTTTTTGTGTGTTGTTTGTAGATGCTTGAATTGGGGGATAAATCCTAGTGCATTTCTGCTGTAGATGTATCACCCATACACATTTCACTGGTATGAAATCATGGAAGAGTGCTAGATGATTGATAAGTGATGTTATGTAATCATCTATCCTGGGTGGTTACACATATCTGAATTGAGTTCAATAATCAACTCTATTATTGATATTGGGAACTCAGTTTGTTATACGTTAGTTCTGGGTAAAAAGCATAAGCCCCAGAGGATTTCCGCTATCCATGCTGGGAGAGAGCATGCGTGGAATCTGTATATCGGGTAATGCCCCTGTCGAGATTTGCTGCCGAAGCATTCGGTGTGGTGACGATTTGTGTAGTAGCCATCTTGATTCTTCTTGGGTTGATATGCATTGCTTACTCCTTCTACTTCCGCTCGCGTATTAATAGTCAAGGTTTTGTTCAGCTCAATTATTTTAGTGGTCCTTGGATAATTAGAATAGCATTCATCCTATTTGTTTTCTGGTGGGGTCTAGGTGAGATTATTCGGTTAACTTTGTTAAGACGTGCCCTGCACTTAAAATGGAAGGAAACTGTTTGCAAATGTTACATTGTATCGAGCATGGGATTTGCAGAACCGTGCCTCTTCCTCACACTTGTGTTTCTACTCCGTGCACCCTTGCAGAGGTTGGAAACTGGAATTATGAGCCAAAAATGGAATTTGAAGACATCTGGGTACATTATTCTTTACTGCCTTCCAATGTTTCTACTCCAGCTTTTTGTTATTTGGGTTGGCCCTCAGTTAGACAAGAATAAGGGTATTTTGAAAAAATTGCCGCATTATTTTACGAGTACAGTTGGCTCCTCTTCAGTGGCAGGGGGGAATGATGATATTGCACTCTGTACTTACCCTTTACTTAGTACTGTTCTCCTTGGCCTCTTTGCCGTTATCCTGACTTCCTACCTTTTTTGGCTTGGTAGTCGGATTTTGAAATTAGTCATCAACAAAGGTCTGCAAAAAAGGGTCTACACATTGCTGTTCTCTGTTTTGTGTTTTCTTCCATTAAGGGTTCTTTTTCTTGGTTTATCTGTTTTATCTGAACCTGAGAATTTAATGTTTGAAGCCTTAGTTTTCTTGGCTTTTCTTGCACTTGTATGTTGTTCTGGGCTGTGCATGTGCACACTTGTGTACCGTCCAATTGCAGATTGTTTAGCACTGGGAAATCTACAAGACTTGGAGGCTAGGACTAGGAGGTTTAATGATGAACATAATGATACTGTATCCCTTATTGCTAACCAGAGTCATCCTGAAGATAATGTTGAGGAAAATGCTCGGCCTAGTCCTGGTAGGTATTCTGATGAATCAACAAAGCGGGGATCAATTTCATTTCGGACAATGGAAAAGGGTGTCGGTTCAACTGGAACATTTGTAGAACTTAGCCTATTCTCTCCCAGCCGCAGTGCAACACCTCCCGGATCTCCGTCTATTCCAGGTTGGCCCATGCAATCTCCAACCCAAGTTATGGGACCATAGCAGCTAGGAACTGAATATGTTGGGTGAATATCAATTTTTGGAAAAGAAAAAACTGATTGTAAAGGGTTTAGCTTCAATAAGGCTTTTTTCTTTTGGGTTCTGTTTGCTAATTCTAGGTATATAATGTTTTTGCCCTAGAAATTATTGAGTACATCTTTTTTATTTGTGCTGCTATATTGATAACTTTTTCCTGCCGGGTTGTATTTTTGTACTTTAAATGTTAGAACACCATTACTTACAATTATATATTCTCTGCAAAATCACCTTTTGATCATGATTACTTCAATTAGCTGTCTAGGCTAGTGTGTATATTGATCATAATTAAAATAGAAACTTTGCATAATATTTATAATGAATCTTAGTACTAAAAATTCGGACACTAATGTAGGTCAATGTACTTTGGATTTCCACTTTATTATGGAATAAAACTGATCATTGCTGAGAGTGGACCCTGTAAAATATTGAGTTAAAGTGGAGTACTTTACTAAAGATGGATATGCAGATACGAAGAATTATTTATTATGTTCAAATAATTCAACTGATGCTTAGGTAGCATTAAAACTTTTTTTGCAAGCTTAAATGGATTTATTGATGAACGTTGTTTTTCTTAAGCAGACGCACTAGTAAAGAAATTATTATAGTATCCACCACACATCTATCCAATAGAGGGAGGAAGATGAAGGGAGTTTTTAAGTTCATCCATACTACTACTGGCCATCATGGCTGAGACACAACTTGTTTTAATATAATTCCTTCCCTCCCGTTGTTAAAAATTCACACAAGGGAAAACCTTTTTTTTCCCTTCTTTTTGACAACGTAAAGCAATTTTTTTTTTTGTTGCCAAGAACTGAAAACCATGTTTAATGCAAAGACAAACAATTTTGATATCCTGTGGAAAAGAAACCAATTTTGATATAAAACATTCTATTGAATAAAATGTTCGATTTTGTGAGTAATACTGGTTATTCCAACATCTTTCATACTGAATTGGTGATGCTATATTATTGTTTGTGCGTGATTTAGAAATTTGAGATTAAAGAGCTGAAGTGTTATTCTGACTCCAACTTTCCTATCAAACTTATTCTAGATTTTGTTGTTATATGACATCACTATCTGACAATTCTTTACAACATTAAAGATTTTTTCTTTAGGGAATGACAAATTCAAATATTTCATATTCTTAAAGAGGAGAATGTTTGTGCTCTTTATCTAAAAAAAATATGAGGTTGATAATAATGCAGTGTACCGATCTTTTGCAGAACCTCCTTATTATTTAGCTAACGTTAGTGGAATTTTATTTTCTAAATATTTTCTAAATAAACTCTTACTTTTTGATTAAAACAACAATTAAATGATTTTAGAGCCTAGTTAGTTGATTACGGTATGCATAAATAATAAACGTTTTTAAGCAATATAATCGATTAGATTTATAGTCTAATTGATTAGGTGATGATTAATCAATTCTATAATGGATTATGACTAGGGGCAAAATAGGCCCGAACTGTTAGGCATTTCGGCCGCACTTTAGTGCGGTGCGAGACAAGGATTTAAACCCGCATCCTTTAATTTGTCCGTCCTATCCCACCTTTTTTTTGTGGGCTTTTGCGGGCACAAACACTAACATAATTTTTTTCTTTTTAGGCTTAAAAGACACAGTGCTTGCGGCCTCGTCCCACTCTCACTTTTAGTGTGGAGCGGGGTAAAGCTTTAGCCTCGCACCCTCAACTACATCCACCGCGCCACATCCTATTTTTGGGGGGCTTTGTAGGATCTAATTGGGACGGGCATGCCCGTTTGCCACTCTAATCGATTTGGTAATTTATTTGGCCCATAAATTGTTTCAAAATTTACACTGTTTCTTGGCATATAATAAATAAAAAGTTTTTCTATCATTTCAAATCATCTAGAAAATGTGAAAAATATCACTTTTCATTTCTCTCAAATTTCTCAATTATTTCTATTCTCACATATTTTAGTCATATTCTTGGGTTTAGTGAGGAGTTTTATTCTAGGTGAGAGCTTAATTATAAATTACAAACAATAGATTTTTATCTTGAGTAAATTATTCTTTCTTAGGAAGTGATTATTTTTCTTAGGAAGTGATTATTTTTGTTGGGAGATAAACCATAATATAAATCTTTGTTTCTTTTGGGAGATTAGTACAAGTCTCCATTTGATTCGTGAACTCCTCCATTGAAGAAAATATCCCTTTTGGATTCATGAAGATTAACCAACGAAAAATGTTCACAATGGTTCTTCAGTTTAGCCCAACCAATTAGTTCGAGATCAGCCTGGTGTAAAATCTTACTTGGTTTCTCAGTTCAACTCACTTAAAGGCTTATTAGGTTTGAGATTAGTCTAGTAAAAATCTTGGTTTAGTTCGTGGTCATCCTATATAAAACATCATTTTGGTTTGAAGGAGAGCTAACTCAAAATTTCATATTGGTTGGAGATCAACCTGTGCAAAATCTCTATTTGGCTTAGTGAATAACTGCTGAAGGCTCTGTTCGTTGTTTGGTTTGGAGACTAATCGCTTCAAGTCTCAGTTCATTGTTTGGTTGGAAGTTAGCCTGAAATTTCATTTTCTTGTATATAGAGGGGTTTATGTGCTTAGCCTTCTAAAAGCTCTAAAGTAATATCAGATAACCTCAAGATCAATTCTTGGGAGAGGAGTGGGTCACGTCATCAGGCTGAACTTCTATGAATTTCTAGTGTGGTTCTTGTTGATCTATGCGTTTGCAGACAATGAAGATCAGCATCTGAAGTTTTGATGACGATAACCCATTACAATATCTTTTAATTCGGATAATAACCAAAGCATCTTATGACTCATCAATAGAGGACTTAAGATCAAGTGCCTATACAATCAGATAATATCGAGCAAAAGTCTTGAAGCTTCTTTGC